>OV121083.1:8812007-11212007 GCA_921293015.1 Phorcus lineatus
TTACATGCACAGAAAATGTTTTCAGTGGTTATATGTTGCTTACTAATTGTACAAAAGTCATCATATTGAGTATGTTGGAAATCAGACTTCTGGACTATTATAGTAATATTATATGCTCAAAGTTTCTTGAAGCCAACATAAAAGGTAAAGATGCTTAATGCAATTTACTCTCTCTTTTTTTAATCAGTGGAATGTCGTGTAACACTAGACGGCAGACATACGTGTACGTCATGTTTGATGTCCAGTGTTGTCTCAAATGTTGTGACACTTTTTTTTATAAATGATCTCTCTAGACTAATGAATTGTCTATCGGTGTTGTCATTAACTTAGACTTAGACAGTGCTCATCTATACTGACGACCTGTTTATTCTGGTCGAATGCGATAGTGACTTACATATATTCTTAGACTGCCTCTAAGCTGGTGTGGAACTAAATTTATACCGGTGAATAAATGTAGATCCAATACTGTCCATTTCCGACCCCTATTTCACCTAGTATACTTTCTACTTTTATGTGTGGAGATGTCGTTTTAGAAGTTACCCTTTGAAATTGAGACAGGGCGATACACTGCTACGCCTATAGAAGATAAGACTTTTCCTTTACTTTATCGATCGTGTTGTTGTTGTGTTGTGGTTGTGCTGTTATCGTGTCTTAAGGCTGAAAACGATCAACACAATCACAACACATACACTACATAATCACCACACAATCACTACACGATCGACACGTCAACAACACGATTTTCTGAATTCAGGAACATGTTCGCGATTTAAACTAATCGTGTTGGACAAATAGCACGATTAGCCCAATCACTGTACGGTAACCACACAATAACAGCACAATTACCACATAATAACAGCACAATAACCACACGATAACAACACGATGACTACACAATGAATACACGACACTTTCTTACAGCTATCGACTATGATCTGACGTATGGTGAGTTGGGCTTTAGTGTTTGTTATGAACAATTCCGAAACAGTGATTGTTGAAAATGGCCGAATTAGGAATAGATTCAGCTTAAACCTATGTCTTAGTCACTTAACTAAGGACGAAGGAGGAAACATTCGTTATCAAGTTGTATCTGTAACATCACATATATCGTGCACTCAGCATAAGCATTGCTGTTCTTTCAACCAGCAGAATACTGCTTACTTTTGTATCACTTGAGCTTACGGCTTGTCGAGTTGTCCGGCGTCGGTAAATATTTCGCACTTCGACATCTAAAGAAATGCTGCACTTTCAAAGCTGGAACATTGGAGGTGAGTGCCATCATTACTCAGGACCATCTATGGTATGACACACGTTTGTAAAACTTTGTGTCTTAAATAATCAATTTCCTATTCCATTTTACAATTTATTCCCGCATAAGATTCTTTGAAGGTTTGTCATTTTTGCACTATATTGTGTATTTTTAGTTTCATATAAATTTATTGTATCCTAAATGATTTATTTTGTTAGAAAATGTATATAATGTAGGTAATATATTGAGTGTTTATGAATTTTGCATCAAACCCAGTATAGAATCGCCCCCTATGTATATAAGAATGTGCATCAAACCCAGTATAGAATCGCCCCCTTTATTGTATATAAGTAAATGCATCAGACCCAGTATAAAATCGCCCCCCTATTGTATATAAGAATGTGCATCAAACCCATTAAAGATCCCCCTCTATTGTATATAAGTAAATGCATCAGACCCAGTATAGAATCGCCCCTTTTATTGTATATAAAAATGTGCATGAAACCCATTATAGAACCGCCTCCTTTCTTTTATACAAAAATGTGCATGAAACCCAGTATAGTATCGCCCCCTTGATTGTAAAGAAGTATATGCATCAAACCCAGAATAGATTCGCCCCCTCTATTGTATATAAGTATCTGCATTAAACCCAGTATAGCATCGCCCCTCTATTGTATATAAGTATGTGCATTAAACCCAGTATAGGATCGCCCCTCTATTGTATATAAGTATGTGCATCAAACCCAGTATAGTTTCGCCCCCTTTACCTGTATATGTTTTGTGCATTAAACCCAGTATAGGATCGCCCCCTCTATGTATATAAGAATGTGCATTAAACCCAGTATAGGATCACCCCTCTATTGTATATAAGTATGTGCAATAAACCCAGTATAGTTTCGCCCCCTTTACCTGTATATGTTTTGTGCATTAACCAGTATAGGATCGCCCCTCTATTGTATTGGTGTGTTAACTTTGAATCAATTAAGATTGGTTTATCAAACGTGAATGCTACATGAAAATGTAATTATAATGGAGTGTGTGCCTTAGTTATTCAATGAAACTTTGGGCCATAATTGATAACCGACCTTTCCATTAAAGTGACACAGAGTATGTTTTTTTATTTATAAATGTGGCTTAGATAAGAACAAACATATCGTCTACCCTAAATTTAGTTAAAATATCCTCCCTAAACTTGCATCTTTATCTACAAATTATGACAAAATAAGGTTATTTTCCTGTTTTCAGTCATAGAAATCGTCTAAGTTTTATTTGAATATGCACCTTGGATTTTGAGTTGTCTTTACAGAACACAAACGACTCATCTTGCGACTGTTTCTTTGGACAGGTCTGTGTGACAACAAATATGTTATTCATGCATTCGTTGATTTCATTGGCTGAAATATAGCCAGGTAGTTTAAGTTGCAATATTGTCCCGCTAAGGGAACTGCCGGAAGCCCGAGAAACCTTCCTATTAAGACAGAGGTTGTATAGGAATTTATGACGGAGCTACCTCTGTCGGAAGAGGAGGACTTTACAATACCAACAAATATTTATAACAAACTGATAAGCTCAAAGTTTGTGATTTTCAGAAACAACCAATGTTTCCCGATAAATTAACATCATCATTTATGAGGTTTGACAAACTATTTCTACTAAAGGTATGAATCATCCATGGATTGATTATCTTGTTTATGATTATATGATTTTCTTGTTTCTGATTATGTTGGAATCATTTCACAAGTTGTGTATTGGTCTTGTTGAGAACATTACTTTTCCTCTATGTATAGGATTACTTTCTGTACGATGATTTGAATATCATTTACCGTAAATATACTCAGGACCGAGTTGACTATATAGTAGCTAAAACCATCACCTCTATTACCTTTGCACTTCTTGTTATCATTTTGCCTATGTTACTCATGGCAGGATAGACATCAATGTAAATATCTGGAGAAGTGACACAAGAGCATGCCTCGGTCTTTTTTGTTTTTATTTTTTTCCTTTTTATTTTTGATATATTTTCTTTATTCCAACAGTTTAACAAAAAAAATTTCCCTTTTGATACAAATCACATATTACTACAGATAAGCAAATTAAGGTTCCTGACTGTTCACTCTCTTTTTGTATAAACTCTACTTTAAAAAGAAAACAATTCAAGCTCAGTTTTACCAAATTTCAAGTTAGTGTATCAAATCCATACTTCCTTTATCCAAAAACAAAAATGCCTTATAATACCAAATTCTTGAAATCAATACTTAAACACTTTTTATATCGGCCTCAAATGACTTCTTGTAATATCAAAAAGATCAATATCATTTCAGCTAATTGTAGAGAACTTGGGGATAAAAACAAAAGAAGGGAAGTAATGAATATCTATTGAAAAAAAGCTTTCTCAATTATCTGTTAACAAGATATTCTCGTAGCTAAGGAGGAAGTTAATATGAGAAATGAGTGGGGTCTACATTCTATTATTGATCCATTCAGATCTAATTCAAGGGGGGTTGCAATTCTCTTTAACACAATGTTGACCTTATAATACACAGAACAATTGGAGATGATGATGGGAATTTTATTATTGCTGACATTACAGTTGAAGAGAAAAGATTTACACTAACAAATCTATATGGACCTAACAAAGATGAACCCAATTTCTTTATCAAGCTATTTTAAAATATACTTTCATTTGACAATCAATCGTTAGTAATTGTAGGAGATTGGAACATTGTTTTAGACCCCTCAATCAAATTAGAAAATTATAATCATTTGAATAATCCTAAATCAAGAGAAGTTGTCTTACAAAACATACAAAATTATGACCTGATGGATGTTAAAAAAATTAACAAAAAAATATACATGGTGGAAGAAAAACCCAAGGAAACAAGCTAGACTTGATTTTTTCCTTATTTCGCAAGTCAGTTTTGACATTACTATGGACTCTGATATATTACCAGGTTATAAAACTGATCATTCTGCCATATCCCTAACACTCTCAAACACTATAAACCAAACTAGGGGCAAAGAATATTGGAAACTCAATTCCTCACTACTTCTTTATCCTGAATATCCTGAATTAGTTTGGACAATTTTGAAAGAAACAATTGAAGAATATTCTGATAGTACAGTACCAGAAAATATAAATATTGATGAAAATCAGGATAAGGTGAAGTTAACAATAAGTGATAGCCTATTTTTAGAAACTTCTCTTATGAAAGTCAGAGGCCAAACAATTTCTTTTTCATCTTTGCTTAAAAAAGATAGAAATGAAAAGACAACAGAATTGGAAAGCAGAATTAAAGAATGTGAAGTGTTACGAAATAAATATGGAATAGAAGATGTCCCCAGTCAAACCAGCAAAATATAACAAGACAATTGTATATCAATAACAATTTAATCAATCAAATAATAAACAAAGTATATAAGATTACAATATCAAGCTAATACAAATAATTATACAATATCAAAATAAGTCATACTAATTAGCGAAATAAATATATTCACCAGTCCTTAAGAATCACACAGTTGATAAGTGTAGAAAGCTGTCAGTGGGTCTTGATAGGAGATAGATGAATCCGGCTTGTAAAGGTATCCAAAAACCAGTAGCACGGCAGATGATCGCAAAGATGATTGTAAGAAGCAAGATGATTAAGAGTTATAATGCCAGCCTATAGATAGGTTAGATACCTTCCAGAATGTTCTTTAAACTTCCTTGAAAATATCCAATCAGAAATGTCCAACTCAAGCAATCAAGAAATAATTAGAACATTCTAGAAATAGAAGTTTGTGGTAACTGCCAGCTTAGACTATCAAAACAATTGTAAGTGTGTGTGACCCACTAAACAACATAACAATGTTACACGATGTTAAACTCTTAAACAATGACATACTCATAACAGAAGACAATGTAAGACACAATTTTCAAAACATAGATGAAGCTTTGTTGTCGAAACTTTCAAAATATAAGATGGAATTAGATAAAGGAAGAAGAACTTAAAGGTATTCAGATAGGAAATATAATTTTATGGAATGAGGAAGGTAAAAAGCTTACAAAGTACTTCTGTAATCTAGAAAAAAGAACTTATGTCAACAAATCAATAAACAAAATTGTTATAGAAAAAAATGAGGAGATTACAGATCCAACTTCTATTTTAAGACAACATAGAACCTTTTATGAAAATTTTTATTCACCAAATGAGGATCTTGAAGATATTATGAATTTGGAAAATGTTAAGACTCCAACATTAGATTAAAATTAAAGGAGGAACTTGAGAAAGATATCAATATGGAAGAAATCACCTTTGCAGTGAAAAATATGAAAAATAACAAAAGTCGAGGAATAGATGGTTACCCTGTTGACTTTTTCAAAATTTTCTGGAAAGACCTTAAGGAAAGGATTTTCAAATTTGTTAAGGAGGTTTCGGCTAAGAATGAGTTGTCTTTGATAATGAAGAGAGGGGTTATAACCTGCATACCTGAAGCAAATAAAGACAGAACTCTGCTAAAATATTGGAGACCAAACACTCTCCTGAATGCTTTCTATAAAATAATTAGCTCCTGCATAACAAATCGCTTTATAAAGACTTTAGACATACTAATACATGGAAATCAAACTGGTTTTATCCCAGGTAGAACTATAAGTGAAAATACAAGATTGTTATATGACATCATGTTCGAAGCTAAGGCTAGAGATATTAAAGGCTTATTAGTTCTTTGAAAAGGCCTTCGACACAGTTTCTAAGGATTTTATCAATTCCGTCCTCCATAAGTTTGGATTTGGGCCACAAATGATAAGCTTGGTCAATGTACTAACCTATCACACAACTTCATGTGTAACACAAAATGGTCATTTATCTGATTTGTTTAAAAACAAAAGGGGTTGTAGACAGGGGGACCCCCTTTCACCATATTTATTCCTCTTTGTAGCTGAAATCCTTGGATGTATGATTAGAAATAATGACAAAATAAGGGGCATTGTTATTGATGATAAAGAATACAAGTTAGGCCAATATGCTGATGATACACCACTATTCCTTTATGTCACAACTGAGAGTCATTATGCAGCTGTTGAAACAATAAACACAATTTATAAGATGTCAGGTTTAAAAATAAATATTGAAAAGACTAAAGCAATCTGGATTGGCTCAATGGCAGGGAGTAAGCAAACATTATGTACAAATTTGAAAATTGAGTGGTTTAATGGGGAATTTGAAGTGCTAGGAATCATATTTACACAAAATCTTGCTGATTTATAGGTTATCAATACAAGAAAAAGACTGGAAGAAATAAACAGATCCTAGATTGTTGGCAGTGTGGAGAAAGAGAAATTTAACATTAATAGGAAAAATAACGGTCATTAAGACACAGCCCCTTTCTAAATTAGTACATATTTTCAGCTATTTGCCCAATCCTCCAAATGACTTTATTAAATCCCTTGAACAGATATTCTTTACTTTTATCTGGAATGATAAAAAAGATTAAATAAAGAGGAGCACAATGAACAGATTAAAGACTGAAGGAGGATTGGGTATGGTTGATATAAAAACATTTATTGAAGCACGAAAGATGTTTTTATAACATGGAATAACTATTGTAAAAATCTTTATGTTGAAGGGGACAACATTGATTATTTGCTATCAGAGCCATTATGGCTGAATGATAATTTTAAGGACCCTAACCATATTATCATACACTGGGCTGATAAGGGCTTACTGACTATCAAAGACATTTGTGATGAACATGGATTCATGCCCTTTGATGAGATAAAGACAAAATATGAAATAAGAGGGACAATACTGGATTATAGTCATCTTCTTCACGCCTTACCAAATTATTGGAAATGAGTAATTAAACAGACACGGATCCTAACTTTTTATAACATGAAAATATAGAATTTTCTAAGGTCTACAAAAGGGTCAAGATTATTTTATGAGAAGCTGATTTCAAAACAAGATAAACTTGAGATTTGTCATAAATGGGAAAAAATATTTGAGGCTGTTGAGTTTGATTGGCACAACACTTTTAATTTTTATAGACATGGCTTTAAAGATGTTAAACTTCTTGATTTTCAATACAGATTTTTGCAAAGAGTATTATATACTAAAAAGGAACTATTGAAAATGAAACTCATTGACAAGGATTTATGTTCCTTCTGCAAATGTTTCTGAGAGTATTTGTCATATGTACCGGGAATGTTGTGAAACTGTGAAATTTTTGAATGAATTGGAACTTTGGATTAAAAGATAAATTTCTCGAAATATTTGATCTGGTTTGTTACATTACACAAAAATGTGTTAATGAACCAAATCATCATTTCTGCCCATAAAATATATGAATTTATGTAATATAAAGAACTTTATTCCAGAAATTGATGATTACAAAAAACAATTGAAACAAATATTTCTAGTAGAAAAATTCATTTCCAAAAGAAATAATGAAACTGAAAAATTCAATAATAAATGGTTTCCACTCATCCCATTATCTAGCTAATTAGCTAATAACATTTGTATATTGAAAGGAATCTTTCCTTAACTCCTTCTACTGTTATACTTATATGTTCTATGTTGTAAATTAGTGACTATGTAATCAAAAAATAAAAAAAATAAAAATAAAGTTTAATACCAAAATGTGTTAAACAACACATATTTGTACTTGAAGTGTTTAGGTAACACTGATGTTATATTTATCTATATTTTCTACAGCCTATCGCTGACCTATTTAAGGAACAAGAAAATATATGTGGGCCATCTGAATATTGAGTACCTTTTTCATAATTGAATCAAAATTGCAGCGGGGACCTGGTAATGTTTAATGTTTGTTTTTTTACTTTGTTTTCAAATACTGATTTCAACTCAAATAAGGTCTTCTGTTTTATTCTGTTGATTTGTTTACATATTTTGTATCTCCCGAAATACATGAAAACGTCCCCGATTAGCTTTGATCTCTGTGTGTATGTGCGACAGATAAGACAGTTTGTCAATAAATATATTTAAAAACATTTAAAAAATAAAAAAATAAAAACACATAATAAATGATATCGGGATAAAGAACCAGCTACTCCCAAGGACTCACCTTCATAATACAATAGGTTGGAACAATCGACGCAGAACAAAGAAGAAATTGCTAAGTGTAGAAAACGCTTCTCAGGAATGACCTTCGATAGCAGAACAAGAGTGGCGCAAAGTGAAGGCGTTAGTACGGTATTGTAAAAGCGTGCATGTCAACAAAAGAAAGGAGTTAGATAGAAAGTGTAGAAGGGCAACAAGAATAGTAAATGTGAGGAATAGGTATAATTGGTGTTTGCTGTGAGAGAAGAAATAGGATGCCCAGCGAGGCAATATTAGATGGCCGTACGATTTGTAGTCGTAGACAAGGAGAAGACAAGTTAGTCAGACCTCCCCAATCGTAATTCCACAGATGCTAATATTCTAACACACGTCAACGATAATGACCATTCTGTTTCCAAGGCAAAGAAGAGTAAAGAAAGTGGTTTTGATAACATCCTTATTGAACTCTATGAAAGCGTGTTATGAATACACTATCTTCATAAAAAATGTTTGAATATGTTCCTATAAGTTGGAATAAAGGAATTATCAACCCGAGCCCTAAAGCACAGATGGAATATCCCAGAAAGCCGTTATGCTATGGACGACTGACTGTCGCATATGCTTCCTATAAAATGTTTTGTACTTTACTTAATACAAGACTGCCAATATACATAGAAGAGAGCAATAATTTTTAGATTAGCAAACGTTTTTAGAAAATGACAATCATTACAGAACACGTTTCATCACTTACTGCTATAATTGAAACGCGAAATATATGAAGAAAATAACTTTTACAGCCCCCATCGATCTTATGAAAGCATATGAATGTATTGACTGTTCGACTACATGTATGTACTCACAGTTACTTGAAGCCAACAATAAAGTATACAACTAAGATGCACAGAGAATGATTTCAGTGGTTATATGTTGCTTTCTAATTTTGTTAACTGACTTCTGGACTAATACATTACATCATATAAGTTACCTGACAGACATACAGACAGACAGACAGACAGACATTTTATACAGTAGGAAAGGCCAAAGGCCCATAATACAAACAACATAGCCAATAGTTTTACAAGCGCACATAAAAGGTAACGGTTTTATGCATATGCAATTTTAACTCTAGTTTTATTAATACATTTAAGGAATTTACATACATTCAAGATACATTTCTATCTTTACTGTCTTTACAAAAGTATGATTCTATTGCATGGTCAGTCATCACATACAGCACCAGTTTTTCGGGAAAATATAACATGTCCTACGTAAAGACACTAAAGAACAAGGCTATGCATCGTCCTTAGTCTCCGAAGGTTTGCCCCATTGAGTTGAGATATAGGTTTGGTTCCTTCAACCAGCCGACCTTGGGGGTGAGTGACGCACCTCTGTATGCGTTTCAGAACCAATCACCATATCTTTATATGGACTCAATATTTTGTTGAGAGAAGAAAACGATACCAAATATGCAGAATACTTAAAAAGGTTTAATCAAGACTGGGACACTTTACATCCCTTAATCACAGATATCGTCACACGTAGCGACTTTTTATATCATGCCCTAGTATAAAGTCAATGAGATTTTTTTCTTTTGATTTTTGTTTTTATTATACTGTTTTTATACTATTAAAATGTTTTATGAAATCTTTCATTTTAGTTCCAGTTTTTCCTTTCCTTTTTTGTTACTCTTTATTTGTGCTGAAAGAACATTTACATGTATATTGAATTTATCTGTATGTATCTACTCATTCCAATAAAATCTTGTGTAAGCTTATTGAATGCATTTTATAAAAGTAAGATGAGACTTTCATTAAAAAAACCTGTCACTCTGTCTGGATATTTACCTACATTCTAACTAAAACAGCTTTATGCCCAAGAGGGTTGTTCTCATGAGTTGTCATTGATCAACAACAATATCACATAAATAGAATGTGTAAACGAATCATTGACATTAAACATTTATGTG
Source organism: Phorcus lineatus (assembly GCA_921293015.1). Classification (NCBI taxonomy): domain Eukaryota; kingdom Metazoa; phylum Mollusca; class Gastropoda; order Trochida; family Trochidae; genus Phorcus; species Phorcus lineatus. Next base: position 8,822,263 of record OV121083.1, read on the forward strand.
ACGTACATGTACATATGCAGCTTACAGCTAATCCTGTATATTTGCTATTTGTTAATTGAGTACAAAATTCAAGGGAACTTGGGAATAAATTAACAGTTGAGATTCATCTTACTTTGAGTCAATTTATGTTCCTTTACATTTGTCAAAAAGTGTTATGATAGTTATATGTTAAGGTCATTGGTGAAATGTCTTCTGTGGTTAGATTCAATCGTGAATTTTGGTGAGAGTAATGTTGGTGAGTGTAAAGTTAAAGTAATTTGAGAGAATTATCATTAACTTATTGAAGACCATATAGGTATGTCACACTGTTCGGGTGTTCCTACTTTTCCCCGCCTCCCAGCAAATGTAGCATATCTTATGTCATAAATTACTGAATATATTGATAGTAAAAATTATGCATATTCCATCCGTCTATCAACGTTTATCTTTTATATTTTAATTTGCCGAATATTGCTATTTTGTATGAGTACCAGTGTAGTTTTCATGAATTTTCCTTCTATACAATGAGCTATTGTATGCGTAATCTTGTTAGTAAGGAGATAGGCCCCTTTTAGGGTAGCTAAGAAACCAAAGTTAATTTCTGTACGTTCTTCGGCTAAGCTAACAACTTAATGACTGGCTTCTTCGACGTTCGTAGAGAGTCTTTTTAAACCTTGGTCCAGGGTAACTAATTATAGGGAGACATTAGGGCGGGAGGTGACACATAGCACCTGCCGAAGAAACGGGCGGACTGAGAATCTTTGGGACGATCGATACTGGATTGGTTTAGTAAATATGCCTTTGTATCTCTGTAGCTATTGTTTATGTTATTGTGTCTGTTATTTTGTTACTTGATTAATTTGCATATGAATTTCACATCATTCGTTGCTCGTGAGTACCGCTGGTAGCGATATGAGTTGAATAAAAATAAATCTGTACCTTTTCACCTCTTTTCAAGACTAAACAGTTAAACTTTATCATCCCAATCCTTTATATCTTAAGGCTCCAAAGGGACTATTCTATCAACACTATAAACAATCAATTGGTTATGAAAAGTACTTACTGTTACCTAGAAACATTTCTCTCCCGATTTTGAAATTCAGAACTTTAAATCTTAATCACCGATTGAAACGGGAATTTGGCAAAGCATACCGAGAGAGGAAAGGTATGGTAAACTCTGTGACCTAAGTGAAATAGGCGACGAAGTGCACTATATACTTAAATGTCCAATAAATCGTGAACGATACTTACCTATCATAAAAAGTAATAATGATAGATGTAACTTGATATATGCCTTATCACCATCTACTTAAAGATGTAAGAACAATTTGTCAAGCTTTATTATACGCTTACAAAATATGTTATCAAATGTTCCATAAGCAATTGTGTCTACTAAAATATTTAGCTACGAACCAAATATATATGGTGTATTATCAATTATTTATGTTGTATTATTAATTAAGTATGTATTCAACTGCGTGTCAGCAGAGGCGTGCAAATTATTTGTAAAATAAATTTACATGTGTGCTCTTGTACCACCAAAGATGGTTTTTTTAGTTATAAAAACAAACAAACAGCTATACCTATCTAGTATTCTTATTCATTTACTGGGATTATCTAAAGTACACTGTATGTATTTTTATTAATGCCTGTTCATTCCCTTTGGGTCAACCCGCCACGCTAGTCTCCTGTTATGTCACGCCAGTGTTGTTCTGTTCTGATTGATGTATTCATCTCGGATCTTTCGATCATCATGGCTTGTCCCTATCAATGGTTATCGTATAGGCGCTTTTCCCGATAATGTTTCTTTTAATGGTGACTAGTTTCGAATAATTTACTTCTATATACCGGAAATAAGAGTGGAAAGCAAATGCTTATCGACTGTCGAGTGACAGAAAATATAAGCAGAAAATATAATTCAAAATTGAATAAATGAAAAAGTATTCATGAAAAAGAAATAAGTGCAAAACTGCAGTAATCAGAGCTATAACAAACTAAATGTCGTTTTAAACCAGGGGTTGGGTTGTATGGATTCATTATTGTTCGTGGATTATCAATGTGAGCAATGTAAACACTATATTTTATTTCGAGATTATTAAAATCAGAGTGGTCCCTGTAAAGATCATTTTAGCATCTCAGAAAAGAAATAAAGTTCGCTTCACCCCAATTTGTTTTGTAATAGAGTATAGTTTTGCCCTGAACTATAATAACGTTAAAACACTCGCCGTCCGAGTGCTTTAACCTTATAATAATTCAGGGCAAAACTATACTTTATTACAAAACATATTGGGTAGAGCGAATTTCATTTCTTATTTATATGAACTTACTGAATTCCCCTCGTATCAACAGGCACGCCGTCTTTAACATCACTACAATTTACCGCTCATTATATAACAATTTACCGAAAATTTGTTCCTGATATGTTACGGCGTCCCCTACTAAAATTTACAGCACTTATGGTTATTACATTTTAATGCATTCTTATTAAGATTTACCGCAGTGTTACATATTACTACGTTTTAATTGCAATTGACCGCAGTTATAACATTTTACCGCATTAATAATATCTTATGTCGTAAAAAAGGTTCAAGTAAGTTGAAAAGAATTAACAGTAGCAAAACATGACCCTCTTTTCATTTCCTGATTTATGTATGGATGTAGTGTTAACGAAGCACACCTATTAACTACACGTTATTTGACAAAAAAAGAAACTTGCTTTTATTTTTGTCGTGTAACCTGATTTTATTGATTTTATTAATGTCAGTATAGTGATTGAACATTATCTTGCTTCAATATTTCTTTAGTTTTGAAAAATCTCAAAGATTTTCAGTGTATCGGACGAGAGCTTAAAGCAAAGATTCACTTTAAATAAAGAACATGATTTGTTAAGAATTGAGTTCCTAAAGATTGATACTCATCAAGAACACTACCTGCTCACAAGTACAACGTAAAAACTTACCTTTGTTTTCGCGATGAATCCTGATTGTGTCAATGTCAATCGAATGCTTGAACTTTATTTCTCTTCCCCCATAGTTCTTGCAGGTTGAGAAATCTCCATCAAAGATTTCCGGTGCATCGGGTGAGAGGTTGAATCCAAGATTTACTGAGAGAGAAAATAATTAATTGTATAGAATTGAAATATGAAAGACCGATGATTGTTGTATGTTTGTATTCATACAGTGTTTCTAAATGAAATTCATATATTGAAATGATCAGGGTTCATGACTGCCCGAGTCCATTGACTACCTTGTTAACATTACTTGCACATCTGCATATATCAACTTATACGCTATTTTCACAGCTATTTGCATCAACATTTCTTATGTTTTCTTCTAATAATCATATACCTTCAGCTTTATATATACTCCTTTTTGCATAGTCTTTTTAAAGCAATTATCTAAAGATTAATAGCCCAAAAAGATGAAACAAACTATTGTTAAAACTCGGTTATTAGAAAACATATTATCGTTATTGCTATTTAGTTTTATTGAATCTATTGAAGGTCGATTACAGTTATAATAGTTAAAAGTTGAATTAAGTTATCATTAATGACGAAGATTTAGGTGGCCGAAGTTACAAAGGAAGGTGTCTGTTTTGCATAATGAAAAAAAGGATCGTTGAAAATGGTTGAACTTGGAATATATCCGTTTCTCTTTCTTTACCGCAACAATTGACCTTATTTTCTGAAACCGTTTATGTTTTGCAAATAACTTATATGGTAGATTATCTCAGTTTGGGTCGTTAGTAATAACATTATCTGAGCAGTCATTATAATTCTGAAACTTTGGTATGGGCTATTGCCGTTAACGAGACAGTAGCACGCTTTTGTTTAGAAAAATGAAGAGACCTCGTGAAAACGTAAATGAATGTTACCAATTGCAAGGCAATGTATGTAAATCAAAACTTGCAGTTCTAAAACGGACGCAAAAAGTTAAGGTACACTTATCCATTTCTCTTTCTCAGATTAAAATGTGTTCACACGAAATGGCAACCAGCAGTTTTCGCTTTATATTTGATAACTTTTTCTTACGGATAATCGGGTTGAGTTATGACATGTTCGACCCTTTGGTTTTAATTCATTTGGCATGAAAAAACTTTTGATAGAGAAAATTGGAAGAAATATGCTTTTTTTTTCAAAATATGCTTCCGCCCCTATATATGATAATACGAGTATATACCATTCTTAAAGATTCTTAGAAAGCATTAGCAGATAATGTAAAGATAAATTTGTTTCTAAATGATAATAGATTATATAAGACCTAATTATGCGTACGTGATTGTGTTTGGTGTTAGGACATAGTTGATTTATGATTTTCATACCTTTGCTACCTTTCTTTGAATCTACTTTTGTACCTTGGCAGTAAAGATATGATAAGCCAGTATACAGTTTTATAATGATATCACAAACGGCAACATATAATGAAATGATAACTGCAGCAAGAGACTAGTGTGCCTCAGTGTGGGGCAGGGAATGAACTCTCAGTTACTACAGCAATGATCGGGTAAGCCACAAATCCGGCGAGCCACGCCAGATGTTGCTGAACTTCACTGATAGCGGTCAACTGAGCTACGCACAGGACCACGTGCCACCATTCAACAAGAATTCAAAAATTCATTTCCAATAAAGTCAGTCAATAATTAGTGTTGCCATCTCTGTTTCTGAGTAAGTTGACACAGCTGTATGTCATGGATCTCACCAGCGTTCGTAGAGTACCTTGGGGTATTGCGCTCTACTCCTGTTGCAGAAATCCCACCAGCTGTTGAATGTTTACAGGAGGAGGATGATTTTCTCGTACGCGTCTTCCCATTACGATCTTGACGTGTTCAGTAGGGGCGAGATAAGGAGAAAATACTGGCTACTCCATCCTCTACACACCCCTTGTTGCAGGGACTCATTAACAACGTGTGCTCGGTGCGGTCTGGCATTATCCTCTTGAAGAATACCCTAATGGCAAGAGGTCCAATGATCACATCTGTATAGCGAAGTCCTGTTAAACTGCCTTGCACGTGGTATAGGGGAGTTCTCTGATTCAAGCTGAAACCACCCCATACCATCACAGATCCTCATCCAAACAATTCGTGTTCGGCTACCGCTGCATCACAGAAGCGTTCACCCTGTCTTCTGAACACACATACGCTGCCGCCATGGAACATCTAACTGAAGCGTGACTCATCAGTAAACAAAACCTGTGATAAGGCCTGGCGATTCCAGCGCAAATGAGCTGTACACCAAGTCCGACGAGCATATCTGTGTCGTGGGAGGAGAATGGGTCGTACAGCAGGACGTTTACAACGGTTTCCAGCAGCACGAAGAGGGTTACGTATGGTCTGACTTTGCAGACATTCACGTGTGTGGCTTGTCGAAGTGTTTGACTAAGAGCACTTGTAGTGATAAATCTCTGTCGCAAAGCTGTCACAACCACATAGCGATCATCAGCTCTTGATGTTGATCATGTTCTGCCTGAACTTGGTCGGTCCTGCACTCTCCTTGTTGCCTGAAAACGTTCCTATAGTCTGTGAATTACGGACGGGGATCTTTGCAGACGCCAAGCAACTTCTCTCAAAGAAACTCACTCTTCCACGATCTTCGATGGATAAGGGTCTCCTCACCATACTGATTGAAAATACGAACACCAGCAAAATGTTTGTGGTTTCAACTTTATACACAAATGTGCACAAGAAGCAATGACATCATGCGAAGCACATCCACTGATTGCTGTGTTCGAGTGATGCTCTTCCTTTTCAAATGACATGTTTGTATTGGAACGAAAAACCATTTGGTTTTCGTCACATGTACTGTCGCCAAAACGCAACCATAAACCATAAACCATGGGAAATGCTGTTAATGTTACATATGGGGTACTTGTCATGGGCAACATTAAACATACGCAGGTAGATTATATGTGGTCATTCATTTTCACAAACAGCTCAACTTTTAGTAAAGAGGGTACAAGTTATTGGGTGTTCCAATACTTGTTTGAGGTAGTATACATACATAGAGGATATTATATGAGTGTCCATATCAACATCCAAGCATAGGCATAGGCGCATTTGGAACACAACGTCATAGGCGAACTGTGACGTCAAAGCATTGTTTTTTACGTGACGTCACAATGAAAAAGTGATATGTTGCCCTAGGGCATCGTATGAAAAATATGAACCCCGATATGATTGCCCTCGTAGGTAATAAATGCAAATATTAAGAAAGATATTAGATTGTTTTGTTTTGGCGTCATTCTTTCATTAAAATATGGCTGGTAATATCTTTTCATGAAACTAAATAGTATCAAAAGAATTATACAAACTTAAAGACGAAATGTTTATTATCTCTATATCCCCTCTACGAAAGCATTATGTTTAAGTGTGATGAGATTGATTTACAAAGGAACTTTCAATTTGACCTTTTTCAGCAACAATCTGAGCCAGGGTAAAGTGAAAGCAACATACAATACCTTTATTCGGATATGTTGGCAGCTAGACAGTCAAAAGAATTTCGCTTTCCGAGTGCCGTAAAGCATTAAAAAACATGGAAATTTTTTTTGCCTGCATGCTAGAATAAGGGGAAAAGTCGCTGTTTGGCTGATTTAAACTATGTGGCCGGCAAACCTGATGACCTGCGCAACAAAGTTTGGTGAGATCTCTGTGCTTTACTTAGAAGAGCATTTTAGATTTCATTTGAATGATATTGACATGACTGGGGTCCTGTGTTTTATATTTATTTCACATCTTGCTGCTTTGTTACCTCTTTACAACATAAGACGGTTATCCCTCTGATGTTAAGTTAATAACTTTACAGCTTGGTGCAACAGTAACTTCCTTAAACTTAACACTCTCATGATCATAGACTTCAGGCAAAATACACCCTGTGTCCCTTTACAAATCGATGGCGATTAGTTGGAGACAGTCAAAAGTTATACCTACTTCGGAACTATCAAAGATAGTAAGTTAGTTATAAGTTTTTCTAAAATTGGGAAGCGTTCTATAAGAAGTATCAACAACGGGTTTATTTCTTAAGACGTCTCAGATATTTTAATATTGACAGTACTATTATGAATTTATTTGGTTTTATCCAATGCATTTTATTTTTTGTTTGGTTGGTTTCTCTCCAAAATAGAAACAAATGGCAAAAGCTTTTCGCAACTTGTTTAAACGTCTTTGTCTTGAATTTTATTCGACATTATTGTGCATATAAGTATTGTATTTTAATGACTGCGAGGAAAATTTTATCTGACCCATCCCATGATTTACACTCCTGTTTTAAAGTTTAACATCTGGATGCAGATTGTTAGTTCCTAGATTTAATACTAAAAAGTTCCGAAATCTTTTATACCTGTTAGCATAAAACTTACAACATAAAACATAAATGAAAATGATACCCCTTCCTGAATTAGTAATTTATAAAATATGATGATGTATCTTTTTATCAAACTATTATTTTTTCCTCGCTACAGCAAGCACCAAGTTCCATCATCGTGATTTGTAACATTTACATATGTATGCCTGCAACTATGTTGTATTTGTATCATAAACTTATTCGTTTGTCTATTTCTTTTTTGTCTGAACTATGCTGAGTATCTCATGTTTGTAAAACAAATAAGTTTTCAGACATTAAAAGTTATTTCAAGAACTATTGTTTTTTGCAGCTCCTAATGACTAAGCTCATGCTCGGCAGATACTATTTTTTGTAAGACGTGATCCCATGTTTAATAAAGTGAGCATAACTCTGTAAGGAAATTTATGCCTAATTATAGTTTTTGTGACAATAAATTTTGACATTTTGAGTCGAGAATCTGTTTCCCAAGTTTTCTCATTTTCTTTTCAGATAGGGAAAACCGGTTGTCATTTCCTTATAGAGCGGTATTCACATAAGCGTATGGCATGTTTACCGATCCAATTAAAAATATGTTTAAACCATTTGCTAATAGGTGAGGGACTGAGTTTTCTCAGCTTAAGAAAAATATCATTTCCCACTCCCGTTTGACACCACTCTCTACGCTTTTCCGAGCACAGTAGATATAATAACTGATTTTTATTTTACAACTTTTATCTCTCCAACATTTACTCGTAACTGAAAAAATATGTTGGCTTATTCTCTCTCTTCCATTAGATATGGGTGATATCACACTAAAAACACTAAATGTTCTATATGTATCACCTCAGTAGGACTAAATTCATTTAATTGTTTATAATGTCACAATTGTAAGTGACGTCGTTGTAGCATAGTGTCAACTACCGTTTCCTGCTCAGTTTATACGTACTGAAAATTGGTTATATTGTGATTGTTATTTTCAATAATGAAAACCTTTACTTTTACGTAAACTATTTGAATTGTTTAAAACCTACAGTGTTAAACTATATAAGTAATTTTCTGGCTTAATTCTTCGCCTTTGCATATATTCATATTTTAATTTGATGTCATTATACACGGTTTTTTTAAAGAGGACGGGATGAAGAAATAGAATATGCATAGTAACTAGGAATATTTGATGAAGGACAACTTTTCAATATGTATTACCAGACTTTACTATTTACATTATCTTTTTTAATTCTTATTTTCTAGCTATATCATTAAGTACCTACCTTGTGCGAGACCGTGTTGTACAAGCAGAGAGAGACACAACAAGACGAGCTCCATCCTGACTGCTGTACTCACTGAGACTCAGTTATGCAGGAAGTTGGATAAACAAAACTTCCTGATTGAAATATAAATGTCATTATCTTACAATAGATTAATTCCCCAGTAGTAAACATTTGTATGATAAGTTGTTTATTAGTGCTTGCTATTGAATGTAAGATAGAAATATGTAGGACAAAACAATAAAGGATATTTGATGTTTGATTCGATATTTAGTTACCATTTTAAGAGCTATTTGAAAGCGTCATACATGCCAGTTAATACGGTTAAACACTAAATATTGTTTACCTTTTCTAATGTTCAACCATAATTGATGTGTGATAATTTGAATATCTCCATGTTTATCATTGAAATTAATTGTTTAGTGATAGAAGTTCTGATCTTCATAACAATTTTCGTCAAATTGAATGGCGTTATTTCCTTAGTTTGGCCATCCTTTCAAACAATTCATTGATGATGTCCGTCATTACATTGCCATGAAACTTTGAGAAACCTCTTCTGCACTTACACTTTTACTAAACTTTCTTGAAATATTTCTCACTTAAATATCAACATTCACACAACTCACATCGAAAATAAAACGACTGTATTGTGTTATACAAGATATAACTTGTACAAAATCACAACTCGTACACGACATATATATTGAATATACTTCGAGAAACAATAAGGAAAACGTACAGATACTTTATTTTGATTGTGCTTTATAATGTCATATTTTGTGTCTAGTTCTTGTGTATTCATTTATCTGATGTATGTGCTGGTGAGGCATTAACATAAGCAGAGTTTTGATTGTTTGCCAAAACAGATTCTTTCTTGAATAAAAATATGTTTAAACCATAAGGAAGAGGTATCACCTATCACAAGCGAACATCACACCAGAGGGAATCCTCACTGATTTAGTACTTGTAGTCAACGCCCAGACGGAAATACTTGTCTTTTGATATAACTACTAATGTTATCACAAACTTCCTTTTTCGAAATATATCTAGTTAACTCCCTTTGAATGTAATACAAATTATATACTTGCAATTTTTTTGCAATGATTCGAGCTTTATTTGTCTTTTACTAGCGTACGTGTGTTGTGTAAAATACACTGTACATGTATCAAATGAGCCAAACTTTTGCTGTTTTGGATTAAAAAAGAAAACGTATATGCAAACATTTGGACAGGGGTAATCTTCATAAAAACCTGACAATGTTTCAACTTTCATTGTAGCTCTATCAGTAGCGCTTTATAGAAGAAGCTGAATAATCGTTTGAAAGATACCAATAATATTCTAAATGTATCTATCTGACCAACCTTAAGGGTATTAATATTACAAAATAGTAACTTTAGATATCTTCTTTGAGTGGCATTTGAGAAGTTGGAAACAACTAAGTACGAATTTATTTATGACAACTTATTCATTCTGAGATTTCGATACATATTCTTGTATCGTTGTCAATCTTGATCTGTATCAACACGTTGCAAATCTCAAAATGTACTTAATAACTTTAGACATTTTTCAAACTGGAATATATCTCCTATTTGAAACATAACTCGTTAAGTTTACATACTAAAATAAGCTAATAAAGGTCTATCACTGGCCAATTATAACATGGTGCAGTGTAACAGTCATTAGACAACATTAACCTTAGCACCGCTTGACAAAAAGGTAGTCGGGTCGTGGGAAATGTTCTTTTAAGAACACTGTGGCTGACTATGCTTAATTCATATTGATGAGTAATATACATTTTACCACACTGCCTTCCCTTTAGTGCAATTCCAATCAAGGCTAGGTTGAATTGAATGAAAGCTACATGTAAATACAGGGGGTATCTTAAAACTTAAAAGGCAATTGCGCCTCCTGTGTTTATCCATAATAAGTGGTTTTTAGTGAGCAGGAGTTTTCAAAGTTACCAGCCCTGGTGTCTGGTAGACTTTTCTGGTAAGTTTCCTACACTGCCAGGACTCTGCTTCTTCAAAGAAAGTTGGTCACTCTGACCATAGATAATAAAACCTTTACCCGCCTTCGCATTACAAAGCCTTTACAAAACTCATAATAAACTATTTAATTAAATAATAATAATAAATTAAACACACATTTTCGCAAAATTCATCTACGTCAACAAAACCTATTCAAAATGGGTCAATAATAAAAATCCAATAATGTTGTTTCTTTATCATCAAAATGAATATTTCATCAAACTATTTCTTCAATCAAAATCATTTTTTGGTCAATGTTAATTTGTCATCTTATTAGGATTTTCAAGGATATAAAAAGTTCTAGTAGTGAAAAATGAATCTATACGAGGTGAATATGTCCACCGTTGTGAAAGCAGAGAACTCATTGATCTCAAGAAGCTGTAGCGTCCAAAGTTTGGATAACAGTAATGACTTTGAACTCACTGAATAATTGCAGAAAAATCAGATCCTATCCGCTGGCAAAAGGTTTTGACACCCTTAAATGGTGGTAGCTATAATCCGAGCTCCGATCCTGTCTTAATAAGTTTTGGTCATAGCTAGTTTTCATTTCCTTGCAAATATTAGAGCTGATGACGAAAGGTCTTGGACACAATTTTTTAAAGTGAAGATGAGTTGAAAGACTGCATTATACGAATATTACACTTGGGGTTTTGCTTATTTAACAATATTATAAGAAATGTCTTTGGAGACCTTTGATAACCCTTGAAAAATGTAATAAGTCTAAACTAATGGTGCAACAAATATAATGTTGACATTCTAATAAAATCATGTTCTATCATAAACCACCATAATTTGAAAGGATTCAATCCTTCGGCAATCAGTCCGCCATGTTGTTTTTTCGGGGAATAATATGATGAAATGCACGGTTATTTTATTTATTTTAAAACATTCCCACAAAAAATATATGAATGGAGAGACTATCCACATATTAATGAATGATTGAAGATACCCCTAAACAACAATGCTTTGTAATGCCGTTTCACATTCGTAGCACCCATGAAGGCTTCACTCCTCATTCTCATAAATAAAGCTGTCAAATCTAAATCAATCAAAATGTTTTTCGAACTGTATTGCGTTATAATCATGATCTATTATCATATATGAATAAACCATATATGTATCTTTGAATATCATTTCCAGGAATGTCCTTTCAAAACTTGCATTTGAAAATCACAAACACATGTTAACCTTTTGTGGTTTTACGGAAGAGTTCCTGTTTTCTTTCGTTATTTTCATAATCTATATTCCAGTGTGACTGTGGTAAAAAATGTCCTATTTGTTTTAGTTCAACCAGTCGATTCTCTACTACTCCACTCCACTCTTACTACAGAAACAATCCTTCACAACAGAGGTTACTTCTCACGTCACCTCTGTTATCATCGGATGCAATATATAAAGAAAAAATGTTAGTTGCAATCTATATCCTTTGAAAAGAGAGCACTTCTCCAACATGTTTGTTGCAAGATGTAAATCGATATGTCTTGAGTAAAAGGAAACAACTATTTATGGTAAAATCATTTTGTGATCATGATTTACTCAAAAGTTTTTATTTTTGACAACCTTGTTTTCGCTTTCTTGATTACTATACATTCATTCTATTCCTTTTGGAGAACTGCTTTGAAATAAAAGCGAGGATTAAAATATATTGAAATATATCCAAAGATAATTGTACTACAATCTCGTATGCATCGCTCAAAACTCAGAGTAGATTTTATGGCTGTTTCACATACTCTTACATTTCACAATTTTAAGTTACACCATCCTTGATTGAATATTCATTAGACGATGGAAATCTCGAGCTGAGTTTGATAACGTTTGGGCAAATAAAGCTATTTCCCCATGTTAACTATGTTTATCTGTCTTAATTGCCTAAATAAACCCCCTAATTGGTAACATGTGCAACAAACTCAGTCTTATTTATTTCCAATACAATTCTACGTTAACGTTTGGTTCAAACAACGATGCAGTATATCAGATATGTGCGCTGTAATTCCCTTACACTCATTATGAAACAATGTTACTAATTGCACAAAGGCAATATTGCTACAAAAATAAGAATCACATTTGGGTTTCTTGAAGGTTTAATGTTACGATTTTTAAAACCTCTGTAAATAACAGAATGGTTAACAACTTTATCTCAGCAGTTCGGAATATATAAACAAGACATCACTGGTAAGCACGATTGCAGTAGCGATCACGACAGTTAATGTCCTCAGTGCCGCAATGCCCAAACGGAAGATGACCGGAATCGGAACCATAAGATACAGATATTGGATGAGTGGGAAGTCATCCTGGTTGAACACCTTCCTCAATCTCTTGTTCGCCAGCCCTTGAAGCACAGTAAACACAAGAGTCATGTCAGGCTATCAAATAGACACAACGACACATTGATACATTGACAATAATATTTTTGTAGTATAAGATTTTTGGTAAAGTTTTGTTACCTAAAATAATTATATGGATATCTAAACCACTTAATCAATTACTGCTAACACCGTATGCACTATATCAAAGGTCTTTTTTAAATAATATTGTAATTTCTAAAAAAAAGTACACATGCAGTAACAATAATTATCAAATTCCCATGCAGATGAAATTATGTTAAAAGTCTAAAACAAGGATAAATAAATACTTACCAAACGACTTTCAAAGAAAGCATTGGAAAATATATAAAATTTATGATTTACAAAAACCCCTGTAATTATATCATATATGAAGCAAGAATGACAACGTAATATCATTTGATACCATTCATGAGAACAAGGATTAAACAAGGGTGAAACCTAAAACAATCTTCTTAAAATCATCTATTTACAAAATTAAAACCATTGAACATATTCCATCCACACGGAGACAGCCCAAGTCATAGAGTGCTACGCTAACCTTTGTCTGGTTTAATTTAAACACTACTACCTACAATATAAACTACCAACACAATTTTATCCTAACACTTCTTGCATAGAAAGTTTGCTTGTTGTCACCTAGGCGATATAATTGATTTACTCGCCATATTATGTGACAGTGTTTTATAAAGTGGACTATTTTCCAGTTTCCCAAAGAAATGGAACATGACTGAGGCTTTACGAATAAATGCCTTTTAAACGGCGTCACTGATTGCACAGCTTACCTTGATTACACCCAATCAGGCTTCTCCGATTCAAGTCTGAGAAATGATAACAGAGGTTGCCATAGGATTTTATGACTTGAGCTACCTCTGTAGGGTAGAGAATACATTTGTCATCATCTAAGAAGTACGATCCATTTGCTTAACACAAATTCCGATCATTAAGCAACTTAAGACGTTAAGCACTGATGTGGTTGAGCCTATAACATCTAAAAACATTATATCTCAAAAACTGAGAATCAGGAAGATGCCACTGATATTTACATGCTAATAGTATTTTAATTTGTTTGAAATTCGAAATTAAACAATTTCTAAACAAAGGATTTTTTTCATATTCCAATGAGCAGGAGCTGACATATAAACTGATTTATATTTGTGAAGGCATAGGTTATTTCTAAAAATTCAAGGAAACAATGAAAATTAAATGATAATGGATATGAAAAGTATGAGTATAAGTATAAGAAGTTTGATTAACACTCTGAAAAGAAGGTACATTTTATTGAAAGAAAACATCATTAAAATAAAAAAAGGTTTTCATATAAGACCCTTATATTTTGATGGCTTTTAATGGAATGTCATGATGAAAATAAAACTCGTATATAATTTTAATTTCATTGTGATATTATTTGAATACAATGACATATTTGTATCTTTATATACTAAACAGAGGCTTGCAAAAATACCAAATTGGTAATAACAATATAAAGTCAGTGATAACCTTTTACATGTAAAAGCTTGGTGAAATACAACTCTCCTTGACAAAAGGGCCACATGACAAAAGTGTCGCAAATTGGAAATGTCAACTTGTCAGCAAGAACCCAATAATTTCTTCAAAAAGGCCGATACTTAAAGTCATGACCCACATTCCATATCAAAAGGCCAAAAAACCCAAATATATATCATCAAGTGTATATATATTTATTTATTGTAAATAAGTAAGAAAATAACGTTTTTCAGAATACATGTTTTGTGACTGAAATGAAATTATTGCAAAGTGTACATATGTGGTTTTTAAAATCTATTTTATCTGGTTAAGGAGAGTCAGTTAACAGAAGCGAAATGTCACAACATAGTGCTACACAGAATCAGATTGTTGTCTCAACAAGTTATATTCTTGACAATGAAATCAAGTAGAAAGTGATTTTAAGTTATCATGGCAAAAAGCCAATATTAATGAATGAACATATAGGCTTTACAAAAATTTTTTTTTTTTTTTTACTTGTGTTTGAAGCAATGAAACCCCTCAAGGTCTGAATCAGGCGCTATGTAGAAAAAACCGTTCATTACTACCACTGACTAAATCATAAGACGTTTCCTTTCTGAAAATATTTTTTTCTTCTCGCATCAATTCATTATTTGATCTATTTAATGTTTTTTATTGTCATATATATAACATTTTGCTTATTTCGAGAATGACACAAACTATTTGAATAACTAGTACCACTGACTACAGAATAGCAAATTCTTTTTATTCAACTTCTTGTGATCGTTATCATATCCAAACGAAAACATTCTTATTATCATTTTTTAAAAAATAACAAATTAACACATTCACCTAGTACATAATTGCCTTACATACATCTGTAACATGTATCACTTTTAAAATACACTATTTTCGTTTTTATATGTGGCTCTTTTGACCTTTGGTTTGCGTTTATGTATACCACCATACATTTATGGAGTTCGTGTTAACTTAGTCAATTTTGATACTCTTAATTTCTCTCTTCACTTTTTCATAACTAACTTGATTAAAAAATACTATCTTTGTTATCATTTTTATATTGACTTTTGTTTTGCGACCCTTTTGACTTTCGTGCGCCCCTTTTATCATTTTGGAGTTCGTGCAAACTTAGTCAATTTTGATAATCTTGACTTCTCTCTTCACTTTTTCATAATTAACTTGATTAAAAAACACTATCTTTGTTAACATTTTTATATTGACTATAAATTATTTTGCTACCCTTTTGACTTTCGTGCGCCCCTTTTATCATTTTGGAGTTCGTGCAAACTTAGTCAATTTTGATAATCTTGACTTCTCTCTTCACTTTTTCATAATTAACTTGATTAAAAAACACTATCTTTGTTAACATTTTTATATTGACTATAAATTATTTTGCTACCCTTTTGACTTTCGTGCGCCCCTTTTATCATTTCGAAATTGCATCCATTTTGATCAATTCCCATATGCAAGACCTTTGGCCTAATGATTAAAAAACTATGAACCGATTTAATATTATTTTCAACCATAACCGTACAATGTCAGATGAACTAGAATAACTGAAAGTCTGTTTGATCGTTGATATGTCAAACGGGTACCGACCTAGGACACAGCTGGTAGACGTGGTCGGGTCCAGTTCCCAGCCCTGGATACACTTGGCGCACACTCCGGTCACTGGATCACAGGTCCTGTTTGAACAGCCCTTCGAACAGTTTAGTGCGCAGTTCTCTCCGTACATACCCGATGCACACTCTGAAACATAAGATATAAGTACAGATCGTATGATAAAACATAGATGTTAAGTGACTTTAAAACTAACAAGTTTCCACTCTCGTCTTAGGCTTAGATATACTGGTTGCGGTAATTGCTGATGGTTTAGACAAACTACAAGTTTGTGAATGGTATAGTCATTGTTAAAATTGTTTAAATAATTTCAAATTGTTCAAACCTTTTTTGTATGTTAACAATGTATATCTTGCTATTGTATTACTTCTTTGTAGTATATTGCATTGATCTATTTTTAAACATATAAATTAAAAAAATTATTAGAAATTAAAAGAAGTAAATAATTCAATTTGGACTTAAAAATATTCATTCCTCGTCCTTAGTTTCATTGATGCACAGTAAGATAATTGTACTACAATCTCTAAATGCTCCTGGCATTTGTATGCCTCGCTCAAAACTCAGAGTAGATTTTATGGCTGTTTCACAAACTCTTACAATTCACAATATGAAGTAAAACCATCCTTGATTGAATATTCATTAGACGATGGAAACTTTGAGCTGAGTTTGATAACGTTTGTTCAAATAAAGCTATTTCCTCATGTTAACTATGTTTATTTTTCTTTATTTCCTAAATAAACCACCTAATTGGTAACATGTGCAACAAAATCTGTCTTATTTATTTCCAATAAAATTTACGTAAATGGATGGTTCAAACAACGATGCGGTATATCAAATATGTGCACTGTTATTCCCTTATGCTCATTATGAAACAATGTTACTAATTGCACAAAGACAATATTGCAACAAATCAGAATAACATTAGGGTTTCTTGAGGGTTTAATGTTACGATGCTTATATACTCTGTAAATAACAGAATGGTTAACAACTTTATCTCAGCAGTTAGGAATATATAAACAAGAAATCACTGCTAAGCACAATTGCAGTAGCGATCACGATTGTTAATGTCCTCAGTGCCGCAACGCCCAAGTGGAAGATGATCGGAACCGGATCCATCAGATACAGAAAAAGGCTAAGTGGGAAGTCATCCTGGTTGAACACCTTCCTCAGTCTCTTGTTCGCCAGCCCTTGAAGCACAGTAAACACAAGAGTCATGTCAGGCTATCAGATAGAACACAATGAAGATATAGTGACAGTAATATTATTGTAGTATAAGATTTTTGGTAAAGTTCTGTTCAAGAACACAAGAATAAATATATGGATAACCAAAACACTTAATCAATTACCTCTAACACCTTATGAACAATGTCATAACAATTTTGAATAATATTGTAATTTCTAAAAACAAAAATGCACATGCAGTAACAATACTGATCAAATTCGCATGCAGATGAAATTGCGTTAAAAGTTAAACACAATTTTAAGGATAAATAAGTACTTACCAAACGACTTTCAAGAAAGAATAAACATCAATTGTTAGTTGGAAAATATATGTTATTAAATTTTTTAATTCCTATCATTAAAACAAATATGGAGCAAGAATGACAACGTGATATCATTTGATACCATTCAATACAACAATGATCATTAGGCTGAAAAATAAAATAATCATAAAATCATGAAATCTATATATAAAATAAGAAAACATTGAACACATTCCATCCACACAGAGACAACCCAAGTCATAGAGTGCTACGCTAAAATTTGTCTTTTTAATCTAAACATCTACAACATGAAACACCTACACAATTTTAGCCAATGAAAACACTTTTGAATTGAAAGATTGCCTGTTGTCACCAAGGCCATGTTACTGATTTACTCGCCATTTTATGTGACAGTGTTTTATTAGGTGCAAGAATTTCTAGTTTTCTCAAAGATAAGGAACATGACTGAAGGACTGAATGACTGAGGATCTCCGAATGGTTGCCTTTCAAATGGCGTCGCTGATTGCACAGCTAACCTTGATTGCACCCAATCAGGCTTCACTGATTTAAATCCGAGAAATGGTAACAGGGAGGTTAGCATATGATTTTATAACTTGAGCTACCTCTGTAGGACGGAGAATACATTTGTCATCATCTAAGGAGTACGTTACATTTGCTTAACGCCAGTTCCAATCATTGAGCAATTTAAGACTGATGTGGTTGAACCTATAACATTTTAAAGCATTTTCACTAAAACAAACTGAGAATCAGGAAGATGCCACTGATATTAACATGCAAACAATATCTTGATTTGTTTAAAATGAATAAATTAAACATGTTGTAAGCAAATGAAATTTTTCATAATCCATGGAGCAGGAGCTGACATATAAACTGAAATATATTTGCAAAGGCATAGGTTATTTTTTAAATTCAAGCAAACAATAAAAATGAAATGATAATGGATATGAAAAGTATGAGTATAAGTATGAGAAGTTTGATTAACACCCTGAAAAGAAAAAAAATAATGGAAAGAAAACATCATTAAAATAAAAAAGTGATTTTCATATTAGACCTTTATATTTTGATGGCATTTAATGGAATCGCTTTATGAAAATAAAACTCGAATATACTTTTTCTTTAATTTTCATTTCATTGTGATATTCTATGAATACAATGACATATTTATATCTGTATATACTAAACAGAAGGTGTGCATAAATACCAACTTGGTTATAACAATATAACGTCAGTGATATCCTTATACATGTAATCAAGCTTGGTGAAACATAAGTGTCCTTGTAAAAAGGGCAACATGACAAAAGTGTTGCAAATTGGAATTGGCAACTTGGAAGCAAGGGCCCAATCAAATCTTCAAAAAGACCACAACTTAAAATCTAAAATGCCCCCCATTCCATATGAAAAGGCCAAATTTAAAAAAAACCTCTATCATCATGTGTATATGTATCTATTTATTGTGATTAAGTAAGAAAATTATGTTTTCAGAATACATATTGTTTTGTGATTGAAATGAAATTATTACAAAGTGTAGATATATGTTTTAGTAATCTATTTTACCTGGGTATGGAAAGTCAGCTACCAGAAGATGTCACAATTACAACAAAGTGCTACACAGAATCAAATTGTTGTCTCAACAAGTTGTTTTCTTGGCAATGAAATCAAGTAAAAAAGTTACTTTAAGTTATCATAGCAGTTGTTGTTCCTTTGAATCCAAATTTTCAGAAGCCGAGATTATTGAATAACTTTACAAAATAACTTTTAGTAATTACTTCAAAGAAAGAAAGATATAAGTGTTACTTGTGTACTTAGAAATCAAGGTCAAATCAGGTGCTTTTCAACAATTTTCTTTTCTGAAAATAATGTTTATCTTCTCGCATGAATTTATTATTTGGTGTATCTTATGTTTATATTGTCATATTTATTACATTTTGCTTATTTCGAGCATGACTTAAACTATATTAATACCAACTATCACTGACTACAGACTAGCAAATTCCTTTTTATTCAACTTCTTGTGATCGTTATTAGATCCAAATAAAAACATACCATTATATAAGCTTTAAAAAAGATAAAGTTTACATGTTCAAAAATGCCTTACATATAACTTTACACTTATAACCATTAAAATACACTATATTCGTTATCTTGTGCATATGTGGCTAATAGTATTGGTTTGCGGTTAAGTACACCACCATAAACTTATCAAGGTCGCGCAAACATATTCAATTATGATAATCTTAATTTCTCTCTTCACTTTTTAATAATTAACTGGATTTTGACTATTGTTGTGTGGCCTTTTTATACTCTCAGACGCACCTTTTTTCATTTCGGAATTGCATCCATTTTGACCAGTTCTCATCTGCAAGACCTTTGGCCTAATACTTAAAAACCTATGAACTGATAAAATATATTTTTCAAACTTAACCATAACGATTTCAGATGAAATAGAATAGCTTATAATCTGTTTGATCATTGATATGTCAAACGGGTACCGACCTAGGACACAGCTGGTAGACTTGGCTGGGTCCAGTTCCCAGCCCTGGATACACTTGGCGCACACTCCGCTCACCGGATTACAGGTCCCGTTTGAACAGCCCCTTGAACAGTTCAGTGCGCAGTTCTCTCCCAACGTACCCGATGCACATTCTGAAAAATAATATGTAAGTACAGATCGTATGATAAAACATAGATGTTAAGTTTTCACTCTCTTCTTCGGCTTGGGTATACTGGTTGCGGTAATTGCTGATGGTTAAGACAAACTTCAAATTTGTGAATGGTATATTCAATTTTAAAATTGTTTCAAGAAATTCAAATTGTTCAAACTTTTTTTGTATGTAAACAAAATATATTCTGCTATTGTATTACTTCGTTGTAGTATATTTCATTGATAAAGGTGTCAGAAAAAAGGGCGACATTTCATTTATCATCCAAAATTATTGTGCACTACTTTTGAATGAAATGTCACTGAACGCTTCAATGCAATAACACAATCATCATAAAGAGGTAATCAAATTGTGGCATTACAAAGTCTACAAGGCAAATGCAGTGTAATGACATAAGAATTGTTAGTTTTGCACTTGAAGATGACAGGGAATTATTCAAAATGTACAGGAATATATGATTTGTTCTCACACACGCGGTATCGTGAGTTTTGAATGACAAATTCAGTGTTCCTTATGTTCACCTTAGAAGCAGCAAATATGTACCAATTAAACCCTTAAGTTGTGGTGGTTAAGAATCAAAGCTCCAATCCTGTTTTAGAAGTTGTTCGGTCAAAGCAAGTTTCCTTCCAAATGTTATATTGAGCTGCGGACAAAATGTCCTAGTCCGAATATTTCTAATAAGATTTCCCTTAAATTATCATTTATTTTATATCACAATTAAAATATGACATAAAAGACCTCTGATATTCCATGCAACATGTAAAAAAAATCATAGTCATAGAAATTCTAATATTGTGATGTGTGATATAATCCGCCACATGTATTTTCATTTTTTCCCTTGGAACCAATATTTGTTCCACAGGTAACTTATTATTTTCTATTGTATAGAGTATTAATTATATTCATGTGTGATTGTGGTAAAAAAGCCCAATATGTTTAGTTCAAACCAGTCGAATTAATTACCTCTCCACTCTTACTGTAGAAAAAAAAAACAACAAACAAAGGTTACCTGAGTCTTTCCTTCCCACGTCATCTCTGTTACCATCTTATCATTCTTGGGAAAAATATAGAAAAGAAATGTCTGTTGCAAACTCTATTATCAAGGACACAACAACATTGAATCAAAATCGACATCTGGCTGATTCCTCTAACTCTTCACAAGACTTCCACGTGTTGTTTTTGAGACTTTTTACATCTAATGCACCAAACAAGATGGTATAGGTTTTATTTTAATTCGTATTTACAATGCTTTAGAAAAGTTTAAACACGATATGTAAAAAGAACATGAGAAGGAAATTTATTAGATTTATCCACTACAAAATCTGTAACTGCCCGTTGCATTGATATGCTTTCATGATTATATGGATGTTTCGATTTAAAAGGTGCTGTTAAAGGGGTTATAGCACGTTTTTTCTAACAATCGCATTCTATATTTTTCAAATGTTCCTCATTAAACGGCAAATGCATCTCAAGACTAAACCCGATTTTACAAATTAATAGAATAAATAATCATTTATTAAGCAAAAACTAATGGTGGCCCTTTTTGTGTGAACACATTTGAATTATTTGGGTAGGGAAAGTGCTTCACATAGCGTAACTGAATCTAGTATGTTCGTTTTAGAACCTCTTTTTTAAGCTTTGGTACAGCTGCATACCAAAAGTTTGTTCACATACCACTGTATCGTAGTGCAAATATCATATATATCGTAGGTACTCAAGACAGAGAAGTACAAGTAATGACATAACAATTCAATTATCGCGAGTTAATCAGTGTCTTTGGAACATAATTACATCAACTTGTGGTAATATAATGTTTTCATATACGTTATAATGTAGGTTAAAGATACGTTGATATATTGTGTGTGAGCGTCAGCATTTATGTTTTATAAGAAACAAAAACATACGCTGTGGTATCTCATGTTCACGACAAAAGCTAAAATAAATATTAAAACAATTGCTCTTATCACAAGAATTCAGATAAGAAAAACTTGTCTTGTATAAAAAAAATACCCATCATTATATATTACATCGTTTAACAGGGTATAGAACGTTTCGTTCTTACGATATTTATAAGATATGGTCATCAAGAGAGAATGTTAAAAAACTTGACAAAAACATATTCTCGGGCTAAGATTGATAACACACACTCTTTGAATAACATATTTTCAATTCGGGTGGTCTGAACGTACGTGTCCAATAGTTAGCGTCACAACAGTTGGGTATTAATAAATAATGATAATAAATATTCTCTAAAGCAATATTTTCGCCAGCAAACTTTTAAGAAACTTATTGGTATACCATAGCAAATATTTCGTCATACGAAAGTGCTGTGTACTCAAATCTGAGCTCGATCAACGTGGAGATCAGGGGGTCGTTGCACAAAGCAACTTAACACTAAGGTTAACCTTAGTGCCATCATTTAACATTACACTAAGGTTACTTTAGTGACTTAAGGTCACCTTAGTGTTTTGTGCAACGGGACCCTGATTCTTAAGTCGCCTTGCATTCCCTTTCTAGATTTTCATATCACTGAACATAATCAGCTGCTTCCAAATCACTGATATTCAACATATTCAACATATTTATGTTTTCTAACAATTTCGATATTGTTGTATTGTTTTGGTTCTTGGCTTGTCTTTGGCAATCGATTCTGATTTCAGAACCAGAAAACGAAAAAAATGAATGATGAAGAATCACAAGTGAGATATCCTATTTAGTGACTTTCAATGGTGTATTTTATAAAATATATCATAAGGAGGACCTTTTTCCTATGTTTGAAAACTCCAACGGCAAGTACAGTAATGACGTCACAGATAACTGCACCCCTGCCAGCACGAACCCTGGAATAGGCATATCGTCTTTTATTGCGGTAACAGTTGGTTGCATCAAAGTAACCAATGATATCGTGAATTAAAGTTCAAGGAGTAAGCTTTTATCTTATTCTTCACTATTTATCTATTTCAGCAAATGGAAATGGTAATGACATTGAGAAAGGGTATGTAACAAATGTTTAATCTATTTCGGACATTTTGATATTCAATACAAGAAGATGTTTAAATTGTTTTGTTAAATGACCAAGCGAGATTCAATTATCATTCAATGTCACTGTTACAATTATTACTTTATTTTCTTTCATTTCCAAGACAGAAAAAAACCCCAAACACTCTTACAGAAGGAGTGAATTTTACGTTACAAAAATACCGTAGAGAAGAGTTATATAATGATATGTATTGTATAAGTAACTCCATTGATCCTTCACTAAATGACGTAAAGAGGCCATCCAGGTTTACATGTGTCACCTGGTCGACTACATCACAGACATTAGCACAGCCAGGGGAACGTGTTCCTGGAAAATATTTACAGAAAGATTTGGATTCAGATGATTGTTTAATTCCTTTGGCAATTGTATTTGCCATTGCTGGTAAGCTTTGTAATCAAAATAAAAGTATGTGTAATTGTTGAGAAGAAAAATAAACAGAATCCTTTAATCATTTTTCACCTTTGATTGAAATTTGCAATTTGACGATTTCAGACCAGTTAAGCTTTTGCTAAATGTCCTCTGCTAACCACAGATTAAGCTACACGTTTCTAATCCACGGAGAAGCTCTTGGTGATTCTTTTCTAATTCTTGACTCCAAAACTTTAATATATCCAAATCTAAAGTGAAAAGTAAATTTTGACTTGCTATCATAAACACTATAAATTCATTAATGAGGAGATGGCTAGATCTCACTTAAATGAGATTGAAAATCACTTACCTGAACTTCATTTACAACAACGATGTCATGATACCGATGTCATGTTTTAATATGCTACTGTAACACTTTTGTTTAAGTTATGTCTGTAGATTGGAATGAGCTCCCGTTTGTTGATTTGGAAATTGTTGGTGCCTCCTGAGGTCTATTGCGATAGCCAAATACAAAAAGCCAGTCTGTCGAACTTGTGCACGGACATCAAATACATCGCGACCGAATATAAACAAGTACTAGTAATTGATTTTTTTGCAGGAAAACAATCTTTATCTGAGTTAGAAAATCACATGTTTACGAGCGGCACAGCTACAAGTTCAACACATGTAAAAATCAAATTCAACGAGATTAGATATACACCATATTTGATATGTGTAATATCATATTCAATATATTATAAAGAATAAACAATGCAAAATTTCATGAAAACGTAATGAGGTAGACTATCATTGTCACAATCAACTTATTACATCATTCTATTTCATGACGTCATCGATGACACCATATGATTGATATGATTTATTATTTCTGTGAGTAGAATTGAATGTTGTATCACTTATAAACAAGAGGCTTTTTTTTTATCATGGAATGGCGCATTTCACCATTGAGTATATGAGTTCAATATCAAATTGTTTTATGTAGAAACAGACAATAACTAACGAGTGACGGGGAATGACAGATTATCTTTCCCAAGTTTTATTAATTTCGTAATTCTCGAGAGAATTACACAATTAACATAACGAGGGAAAGATAATCTGTCATTTCCCGTCACGAGTCGGTTATTGTTTATATTATCCATATATTGTTTTTAAAGATTAAAACTAAAATATGATAGTAAAAGATATTTCTCTATTCAGGATTTTTGTGGTGAATCTCCAAATTCATACGCGTTTGCTGGGGCTTTACTTCACACTTACCTACGCACGGCTAAATTGTCATTTGTGAAAAGGTTCAAAATAAAAACTAAATGTAGTTGTTGTTAAAGTGTAATCTTTCCTTTCATAACCGTCATCCAAAATGGTTATATTTACAAGCTTTGTATTAATTTCAAGAGGTGAGCGACGGCCTACAGTAATGCTGCAAGACGGCTCAAACTAAAATTCTTGTGACGTAAGTGATGACACTCTGACGTCATAGCCGTTCATGTCTATGACGTCATTAAAATAGAATGAAACGAGGCGCTTTCTTCGCGACTGTACGTTAACTGTAACTTAACGTTATGACGTAGTAATTCAAGAATCGCTCATTTCTATACATCTGTGCAATTTGGCAGACTTATTTCACGTTTTTCGCAGTGGCACATCCGAGAAAGGTCGAATGAAAACTACGTGGAATAAATAAATATTGTTGAAATGCAGAATATGTGTAATCAAATTACCAGTCGGGAACTGAGTATGAAAGATGAATGAAATAGTCCAGGCACAAAGTTCATTTTCATGTGAAAATTTGTAACTCCCATGTGGCTGAATACTACCCTAGCTGTGTCCATCTTCCCATATAGATAATATTGGTATTTAACTTACTGTGTTTAGAAATCAGCAACATGTTTGACTATATTTGAAACAGTTGAAATTTACTTATAAAGATTATAAAGATTAGCAGATATATCCTTATGTAGAAAGTAAACTTTCAAAACAAACGTTTATTAAGCAGCTGTATATGTTGGTTAATTACAGCCCTAGAAATGCAAGTTAGGTGATCCAACAGATGTTTTAAGAGAACGTCATAAGGACGTTCTGATATACAGTCGCGTTATTGAACCCTAAGGACCAGTAGTCTCGTCTAAACTTTAACATGTATATGATAGCGCCCTTTCTGTATTAATTCATAGCCTAATAATCACACTAAAGCACTTTTTAATTTCCAGGCATATTCGAATTCATTAAGCATGATCTGTTTTTATAACTCAGATGTTGTAACATGTGTACAAAGACTTCGACGAAAAGATGCTTAGATTATTGATAACATTTAAACATACTTTCATCGCATCTTTTGAGGCTGCCGCTGAGGTGTTTCCATCCTGCTTTACAAGTTTCATCATAACATTCTCCCTCAACCGGCTCACAAAGTCCGTAATCACAGCCAGGGGAACAGGATGAGGAACAGTTCAGTCCGTAGCTTCCTCGAGGGCATTCTGGACAATGACAAAAGAATAACTGATGAAATTGGACGATATTCTTATTTCAATAGATACAAGAAAATCTAGATTAGTTTGTAGATGCATCAAAACTGTACGACATATTGTAGTTCTTATTGAATAAAATTCAGTCGATATTGATTGCCACAAACTACCAAATATCTTTTTATATACTTTCCCTTATGCTCGTTTCACAAGACATTATTAAAACAAACCTTACCTGAAAAAAGGCTATTAGTGTTATTTATGATATCAGTGTTGGCAGCTAAAGTAGGTATCTAAGGGTTCATGAAGCAATTTGTGTGTTGGTGTTTGATTGTATCATATTTCAGAATGCATTTCCTTGTTTTATTATAAGTAGTTTTTGTTGCATTTATGAGGAATTTAACCAAACTATGAATAAACACTATGCGGTCCAGTTGTTGGCGAACGCACATATGACTTAATATTTACACTGAATGAAAAACAAAATTTCTGTGTTCAAATTTGTTAGGATTCCATGTTTCGCTTTAATAGTATAGCTGGAAAAAACACAAAGTATTCTCGTTATGCTGACAGTTGATCTTATACTAATCAATCAATGAATCAAATGATAGCATTCAAATCATTAAATGCTCTGCTACTGAGTGACAAGTTGCAAGAAAAACTTCAAGAATTTGGAGACAACGGATATTTAGAATCTCGTAAAAAGTACGAAATCCAGCTGAATTCAAGGTAATGATGTATTGCTAGCTTAAATCTTAAACATTTCCAAACCGAGGCATTTGTTTTGAAAGTAAATCTTAAGGGAAGACAATTAAGTTCAAGACACTGTTCAGTTTATAATTCCAATAATAATCATTGCTACATGAAGTATTCTTATTTTCATAAAATCGTTATTCGTGACCAATTTTACAGTGACAAAAGACCTCAAATTCCCTATTTTTTCGTCCAGGGTCCAACAACAATGTTTCAGGAGTTGGCACATCATTCACTGCGTTCGGTTAGTATATTTACATTTTCCATTGATATAATTCTGTTCACCAAGTTTACATGTACAGCAGAGAAAACAAACAGTCCCATATCCTTAACCTAAAGTAAATAATTATCTATTCATTATTAACGTTGAGAAAGTTCCTTTTCTTAAAACCATATTTACATTTGCATAATGCATGAATAGTGTAACATCCATTCTAGAATCAATCGTTGCATTTTGTTTGAGTTGAAGTCATTCAAGCAACCAATCATGCTCCTCATGCATGTTTCCATGTATATCTTCAATCAACAGCGCGACGGCTTAAGAGAAATATAAAAAAACATCTCTGTTAATTATTTAAGAAAGTTCTTAGAGGGTTTGTAAGAATAGAAATTAAATAATTTGATTTGGAAATCAGGAATGATTCTGTTATAGAAATTGTGGTAATTATCGTCATTTTTCTTTTCTTCAGTCTATTATTTATAACTTGAGTTTACAACAGGTCATTTTTTGCCATAACACATAAATCTACTGAAATAACACCCTTATGAACACTACTTTGGTTCCATTTAATATTGAAAGGTGATACGTACCAATTGAGTGAGTTACAAGTAATTGATAAATCGTGGGCGATTTGATTTTGCGCGTGAATTGATTGTTCCCACTCACGGTGTTTACAATTGTGTCCCGTCCAGCCTTCCTTACAATGACCCGTGCAGTCTCCAGTAGCAGGATCACACTTATGTGGGTCACATCCTTCATTGCATGTTGACTCACATCCCTGTCCATACTTTCCAGCTGGACATTCTTTGAAAAAGAAATAGAAATATCAGTAGTAGTTCAATAAAGAATATTGTTATCAAATTTTTTAATTACAAGATTTTCATCCATTGTTCATCTAAAGAAGGATTCCTCTTATCATGAAATGAGGCAAGTCATCATGCTCAATGCGTCCCCTGGATACTATATTTATATGCCCTGTTGAGACGTCATCAACAGTAGTCATCATGCTCAATGCGTTCCCTGGATACTATATTGATATGCCCTGGTGAGACGTCATCCACAAAAGTCATCATGCTCAATGCGTTCCCTGGATACTATATTGATATGCCCTGGTGAGACGTCATCCACAAAAGTCATCATGCTCAATGCGTTCCCTGGATACTATATTGATATGCCCTGGTGAGACGTCATCCACAAAAGTCATCATGCTCAATGCGTTCCCTGGATACTATATTGATATGCCCTGGTGAGACGTCATCCACAAAAGTCATCATGCTCAATGCGTTCCCTGGATATTATATTTAAATGCCCTGGTGAGACGTCATCAACAGTAGCCATCATGCTCAATACGTTCCCTGGATACTATATTTATATGCCCTGTTGAGACGTCATCCACAGTAGATAGTATTGGCACATGTGCATGTACCTGTTTTGATTGGTTGATTAAGTATTTGATTGACAATATACAAACTGTTAAGTCTTCGTAATATTTTGCTATTTTAACAAAGAGAGGAGTACAACTAATTTGAATAAACAAACTCTTAGTAAACAAGATATTGTGGCAGCATTTGTCAGCCTGCCATTTATTGTAATCTTGTCATTTCGAGTTTCGCCTGGCTGAGAGTTCATGTTTTAGTTTATGCTGATTGTAGCGGCCTCCTGGTTTGTTGGCTGCAGTATGTAGTTCAAACGTTTAATAAAGAGGCTTGTGACTCCCCAAATCGGGTTGCGGTTTTTAATATACAAGTGTATTAAGTGACGAGCTGAGAAACTCACTGATCAGTCAGAATGTAGCAAAATTTATATTTCATGACGAAGATAACTTTGAGAGGTAAGGGCATATACCTAAAATCAAACACATGATTAGGAATGATATTCACTGGAAACCATTGTTAAAATGCAGTCGTTTAAAAGATATGAATCTCTATATGATAAGATATCTGGAGTTTTGTTCACTCACTCTGAGTACAGTTCTCCCCGAACCAGCCGGAAGTACAGTTGTGTCCACAGCTCCCAGACACGTGGTCACAGCTCACACAATGACGTCCACATTGGAGTCTGCACTGTGGTCCGTATTGTCCTGGGCCACATTCTGTTGATTGCATATATTTTCATTAGAAATAGTAATAATCTTAAAAAACGTTAATGAAGGTTTGTTGTTGCGGTGACAGCGACGATCCTGTTAGACACAAACCGTTTTAAGGGATGTAAAGAGAACTCCAAAAAGAATTCAAGAAGAAATTTCCAATTGCAAGACAATGTTTTAAACAGGAGAAGCAGTTTTAAAAGGAACGTACCATGATTTGCCAAGCATTGCGAATCCATTTCCTTGCCTCAAATGATTAAAAGGTGTTTACACAAAAGTGACCGCTGGGGGGAATTTACTTTACAATTTTCTCTACCACTGCAGATGATCGGGTTGAGTTATTAGATGTTTTAACACTCCGAAGATAATAGGTTTGGCATAAAAACAAGGTTATTTGAAAATATTTAAAGACATAAATATACTGTTCCTAAAAGTCATACATACATTTGATATAAACAAACTATATATTTAAAAAATAGACTTTATTCGTTATTGAGAAAGAATTGACTTCATAGGGATAGAAAATTGCCATATATTGCCTAAATGGAATAAATGAATGATAAAAAACACATTAAACTAACAAATGAGAAAACGGCCTAGATCTTATACTGTAATTTTCCAAATTATTTCCAAATGATTTGATTACGTTTATTAATTATATATGACGACTTTATGGAAATATTTTTCAAAGCCAATCTTTTACAACTGAAATCCATTCCCTGATTTGCATATGTGCCCCCCGCATCAACCATCTTCTGAAGAACACCAAAGTCGGCAAACCCACCAAAGAATCATGTTACATATTGTATTTATGCACACAAATACATGATAACACTTATGCTATGATCATATTATTCCTTCTGGAAAATGTAAAGGAACTGTTTTTGAGAGATTAAAACAAACTTACTTTTCTTACATCTCCTTCCAGTCTATCCGTCTTTACAGTGACTGTTACAGTGTCCAGTGACGCGGTTACAGTGCTCAGTCTGACATCCCTCGTTACAACGATTCTTGCAGTTTGGTCCGTACCCTCCAGCACTGCACTCTAATATATATGATCATATAGGTTTGATAATATACAATATATCCATATCTTTCCGTAACATATTCATATGAGGGAAACTAATAGTGTATAAAACAATTGTTGGCAAGGACAAAAGTTACGTACGACCATCTTGTACCGTCGACTAAATCTTATCATGAAGGACTACTTGGATCATTATGAGTTCACAGGTTCAAACGGGTTACATTTGACCATATGCACATTTCATTCACACACTTCCCTATGAGAGAGATCTCAGAACGTTAACCAACCCTCTTGTACAATCCACTTACTTTGTTACCTTGTGAAGTCACTTTGAGATGATTCCTTTATAATTACTTTAAAAACAGTTTTACCTCATCACTGGGGTTAATCAATATTTCTATGATTTTCATGGTTCTTAAACATGGTCAAACATTTCAAAACACCACTCATTCATTCACAACATCTAACACAATCTTCCAATAGTCCAAAAGAAGATAATTAATAATTTTCATTGAAAAACAACCAACACCATATAGGTGTATCAAAGCTGAAATCACAGGTATCATTTACATGAATAATAATAAATTATTTTTAAACACAATCAACTCAAATTCTTACTTCTACCTGCTCATATAAGTTTTCAAAATAATAAATTAATGAAATCGATGACGCGTGTTAGTGTAGGATTTGCAATCAGAATCGCGGCCATTAAAATAAAGATTGAAGCGAATAATATTTAAATGATACGATGCATCAACAATCCTTCCCGATCAAATGATACCATTGATAATGTTTAGCATATGTAAAGACACCTCACAAAATTTCGTTTTCTAGCGCTTTATTTCTCAACAGAGTAACGCTCCATTGCAGTGTTATGGTTGATGTGCTTTATACCTCGAGAGCAGTCGCTTCCTGTCCAACCGGCTTTACAACTGCAGGCCCCATTGACGTTATTACAGGTATCAGCACAACCTTCACTGCATCTACGGCAGTTCGCACCAGAATAACCATCTGCACATTCTGTAAATGAGGTTTATGAAGTTGAAAGCCTAATTTTCTATATCTAATTAACTAAAATCACAACACATATGAAAGTTCATATGAGACCTTGTGTCTCGAAATTCCAATGCAAAATTAATGCAAAATGAAATACGTGGACAATGACAATCCTTTTAACTTGATGAGGCACTAAAACGTCTGTCAATTGTTAGAGTTCACTGACACTCCACAGACTCCCTTAGTATGCATACCTATCAATGTAACACATAATTAATGTGTGACCCGATTTGGTCAACCCTTTGACCGTAAATAACCAAACTGTGTTATTACATCAATGTACAATATCTGTTACATGTGGACTTAAGTTCGAAGTTTTTAAAGTAAAGATTAAATAGTCAGAAAACCTTTTAATGAAATCGATGCACAACTGTAAATGTTTTAACTTATAAACTCTTGCCACAGCCCTAAGAAATTATATCAAATCTACAATCGGTGTGTAATTACAATAACCCAGCCTGCCCAAATTTCCTTCAACTAACAATCGCTCCAACACTAGAACATATATTTACAGCAATACCTAATACGCCAAACTCTTTCATCAAAGATCTTTTCAAATTATTTTTTGAATTTTTATGGAACGGTAAAAAGATAAAATCAAAAGGTAAAAAATTGTGCGAAACTATGAAGAGGGAGGGCTACGAATGATATAAATATAAATTCGATATAAATAAATATAGATATAAATTCATTTGGCTCATCCTTAAAATTATCATATTTACAGAGACATATTAGAAATTATAAACAACTAAGCTTTACAGAAGATTATATTTTCAAGCTTGGAGATAATATTGATACATTTGTTACTTTAGAAAACCCTTTTTGGCGAAATGTACTGGAATCCTGGAACACCTCATTACAGGCTGTATTATTGTCATGGAACCAACATAGGGGATATTTTGACAGAACCGCTATGGCTTAATCATCAGTTTGTTCATCCACACTTTATTATCAAGTGCTGGTTTTTGAAAGGAGTTTGTAATGTGATTTTAAAGGTATACTGGTATACTGTCTTTTGAACAATTGAAAAAACATATGTTTTGAAACGCATTATACTACATTACAATAAATATTAAGATTTCGGAAGCAATAAGAAATATGCTAAGGTTGTATATACTTTTATGACATATGACATCTTGATAAAGAAAGACAATCTACCAAGGGTCTGTGTTAAATGGCAAAACGAATTTCCTGAAAAGATTAACTGGTGTATTTATTAGATTTTAAAAATGTGCAAAAGATGTTAAACTGATTGATTTCCAATAGAGATTCATTCATAAGAAAATTTACACCAAGCATGAGTTGCTGTACATGCACATTGTTGATCGTTTTGTACTGAAGAAAAAGAAATGTAGAACATGTGTTTTATTATTGTAAGCAATTCAAAAACTTCTGGTCTCGATTAGAAAGGTTCTTAAAAGACACAATATCCGATTTTGTCTTAACTAAGTCTTTTTTTGGCTCAAAAGACTCAAATAACCTTTTTAGCCATATAGATCTTATTCACGCGACGCCATTTTGATAACGAGAACGAGGGTAGGAACGCAAACAAAGCTATCGACATAGCGGCGCAACGTTATTGTCTACAGCACTGCACTCAGTGCACTAACGGTTCCGATGTGATTACAAATGGACTAGTCACAATGTAAGTTCCCAAACTTAAACAAAAGAAGCAGTGGATTATAAAATCAAAGCATTTCAAGAGTTTAATCTTATTTCAATAAAGAAAATAGATAGGTGTGACATCAGCTTACCATATCCCTATACAACTGTACTGAATGCTATATTGCGATCTTGGGTAACTGAATTTTAAGATTTTTTTAAGAAATAATGAGATACTTCTCGGAAAGTGCGAGGCCGTTATACTTAATCAAGATTTCGGTTTGAAAAAGTAATGACGTGTGAGAAATTCATTTTATTTTATAATACTTCTGAAATCGTGGCGTTTCAATTTAATACTTTATTTCATCTTTATTATCTCATCAGATATTCAGTTTTAAGTTCAGCATACGAGACACCATAATCGTCGTTCTTAACTACATCTTTTGGTTGAGCAAAAGAAAATGATCTAGATTTCCCTAAAAGGAAGCTAGAAATCGACCTAAAAAGAGGGGTTATGTGGGAAGCTGATGTAATCATTAGGCAAAAAAGAAGGTTAGGCTGGTAATTTTTTAGTAATTATGATCTACTAATTAGGATATAGAATTATATATTATATATACGACACATTCACAAAGCTCACATTATCTTTAATCCTAATCAGTAACGTAACGGTTACAAGCTGCTTTTAGATAAATGAATTAGTCATGGATACATGGTTAAGTTCATATATCAAGGTATGAATTATATATATATATAAATGTGTATACACGAATCAAAACATTTTATCAGCATAATTTGGAGTGAGATAGAAAACTGCGCAGACTGTTAGTTCATTCCACGATAGCCACTACTACCGTCAAACCGGCTTGCGTTCCTAGCCTCGCTTTCGTTTCAACGTGGCCGCCGCGTGAATAAGGTCTATTATTCTACTAGCCAAGAAATATATACATAACATGAGCAATAGAAGGAAAATTCTTACAAATTTAATTCTTTTACAAATCTCTAAAAGAGATAATAAGAATAGAGAAATAAATTGCAACAAAAAACAACAAATACTTTTTATTTGAACAAACATGGAGATTTGCTAAGGTAGTGTCAATCTTTATATTATAGACCATAAATAATAAGAAGGACAGTTAGCTGAAATCCCATTCTATATGAAATTATGAATGACAAGTAGAAATATTCCATGTAGAAATTATGACATATTAAAGTTTTGTTGAATGTAT
The DNA here is from genome assembly GCA_921293015.1 of Phorcus lineatus. Taxonomy (NCBI): domain Eukaryota; kingdom Metazoa; phylum Mollusca; class Gastropoda; order Trochida; family Trochidae; genus Phorcus; species Phorcus lineatus. Next base: position 8,856,320 of record OV121083.1, read on the forward strand.
GTAAAGACATGTAAACAATGATATTTGACCTGAATAAAAACTTAGATAAAAAACAACAACAATCGCTTCTGTTTAAGAAGAGATCTCTTGCCCATTATCTCTCAAACATTTCTCTTTTAGGTCAACTTGGTACCAATGAAAGTACAGGTATAGGAATATCGTTATGTTATGTTATTTTCAGATCAGGGATGCTAAAATACTGATTATATGCCTTCCTAACAATAATCTTTCAATCTCTGTACATCTCTTATACTTTGTAAGTACCCTTTATTATTGTGTCAGTGTTAATGACTACATGCATGTATGTCCCACTAAAAAATCCGTCTATCTAAGAAGATCCCCTTTTTCTGTTCTAGACCTGCCCTTTCTTTTTCCGACCTGACGCAAGACTGCAGGTTACCGAAGAAAGTATTGTCAAATGTTGTCAGTTGATTTTCATTATCATTATCACGTCTAGTAATTTCAGTCCTGGCAACTCCGAATAAAATTAAAAGAGACATTAACAACATGAAGATGAATCATTTTCAGGTTACAGTTTACAGAGGACCCATCTCAGTGAACAAGATCAAACATTTACTCTTACAGACCTTTTTATTTTATCTGAAAACGTAAGACCAAATTGCCAAAAGGTGAATTCAAATCTCTTACACACTCACACTTCACACTTATGTCCTCTCAATCCTGCTATACAACGACACCTCCATAAAAATTCCTTCTCTTCCGATAAACAAATGGTTAAAGAAGAAAAACAACACTGTATGAATAGCAAGCCTGGGTGAACTAATATCAAAAGCTTACCGTTACATAGCTCTCCAGTCCATCCTGCTTTACAACGACAAGTCCCAGTCACGTGATCGCAGGTGTTCCAATAACAACCAGAACTACAAAGTTGTTGACATCCAGGTCCATAGTGACTAGAAACACACCCTGGAACAGAAAGAAACCAATAATCTAGAGAATGAAAGTTCTAGCATTCGTACACTCACCTACAATGTGCGTGTCATACAGAGTTCAGATTAATGCACGAGATGGTTTCTTAATACAACCCTAAACCCATGAGTTAGTATCTCGCAACGACAAAGCCAAGTGGGTTCTATTTTTTAAAAACCCATTTCGAGTAACTGAGAGTGACAACTAGAACATTCTATAAGACCATCGATGGCCTTTAGCCATGCATCGCGATTATCATTTGGCAAACCCAAACAATTTTTATCAGATTTGCTTGCATGCAACCAGGTTACATAGTGAAACTTACATATGAACAGGGTGACATAGAGAAAGTTACTTATATCGCCTCTGTGCCACCAACTAACCTTTAACTCACTGAATTAATTACAACTACCACTTCTAAAGCTACTACAGCTTGACAGGAAACATATCTCACATAACTGGATAACATTCTAAGTGATAAAACACGTTTTCGACCTTCTACTTACTTTCATCACAGAGACGATTGTTTGCATCACTGTGAGTCCAGCCAGGTTTACACGTGTCACATCTCCCGTTTGAATCACACACACCAGCACAGCCAGGAGAACATTTCTCTGTAAGAGCATTTTATTATGAAAATAAAATCAGATATATTCAGCATCGAGTTTCATTTGACTAATAAACAAAGCATTCCAAACTCAATTCAATCTCTTCTACAGACATTACCACCAAATAATTTCTTTCTTTACATTGACATTCATTGAAATAAGCATTAAAGAATCCCTGCCTTTGTGGTTAAAACATAAATTACGATAAACCTGAACAATGTGAAACTATATCATAAATTTATTTTCAAACTGCATTTGAGCACAATCATTTTTCACGTCATCATATATCATTGATAGGGTAGTTAAATAAACTAAGACATGTTTGCTTTACCGTTGTTTCTTCATTTACGAGCAATGAGGCTTCCTGGGATGTCATTTTATACATTCCAAAACAGTATGATAAGGTTAATGATCTTTTTGGTCACGAAACTTAGGATTACATGTAAACTGTTTTACAACGAAGCAATTGAAGGTCGCTGCAAATGAAAGTAATGTATAAAGAAATAATCATGTGATGAATGCAAGTGTGGAAAATTTCACGCCTATCGTAGGAGCGAATAACAACACTTTTCTTTCCATTGAAGAAGAAAAACATATGAAAACGATATATCATAAACAGTTTATTTAAATGGATCGAATGACTTTCTATATTCAAGTTAGATAATTTTGGCAATTAACATTCGCTTAATACTTACTTCTGTCACACCTTCCATTGTTATCTGAATTAGTCCATCCAGCTTCACAAGCTCCATGTGAACACATTCCCGTCTCCCTGTTGCACGGCTTGTATTTACACCCGGTTGAACAGGACGAGGAACAGTTCTGTCCGTATGTTCCAGAAGGACACCCTGCAAAGGTGAATTAAAGTGACACTGAGTATGTTTCATAATTTTTATGCGGCTTAGATAGCAGCCAATATACAATATATCCAGAGTTAAGTTCAAATATCCTCCCTACACTGCATCTTAATATCTAAAATGCGAAAATTATGATATTGTCTTGATTTAAATAATGATACAACAAAGATTTAATATATTTGTTACTAACTTGAAATTACGAGTCCAATTTACATGAATGTTAATTGCATAACCATCTTAACACTACCAAACCATATTTGTCATTTTACCTACTGTAATAAAGTTCCTAAAATAACATTTTGATGTCATTTTATTGCGATTATAAGTCACAAGTCAAAACTGTTTATCATCAGATACTCACTAAGATGTTAATTTTCAGAACCAACAACTGCTTTTCTTTAAAATAACATCATTCATAAAGTTCGACATATCTAACTCCAATAACATACTCTGTGACCTATGAAACTAAGAGGATAGGGTATACCTAAAAGGAGATATTATTATATTGAGCTTGAATGAATTATGTTAACGAAATCCAAGAGTATGCAACACGTATTGAACATGAATTCATTTAAATTATATCTTCCCTAATTTCTATATTGGGGAAATCATTAGCCATGTCTTGGCATCTTGCAACCACAATGTACATGTACACAGACATTTCGCGATATATCTGATACCTTTGATATATAGATTGAATTCATAGATCTGTAGTATATGGTTTTTAATTGAAAGGTAAATTAAAGATCTCCATTCATTAATTTCATGTCGAACGTCTTTTGACTCTTTCCATATACAGGAGAAGATGCGGGATATAACTACTGAAGATACTGAAGGACTATGTGAAACATCCAAAATGTGGCAGGTGTGCCTGACTCATGCACACAAAATCAAACACAAGATATGACATGGATGTTAAGTAAGGTACTTATTTCAATTATACTATTTTCAAAATACAAATCACTTACTCTGATAACACCCTTCTCCTCTCCGTCCAGGTCTACACAGACAGCTGCCATCCACATGGTTACATTCTCCGTCCTTGCAATTCCGTGGACAGTAGCATGAACACTTCCTGCCATACCTTCCGTGAGAACACACTGAACAACAACAAAATACTCGACACTCATTAACAAGTCAATTTATAGGGATATGATGACCTAAGTTAAGAATTAAATGCGTAGTTTATGATATATAATGATTTCGTCAATGCACGCCCTCTGCCATCTTTTCATTTAAACTCACTGAAAACAACAGGCACCGGTAGATGGCCCAAAAGTTATATCATATTCAAACAAAACGTACATGTACAGGCACAAATTGCTCGGAATTTGTAGGTAGTTGGGTTTGGTTATTCGTTCATATACCACGATAACTTAGGTCTGACTCAGTTGTACCTAAGAACAAATTGCCAAGTTACGTTTTCTTTGAAACTGTGAAAATGTTAAATAAATAAGTTGTAAAAACTTAAGACACAACTAGAACTGATGTTAATTCCATTTACTATCAAAATATGTGTCCCACATGAGATATCGATTGTTTGAGTTGAAGCGATATCTCCTAGGATGTTTTGACAGTAGATGTTGAATAATGCCCTTCCATGCAAAGTTCATGTTGTCACAATTTTATATAATAAAGTAATGACATCAGAATGCTTTACGTCTCTTATGCTATTACTTCACAAATTTAGGATTTAAACAGTTGGGCAGTGTTCAGGTATGTCCATTATTCATGGAAACATAATGCAAGTTGATTTTGGATGATAAAAAGAAACTCATGCTCGTGTCTTCCGATATCAAATATAAAAAATTGTTTCGTTCATAAACTTGTGTTCAAAATTTGTATATCAAAAGACACTTCGTTGAGATTATCTATATAGTAAACTTGTTAACCTGTATGTAGGTATTAATGTTTTTGGCTTCTGCTGCTGCAACGAATTTCTTTGTTTCGTGTCATGGAGAGTGAGGAAATTAAAAGATAGAGAGTTGAAAAGCTAGGCTTGAAATATATTATGTTCAACTCTGGAAAGTTGCTTTTCCACGGACACTTTAGAAATTAAAATCCACAAGAAAACCAACACATGTTTTTTCTTTCATATACTTTTATAAGTTCGGAAACTATGGTCTAACTTTTTTTAGTTCTACTCAAGAACCAAAGTAATAAGTTAGGTTTTCTTAGAACCTGCAAATTTGTCATATTCTAGAAAGTTGTAAGTCTGAAAGACACAACAACATACGATGTTTATTCCTCGTAACAAAATTTGATAATTTAACAGTAGGTATTATAATTTGTTAGTTCCATTCCTGTACGAATATCTAAGTATCATGGAAACAAATAGCTAAACAGTTTAAAAAAAACCGAAACGACACAATTTCAACAAATACACACGGTGAGTTCCACCCAACTTATCGAACTATTGAAATATGTTCATCAATTAAATCCCCTTACTTAATTACTGACATATATTCAAATACATTTGAAGTAATATCTATATAATATTCTGACAAAATATTATTTTTTTAATTTTTTTTATTAATAATAAATCATCAACATTAATAACAAAATACCGATGGTTCCAACACGCTTAAAAGGTCGTTTCGCCAAGACAATACCCTTGTTATCTTTTAATAATTCATTTACCTATTTATTTATTTATTTATTCATTTATTTAATCATCTACTCCCAAATTCCTAAAATAACTTTATTTACCTTCTGACATCACTTCAAAAACGTTTCCTTTTTAGAACCTCACATAATTACATATCTTTTAGGGTGCCCGAATTTGACCCTCTTATATTCTGGTAATAATCAAGGCAAGTGCCCAACGTTGGTGGCATCACCAACAGTTGGAAGCAGACGATAAATTCCAACCATCGAACATTTTAAACCAGATCCTTGTGCACTGAAAGGTAGTCTGACAATCCTGAAGGAATCAGGCAGTTGTCGATTAAGATTTCAGAATTATGTCCCCTTCAAATTATTAAAAATGCATTTGATTAAAACCGAAAATGACTATTCGCGAGCGATTTTATTCTTTATTTTTAAAGACTTTACTCACTCTCATGCAAAAATCATGAGATTGAACGTATATGGTTTTGAAAGTTCACAAAATTTGAATGATCACTGTGAAAATACTTGTTGTAGGCCAAAATGCCCAGTTAGGTACCATGCACGTATTAGCAGCAATTAGAAAAGAAACGAATCCTCAATCATTCACAGGGTAAAACCACATGACCTATGACTTTGCCATGATTGACTTTTTTGCTTGTAAAATTTATTGCTCATCTTTCAAAACAAGTTACAAGTCTGTAAGTGTAATTTGAACCAAGTTTTCAACCGATTGGGTTTCCAGTCTACCAGCGTTGCAAGTTTTCCTTACCGAATCCTTAGATTAGCTTGTTATGCTGTGAACTGTGAACAGACACTTTCACTACACAAAACCTGAATATTTTTCACTACTCTCGCTTATTACGACCCTCATTCTCTGATGACGGCATGGAAACGATAAAGAATAAAATATTAATTTTAAATTTCTAGTAATGGTTCACTAACATAGAATGTGTACGCCATGCATCGTTCTGTTCACTAATATATACTCTCTCTTCCAGGATCTCTTAACACGAATTGGGAATTATATTAGTTAGCTAACCACGGCGGAGTCCAGAAAAAAGTTCGAGGTACAACGTGACAACTAGGACATTCTATAAAACAGTCGAGTTCTAAAATTGACTAATTCGAATGACGTTGTTTGACGTGAGTGTACAATGTTTAGTTACCGTTAAAAATGTTTCTATAAAAAGGAGACATTTAGCTACATCTAGCTGGTCAGACCCTTGATAGGACCAATTCGAATCTCGATGAAGTCAATATTTTGAAACTTTAATTCCTCTGAGCACGGTCGATTTTAAGGGGCAGAGAGTAATTTTGGAACCTTATTTACATCAGACACAACGAAAAATATAAGTTTGTAGGTCATTTAACTAATATAAATGTTAATGAGACGCACAGTTTCAACTTCTTTACATCTGGCCGTTTTTCATTTACAATCGAAAACAAGAAATTACATACTTTTGGCATTCAAGAGATAACGATGCATCTTTAGACAGGTGATATTAACGTAAATCAAGTCATAAGGTATTTTTTCTCTTATTTACGCCAACTGCAAATATTGTGAAACAAACTCAGTGTTAATTTAATCAGATTGGTTATTGAAAAGCGGTCATAGGCAATGTTATCAGATTCGTGGCGTCTTACCGCCGCCTAGTGACTGAACTGATCTTATTGCAACTGTCAGTATACTTTTGACTATCAATGATACTTTTTTGGATTATGAAGGTCAACTATCATGTAAGATTATTCATCATGTAATAATTATTAATATGGTTACGAAATTGCCATTAGTAAGGCGATATAGCCCTACAGGATGAATCTTTATATCTCATGGAAACCATTCCAAATATTTAAACTGATGCCCTACTGAATATTATATTAGAACATTTCTAATTGGTTTGGACCATTGAACCTATTCACGCCTTTATGGAACATGTTTCTGAGAAGATACATTGTCCTCAAATTTAACTTAACTATTGAAAAAATCAACTCAATTACCTTAGCTTATAAAAACTCTTTGATCTATCTACTATACACTGGCATATATCCCGAATTTAACAGCGTCGATCTTTTCTTTTTGCTTGTTTTACAATCAACTTAACGGCATATGTAGACATGAATAAAACAATCCTAACGTTTATGTTTTGTCCTTTTGACTATTTTCTTGGGATTAAGAGGAATACCTTTAGATAGTGTGTTATAAGCAGTTATTAATTTGTTTTCAAATAATTACCTTGTGAGCAGTCTTTTCCCTTCCAACCAGGAGTACAGGTGCAGGATCCATCAACAGATTTACACACGTCCTGGCATCTTCCACTGCATTCTTGTTGACAGTCCTGGCCGTATCGACCAGCAGTACACTCTGTAACAAGGTAACGTACATGTCTAAAGACACGGACGGCAATTATTAGCGATTTCTTACCACTTATGAGCTTCGAATGATTATTGGTCAATCCCCTATGCCTCGAGAGCATAACATTAAAACTAGTTATCTCAATCAATCGATCACCATGATGGTGCAAAAGACACATTTTTTGCAAACACTATTGATTAAATTTCCAGACATAGATATGACAAATTAAAGTGGGGCTCCCGGGTAAAATCACCTTATTTAACCAAGCCAAATTGTACACTTATGTGCATGTTTTCATAATATATCCTTCTTGAATTGATTTTAAGTCAGGTTTTAACAAGTTTAGATAACATGATTATGTAAATAATTTCGATTGAAAAAAGGATAGTAAATTGCCTTCCCGATCGTGTTGTTCCGTGAAATCAACCGCATGTGACGTCAACTGTGGAAAACACACGTGACGTAGCCGCCATAACAAATGTAAACAACACCACATTTCATAATTAGGTGATCGTGTTCTCGTAGCTATTGAAAACTCAGAACGATTTAGGGTGATGTTTTTTAAAATATAAGTGCTGTACGAAAATTAAGAAAAAAGGAAAAGCCTTTTGATGACTTTTATACGTCATTATGGAAACAATTCGTATGATAAATTCGCAGTCTCAAACCACTGCTTTACACCGTGTCTACACGGGTAATGCACACAATTAAAAACACCGGTGAGTGACTCCTTGTTATAATTTTCCTAAAAAAAATTCTTCGTCAGTTTACTGTCGAATGTATCAATATCACTTCGTTTTTCAGCCTCAATGAAACAGCTGATTTGTCATCGTACGTCTCTCGAACGCAGCTCTCGTCATTCGCCGAGTTTTTTTTATATTTCACTGCCGTGACTTTTGAAAGGCGGCCTCAATCTAAATCAGTACAAGTGTATGAAAAAAAACATTTGAACAATCGGTGAAGTTTAATTTGTTGTACTGGGGATTTTGAGTAAATTACAAAATCATATCTATGATATGAACAAAGATAATTTGTTGTTGATATTAGAATTAGAATTATAATTAGAAGGGTGAAAAATTACCAGATAACACCATTTACATTTTGGTCTTTCAACTCTAAATTTCAAAATGATGTATACTTTGATTATTTCAACATTTTTTGAAAATGAACTATAAATACAAAGCAAAATAGAGTGAATCAAATAAATGTTATTATTATTTAAACAGAAGGGATTTATAAAATTTAATTTTTCCAATCAGATTCAATATCAAATATTGCTTAAATTATTCTCCCTAATCAGGAAATTAAATATAGTTTTTTGCAAACCTTGGAAATTATGTAAAGCCCAATTATTCTGTGTGCCAAACTTGACTTTCAAAATTAAGTCAATCATCTCAATGCATTTCCTCCCCCCCCCCCCCCCCCCCCCCACCTCCCTTTATTTCGAATAACATAACTTTAAGACTGACATAAAAAAATATATGGTTTATTCTATTTTTGTAATATGCATGTTATGAAATGCATTGATAATCTATATTTTATCAAATTGTCAAAATAGTATTCACTTGAGCAATATTTTAATGCTGTGACAGAATGATGACTTTTTATGATATTTGGGGTGGAGTGTCTTGAAACAAAGACGCTTTTTTTTGTACACAGAAGATGTCTTAAGATGAATGAACAAAAAATTATTTCTTTTTTAATTGGTTAAACATCTTGGTTTTAAACATCAATGCATGAATTTATTCAGCATCCATAGCAGTTTATTTTATTGTATAAGGCAAGGCTTAGTTAAAGTTAATATTTAGAAGAAAAATAGCAATTAAAGCAAACAAGGGAGTTTTGTGTGCTGTTAATATGCAAGTAAATAACATCACAAACAAAACACTGTGCTTGAGCTTTCTTATCTATTATTTGTAAACTTTATATAATAATTTATCTATTTTTGTTGCAACACCAAAAAAGAAAGAAAATTTAATTGCACCAATTTTTGGAACATTATTTCACTGTAGTTCTGTTGTCAATACATTGTTTGTAATATCATATATTTTATTTTAATATTTATCAAATTCATATATTTAATGTTTTTTTATCCTAATTCCTAGTGAATAGGTGAAGGGCGATTGATCAGCTTATTTCCAATTCCAACAAAGGTAATATGAAAAATGGACGAAAGAATGAATGAAGGTTCAGAATATTTGATAAGTTTTGTGTTTGGTCAGAAAAAAATAAAGACTGGTCATGGATTTTAAAACATGGAAAGCTTACAATAAAAATTCCATATCGAACATCGGCCATGCACAAATAAATCATTCAGTGAAATCAGCAAATAATTGAAAAAAATTGCCAGATTCAACCACCACAAGTTATTATGATTTTACTATGCATTCGTAAAATGTTATCAAAATTTTCAATTTTATGATAAATAAAAAGTATGCAGCTTGTAATTTTATTTTGAATCTGTCCACCATACATTGAATTATTTCACACTCGTGTATTTTGCTGCGTTGTACTTACGTGCAAGTTGACTTACGTAACGAGCGGCATTTCGCTAAATCAAACGACAAAAATACAGTTACACAAAATATGTTTGTTTAAATCATCATTGTCCTTACATTGGCAAGGGCATTTGTAAAAACACGTACGTTACCCGATGTCTTTTCGACCGAAATTAGTACTGTTTTGACGTTCGAGTTCAACATATGAAGAGACTCACTTCCGGGTTATGTAATGGACATTTATTCAACTTTATCGTCATTTTTATTTTATTTCCTTTTTACTATTGCGTCAGAAGTTCATAAGGAGATATCTTGCCAATTTTTATATGAATTGGTCGACTGGTATGGCTGCTACAATCCGCGCTATTTCATTGTCTGACAGTGTAAAGATACGACAGAAGCCATCTGTTTTCCACAGGTGACGTCACACATTCCATAGGAAGAAATCGAAGTTTTCCCGGTGTGTATCGTAAAGTAAAATGGCCGACACGTCAAAACAGCGACGTAAACGGTGGAGTTTTCTACTTCTTTTACGATTTTCTAAAAACATCCTTCATCCGAATAGCTAAGGTATTTGTGATATTGATGACTTTTAACAAATAAATGTGTTTTTCACGTCTATTAGATGTACATGCGACGCAAAGTGTATACAGACGGAACATTTTGGAGCCAAATCACCCGGGAGTTGCACTTTAATCAACTTTTCATACATAAAGTTTTGCGCTTACAGCGCTTTTTTCAGTGCTTACGGATATGATTGTCAAGTCATACGAGGGGAAGTCAATAACTTCAGAGAAGTGAATATTGATACACCCCTCAAGATCTGCCAACTGACGACAGTTTACAGACGTAACCAACCCTTCTCCTGTAATCATGGAAAGTTCTAAAACTGAGCTTTGTGCAGTAATCAGGTTTCTGTTGCGTGGTACAAGATTTGGCTATGATGATGAACTCAAGGCAGCTACTGCGGCGTGGTTGAGGGTATCTTCCCACGGCAAGGTGAAAATGTATTTCTACCTTCTACGGTAACAAAATCTGTGTTACGAAGAAGCGACACCTAACGTCATCACGAGTTACCGCCCTTACTAGCTGCTAACCTGCAGCCAGTGAAATCGCCGTTTACATTCGAAACCTACGCCCAGCCTGGATACCTTATGATAAAGAAAATGCAAGCAAAAATTTCATGTTATACTTTAGTCAGATGGATTATTTGCAGGATTTCACTGACAACACCAAGAAATAAATTCTAACAATTAAAACACATCGGGCTGTATTCGTCGATCAATCAATCAATCAATTTTTTCTCCTTCTCTATAAATAATCCTTATTCAAAGCATATGTTTTACGTATAAGCAGTAGCTTCTTTACGAGAGAAAAATTGTAGTGCACTGGTCAAATTCCTTCAAAGACTTAGAGTTTGTCACAATGAATTTTCATTGTAATGACTGAAAAATTTCCCGTTTTGCAAGTGCTACAGTCAATATATATATTTTACTGAATTTTGCATTTACTGCCGTGTTGATAATTTTGAAGCTAACCTAATCGACATCAAGCACACATTCCATCTTTTGGTGTTCAGAATTTGAATAAATCACATCCTTTTTCTCCTACATAACACAAAACAATGGCGCCATTACATGCACAAAGTTTGACAACGAATATTTCGCGATAATTTTGTCTTAAAACGGATACATTTCTATGAGAGTAATTCAAAATTGAAATAATGATTATAAAAATCTTTAAAATTCCATTCGTACAATAATTTCGTATTTACGTTACTTTTAAACTTTTAAACGTGATAGATCTACCCTGTATCCATCTAGATATATGCCTGAAATCACAATTGAAATATCAGAAAGGCCTGCAGTGGGCTAAACTTTTAGCGCAGAAAATGCGGGCCGTGATGTCAAGGGCGAAGCGGAAAGAGTTCGAAATCTTTTCGTTTCGGCCTTGACGTTGTGAAGATGGGTTGAGGGGTCAGTCAGAAGATTTCTAACGCAAGGGCATTACTAGTCTCAAAGACAATTATGCAAATAAAGTACATCGAGGTCCAGTGAAACTATATTGAAAATTATATTGAAAATTAAAACCAATATCACAACCATTGGCTTCTGTTTTAAATCCACTTTTATGAACTTCTTACGTATCAATAATAAAAGAATTATCATTGGGCAAATATGCAGTTAATCAAGTACACCCATATGTCAAACTACTGATACGCTACTGTACATGGACTATTCACTCCGCGTTTGGGGATATCAACAGGTATTTTATTTACAGTCAATTTGATAGAAAAAAACCGTGATATTAAGGTCTGTGTTTGAACATTCGGTGATACTGTTCGAAGTAGGTAAAAACGGGACTAGTTAATACACTACTAAAACCTTTTATTTCGAGTATATTAAAACATATATACCAATTTGATCGACTTATGTGGAAATAACTCATTTTTAACTGTTAACTTAGATAATTGTTTATAATACAGTAAGTCTGATTTGTTCATACTTTCATACCCAACTTTAAAGCTAGTGTACACATTTGACAAAACACCAAAATTACCGTCGAAGTCATCACAATCACCATTATGTAATTCATTCCTCGATTAATAGAATGTCCTTATCGGAGCATCAGACCTGCAAAATTTTAATCAAACACCAAACGGCCTTAACTCTCTCAAACATAATATTTCACAAAAAGTCTAAAAAGTGACGTTTTCGTGGAAACGATAATCTTCCGCATGGCCAATACTTGCGCCAGCCAAAATGACTTGCTAACAAAGGCTTTGCCCCATTTCCAAAGCTTTCCTTCTCTTTTCTTCATCCAGGCTGTTGCGACAAATATCGGTAGTCCATTAAGAAATGGCAAAACATTGGATTTAACACCAAAAATCTCGTCGAAGTCATCACTTTCACCTTAATGTAAAGGATTCCGTGAAAACTTGTCCTCATCAAAGCATCAGACTTGTCATTAGCGTTAGGTTCAATCAAGGTTTCAAGGGCCACAACTCCTTCAAAAATAAGTTTTCGCATTCGTTTCAAACTTGATTAAGAGTTTCTTTAGATGTACCCTTAACCAAAATTACGCCAATCTAAGGTAATAGTTTCCGAAAAAAAATCCCCATTGTAAACTGCGGAAATGACCATTCTCCCACGCGTGGCCTATACATGCGGCAGCCAAAATGAGTTGTTAGGAAAGGCCTTTCGAATTCCTCCAACTTTTCTATGCGACGCATCTCGAAAGTCCAATGAGAAATCATGTGAGGATTGCAACTTTCCTCCGAAAAGGGCACTGCACTCATAACAAAAATTGTGACTGCTGTACTGGGAGAATACGACAAAAATATTTTAATACTTTAAAACGGTTAAATTGTCTTAAACGTTAGACATGGCCATTGTTAACACAGTTTAGTTTGTTGACAAATCCCTTTACAATAGACAAAATGGCCAAGGTAAATTTCACCATGTGTTATACAAGATTTGGTATTTCTGATATTACTTTTGAAAGACATTTAAGAAGTTTTATTTGTATACCATTTGAAACCTTCACGCCAAGAGTTACCAATTGCCTTTTTGCAAGTCATCAGAAACACACTTGTTTCTTCTTTATAGATCCCAATTATTCTATTAACGGATTTGTCAGCTTTAGAGATTCTGATTATTTAACTAGCCTCATTATCTCTTTTAATAGAATCATCATAAACACGCGCAGTCAGGCGTTATTTTGAATCAAAGTAAAAATACCCCTTTTCTTGTGTGTCTAGATATCAGTTGTTTCATCTGCTTAAAATGTAACCCCTATCATCTCATTATTTACTTCGCCTCAATCATGTTACAGTTCATCTTGTTACTTAATTCATTCTGTATATATCATTCAACCTCAGCATCGACCATCACGAAAACGAACAAGTTCTTGTGGATAGTCAACTACTTTACTCCATGAAATGCAATGTTTCGGTGTATTCACTAAAGGTAGATTAGTTGCTTGATAAGTTGCTTGATAACACTATTTGGATCTACACACCTCTCATTTCATACAATAAATTTGCATTCATAAATGTTCAACATTTATGTTATTTTGTTTCATCTTAAGTTTACAAACATGATCTCCTTTATGCAATCTATCTATCTATGTATCTACAATATTTTCATATAAAGATATTTAAGAATTGACTTCAACATTTATTAAGTTCATGGAGGTATAAACTTAAAAACCGATGTGTAAACTGTGTGAATCCGCGTAGCGGATTTACGCCGAGTTTGCACATCGGTTTTTAAGTTTATACCTTCATGAACTTCATAAATGTTGAAGTTAATTCTTATAAATAAATATATAAATACTTGTTTTTAAAACATTTTATTGCTCTGAATATTCATATATGCACCAAATAGAGCTGCACTATATAAGCGAATGAATTCAACGCTCAACAGCATGAGGGGGATAGAATGTCAATCAAAACGTTTTCGGATCCCTAGCCCCGCCTACAAAAAGTTCATCAGCCAATGAAATTCTACAACGCACGTGGCCATGAACTTATCGGACGTCCGTCACACGTGGCCTTGACATTGCTAGTTCTCACAGTTGTAAACACAAATCACGAACGTAGAACTCGGAGAGGAAACCAGCCGAATTTACCCTCGTAGATGCCATATATGGGTGGTGTTATGATCTCGAGATAACTGAATCTGATTAAACAGCACACAGTTCTTAAACTTGTTGAGGAGCCAAGCTTAACTCTGTTCATGAACTTAACGACATTACTTCGCAAACCTCCGTGCAACGGCCGCGAGAGCATTAGACAATGACATTTGCCTTCTGTGAGGTGGAACACGATCGGTTGTAATTTCTGATGGAGCTCTCTTGTTTATTATGAAAAGGACTACCTTTAGAACCTTTGACAACAATATATATTTCATACTGAATTATGTTAATTTTTTATTTACCTACTTTCAAGAAGTGGCATTGCACAAAGTGTTGCTATTTTTAGAAAAACGTAACTTGTTTACAAATAGTTCCGTCGATGGGCGTGGCTTAAAATGATGTGACGTCACGAAATTAAGTTTATGGAGGTATGAACTGAACTTCTATTACCGTGTTCAGCGAATCAGATTGACGCAAAGCAGTTGCTATTTATTTATTTTTAGTTGAAATGTTAACTGAGAAAGATAACTTCTTGATCAGATTCGATTGTATTTATAATGATGTTATTTGACAGGGTATTTCTGCCAAATAAACCAGTATTGAGGTCCAAATCAATCTTAAGACGAATATTTGTAGAATTTGGACATATTACATATTACTTTGGACAAGTTACGATGTGAATCTCCATAGGCATGACCTTGTTTATAAATTTGTCAAATTTGTGACAATTTAAGTTGCGGCATCACAATGGATTACCACATAACAAAATATGCACCTAATTTTGAAAAGGTTCATGTTCTTTTTTGCTGTGCTCGCCCAACTTGTAATTGAAAATTCAGAATACTTTACTGAGAAATCGAGGACATTCCGCTTGACAAAAGCAAACGGCAAAAACAACTTCTTGTATATATGAGCGGGAATCAGTTAGTTCATAAAAGAAGATATAAAACAGAAGCCAATGGTTGTGATATTGATGTTATTTTTCAATTTTCTCCCTGAATCTCACGGCACATTGCTCATTTGTCTTTGAGACTGTCTATGCCCTTGCGGTAGAAGTCTTCTGACTGGCCCATCAGGTACGTCTTAGTCGCTGTCTCGGGTTACTCGTCATATTGCACCACGCAAGAGTGATTACAAATTGCAAAACAGATAGTAGCTGGAGACCAGATCCGGACTGTAGGGGTAATGGTTAAGTTGTTCATAGCCACAATGTTGAAGTCGGCCTGTGCAATATGATTCTTCTGCTTCTTTGTATACTCGGCTGACCATTTTGCTACAAAAAATGAGGGGCTTCATTCCCACATAGACTAGATATACTTTAATGTATTTTTATCTCAATCAGCCCTACTTTCATGAGAAACTTGATAACCGCACCATGCTCAGTCTTAGAACTTCCCATGATTACAGGTGGGTACCTGTGTTCAACAGGATGCAAATCTCAAGTAAATGAAGGGTTGTTAATTTGCGTAAACTGTCGTCAGATGGCCTATTTCACCCCTGATGTATTCATGGGTGTATCAATAGTCACTTCTATGAACTTATTGACTTCCCCCATATTCGTGCGACAATGAGAAACTTGAATAACATAAGAGTTTGGTAGTTGTAGATTGAGGGTTAACTTAGGTGGGATACGTAAATTAACAATTAGCAGGCATTTAATAAAACATGCACCGTCACTGAATTAATTACAACTACCACTTCTAAAGCTACTACAGCTTGACAGGAAACATATCTCACATAACTGGATAACATTGAAAGTGATAAAACACGTTTTCGACCTTCTACTTACTTTTATCACAGAGACGATTGTTTGTATCACTGTGAGTCCAGCCAGGTTTGCACGTGTCACATCTCCCGTTTGAATCACACACACCAGCACAGCCAGGGGAACATTGCTCTGTAAGAGCATTTTATTATGAAAATAAAATTCAGATATATTCAGCATCGAGATTCATTTGACTAATGAACAAAGCATTCCAAATCCAATTTAATCTTATTCTACAGACATTACCACCAAATAATCATACATGCTCTATAAAAGCTCAGTTTGCTGAAGTTCTTTCTTCATTTACGAGCAATGAGGCTTCCTGGGATGTCATTTTATACATTCCAAAACAGTATGATAAGGTTAATGATCTTTTTGGTCACGAAACTTAGGATTACATGTAAACTGTTTTACAACAAAGCAATTGAAGGTCGCTGCAAATGAAAGTAATGTATAAAGAAATAATCCAGTGATGAATGCAAGTGTGGACAATTTCAGGCCTATCGTAGGAGCGAATAACAACACTTTTTTTCCACTGAAGAAGAAAACCATATGAAAACGATATATCATAAACAGTTTATTTAAATGGATCGAATGATTTTCTATATTCAAGTTAGATAATTTTGGCAATTAACATTCGCTTAATACTACTCTAACAAAATGTTCTTTCGTGCCATTAACATTCTTTATCACAATTCGATAAAACTACTTGGTCGATCAAAAGAAATAAAAATTGTTAAAATCCTACTTCTGTCACACCTCTTATGGTTATCTGAATTAGTCCATCCAACTTTACAATGTCCAATTAAACACCTTTCCCTCTCCCCGCCGCACCGCTTGTATTTACACCCTGGTGAACAGGACGAGGAACAGTTCTGTCCGTATGTTCCAGAAGGACACCCTACAAAGGTGAATTAAAGTGACACTGAGTATGTTTCGTAATTTTTATGCGGCTTAGATAGCAGCCAATATAAATTATATCCAGAATTAAGTTCAAATATCTTCCCTACAATTGCATCTTAATTTCTAAAATGCGAATATTATGATGTCGTCTTGATTTAAACCATAATACAAAAAAGATTTAATATATTTGTTATTAAGTTGATTAAGTTGAGTCCAATTTACATGAATGTTGATTAAATAACCATCTTTACACTACCAAACCATATTTGTCATTGTATCTACTGTAATAAAGTTCCTAAAATTACATTTTGATGTCATTTTATTGCGATTATAAGTCACAAGTTCTAACTGTTTATTGTCAGATATTCACTAAGATGTTAAATTTCAGAACCAACAACTATTTTCTATAAAATAACATCATTCATAAAGTTCGACATATGTAACTCCAAAAACATACTCTGTACCATACGAGGATAGGGTATATACCTGAATGGATATATAGTTATATTGAGCGTGAATAAATTATGTTAATCAAATCCAAGTTAAGAGTATGCAACAAGTCTTGAACATGAATTCATTTACATCATATCTTCCCAAATTCATATATTGGGGAAATCATTACCCATAGCTTGCGCTGAGGAGGCTGCATGCTTTCAGAGCTCTGAGAATAGTGTGCAGAAATCATTGTTTCTCATTATTTGAAACGCCTAAAGTTTGGCTAGAACGTAAATAACACCCTCTTGGACATTTGTGGCAAATTTTCAGATGGAAAAATTATATATTATGTATTGACTTTTTTCACATTTTTTTGTTGGATTCTGAAGTACAATGGATGTGTATTGTGTACCAATTAAGACAGCAAGCCAACTTCAGTGTGGGGGCAGCCTGACCACATGCCAAGTCATGTATGACAGACAAAAGTTGATTGACCTAAACCCCAATTGGTGGCCAGAGACAATGGATCAATCCTAGTGTCTTAAGTCACATCAGGGATCTTGGTATAGGTGTATTGAAACCCACTCGGAGAGGATGCAGAGCAGGCAGGAGAAGACAAAGGAAAATACAAGTTGTTTGTGATATGTTTGATAGGTCAAAGTCATATGATCAGCAAAATCACTCCAATCTGAACAATCTTGTTTCTGTTTATCCAAGCCTATTTCAAACTCTCTTAAAATTTGCATTACGGAACGCCCAATCAGTTTAAAAAAAAACTTTGGAAATCTGTGAGTATGTGTTAGACTCAAATCTTGATATTCTTGTTTTAACCGAAACTTGGCTCTCGGAAAATGGTGACAGTGCGAAGTGTGCTGAGCTGACCCCCTGTGGTTACAAACTTCAACATTTACCTCGAGCTAGGAGAAAGGGTGGTGGTGTAGCTATTCTCTATAGAGATGCTCTAACAGTCACCTTCATGTGACTCCCTGGATCTTTCATATCGTTTGAATACCTGGCTTGTACTGTTTGTTGTGGGAAAAAGTCTGTGAAGGTGTTGTGTTTATATATAGACCACCGCCATCTAGGGTGAACAAACTCACAAATGCAGAATTTATTTCTGATTTTTCAATTCTCTGTGACTGCCTTGGTAAGAAGGCTGACGACGTTCTTATTTTATGAGACTTTTTTGTTCATTTTGATTCTAAAAACGACACAGTGCGCAGGAAATTATGTTCTATCCTGGATTCTAATGAATTGAGTCAGTTTGTCCTTGAAGCAACTCATTGTTCAGGGCATACTTTGGACTGGGTTGTATCAAGACAAAAGGTAGACATACAGGTCTGTGATCTTCAAATGTCAGATCATCATATGATTACTATTCATATGCCTTTTGATAGGACTAAACGTGTTCTGAGAGAGTTTCAGATCCGTAACCTCAAAAATATTGACATTAAACCAATCAAGGATGATCTGAATAATTCACGTTTGGTTGCTGAATCATCTGATGATCAAGACATTCTTGTTAACATGTATAATGAAACTCATCTAGTCTTACTTAACAAGCATGCCCCTCTCAAGTTGAAATCATTGCGTCCAAAAGATGCATCTCCCTGGTATAATCAGGAGATCTCTTCTGCTAAACGTCACATAAGAAGTGCTGAACGCAAATGGCGTAGTGCACGCCTAGAAATCCATAGACAACTCTTTTGTATAGCTCGAAAGAACTTCAACGGATTGTTGAGATTAGCAAGATCTCAACACTTTAATGCTGAAATCCTCAAGGCATCCGACAACCTGAAACAGTTATTCTCAAAACTAAACAAGATTTTTGGGGGAAAAAACGAGGATTGTATTTTACCACAGAGTGATGATCAAGTTGCTCTCTCTGTCTGCTTATATCGGAATATGTAAAGAGAAATCTGCAAGTCTGTGATATTGCTTTTTGTTGCCGTCAATTATACTAGAGTGACTTGCTAGGACGTCTCGTTCCACAAGTGTCCCTCTGATACATACAGACATACATACAAACAAACATACACACACACTCACACGCTCTCACACACACACTCATATATACACTCACACACTCATATATACACTTATATATACGTTCATACACTCATATAAACACTCATACACCCATATATATATATAATCATACATACAGTTATACATACAGTTGTGCATTTAACATTTGGATTTTGGAAGCATTGTATATAAATTTGGATAAATTTGTAATTATTTCCAAACTTTTCGTCGACATCAAATTTTGGAAATTTTCTTGACATGGGTTCAAGTAGTATTAAGAGGGTAGGCATCTGATTCGTAGTTGTATTTAGGCTGGGCATACCAATAAAAAGTGATATTTGTTTTCCACAAAGTTGATTCCATGGTGTAGACAGTATTTATATAATCGTTGTTCTTGGTCCAGTCCAGTATGTCTTCCAGTTTCGATTTTTAACTAATGACATGAATCTTGTGAGTGCTGGACGAAAAAGTCACGCTTTCAATTTCCAGCAGATAAATTTCAACATTTGCTGTACCTTTAAAAGTTGCATAGGCAGTCAATTTAGAAAGTGAATTTATAGAGTTGTGCCATCATTGAAAATTACAGTCAACCAAGCGTTGTTTGAACTTACAAAGAAAATGCTCCAAGTTCCCAACATCCTGAGCTGTCCAACAGTATTCAAACCCATGTTGAAATATTGTCAAGAGACGGTGTGTCAATGAGAAGACTATATTTTCGTTATTCATTGTCCGATATAATGAAATAAATGTTATAAACCGTAAACTCCAACACCTTTCAATCAATATAGTCACTGAACATAGAATATACATTTGAAGGATTTAAACAATATAGTTATAGAAATACGAATATGCATGTCAGTATAAAAATATAACAAACTGACAAAAATAAAAGTTGTGGAATACTTTTATTGTTATTGTCATGGGATTCTTAATGAATAATTATTCATGGATATGAAATGTAACATATCCCGAAAACGAAAATGTAATAAATCTTTCTTTAATGAACAGGATAAGTTCTAAGTTAGGTTTCAATTACACGTTTACGGTAGCGGCATTTATTTCACATATGACCTGAGATAGTTTGCTTAAACAAACTTATTTCTTCGTTTCACATTTGCTATACAATAGACATAATATTTCGTTTGTAGATATCAAACATACAAATTACACATCCTATGGTGTGACTGTGGCTATGAATATGTATATATGTATCATCCCAACTTGGAATTCCAAGTTGGGACGTCCCATCTTGAGATGGGACGGCGGATACTTTAACTTGTTCAAAATATTCTTATTCTAATGTTGAATTTAGTAAGAACATGATAACATGTATCATTTAGATAGCGCTTTAAGGCCCTCGAAAGATATTTTGATTTTATGTTGATTTTCATGACTTATTGGCTATATCTATATCTCATCGCATACGAGTCTTTCATCATAGTACAATACGATTTCAAAAGTAATTCTTATACAAAATTTTATAAATTATTTCATCATATTCTTAAATATTTTTAATTGTGACAGCATGTTAAGCAAATAAAAAAAAGAAATATTGTATACACTCAAAACCCACTCCTAGTGAATACCAAGAATGTTAATGCCTTGTAATCAGTTCAAATTCTTACACATAAACCGTTCCATTAAGCAAGATTTCAATGTACTCATTGTGTTTGACAGTCGAATCTAAGACTTTATGTTTCTTAAACATATTTCACAAACACTAACCTATAAGTTGTGTTCCGTCATTGCTTATAAGATGTCCAGTAAATAAATCCAGTTATACCTCCTCTTATTTCCGATCGAACCTGATCTGATCAGTGTCGTGGTGCAAATGGCTAACATACCTGCTTGGTAGTTCAGAGAAGGGTGTGGGGTGGGTGGAGGGGGGAGGGGAAGGGGGTCTGAAAGAAGGGATTTTGGTAAACATCCGGTTCGGTTATGACACTAATACCTGTGTGTCACCTTCCAATTAGTGACAAGAATGGGTACCAATTGTACATGAGCATGCTTGTAACAATAAGGTACACGCCGATCGTTTGTTGTTTTAATCAATGATTATCATTCATATTTATCAAGGCATTGGCCCCTATCGGCAATATCACTGATAGGAAGCAGACGTGATCAAATGTTTATGTTTATTGTTATTGTGTTGTCATTCGATGAAAGTATTTTTCATAAACAGAAAGTTAATCATGTAAAGTAACCAAAATGATATCTAACATCACCCATTGATTATTTATGGAGAAAAAACAGGCTTTTTAATATAATTTTAAAAAATTAAGAACTTAGTTTCCAAGATTTGCTCACCGCAATGCATAGCCACAATGGTGTTGCGGGCTTTCTCCCTGCACTAATACTAGCAGCCCCGACATTAGTGAAATAATCTTGAAAGCGGCGTTTATCCCCAACTCACCTCACCTCCAAGATTTACAAAAGAAGATTATGGTTTAAACATATTTTGTTCATTTAAAAAAAAAGAAAATAGATTTGCAAGCAAGCTGGAAGCTTATATTAATGCCGCGTCAATAAAAATAATATTTTGAAACCATCAAACATACAACACAAAGTTATGTCAAACCAATACGATGTACAGTTGCAACACAATTCGGTTAAGATATTCAATATTGCAAAGGCAATTTCTTCATGCTAATTTAGAAATACAATATTTCACCTAATTTCCTATCAATACTAAAAGAAGATTATTAACGGAGTTTGTTGACTTTGAGTTCATTAAGAAACTTTGTTTACCTTCACAAGACCTTTTGACACAAACCAGGGTACAGAGTTGAGAAAAATATTTCTTCTACTTAACCCGAGGTAACATGTGATTTCGATCAGTATGAAAAGGTTGTTTTTATATGGACAAGCGTCTATCTAGGCTTGTTAGAAGCGTTGAATTGAGATAACTGTTGTGTGTTGTTACTGCTAATAAGTTAATCAACTGAGTCACATAAGATGAGTAGGTGAGAGGGAAGAAATACATTTCAGTGTATTATTGTTGTTTTACAGCTGAAGGTCTACTTAACTAATCGTTTTGTTATCTTAAATATGCTTCTTAACATGTCTTCAGATGACTAAATGATTCATATTGTTATTGCTTATACAAATTTGATATAGAAGCTGTCATTTCTTATACAAATTTGATATTGAAATTGTCATTGCTTGTTGTAAAATATTATCATATTTCATTGTATGAGAATATGCAATATCTGTAAACATATAATGTTTAGGAAGTATAATACTATGATTTAAACAGTATTTTATTTCCATAAAACATGTGTTACACAGAATTCAGAATATATATACAAAAAGGAAAAAGGATGAGCAAGGCAGGAAATGCCTATATAAATTCTTTTCCTGAAACAAACATAAAACAAGGACATTGATGGAAATATACATTTGCAATTATTCTTACAAAACTAAAATTTATATTAAACTTTGTCTACCTTAGATTTGGTACAAATTTTAGGAAAGAGCTTTAAAAATCGGTTGGTATCATTTACAAATTGATAAACAGATATTATTAGGAATTCGTTAACACTCTTTGAAAAAGGTTTGTCGCCGTTAAGAAAGTTTTCAGTATATTGATATGATTTACTAGGGAATATTCAAGCCCTATGTTGGCACTACTGGAAAATATCTTAATTGTTTGGGAACCAGACTTTGGTAATAGGAACTTTCAATTTCCTAGTCGCCAAGTAGGTAAACAAGATAATAAATTGTTAAAACAGCATTGGCTGATGGTGTCTCCATATGTAGTTTTAGCCTAACACTACCTACGGTGGGCCAATTGGAACCCAATCATTGCCTCTGTCATGCCAAGCTGTCACATTAACATATTCAGTCTATTCAGTGCTGGATTGTAACGATGGAGAGTACCTTAATTTCTGCTTATAGAAGGTTTTTGCATGGATTATTCATTTCTTTGTATCAGGTATGTTTTCAGTGATAAAATAATACATCTGATACTACTTTCAGTAATCAGGTAATCCATACATGTTTGTTCAATATTTGACACACATTCCGAATACTCTTGAAGGGTTTTGGGAATCTCCTCTTACGTACTATTGTTTGAAGTGATGGTCGTCACCGCAAAGCTTCCTCTCCTGTCTCTTATTTAAATTTGATATATAATATTTTACACTTTTGTTTGCTTTTAATGTTTGAACTTTGTAAGTATATACTATGTGTCTGTGCAATGCCATGAGTTATGTCATTATGACAGGAGGTTTGACATAATTCGCTAGTCACCAACCCAAGGCAAAGGCATGAAAATCCAATCGATGTAATTAGAGAGAGATGGGGTTACATAGTGAGCACCTTAATATTATGAAACAGTAGACTTCGTACACGCAGTATATGGGACCTAGCCATAATGCATGTACACATGCTTTTAGATAGTGTGTATGACGACTTATCTAATGAGAGGCTTTCGCTTTGAACGTTTCATATTTCCCTGTGATATATCAAACTATCAATAAGTCAAAGGATTGAGTTGTTTGAATGACATTTGATATGTTAAAAAGGCAGTTATAAAAGCGAGTGACCAACTTTTCAAGTCTAGTGTCGAGCACAAATTAGACAATGTTAGTAAAAAGCCGTACTTCATTTGTTAATAGGACGATTTAAGAAATTCAAAGTTTAGTCAACGCAAAATGTTATAATTATTAATTAAAACATTTTAATTAATCTTAAAGACACAATGGAGCATTTCACTAGATCCTTATTGATGCGTATCATAAAATACACAACCTTCAATCATCAATTAACTGATTTTACATTTAAGAGTTATATTTTCAATTCTTATTTTCTCGCTATGTTATTGAGTCGCCTACCTTGTGCGAGACCGTGTTGTACAAACAGAGAGAGACACAACAAGACGAGCTCCATCCTGACTGCTGTACACACTGAGACTCATTCATGCAGGAAGTTTGATTAACAAAACTTCCTGATCGAAATATACATGCCAGTATCTAACAATAGGTTATATCTCCAGACTTTTAAGATAATTGGTTTATTGGTACGTTTTGTTGAAGTTAAAATTTCCAAAATTGAAAAGATACCAGACACACAAAAAAGTTATATGGATTATCATAACTATATAAACGATCATTAAGTTTGTCATTGAAAAATAAAGAATTATTCATAATTTCAATATTGATATAAGTTACTTTCTAATCGTGTCAAATATAACCAGAAACATTTGATATTCAGTTTCCATTATCAGAGCCTTTCTTAATAAATTTTTAATGAAACGAGTGGATGATTTAGTATTTAACGAGCGAAAGCAAGTTAAATACCGATACTATTCACCAGTTCTATAAAAATGTAATCAAACGGGACTGAGTAAACGACGTCCAGTTTAATTACATTTTACGAAACGAGTGAATGGCTTAGTATTTAACAAGCGAAAGCGAGTTTGATACCGTTACTAATCACAAGTTTAATAAAAAAAACTGAATTTTATTTATTACTCGCAGCATTACATAAAATAAAAAGCGTGAAAATCGCCGTGATGATCACTCCGCGCCCTACCACTGTGATGTCATACTGAAAGATTGTGAGGTCAAGAGACGTCAATAAGCACGCGTCACAATGTCAACACCGGCGTCACAAAGGTGGACAATGTCCCGGAAATGTTTCGTTCAGTACACTTTCGACAATCATGCTTGATTAATGAGGTCAAATATTAAACAGAATACTAAACTTCCTTCAATGTAATAATATTTTTATTACACTCGTTAATATACCTAATCATGAACTCGTTTGATCAAAATAGTATCAAATAGAAAGTCGTTTCGTATCCTCTATATATCTGTATGTAGTAGCGAATGATAAGATGGATAGATGAGAAGGAAGTGATATGCACACTCGATTTCA
Source organism: Phorcus lineatus (assembly GCA_921293015.1). NCBI lineage: Eukaryota > Metazoa > Mollusca > Gastropoda > Trochida > Trochidae > Phorcus > Phorcus lineatus. The sequence continues at coordinate 8,881,825 of OV121083.1, forward strand.
TTTAATTTTTTTCATAAATCTACACTTTAATCCACAGATATATGACATTATCTGAGAGCCTATGTACTATAATAATGATGAATCTATCTGAATGTATGGAATATTATTTGTCAATCATAAACGAAAGATGAAATTTTAGTTTGGAATATGTCGCTCCAGCAAAATTGTTCATTGTAATGAAAAAAATCAAAAGTTTCGTTTCAAAATCAAATTCAGCAAGACACATTTAATAGTTTAGGAAACACGATCAGAAACTGTTCCCGTCAGATTGAATGCGCAACCGCTTGAATCCCGAGAAAAGTGGTGTTGAACAAAAGCTCGTGCAAAACTAATGGCGTATCTGAACAGCTCTCGTAGGCCGATCGAACCATTATTGCATACGCGGTTGCAAAAAGGAGAACGTTATGTTAGAGAACATAATACTAAAAACAAAAACTTAGAAATCTTAGCGAAATAAAACCCCATTTTATTACCCTGTTTGGTTAATGATATCATCTCATCGAAACTAACATGGAATTGCATAAAAAAAATAAGCAACCCTTTTTATTCATTCTAAATATATTCATTTATTAATGTAACATTTTATATTACATGCAATTAACCATTTCTATACGATATAAAAATTATGAAAATATCCCCATGTTAGGAAGATGAGATATATTAGCAGATCAATATGCGATTGTTTTTGATAAAAAATCTCATTGTATTATCATCATTATGACAAATTTGACAACATAGACATTCTTTTCTATTGATTAAAGAAAAAATATTACATAATTACGGTTAAAATGTACAAATCCTATGGGCGCTTCAATATGTGATAATATTTCCTTGATAAACGGGCCACAGAGTATGTTGTTGGGGTCAAATATGTCAAACTTTAAAAATGGCGTTATTATGTCGAGAACTACTGGTTGTACCTGAAAATTACCATTTTAATGCTTATCGGTTCAGTGTGATCGAAAACTGGACAATTGCGCGCGTTAATGACTCAAACGTAATTTCGGAAACTTATCTACAGCGAACACAACGACAACTATGGTATAATAGTGTTTAGCATATCAATAAGTAGTATACTAGCAAATGGGACGTAGAATTTCAACCTTATAACATTTATATTGCCTTTTGTCGATAATTATTGCAACAAAGTTTATATCATAATTTTGGCATTTAAGTGATGCAACTGCATGCGCAATTATTTCGACATGACATGAACTTTACGCAGGACATATGGTATATTGGTTACAAATTAAGCTACATACACAATTTTGAAACATACTCTGTGTCACTTTAACTGATACAATGAGTTTATATGTATTTGGAATGTCACTTCAAAGATAGGATATTTTATCTTAATCCGTAATTTTCAAGACTTTCTCTAATAAGGAATTGCTAAATCTAGATGTTGAGTTTGACAGTTCTCACTACGCATTCTCATGTCCTAATGGGGGATATATATTATTTGAAGAGTGAGTGAGTGAGTTGGGTTTATACGTGCTTTGAACAATATTTAAGTTATTAAACACGTGGATGACAAGCATCCAAAAGAAAGTGGACAGATTAGGCCTAGGGAGAAAGGGATCGAAAGGACGAGGAAAAAGACGTAAAGAAAGGCATAGTAAGAGATAGAATGCAGGTTTTAGATGGACTCAAATTTGGTCTGGCTTCTACTCGTCGACCTGTCCAGCTTGGGTGACCCTACCAGGAGCAAGTTAGCTCCGGTTGGCATAGCTCTCGGAAGCATGCAAACCACCACACCACGATAAGGTATTGAGTCTAGTGGTGGTATAATTTGAAGTTACACACCTAGGTGGGATATGTTCCCATTCTTTTAACATTGGTTCATTCTCATATCAACCTCTTATGACGTAATCATCGGTTGTTTCTCCATATCGCCCTAGGGCACTATCACATATCATTCAAATCGGTTATAATGTCCTTTGTTTTTAGTTGAAGTCTATGTACCATACGGGGGGCGGGATAGCGCAGTGGTTAGCGCGTTCGGCTTCGGATCAGGAGGTCCGTGGTTCGAATCCCGCCAGGGGCTCGGCAACTTTGTCTGCAGTAGAGAACTGTTCTACACGCAGTCAGGTTTGGGTGCAATGCTACACTGAAATTCAGCGCAGTACCACCCATGGTTCGCTAGTTCCAGCCGATGCTCGCAGGTTTCACCGCAATGCATAGCCACAATGGTGTTGCGGGCTTTCTCCCTGCAACAATACTAGCAGCCGCGATGTAAGTGAAATAATCTTGAAAGCGGCGTTAAACACCAACTCACCTCACCTCACCTATGTACCATACGCAGGTGGGTGTTATGAGATGTTCAACCTACACAAACGATTAGACTTGTAAAATTTTGATAGTTTTACAAATTCAGTATATAAGACTCTACATTAGCTAAAGTGGGATTCGAACACGGGACCTCTCTGCTGGCGAGTAACGCCTTTACCATTTGAGCTAACGAGGATCCCTGGGTGGGACTGTTCATTTTGTTGTGTCATGTCTGTACAAATTTGACAACATAGACATTCTTTTCTATTGATTAAAGAAAAAATATTACATAATTACGGTTAAAATGTACAAATCCTATGGGCGCTTCAATATGTGATAATATTTCCTTGATAAACGGGCCACAGAGTATGTTGTTGTCTGTACTGTTTTCCCCCTGGTATATATATAAATGTATATGTATATATAAATGAAAATATATAGGTGTAAGGTTATGTCAATTTCTAATCATTAGAATCAAATATTTAGCCTCGCGTTATAGCAAAAAAAACTCAGCTCGAGCTAACACCCTCTTGAATTTTTTTGCCATAATCGCTCGTCACCCGGTCATTATATACTACTTAATTATTTTTTTTATAAAATAATTTCATTTCTTAGCCACGATGTGTAAGGCAAATAGCAACCTCCGCCCTCGGTTGATAAAGAAATGAACACGCTCGCTACCGCTCGCGCGTTCATTTCTATATCAACCTCAGCGGAGGTTGCTATTTACTACATAACACGTCCTCAGATAGAAACGTTTTTCCTAAATAAAAGTTCGTGGTCCTCATTATAAATTGTCCTATGTATCTCGTGTCTTGATAAGCTTTAGCACAATTTGTACAGGTAATTGAAAACCTAGATATGGGATACTTTCTCATAGATTGATGTCCGATTTAGATAGGGGTTTAACTGAGGATAAACTAAACGCCAAAAGAAACGTTACCCCTCTTTCTTTCTCAATTATGCAATAACTAATAAAGTGACGATGGATCTTATTGCTGCATTGTGTAGCCAAGCAATATCGGATCATATTGCAACAAAAATATTTGATAATATCGATTGATAGTTCGATTTATACAACAAAGCATTAGACTGACAATATTGTCCAGTTTTCAATCATCACTCAAAAACAAAACAGTGTAACATTAATAATTTTATTGATTTTAAATCTTTTTTTAATATCAAGTATGACCGCCATTCGCATTCAAACATGCCAGAAAACGTCTCCTCACAGAATTGGTCAATCGTCTGATGAAGGCAGGTGGAATTAAACGCCATTCTTCTCTCAAAGCCTGAATGAGTTGTTGACGATTTCGCAGCTGTTGCTGCCGCAAGCGAACTCTGTGATCGTCCCACAAATGTTCGATGGAGCTTATGTGGCATTGGGGCCTATGGGGCATTGAGGAAGTCTCTGGTCAATCTTGCGACGTGGGGTGAGCATTGTCCTGTTGGTAAAACGTGTTTTGGTGACGCTGCAGGAATGGAATTACCACGGGGCGCACAACCTGGTCGATGTAGACTTGTGCCGTCATATTACCCTCAATGATGACAAGGTCAGTTCGAACGTCGTCCTTTATTCCGGCCCATACCATTACACTGCCTCCTCCAAACGGAATAACGTCTTGAACACAGCACGGAGCCTCTCTTTCACCCTGACGACGGTACACTCTCCTTCTCCTATCGGTATGGTGGATTGTAAAACGGCTCTCATCCGTAAACATCATTCGGCGCCAGTTATGGTTCTGCCAACGTCGGACGTTACGCGCCCACGCTACCCTGTTTTGGCGGTGCTGCCGCGTCAACTGCACACCTCGCATTGGTCTGTATGGCCGTAGTCCATGAACACGAAGCCTTCTTCTCACTGTAGCTGCACTGAGTCTACGTCCCAGAGCAGTCCTTGCCGACCACGTCGCCGGTAAAAAATCAGTCCCTCAGATGTATTTGACGTAGGTATCGATCGTCAGCCGGTGTTGTGACGCGTGGACGTCCACTTCTAGGCCTATCAGCGGTGACTCCAGTCTGAAGAAAGCGCTGGCGAAGTCGTATGATGGTCATACGGTGACATCCAAAGGCATTGGCAACATCGCTGTTGGTCGACCCCATCTGCAACATCCCCAGAGCTCTTTCTCTTTCTCCATTTGTCAATCGCGGCATGATTTCGTACATGTGTGCCATATCATGCAAAGTAGACACCTTATATACCCCGTAGAAGCATTCAGTTCGTGCAAATGCTGCTTAAATTTTGCTACGTTTGGGCGATAATGCGGTTGGGTGATAAAGCAAAAATGTTCACATAAATAATCGTCTGTGTTTTTAAATACTATTAAGTCATTTGACAACACAGTAAACTCGTTTTCATTAAGCTAAATTACGAGAAACGATCTTTAATGACTAGAAAAATATATTTCATAATTTTCACACTTAAACTTACTCAATAACAGTATTTTCGTCGTTTAGGGGTTATGATGTAAAATATATAACCTTTTTGTCTAGTCACAAAAGTAACCGTTTTCTTTCACCTTCTTCTGGACATCTAAATCACATTTCTTGGTTACTACCAGCCTGGTCGAAAACCGGACAATTTTAACCTTCTTAAGCAAGCTGCATTTCGCCACAATATTAATCCATCAGGAATTTTAAATGTGTTAATAGTATAATGCTATGTTATTCAGCTTTCTTTTGAACCATTCATTTCTTAAATATCTTCGATACTTAAAAAGTTATTCAAAAAAGAAGTGGGGTAACGTTTCTTTTGTCGTTTAGTGTACTTTCAAATCACAATAACTGAACGAATATTGATCTCCGAAATAATCTCAAATTATCTTCATATGAATTATGAGTTAAATTACTGATACCTTTACCATGGTTGAACTAAGATTTCAATCCATTCAAATCACAGCAACGAATTTAAGATGAAAAATTAATTTCTTTTAAATCAATGACCATTAATTTTGAATAAATGATTAAATAACAACATACTTTCGACAATGTTTGATAATCAAAATATTATTTAATAAAAGATTTTGTAAAAGGTACTTGCTTAACATGATTTACTAAAATATCAGATAAATATGAAAACCCGTGCATGTACCGGTAATTTTGACATATATTCATTCAGAAATATGTGTATTAGCATAACATTTCGAAATGTTTTTCTCCTTTTAACAAAATATAAATGTTACTCACCTTGACTAGAATACTTATGAATCTGATATGTCTTTTACTTTGGAAGGGTTGGAGAAAACTAACATTCGAAAACAATCATGAAATACATATAGAGCAAAAGTCGCCTATATTTTTACACAAAATAAGATCTGTTGTGGCGATAATTCGAGCCGCAAGAAAATGTTTCGTTAAACTTTGTTTTAAGTAGGAGAATGTCCTCAAACTGGCCAATAGTTTTGCACGTGGATCATGTTTTCGGCCTAACACATGCTCCATGTGCAAAGCTATTGGCAAGTTTGAGGACATTCTCCTACACATACATGTGGTTTAATTGTTGGTCTGTATTAAGGTTAAGGCATTATGAAATTTACTTATAAATGAATCTAAGAAGCTGATGAGTCTCATTATAACTTGTATGATAAGATTTGATAGAATGTTTTTCTGAGAGGGAGAGCGAAGTTACAGTAGAGGTCCGGTTATTAATCGACTGCAAGAGATACAAACGAAAGACAAGAACACCAAATTATTAAATCATAACTGTAACAACGACAACCATCGCTTGTTTTAAGAAGATTCATAGGCATTTATGAAAACAAAATAGTGTCTCTCATCTGAATTTTTCACGTGAATTTTGTAAAATTGAATATTTATTAATCAATATTTTTATAACTGCCTTTTTATTGAAATTAGTCAGCATGCGAGTTGCATGGTCATCGGTATGCATCATTATTAAGAGTCCGCTTTGATGTAACTTTAAGAAGAAATAAGGAAGAAGTGTCATCTATCACATAACATAACACCAGAGGGAATCCTAACTGCTTAAGAAGTTGTAGTCATCGCCCAAACGGAAATACTTGCTTCTTGATATCACTTGTCATGTTAACACAAACTTCCTTAATCGAAATATTACTAGTTGTAGCGTATGTCCCTTTGAATAAAATACAAGTTGAGTATATAAACTGGAAATTTTTTGCAAAGATTTAACAATCATTCTGTATTATATGAGTGTGCTGTACAAATAGACTTGAAAACAGAAGTAAGAATTGTTTCCTTTGATTGTTTACTTAAGGAACATTTGATATTTTAGATGTTCGTGAATTTCAATGTTTTTAATACGAGTTTATCTCGCTTTAGGAATCATTTATATGTACGAAAAAAATTCTAAATCACTTTACCTTGCTAAATTCATTTCTCATTTAGATAAACGAAATCAATGTAATCATGGGTGGGGACAATTGGCCTATTTTGGATCATTCATAAGAAAAAAATCATGACTTTAATGACATACTGTCGTTGATGAGTATCTGATATGCCCGACGTTGGCATTCAACACGCTTAAACTTTTCTCCTCACAGAAAAAGTCGGTCGTCTACATTCAGTCTACATTCGTCCACCAATGCTGGAATAAGTTGTTGGCGTGTATGTGGTTGCTGCTGTCATAACCAGATCCCCCGGTCAATGTTATCCCAGAGGTGCGATCCAGCAGGCCAAGGCAAAACGTGAACGTTGTCGATATCAAGGAACTGTATCGTCTGTCTTGCCACATTACGGCGAGCGTTTTCTTTTTTGAAAAGCATGTTTGGATTCTGTTGCATGGATAGGATGACCTTTTGCTGTAGAACCCTGTCAATGTACTGCTGCGCGGTGGGATTGTCGTCAAGCACAACAAGGTTGGTGATTTCATTGCCGCAAAATCTGCCCCAGACCATGAAGTTGCCTTAAACGAAAGGGATAACATCATTTACGCAGCAAAGTGCCTCACTCTCACTCCGTCTAACGTCCGTTTTGTGAGGCTGGAACCGACTTTCATCGGAAAATAACACCCTCTGCCAGTTTTGGATCTGCCAACGTCTTACAATTCTTGACAAAGCGATCCTAATCTTGTCATTTTCAGAGTGTCAACTGCATTGTTTGCATCTGCTGGTATGGCCTCTATCCGCATTATTCGAGCCTTCAACTCACCTTCGGACTTTTTAGATAATATAATGATAATATAATAGTTTATAACCGTGTCATGGGTTACATATACAAATCATAAAATCTTTGGTCACAACATTAAAAGTCACACCGGACCTCATAAGGTCGAAAAGACACATCAGATTAAAAATACAAATAAACATAAGCGAACATCAATCATTCAATACATATATGTCCTTTACAGCATCTAAAAGGACATTTATATTTATAGATTAGACGTCCAAGTGCTGAATTTACAGAGACTGCTGAAACCTGTTCCTGAGGTGATGTTGATGAAGGTACCAGTCTTTATTTGAGGTTGTGACCGGTTGCCGCCATCGTCCAATCTGTTGTAAAACATCTACGCACCCTTATAATGGTGGGACAATGACATTTGATGCAGCAGCGACATCTACGTCAGTCAACCCAATCTGCAGCTTTTCCACTTTTCTGCTTTTGATCTCGGCATTGTAATCGAATTATGGTATGAAATGATGAAAACAGGGCACTTCAATTCCAACTGTTTTCACGTGCAATTAATGTAAGATTCCAATGGCAAAGTTTTGGGGCGTTATTCTTCAATTGAAAAATCAACTCATGAGTAAGAGTTAAAAAAATTTAATTGCTTAAAATGTGTCAAACCTTCCTAAAACAGTCGAAATACATATAGACCAAAACCGTATCGTAAAATTTGGAATTCTGTTTACAAGAGAAACATTACTAATCTCAGTATTGGTCATACAAAATAATAATTAATCTATCTAAAAATTATCTAAACAGAAGAGTAAGCATTATCAAAGTATACTATAACATTTTTGCTCTATTTGTTCCCTTCCATTTTGACGTGATCGAAGTGAGGATAACTGACCTAACCCATGAAAATATGGCGATAAAATAATTAACTGTAAATTTTTAAGTCTGTTATTTTAGCACCAAAGACAAAACTAATGGGGTGTTTAGAGACAAAAAACAATCTTCTCTTTCTTCTTTTGCTGTGAATTTTTTAGAATAAACTCAAGGGTTAGATAAGTTATGAACATTTTTTAAAAAGTGAATAATGTTGCCTAGTTTTAATAATCGATCATGATTCTCAAGTGCAGATACCGGAAGTCTTTTGTAATAAATAATTCCAATGATACTTTGTACATAAATCAACTAAGCAATTTTTATGCACCTTTTGCTGTTTTCGATTTAAATCGAAAAACATTGTTCTAAAGCATTGGGACAGAAGTTGAAAAAAAATTGACAAAGCTTTGAACTCGTATTTTTGCTATATCAGTAGCGCTCTTTGTGAGAAGCCCAATCATATAAAAAAATATCCATTATATATATTCTAAATGTTTTATGAGACAAAGTTAAGTTTTAATATTTCAAATGAATGAAAGCCGGGTGTCTTAATCCTCAAAACGGGATTCCGTGTCCTGTGTTCATCCATATAGTTTTACAGTTTTTACTTAGCAGGACTCAGCTGTTACTAAAATTTTGGTCACTGTGACAATCGAAACTAGAACTTTTACTCAACTTTCAAAGCCTCCTCGGGGGCGGAATAGCGCAGTGGTTAGTGCGTTCGGCTTTGGATCAGGAGGTGGGGGCTCGGCAACTTTGTCTGCAGTAGAGAACTGTTCTACACGCAGTCAGGTTTGGGTGCAAAGCTACACTGAAATTCAGCGCAGTACCACCCATGGTTCGCTAGTTCCAGCCGATGCTCGCAGGTTTCACCACAATTCATAACCACAATGGTGTTGCGGGCTTTCTCCCTGCAATAATACTAGCAGCCGCGATATAAGTGAAATAATCTTGAAAGCGGCGTTAAACACCAACTCACCTCATCTAACATCAAAGCCTCCTCATAACTTATGAAAAGTCAATATTTGATGAAAATAGTTTATCGATTAAAGAAATATTTTCCTTTAAGTCATCTGTTCAAACAAAATCTATTTTTCAAAAAGTCATTGTTATCAACAAAATTAGTCAATAATCATAATAGTCAATTTTCTTTTCATCAAAATCTATATATCAACAAAGTGTTTCCTTTAACAAACTCATTTTATCGTTAAACGTTAATAATTAATTGCATTAGGTTTTTCTAGGATTAAAACGGTTACTGATAATGAAAAGATGAACTTGATTTCTAATTCATAAATATTAAATCTCTACCTTGAATACTGTTATATCCACAGTTGGGAACTATTCGATTCGACAACATCACTTAGTCACAATATTGTTAAGTAACGACGAGTTAAGAAGATATGAACATTATTAGATTATATATGAATAATTTATTTCACACAGGATAAAAAGATGATATAAAAAACCTTTGATATTCCCTGCAACATGCATATGTATTATATTTAGAATCTTAGCATTTTTGAATTTCATGATGATATTTTGATATTGTGATGTGCGATATAACCCGCCACAGTTTGGACAATTTTTTCCATTTTTTTCCGTCTCGAACCAAAAAGCGTTTTTTCATAGAGAAGTTACATTATTATATTGTGTTTAACTTATAATCAAGTATGATCCTGGTTCAAAAAGCCTTATTTGTTTAGATGAACCAGTCGAATTTTTTACAGCTCCACACTTTCTAGAAACCATCCTTAACAACAGAGGTTGCTGGAGTCACCCCTTCTCGAGTCACCTCTGTAACCATCGGAGGTACTATTTACGGATACAAGAAAGAAATTTTTCAATATTTGTTTCAATGTTAATGTTGATTCTTAGCTCAGGAAATGTACGAAGCACCAAGATATCTTAAACTGCATTCATAAACAAATGAACAATCACCAAATAATTCGTTTTTTCTTAATATTGGTACAGATAATGTGAATACAAAAGTAAATATTGAAATTTTGTTAACATGTCAAAATGACCTTGGTTCTAACAGTTTTGACCATGGCTCTTAAATTTTCACGAACAAACATACGAGCAATTCACTATCACACTGATAAAGTTTGAAAAAGAGTTTAGCGTTGACAGCTTATTTGCGTTAAACGCCTACAAATTGATCTGTGACGTCACTATGCCTTAATGGTTCATGCGGCAGAATTAAAAATTAGAAATTCTAACATGACACGAAAACTAGAAAGAAAATACTGCTTTCTGATTGGTTACCAAAATCAATTTTGGAGTGATTATTTCGCTAATAATCACCTCTAAATATTTACGACCAATTAACATTTGTTGAACCGTTCGAAATGTTTTCATCAATCGCCTTACAGGCAACAGCAAAAATAATTTTATATCAATTCTTTACAGACATTATGAAAACCGTATTTTTTTAAAACAAAATTTAGAAGATTCTGTGTTTTATTTTTTGCCGAAGTAGTTTATTTGTTATAACTAAATTTAAACCGAGTTCACTTCGTATCGTAACGCGCGGTAATAGCGATTCGTCAAGTGAACAAGGGAGACGTACGTTATTCTTCAACTTTACAAACTTCATATCCCTTTTCCCCCTCTCATTCATAAGTGACCACATTTCCAGACAGTGTATTCAACCATGAATAACTCTAAAGCTTTCTTGATAGTTCATTAATTCAAGCAGTTTACTTGTTGGGTGAGGAGTTAGCACTAGCAGTAAACAACTACTTATAGAGTAACGTCCTTTGATTGGGTCAGTCCTTCTAATGTATTTACGTGAAAAACGTAACTCGGACGGGATAAAAAATCGGTCTTTTGTTGATATTAACCTCAATGAAACAAGTAATTAAGGGGTTTTGTTTAAAAACCTGTTTTTTTAAATATATTTGTTTATGTTCTTTGAAAATGGAACTGTACCGTAGTTTTGTAAGCAGGTGGAACTGGTCTGTACTTGTTTGACCTAATCACATTGTTGTTGCGCAAGGCAAATTATTTCCTCATTAATGTTCTAATTAGTTATGTTAGAATGGCGATAAATCCATTCCATTAAATTTAGGGGTGAAAAATTAATTCGATATTTTCGGTTAATATCAAATTAATGCAACTTATTCAGAAAGGACTATAATATATATTTGGTTTTATGATAATCACTTTAATCATAGAGTTATGAATTGTCTTTCAAAATATTTTAATCATTACATTGTCCGAACATCAGTCAGGTTTACTTACAGATAATTAGTTATTTGCTTTCACTTCCACTATTATTTGAGGAAACAGCAACATTGATTAAAACTCGGCATGTGGCTTGTTCCTACAACAGCTGACAAAACCGGACTTCCTTCACTGTTTGTGGGAGACGTTTTACGTATAAAGAAACGAAGAAAATGGTGGTGAAGTATAGGTTTTATTAAACATTGGGTTAAGAGAACGATTGGACAATGATTAACATGTAATTGATAAAACATAAGACAAAGTTTACAAAAAAAGGATTAGTCGTACATGATAAGCAAACAACTGATTATTACAAAATGATAAAGTTTTGTGAGACAAACTTATTTCCTCTTTCATGATAACATTGAATCTATTGGTTTTTGAGAACTGTTTTAAATAGGAGCTAGGAGTAAAAGATGTTAAACTATGTTCAAAGGTAAATGAGCTATCCATTACACAATCTGTGACTGCTTGTGGCATTGACATGCTTCTCTGATAACAAAACTCGGAGTAAATTTTATTGATGTTTCTATTAATCTTACAATTAACAGTATGAAGTGACACATTTTAAATGTGCAGTAAACATTTCTCCCGCTAAACTCCAAATGTATCTCAACATTCAACCCGATCATCCGTAGTAATAGAATAAATAATTATTAATCAAGCAAATGCTGGTGACGGCCAATTTTAAATATATGTATGAACACCTTTGAAAAATTTCGGGTAGGGAAATTGATTTGCATAGTTCAACTGAACCTGGAAGTTTCGTTGAAGAACTACTTCTTTTGGTTAAATAACACTTTCATGACATTGGTAACATTTATTTACATGTTCGTGACATCACTTTATATATCATAAGAAACCCAATCGTTGGAAATGATTCTGTTGACCTAACATTAACTTGACAACTTCTAATTGATAAAAAGTAAAGAATAGGAAGTAATAAAAAAATAAGTATAATGATATTCAGGTACAGAAAATGAGCATAGACTTAAAGAGCCGCAGAGTAAGTTGATACATATTATACTAGGATAGTACTAAAGATTAAAAGGTTGCAACGAGAGAACTTCAAATTTAAAAAAATAAGGTGGAAAGTTTTTGGAAATGTGATAGTGATGGTTATATAATAGTGATACAATGAAAAATAAAGTAACACTGCTCTTTGCTTGTTAGTAAATGAGTTGAATTGCATATTATGAAAGACGAGCTGACGAAATACTCAAGCGTGGAAATACGAGTAATGACATTACTGAAAAGCGACTTATCAACATAATTTCAACGACTTATGGTAATAAAAAAAAATGTGTCTCCTGTATGATAATGTAAGTGAAAGAAAGATTGGTATCAATTCTTTGTGCTTCAATATTAAATATTAGAATCAAAATCATACGTTGCGGTGTCTAATGTTCAAGACACAAAAGCAATTAGTTATGAGCACAATTGCTTTTATCACAAGAAATCATATGAGAGAAAAAAATGTGTCTTCTATAAACCATACCCAACGCCATATATTACATACTTGAAACGTGTATATGTAGGCGCGTGTCCTTATAATGTTATTCAAGGAAATATAATCACCAGCAAACTTTCAAAAACTTGATAAGTATGTTAATCACAAGCTAAATTTCACTACAGACACAGCCTTTAGATAACTCATTTTCTCAACTGTTGTGTACATCTCAAATAGTTAAGAACACAATATTGGAGGTTCGATTTAGCGCCTTGTCTTATACAAAACTGCTATTCATTCAAATCTTAGCTGGATCCACGTAGTGATCAGACTCTGCAGTCGCTTTGCATTCCATTTTTAGATTTTCATAACACTGAATATCATCAGCTCCTTCCAAATCACTAATATCAACTTGTTCAAGATATTCACTTTTCCCACCAATTTCGATATTTTTGGATTGTTCTGGTTCTTGGCTTGCCTTCAGCAATCGATTTCGCAACCTGCAAACGTACAAAGATTGAATAATGAGGAATCATGTGTAAATCAGTCTTTTTAAATCCAATATTACATATGTCATCAAAGTTATTCAACAATATTTTCTGTTAATTGCAGAATTGGAACCTGGGCCCATGTGACTCTCATGGCATCACATATATACTTAGAACAAAAAGTCAATCGCCTCCTGATTGTCCTGATTAAAAATATTTATAACAATAAGAGGATTGCTTTACATGTTACTGACTCTATAGACTAAATTCCAAACAGTGTTTTTTACAGCAACTGTGCAACGAAAACAACTATTGCCATAGCTGTTATATCGGTAAATAAAACAGAATGATACTGTCTTAAAAGGTAACATTGACCAAGAATATCCCATAGATGTTCTATCGGGTTCAAGTCGGATTGTGGGAGAGATGGCGAATAATTTGTATGTAGGAAAGCGGAATGTCCTGCAGAGCTATTGCTTGAAAGTTGGGGTTATCACACGTTTGGTACAAAAACACGTCCAAACCTCTGTGGGGTCTAGCATTGTCCTTTTGTAAACTGGCCTTGTACAAATTGTTTTTGTCGAAATGTGGAATTACTACAGGGAGAAGGATGCTATCTCGATATTTCTGAGCATCGAGTATATCTGGAACTGTCACAAGGTCGAGTTTACAGCCCCATATCATCACATAGCCACCAACACACTGATAGTTTTGTTGGAAATGTCTTGGTGCGAAACAGGTGTTAGCTTGTCGCCAAACACGAATTCGGCCATCAGCAATATGCAATAGCATCAAACAATCATCAGACCAATGGATCCGGCACCATAATGCCAAATTCCAACCCTACCTCGCTGAACATCACTTTAGACGTTCATCAAGGGGAAAAGTTGCGAGTCAGTGCTCTGTACTGGGGCACTCGTGAAGGGCAGTGTCTAACGTTCCGAATCACGTACAGAGGTTACTGTCCGGCGTTCAGATCTTAACGGACTTTCACGTCATCGGTTTGGACGTGTTTTTGTACCAAACGTGTGATAACCCCAACTTTCAAGCAATAGCTCTGCAGGACATTCCGCTTTCCTACATACAAATTATTCGCCATCTCTCCCCTATCGACAATCTGCGCCTTGCCATAATTGAACCTCAAACTCATATGCAATCATTTGTTCGAGATAACAGACGATATTGTACCTAAAAAGTTGATTTCTCCAACTACACGACCTCATGCTTTAAACTCGTCGCACAAGTAAAGTTGGAGGTTCACGAGCATTTATGATTGTCTGTATCAATTTATGGGGAGTTGTTTATGCCATAAAACATCTTTGATATCATTTTCATCAACTTGTTGAAAAGATATACCCAATTGAAATAAGTTGCGCTCAACTTGTTCTGAGTAAATATACATTAGAATATGTATACGCTCTATGAGCAAAGTATTGGATTATTTGATTCACCCCCCCCCCCATTTTTTTAATTGAAACGGATGTGGCAAAGCCTTGAGTAGGGCACTGTTCAGAACCAACTGTCAAAACGATATCACCAAGGTAATATCGCTTGATCTCCATCAAGTATATCCTATGAAACACACCGTTGGACTATTTACTGAAATAGTTAATAAAAAATATGATAAGTAGGACAAACCTCCTATGTTTGGAGATTCCAACGGCAAGGACAGTTATCAGGACACAGATGACTGCAAACAGCACCCCTGCTAGCACGAACCCAAAGTAAAGCTGCCACACCCTGCCAAACGTATAAAGGATAGGCCTTTTATTGCAGTGACAGCTGGTCGCATCAAAAGCAACTAATGATATCATCAATTAAAATTAAGAGACAGCAAGGAGAAACTTTTATTTAACTTTAAACCATTATTGAACTATTTTGGTTCGATAAATGGAACTGTTTTTTTACATTTTGAGAAAAGTAATGCTCATTAGGTTTTTAACAAATATTTATTACCAATATTTTGATACCAAATACAAGAAGTTGTTTCAATAGTTTTATAATGACCAAGTGAGTACCAACTATCATTCAATGCCAATGTCATATATATTACCTTTATTTTCTCTCATTTCCAAGGCTGAAAATGGAAAAAAAATTCTTACAGAGGGAGTGAATTTAACGATACAAAATGTGCATACACTAAAGTAATATAACAATACGTAGAATATAAGTAACTCCGTCATTACTTCAACTACATATGTACAATGTTCTTACCTTCATCACAGAGGGGATTGCTTGTATTACTGTGAGTCCAGCCAGGTTTACACGTATCACATCTGTGGTCAAATACATCACACTCATCATCACAGCCAGGGGAACATGTTTCTAGAAGAAATATTTAAAGACCAAATAATTCAGATAATTGTTAAATTCTTTAGGTAGTATATTTGCCATTGCTGGTAAGCTATATGTTTTAACTGATATTATTTCTAATTGATGAGATATCAAATAAATTAATTTAATAGATTTATACATTTGATTGAAATTTGCAATTTTGACGATGTACGATTCAGTATAGCTTTCGCTAAATGTTCTCTGCTAACCACAGATGACACTACATGATGCCAATACAAAGGGTCACTTCTGGTGTTAATTTTCTAATTCTTGGCTTTAACGTTTTAAAAAATAAAAGGAATAGAACATGTTCACTTCTATCATAGATACGTTACTCTCATTAACAAATCAACCAAAACTCTTCTTATTTGGTCAATGTCTATAATTTGGAATAGGTTTGTATATGAATTTAAGCACCAGATTGAAGGTGATGAGATGAGGCCTTTTCCCGAAAACGTAGAGTAATGGTAATTTTAAAACTACAGGTCCTTTCTATCTTAAGAACGGATGAGAGTATCACACATTTTCATAGTTTTGCTCTTTTGTTATGTAGAGTACTAATCTTATGTTTTATTGGTCATTTTCGTATACACGTTTGGAAAAGATAATTCAATGACTTTGTTTGACTGTTTAAAGGCCGAATGCACGCATCTTTGCGCTAATTATCTAAGCACTATTCATTTACACGGTATGAAGGCGTTATACTCGAGAAATCAACGAACGTACGTACATTATAAATATATATTTAATATATAAATGAAATCAATGAAATAATTCCTTCCAGCACTGTATCAAACTCTTTGAAAGTTCAAGCTTTAAATCCAAATTTGGGACGCATTGCATTTCAATCGGCAGTATAGGTTTGAAATAACAACTTATTTTAAATTGATCCCCACTCATAAATGTTTTCAATTGTTTTCATTCACTTAAAAGCATTGTTTGAAAATCCTTATTCTGATCAACAAAGTCAACAGACTTACTGATTGAACATGTTTCTCCAGCTAAACCAGGTTTACATACACAGCTGCCGTCCACGTGGTTACATTCTCCATACTTGCAGCCGAGAGAACAGATCTGTACACACCCACTGCCATAATGTCCTGCTTGGCACACTGAACAAAATGAACAAATGAATTTTGTTTTTCATCATTTTGTTTTGAAAGGTTATAAAATGGATCAAATAAAAAAATTAGCTATCCATTTCACAAATGTTTGATATGATTCGTGTTTCAGCAATAACTTTTGTTTGAAATCGCTGCCACGCCATTGATTGGATCAGAAATTTAGGGCGGTATTTATCAAACAACTAAGTCAACACTTCTTCGATTGGGCCAAACATCAAACCTGAAAATTACAGAATTAACTTATTGAAAACATTATGTTGGTATTATATCTTCAAATCTTGTCTCATGTTCGTTAATCGGTAGATTTTGAAATGTTGTAACACATAACTGAATGATTGTATTATGTGCTAAGACAATCTTTAAGAGATGCTTTAAGTTACTTATGAAACCAGTGTGAAGTAACCAGTTGAAATTTATCAAAAGAGTGTTGTGTGTGTGATTAAAGCAAGTACTTCAACTACATGGACTTAATAATACTGTACTACTTTTGCAGGTTAAAAGCAAATACTCACGGGTTATCATGTTCATACATGAAACATTGTTCTTTTTGATATTGTCTCCCATGAATTTATTTGCATTTAAGGAAAGATAAATGTGCAAAACGCTGACCATGACAAATTTGTTCACATCGACTGAGATTTGTCGATAGGAAGGCCATTGATAAAAATAAGTAAATTCATGTGTTTCAAAGGCAATTCATACTATCTTAAACTTTGTGTTATAAGTGTAAAATAATATTAAACGATATAAGAAGCTATACCGAAACGTTGCTATCAGCACAATAAAAAAACTGATAATCCATAAAAATTCCTTGTCTTCCTAATACTGACAACTTCTAGAATGCCACTCAAACAGCTGATATTTAATCGCTTGTGATTGCCTTTCAGTTGGCTATAATGTCTTACCATGAGAACAGTGTGTTCCAGACCAGCCAGGGCTACACGTGCAAGTTCCAGTCACATGGTTACACGTGTCTTCACATCTCTCACTGCATCTGCTATCACAGTCTTGACCATAATATCCTGTCTTGCATTCTGCGAATAACAAACATGTCTAAAATACCAGGCAAAAAAAAAATGTTTCACTCATTTTTCAAGTCTATGAATTAAAAAGAAACGCATATATGAGAATTCTGACGATTGGTTTATAAACAGAAATACTTTTTCAATATTCTCTTTAAAAAACATCCAAATATCGGCATTTAATTTGCCCAAATACCCAATATTAAAACATATTAAATATTACATAAATTTGGAGTTACAAGACAAGTGCACAGAAAATCTCAGGAGTCAAAGGAATCACGGAGTCTGTCATCAGTAGCGAATGTAACCACCCTTGGCATCAATGCAAGCAAGTACACACCTCCTCACTGAAGTCGCCAGTTCCAGCTGTTTGTTTTGAGGTGGCACCAGCTGTGTCAAATGGCGGCCAAGATTATCCAAAAGGTGTTTATTGGGGTTCATACCTGGTGAGTTGGCAGGTAACGGCAAAAGAATGACGTTGGCGTTATCGATGTGTTCTCTAACAATTCGGGCAGTGTGAGGTCTTGCGTTTTCATGCTGCAATATCAATCTTCTTGGTTGTTGAGAGGAACGACGATAGGTCTCAGTACCTCATCAATGCATGCATGCCAGTCAAATTCCCGCGCAGAATAACCAGCGGCGTCGTCATTGGCCATAAATCTCTCCCCACACAATGATGCCTCCGCCTCCAAACCGGTGAATCTCTCTAATGCAGTTTGGCGCGAGACGTTCGCCCCTTAGTCTGTAAACAGCACCCTCTTCCATTTACCTCGCTGCCAACGGCATACAGTCAAAGCCAGTCTGCATTCTTTACAAGCCAAACGAAGTCCACGAAGGACGACATGACCGAGTGCCGTCGCCTCTGTTGATGCCGCCGTTACGAATCGGTACTAACAGCCTTCTGATGGGGGTTTGACTGCAGTTAAAGAGTCGTACCATTTGATGTTGGGAAGCCCCGATAGTGCACATACCAATAGTTTGGTCACGTTGCGCTTGGGTAAGTCTTGGCATACTTTTGGTATTTTTTATGTTATTCAATGTCTGCTCTTTCCGACATGGGTATTTATGCAACATTACTGCACATGCATCACAAATCATGCCTCAAAAACACGTTTTGCACGTGTTTGTTAATGAACAATTACAGGGGCTACGTTCGATGCGATGCGTTCGTGTAGAGGAAACGATGCAGTAATATTATCATTTCCTGCTTAGAATCAAACCCGTACCAGCCCTCTTAATGTTTTCATGAAAAAATTAAAAGTGAAACCTTTCTTTTCCCTTGGAGTTAAATATAGCAAGGCTAAGTGGAAACTATAACGGTGAATTAAGCTTCACTCACAAGGAAAAAACATTTGAGGTAAACATCAGTTTATTTTAGTAAGAAACGATTACAAAGAAAGTCAATGTTCTATTCAACAGAAGTTGATTTCTATCGGCAGCATAAATTGTTAGTTATTTCTGAATATAGAGAAGTCGGAAACAGATTTATACAATTTCTCACTGTGACAGTGTCCAAATTTATACACCTCTTTGTTCACATGTAATTACAGCACAAACAGAAAAACACCATATATTTGAGTTTTGATAAAACTTGTTAAATTGTGTGGATTCTATTTAGACAATGAATACATTTACTTTAAATATTTATTTAAATTAATTGTAATTCATAACTTCTTGACAGAGTAAATATACTCTATTACATTAAAGTATTTGCTACCAAAGGTTTACCTACTTTAAGCACAACTTCTTTGACTATGTAAATTTGACACTGCAACCACTGCAAAACTTCTGATTGTAGAATAGAGTCAGCTCCCGGTTTTAAATTAGGAATTTGTTTATGCTTTCTAAGGTACCTACATTTGTTTATACTTAAAAATCATATAACCTCAAAAATGGTTTTTAAAACAATTAAGAACAAACTCATATAAGTGAATTTGTGCAAAATAACCAAGCAAATGACTCAAATTGCCTTTCAAAACAACCCTCGTTAAAACGTACGGCAAACTGTTTGATTCGCCAAATACAGCCCTCCGTGACATATCGACCTAACCAATCATGTGCTCCGATATCGTTTTAAAATTCTCACGTTGAAAAATTTTACTGACAACATTTTAAAAAACAACTATCAAGGAATGTCACTTATTAAGCACAGTCCGGCAACATTTTAAAATGAGGAAAAATATGCTTTTGTTGTTGTAAACATGTGTATAGATAGTTAAAACTACGAAAATGCAACCGTGTTTACGAAATCATCCCATCTATGAACCCGCGCTGTATCTACGGACCAAGGCTACATTGTCTTGTCTCAATATCCATATTCGCGAATTGGAGGGGATCCGACGGAAACTGATGAAGAAGAATATCTCCAGTTCTGGTTGGAACAATTAGCAGCAACGCTGATCGATGGCATGTCACTTTCGCACCGGTATAGTAGGCAGAGTGCTCCATTATTGCATGCGTATATATGTATCATCCCAACTTGGGATCGCGTCCCATCTTGAGATGGGACGACGGATACTTTAACATGTTCATAATATTCTTATTCTAATGTTGAATTTAGTAATAACATGACAACATGTATCATTTAGATAAGCGCTTTAAGGCCCTCGAAAGATATTTTGATTTTATGTTGATTTTCATGACTTATTAGCTATATCTATCTCTCATAGAGCATACGAGTCTTGCATAGTACAAAACGATTTCAAAAGTAATTCTTATACAAAATTATATAAATTATTTAATTATATTCTTAAATACTTTTAATTTTTACAGCATGTTGAGCAAATAAAAAAAGAAATTATATTCAGTTATACATTCAAACCCACTCTTTTTGAATACCAAGAATGGTAATGCCTTGTAATCAATTCAATTCCTTACACATAAACCATTCCGTTAAGCAAGATTTCAATGTACACATTGTGATAGTCGAATCTAAGACTTTATGTTTCTTAAACATCATTTACAAACACTAACCTATAAGTGGTGTTTCGTCAATGCTAATAAATCCAATTATGCCTCCTCATATTTCCGATCGAACCTGATCTGATCAGTGTCGTCGCGCAAATGGAAAACACACCTGCTTGGTAGTTCAGAGACGGGTGTGAGGTGGGTGGAGAGAGAGGGGGAGGGGAGGGGGGAGGTTAAGGGGATGTCCGAAGGAAGGGATTTTGGTAAACATCCGGTTCGCTTATGACACTAATACCTGTGTCACCTTCTAATTGGTGACAAGAATGGGTACCAATTACCAAGGTACACGCCGAGCGTTTGTTGTTTTAGTCAATGACTATCATTCTTATTTATCAAGGCATTGGCCCCTATCGGCAATATCACTGATAGGTGGAAGCAGACGTGATCAAACCCTAACCAAAAACAACAACATGTTTATTGTTATTGTATTGTTATTCGATGAAAGTTTGTTTGCCAAACTGAATATATTCAAAATATTTTTTCCCTAAACAGAACAATTATCATGTAAAGTAACCAAAATGAAATCTAACATCATCCATTGATTATTTATGGGAAAATAACATGCTTTTTAACAAAATATTAACAAATTAACAAGAAGATTATAGCTTTGACATATTTTATTCATTTCAAAAAAAGAAAATAGATTTGTAAGCAGATTTGGAAGCTTATATTAATGCCGCGCCAATAAAAATTATATTTTGAAACCATCAAACATACAACACAAAGTTATGTCAAACCAATACGATGTTCAGTTGCAACACAGTTCGGTTAAGATATTCAATATTGCAAAGGCTCTTCTTCATGCTAATTTAGAAATACAATATTTCAACTCATTTCTTATGAATACAACAAGAAGATTATAAACGGAGTTTGTTGACTTTCAGTTCACTAGCATACTTTGTTTACCTTCACAAGATTTTTTGACACAGACCAGGGTAAAGAGTTATTATTTTCTACTTAACCCGAGGTAATATATGATTTCGATCACTATGAAAAGGTTGTTAAATGTACAAGCGTCTATCTAGGCTTTTTAGAAGCGTTGAATTGAGAGAATTGTTGTGTGTTGTTACTGCTAATAAGTTAATCAACTGATCAACTGAGTCAAATAAGATGAGTAGGTGAGAGGGAAGAATTACATTTCAGTGTAATCTTGTTGTTTTACAGCTGAAAGTTTACTTAACTAATCGTTTTGTTATCTTAAATATGCTACTTAACATGTCCCCCCGAAAAAAACATTAGGTTGGTAAATACACATCAACGAAGTTGTATTGATATACTAACAATTATCAAGTTATTTTGTGCTGACATACATGTATTAATGTCATATCTTCAGAGGACTAAATGATTCCTATTGTTATTGCTTATACAAATTTGATATAGAAACTGTCATTTCTTATACAAATTAAATATTGAAACTGTCATTGCTTATTGTAAAATATTATCATATTTCATTGTATGAGAATATGCAATATGTGTTATCATATGATGGTTAGTAAGTATAATATTATGATGTGAACAGTATTTCTTTTCCTTAAAACAAGTGTTACACAAAATTCAGAATATATAAACAAAAAGGATTAGCAAACAGGCAGCAAATGCCTATTTAATTCTTTTCCTGAAACAAACATAAATCGATTTAGATATAAAGTACATTGGTGGAAAAATACATGTCCAATCATTCTTACTAAAATCAAATTTTATATTAAACTTTGTCTATCTCATATTACATTTGGTACAAATTTTTGGAAAGAGCTTTAAAAATCGGTTGGTATCATTTATGAAATGATAAACAGATATTTTTAGGAATTCGTTAACACTCTGTGACAAATATTTGTCGCCGTTAAGATATATTTTAGTATATTGATATGAGTTACTAAGGGATTTTCAAGCCCCAAGTTGGCACTAGTGGAAAATATCTAAAATGTTGGGGAACCAGACTTTGATAATAGGAACTTTTAATTTTTTTGATACAATCAACCAAGTCGCCAGGTAGATAAACCAGATAATAATTTGTTAAAAAAACATGGGCTTATGGTGTCTCCATATGTTGTTTTAGCCTAACACTACCTACGTAGTGCCCACTCATTCGTCCTCTGTCACGCCAAGCTGTCACATTAACACATTCAGTCTATTCAGTGCTGGATTGTAACGATGGAGAGTACTTTATTTTCTGCTTATAGAAGGTTTTTGCATGGATTATTCATTTCTCTGTATCAGGTGCGTTTTTTAAATATATATATATTTTTTTGATCTATCACTAGTATTGTAAAACTTGGATATGTATTAGAATAACTTCATATCTTTGATTGTTAATAGTTTATAAACCTTTTTGTTAAGAAACTAAGATACAAAGAAGTCTCTGTGAAATGTGGAGACGTTTGGTTTCTCTCTGTTAACAGCTGTTCGATCTACGCATGTATTGGTCGTTTGGAAAATGCTGACAACTATTATTTAAATATAAATCCATATATTGATCTGATTTTGTTATGTCGCTTAACCAATGTGATTCAATCAGTAATCAAATGGGACTTTGAATAATTGTGTGAGTAGTGTTGAATCGTTCGTACTCGATGACAGATGAAACCTAGTCAGAAAGTGAAGTAAATGAACTTCAAATCAAATTTTCTTCGTAGGTGTGAAAAGAATATAACACAATTATCTAAAAACATGTTTTACTTACACAATTCATTATAAAATATGAATATTATTAACATGTTTAAGTATCCCCCGTCCCATCTCAAGATGGGACGTCCCAACTTGGAATCCCAAGTTGGGACGCGTCCCATCTTAAGATGGGGCGGATCCGCAGTTGGGATGATACATATATAGTAGGTAAAGCGGCAATGTTTTGTATACCTTGACATCAACCTACTGCGCATGTACAGTTTAGCTAAACACGTATCCGTAAAAGTGCATTGTTACGATTGGCTCATGGAGCAGGCACGCATGTGCGCTTTTTGAACATTAATGACTTTTTAATCAAATGACCTTTTGAAAACTTATTTGCAGTTTTTTCTCTCTAATGTATTTTCTGTATGAATAGACTAAGAGACATTAAAACAAATCGGGATTTCAAGTTGTTTAAAGTAGGGACATTTGAATCACCAAATACATCGATCATCTCAGTCACGAGTGGCGCAGTCACTATTTTAAAGATTAAATATACACCGTATTTGTCAGATTGAATATTTTTATATCATATTACTAAACAAAAAGATAGTAAAACACCAAACCATTTGTAATCAATGGTGTTATATGGAGCAAAAGGCAATGAACAACAAGCAGTTATGAAATTGTCCATGGGTTTTTAAAAACTAAAATTATGGTAGTCGTAGGCATTTAAAGACGATATGATAATTTTTATAATTAAAATTTCATTATTTATTTACAAGATTTGTCGCTTATGTTTTTGTGCTCTAAAGGTTTTCAAAAAAAAGATCCTATAAGAACATACTTCCTGTACAACTTTCACCTGTCCATCCCTTTGTACAGTTACAGTTTCCAGACACGTGGTGACAGTTGGCGTCCTCACACCCGTCGCTGCAGCTGATGGAACAGTTAGATCCGTAGGTGCCACTTGCACATTCTGTAATTAAGAAATATATATATGCTTTTGTTAGGTAGCAAACAATTGATTATTGTTCGAAATGAGCCCTTAATTCATACATCTTGCACAATGCTGTGTATATGAAATCAATTTACAATAAAGTTGTGGGCATTCCTTTCATCGTTAATTTTGAAGATGAAAAGCAAATAATTTATAGTACAGCTACTGAACACAAGTTTGTTTCATTGTGAAACACTTCGTATGTAAAATCATGTATGTAAAAAAATATTCCTAACCATTTCTTATCAAAATAATATATGGCAAAAAACGTTATTAGAGGTTTGAAAAGGAATCATAACGATACACACATTTTACATTTCGGTAAAATAATGGTTGAAATAATTAATTATCAACAAGCTTTATCTACCATTTTTAACAAAAACAATTTCAAAATGATAAATTCATTAGTTAATTAAGAAATTTAACCTTTTGCAATTTTGCAATATATTTTCTACGTCTTCCAGTAAAATTTCATCATTTTGCAGAAAAATAGTCGAGATTAAGTGAACAGTATATAACAATCATATTTGCACCATGTTCAAAATTAAACAATACGAGACAAATATTTATTAAGCAGCTGTTTATATGAGCGATTATCCTACCTCATGTAAGATTGGTCCACGTGGCCCTAAACAAATATCCATATACACTGTCACCGAAAGATGATAAATCCCTAAATCCCCTATACCCTGCTACTTGAGTAAACCGTGCTTCCACATCAATCCATCAAAGTCACATGATCATGTCCTAAGTGTTGTTCATTTCTGTTTGTTTTTTAAATAATACATTAAGAAATTCGGTAAGATAAGTTCGTTATAACATTCCGTCCGCTCGATGCATAAAACCTTTCGCGGGAATAATCACACGAGAGTATTCTTTCAATTGTCAGGCATCTTCATCAGGTGTGATCTATTTTATTTTAAGCAGATGTATTTAAATACCGTCTATGATACGCTACTTAGATAGCTGATAATAGTAAAACTTACTTTCATCACATCTTTTTGGGCTGCCTTTTAGGTTTTTCCATCCTGCATAACAAGTGTCATCAAAACATTCCCCTCCAATTGGCTCACAAATTCCATATCTACAACCCGGAGAACAAGATGACGAACAGTTCAGTCCGTAGCGTCCTCGAGGGCATTCTGGACAATGACAAAAGAATATTAAATTATCTTGAAACAAATGCCCAAAATTGACCATTTTCAATTCTAAAAAGACACAATTACTCGTAAAACCATTTTAGTTTGTAGATTAAATCAAAGTGTTTCATGGACACTTTGTAGTTCTTTTGAAATAAAATTCATATATATATCCATATTGCATACGGAATGACTTTCTAAAATTGTTTTCATATTTTTCCTTTATTTCCTGTGTTCTTGTTTTAAAAAGCCATATTAAAGAAACCTAATTACTAGGCTTTTTGTGTTATTTATGATATCCTTTACACTGAATGAAAAAAGATAATAATTACTGTATTCGTTCAAATTTGTTAGGTTTCAACGTTTAGTTGAAATATAATAGCTGGAGGCACCATAAAACTAATCAGTAATGCTGACAGTTTATCTTTTACAAATCAATAAACAATTAAATCAAATGAAGTTATTGAACTTGAACTGGACTAAACTGTATTCCACTGAGGCTACAGACAGCAGCATAAGAGGTACAAGAACATATATATATATATCTAATGTATTTTTATGAAATGTCATCAATTATCAATTAATGTAAATATTGAAAGTACCGTGTACTTGCCAATGTACTTTCCATTCATGAATCCATGAAATATTTATGGAGATTGGGCTATTTTAGTGTTTATATCGTGTTATCTTGAAGTTAAGCTACTTTCTTCCCATCTTCTTCATGGTACACTAGAGTGTCTTCTTCGCAGTCCGCACTCTCTCTTTAAATACCCCTGGACCTCTAACAGCAGGCGGAGAACTGACGGACTTACCCGTGGCTAGGATGTGGCGGGACGACAGGGGATAAAACTGGGACAATTAAAGTTGGATTGGTGAGGTTAATATTCCTGTATTTCTCTGTACTTTTTTAGAGTATGTGATCACTTATTTTAAAGACCTACAGTTTTAACCTTACCTTCCCTCCCAGTATTTTCATAAGTTCTACTATAGCTATCTGGTAGACTTATTTATTTATTCACTCAAGAAGTGATTAGGGGTTACATACAGTACTGTGTACTTGTTGATTATTCCTTCTTTACTGCCCCGTCCCGTTAGTTTGCTGTTATATCACGCCAGTATTGATTTGACTGATTGATGTTATCTCGAAAAGACGGCCATAAGTTATTTCAAGGTCTCGTCGTTACCCTGGGGTGGATTGCCTAGTCTATGCATGTTTTTGGTTATTCACGGGTAGCTGACTTCCGGTAGTTGACTACGGGTAGCCAGTTGTCGTACCCAGTTATCGTCTTGTTTAGACTGCAAATAAATCACTTTATTCACTCATTGCTTCTCTCCTACTTTTATTGGCTTGACTATTATATTGTTTTTTCTTTGTGCCGGATAAACGGGTCTCCTCTGAGTTTAGATTTCGTTACACCATAACAGGAGATAGACAATTGGGGGCTCGTCTGGGATATTTTTTATTCTAGTTCATAGATTTCGGTCGTATTGTTCTTTCACCGCCTGGGTTTAATTTTAGCCATTGTTTGGAGAGTTGTCAAGTTGTAGTGAGGTGATCAGTTTTGCATCATGGCTGAATCAGGTAAGCCATCTGTAGCGCAGAGTTAGCGTAGGTCGAATGATCAGTTCTTTTTGACACGTTTACACGTCAATGCAGATTACGATGGACACCGTACTGTACGCCGTTAGCAGCGACGTGAGTGGGAGAGGGTGCGGTTTACAGACGAGAGCAGGTTTTGCCTATTTAGTAACAAGGTCAAGTTCAAGTTCTTTATTTATAAAACCACTCACGGTGGTACATAGTACATAGTACATTTTTAACAAAGCGGTTAGCTGACGATTAGCTGACCACTGGCTGACAACCATATATAAGTTAAAAGACATTTCAAGACATACTTTGATCCCCGAGACAGCTGACCACTGCTCGGGAAAGTAAACAGAACAATAAACCAATTTAATTATACAATTTTTGGACGTTGCTAATCCAAACATTATATGGAGAACTCGCCTGGGGGGATTGAGAACTCGTTTGGATCTCAGACTGGGACTCCTGACTCGTCTGGGTTTGGACAGCGGCAGACCAAAGGCTGGACTAGACTGGGACCGGGGACGGAGACGCATGCAGTGATCAACGCCTACTTTATGACGCAATAAAAGTCGATCTTGCCACCCTGATTTTGTGTTTGTCACGCCTTTCTTTGTTACAAGTAAGGGGACGAATGGGTTCTTGAATTGTGCCGTGACTCGGATCCTCCTCACCTTGAAGCGCTAGAGATCTCGGTGAGTAACTAATGTGTTAGTTAATACTCTTGATATTCTAAAATGGCAAGCCAGGAGTTGGGTGATTTCCTACAGGGGATAGCAGGACAAATAACTAGTCAACTAGCCAATTTATCTATCACTTTAGGCGCACAGGGTATTTCAAATGTTATAGATACTTTCGAGGGGATCCTAACAAAATTGAAGACCTGGGTGAAGAGTATTGAAAAATATTCTATTTTTACCAATGCAAATGATAACCAGAGAAAACTTATTGCTTACCAGAGTTGTAATTGTACAGTCAGTGATTTCATTCAGAGATATATGCATGACCATGACCAGGCGACATGGGATGAGTTAAAAAGTAAACTATCAACGCGTTTTGCAGAAATAACTGACCGGCAACATGCATTTATATTGCTCAGATCCTTTAAGCTATAGAACATTAGCAAGGAGTTGAAATAAGGCAAAATAGCCACGCTATCAATTCAGTTATAGATAGCTTGGATATCCTAGATGGTAAAATATCAAACGCCACTTCAGTGCTTAATGCGGGTCTGTGAAGTTGGCAACCAGTTCCCAGTTTCCAGTTCCTTATTCAAATAATGAAGTTGGCAACCAGTTCCCAGTGTCCATTTCCTTAGTCAAATTGTGAAGTTAGCAACCAGTTCCCAGTTCCTTAATCAAATTGTGAAGTTGGCAACCAGTTCCCAGTTCCTTATTCAAATTTTTAAGTTAGCAATCAGTTCCCAGTTCCTTATTCGCTCACAGACTCACTGTAATCTAGTATCTGGCTAGTATCCGTTTCAGAACAGATAAGTGCACCAAAGATCACTGTCACAAACGCTCGCATATCAATACACTGAGCTCATTGTAGGCGTTTTGAACTGTACATGCTGAATGCGTGAAGTTGGCGACCAGTTACCAATTTGCTTTTGCTAACACCCGTTTCATAGATAGTCTGCCTAAAATCTACTTATACAACTGTCACAAATGCTCGCATAGCAATACCCTGAGCTCATTATAGACGTGTTTAACTGTAGTGTGAAGTTGGCAACCAGTTCCCTATTTGACATTACTCTTGCTATCACCCGTTTTAGAGTCGATAAGTTTATCATGGAATCAGTTTATGTTAGGTCTGCCTAAAGCCTACCTATACACAAAAGATAACTGTCACAAACGCTCGTATAGCTACATAGTGAGGTTATTATAGGCGTTTTGAAATTGTTTTTCTCTGTAAATATTGTTAAGTTGGAAATGTAATTAGTTAAATGAAAGCAAATGTATCCGCTATTCATGGATCATGTAGGGGCTTTATGTATGAAATCGTGGTGGAAAGGATTTCCGTAATAATAAAAGGGTGCGAGTCAGCAGAACATAATCGACCCAACAACTGAGCGTTTATCAACGTAACCCTGTAGGGACATTAAACCAAGAGTATCCCTAGCAATTATAAAGCATGGCCGCTTTCAGAAACCTTGAATCTTTTTACAAAACTTTTTCTGATCTCCTTCCAACAAGTCATAATAATCCCTTGATAATTTGAACCAGACGTTACAGGCAAACATACCACAGGGTAATATAACATTTTCCCATATATGTACAGCATGGATTGGGTTTAAACCACCGAAGTAAAGTCCATGGCTATGATTAATATTAACCATTTTTCTAAGTTGTTCACATACTAGAAGTGTTCGAGCATAAACAACCTCACTTTTCTTAGTTACCTGTTGCTCACCAAGAGATAATTGAGGGCATGTATGTTTGTATGCAGAACCAAACAAAAGAAAAACGCTTTTGCTAGCATTAAAATTGAGATGCCAGGTTTGAGCATATTTCTGGATGACATCAAGTAGACATTAGATATCATCAGGTGTACAACTCAATAGTGTTGTATCATCTGCCAGTAGTATACCTGGTGTGCCACCCCAGGGAAGTTGTAACCCTTTACCAGATTTGTCTATATCGTATAGGAGGTCATTAATTTATAGGGTGAATAACCACGCTGACAGAACACGTCCTTGACCAACACCCTGCTGAATAGGAAATCGTTCTGAAGTATGACCCCCCCCCCCCCCCCCCCCTCCCCATACTAACACGTGACTGCATTGACGATGACTAAATACAACGTTTTCTCCATATTTTACCTGTAAGTCCAAAGTTGTGTAACTTGCAAAAAAGACAATAAAGCCAAACTCTGTCAAACGCCTTTTCATTATCTGCAAAAACACATTAAAAGGGTTTCCCTCTCGTTATAATATGCTACAGTTTCTAAGAGTGTGAGTTCCGCCATCTCAGCACCTGACCCTTTTCTGAAACCAAAATGAAGCGGGTGTTGAAAACACTTGACTTCAGTAGCCCATTTGTCTATTCGATTTAGAATGATTCGTTCAAATTATTTTCCTAAAACAGGAGTGAGGGTAATCGACGAAAGTTTGATGCGTTATCCTGACTTTTACCATGCCCTTTATGGATGGGTAGAATATTACAAATATTAAATTGGTAAGAGACATACTCGAAGGTAATGTTATCATTATGCAGCTTGACAAGGTGGTGTATAATTGATCTACCACAGCATTTAACATGTTCATTTACAATAAGGTCTGGACCTGGTTATTAACTTAATAAGAGGCGACTAATCTCATCATCACTATCAATATTACTATGTACAGCTTTATGTTTTGATGTAAGTTCATGGATAAACCCATCTACAAAGTCGGTAAACGTCGATTCAAAGCTCTGGTCCATGGAAGGTTTAGCCAGGTCTTTAAAGTATTTAGCAAAGGTTGCAGATATCTTCTGGCCTATCAAACATTCAAATGTGTACCCCTCCATATTGCTTTTAAGTTACACAGTGATCTAGACACGGAAAAAAATAGTCAACCAGCCACTACGGGTCCCCATGCACCAAATCCAAATACATTTCAATGAGAGGCTGTATCTTTTAAAATGATAAAATATGCTATTTTCATCTTTTCTCGTAGGCCCATAAACAATTAAAATTGGATATCTAGAATATCATATGGATATGTCCAAATCCAGACTCAAAGTCATCACTGATAAATACTAAAAACTGTATGTGTCTGTACAAACTAATACTACATGAGAACCTATGTCTATCCATGTTTCTTAATTTCTTATATATTCATTTCCTGTTTACATTTTGAAGACTACTTTTTCAGACTATTTCAAATATTTGGCTCTCAACCTCAATTACTAATAGTGATATCTGTTTGTGATTTCAACATAACCATTGAGGAATAAATAGACAAGTTTATACACAGCCTGTTGTTTATTTTTGTGAACTTTGGCTAGCTGTAAACCTTTATTCAAAAGAAAGCTAAGAAACTTTGATGCAACTTTGATTGATTTTTATCGATATTGTTCTTGTAATTAATAGTCCTAATATATTTGCATTATAAAATCTTTGGTCAACGTTTATAATCCGAATTCAGACTTCGCCAAATTGACAGTCAATTTCGCTTCAGACAGTCTCTCGAAGAAGATCGGATTATCATCCATGTAAGCTTCGACACCGTCAAGACCTGATGTGAAGTTTCTGACGAGTCGTTTGAACGTCGCTGGAGCATTCTTCAGACCGAATGGCATCACTTTGTATTGATACAGTCCATCTGGTGTAGCAAACGCTGATATCTTGTTTGCACGGTCAATGAGTGGAACCTGCTAGAAGCCTTTCAAAATGTCAAACTTACTGCTGTACTTGACCGATGTGACAACTGCAATCATCAACCCTCGGTATCGTGTAGGCGTCAGTTCGTGAAAGTTGATTCTCAGTTTTCAAGTCAGAGCAGCAGCGTCACCACCACCCTTCGGCACAAGAACACAAGGTGAACTCCACGGACTGTCACTGGGTTCAATAATGTCATTGTCCATCATGTATTTCACTTCTTTCCGCAGAATTTCACTTTTCACAGGATTCATCATATATGGGCGTTGTTATCACTTTCCTCGATATCATTACTAACAATATCTGTTCCACCAGGCACATCAGGAAACAGATGAGAGAACTCATAAATCAAATCTGACATTTGAACTTTCTGTTCAGGAGACAAATGTGACAACTTCTCATCAAGGTGAATTGCTAAGTTATCACAAAGATCATCAAACTTGACATTGTTAACAATGTCATCAACACCAATTCACTTAACTTGGGTTCCCTACCATGTGTTTCACAGTGTTCCAGACCATCAACATGGTCACATGTGTCGTAATATCTCGCACTGCATCTGCTACCACAATCTTTACCGTTGTATCCAGTCTAACATCTGCGAATAACAAACATTTCTAGTATTTCAAGACTTATTGAGGGAAACTTCTACGATGAATTAAGCTTCCCTCACAAAAAGGGAAAAGCATTTTAGTTAAACACAAGTTTAAATTTTGTAAGATTGTTGTATTGTTTAGTGGGTCACACACTTGTTTTGATAGTCATAGCTGACAGTGCCTAGAATCATCTATTCTAGAATATTCTATCTATTTCTTGATTGCTTGAGTTGGACACTTCTGATTGGAGTTTGTCGTGAAAGTTTAAAGAACATTCTGGAAGATATCTAACCTTTATATATAGGCTGGCATTAGAACTCTTACTCATCTTGCTTCTTACAAACAACTTTGCGATCATCTGCCGTGCCACTGTTTTTGGATACCTTTACAAGCCGGATCCATCTATCTCCTATCAAGACCCACTGACTGTTTTCCACATTCATAAAGTGTGTGATTCAAAATGACTGGTAAATATATTTATTTAGCTTATTAGTGTGACTCATTTGATATTGTATTATAACTTGTATTAGCTTGATATTGTAAATCTAAACACTTTGTTTATTATTTGATTGATTAAATTGTAATTAATATACAATTGTATTGTTATATTTTGCTGGTTTGACTGGGGACATTTTACTATTCCAAATTCATTCGTAACACATTTTCCTAATTTTTATACGTGTCCATTTACACATAGTTGTGTTAACGATTATCTGTATCACTGTGAATCCACCCAATTTTTCACATGGTACATCTCCTGCTTTTAGGATCGCAGACATCTGCAGAGCAAGGAGAACCCCCCTTTATTTAAAGTTTGATGAATCTGTAGATTCGAGACAATGAATAAAAGAACTTTGATTGGATATTTATTTACGCTACATAAATTGCAATTCATAACATCTAGAAAGTGTAATTATACTCTGTTACACTAATGTGTTTACTACCAAAGGCTAATTTACTTTCAGCACATCGTGGTCCTATCCATCCCTCTGTACAGGTACAGTTCCCAGACACATGGTGACAGCATCCACCTTTACACGCCTTGCTGCAATTGGGATAACAGTAAGATCCGTAGGTGCCTTTGGCCTTCTGTAGAAGAAATACAAATAAGTGTACATCCTATTGTGACTACAATACCTGAGATAGATATTTTCATTCGCTGGTTAGGGAAATGTTTATATTAAGTCACAGGTGTAGCTTTATAGCTTTATACAGGCACATTGGTCAAAGAAGCAAATGTTTTACCTGTTACATAACTCATTATATCATAAATGAATAAAGTACTTGGTTCTGTTTGGTCACTGTAAACATCAGGGGCAGTGCAATAAAAAAATATCTGTTGATTTTACGGAATGCTCAAGAATACAATGTTAGTAACAACACGAATACCTTTAATGCTTGTGTTAGGAACACTCAAAGCACTATCATTGTTATTAACATGGCACAACATAAATTTTTATCTATT
The DNA here is from genome assembly GCA_921293015.1 of Phorcus lineatus. Lineage (NCBI taxonomy): Eukaryota > Metazoa > Mollusca > Gastropoda > Trochida > Trochidae > Phorcus > Phorcus lineatus. The sequence continues at coordinate 8,915,430 of OV121083.1, forward strand.
TAAATATATGAATTGCTGGGTGCAAATTATCACAAATTTCACATTCAACAGTCCAGGTTAATGTTGGAATGAAATATTAATCACCAAACATTTTTTTTTTAAATTGCTGAAATATCTCAATCGCATCAAAACAAAATCCAAGCTCTCTCATCTTATTAAGATCACCCAAAAGATCGCTGTTAAAAGTCTTTACATACTAAGCTAGAAAGAAATATCCACGTGACCTGTGACCCCGAATGACCTCATAATTCACCCCACAAGGTTTATATCAACCAACAGCATCCCGCTGGTCAGAGTTTTGTACTTGGGTCAAGTAACGTTAGATGTGTTTTCCGCCAGGACAACCAACACTGTTTGGAAAAGAAATTTTTTAAAAGATGGCTAGACCTTACATCAATGAAATTGAAAATGACTTACCTGAAATTTCACGTAACACCGAAGTCATGATACCGATGTCATGACACCACTTTGTACAGATAACGTCTGTAGAATGGAGTGTGCTCCTGTTTTTGGATTCGGAAACAGTTGTCTCTCAGACGTTTTTTTCTCCGTATGAAATCCAGTTTGTCAAAATTGTGCATGGGCATCAAAGACATCGCGAACGGTTACAAACAGGTATTTGATATTTCTGGTGGAAAACAATCTATATCTGAGGAAGAAATTAAAATGTTCACGAGTGGTGCAGAAACAAGTATACATAACTTCAACTAAACAGGACACGATCTACACCTAAATTACCAAACAATGCAAAATTGTACAAATGACGTTCATTTTATGAAAACGTATTCAGGTAGACCTTGTTCATCAATCATCATATGGCATCATCCTATAGTTTCATGACGTCAACGATGATTGATATGATTCATTTTATTCATTTGATTAATCAATTCAGTGAGTAGAATCAAAGGTTATTTCACTCAGTGAAAATACAGATTTTATTTCAATCATAAAATGACGTATTGCACTATTGAGTTCATGAGTTCAATATAATATTGTTGTCATGTACAATGTAGTTAAACATACTGTGTTCAGAAATCAGCAACATATTTGAGCTTCATTATCCCACTTTATGTCGCTGATTTAAAAACGATGTATAATTGGATTCTTTATGTATTAGAATATAGTAAAATACCAAAGCGTTTGCTTTCAATCATGGCATAAGGAACAAAAATCAGAAAACATTGGCAGTGATGACATTGTCCTTGTGTTTTTAAACACTAGAGTTGAATCACCTGTAGTAACATACTTTCAGCACAACGTTATACAGGTACAGGTACAGTTCCCAGACACATGGTGACAGGTTCCACCTTCACACCCCTTGCTACAGCTTTGCACAAATTACTACCAGAGGTGTTCCGGCGCAAGGGTTACGCGGGAACGGGATGTATGTCTTTCATCTACTTCATCTATCTTTATTTTGATATGATATCTGGAGTTTCATTCACTTACTCAGAGTACAGTTCCCCCCAAACCAGCCGGAAGTACAGTTGTGTCCACAGCTCCCAGACACATGGTCACAGTTTACACACTGACGCCCACATTGGAGTCTGCACTGTGGTCCGTATAGCCCTGGCCCACATTCTGTTTATTGTATATGTTTTCATTATAAATGATTATAATCTTTAAAAAACGTTAAAGAAGTCTTTGGGATGAAAGGGCAAGTTTAGATATTTATTGTTGCGGTGAGACCAGCATTCCTGTCATTGACATCGTACTAGAGGGTGTTATTACATGAACAAAGTGTTTCCAAATGCAAGACAATGTTTTTAAAAAGGAGAAGCAGTTTTAAATGGAACGTATCATGATAAGTCAAGCTATGCGAATGCATTCCCTTACCTCAAATGATCAAAAGGGGCTTTCAAAAAAGTAACAGCCAACGGGCATTTAATACTCAACCATTTTCTCTACCACTTCAGATAATTGGGTTGAGTAATTAGATGTCTGAACCTCAGAAGATAATAGTTTTGGCATAAAAACAATGTTATTTAAAAAAAATTGAAGACATAAATTCACTGTTCATAAACTTCATACATACAATTGATATAGACAAATTTACATTTTAGAAATGGACTTCGAATTCGTATAGGACATAAGTTGTCCTTCAGGACGAATAATCGGAAAGAATTGATAGAGACGAATGATAAAAAACACTTTAAACCAACGAATATCAAAAATCGCAAGATCATATACTGTTTTTTGCACAAATGGTAACTTTATTGAAGTGATTCTTCAAAGCAAATCTTTTACAAATAAAAATCAATTCCCCAACTTGCATATGTGCCCAGTTCTGAATAACTTTCGAGTCGGCAAAACCAACATTATTTTTAGTTAATATGTTTAGAAATATGTCACATATTGTATCTATACACACAATATACGATGACACTTTTGGTATTGTTATATTATTCCATCTGGAAAATGTTAAGGAACAGTTTTTGAGAGATTAAAACAAACTTACTTTTCTTACATCTCCTTCCAGTCCATCCGTCTCTACAATGACTGTTACAGTGTCCAGTGACGCGGTTACAGTGCTCTGTCTGACATCCCTCGTTACATCGATTCTTGCAATTTGGCCCGTACCGCCCAGCACTGCATTCTAGCACATATGATGCAGATTTGATAATATATAGAATAGATTCATATGTTCCAGCACTGTTATCTATCAGTCATAGGTTCGAATTTGATTATGTGTAGAATACAATTGCGTTCATCGATCACTTCACTCTATTATGGATATTTGGTATTTATGAAATTAGAACAGATTCCAGCTGATTTCAATGTAGTGGTGAATATTTTCATAAAATGGCAAACTTAGATCTTAAGAAAATGCTAAATCAAGGCATTTAATATGACTAAATATTAAGTAAAAATCAATTGCAAGATCAAAATGTTGTTCCAATAATCACCATTGCTACATGTATAGCTTATATTTATTAAAGCATCATTCTCGACCGAATTTACCTCTTAAACAGTCGTTAAATTCTCTATTTACTTCTTCGAGAACCATCGACAGTGTTTCAGAGCATTCAATATTTATTTATTTCCATGATATAATACTTATTCTAACGTTTACATGTGCAGCACTGAAAAAACAGTCTCATTAATTGCATAGCAACTCATAAGTTATTAAGGTCGAGAACAGTCCATTACTCCATATTTACACGATGTTTACACATATTTGCATGATACAATAAAACGGTAACATATGTTTTCACATCAATCACTGTATCTTAACTCGATTATAACTTATTTAAGAAGTATCATTCCTCACGTTTTCATTGAATGTTTTCATCAACAGTGAAACAATCGTTCTCAAATTGTAAATTCCATTCGCTTCACTTTATCTTATTCATCTTGACAGTGGTCTGATATTCTCCACCTTCGTCTATATGGGCTATATCCAAAAACAGTGTAACAATTATTCTCAAATCCTACATCGCAGTCTTGTAACATCAACTGTTCTGCAAGAGAGGTGCTCTTTAACGATATAAATGATATTTCAGATGTTGAGATGTCTGTTATTCTATTGAATGATGATGAAGGTGATATTTTTAAAACCTTTTACTGGGCTAGGTACCCGTCTTTTGTGAAGATGTCTTAGATTATGAAATTTGGAAAACAAGTCCTGCTTATTGCAAGCTCTGCTGTCAGCAAAAGGACAAAAACATTTGTTGGAAATATATAGTGACTGCAATATGTGAAATATCCTGTCTGTCAATTTTGTACCTGGTAATCTTCAAATGATGGATGAAAAAAGTCATGATTATCGTTAGCTCTGCTAATGGAGGAAATAAAGAAAATCTGTATACTATACACTGCAAAAATGGTGTTTAGATATCAAACAAAAAACCCAAACACATATTTTGTCCTGTTTTTTAAACACATGGAATTTCAAAACTTGTTTAAATCCCAAACACTTTCCGTAAAGTGTTTAATATCAATACACATTTGGGTTAGAACATTTTGTAGAAAGTGTTTTGATTTTAAACATGTTGTGAAAGTGTTTTGATTTTAAACATGTTGTGTAATGTGTTTTAATCTAAAACATGTTGTGACAAGTGTTTTGGTATGAACCATGTTGTAAACTATTAAACTAAATATTTTCTAAGATATTCAAGACCTTAAACAAAAAAGAGATGTAATCTTAAGCAAACAGACAACAATCACAAACGGCAATGAATTGAAGTTTTTCTTTAGTTCATAAACCTTTTAGCACGTCACCATATGATAGAAAGAATATTAATACATTTTGATGAAAGAACTTCTTTTAACACCTAAAATACTTGAAATCAATAACTGATATAAAATGATTTCAGAATAATATGACATTTTATTATTTTGTTTCAAAAGGAATCTAAAGTTAGTTAAAAACATTATGCAACATAATATGAAGTAACTTGCAAATGTGAAAATATGCTAAAAACAAAGAATAAATGAAAAGATAAGACATATGATAGGTTCACAATATGTATTTGTTTTACGGCCAAATTTGACCTGATCAAAAAAAATTTTAAATACAGATGGGAAGCGACAGCAACAAACTTAAGAGCTAGTGTCACTGTGGCTCTTCAAGTTGTGCATGATAACATGATGATCAAAATAGGTGAGGGACTTGTTGGTGATAATCAGCAGATTATCCATAAATTCCTTGTTGTCCTTAACTTTAATATGAATGTAACTCCTGCTGATATTTTCACATTGTGTTTTTGTGACATTCAGGAAAAGGATATGATATCTATGAAAACAAACATTATAGCAACATGTATACGCATTCAACATGTTATCACGACTACATGCTTATATATGAGAATATGAGAATAATTTGTGGGTAGTACAATGTGTTTATATTTGAAACAGGTTTTGATGTGTTTAGCATTTAAACACATTTCGCAACATGTTTTTTGTGGAACATGTACGCAACATGTTCAAAATCACAACACCACTTTTGAAGTAAAGTGCAACGCTGGTTAAAGGAAGCATTTTGAGGAATTGTGACCACATGCACATTTCGTCCACACGCTTTCACTAAGAGAGAACGTTAAACAAACCCTTCTGTACACTGCAACAATGGCGTTTTGATTTTAAACATGTTGCGTACGTGTTTTACTCAAAACATATTGCAAAATGTGTTTAAATGCTAAACACATACATTATCATGTGTTGTATATCAAAACATGTTTCAAATATAAACACGTTGCACTTTACTTCAAAAGTGGTGTTGTGATTTTGAACATGTTGCGTACATGTTCCACACAAAACATGTTGCGAAATGTGTTTAAATGCTAAACACATCAAAACCTGTTTCAAATATAAACACATTGTACTACCCACAAATTATTCTCATATTCTCATATATAAGCATGTAGTCGTGATAACATGTTGAATGCGTATACATGTTGCTATAATGTTTGTTTTCATAGATATCATATCCTTTTTCTGAATGTCACAAAAACACAATGTGATTATATCAGTAGGAGTTACATTTATATTAAAGTTGACGACGACGATGATGATCATATTATTATCATTGTTTTTGTTGTTATTATTGTTATCATCATTATTAATTTCATCATTATTATTACCACCCGAAGAATCAACAGATTAAATTACCCTCTTGTTACCTGTTAAGGGTATAAAGAACTCAACTTCTATTAGTGTTATTGCCGATTATCACATACATCCTGAACAGTATAAAGTGATAAAGTACATATCTTTTCACTGTTTCATGATGATTAAACAGTTGTTTTATTCTTTTGACATTTGACATTTTAAAAACAGATGACAATTTTCACCATTGTATTTGGTTTCACCCGTTTTCATTTTATTTCTATAAATTTAATTTATGACAATACAACACATGCCACAACTTCAAATTGTTAATGTGTTTTTTTTAAAACACAGATCGATAGTGTACGTTTACCATTTAAATTGATGTTGATATGTGTTTAAAATATTTACATGGTCAATGAATTATTTCATTTTCACAAATATTTTGCAAAGTATGTCTTAAATTATTTCTGGTAAAGTAAAGAAATCATTCGGCTGCTTAGAGTTTATTTATAGTATCAGAAGAGCTTTTTGTCACCAAAGACCTTGAATTTCGTGTACTTAAAGATTAAAGCAAACTGTTAAAAAAACTTATATTATTTTCCTTGCACCGGAAAGTCATACAAAACTGCAAAAAAATGAATAAAACTTAACAATTCTATACTTTCATATCTTTCATCTCTATCAATTGAACAGGTATTACATTCAAAAGTCAGGTGATTCGAACAGGATTAGAATAACAGTGGGCAACTGGTAAAATTTTTCGCAAAAATATGTATATATGTTTTAGATTAACAATAAACGTTAAAAAAACAAGCCCGAAATGTCAATGATTTTCAGAACTGGTCAATAAAATAAGGGTAACTGGCTGGGAGCGGTAAGGGGTTCGAGACAACAGACATCATTGTAAATACCACGAAAACAGGTTACTCTAGTGTACTTTTAAAAAATCTAACTTTACTACTACTAGTTAAACTTTTACCAAACTTTTTTTCACATTTCACCCCATAAATTAATTTTAAGTAAATATATGAAACAAGATAAAGCTTGTGTGTATGATAGGAAACAAAAGTAAAGTTTCAAGTCTCTATGTTTCGAACGTATTACACGTTGTTCAAAACAAAGGAATTCAGCGTTCAATTAGAGTTACTTGCCCCTTGATTATAATTATTGCGCGAATTTGTTCCTTTGTTTGATACGTTTTGTTATATACACTGAAAACGGACAATACCACCAAACGTGAGTGTTCAAAGTTTGAATGAAGATTCAACGGTACAAGGTGTGCTTGAATTCCTTCGACAAATGAACTATTCAGACCAAGGAATCAACATTTGCAAGGTAAGATTTGGTTCAACACACGAAAAGTCAAGAAACTATGATCATGATGCTATAACGAACTCAGATAATAATGAAAATAAAGGTCAAATAATAGAGCGTTTTGTCGAACTTACATATCATGGAGCAAATAACAATACTTGTCAAAGCTACCATTCAAATAGTACAGGCTTCTCTTACAGATATATTCATATTGATTATTGTTGTATTCAGTAGATAAATATTTTTAAAAATTTTAATTTCGTCACTTGACCAAATAATCAACCAAACATTGTATGTTGATTTAAAAATGTTTCTTGAGATTAGAAAAAAACATTGTCTTGCAATTTGAAACATTTAATTTTGTTTTATTGAGATCACAATTTCTATCTTAAACAAAGTGGTACATTGTACATTCCTTTTAGCATGTAAAGTCAGTCTTTAGAAATAATGCTGATTATTTATGAAGACAGCACGATATGATACGAATTCATGGAACCTTTTGTTAACTTTGTTTTTAGGATGAAGATCTTGATAACAATGCGACACCACCGATGCTGTTTTAGAAATGACCATGCTGACTGAGGAAAAAAATAGCCATGACAGTCCAAAGAAACAGCAAAAAGGCCTCACCAAACATGATCTCGAAAGTTTATGTAAGTTATGGCTTGATATTATTCTAAAACTCATTACTTTTTAAGGTTTCGTTTGCTGATTGCATTTTTATGGGGTCATAACCAAAGCATTGGCAACAACTTTATATATATACTGATTGAATCGTATGCGGCTTTGGAATTATATTTAAACGTCCATTTTTGTGTGGCAAAGTTATTACCAAACTAGCTACCAAAAACCCCTCAGATAATTAGTTATTTGATCAATTGCTGCTGTCATAATTATGTTTGTTAGCAGAAGAAACTTGAATGAGATTCCTTATATTTGTTCACTTTGTTCACTTAAATTCATAAACAGTTAGTGTAGCATTTCTCACTTTTCTTTTTAGTTGGAAGAATGATGACTTGACCAGCTGCCACAAGGAAGCACACAGACTACTGATTATCACCAACAAGTCCCTCACCTATTTTGATCATCATGTAATCATGCACAGCTTGAAGAGCCACAGTTTGTTGCTGTCGCTATCTATCTGTAACTTTTTAAATTTTTATCAGGTCAAATTTGGCCGTAAAAGAAATAAATATTGTGAACCTATCATATGTCTTATCTCTTCATTTTAACTTTGTTTTTAGCATATTTTCACATTTATAAGTTACTTCATATTGTGTTGCATAACGTTTTTAATTAACTTTAGATTCCTTTTGAAACACAATCAAATTTTATATTATTCATAAAATTATCGGTAATAAGTTATTGATTTCAAGTTTTTTGATATTCTTTCTATCATATGGTGAGGTGCTAGAAGGTTGTTTATGAACTAAAGAAAAACTTGCAAAACTAATATTCAATTCATTGCCGTTAATGATTGTTGTCTGTTTGCTAAAGATTACTCTTTTTTGTTTAAGGTCTTGAACATCTTAGAAAATATTTAGTTTAATAGCTTACAACATGGTTTATACCAAAACACTTGTCACAACATGTTTTAAATTAAAACACATTTCACAACATGTTTAATACCATAACACTTTTCACAACATGTTTAATACCTAAACACTTTTCACAACATGTTTAAAATCAAAACACTTTTTACAACATGTTTAAAATCGAAACACTTTCACAACATGTTTAAAATCAAAACACTTTCTACAACATTTTCTAACCCAAATGTGTTTTGATATTAAACACTTTACGTAACGTGTTTGGGATTTAAACATGTTTTGAAATTCCATGTGTTTAAAAAACAGGACAAGATATGTGTTTGGGTTTGTGTTTAATATCCAAACACCATTTTTGCAGCGTACCATCGACTTAACGTGATTGCAAAATAAGGATTGCATGCTTGCTTGTAAACATACATTGTGATGATCACTTATAATACTTTGAAAAAAGTATTTTTCCTCTTCACTAGGTTTTAGAAAGAAACAATCCTTATTTCATGGAATCGTTCAAACGTGTAAAGCACCACATAGGATGAAATTTCATTCAAACACATTCAAAGATAGTCAATAGTTGGAATTGATTTAGTGAGTGAGTTGGGGGCTTAACGTGCTTTGAACAATATTTCAGTTATTAAACATGGATAAACAAGCATCCAAAATAGAGTGGATAGATCAGGGAGAAAGGGATCGATAGGATGAGGGAAAAGACGGAAAGAAAGGCATAGTGAGAGATAGAAGCAGGTTTTAGAAGAACTCAAATTTGGTCTGGCTTCTACCCGTCGACCTGTCCAGCTTGGGTGCCCCTACCAGGAGCATGAAAGCTCCGGCTGGCATAGCTTTCGGGGTCTCTGAAGCACGCAAACCGCCACACCACGGTAAGGTTTTGAGTCCAGTGGCGGTGTTGGAATTGAAAATCGAAACATCGATTTAATAGACTCCATAACGCGTGTCAACGTATGTCACGTATTAAAATCAGAATCGTGACCATAAACATTTAGGACACCGTTATTAAAATTTTATGATACTTTGCAACAACATTCCTTCTCAGTCAAGTTGCACCAATGATAAAGTTTAACATTTGTAAAGAGACCTCACGAAGTTTCTTTTAACGTGCTTGATATCGACGATAAATTTGTTTTCATATGCGCCAATTCATTTGTTACGGTGGATGTACCTCGAGAGCAGTCTCTTCCTGTCCAACCAGCTTTACAACTGCAAGCCCCATTTGCGTTATTACAGATATCCGCACATCCTTCACTGCATTTACGGCAGTTCGCACCAGAATAACCATCTGCACATTCTGTAAATGAGGTTTATGAAGTTGAAAGCCTAATCATCTATCTCCGGTTGGGGCGCAAACAATCTTAAGATGGGGCAGGATTCCAAGTTGGGATTATACATTCTATCGTAACATATGAGTCTCTATTCCTACCAGTGCAACACAAAATCAATATTTGACACGGTTTTGTGAAGCCTTTGACCGGAAGTAACTCAATTGTATTCTTAGCTCAATTACACTTTGTAAGTAATGTAAAGTGATCCAAATTTCTAGTCATGTTGTACATGTATCGTCTTTGTGACATATTATAGTTCGTGTGTTGTGATTATTTTATTTGTTTGCACAGGGTATATGCTCAATATCAACAAAGAACAATCAATTTACCTTTTAGCGATTTAAAAAAAAACCTATTTTCTCCAAAATGCATGAATGTAGATGAATCATAAATCATTTTGAAACAATGTTATGCTTTGCTGGCCTAATATCCATAATGCATACCATTACACTTCTCTCCTGTCCATCCAGCTTTACAGGAACATCTACCTGTCACGTGATCGCAGGTGTTCCCCCAACAACCAGAACTACAGGTTTGTTGACATCCGGGTCCATAGAGACCAGAAACACAATCTGCAAAGTAACATTATTGTCAGCATTATTGCATCATTGTACCAAGTATGTTACATATAGATTTACAAATTACAAGTTATATGTTACAAGTTCGACCTTCACTGCTGTCGCTTTCTATAACTTTGACAAAAATAAGTTTATTTAAATTCAAGGTCATTGGCCTGAAATGTACAATTACATTCAACATTTCCTTACCATATTGTATCAGATTTGCTTTCTTGCATCAAGGTTACACACAAAAACATAACACGTCGACTCCGTATCACCAACTGACCTTTAACTGAGTGAATTATTTCCTACTACGATTCCTACGGCTTCAACAGCTTGACAAGAAACACATCTCACTTAATTGGAATACATTGAAAATGATTTTATGACCATCCACTTACTTTTATCACAGAGAGGATTGTTTGCATCACTGTGAGTCCAGCCAGGTTTACACGTGTCACATCTCCCGTTTGAATCACAATCACCAGCACATCCAGGGGAACATTGCTCTGTATGAACATTTTTTCATGGAAATGAAATTCAGATATATTCAGCATCGTTATTTGCATAATTGATAAACTGAGTATTCCAAATTCATTTTAATGTTATACAAACATTATGACCAAAGAATTCTGCATGCTTTATAAAAGCTTACTTTGCTGATTTTCTGGACAGTCATTAAAAATAGCTTGAAAAAATCCTGCAATTGACATTACAATATCAAATACGATCAATCGGAATAGGACCATGGGAAACAATATCTTAAATATACTTTTAAAGTGCTTGTGAGCACCCTTATTCTTAAAGGCGGTTTGTATTATAGATTGGGTATTTGCAAATAAACAAAGATATATTTGCAACTGTTCCATTGTTTCTTTATAAATCCTTTTTGACATTCCAAAACAGTATAATCTGGTTAATGTGTTGTTTGTTCAGGAAACTTAGGAAACCATGTAAACTGTCGATTCAACTAAGCTAATGAATAAATAATCATGTAATGAATACGCTTGAAAGTATAAAAACTTCAGTCTTATCATAGGAGCAAAAGTAACGAAACACTATTTTCCACTGAAAAAAATCTCCGTATGTAAACGATATACCATACTTTGTTTGTTGTTTGGATCGACGGATTTATCTTTATTCAAGTGAGATAATTTCGGTAATTATCATATGCTTGAAGTACTCGTTGAAAATTACTTGAAAAATTTGAAAAACCTTACTTCTGTCACACCTCTCATTGTTATCTGAATTAGTCCATCCAGCTTCACAAGCTCTATATGTACACCTTCCCGTTACACTGTCGCACCGCTTGTATTTACACCCTTGTGAACAGGACGAGGAACAGTTCTGTCCGTATGTTCCAAAAGGACACCCTACAAAGGTGAATTAAACTCAGAGGATAGGGTATAAATGATTGGAGATATAATCATGTAGAGTGTGAAACAATAATATTAATAAAAACCACATTAAAAATTTGCAACAAGTATTGTACATGTGTTCGTATAATATGTATCTTCACCAATGTATAAATTGGGGAAATCATTAGTAATGTCTTAGTTTTCGCATCCGCAATGAAAAAACACTCATTTCAATATCCTAATAATTTCGATTTCTGAAAGCTTTGATATGTTGATTCGATAATTAGATTAGATAAAGATAGACACTATATGTTTTAATAACTTAAAGGTAAATTCAAGATCTCCATTCATCAATTTCATGTGGAGCATATTTTTAACTATTTCCACCAGAAGCTGGATATGAATACTTTAGATATTTAAAGGGGAATATGTTACCAATCTGCCAAGGCGAAAAATTGGCAGGTCTGCCTGACGAATGCTGGACATAAGATATCACTGTGGATTTACATTTCCTAAAAAAAATGTCTATTCAATGATTTCGTCAATGCACGCTAACTGCCATATTTCCCTTAGAAAGCACTGAAACAAGAGCAATTAGGAGATGGATTATATACCCGACACCACATAAATTGAATTATCAGTTTTTATCAAAACGAAGATTTACAAAGAATTCTCAAAACAACAAGTTGAAGAAGGATGCATGTCAGTATTATGGATTTTGAGTCTTTTTGCTGAAACGTATTTCTAAATTTAGTTTCCATCTACGTAAACTGAGGAAATTAATGTTTTAGAAAGTTCAAAATACAAAATTACTTACTCTGGTTACAACGTGCTCCTGTCCATCGAGGTTTACACAGACAGCTGCCGTCCACGTGGTTACATTCTCCATCCTTGCAATTGGATGGACAAGACTTTGAACACCGGTCACCATACCTCCCGTTAGAACACACTGAACAACAAAAGTCATCAGTACTGATGAACAAGTCATTGAGAATATATATGAATATTAGTAGTAAATTTCAGAATTAAAGGCACAGTTTTAAATATTTTATTTACATTTTCTTTAATAAAATCATAATGTCTATTCAATGATTTCGTCAATGCACGCTAACTGCCATATTTCCCTTAGAAAGCACTGAAACAAGAGCAATTAGGAGATGGATTGTCCACCCGACCCCATATAAATTGAATTATCAGTTTTCATCAAAACGAAGATTTACAAAGAATTCTCGAAACAACAAGTTGTAGAAGGATGCATGGATTTTGAGTCTTTTTGATGAAACTTATTTCTAAATTTTATTTCCTTCTACGTAAACTGAGGACATTAATTTTTTTAGAAAGTTCCAAATTTGAAAAGTTTTGGGTTTCTGCTCCGGTAATAAAATGTCTGAGAACCATTACCATGAAAACAAAGAAAATAAGTAAATGCAGAACGTTAAAAATCCCAACTTAAAGTGACACAGTGGTTTTTTAAAATAAATTTTGTGTTTTGGCTTAAATAGAGCCAAAATATCATAAGGCCATAAATTAAGTTCAAATTGCCTGTCTAGTGTTGCATCTCTATCTCTTAAAAGCAAAAATTATTAAATTTTCTTCATTGTTTTTATTATTGTGAAACAATAACGGCTCTTTTAATGTTAAGAAGTCGAAATTTAGTGTCCGATTTACATACATACCGGTTAAATACCCTACTGAGATAAATCAACATATATTTCTCGTTGTGTCTGCTACTAATAAGTTTCAGAATTTACATTGAGTCTTTGCCACCCGCCATTGTTTTTAAAAACCAAATCATTTGCCATTTATGCATTGTATGACGTTCAGTAAGTGAACTTTGAATTTTCGGTTTTGATATTTACATGTAATCTAAACAAAATCACATCTAATGATTATTTCGATGAGTATTTCCTCTGGAGGACATTTGATTCAGAACAGGAAATGATACAAACTTGACCTTTGACACCCCTTAAAGCAAAATCACTTCTAATGATTATTTCGATGAGTATTTTCTCTGGAGAACATTTGATCCAAAACAGGAAATGATATTAACTTGACCTTTGACACCCCTTAAAGCATAAAGTCTACGTGATGGAATGAATAACATTTGCAAACTGATTTTGGTAAGTCCGTGACATGTGATTTCGCTTATCTGAGAAATCTTCCTTTTTATAAATCAGCTTCAGGTTCTTCACCCTCACGTATGCATGATTTCGAGACCAACATTTCCCATGCTGTACCATACCATAAAAAAGTTAATAGTAAAGCCGCAAGAAAGGAATATCATCTAAAGGTTTTAGAATGTTTTCATCGAGTAAGGGTCTTTTTATTGAAGTCCAAAAGAGAAATATTCTCTAACAATGTCAGGGACTCCATTATGATTAAAATATATGTATGCGCACGATCAAGTCGAAAATATTTTGTGGCATACCTAGAAATTAAAATGTTTACATACACAGGAACTAGTTTAAGTATTTGTTCAATATTCAAAATCTGTGACAGATCTTTTTATAGTTTTATTCCATCTGTAGTCAACAATTTTCTCTTTAGAATGATGCAACAGCTGACATCTCAAGCCGCAGTAGATTTTCTCCAAATACATTCATGTTGAATATCACGTAAAATTTTCCTACTGAATTATGGTACATCAGTTCCATAATTTACCTGTGTTCTTATAAGAACCGACAGTCAAACATTGTATGAAAAATAGCGAGGAAGTCTTGAAAACCTAACTATAGCCCTGGCGGTCCTTGTTATTAAGATTATTACACATATGTTTAAGATACAAATCACCGTCATCAGACTCAATTAACAAAGTATTGCAACCGATTTAAATAGTTACAATTCTTACCTTGAGAACACGTCCTCCCGGTCCACCCAGGTTTACACGTGCATACTCCAGTGACTGAGTTACACGAACTCTCACATCCCTCACCGCATTCTTGTTTACAGTCTAGACCGTAGTGACCAGCGTCACATGCGGCAAGATCTCCACTACCCTCGTCTTCACCTGGACAAACGGAATGAACGTGTTACTTAACAAGCCATAGGCGAATTGAAAAGAGTAAATTTATATACTCTATGCCTTAAAGACAAAACGAATATAGATGAAGCAAAATCTATCTTTTGTAGTTCACAAATATTATAGAAATAAGAAAAGTAAGAGTTTTAAGTCAGAATTATTGGTCTATTGTATGTCTACTTTGCCACTTTTGAAATAAATAATAATAATAATAATAAGTGTACTTGTTAAGCGCTTACTAGGCCATACACATATAGTATGCTCAAAGCGCTACAATATAAACATATATACAAGTAAAGGTGAGACGAAGTTGAGTATCAGCAGTTGAAATAGGCTTTGAAGAGATGAGTCTTTAGTGCTTTCTTGAAAGCTGCTATTGATGATGAAAGTTTAAGGTGAGTTGGTAGCTGGTTCCACAGTTGTGGGGCTCCGTAGCTGAAAGATCTAAACCCATAGGACTTCAGTTTCCTTTTCGGGATTTCGAACAGATGTTGATTGGCTGATCTTAAGTCTCTCTCTGGTTGGTATGGTGTCAAAAGTTCACAAAGATAATCTGGTGCAAGCTGGTGATATATTTGGTATGCAAGACACAGAATCTTGAACTCGATCCTGGCCCGCACCGGCAACCAGTGTAGTGACTGTAGGACTGGAGTGATGTGGGATCTCTTGGACACTCGGCATACTATTCTCGCTGCAGTATTTTGCACGTGCTGGAGCTTGTCAAGTGAGGATGCTGGTAAACCGTAGAACAGAGCGTTGCAATAATCCAGTTTTGATAGGACTAACGATCTTACAAGTGCGTGGGCTGCCTCTGTTGATAGCGAGTGTCTCATTTTACTCATGTTTCTCAGATGGAAAAAACAGGTTTTACACACATTGCTTATGTGTATATCCATGGACAGCGTCAATGTGACATCCGAGGTCCTTGACAGAATTTGAGAAGTGAATGGTGGATTCGCCGATTTCAATTGAGTCATCTTCAATTTGTGATCGAGCATTTGGGCGACCAACAAGCAAAGCTTCTGTCTTGTTGTCATTCAGTTTGAGCATGCTTGACGTCATCCAAACTTTGATGTCCTCCGTGCACTTCGTCATGCGAGCAAGAAGATCAGAGAATTCTTGTATCTTGGACCAATCTGTAAGCTGGGTATCATCTGCGTAGGCATGGTGTAACAGCTGGTGTTTTGAGATGACGTCGACAAGGTTTCTTACGTACATGGTAAATAAAACTGGACCAAGTACGGAGCCCTGGGGTACACCGCATGCAAGGAGAGTTGAGTCCGACACTTCCTCTTTTATTATCACAGACTGGTGGCGATCATCAAGATAGGAGGCAAACCATAATAGGGCGTGACCAGTAATGCCGAAACTGTGTTCTAGGAGATGTAGCAGATGGGAGTGGTCGATGGTATCGAATGCTGCTGACAGGTCTAGGAGGAGAAGTACAGCAACATTACCATTATCAACGGCACACTTGAAACGTGTAAATCCTCGATTTTTCTTGATGGAGGATTGTACATTACAAACAGGCATTGATAATTCAATGTGATTTCTAGTTGTATGAGATGACTAAATGTCCATATGGAAAATTCATATACAAGATAATATAAACTCGAATGCTTGAAATATAAAAACATGTGAAAGGAATACCCAGAAAGGTTTATCTTTTACTTTTACAAGGCGGTTGTGACGTTTCCCCAGCGTGATATATATACAAAATATCGTAAGCGTTTTGTAAATGTCAAAGGAATACTTAGTTAGATTTAGATTTCCTGATCAGAATAAACACGACGAAATACTCTACTGTAAAGCCTATTCGGATATAAGGAAAATATTTCTTGATAAATATCTTAAACATCCAATTTCACAATACACTTTTGTTAATCTTATGTCATCAACAGAAAAAGATGTGATTAACAATTTATGTCTATTTTTATGTCAAGTTTGGAAAACAAGAAATTCTAGTGCTTTTCTATAACGCTCATGCAATATTTACCTGCTTATGACTGTATTATGGGCCAGTGGCCTTTTACTGAATAAAATGTCTGTCTGTCTGTCATTTACAGATGTATTGATTTTTATTGAAGATCTAATTTTCTTTACTTTTTTTTTATTGTTAAATCTTTTCCAACTGAGATCAATGTGTGACAGTTGTTAATTAAAGTCTTAGTTTTTCGTCGTGTTTATTCTGATCAGGAAATCTAAATCTAACTAAATATTCCTTTGACATTTACAAAACGCTTACGATATTTTGTATATATATCACGCTGGGGAAACGTCACAACCGCCTTGTAAAAGTAAAAGATAAACCTTTCTGGGTATTCCTTTCACATGTTTTTATATTTCAAGCATTCGAGTTTTTATTATCTTGTATATGAATTTTCCATATGGACATTTAGTCATCTCATACAACTAGAAATCACATTGAATTATCAATGCCTGTTTGTAATGTACAATCCTCCATCAAGAAAAATCGAGGATTTACACGTTTCAAGTGGACGTTAATAAATCTCATATAAGATTATTCTACCTACCTTGTACACAGCCTAGTTGTACAAGCAAAGCTAGGCACAACAAGACCAACACCATACTGTCTGCTGACACTGGGACCAACTGATGCAGGAAGTTAATACCCTTTTAAAGTTGAGTGTTTTCAACACTGTATCAAAGCTTTCTGACTGAAAAAAGTGCCAATTTACACACACTTGTTATATCTTATACAAACATGAAACTGCAGGTATTATTTTGTACGATTCATTGATTTGAAAATTAGTTCAAGAACTACCACGCTAAGAACAATCTGCTAAATCTTGAATAAGCATCTACATAAAAAATGCTTATAACTCTTCTACGGAACAATCAAGGATATCTGGATGTTTGATTTTCGCTACCTAGAAAATTTTCTTCCAAAATGTTTGCTATGTGACAGTATGCAACGTTGGCCATATTAGAAGTAATTTATTCATTGGTGATATTCTAGGTCTCTTGGAAACACAGCACATCTGTTCAATGTATCTCCTACTATGTAATTACATTTTAAAATACATAATTTAAAATAATTTGATATTTTACACCAGGAACATTTATTTTCGTTTAATAATTTAAAACTCCAAGGGCATAAAAATGTTTCTGCATTGCACTCATTTACCAGCGACAAGGAAAAAGTGTCTAGTTTCATATATGAACAACACTGTGGAGGGAACACATTGATATTGAAGTAGTAGTCATTGCTCAAAACGGATGTACTTGGCTTTTGATACCACTTTGCGGTCTATCGTATATACTTCCTCTTCACAATACATTATAAGAGCAAATTTATGATAATTTGAACCAAATATGAAATCGTGTAAGTAATTCATGCGTCCCTTTTGTGATATATATATATATATATATATATATATATATATATATATATATATATATATATATACATATATATATATACATATATATATATATATATTAGCTGTTATGTATGTTCAAGATGAAGACTCGTCGCTAATGGCTGAAATATTGCCCAAACGGCGTAAACAATAACTCACTCACTCTACATAAACACAACAAAAGATACTCAGGGGCTTCTGTTATTGAAAACAACAGTATATAAGACATCTGCAGTCACAATCAAGCACCTATTAACTTCAACTATTTACAAAGCGTAAATAACTTGTGCATGTCTTTAAACGAATTTGCTTTGATAACAGATATTATAACATAGTCATTTCCTATTGATGTTTGTCCTTTTCAGCAAGGAACTTACGCGCTGGGAGAAGGACACATGTAATATATATGACAATATTTAGTTGATTCAAAAAGAATTAAACGACAAGATCATGACAAAGCTTAAATTTGGTCATCCCAACGTCACCTCTGTGAGACTACCTTCCATTTAATGAATTCACATGTAGAACAACTTGCAAGTAATATTTACAGCATTTCGTTCCGCCCTTGCCTGCAATCAATTAAACAACGCCATTCCCTCAGGATAGATTTAGTTTGGAGTTGTGCTTTGATTTTATAATGATCTTTAACCTTTGTCCAGAAATCTAGTGCTTTTACACATCTATATGTTTTATTATCAAAATCCAGCTAATGTTGACGACTAACAAATGATAAATAGCCTTAACTCAAAGCACTTATTTGACGGACAGTGAAACTGACTGATTCGAGCATCGACATTGAAAGAAAAAACGCTATTTTACTCTGTGACATATGTAACCATTCACGAGAACTTCCTTCTTTAGATAGCCGATAGACAGCCTTGTTCATATTCCATGTTGGGCGTTTATAATTAACATATTTTAAGTACACTAGACTTTCAAATGCTACAACTTTGTTGAAGGATGAAACGATAATGTCTTATATTCTAAGACTAAAATACGTCAAATTAGCCTCTTACTTGTGAATATATCATGAAACGGTCAGATTTACAGACTTCCATTCGAAGTAGCATGGATGCCTTGCATGTACTGCTTGGTATAAGCAGGTTAATTTTACCTTTCAGTTGATATCATTCACTGGTGTATAAATGGAAGTAACTAACTTTATTTTCATTTTATCACATATGTCGATACAATGACATTCTATTAATTTTTCCCCTTCAGGTCGAATTTCGATTCAGGTCGAATTTCAAGAATCAAATATGAGTTTGATTTCTAAGACCACATACTGTCACTCTAATGTCAATGTAACCAAACACAAGTTTTGAACTTTAAGGATTTATTGGACACTAACACTTGTTAGATATAACGGAAATATGACAACTCTCTGCTTCAATGTGCATCCTGTGATCGGTTAGAACAAGTCCTCAACTGGTGCCTCCCTGTCACGTGTTGTGTCTCAAGTAGAATATCACATTACAAAAACCCGAACCTATTTTCCTACGATCAATGTGACTTCTCAATCAGGAAGTATTGCCTTCCTATTGTCAACGTTAAGAGTCCCGTTGTATATATCCTCTCCCGGCAGGTCACCACTTTGAATTTTGTGCAAACAGAATAATCCATGTCTGGCGTTCCCAACTAGCGGTATGGCTGTCATTAAAATATCATCTTCCCACGCATGGTCTTTATTTGCGCCAGCTCCGATGACTTGCTAAGTTAGGCCTTTCCGCATTTTGCCAACTTGTTTGTGCTTGTCATCCAGGCTGCGGAAACGGATCGCGATAGGCCAATTTAAAATCATATGAGAATTGCAACTTTTCGCCGAAGAGGGCGCTGCACTTAAAACACAAATATTGACGGGTTGGCAGCAAGGCTTAAGTAAGCTAATGATAGACACTGGTGGAACTTACAAACTTGTGAAGGAAGATGATAGAACATATTCTAACATGACACGAAAACTAGAATGAAAATACTGCTTTCTGATTCGTCAAATGAGAAGAAGCAACGTCATTCTTTTTTTTCGCAAAATGCTTCCATTTACCCCCTCACAAGTGACCACATTTCCAAGTACATTGTCCTCAGACTAAACAAGACGACAAACGGTTACGGGAAGTGATGCCCGTTAATAGATCAACAAGAGTAAACAGCTAATAAGAGTTAGTGATCTTATCAATCTGTTGAATATCTAGCCGATTAGAAAGAATGGTTGATTGTTGGATATGCCACAGACAAACGTCCACGTGCTGTGAAATGACGGTAACTACGCTTTTCTCGACTGAAGTATTATTTGAGGTTAAGCAATAAATTCTTTGAAAAGTGACTCTTGCGTTTCCGTTTTTGAAGAGTGTATATTAGTTACAATGTGGACATCGATCATTACTCAAAGTTCAGTCGTTCTGATGTGAATTCCGTCCGAAACGTGTACACTTATTTTTAACTGTTGATACAATAAACATTCACTTATTGTACTCATTTTTTTATGTCAGTTAATAGAAAGTTGGAACTTATGAAAACAGAATTTGATGATGCTCCACTTCGATCTGGAATTATTATGAAGACATGAGGAGCACACTGACAGAGAGGTAGAGGTGGAGAGGAATGCATGAGAAATAAAAGAAATACAAGAAAAAGACAAAGGAGGAAAGAACTAGTAGAATTGGGGTTAAAGACTGAATGGCATCATTGCAAAGTGCTCTGAGGGCACATCATACAAATTACCAAAATCCTTGGGTCGTCAAAAGGTAGATCCGTCATAAATTCCTATACCCCTGTCTTAGTAGGAATGTTTCTAGGGCTTCCAGCAGTTTCCCCTAGCGGGACAATATTGCAACTTAAACTACCTGGTTATATTTCAGCCAATGAAAACAACGAATGCATGAATAACATATTTGTAGTCAAACAGGCCTGTGCAATGAAACAGTCGCAAAATGATGCGTTTTTGTTCTGTAAAGACGACTCAAAGTGCAAGGTGCATATTCAAATAAAGTTTAGCTTTTAGAAAGCTTACGGAAATAACTTGAAAGGCGAATTGAATGATAACCTCTGAAACGGGGTCGATGATTGCATAACTAACTTTGATTGCATCCAATCAGCGTTCTACATTTCCTACCCAGGAAACCTTCGAATTAAGACGTTGTATAGGTTGTATAGGAATTTATGAAGGAGCTATCTCTGTTGGGAGAGAATGTGGTTCGTATGCTCTCAGTCAAGGGCTGTAACTCTTGAAAAGTTCATAACAACAACACATAATTTCGATATGTGGATCACTGATATATACCCAATGTATTTTCTCAGTTTCAGAAAGTTAAAACAAAATCTGTAGAAAGAGATAATTCAGCAAGTCATGTACACTCAGTGTGCAAACATCGCCGTCAAATAAGGAGCGAAAGCTCTGGAAAAGTCTATGACAACCCATCTTATTCTTTATTCGTATCACAAATGTACCCTCGAGTGTCTGTAGTTCTTAATTTTAAGCGAACGAAATCGAAATGTTCGAAAGATAATTTGTAAGTTTGTCTAATAATCATCACATGTAAAAAATCCATCGATATTTTCCTTTAAAAGTAACGTTTCAGATATGCGCATCACTGACATGTACATTCAGTTCATGTCTAAAGTTACAGAAAGAATGTTAAAGGTACCCTTTTCGCAATGGAAAACGTCACCCTTTAACTTCGCCGGCGTGGGGACGAAATGACAACATTTGAAACTTTCAGTCTCTCCATTGTCATGAACTGTCTTAACATTATGACAAATTGCTAATTACACCTCATAAACCGATTATAAACGATTGGTCTATCAATTTCGCGACTTTAATTTCATAAAAACATTTAAGATGAAATAATCATTTTTGTTCAAACGTTAAATATCAAACTTCGTTGCAGTTTTAACAGAGCAAGTCAATAGTCTGTACGTTATCGTGGACGCGTTGAATAACAACAGGACTCTGTTATCATTGATTAACATCAGGTCAGTGCAACCTATGCTCTGTGCAGTGATATACGACATTGGGTGACCTAGTTGCTAACTGTACCACGCCACCAACGTCAGGCCATACAATAGATTGTATCAATACTGTTGCCCTATAATTCTCAGTTCATATTGTGTAGACGGGCGTGTCTTTTGAATGTATGCAACAGACGTTTGTGTCCTTAAATTGGAGTATCTAGCTGACGAAATCATATCCACTTCTACTTCTTAAGAAGGAAAAGCTCCCACCCGGTGACGAAGGTATGTGATATTGTGGTTAGAACTATTGAAATGCACAAATGTCCAATAGAGTTATTGATTAGCGCTGCGTCGGCAACATTTCAGCCATCGAAGGTTTTACAAATGCATTTTGTATATCATTAGCGAAGTTAGGATCAACATGTCTGAAAGATTCGTCAAAACCCTAAATGTAAGCATGTGTGCGATATTTGTATCGGTATTGACAAGTTATGGTCGAGCATATTTAGTTTAAAACCACGTCACAGTTTCAATATATGTTATCGTTGATTGACAAGATATCAATAAAAACCTATGATTAAATAAATTTCATTTTGACAAAACTGACGTCCTTTATAACTGATAATATTGCCTGCATTGACAGATTATAAAATCTGATTTTTAAAAACTGTTTTATCTGCGTAGAGCAGTATTACAAGTGTGAATGCAAATATTGACAATTGATTTCCTCTAATGTACCTATGTCATTGTGATGAGGAATGTTACATAGAGCAGCTTGAGAATATGAAAATGGATGGTTACTGTAGTACTTTAAGCCAAGACTCTAGCGTTGATAACTTATTGTCAAGATATAAAACGTATTCAGAAGTGCATGTCGTTGATTAGTTTAATTCACGTGACAGTCAAGTAACTCCTCTTAAACATTCGTGCTAATAACCTTTTTTGGAGGAAAGCCCTACAGTCATTAGTAACATGATAAGGACTTCCTTTATTTGTATCAATATAAATATTTAGTGAAGGGGGGGCAAGTTAGTTCACAAATAAGTGCCAAAGGTCATTTAAGAGAGACGTGTGTGGGAGAAAAAAAGAATACAACGACTCTAGCTTATAGAGGGGGCCAACTATTAAAAAAAATGGGTCCCGCCTTCGGCGAAGACCCGGAAGTAAGTAGGTTTAGTGGTACGCGTCTATCTGACAGTAAGTTAACCGCAGCTGTGACCCACACTATAGTAGACTGATCTCTGTCAAGAGGCAATAAAGGGCTTTAGAAGCGTATCGCGTTTGTTACAATCAGTCAAAGAAGTAAGAAAATCAGTTGGAGTTATTGTTTATATTGAAACGCCGCTTTGGCAATATTTCATGAAAAAATTCGAATAATTTAAGTGTATTCGGCTAAGGGATTTACATGAGGGCATATACAATTATCTGGAAACTTAGCAAACCTAAGGAATATAAATATACAGTAATGGTTATTGTTTCAATTACAGCTTAAACCATAATCACAGTGTTAAAGTTGCAATTGGTATGTCGACATATGATGTTACAGCTGCAATCAAAAGTCTGCTCACATACAACTGTATCGTAATGCAAATATCCTGCAATTTCGGTTTTGTTTGGACGTAAATAAAAATACTTCGGCAATACTGGCAATGAATCATCTATTGTCCATGTGTAAACTAGTCTTTATTAAACTTTTTTTCGCAGTCGTCTTGTCTCATGCAATAACTCGAATTTTGGCATGATGAAATATACATATATACATGAGGGATCATATTTTCGAAATTCTGATTAACTGAAATTTCAATTTGAATATTCTAGTTCCAATCTCTGATAAAACAATCAGTCACATCGACTTAGTGCATGTGAACAAACATGACTAGTGTTTAAAGCTTTTGATCAATTAAACGGGATTTTGTAGTGAAAATGAAAATGAGTGTAATTGTAATTTTGACCCCTGGTCACTTTAATGACTTACCAAAACTGCTATGGTTAACTGTGTGGTGCGAAATCAAATTTACGCTAACGTAAACTTGATCTTCACTTCTGTATTGAAAATTCAACATTTTTCGTTTCTTTTTCGTAATACTATGATATCTCAAAGACATCCCAAAGTACATGAAATTCGCACTAGGATACGCAGTCATGTGAACAAACTTTTGGTGTGAAGCTGTAGGTATTTTGTCAATTTGACAATAACTACTACTGACTCATGATAAATGACGTATATATGGAATTAACTCAGAGTATTAACAGCAGTTTTCATAAATAATCAAGGTTAATCTGAATTATCACTAATTTACTCTTTTATCATGAAACATGTCATCGGCTGAAATGTTGATAATAATCAAATCATGTTTAACAAGTAAAGTCATTAATCAAATTTTTAAACTTTAATTTCAGTGAAAGAAGATCCTTATCTCTCCATTGTGAACGTTACATCTGGAAACATCTGTACTTTTGACTGTCACTCCTCAAATTGTACTTCGAAGTAACAATTCACACTGCGTTGGTCACAGAATAATGTCTGAATAAATTGGGTCAGGATTTGGCTTGTCCGTTTATCACTTCTCACGTAAACCTCTTCCAGTATGTTCATCGAAACATTCGGAACAGAATAAGCGATAACACCCCATGCCGCAGTTGGATTAACCTGTCTTGACAGCCATGAAATTTGATATTTCATAATGATCATTTTGTCATTCGAAGATCATGACGACTGGCACCAATATGTTTGCATTGTACCCAGAGTCACCAACGGATAACTATTTGATATCATGCTTATTTTATGTGAAATAGTAAACCTTGGTGCTCATTTCGTAATGATCAGATAAAGATGAATACATCTAGCTCCGACCTCAACGACTTCCTGGAATGTTCCATCTGTCTGGATACCCTCGAGGAGCCAAAGATCCTCCCGTGCACTCACAGATTCTGCAGAAAGTGTCTTCATAAACAAATCGAGCGGGTAGATACGTCTAAGCCTCATGCAAGCTTCCCTTGTCCGCAATGCCGAGGACTGGTCCTTCTCACGAATCAAGACAACGATGAGGAGTTTGTTGATCAACTACAAACTGATCGTCTACTCCGCAATATCATTGATAGTTTGAAGGATGACCCAGATGTTTGTGCGAGTCACCGGATGCGGAGAGAAGTTGTTTGTTACAGTTGCCAGGAGATAGGGTGCCTCAGATGTGCCTGGAATCGACACAGAAACTGTTCCAAGACCGGGGATTACCAACAGGAAGTTGTAAGAATTGAAAACCTTCTCAATGAGGGCCTTGCAGATATACAGAATAGCTTGAGGAGCATCGACTTGTATGTTGATACCTGGACAAGAGCTTGTAAGTCTTTCAAGAACCAGTTAGCATATTCTCAGTCGTTTTTCAAGAAATACTTACATTCCAAAAGAGACAAGTTTATGTCGTCTGTCTATTGTATCAGAAACCTATGGGATTTATTTTCGAAATCAAATCTGGATGATTCATCAGAAACGAACACTTTGTTGAAGGAAAGAATGGAAGAATCATTTATCAAACTTAACATTGACTGGAAATATGAACATGCTCAGCGTGAATTCGACGAAATTTCAAAGGCAATGGCACAAGAAGAGCTTGAAGCTTCATCACGTTTAAGAAATGCTCCAGAGAGAACATCCTTAGAAAGCTTAGCCAAAGAAATTTCGGAAGTTTTAAAACTAGACAAATCTGTACTGGTACTTCGAGGAGAGCTGCTTCTCTTGGAAAATAAAGTTATTCTGTCCAAAAGCATGCAAAGGCAACTACAGAATGATACCAGCGACATTCCTAGTTCATATCTCCTCACTGGGTTGATAACGCATGAACATCAGATATCTTTTGACCTGAAGGATGAAGAAGAAATTCTTGAAAATCTAGTTCTCGCATTTGAGGCGGCAGATGACCAAGAAGGACTTCTTAATAAACTGAACGAGTTGAGTGGAAATGTTCGTCCTGAAACTAGCAAAACGGAACCAGTGAACTACTTCACAAACCTGCCTTCCAATGTTTTCCAATTAGTTTGTAGCATGTTTTACATCTCGAAACAGTCACTGTCAAGACTTGCAAATAAGACTTTCTCGACATCCGACGTTCTTTCTGTCGATACAAGGATACATGGTATTGCCTGTAATATCATGAATGGTCTCAGACTTTTAGGTTGTTGGGCAATCTCTACTTTGAAGTTAATGCTGAAAATAGTCCTCGTCTTTGTTCTCATGATTATTGTGATTTCGATATTTATTGAATCGAGAATAAGTGCCATTGATATCTTCAATGTCTTACCTGCAATGATTTGTCTTTTTCTTGTGTATCTGTTAATATATCAAAAAGAGGGTCAGAGTGTTTTCGAACAAGTGGAAATTAGCATGGCTGCACGGCACAGAAGAAGAAGAAGACGAAGAAATGCTGCGATAGACTTTATTCCTACAAATGAAACTTACTTCCAAGTGCAAAGACATGTGCTTCTTGCAAAGCGTACACAATTGAAATGACTCCTGCAAAAAAGAATCAGTTACGTTTGAACTTTAATGTGTTTATTCCGAAGTACGAACATACAAACAAAATTGAAGGTAATACAATAATTGTCCACCACGGTCCGTATTTTTTCAAGGATTTATGTCGGCTAGATCTGTCCTCTTATTCTCTGATAAGTTTTCGGTTTTCGAAAGTAAGAGGGTTATCAGTCACACCATTGTAATAGGTAATCCATTGATTGTAGTCATTATGATATATGATGTATACATGTATAAAGAGTTTACAAGATTAAGAAAGAATAAAATCAGATCGTCGCTAGTTGAAACCTTTTCTACACGATGACTTTGAATCTACCCTAAGAATTTACTGTTCCTTTACAATGGATATGTACAGTGTGAATGATCTCGTGTATGTGTGTTTGTATATGTGGGTATACGGTGTGTTGTCTATGATCTATAGAGTGATTTATGTGCTTTTTAATATTCATTTATTCCAGCCTTAAGGATCCCTACAGAGTAAGCACAAGTCATTACTTTCTACGTAACCCTTGTAACAAGTTTGCTACATATTTCTTTTTCTCAAAATCCCCGACCGGTGAAAACGTGCAAGGCGGATACCGTATTTATTCTCATACGATCTATTTATTTCTTTATGAAGTTTGTAAGAATTATGTGAGCATAAGCAAAGGAGATCCAGTCTCAACAAAGGATTCTGTATCTCAAGCCCAATAACAGTTCCATTTGAAACAAAGGTAACGTGGGAAGGAATGACTTTAGTAACATCTTATGGAAGCGAATGAAACTAGCCTTGATAAAATTTTCGCCCAATCATTGAGTGAATTGACCATTCACTTATATATATATATATATATATATATATATATATATATATATATATATATATTTGTTTAAAACTTTGCAAAGCAGTTTCATCTAGGATGCTTGACAAGAAAGATCCAGTCCAGTGTTCGTTTTTTTGCGCTCCTTTATTGTTTCCCCTTGCAACAATTATCATGGATTAAATTCAAATCAGTTTTAAGTGTGTTTCTGTTATCAATCACATATACGTTTATCTTTGATATGCATGTACATTAGTTATATAGATACAGACGAGTAATTCCGTCGAACTAATCAGAAACATATTAATGTTTGTGAAAGCATTGTTTTTTGACAAATCTACAATTACGTCACCATATGACCTACGAGAGAACTGTTATTTCAAAACCATGACCTTCACCGATAGTTTTCATTGATACTTCTGTAGGTTTTTTTGTACAATTGCATGAAGTTGAACATAATTTTTATATTTAGAGGGTAACAAAACCAATTATTTCCGATGAAAAAGGTTTGTCACCCAATGTAGAATTCCTGATGCTCAGAGTTTATTAGCCCGATTGTGTTTATTGGCAAACTTTGGTGATGTTGACATTATTCCGTTTCACGTGCATGATAACCAAAAGAACTTTCGAGACCTGTATTTAAACAGTGGAAGCAAGTCTGAATCTGTTGTCGATATTAATAGCCTTCACACCAAACACTGTTAACGGCAACTCGCTCAAAACCAAGTGACTAACGAATTTGCCATGATTGACTTTTCTGCTTAGTGTTTTACATTGTCTGTCGCTTTATGTACATAACGATTATTTGAATGACATCCGTTCAACGCTGCGGCTTGGTACAATGATTTTAACTGTGTTTGGTATGATCACCATTTAACACCAAATAAATGACACAATAAACATTAAGATTGATGATTAACTATGAGAGGAAATGAATTCAAAACAGGTACTATCATTCAAATGAAACCTTTTAGGCAAGTATAACAACTCTCTGAAGTTTGGAACGATCATTAAGCGCTTCGCTGATGTGAAACCGACGCCCAAAATGTCACCCTACTTCTTGTATGAAATACTGTTCATGCATCAACATTATGTAAGATAATGAATGGTCACAAACGCTTTTAATCATTGCTTTAAACGAATTAAATGCATTTTTACAATGAATTGTCCTGTATTTGATCAGAAGCTAAATAAACCAATGATAGTGATCAAGTGGTCCAATAGAAGGTTAAAATAAACCGTTACTTTGTGAAAAGATAAACCATTTAGAGTCATTATCATTCTACCCACCTACCAGAATTAACATGATATTATTCATCACAGATATATTACATCTCTTTCTCTCTTTACATAACTGGAACCGAGTATATGATTACATAGTATCTGCAATATGTTGTTATAGTAGTGACATATACATTTTTTAACCAAGTTTTAAATTTTTGATTTTTTAGTTTATCACCGAAAGGGATTCGTTAAGAGAGATTCTAAACAATATAAAGAGTGCGTTGTTAATTATTTGTCTAAATATATTGATAACAATCTATATATGTATACATTATGATTATCTGAAATGATTTTTTTGTTCAGGGAGGTACTGGGCTAAAGTCATTGGTCGTAAAGAATTGTACTGATGTCCATTTGAAATGTATTAAATCTGATATAGAGTAAGAATACGTTCTAATGGACTATTATTTAATTGCGTTCTTCCTGATAAAAAGTCATGGAGTTCATAGTGAGAGAAGCGGAACATTTAGAGCTGGGTGACCGCGCGATGAAGTGCGATAGCCAGCAGCGTTAATTCCGAACATCTACCATGACCAATTTATTGCACAGGAGATTAAACATAATGATTATGTACAAAATACCCTTCCCTCTACTAATCGGCTGTAGGACTGACAAGCGTCACATTGTCAAAACTCTCTCGAAAGTGACCTCGATTGGTCAAATTTAAAACAGGTAGATCATCACATTTCAGTATTATTAGCAGACAGACTTAATATCTTTAACATATATAACGGAAAAGACATAACCAAGTATCAACCAATAGCTATCTGATGAACTGTTTGGTGTTTATTTCGTCTTTTCAACATCTGCTTAGCTTATTTCCAGTTTCAATGTTGCTCAAAAGTGAGTACATTTACGAGAATCAATAAAGATCTACGATTATTAGGAAACCTTATGAAGAATCGATGTAAGCAGGTACTTGCAGATATGATGGTATAAGATTTGAAATACAGGCCGGAGAAAGGCCGCGATTTCGAGTCACTCCTTCCTAATTCCTATAGCTATAACCTGATTCATTGTGTATAATTAGGCATACTTAATAAACTATCAAACATTGATTATTTTAAATTTCCTGTTCTTTTTAATTACACCCCTTTGATATTGTTCATCCACTGTATCATAAATTTAGTGATTAAAATCTTTTCTTTACCAAACACGAACAATTAAATTAAAATTATCCATAAAAAATTAAGGTCGCAGACTGCCGTTATTAACTGATTTTATGGACGCTTCTCCTTTTCTTAATTCTATTCCAACAAATTGTACTAACTGAATAATAGTAAATGTCCACTGTATGTTTCGTACAATGTCAACCGGATATACATATGCATGAATCACACTAGGTATTTTGAAATCAATTATATGTCAAAATAAATCACATCTGAAGGTGCTACTTAGCAACATTGCAGAACCTGCATAGACTAAATATATGCCTAATGTTTTGACATTGTATGCGAATTATTAAGATATTATTTTGTGGTATATTTAGAATACTGTCACATGAAAGTCACGTGACTAATCAACCTCGATCTTATTGTCTCGATAATCGTGTGGTACCTCGTGATATAAAATTTTTCACTTCCGCCCGACATAACTTTGGTTGTCTAATTTTTAATCGTGTTAAAACACCACAATTTTCATTAAAAACGCATCAAACATTTTTTTTGACAAGCCTGCCCCTTTTCGAATTTTATTCACGTTTTACCAATAAAAATGGAGTTTGAAACACTTCATGTCTGGTTTGGGTGTGTAAGGTGCAGTGGCAACCTTTGTGTTTGTTAAGAAGTTAGAAGAAATTACCATGATCGGTAAGGCCATTAATATTATCCTACTTAAATGATTAAAAGGCCTTCAAGCAAAAATGGCCTTCAGAGGCTTTGTTTTTGACCCAATTTTTTACTCTACGACTACGGATGACGGGTTTGAATAATGAGATCGATGTTTTGACCCTCTAAAGATATTACATTTTGAATAATCTAATGTTTATTGGAGAAACTTTGACGAAACGAATCTTTCAAAATCCATGCTAGTGCCCAAACTTTTTGTTGACTAAAGCCTCTATTATTTTCCTGCATTTATGTATCTTATCCTTGAAAGCGACATTCAGGATTACCCTTCAATGACTACTACTTTGTCTGCATCCCATCGAAGCGCTAATAAAATATAATCATAGTGTAGCTGCTGATATCAATGATTGTAAGATGCAGGACAAGACAATGTTAACGAATACAAAACGTACAATGGCAAATCACATACACAATTTTAATTTTGATATACCTGTATCGTATTTAATATATTTATGAGAAAACTTAATTGAAACAACAATTAATGATATATATAAGGCCTCCAGTTCAAGGATACATGATAACACGTTGTGTGTGTATTTGTGCATATTTCCGACGAAACAATTTTGCAGATTATCTGAAAATATATTCCGAGTTATTATCAAAAATATATTATAGATTTGGCAGTACATATTCCGGTGCAATACACAACCCGATTAGGGTAAGAACAATTAGGTTAATTTAAAGTCGCTTACTATCCGTCAGGTTTTTAAATGTTGAATTCGGGATACTTCTTTGAATAATACAACTTACTTCACTTCAAGTAGTGGCATAATGTCAAGTTGGCTCAGAACTTAGAGGTTGGAACTGGCTATAACATAATTACCTTTTTTCTCAACTAAAGTTACAATGTAGCAAGTGCAGAATTTCACTTTAAAAAATATCGATGTGAATAAACAGTAGAATATTTGCTAATTACGAAACTTACAGACATCTTTTTTGATTTTATTGGAACCGCGAAAATAAAACCGAGATTTCGTTCTCACATATACCATGAAGGGCACCTTTATGGATCACTGTTTGCGTGTGAATAAAGTTAGGCTTTGAAAGTATGAAAGATATACCCCGAACACAATTATGTGTCGGTCGGACAAAATGAAGGAAAGGATATAAAAAGGGTAAGACCGTGGCTCTAAAATTATGACATGACCTGAAGACCAGAATTAAAAACGGCATCGAGATAAGTCTGATATTTTTACGCAACGGATGCGGTTGACATAAGCTTTGTGCATACAGCTGCATAGTACGCTTAGCATGATCACTGCATATGCAATCATCTACAATTATCTGCCAGAACAAGACAGTGATACGCAAATTGTGTGCATCTCATACGTATCCCATACGCAAAGAATGCGCCAGGTTCGTAATGGTTATGTAACATCGATTTTCTCTACGAAACCCACAGGCTCTGCTAATATTGTGACAGGGCCCTAAAGATTAATGTCAACCATCACTTAATATACTAAATTACAATATCCTCAAATGTTTAAAACATAATTCATAAAGATATGAATGTCAATGAGCAAATCCTTTCCTTAAAGAGGCTGACCTATCGGATACAGGCCGCCATGTTGCTTTGAGGGAAAGTGACATGAAAATGTCTCTGTACGTTTAATTATTTCAAAAAATTGTGAAAATAACCTAATGTATGGATAGAAGATCCAAAATTTAATATATTATTTAAGATAAGACTTATCAACTTGCAATGGCGTAGCATGGCTTTTCACGCTCGTAGCGCCGATGAATGGCTTCACGTCTCATTCTTGTTTTTTTGTACTTAGTGTTCGCTCTCATATGTCTAGTTGTAAAATCTAAATCAACCAAAATAGTAGTAGTACCATGTTTCAACTGGGTTAGGTTACAACCATGCACTGATGACATACTTGTATACTTTCCACCAAAAATACCGCGCTAGGAATGTCTTTTTAAATGACATTTGCAAACTTTTTTCGATAAGTGCATTCGCAATACAACATGTATATGACTTTTATAACACTCTGATTGATCTGTGACAAATTTCATTTGCAACCTGTTTCCGCAGTTGGTGCACGTGAGCTATTCTATAAGCTGCCAACTCGAGAGATGCAATTGAACATGCGGTAGAGAACCTGACAGCACTCCAACCTTTTGATAAAATGAAATTTGATCTCAATCGAGGGGATAAACATATTACTTGTCAATAAAAAAACAAATATGCTATAAATATCTCAGAATATTTTCAGAAACTTATGGGAGCAGGCATTTGTGACACTACCTTTAAAAAGGAATTTGTTGCAAACCAGAATATAACATCAAACACAAAACTTGTTTTGTTTTGTTCATGTTTTTTTGGGTGGTGCTTTGCGTACGTAATTAGCAAGTATTTGCTTCACGTAACGACTATCATAAAACAAATAAACAAAAAGGCTTTCATTTTATCCCCAATGGTGGTGAATAAATACATCACTAATTAGTCTCCAAAGATTACGATTATTTGTTCGTTTCTAAGCTGCTTCGGAATAATTCAAATGTTTTTTCTATATCTAAACAATATGTTAGCTTTGTCAGTTTTAAAACTGATTATAATACTCTCATTCTCATTAATCTGTCAATTTTGAATAAAGGATAATTCAATAACTTTTATCGATACGTCTCGTCTCTTGATATACAGAGGTTTGAAATTTGTTAAAGATTTCATGCAAAAGAGAATCTCTTCAAAGTATTCAATTTCAAATGAAAAATAGGAGACATCTGTTCCAATGCGGTCGACTGATAAATAGATATATATATATATATATATATATATATATATATATATATATATATATATATATATATATATAGATGAAGTCTAAAAATCATTATAGTTGCACGATGTTTAAGATGTGGAATGAAACATTACCGAAGCAGTGCTAAAAAGGCTTCACCATTGTAAAGATGTAGTCAGAGTTTGGGAATTAACGATAAATAACGTCAACCCATGTGACCTGTAGGACGTAAAACTCGAGCAGCAACTAGTAATACATTCACCTCCATTAACGCTGCAAGAGCTGTTAATGTGTTCTCTCAACACGTCGATGCATGAGATTGGAACACTAATGGTTATGTTAGTTCTACTGGAGTGGCTAATGAGGCACTGTTTGTATAACATTTGAAAGAAATTATCATTAATGTCAGTGCAAACGTGTTCCGTGGTAGATGTGTAGAATTCTTGTGTAATCTTTCCTGAGATATCATGACAAAATAGTTTCCTCAGTGATATATACAATGAAAAAGGAAATGTTGAATACTTTGATTTATGATAACGCCACGATGAAACTGGTATGTCAAGACAATTTAATCATGAGATGTAAATGCTTCACATATCGCCCTTCTAACGTTAACGTTACTCATCCTCAGTTATTCATGGCTGATGTTCCGATACTATTCGTTTTATCATCCCTGGGACGTTTCCTCAGAAAAATCTGTACAGAATTTATCCGCCAATGCAACAGCAATATCGAATAAACCTTCGAGACACTAAAAAGTCTTGTTACAATACGCTTAAGTCTTGCGTTGAGAAAATTTACTTGCAATTCCAGTTCCAATTCTTAGCTCACTCGTGAGTTCAGAGCCAACCAGGAGGGACGGTTAATGTAACGTTACTGTCGCCAACTCAGAATTACAAAACAATTATTTCTGCGTCTCATATAGAGTCATTTCATTAGGCTGTGGTAAGATAAGATTACATATAGATAATTTGAGTACAAATTTTCCTGGTGAAAATTACCCGGCGTATTTGTGAATAGTATCGGAAGATACACGTGTTAAATAACTAAAATATTTCTTACAGCGCGTAAAACCATTGACCTCTTATCTCCCATTATCATGTTTTGGATAACAATATCAATATGCTCAAGGTTTTACTCTCCCTCTTGTTGTGATGTCAGATATCTGTCCTATGTTCGCTACTCTTTGTATTGCCTAGGGTTTTTGCATAGAATTTTATCAAATATTAAAGATTCTCTTTCTTATGACATCGGCTGGCATTTCCTTTGATCACGATACATAGATTATAAATCATGAACTCGTGCCAACATGTACCAATGTGTTTTTATTCTCATAAAAACATGACTTTTCAAAACCATTTAGTGTTGTGTAAGTGAAAAAATCAGCGATATATGCCTTTTTGTTGATGAGTTTACCGAGTACAAAACGTGATAGATATGCCATTTGTAATTGTAGTATTTTTTAGGAAAAAATTAAAGCTCTCAGATATATGCCAAATCATCTAATGGCGAAATGTAATATCTGATAGGTGTTTATTATACTTGTGTGAGAATGATAAGGATCAAATGATGCAAAGAGCCCGTTCATACAGATTCACAGACAGTCGTACATTTCGATTGTTTGAATTGTCTCCGGACTAATTGTTCGTTCTGTATTTTGTTTACAAAGCTTAGGTCGAAGTACTATAGATAAAGGTGAACTGACAAATGGTTAAAGGGCGTTTACGTCTTATAGAATATAAAGAACATAAAAGTCACTATATGAGAATTGAACATTGGAACATTAGAAAAGACGCAAGATGCATACAATGTTTACAAAGAAATAGGATAAAGCTCTTTTATAAACTTACAGCAAATAAATAAGTATTTAACAATACCAGAAACAGTAGAAAAGAAGCAAGAGTGTTGGAAAATTCTCGTAGGTGGACATGATTTATTAGGTAGCCAGCTTCTAATCACACCTTGATGATGCAGTTCAATAGCGTTTGCGCCAAACACGATTATTCTGTACACCAAGCAGTTTATTCTCCCTTCGCTCATTTTCAGGAAACAGTGATAAACCATGCTTGAAGTTTCAAAGTTATATGTCACAGAGACTTCTATATTCAAAATAAACCCCGTGTTTAACTGAGATATATGGGTTTCTTTGATGAACTTTAACAAAGATGCTCCGGTAATAACTTTTAAAGTATTAAACCAAATCCCAATAACAGTATGCTTTCGCCTTTCTTCACCATATACTCTACATTTGAAATTAAGAACTTACTTCAGGACATCCTAATATCTAAAGAAAAATGCTGAATCTTAAAATAGACCTCCATCTTTTATAAAACATTTCAGAATATCCTGAAAAATAATATGTCACAATTTCTCATTCATGTGAAAATGTAGATAAATAAACTCTGAGCTAAATTTGGTGTATAACCAAGTCAATCAATATATATGTACATATATTCACTAAGGTATTCACCTCTATCGAATATTTTGGGGAAAAACTCCTTACACCACTTGGGAATTTATATCTTTTGTTTGACTTGAACGTTATAGGCAATAACCACCATCTGGACAGGATTGGTTATGAGATGTTCAACCTATGCAAACAAATGGATTTGTAAACTTTGAAACTTTCAACAAACAATCAAGCGTTTTAAAATCTCAAATAGCTGTGTACTGAAAATATCCTATTGTTCTCGTTGGGTCAGGACACATATAAAGGACACATGTAACAGAAAAACGTTAGTAGATTAATTGTATATAATATTTCAAGTTTGAAAACTTTGAAGGAGTGTTCCGTGGGAGTGTAAGCCATATAATGACCCGGTTGTCTCGCGTTATGCCAATAAAGTCTGCTCGGGCATTATTTACTGCATAATGGGCATCCTTATCTCTTAAACCGCAAAACAACACTAAAATCATGAACTAGTTGTCGTAGATCGGGTAAATAAGACTGTGAATTTCATGATGCCGTTTAAAAAATGAAGCGTTGGAAACATTTTATGCTATAAAATTCTTTATTTATTGAATTGTTTCATCAATCGAAATTGCAATGCCTTATGTTTTGGTTGGAACGTTCATAAATGCAGAAGTTTGTTAGACAATGTCTGTAAAGTTTATTGCATTAAAATTATATTAACATTAATAAGTGAAATAATCAGGCCTGAGGTAAAACAAAAATTAATGTTAATACCAAATAATATGATAGAACGGAATGATTAAGCATTTAACTGAGAACACCTCTGGCGTTATTTGATTTTGGACAAAGAATGAAAAATGATAGAAAAAAATCAAATATTGATCACTGGATGTAAACTAAAATAAACAAGTAAATAAGAACCAAAACTTTTGTAAGATTGTTTTTTTCAGGAAATATGTAAATAAGAAAATAGAATCGTGGACTCTGCAGCTTATCAGGTACTGAAACACTTTAAATGTACGATTGAGGATGTAAATGTGTCAAAAAATAAGATATTAGCATTTTGATCGCTATCATAGTTTAGACAGCCACAGAGTTTACAGTTCATAATTTGCATTGGTGATAACATTTTTACACAAAATATTACACAAACCCATTATTTCAAAATAAGTATTAAAAGTTAGTAACCTCTTTAGCCTCTTTTGTACCCACAC
Organism: Phorcus lineatus; assembly: GCA_921293015.1. Taxonomy (NCBI): domain Eukaryota; kingdom Metazoa; phylum Mollusca; class Gastropoda; order Trochida; family Trochidae; genus Phorcus; species Phorcus lineatus. The sequence goes on from OV121083.1 coordinate 8,952,276, forward strand.
CACCATTTTTATTCCACAGCTATACACATCAGTGAGAAATTTGTAATGTATTGCGAGTAAAGTCCTTTTTTTCAGCAAAAACTACATATTCTCTATTGCAAACTGGATATGTAAATAGAGAATCTCACCCAAGTGTCTTCTGATATCAAATATATCAACACGAGTTGATAAAAGTTACAAATATCCGAGGCTTGCCGAGGATATTTTACTTTTATCAACGAGTGTTGATATATTTGATATCAGAAGACATGAGGGTGAGATTCTATTTATCATCCCAAATCATTTTTCATTACATTTGATTGACAAATGAACATTACTGAACATCCTGCTGCCCTAAGACTCCAAGTGCGGTGATGTCATAGCATTGTGACGTCGTAGTGTTTATGACGTCATAGCATTGTGATGTCATTACTTGATGATGTAAAACAACTGTGATGTCATATACTTGACGTCAGAGGGGCATTGTTCAAAATCTACTGCCAAAAAGATATCTCCTAGGAGATATCGCTTGATCTTCCACAAGCGATATCTCCTATGGAACAGAGTTTTGGATGATAAAAAAGAATTTCATCCAAGTGTCTTTATTTGATATCACATATATCAACGCGTGTTAATTTATTTTATATAAGAATACACGATGATAAAATTCTATGTCAAATCATAGTGACGTCATCATTCGTATGACGAGATAGCTTTGTGATATCATTACTTAATGATATAAAACCATTATGATGTCTTTGGCTTGACGATATCCCCTAAGAGGAGAAACAACCAGAGGGTTATCCACAATTTGGTTATACTAGATTTGGTGTATTCAGACTACCAACAAAGATTTCAAACATAAAACATATACAATACATTTTTATGTCAAAATACGCTTACAGTCTTTGCTATTGGACAAGTTCTTTGAAGGAAAGACCACTTTAAGTATGTGAAATGGACATAAATTAGAATAGTTTAGGAATTCCAATTGAATCGATGCCTCTGAATTTAACACACTTCCGGATTAAGGCGCGTCATAAGTATGTATATATCATGTAAGTATTATCATATATAACTATAAACCGAAAATAGTGACCCTAAAGGGGAGAAATGATCTTTATTTCAAATTCCTTTCATGAGAAATAGGAGTAGCACTTTCCATGCTGAAACATTTAAAGTTTCAAATAGATTTGAAAACGTTTCATCATAATTTTGATTTTGCAACTTCTTCAAGAAATTAATAGATAATTGCTGTATTCACTTAGTAATAATCAACCAATTAGATATTAGGCTAGAAAGTAGTTTAAAAGATGCGAGTTACGTTTATTGTTTGATTGATGCTCTTGTGTGCCTTTAAGTGACCTATTCGAGACGTCTTCAAATTACCAATCCTAACCACATTTGTCAATGCCTCTGACAAAATACAATCAGGATCATTGTTAATTGGAACATATCTGACAAATCTCTAATACAAATTAATGATATACTTATATACCGTAACATATTTCTGATGACATTCAGTTATCCCTGTTATCCTTCTTTTATCATAACGTTTTCGAAGTAAATGACCGTTTAGAGGCAGAATAAGGGTAAAGACAAAATGGGATACAAATATAACTTAACATATTTATAATTACAACAGTGAGGAAAGCTAATTGGAAAGGCTAGATACACAAGAGTATTTTCCATAAAATATTGCTGTTCTTTTGTATTCCACTTCTAAATATCTTACTTTTTCGCAACAACATTATTTATTGCGAAATAACGTATAAATTAACTCCAATAACTACGTAAACATAAAAGAATACCTTGGGGCTTTGTCTGGCTACAAGATACGTTTGAAGGATTAACTCTCAAATGAGAGACAACATTGTCAATGAAAAGACTACACGATAATATAAAGTGTCATTATATAAACGTAATAATACACATTTGATATTTGAAAATTTGACAATGCAAATGTGGGAATGGTACATGGTACCTATAGAGCTGACCATAACTACTATACATTAACCTTTTAACTTTTCATTTGATTTACACACTCACCTACATTCACTGGCCTAATTGAATCTTTATTATTATAACTATTCTCAGCTACACCGAGGTACCCTTTGTAAATACCTTGTGTCTCTTAATGACTTTTGATGAGTTGGATCAGACACATCAACAGACGATTTAACATCAGCTATTTTCATGACCTTTCCTTTCTCCCCTAACATCACAGTACCCTGTCTTAACACTAGATTAGGTGCAATTATCTACTTTACCCGCATGATAACTATTCAGCAAGATGCAATTGTAAGACAAGTTATTGAAATTCGTCAAGAATATGCATTTATCTATTTGGTATAAAACATTCATTCAAATGGGTGTTTTTAAAAAGTGAAATGATTTTATAGGAAATGTGTATTTTCCTTTTTGCTACCTATTTTGCATTGATGATAGCGATAGTCAATTTATCTTGTCTATTTCGCATGAACATCACATACTCTCAGCGCTTGGAGATGAGTACAGAATACTCACGACCTCGAATACAACCAATCCTCTAGTGTCAGCCACTTAAGGATAAAAGTCAGACTACTTTGACATGAAAGGAACCAATTGTCACTTAACTTACAGTAGCACTCCAAATCTAGGATTCCGAGGCAGATAACACAATTGTGTCAATACGTTTGGACATCGTTATTACCTCGGGCATTGATTGGTTTGGTACGAATTAGTTTATTTGTAAGTAGGGAGATCTCTTTTTTTCCCCGCCTTCCATTTTTCTAAGAGATATTAGAATATATCTTACACGAACAGTTATGAACTGAAGTAATATTGCATTTAAAAGAATATCATCAGATTCCTTAAACTGAACACCAGCTCATGCAAGCTTAAATCGGATTATGCCTTTGTTTGCCTTCCTTTTTGTTAAATTTAACGTTAACGTTAACGTAGGATTTAACGTACTTTTTTCCAACATGTAGTTCTACTGTATCTTCACTTTAGCCAATATGTAATTCAGTTTGTCTAATGAATCCCTTTTAAAACAATCCTGTAGGAAACAAGAGAGCCAACAATTGCAAAATTGATTCAAGGTCCATTTACAAATCTCGCTAAAGAAATGGTCATCTTTGGACGGTATCTTTTATACACAGATCTGCATTAATTCTGAAATATTGGTAGACAATGGTTGGGTGTCATTGAGGAACAGGGTCCCGTTGCACAAAACAACCTTATCTCTGAAGGTTAACCTTAACAAAGGTTGTTTTGTGCACTGGGACCCAGGTTATTACAGGCAATAATGTATACGAATCTCGTACAATTTACACTACATTACATTTTATTCGGGAATGTACAATATGGTTGCGTTTCAGGCCATAAGCTTTTAGGACACAACTCGTAATTGATTAACAATCCTTCAAAGGTCAGTGATTGACTGTATCATTAAAAAACTGATGGTCTTCGTCTTTTGGAATGGTCTTTGTCATAAACGCTCATTTCGGGAGGTTTCAGAACATCCTGGATACAATCTTTAACGGATTGGTAGTTCAAAGTAAGAACGTTTCAATTCAATCTGTTATTTTGTTTTCGAATTTATTATACATGTGTATGATGTTTTCAAAAAAAGAGTTTTTTCACTGTACATGTTTAGGTTATTTTTTTCTTTTAAAACTATCAATTAAATGAAAACAATTTTCTATGCCATTTTCCTGTAATGAGGTTCAGCATACATTTCTGTCAAACGAAATGTTCAAAGAAACATTTTTCATATGAACCTTAAAAACCAAAATTCGAGTTTATACTGTTTAAAGCAATTACAAGTCACTCAGTTTATCTATTGCCGTCATATAACATAACAAAGCTTTCTATCTTTGGTTCTAATGTTCAAATGGAAAATGTTAATGGAAATCTGTTTGCAGATTATCGACCTAAATCTCCACGTCTACACCTCTCATGTGTACAGGATGTTCACACTTAATCAAGTTATGGACCAGAAGCAATCAACAGATGAAAACTGTAGGATGTTGAGGAAGAATGAAGTGATCAGAGAGAGTGTGAACCAGATTGCCAAGCAGCGATTATAGCGAAAATCAGAGTCTGGAGCAGAACATAGAGGGCCATTCATTGAAGTCGAAACCACGTGGTAAAAGACAAGCTGTCAGGTTTCAAGTCAAATGATAAATTAGCTAAGTAATTCCTGTAAAATACGGCTGAAAAACAAAAATATATGGAAGTCTTTTTGTGTTATAACTTATCTGAAAGTCGGTTATTATAAGCGAAATGAAAAATATTTTTTGTTTTCTTTAAACTGTTGCAAAATTAGTTTTAACCAAATCATATTTTGTCTATATTCATATGTCATTAAGTGTTACTACATCTTGCTGCAACAGCGTATTTAAATCATCAAAGCTCAGGGTTTTGAATGAGTTCTACTGATTCAAATAACATGATGTAACAGGATGTTGGGCGTACCAAAGTTAAATTTAATTCAAAATTTCAAATAAAACTTTTAGAGAATTATAATAATAATAATAATAATAGCTTTCTTATACCGCTCATATATCCATGACAAAGCATGCTCAAAGCGCCATGAGTAGTATTACCCTGGAGGGATAGTACTTTCGGTGCTGCCGATTAACAAGCGCTCCGCGCGACCATATAGGTCCGTACTTCCCCCTTGTTCAGGTACCCATTGTACAGCTGGGTGAACTGAGTGCAAAATGGATGACGTGTCTTGCCCAGGGTCACAACACAGGATGAGACCCAAGTCACAAATGTTTCGTGTCTCCACCGGGATTCGAACCCGGGTCTCTGGCGTGAGAGGCAAGCAAGCTAACCACTACACCACTGTGCTCCACACAATGTCATTTTGTGGACTCAAATTGTGCAAACCATCTAGTTTTTTTACATGAGAGTATACAAAAGGCGGTTTGAAGAAATGCATTGCTAATAATTTCTTTTACAATAATGCAAATTAAAGGTATGATCAGACGCATAAAAATATATATCACAATTGCCGGAATAAGACACTTAAAAAATCTATATTATAAGAATTATAAGTGCTAAAATAAGCTTACTACTCCGAACAGAATTATGCAAACCATTACTTGATTCATTGTGTACATTTTACAGAAAGAGGGAATACTCAGGTCCTCAAAGTAATACCCTTATTCTCGTTGTACTTAAATAGTGTTTTTATCTAAATTGTTCTTGAATGCAACTGATATGCATCAGGGAGAATACAATCAGCAATAATTTGCATAGCACATGCCAAAAGCTGTGAAAAAGTTTTCGAAACTTGGATTAAAAATACAGTTATAACTATATAAAAAAATTTATATCCTCCATGCTTTATACATCAAAGTGGCATTACAATTCTTACCTGCAATAAAAAAAAAGAGGATACATAACAAATTAAAGATGAGCACCGAAGACATTGGTAACCTTGGGCACTATCATGTCAATTAAATAGTTGGGTCCATGTACACCTATTAAAATATGGAATTTCATCGAATAAAATACACTTTTAGGCAGGTATGTGCCCTTAAAGAATTTGTCTTTCTTTTAAAAAAATGACAACGCTTTTTGAAAGGGGCATTCTAATCTACAGCAACAATACTTCCATAACAGTTCCACCAGCAATGATTGGTAACCTTTAAGTGGAGACCATTTCTGGCTTGAAAATATCTTAAAGATTTCATGAACATAGAGCATGTTTTTTATGTTCAATTTATTATTCCTCTTCCTCGAAAGTTGACCCGTTCATCGAATAATTTTAATTAATCAAAACTATAAGAAGAAATAAATTAGGATGATACTGAAATTATCCATTTTTTGTTTTGGTCGATCCTCCGTTTATTATATGTGTGACCCTTTTCTGAAGACCCAAACGTTTCAAATTTATAACTAAATCACATTTTCAATTCCATTATTACAAATTACTCAATCACCTTACACATTGAATGAAAACCTTGGTAAAAAATATTATGGTATCAAAAGTTTTCTTTAAAAATCTGAGATATTTTACAATAGCTTAAAGCCTTAATGTCAATGAACCATCAATTACTTCGAATTCTTATCTAAATGAAGGCAGCATATCGAGTTCGATCAAAGTAACAGCGTATATAATTAACCGAACAATAAAAGAATACCTCTTTGATAGGCATTGTAGAAGTTGATGAAAGATAAGGACATTTTTTTATGGATAAGCAACTTCTTTATTCTGTGGAAGCGACGTTTCGACACGGATCTAATGTCGTTGTCAAGCAACACTTGCGATGCTATCTGTTGGGCTAGATCTCAACCTACATTTACATATATATTCTAGATCTCTTATCAGAGAAAAACTAGGTCTATAGGTTAAATGTAAAATACTTAAGGGAATCGACCGACCTTAATGGTGACGAAACTTGTCCAATATCCTTATATATTGCTATACATGATCACATGATCTCAAAAAGAATAACAATTTCCCATGGGATTCCAAGACCGGCTTACCCTCGTATGGGTTTAAAGCGTGTGTTCGTATCAAACGTGAATATAGAAGTAAACAACTTTCTACTACTCGAATTGAGTGCAATTAAAAGGTGTTTATTTTACGATTTATTCAAAGAGCTTTAAAACCTTTACATATCTTAATCGTTATAAAATACAATTGTACATGGAGTACAGTTATAAGACTACAGTGCAACTTAATAAATGCAGGTGTAATTGTATCCTATATGTATTTGATGTTTCATATGACCCTCAAAGGGGTATTATATAATAAGCTCTATTCTCGATTCATAGGCCGTATAATGAGCATATCTAATAATCATCTCTGGCAAGCGAATTCTTAACAAATTATCAAGACACTATCGACGAAGGTAGCATTATAACAATGGAAACGATTTTCGCCGCCCTTCTTTTAGTTTAACGAACGTAAATTAATTGCCTCGTTATGTTTCAGGATAGTTTTCAAACCGCAGATTTTCGCCCGTGACTATAATATTTGTATCAATAGAAAAGCTTCCCTCCCGTGCGCTCGGAAAGGTATTAACACAGAAGAAAAAAAGTCTGTTCTTCTTAAGATAGGAGCCCTTCAGTATTTTTGTATACGGGTATCTAGGTGTGTATAAAATGGAACTTTCGTATTTTGCACAGTAATTTGACTTGTTTGATAATTGTTTTCTGTATTTCAAAATAATCAAAAAGGACAATAGCATTAAAGATTGTCATGATCACATTGACTAGACGCACACTTACAAGACATTAGTTAACATAACATGAAAAGTGTAATTACCAGTTACCATTCGTTCAAATAAAACGTTAATGTCTGATAGATTAGTCTCCCTGGTGCATCATGATCTTAAATTAAAGGTCAAATCAGATTATAAAGTCACAATACGATATATCTCCCACTCGTACATAGTGATATTAATATTCATTTTTTATGCATAATTCTTCATGAATATTGTGAATTCAAAAATCTTGGCTGACATAGAAGTCCTTGTCGAGGAGAACAGAACATCCCAATTAGACATTTCCACCAATCAGCCGTCAAGATTTTCTGACATCTATTGTGACATGACAGGAACCCAGTGTCATTTAACCTTCCGCAGCAAATCACTTTAAGGGGTTTGAGGCACTGACACACTTAGATCTGCACTATAAGAAACCGATGTGACCTCTGTGGACTGTTTGACATAGATACAATCATTATGTGCAATTGTTTGAATGAGATGTTCCCCTATTTAAATGTGTCTACTTGTAATCTTGTATTCTATATTGGAATAGTCCTTAGTAGGTTAATATAAAGTTTTCATGTCAACAACGGATCGTTTTCATCTCTAAAAAGGCCTAGTCATTATCTGTTAAGGTGCATGTATTCGACCTATTATCGGTATAGGTATAGTATAGACAACTATTTTCTGAATACCGTATATCGTGTTCTAAGCGTTGAGTGCAGCCTGATGGAAGCTAATATAAGTGATTTAAGTAAGAAACTAGAACTCGTACTTATTGAATTACCACAGCAAAAAAGCATGTCAGTTGGGCTTGTCTGTAACATTCAATGAATTCAAACAATACAAGGCCCACTAATATACTAAATCATATCGATGAGATTTAAGACACGTCGTCATTGCAATATAGCTATAGCCACCCGATACTACCCCTGTGTAGAAGTGCTCAGATAAAAATGCAGGAGATACGAATTATAGGTTGCGACTTTTTATTAGGTATATAGTATTCAGGTAGTGTGGCGGATGAAATACATGTTCTTGATGGTCACCGACAAACTCTGTTATGTGCTTTAGTTAAATAAAAATTACAAAGCCATTTCATTGTAAATAAATAAATATAATTTTTATGCCACATTTGAAAACTCATGCTACTTCAAATATGAGTTTTGTTTTAGATATTATCTATTGCTTATTTGATTAAGTTTATAAAAGCTAAGAGATGTCTTTATTCAAAAGGTCTTCTCGACTTTTATATTATGAAAAAACATAAGAGTCAAGGTTTGTATACTTTTTAGTCATTTCTCGGCGCCCGTATTCAATATCAGTTGTTTCTATCAGTATTTCTACTGTGATTGCTTTTGTTAATAAATACACAGTCGGTTTCAAAGTTTCAACTACCAATTCAAATAGTCATCGATGCAGAAACTGAAAACAACATCTTCATTTGCAACTTGTCAAGATTTCTTTAGTTTGATTATTGAATCAATAGTGGTGTATGAAAAGATGTATACTATTTCCATCTACTCCAGAAGCAATAGGCTAGAAGTTGAAATCTTGTTTACTGATTTCTTGGCTAGTGAAATGTATTATTTGTAGATTATAATGATTTTGGCCCTCATTGATGTCACAGGGAATAAAAGGAATGTAATACTATGACCCAGTCTAATGATGACAAATTTTACAGTTACATAGCACATAGCTCTATTTCTATAAAGGGATCTTATCTTCGCTTTTGTATAAATCCACTGTCAGCATTTGTGTTAAATGTCATTAGCACTGCAGGATATTTATGGAATGTGATTCGATTTACTACAACGACTTTAAAGGTTACGGACACATTACGTTGTCTGCAGAGAAGGTACGTTAGTATTTTATAATTGACTGTGTCTAGCTTGAAATTATCAAAAGGACATTGTCATTGAGTGGATGAAACTATCATTAAACTTATGTTTGACGACGGTCTAGGTTTGAAGATCTTATTCCTTTTCAAATTATCGTTCTTGTCCAACACAGAAGTCAGGTAATATCAGGGAAAGAACAATTGCCTTGTATAGAGTATCACAAAGCAAATAAATTAAGGTAAAGAATTGTGTCACATCTGAAACTTTTATATTCTTGTAACCTGTTTCAATAATACCGTCGCGATTGCCTACGCTTATAAGTACATGTCGACTAGCGTTTCCTGCAAAGAAAAAAGTACCTATATTTACAAACGCCGAATATAGTCATCATACAGGCAGTGTGATATCAATTATGAATTATGAAGTAGGATAAAGACTACAGAGGAGAGTATGTATCATGCAATCACGGGAAAAAGATACGAAAACAAAATCTCATTTATTTTTGCTATTACAATTGGAAGAGAGAGTGCTATTCGATATTATTTCAGCTTTGGCGTCATAGTTTATCCTGGAGGTGTCTACAAATTGTCATTACGGGGAGATGAATGGGATCTTTCTTCTTTTACAGAAGGAGGAATCAAAGGGAGATTAATCTGGACTTTACATCCTACATAAAAGAAGTGGAATAGAAGGGCAGAGGTAGTTGAGTGGAAACATCCCGCAGCGAATCAATATCATTGAACGTTTAAGATTTATTGTTCTTCATTTATTACTTTCAGCTTTTTGATAAAAAGCTTGATATTTAAAAGACTTTCTTTGTAGTTAGGAACATATATTTCGTCTACGTATCTAGTATAGAATATATATGTTAGAAATTCGTTTGATTGTATTTTAGTTCATGTTCTTATAGGACAGGGATGTGTTTCATATTAGCTTTGCTTTTGGAAAACAATTATTGCATTCGCTCTTTATCAAATGCTCCTTTTCTTTCTCTGACTTTCTCTCACTTTCATCTATCTACCTGGACTGGACTCCACATCCAACCTGATTAAGGAGTAAGAATATATTCCTAAATATCGTGAATTTTTAAAAAATTATGTCAAGTTAATGTTCTTTAATGAAAACATGGTAAATAGAAATAGCTAAATTAACAACATGTTGAATAACAATAACTAACAGAATATTGTCTTTGCAGTGATTACTAACAATAATGCACACCAGGCTCACAATCTTAATCAGAGACCTAACATTTGGCAAATTCCACTCCAGTGTGTTCATAGTGCGACCACAAGTCTTTTGGGATTCACCCAGAATAGCTCCTTTCCTTGATTGACCTTTCAGTTCTAGAAAGCCACAGAGTGCCCATATCGGATTCTGGTTATTCAGTTTGCTGGCAGAAATTGTTGTTGTGACGCGCTTAGTTTGACAGAAATAAATGACAAGATGACATGTTAGTAACGTTTCTAATAATGACAGAATTCTTTGCATTCAAAGTACCAATGCTCATTGATTTCTAGGATGAATTCGATGTTCAATTTGGTGTTAAAGCATAAACAGATGAAATAATTAACAATCGACTGCACTAAATTAACATTTTATAAACATATCAGTGCATCATTATGGAAAAAAGAGTTTTAAAATTTTGCGAATTTTGCGGTATTTCAGCATGCAATACTGAAAACCTATATAAGCATATAAATAACCGGCGAAGATCAGCAATCTGTCCAATAGATATAGACAATAGATATATCAGTAAAAGCATTTGAAATAGGATGGGCAGGCTTTGGAAACTGAATATAAACGATATTATCTAAACACTGGAATTTTGAATCATCATTCTTTAACCCTTGGTTACATAGATATCCGTTGACCAAATGTTATGTACGCCTTAACATATCGCGTTCCGTTAATGAAGAGCTTATGGGAGTTGAATCAGACAACTCAGTCGATGGTTTGGCTGTTAATGAGCCTTTTTCTCATCTTTTCAATACGTCGCTCTACATATTTCAGTGTGAATTCGGTCTAGAATGACTAACATGTAAAGTTTGATAGTTTGTAAAAGAACACAAACAGTTTGTTTGGAGTGCAATCATGAAGCTCTATGCTGTAAATACGTCTGAACTGTTAATGACTCAACTAAAGGTAGAAGGATCAGACAAATCCTTAGATGATGTTTGGTGTGACAGCCCTTTATCAGATTTAGAGTGAATATATAATACACGTTATATAGAGATGGTGAGTATCGATCCTAGTATTTTGATAAAATTGTCAATAATATTTTCAATAACATTCTGAATTCATCTTCACCCCAGTCGACAGAATGAGAAGGTACAATTGCAATTGATTATGAATATCGACTTGATGTCTCTTTCAAACATAATGTGAATGCTATTTAAAAAATTATTAAATTGTGCTGTGATCTTCGTCACAAACCTAAAAGAACCACCCTGACCATATTAGTATCAAATTGTGTGCAGTCTGAAGAGGACTTAAATTCGTTGGAGGGTGATCTGCACAGTACTACTAAGTGTTCACCTAGGCCCTGTGTTATAGCATTAACTATAACGTTACAAAATTGATCTGAATATAATGAATTCGCAGAAGTCATGAATTTGAATGTAGAACTCATTTTTTCTAAGGTGTTTCGGAATGTTGTTACAATTTTCGTCCATAAAAAAGTTTGTATTCACATTAAGATAAAGCAATATCAATTCAAGAACACCCTAACGTCAATACATATACGTTGATAGATTTGTATGCATATTTTCATACTGCAAGGATAAAATGTTCTGTGCCTCAGGGAAACGTTTCCAGTTTTCTAATATCAATTCACTTAAAATCGCTACATTATATCAAAATTAAAGACCATTGTCTATCATTTTTAAGTTGGTTGCACTCAACGAACAGGAGAAATCAAAACAGATTCAGTGTTTTCTACGGCACCATTTTTCTTCTCAATAAGGTAAGAAATCAATGTTTTTTGCCACGCCTAGTTGCCAGAGTACATGTTTTAACTGGAATTTTTGGAAGGTATCGGGAGCGATACAATGATGATGAGCGTATAAGTCAAATCAACATGTAACATAGTGAGAGGCTTATGCCAACCTTAAGCAACCATAAGCTCGAAAACTGCGTATTCATAAATCCATGTGTGACAGTCGTCAATATGGACATAGATGTTCAGGGTAACTTATCCTTATCGCATATTTCAATGGACAAACAGCATTGATTTTTTAAGAGTGATGTCCTGTTCAACTTTAGACTTAGACTTTAACGTATTTACGAATACCTATACCTTCCCGTGGTCGAGATCAATCAAAATCCGTTATAATTAGGTGACATTGCCTTAGTGCTTGTGGTTTAAGCGTGACTTAAAGTTACTGATTAGATATAAATCTGAAGAAAAAGTTTAACTCTGGTTGATGTAGATTAAATCCAAGAATTATCTTTGAGCAAATTTTAACGTTAGATTTAGAAAAAACATTGAAAGATTTAATAAGCCATCATTTTCGATGGTAGATAAGTAGTAATTCTGATTCATAATTTGATAATACTTTAATACTGAAGTTTTTAATCTAAGGTTGTTAATGCTTTTTTACGTCCTTTTCGTATCAAAGACATCTTGCGTTTATAAACCTTGAGAATGTAACCTACCAATTTTGGTAAATTGTTGTCAATCTGAGGTTCTAGAAAAGACAATCAAGATTTAGCCTAGATTTTATTAACGACTAGCTGATGAATGTTTATTAGGTAACATTTCCGTTCCTTAAACGTATCATTACGATATCGAATACATAACCCTCAGCATGCATGAAAATGTAAGACCAGAGGAAATAATATAACGAGGGACACGTATTTCAAGCTTCATTTTCGGTTTCATTACTCACTTTTTAAAAATATGTCGAGTTTCCAAAATCAATAGCATAACTTGTGACTTGTGTTCTATACTAAACGTTTAAATGTCTATGAGTAAGTATTGCTTATGGAAAATGGTGCCTTTAATCTTTTCATGGATATAATTAATCAGCCTGTTTACAAAACTGATATCCACGAACAATGAATTGGCTATTAGATGGTTAAGCTACGTTATCAAAGTTGTTTTCTTACTTATATAAACTATAAGTTATCGTTGTTCGGTTTTAGCAAGATGGGGTCGATAAGTAATTTACCAACCCTCATTACAGCAGTATTAGTTTAATCCACAGCCCAATCAAGGATCAATATGCCAACATCAGAAAACAAAGTAAAGGTAATAAAACAAATCAATATGTACCTAAGGATTATCTGATACTTACCTTGACCCTTACAGTTCGTAATTTGTTGTAGACTCCACAAGGTCATGTCTTATTTACATTGACATTTGGGTGTAACGTCAATCCCAGACGAAAATATTTCAGGATCATAATGTTAAAGTGATACCGTGAATACTTAATGCTTTAGAGGCAATACCTCTAAGCGGCACGGACGGAATGGCTGATGTTGAAGTTTAGGACTTGATCCAAGGGCATGTGTTATTATTTATGTAAATATTTTGTTTATATTATATGTGTGAATGTCAGTATCGGCGAAATCCGCATCAGTACGTTCAGAATCAAGAATTACCAGAAATTATATTGTTGCGTTAACATGTATCATTCTTTTACAAATTTAAAAAGGTTGCCCTCCCTCAAGTCTGTGTAAAAGGTGACTCATTTGACATTTCAAAGACTGATATACTAAGAAACGCTGTGTTTTTATAATCCTTGTCATATGAGGAACAGACAGTAACAAGATTCGATCCACACTATAAATCAACAAGAACAACAGAGTAAAATGACACAATAAATGTTAACGAGGGTACGTGTATGTACATTAACAGAATCAAGGTGTTGTTTGACCTTAAAAGGATACTTTGGCTGGAATGATATCGCTTTGTACTTCGATACAGCATTTTGGTTTCGGTAATGTTTTAACAATCATTGTGTTTTCTGTTTTTCCTATGGTGCAATTATTGATCAAAGTTATCCAAAACTCGAATGTTATTTTTTATTATAACTAAGGTTTTGCAAGTTATCGTTATCAAGAAATATATACTTAAATATAATCTGTAGAAAAGATACGACATGCTGATTTGCATATATACATTTGATTCTTTAAATTTAAAATCATTTCATTATCATAATTAACATGCATACTGAAGGGCCATAGTGAAGTGAAGAGTGAAAATCTGAAAATAAGATTTGAATCTCTCCTCTGTTTTCATTTCGATTACTGTTATCATGTATTAAAGAGGGTCAATACTAATGCTTTTGTCATTCATGTGTCGTACATAAAAAATAATTATATATTACCATTTTGTATCACAAGGTAGAGTTCTCCTTCAGTATGAGCAAGGAACGAGTGTCAAGTTATCAAATGTGACATGTGTTGACAGTAATTATATCATTGTCAATATCAACTCGATTGCTGACAGTGATAGTGTACCTCCTAGCAAATTTAGTACATCAGTCTTTTTTAGATTAATTTAAATACACAAATCCTAATGCATATAAAGTTTTAAATGATGTTACATGAAAGCGTGAGATTATCATGAATTATTAACCTCATTGACATTTTGAACCTGATTTTTCAATATCACAAAACGTATGGGAAGTGAACCTCTTCACACTATTGTAAAACATCTTTTATTAACTCCTTTTTCGAACTATAAATTTCACATTTTGCTTTATAATTATAACAACTGTAATCACTTATGATCAATCGCAATGGATAACCTGTTTCTCATACTTTAAAGTCAAATGAAATGTGTATACTATTCATTATATAAGTAAAGATAATATTAAACTTATGATTATCGTATTTCTGACAAAATTTCATGCTAGTTTTTTTCACACTACGTTTGGGAACATTTTAATGTTATCTATCCTCTTGGATTGAACTTTGTGACAAAGATACTTGAAAGTTGCCCATTTACATTTCACCCGGTTTTCAAATGTAGGACTTCGCTAAGGATTGATACTCTGCAAGACCCGTCAACACCAATAATGTCTTTTGATAGATATCTAATTTAGAGATGAAAAATTAGGCCGATGACTGACACATGTATCTCCAGACTTAGCCTTGTAATGTGATAAAAATATGTTTTGATTAGTGTCGACATGAAAATGTATGTTCCAGACTTCGAATATACATTATCAGGTTTCAATATCAAAAGGGACAGTGGCACATATTTTAAAAGATTATTTCTTAAAAATTTTTCGTAAGAACTTACTTTCCGCCAAATGAATTATTTTCAGAAAGTCGGAACATCTATCTACTCAACCGGATCATCCAAATTCTTGTAATTTATCAAATATTAAGCAAAACCACTGGCGGCCGTTTTTTGTGTTAACACCTTTTAAACCTTTAGGTTAGGGAAATGGTTTCGCATAGCTCAACCAATCATGTTGAGTTCAATTTAAAACTGCTACTTTCTATAATAAAACATTGTCATGCAGTTGGAAACCTTTATTTTATTATTTAGGGATACGTTTATAAATGGCAACAAAGTTCTACTGCCTTTTGAACATAGATAAATAAACATAATTATTTTTGATGATATCTTTGTAAAGAAATGCCATTAAGGATAATTCCACACAAAGTCAAGGATCTAACAATATAAACTTAGTTTAATTTTCAATGTGAAAAAAATGCAAATAAGTACATGTACATGTATACGTCGCCACATAAGTACATTTTAAACAGATATAAACAGATTACTACAGTCTCTATACATTTTAAGAAATGTATGTCTATTTTATCCTTCGTTTACATCTAAATGTATGTATTGTCTCATAGGCCACCGGATGATGTTTTTCTCATGTAAAATCAATATGTTTTGTTATGCATGTGTTAATGTGATACAACATTTCTTCTTCTTCTTCTTCTTCTTCTACATGTATCACATGCTGCACGCAAGAGATCATAATGCAGAACATTCATCCGGTTACACTTACGGCTGAATGTCTTAACCTTTTGAATTGAGTTTTCACGGCTACTAAAGTAACCTATTGTGTCTTTGGGTTATTAACGCAACAGTCTACTTAGCAACAGATTTAACGCAACAGTCTACTTGGACATTGCCATGAATGAATCACGTTTAGGATTTAATATCTTTATGGCGTTGATCGTTGACATTTGAGTAACAAGGGGAATAACATGTGATCACTAAATTTTTATTTACAAAACTACTCCAAAACATGAACTCTTACATGGCTGTGCAAATTTATTATAGAACACCCTTTGTATTATCAATATGTATGGACCTTTGCCGTCCTAAAAGCTTTTAGATAATCGTAGAGACTGATGCATTTCACTGTATGGATCATTTTAACACCATGGGCATATAATCCATATCAAAAGGAACTATAAATGTCACACATTCTGACTCTCTGACTTGACTCAGCTTTCCACCTTACATCATGACATCCTCTGTCTGTTCCTCGAGTTTAATGTCACATGGTCGGAAATGTCAGGCGTTGAAATGTAAAACTACAACACTAACTGACCTT
Organism: Phorcus lineatus; assembly: GCA_921293015.1. Lineage (NCBI taxonomy): Eukaryota > Metazoa > Mollusca > Gastropoda > Trochida > Trochidae > Phorcus > Phorcus lineatus. Next base: position 8,968,836 of record OV121083.1, read on the forward strand.
CCAATACAAATTGTATAGATTTTATTAGGTGACCTCACCTGTTTAATGTTTATGTTTATGCAATAACACGATAACATAGCTGCACATTATATAAGCATGTCAGCATCATACTTTGTTGAAGAAACAATATGAAATGTGAACTAAACTTAGTCCGTGAAAATGGTATGTATGATAATGGTATCCATGACGTTCTTTTTTCGTTCAATTTATTGCCAATTATTTTCTTTGAGTTATTAAATCAAACCAAAATATCCGTCGAAATTGTGTGTTCTCCAAATGGTTTAAATCGGCTCTCGGGCCAACCTCGGAGATTTTGGTATCGTGAAGAAACGATCTGACTTTAATCAATAAATTTTGACATCGAAATGCCATTGTGATTATTCTTATCTCTTTTTTAAATTATGATTATGGTTGTTTCAAGTATATTGTTATTGACATCATTGGAAAACTTTTCGGGATATGAGTTTGATTTTGACAATCGAGCAAAATACAAAGACCGAAAAACAGCTACAAAGTATATAGCAACGGATCCATAGCCACCATTCCATGTATTCAATCTTACGGCTAAGAGAAATATAAGATTTCCAATGAAAAATGTAACATTTGCAAAGACAAAGATATTAACATGTCCATGTTTATCATCTTGTTCTGATTAAATTATCAAAAATATATAATGTTATCCATTCAACGAAATTAATTCATTAAGATACATTTCTAATATTAAAAGAAAATACTGAAAAATAGGATGATTTATTGAAAATGTTATGAACCGCTGCGTAACCTTTTGGGCTTTTAAAATCATTAAAAGAATTCATATTCGTCTCCCTTGCGTCTTTTTTGTGTCGATAAGCTAAATAATTTACAACATGGATGGAGTTAATCTACATAACCAAACTGACGTAAAACTGGTAACGTTATGATACAGGGTAGCTACATATTAATACAACTCATTTTAAATGTAATCAGACACTATAGTAAATGTGAAGGGTAACATGCAGAGTCTACACAATTTAGCGATTTAAAACATTGTCTAAATGAAATGTATATCTCTTGACATAAATAAAGGAGTGTTCAAAAGTCATGTACTACCACATATGTTAAATATATCATCCTATATAACCACCTAAGACTTACTCCTGAAGGACAATACCATACTTCAAACTGTATAACTCAACATTGACCTCCCCAGAAGTCACAACTACAACATATTCCTATTGAATTGTCCTGATAAAAGAAACCAAGGTCCTAGTTTTAGATACAGATCAAAGAAGGTAAAGTAATATAAAAGTGTAAAGCTTCTCTCTGATGACCATGTTTATGCAAGTGTCTCTTTTTCTGTATTGACCTCCATCTTCTTGCCCACATAGTCAACGTTCACAGTTAATCAGGTTAGGGGTACGGGGGCTTCAACATATGACAATTAAAGAACGTCGAGTAAAGTGTTGTCGCTGATCTCGGCTTCCAGAGATGTGCAATTTTATTAAACAACAACGAATGGACATCGCTGTAAATTCCCGGCCTTGTCGGTGCGCTGATGCCTGATTACATATGTCCTTATATATGTGATATACATATACGTCAATTAATGATTGTACACAATACACTATAATACACATCATTAAGTATTTGTCGGCTCAAACTGCTAGTTTTGTTACATGAATACGTCTCACGATACGATAAATATTAGTACAAATGCATCAAATTATAAGGGTTTCAACATAATTTTCACCTTGGTGACTTTTGCTCTTCGTCTACAGATGACAAAGTTGCTGAATAGTGTGTTAATAACACTGTTACAATGATGTCAAAGATAATGTCACTTTTGCGACACCGTTTAAGCTTTTCATATTATCCGAAATTATTAAGACACATAAATACATAAGCTTCGAGAGCTGAGTTACAGACTGGAATATATACAGAAATAAGATTTCACCGAATATCTTTCAACATGGTGCCCCTGCCATGTGACATTCTGCTGTCATTGGTTTTGGAATGATTTGGTGTCTAAAAGCACTCGATAATGGCAATGACTATCAACAGAATCGAAATGCCAACGAGACCTTTTTTCAATGTTTGAACTGATGGATGTCAAACTGAGCTGAAAATAGATAAGAAGGATTGATGTTTGATATGGTGAAACACAGTTGTTGCTGTATTGCTGACCTTTAGCATTGGTCTGGTTTGTATTAGGTATCTAAACCTATATAAATGTACGTTCCCGTGATAACATAGATACTCACTCTTGCCCATTGCCAAAGACAAAGTGGATGAAATATTATCAGTAATTTGCTCATTGCTGATTGTATAACTTAAACTTGTATCGACTAACAGACAATTGTTTAAAGGCTGGAAATGAAATGTTAATTTGAATATGTTTAGCATGGGATAAAATGCTGCTCTTTTAGCTTTACGCACATGTTAGATAACGGAGAAGGTAAGTTGGATAAATTGTACCTTGTCCCTTTCTTCACTGAATAAGATATCTTTATATCAGTAGATAACGTACAACTTGTACCTTTTAAGATTGAAACATCATAATTTGCAAACATATGGCCGGTTCCTTTCAAGGCCAAAAACAAACATCTAAACTTGTTAAATCATTGATACAAACCTTTGACCTGGCAAAGTATTTTATTGGAGACCATGTTTAAAGTCTATAACTAGTGATAGTTTCTTGGTAAATGACCCTTGGTAAATGACCAAATGGTTACCTATGTGTTGAAAAATCTCAAAGTTAAACGGAGCTTTGAAGAAATGACAAGGTTTAGGCCATATCAAGACTACAGAAGGACATACTTATTATGCAAGATTTTGTTTTAGCAGCTGTAGGGTTGAAATTTTATTGTGAATTTAAATGTAAGTGTCCCCCCTCCCCATTTTCATATTCCCGGATCCACATCTGAGTAGGAGTAGAAACAAGGTACGAAAGTCGTGATATCGCCTGTCACATGTAATGACAGTAATTATTGCAGTGTCATTTTCAATACGCTATGCCGACATGCTTGTCTCTTCGCAAGGAGAGGGGACAGTCATATTCGACGTGAAATAAGATAATTCTGTTCTGTTTTATCTAATAAGGTAAGTTCACTTATGGACATGAATACCAAAACAAAGATCTTGAAATGGTACATATCGATAATCAGATAAGAAACCTTGCTATCTGGAATGATATCTTATTTAGGGGTCCCTGACAAATGATTATTCCGGGAGATTGCTAGCTGTCAGGAAATGTAGAAGATGTATTTCTGACAAGGAGGTCTAGTTACGAATCAAAGAAAACCTATACATAGCATTTAAGATCTTGTTTCTTTATTAACTGGACCAAACATCATGTTACATTACGTACCAATCTTGTTAAATTGTTATCAAAGTTAATTTTTTTGGCGTCGAAGGCAAACCTACACAATCCAAATTTGTTTAATGCTATAATAGAATTTGAAAATACATAACATATTGTTCCACATACTAAATAAATTCGATGAGCTTGGCCTTGTTATTTTTTAGTTCTGGACCACAAACCAAACTCTATGTTGCGTTTCCATGTAAACTGCCAAAATAGAATGTTGGTAGAAAATTAAAACCCCGAAAGACACCACTTTACATGATGTTTGTCCACAAACCAAGCTTGGGTTTATGATTTTCTTATTTCTAGACTGGAAAGAATTTGCACAGACTGTAGCGCGGAGATAAATTCTATACGCCCGTGAAACTTCATTTGGGATAACAAACCTTTTAAAAACTTAAAGACGCTATCACATATACGAATTCGTAAATAGACATAATGAAGAGAAATTGCAAATCTCTCGATATTACTAACGAGCTGCACTCAGGTACAAATGTAGTTTATCATATAGGTTATTTGGAAAATATGCACTTACTAAAGCTAATAATCTTATTCTCATTGCCCGCGATGGTAAAAATTAAAGCATTGCCTATACTTTGTATAATACATGGTGCACTTTCTGATATAAGTTAGAGGGACAGTAACACTTTTTAGAAATATATATTTTTAAAAATGTTCTTCAAAGACTATAAGTTTATGCCAAAGAGGGTCAAAACAACCCAATACTTAACCCGATCATGCGCAGTAGTATAGAAAAATTCAAGTGAAAAGCAAAAACCACTCGCGGCCATTTTTGTGTGAACACCTTTTCATCATACATGTATGCGTTTTTTTCTAAAACCGCTTCTTTTGATTAAAAAAAATACTTTTCTTGAAATTGGAAACATTTAGTTTTGTTTTCATGAGATGTAAATCACGCGTTACTGTCCCTTTTATAGATACTAAGATATATTCAAAAGCTGAAGATATTCCCAGATCAGCCGTTTTCAACAATTAATATTAGCGACTTGATCAAAACCGACATTGTCTTCTTTGTCTTGAAATAGTGAATAAAGATTTGTTTCTATCGTTACCTTAAGTAATTGTGTCCTTTATAAACAATGACCTTTGGAAGCTGATCGTCGCTGAACACAAGATTCCTGATAAAGGTCATTTATAAAAACGCCAATTTGCCATTATTTTCCAATTTTGGCCTAGGTATACACATTATTCTTACCTCAAACTTTCGGAGTTACTGTAGTTTGGATTCAAGATCATGAATATTTAAATTTTCACTTATCCCTAAATAAAGAACGTTAATTTTCATGGATTCGTAAAAAAGGACTTAATGTCCTACACATCTTGGGATAATTTGAAAACTAAAATGCAGTTTAAATGTTGTAAATGTTTGTATTTAAGCCAAACTAAATCGAAGCATGACTCAACCGGCTTATTTGCTGTTGAAATATAAGTTGTCGTGTTTCAAGCGAAAACTGTATACGGCCATTTTAGAGGAACACCTTCAAAACCAATGAACGGATTAAACAAATTGTCTTAATATAGCTGGCTTCGGGTTCCGTTTTCGTAAGACATCGTGCTGCGGTGTCTTTAAAGGATATGCAGTGCAATGTTACATTCATTCCACCGTTTGCAAGATGCAGATTAATAGAGAAAAGAAGTAAGATTTGCAAGCTGTCGGGTTTAGTCCATCTGGAAATCTAAAAAATATTTTCCATCTGTGAAGTGTTCTATTGCCGGAGAGAGAAAAAGTATGTACCTTGCCACTAAAGTGATATATTTCTTTGTCTCGCATGTCTCTTTTGGAGCGAAATGTAGAGTATGTTGTGAGCAATAACGTCACTTTTATCCTTGAGATTGTTCTATATTTCATGTCGGTTATTACTGTCTTCCGAGGGTCTAAAAAAAACAACAGTGATATTTCCAGATGACAGGAAGTAATATCGAACTGACACAAAATCACTCTTACGAAAACCGCTGAGACAGGAAAATGGCTTCTTTGTTTTGTTTTGATTCTTAGAGGGCATTGTGATAATGATCCGAGTCTGAAATAACTAAATTTAATGATTGTTATAGATTCGTATTTCACCATCAACATTTAGACTGATGGATAACGGAAGTTCCAGAGAAGCACTGAAAGTTGAAAGAGTTGTATCTTTTTAAAACACATTGGTTGTGTTACGTAAACACCGGTGGCGAGTGAGTCAGTACCGCTTAGCGTGCTGTCAGCAGTGTTTCAGCTCTTCAACACGTTGATGTTGATCAAAAGAGAATAGGTCGGTCATTTAAGGGAGGGAAAAAACCTTTGACCTGTTCAACTTGGTTGCCATTCTCTCCCCACTAAGGTTGCTCTTTCATAAATTTCAATACTAACCAATGTTGTAATATGTGTTCTTCTCGGGTTTCCCGCATGTTCCCCTAGCGACAAAGTATTGAAACACAAAGGAGCGGTAATTGTTGTCAAGGAGGTCAATGAAATAATGCAGTAAATTTACTGTGTTCTGTAAAGAAGAAGCAAAGTGCACATCCAAATAAAGTTTAGCTTTCCCGAAGCAAACCGAAAAACTGAGACCTTCGAATCATAACTTTCCAAGCTAGTATTAGCAAAGATATTAGAACAGGAATATTGGTAGAGCATGCTTGGGAAAAATCAAAGATTCCGCTAACATAATTTTGAGGGTCACAGAGACACCTCAACAACACGATAAGCCCCTTGTCACGTGGAGGCTCTTGTTTCAAACAATCTCCGACTAAGTCTACCTTTCATCTAGTCTGCGTTGCCATCGGTACCTACACAATGTGCAATTTTAATTAGTATAGGGTCAACAACAAAAACAGCTAATCGTTATCTGATATCTTTAGATAGTTGCATTGGTTAACGTAAAGGTGCAACCCATGTATTACTAAACTTCATGTTCATAATTTCCCTTTCCTTCCTTTTATTTTCAAAGGTTAAAATATGAAAATATATTTTAACAAAATTGGTTTATCCATAAATACTCAAAAGAAATAAACAAAATCAATTACACTATGACAAATCTTCAGGTTTCTTTATTGTCCTGAAAGTGTCGCGCTTTGAAACCCATAGAAAAATCCGTATAACTAACATTAATGTCACAGTAATTTTGCATTAAACTCTCGCTGGAAGTAATTCGCCTCACAATACAGACAGTGACATTTAATATCACACTATATTTTTCTTCAGAAGAGGAATTATGTATGGCAATCCGAATATTTTGAAATTTATTGAGTGTTCTTGTAGCCACAATAGCCAGATGAGTAATGAAATGTTGATCCATGATATTTCAAGAGGTATGAGCGAGTATCAAAATGTCTTTGGTTATATAAGAGCAAGCCAAGCTAGTTAAGCCATGATTATTATGATTTTAACAGGTCTCAAACGGGTCAGGAAATGTGTACTTTGACATTGTATTTGTACCGAAAAAACTTTCAATTAATTCAATTTGACTTCCGTAATTTGAAATACATCTAGTGATTGAAACTGTCTCATATTTCAAATTGATACAAATCAAAGGAAAACGTCATGGTTTCAAACAAAAGAACAAAGTTATTCAAGCAAGGTCAGAAATATTCCTCCACGGAATTTCAAATGATAGTAGGGTGTCTTTCGTACAGTTTTTGAGGACATTATGTGGTTAAACATTAGATGATGCAAACAATATATTTACACGAAGTTTTGAGCTAATACCATTTTACAGAGATGGGTTGATTTTCTATGGTGATTCATGCTTCCTGTTAAACCACTGTGAAATATATAGGCCGATAAAAACCAGAACATAGGAAAGGAATGTGTCAAGCAATGGATCCTACTCGATACTTAAGCGTTGACAATAAATTGTGCAAGGGCAGTTAACATGGTCGTCACACTCGACTGACGACTAAAGATCAATATCAACAACAGTTAATATGATCCCCTCAGCTCGTAGAATACTAGTATACTGATTTTCAAACAGACTGACACAATTTTGTAAAATATTTTGCTGATGATTGTAGGCTCACAATTGCAGACCCTTTGCAAAACAATCAAGCAATATGAAGTAATCTTCTTATATTTAGAATTGACCCTTTCATTCAAAATGATCATGTTGTACATGCTTTTGTCATCGTTCTGTTTTTTAATTTTTTGATAAAATAATAAAGTCAAGAAATGAATATACGAAAGTATTTTTTAGTTTTGATTACGAACTCTGGTAAGATTATTCGATTGAAATGAATTCGATGACGAACCATTCCTTCCGATAACATTATGTTAACCCTTTAGCTCAATAGCACAGCCCACTCGCAATTTCACGTCACGTTCCCTGACCGTTGAGTTGTCCACGGCAGATCTGCAGCTGTCAGGAGATGAAGAAGATATATCTCGAACAAAAGACAACAAATCAAAGGGACAACTAATCCCCACAGACCACTTTACATCTAGTGTGACTAGAAACGGGTCAGGACAAGAACGAATTCCAATCAGCATGTCAATGCACACGCAAATTCTTAAATGAGGAATTCGTGGCATTAAGTTGTGATTGGGAGAAGTAGGCGTGTACTGGGAGTTATCTACCGCAATGAGTATTTAACAACATCAATTGAAGAGTCATGATTCTCTTTTGCAACGTGTACGTAAGGTTGGACATACAGGTAAACGGTCACAGGAAGAGAGTGCAGCCATTTGTCATTGAGCACATTCATCAGATTCAATTAGATAGGAGAAACACGAGTTCAATGACATTCCGTCGGGCTACAATAACGTATTTGTATCCACGATGCTCTTACTATATTCCGTGATTGGGTATACTAATACGCTTTTGTAGAAGGAGGTTCACATTCCAAGATCTCAGAAGAATCATTTTCAACCAAATTGCGTTGTTTGGACTGTAATATGGGGTTATTATGTACAACTAATGTAATATTCATTTATGGGGGTCTATATGCATATATATATAGTTAAAAGCGTTGATAAAAAAACAGCATACGCACAAATTTCGATCGAAAATGTTGTGTGCTGTTGTGTTTTTATATACGCTTTAAACTCTCTCTCTCTCTCTCTCTCTCTCTCTCTCTCTCTCTCTCTCTCTCTCTCTCTCTCTCTCTCTCTCTCTCTCTCTCTCTCTCTCTCTCTGTGTATATATATATATATATATATATATATGTTTGTGCGTGCGTGTGTGTATATGTGTGCTAAATAAGTTTCACTATGATTATGAAAACATTTAGAATAGAACCTCATACCCCCGCAATCTGCTGTCCACCAGGGTGAAAAAAATAGATTTCAGAATAGCTGACATCTCGATGTAAATAGCTACATTACCAGCTACATGTGAAATTTCATACCCCTCCCTGAATGTAACTGAAAGGAAATCTGCCTACCCGAGCATCGGATCTGTCATTTGTACCGTGTTAACCTAATCCTCATTATACATTATGGACGTAGGTCGTAGAAGTGAAGTTTGCAAAACAAATGAAAAATATTTTAAAGTCATTAAGTGATTAGGGAAGATCATAATTGTTGGTTAATGTACCATTTACAGTTTATAAGAAGATCTAAAGAACGGAAGGACGCATGGAATGACATATGTATACCCCCTTTCATTCGAAGCATTGGTATAATAAGTCATAGCTAAATGTAACTTACGAAGACGTCAGGCAGTTGGTACGATGGTCTTTAAAGTGACAAATAGTCATCGATCGTGACTGATCTCATCATTTCTTATGTATCATGTATGCAGACTGTTAATTTAGTCAAACTGTCAAACTTTGTCCTTGCAAATGAACATATGCCAGCATATAAATAATAAGGAAATATCCCCCACGGTAGTCCAAAGATTCCTGATGAGTAACATGAGAACTTGTGTGCCTGCTGATTTGACAAATACAACAAACAGCATTAAAAAGCAGAAATTGAAACACATTTCCCTTTGATTGTTTTCATTCCTAAAAAATCAACACTTGGTTTGACGGTGTCGTTTTCACTTTCAAAATTATTGTTGGGGTTGTAACAACAATAATGGAGACGGATTATAAATAAACATCGTTACATCAAACACTTCATTCATTTTGGGAATATTTATTACTAAAATAAATCAATATATCAAAGGGATTTCTTTACTGCGGAATAACAATAAACAATGTTCTCGACAAAGGTACACAACTTTTTAACATCTGTTTCAATCAAAACACAGAACATATTATTTTGCTTTTTGCTATGTGATTCCGACAGTTAATGTTCAGTTCAGTATCACAGGAATGAAAGAACGATGAAGTATATTTTCAAGTATAATGTGCTAATATTTTCTTCATACTTCAGGCATTCTGAGTAGTACCAACCTTATTTTAAACTTAAAAAAATCATTTTCAACCAGGTCTTGAAAGAAAGTAATGTCATTTTAAATTGAAAGCAAGGGCTGTTTCTCACAATAAAATGGTTAAACAATAGGGGGTAATCTTGATATTTCTAGCTATATTTGAAAAAAATGAATAATCATAGACCATGAAGTATAGGTAACTTCAAGGATAAGTCATCATTTGATTCAATTCCTTCCTTGGTAAAATTAGGTTATAAGAAACAACATTTGACAATCATGTTATAGGAATCGCATTTACAACCATGAATATATACATATAACTATCTTTCAACATTATATACAGGTCACCATCAATTCGCTAGTTACATTTTAGTAGGTTATGTAGATAATGACCGATAATGCCTTTATTTAACAAAGCAGGAATTAATTAAGTTATAATACATTATTGTGATATCAAAAAGATATAAAATTAAGGTAAATCTAAGTAAAAATATCTGCTTGAACGCAGCTCGTAAGGTTTAATAAAAACAATTTTGTTATATTCAGAGTAGCGTTTGGTACTGTTGAATGCAATACAATAGCATTACCCAACACACTTGTGACAATACTTAATTTTCACAATGTTAAAGCTAGTCGATATCGAACCACCAAATGACACATATATAAACCAGTTTAGACTAATCAGCAGTTATCACATGGCTGCCTGTGTCCAAGGTAGGATTCAGTTCGTCAACGATCGTATCTTGGCAGGTTTCTTCTTGAATAAGGATCTGCTCGATGTACTTCGGGACCATTGGAGACACTGCTGGTGTCGATATCCGCGATCTGGAACTTTCCTCGGCTATAGTGGTGGGTATGTTTAGCGAATAATCCATAATGGCCTTCTTGTGAGTTTCACCATTCGTTTGACACTGCCCATTTACACCTTGCTTTTCGTCAGGTTTCTGTACAGAAGGAAGCTTGTGGAGGAAAAGGTACTCTCTTCCCTTGATATCCCGCTTTTTCATGGAGGAGTTGGAGTCCGTGTTTGTCGACCTGAGGCTCGTGTTGCTTGACCTTGAGAACCTCATACTGCCAGACCTGGAGGATGCTGAACTTCCGCCCATGATTCTAATCAAAGGATTAAGGGATAATCTTGAACGGGTTCTGCCATCAGCTTGGTTATATTCTACCATCACTCCAGCCTGAAAAATAACATCCTGTTAGTTACTGCATTCATCTTAACACGTTTTTCCCTAAAACTATGAAATAACAATGGTTCGTTAAGGCCCTATTTTCTGAAAATCCTACAAACAGGCTTAATTTTGCGGAACGCTCCTGCAACACTTGCACTTTTACCCCAGTGTTTATCTTAGCAGCTTAATGCTTTTGCTACTTACAATCTTCAACATCTTATGAATATGTTAAATGAGAAGAATCATAGAAATATTACTAAGGAAACAAGGTCAATGGTAGAAACTCAAGAGTCAGTGACAGTCAAGTAAAAGTAATAGTCAGTGAAAAGGAAAACATATACACGCAGTTCCTTCTCAAATGAATTGTTCTTGTTCCAAGGAAAAATAACATGTTTAAAAATTTTCCAGATTTCTAAAGAAAACGAAAATAACTTACCGGTTTGTCATTGCGTACTCCATATCTTTGACAATGTATAAACTTCCACAGATACTTTCGAAAGCTTTTACTGGTATAGAAGTACAAAATAGGGTTCAAGGCACTGTTTGAATGACCAAGAAAAATAGAGAAAGGCAAGATAATGAGAAACTGTGTTGGCTCCTCGGTTTGGAAGTCCAAGTAAAGACTCACTATATAGTATGGAAGCCAGCAAACAGCAAATACCAAAGCCAAGGCTATAAGCATCTTAGCAACTCGTTTTCTCCCTGCCATAATTCTCTGCGACATACCCCTGCTAATTTCAGATTCGCAGCGCCTTAAGTTTTCATCTTCAGTCCATAGTTGTTTCCCAATAAGTCCATAACTAACACATATTCCAACTCCAGGTAGAACATACACAATCACAAAAAGACTGGCATCGTATATTTGTCTGTGGAGGTCATCAGGCCAGTCCTCGTGACAAAAGTGAAACGTTTGTCCTGGGATTATGTTTTCACCTTCAGTCTTTCGGTACACAATCAATGGTGACATGAGGAGGAAGGATATCACCCAAATGATGGATATCATCTTTGCAGCCATCTTGCAGTTACTGATTCGTTTGAAGATCATTGGGTGTCTTATGGCCAAAAGACGGTCGAGACTCAATACAGTTATAGTGAACACGCTTGCACAAACCGTCACACCTGCAACATTTAGCAACAATATTAATCTATGAAACCAATGATATAGATGTGACAGTAATGTAGTTGGAAGGGAAGATTATGTTTATCTGATGAAGTAGAGAAGAGGTAATTATGAATGGACATTCGGAGTTGTAAGCCATGAGTTAACTAATGGAAAAACGGAATATGATTATCAGTTTGTTATCGTGTATGTGAGAAATACTAAATTCATGGTAATCCTATTTTTAAAATTTATTAGATTATGTATCATCTTGTGGTCACTTCTTTGACCCGTAATCAAAGCGTTTAAAGTTTATTAAATTTTTGTATGTAGTGTCGTGCCAATTATAAATTGATTTGATCCCCTAATTAACCATGATAAGAATATCCCATTAATATACCATTAAAAAACAATTGGCCGAATTTTTCATTAATTATTATCTGATAAGTATTAATGAGACGAGGCAATAAATTGTAGTAAAAGAAACCAATAAAGACTAATTTAAAATCCTTTTTCACCGGTTATTTACAATATGCTTCAAGCACAAATAAGTCAAAACAAAACCTTCATCATTTACAAATAACAATAAAGACATGGCAAGGTTATGATTGCCTAGTGATTATTAAGATAGCATGTGTTTTCAATTATCGAATGGAAGCCCTAATTTGACTCTAAATGAAACGCTTCAGCTCAATACACAACCATCACAAATATATAAACGCCAACGTTTTAGAACTAAGGTAATTAGTAACTAAAACAAATTTCAGAATAAAGAAAATGTGCCTCTGGGCATCATTGTGATTTTGTCATGCATTGTTTCTTTCTTCTTTGCTTCTTTGCTTTGATAAACCACTAGTCTATCGATTTTTATTTCAATATTGCTTTTAAGGTTTGAAAACGACAATAATGCCACGCATGATTTGATTGGCGATAGCAATAATGATTTTCCAGTCTCTTGAATAATAGAAAGTAACTCTTAATGGGTTAATGCTGAGACAGGAAGGAGGGAAGGAGAGAGATGTTCTTACCTCGTTGGCTTTTAAGTAAGGTAAAAATAGGACTCATTAACACATACTGAAGAAACATTGTCGTAAAGTGTAGCTAGCATACAACTCATTCAATTATTTTAATCAATTCAATTATTTTCATGATGACAAAGACCGCATTTTCTCATATCAAGCATATGCTTGATAACAAGTTTTGTAACATCAAGGGTTCCATTGTATTTGTCCAAACTCTGCAGTATAAGGGTTTTCAGGTAAATTGAGATTTTCTGAAACGGAATCGAACCAACATTTTCGAAGTCATTTCGGGGTCTCGTTCAGTCAATGAGGAAACGATTTGCAGTAGTGCTAAAGTGCTAAATTGCTTTATGAATGCATTCGGTAATCTGTCCAGGTCAGGGACTGTTGACATCCACAATCTGAGTGATCATGGAAGAGAATATTATTTTTCATACACTCAGAGCTTAAGTAACCCGTCACACAAACTTGAATATGAATTGGTTGCTTATGAATAGAATGTGATTGTTCAGGTGTTGCTCTTTGCCAAGTAAACAAATGGAAACACAATGTTCATACCTTGTAGAAAAGACGTGATCTTGCACATGAAGTCTCCATATATCCAGACCTTGTACACTGCTTGGCCTACAGCCATCGGAACACATATTAGGCAAACTGAAAAAAGGATAACATTTGTGTGAGTTTTACGAATATGTGTATTTAATCAATAGCAATATTATTTTATTTTGTTTTAGGAAATATTTGGCTATTCATGTTATTTATAACGCAATCTAGGTTTATACATCTAGTTTCAGACGTACAAGTCAAATATATAGTAAAAAACATAAGATCGTTATAAATAAGATAACAGCTTCTGCACCGTAAAAACGTCATCCAGGCAAAGTACAAGGATTTGTACTATTGCATATTCCAAATAGTCAATGTTATCCATTAGTATTCTTTACAATGTATATAATTGGCTCATAAACGTTCTTATAACGTTGTGATGACGTTAAATATTATATATATGGTTGCCAGTATAAATGACTGATCCCAAATAAACCGTATACGTAAGAGATCTTATTCATGCATTATGAAGATATAGGCCAGCGTAATTAAAGCACTCTGTAATTGTGGTGGTAATATTATAAAAGTGTTTTCGTGTTTCTTTTGCATGTATTTTATTTCTCATCTGGAAATTTTAGACTAATGACTTCTGCAAATGGTAATGCCCTGAACAAAAGCGTTCTATAGAATTGTGTGAACCAATGCTTGATCGTAATTGCTAACAAACATGTAGAGTACAAAATGCTGTGATCTCAACAACCTATTAATTCTACTTGGAGGTCATGTTAATGGTATTTCATTGTAATTATATACCTTTAAATAAGATAAAGACAGAATATAATTTGGAAAACACAAAAAAATGGAAATTAATGAACTTCACGTGGAGACAGATAGTTGGTCTGCTGTGTTCAGAAACTTGAAACAGGCTTCAGAATGAGATTTTCATTATAGGTTATCATGTAGGTGATTATCATTATCGAGTTTTGTTTCTTTTAAAGTTCAAACGTAAATCAAATCCATCGTTATAATGCCCAACACCTGTGTAGTATGCACTGATTGTAGTCTATTGTACTTATTTATGAACACTGTAACATTTTGTAAAGTTTATTTCTTGAAAGTTCTACAAATAAATATTATTTTGTGCAGAACGTTATTTCTTCAAAGTGTCAAAATCTGAATAGTCAACCCGATTCTCAGTAGTCGCAGGATGAATTAGTACGAAAACTGCTTTCGGAACATTCTAGTTTGAACACCTTTAAATATTCTTGAATGGCGTAGTTTTACTAGTAGTTCTGACCAACAGTTAATAACGTTTTGCATTAATGTTTCTTTAAAGAATAATTACTTCGGCTATGAATAGGGAACATTGGACAAAACAAGATTCAATCAATGAATCTGAAGACTCAAGCTGTCTTTTACCACTTCTCAATCACTGTCATTACCTCAAAGTCATGGAATCAAATCTTACATATCGAATCTCATATTTTGAAGTCAAATATGCGAATTAGATTAAAAAGAGATTATATGAAGTTCCTCATGAAGTAACTGTAGCTTGTGTACCATAATTGTGATCCAAGAGCATCAAGATGCGAGCAATGACGTCCTTTACACGTGATCCAAGCGACAGGAGGATAAGAGCTTGTTGGAAGGGGTGACATATGAGGGATCTCGGAGATTGATCGACTTCCAGAACCAAATCCCTTGTCTTGGTCAGAGGTTCTTGTGAGATGTTCTTGTCACTTCACTGTGTCATTAGGTTGCACTAATTAGCGGCTTTTACTTATGAATCATTCACAAACGATATCTATTCATTTGTGATGTCTAGCAAATGTAATCATACATTTGCAACATTTCCGAAATTTGTTTTTTTAGGTGTATTTGAAATATAGATTTTCGTTTGTTTCGTGTTTCAAATAAAGATGAAATAAACAGACAAAGCCAGCTATATCCCCAGCCAAGTGACAAAAGTGTCAAATATATTGTTATGAAAATAATACGTTTTAGAGCCTTATCCTTTTATAAACTCTTATTAACTTCTTTTCTGAGATGATAATTGGTAATTGGTGTATATAAGTTTTAAGTTTCAACAACGCACAGTCACCGCTACAGAAGGTGATTGATCCATATATCCTAGGTCTTGTGTTTTTTTTAAATTTTAAACCGTAAACGAAATTCTAAATCATGTTTCCATGGAAACGTCATAGGAATTTATGACGGAGCTACCTCTTTTGGGAGAGAATGACAATCTCTATTGTTGGGGGAATAATTGCGCCTTAAGATTTCCTGCTCTCTTAACCTCAATATCTCTGGATGTCTTTAATGTGGTTGAGGCATATAGGCAAAATCTTTCCGTTGGATTTCCAAAGAAATTACATTACATAAAAATGTGCGGGTTTTTCATATTGTCCTTTGTCTGAAAATTTACACTCCACAATAAACAGATTAATATTTGTTTCATACCTTCACCCTGCTACATCAGCGTAATTGAATCCGCTCATCTTGCTCCTTCCAGCTCGTTCCGCTGGCGCGGCTTGATATTCGTGGCTTTGCTCACCCTATATTTTTTCAGCGAATGAGATGTCGTTATCCAAGGAGCTTGAAGCTACTATCTTGAATTCAACGGTTTTTTCCATCCGGGTTGTGCCGCTGTTGCTGGATGCGAGTCGTCTTATTGGCTGTGATACGATGCTGTTGGCCTAAGGAGATCAGGGTATATGTAAGGAGCTCGATAAGGATTCAATTACGCTGACGTAGCAGGATGACAGGACTTATAATGACCATTTGTCATCAAGTGCCTTTTGGAAGCAGGAATATCAGCTTTTGCACGTGTTTATTACAGGTAAGAAACACGATACCGTCCTACATCATGAGATAATAAACCCCTAGTTAACTCATGATACGTCATCTACTGATATAATGTCGGATCATGTTACCTATAAACATAATGTTCTGAACCAACCTATTAAATCCATTGACCCGCGACCCTTTTTACGTTACTTGTTTCACTTGGTGATTTGATACACTTAATACATTACTGATTCTGTTTGCTAGTAGTAGCTGAAGCACTAAATATCACGAATGAAGTACATTATAAATGCTTCGTTTAGTCTTCAATTATTCCCTTTGACGAAGCAACACCAAATAGACCAGTACAATCAACAAATGGCATCGATCAGATCACAATGACTTACCTAGCTATGGGTAAGCAATTCATACATCACATCAATCTTGTGTTTGTTTTGTCTTACCTGCAAGAGTACCTCTATATTTAATCAATTGAAAATCAAGCATGGCGATAAATAAGGATAAGAAATCTCACATTGTTATAAGTGTTAGAGTCAATTAGTGCCAGGTAACTCTTGATTTCCATAATTGTTTTTTGCCAGTGAGATAAAAGCGCGTAAGCGGTCGTTATCAATGACATACAGATGTTGAACAAAACTTTTCGAAATGTGCAAGAATTCAAGTAAATGTTTTTGAAATATTGAACTTTTTAATCTTTCATAAGAGCGTACTTCATGGGCTATTTATCATGTAAAATTTGTACTGAGGTATTATTTACATAAGGGGCAAAAACGTAGCTTGCCTGCCGGATAAATTTTTTACTTTTACCCAAAATGTCGAGGGGTCAAAATAAGCGAATTTGTATTCATTTATATCAATATGAGGGCTAATGTTCCTCTGCATTGAAAGTCAACTCAGTAACATTACTGCTTGAGGAGAGGATCTTGTTTTGTGCATAGCACCTTGTCTCCGCAATAACTCTTAGCCTCATATAAGTTACCTGACATCTCAACATTAACCTTTTAATAACTGACACCAGGTGAAATACTAAACCACCAAAAGACAATATTCAAGACAGTGTGGTGTTGACACCGATGGGGTTAATCAAAAGGAATATGAACATTGCATAAGCCAACGTGTTACTGTATATATAGACACACTGTTATTGCTTTTGGGGAAGGAAGTGAAAGCGACACAAAATTGTGCAATAAATCGCGATGTCCCCTTGAGGTGAATGACTGAATGACTAGACACCCGTTTAGCAAATGTTATAAGATTTCACATGTTAGTTATCTGGGCTTCGATCAAATCATACGTTCTATGACTTCATGATGAAGACCTGTGAGTTCGTGTCCATTTTGTTTTAATTTAACGTATATGACCTTTTTCCATTTTCCCCTTGTCTATGATATGCGCCCTAACTTGGCGATGGGGGGAGGAGGGTTTCATGATCAGTCTCTGTTAAGTAATTAAGTCCCTTTTAATAAGTAATCATAAAAAATAATTACATACTGTTGTCTATAACATCCACATTAGATCTTGTAATTGGATAGTATAATGGAGAGTTGACATGTACGCCACCTGTGTGTGATCAAGTCATGTGTAAGGTAAATTAACTCCTTACCTCACATTAGCGCACAGATTGCCATTCATATTTCATTTGAATGTCAAGACTCAAGTCCAATGACGTATTTGCTACCACGAAAACAAGCAAAGTAGTCAATGATGATTAGTTTGGACATTAATATTTGTTGTCATCAAGTTTTGCAAATGTAATTGATTTAAGGCACTTCATTATTAACACTTCGCTGGATATCCTATTCATTTCCATGTCAGAACATTCGGGCTTTGAATCAAATCAAGCAACATTATTGGCTGCGAATAAAACAGGGAAAAGCCGGAGACCCTAACGAGGGACTGGTTGGATCAGCTCGGACACTTAATGAAGTATCAATTACAACCCGAGTATTTCCATTGCATGATAGACGAGCATTATCATAGCAGGGGCCTCGCACATGGAAGGGGGTCAATAGAAGGCTTTCCCCTTTGTTAACCTTCACAGAAAGCCGACATAAACTGCCTTGGTTCGATAAACGCGGTGATATTGCTGATTTTTAAACCTCAAATGATGAGAGCATCATATGGTCTAAAATCAAATCTGAGCAAAATGTAGAAATATAAATAGACATTTCCATACAACATCAATGGTCAACCTAACACACCATAAGCAGTCAAAAGGTTACATGAAATAGCCGCGCTGACGTAGGCCATTTTCTTGCATAGTGTTTACCTTTAGTAATGAAGACAAAGAAAATCAAACCGCTCATTGCGATACATAGTAATTACCTCATCAAATAATAAACTAGAGAAACGATTTGAAAGATTCAACGTAACGACGTTAAATATATTATATTTTATCAAGTTTTTAGACTAACTGAAACATTGAGAAGTTATTTTTTATTACTGTTAGTTACTGTTACTGCTAGTTAGATTTTAACGTCATGTACGATTCTCATGTCCATATAACTGTAACTGAGATGAAGATATCATGGTTGGTCATGTATGGAGAGGGACTAACTGATAATTACGATATCATGAAAGAAAATTTATTTTCAATTATTCGTTTTCAAAATGCAATGTACTTGATAAGTTCACACTCCTATATGAGTAATTAATGTACATCATTATACATTAAATCACTTAAAAGTTATATTTCCTATCTTATTTACATCAGCCGTTTGTTGTTTTCTCCCCAAAAAGCAGATTAAAGGTTTCAACTTCTTTAATTGCTTCCCAGTTTTCATTCCTGCAAGGGGCTCGGCAGGCCAGTACGTTTTGAGTGCTACACTGAAATTCAGTGCAGTACCGTCCATGGTTCGCTAGTTCCAGCCGATGCTTGCAGGTTTCATCGCAATGCATAGTCTCTATGGTGTTGAGGGCTCTCTCCCTACATTAATACTAGCAGCCGTGGTATAAGTGAAATACTCTTGAAAGCGGCGTTATACCCAAACTCACCTTACATCCTTGTTTTCATTCACCAATTGTGTTTGGTTATTTCCCATTATATACGGCCTGTTGTCATGACTACTTCAGTTTTCAATTGTGTCTAAAAGGATATCGATCATATAATGGTCATCATGTATCAGAACATTGTATCGCAATTGAACAACTTCAATTTAATTGTCATTCCATACATGTCCACTGTTTCAAGTTGAACATATTGTGTTTCTTCCATATCCACAGCTTCCATTTCATTTTGACATATATGTTGATTAAATCATTCATATAGTATCAGATCAAGCTGCGACTGTATTACATATTTACTTTGGTTGATATGCGAGACAACTGGAGCTCATATACGACCCATGATAACCTTTAGTAGAGGAGTTTCTCTGTTAGTACTATTAACTATCGAGCCCCTAAGGTGACATTCTTCAACTAGTTGTTTTTATCACAGAACGCGTTCGGGGTACGTTTTGACTGTTATGAATGCGTTCATTATGCTTCAACAAGTAGTTGATGTCCTTGCTCTGGTTACACTAAAAACTCGAAATAAATTAAAACGAATACAGATATACACAAAATGAAAATTCAAAAACACCTCCTCGATAAAAAACGGAAACGGATTAAAATTGTCAATAAATTAAAAATTGAGATTTAAACGATATCCAAAAAAGTCATTCAAAACTCCTTCTCGATAAAAAACGGAAACGGATTGAAATTGTCAATAAATTAAGAATTGAGATTTAAAAGATATGTGCCCTTCTGAATGTCTTAAACAAGGTTAAAGAGCCACTCCGTGAGTTGTTGGAGTCTTATATGCCAAACTTAATCAATGGTCAATTTAATTTGATCGCGAAGTAACGACTGTTACCAACATTTTTTTAAAGCTTTTTGGTTTTTTTACAATGACAATATGAAGGTAGAACGTCGCAATTATGATCGAAAAGCGGACAGTGGAGCGCGTTTAATAGTCAAAAGTAATTTTGGAGACTTATCTGAAACAGCCAGGAGGGCAGTTAGGAGTTCATAGTGTTAGTTAGGTTATATAGTGTGAGTAAGGTTATGTAACTAGTATCCATGTATACGTATTTGTTCAGGTATGTCCTTTTTAGCTATTTAGGCCTGAAAAGGCCGACGGGCTCATGGCATGATAAGACGTCAAGTGTCCGTCCTTCCATAAACGGTTTTTTTTTTACTTGTTCTCAAACACCACTAACCCTACGAATTCGAACTCTTGTGTAAAGACTGATTGCTAATAAGAATTCTCATTTATAGTTTTGGTGACTCTGTGGCCCCTATTAAAGACTAAATCATTCTCGCTTTCTCTAGAATCAAATGGCCTGGGATCTGATTTCCGGTGTACATATTACTGATCGTAACATAGATAATAGAGTTTGTTTTCCCTTTTCGCTTCCTTCTCTAGAAGTGAAATGTTCTTGAAATGTGAAATCGTGTGTTCAGACTCCTTAGCTAATTTGGATAAAAAATATATACTGATTAAAACAAAAGCATCGAACGTCTTTCCTGACATATTTCGAACTATATATTTTGATGCTTTCCACCTCTCGGGCTAAACAAAAATGAATTTCTAAAAAGAAAATCAAGATAATTTGTTTCACTTGTGAGAAAGGTCATACGACTGAAACCTTTTAGACCAGACTAGGAATTATAAAATAGATTTGATGATCACCTGGCCTCGGATAATGGACACACAAAAACATTACGCTTCTTTAATAATAATAATAATAACTAGGACTGCCAAGGCAGTACTTAGGTCTTCAAGACTTCCTGCTTGAACTTCACACACAGTGTTAGAGCTTCAAATGCCTCTTTGTGTTAGTGGTAAATTGTGAAAATGGGACCAAATGAAATAAGCAAACTGTGATTATTGCAAAGAAGTTGAAAATGCGCAAAAACTATGCTAGTGAGGAATTTGTCATGATTTACTTTTTTGTTTGTACAGTTATGACGCTTCATTCAAAACAAGTTTCAAGTGTCTAGGTGCATTTTGAAAAATTACCTCATGTTAAAGTTTGGTGAAAAGATTTCTGCCGATTTCGATCGTTAATTGTGAAAAACTTGACCTTGTTCGCGAATAAGGTTTGAACAGTTTCGTCAAGTACACATACAGGTCTTGCATTCCTGAAACAATGGTGCAATTGTGAGTCTAACTTTTTGAGTTATCGCCCCTTGAACATGGTCACACGAGCTATGTTGCTCGAGTTTGAAGGGTTGCTGAGAAAAAAGTTTTAATGTTAGGACCTTGAAAAAGTCAAATTCAAAATTACAATGCTTCAGCTACATTGAGTGTAAATTTCAGCTCTCAGATGCAAGAATCTTCAGAGAAGAAGATTGTCAAAGACGCATGGGGTCCGAAAATGCAAAAAAGTCAAATAAAGCAATATGGCGGCGCAAGTATGCAAGCTACGATTTGGCCATGATTTACTTTTTTGGTGCAAATGTAATTGCGCATCTTTTAAAAAAAGTTGCAAGTCTCTAAGTACATTTTGAAAAAAATTCCAATGTTAATTTTTGAAACTTTGAGTGGTACTGTGCCTTTAACGCATGATCCGATCAAGCTCAAAAGCTTCGCATGTCTATTCCACAGTAAGGGCTATCAGCTTGCCAAATTTGGTTGAATTTGCATCAGTAGTTTTGGCTGAATCCGATTCACAAAAAAAGTACAAATAATAAATATAGTCGCAAGCGACGACAAAAGGATTCAGCGCAAAAAAAACACA
The DNA here is from genome assembly GCA_921293015.1 of Phorcus lineatus. Lineage (NCBI taxonomy): Eukaryota > Metazoa > Mollusca > Gastropoda > Trochida > Trochidae > Phorcus > Phorcus lineatus. Next base: position 8,990,860 of record OV121083.1, read on the forward strand.
TTCAGTAGAAACATAGTGATGTTAGCCAGTTTCCCTGAAAGTTTCATGAGGATTAGAGCATGCATTAAGCTACTGCAGCAAGTTTCATCTGACCTTATCTCCTAAGCATATTGCGGTTTTTGCAAAGAGGTGGTGAGAAAAAAATATTGGACTTACATCAAAATCTGAATCACCCTGAAATTCCCAATGTCTCAGCTACATGATTTAAGAGTTTCAGCTCTTAGATGCAAGTATCTTCAGAGAAGAAGATTTTTAAAGATGCATCTCAAAAAGTCAATAAAAGCAATATGGCGGCCAAACTATGCATGCTAGGAATTGGCCATGATTTACTTTTTTGCTCAAAATGTAATTGCCTATCGTTTCAAGCAAGTTGCAAGTCTCTAAGTGCATTTTGAAAAAAAATCCCATGTTAATTTTTCGCAATTTGGATGGTACTGTGCCTTTAACGCTTAATCCGATTAAGCCCAAAAGCTTATTGTGGCGTCGTCTCATGAAGTTCAAGCATACTGGTAAGTTTGGTTGTCATAGCTTTAGCGGTTTGGCCTGAATCGTGTACACAAGAATCGGGGAATAGTGGAAAGCGATTTCTGGAACAAATAAGTTCATAATGCGAAAAAACTATAATACTTATGAATTCGTCATGATTGACTTTTTTGTTTGTATTGTTCTTACGCTTCTTTCAAGTCAAGTTTCAAGTCTCTACGTGCATTTTGAAAAAATAGCCCATGTTAATTTTTTGTAAACATATTTTTGCTGTTTTTGATCGATTATTGTAAACGAAAATGACTGTTCGCGATCAATGTTTTAACAGTTTCTGCAAGTCCACATACTGGTCTTACATTCCTGAAAAAATATTGCAATTATGAGTCTAACTATTTCAGTTATCGCCCCTTGAACATGCTTATATGAGCTAAGTCGCCCGACTTTGCAGGGTTGCCGAGAAAAAAGTTTTAATGTTAGAACCTTGAAAAAGTCAAATTCATAATTACATTGCTTCAGCTACATTGAGTATGAATTTCAGCTCTTAGATGCAAGTATCTTCAGAGAAGAAGATTCTCAAAGATGCATAGGGTCCGGAAATTTCAAAACGTCAAAAAAAGCAATATGGCGGCAAAAGTATTCATGCTACGAATTTGCCATGATTTACTTTTTTGCTTGCAATGTTATTGCCTATCGTTTAAAAAAAGTTGCATGTCTCTAAGTGCCTTTTGAAATTTTTCCCTATGTTAATTTTTCGAACTTTGGATGGTACTGTGCCTTTAACGCTTAAGCCGATTAAGCCCAAAAGCTTATTGTGGCTTCGTCTCATGAAGCTCCACCAGACTGGCAAGTTTGGCTGTAATAGCTTTAGCGGTTTGGGCTGAATCGTGTACACAAAAATAATGGAATAAAAAAAAAAAAAATAATAAAACACGCCAATAACAATAAGGATTCAGCATTTCTGCTGAATCCTTAATAATAAACAGGATAAAAACAATAGGTCTTCCAGACTTTGTCTTGAAGACCTAATAATAATGAGTATTTATAAAGCGCTATATCCATACACAAGGTGCATGCTCAAAGCGCATATATACATGTTAGAATAAAGGGTAATGATGTGAAGTATTGGCATGAATAAAATCAAAGAGAAAAGTATGAGTTATAACATATGAATAAATATAATACACAAAGTATTATATCAGTCTTTAACTGATGTTTTACTCCCAACCTTCATCTACATCAAGTACTGTCCTGTAAGCAACTGAATCATCCTACCTTCAACAAGTTGTTCAGTGTATCAAGAAACAAGCATGGATACGGGTAAAAATAAAAATGCAAAGAAGTTGAAAACCCCAAAAGGCACATCTCCGCATGATTCCCGTTGCACATACCAAATTTCGTCGAGATAGGTCTCACCGTTTTGGAGTTGTGCTCCGGAAACGAAATCCTATATTCCATTTCCATGGAAACGGGTAAAAATAAAAATGCAAAGAAGTTGAAAACCCCAAAAGGCACATCTCCGCATGATGCCCGTTGCACATACCAAGTTTCGTCGAGATAGGTCTCACCGTTTTGGAGTTGTGCTCCGGAAACAAAATCCTATGTTACGTTTCCATGGATACGGGTAAAAATAAAAATGCAAAGAAGTTGAAAATCCCAAAAGGCACATCTCCGCATGATTCTCGTTGCACATATCAAGTTTCGTCGAGATAGGTCTCACAATTTTTTATTTGTGCCCGGGAAACAAAATCCTATGTTACGTTTCCATGGATACGGGTAAAAATAAAAATGCAAAGAAGTTGAAAATCCGAAAAGGCACATCTCCGCATGATGCCCGTTGCACATACCAAGTTTCGTCGAGATAGGTCCAACCATTTTGGAGTTGTGCTCCGGAAACAAAATCTTATGTTACGTTTCCATGGATACAGTTAAAAATAAAAATGAAAAGAAGTTGAAAACCCCAAAAGGCACATCTCCGCATGATGCCCGTTGCACATACCAAGTTTTGTCTAGATAGGTCTCACCGTTTTGGAGTTAAGCTCCGGAAACATTATCGGGACGGACGGACGAACGGAAGGACGGACGGACGGGTGGAGACCATTTCAATATGCCCCGCCAACTACGTTGGGGCGGGGGATAAAAAGCAACCATTTTATGGGCATGGTCATGAGGGAGATATTCATTTACTTAATTCAACAGGTGCGCTCATCATGGAAAACATGCAACTAGTTCTCCAACGCGTGAACGAGTTGACACAGACTGTGATCGCGTTGTCGAGTCCCAACACGTTGTAGACTTGTACATTGTTGTAGATGATAATGTACTTAATGAACAATTGGAAATGAATTAAATAGTTTCTTTTTCAAGTACCTCCTGACACTTTTCAACAACTCGAGAATAATTTAGTCAAACGAACTAGTTGTACAAAATAAAAACGCGTTCTAGATATTTAGAACTATTTCCAGGAAGATTTAACTTGTTCTCATTCAGTTGCAAAGTTGCGATCAGCTTCCGTACGAAAAGCATTACTACATTATGCAACAAAATGGTTCTTCATAAAGAAAATGTGTGTTAAACAACTCGGTAACAAGTTCTTGAGTGGTGATCGAGTTGTTGAAAACTTGACCGAGTATGCGTATCATCAGTTTGAACTTTATTTCATCCCTAAAGACTATACTGTCCATTTGCAAAGGTTTTCTAGAGATTTATTTTAATCTTTATTACCATGGTGGAAAAAAGAAAAAAACTTCTTGTCAAGGTCACTGCATTTAAAGAACAACTACTTTGAAAAAACTGAGCATTACTCAAGATGAACATAGTGCAAATCTCCATTTTATTCTCCATCTGTTCGTTGTGTATATATCCCTGATGTCATCCGCTAAAACCAACTCAGTAAGCACGAGGACCCCTCGAATAAAACAGCGTGAACGACATGTCACTAGTAGAGGAAATGAGGAACACGTTCTGCAAAGCGTGCAAGCTTGAACGCTACGCCTCGGAGACCCACGATTCAAACAGGAGGTGTATTGAGCGATACAACTCGGGAAGTGTGGGTATATCTAATACAAGTTGTATGTATGTTATAATTGGACTTTGACAGATGGAAACCACTTGTACATTTTGTAGATCTATTTTTTAGTTGTTGAGTACGTGGAATGAGTTGTATATGTGTGATTTAGTTAGTTGAAGCACAGGATGAGACGTAGAATTTATATATTTGTGCATGTTAAGAGTGCGGAACGCGTTATACAAGCGTGATTTAGTTGTAGGGAGCAAGAAACTAGTTGTTCAAGGGTGATTTAGTTCTCGAGAGAGTGGAACGAGTTGTTAAAGTTTGATTTAGTTGTTGATAGCATATATCGAGTTGAACAAAGGTATATATGTTGAAGATATGTGAATTAGTATAAATAACGGCAAACTAGTTGTATATTTTTTATTTAGTTGTTGGCTTATCTTCAAGTTCTATAAGTTGGATCTGCATGTTGTGAGTGCGAATAGCGTTGTAGACGTGTTATTAAGGTGTTGAAAGCATAGACGTTTTTTGCATGTTCGAGGGTTATTAAGTTGTGAACGATTTGTAGAAATTTGAGTAAGTTGTTGCCTCAGCGTTAGTGTACGTTATCGTGTACGTAAAAGGAGTTGTTTGAGAGAGATTTAATTGTAGAAAGCCTGGACATGATGTAAAGTTGTGATTTAGTTTTCGAGAGCGTTGAACAACTTGTTCAAGTGATATTTAGTTGTTGGCTGAACATCGGCTCAGTGTATTTTTGAGGTCTTGTGATATTGCACCAAAATTAAACTTAACTAAAACACATGAAGGAATTACCAAACACTGACGTGCATGTATCATGTTCATCACCCTGTATAGGGCAGCGAAGCCGAATTCCAACTGTATTGTTTTATATCATTGAAAAATTCAATAAACATAGCTTTTGAAGTTAAAGATTTCAAAAATGTAAATAATAGAAATATTGCAAGAGTGTGAAATAATCCCACATAACTTTTGCCAAGCAATGATTGATTCAGCGCGAGTTACCGTATTTTGAAGTCAGTGACGATTATTCATGACGCCACTATTACGGGTCGTCGAATACACACGCGTTTGAAATAGAATAGAATCGGTATTAAGAAGTTATTACCCTCGGAAGTGTATCATATGACACTTACGAATCTCTTTCAAATGTGTATATAACCCGAGCGAGAATAAAAAAAATCTCACTCGTTTCGTAAAAATCATACAACACACCTCCTCGGGTAATAATCTCTATATATTTAAGTAGCTCAAGAGTTACATTAAAAGGCTTCTCCGAACGGAGAATAAGCATTTAAAATGGACGACATAAAATAATTTCTTCAATTTTAAATTTTAATAAAAACCCGGAAAATAGTCTTTGGAAAGAAATCTTTGGTTTACATTTATCTCGACGCATGTCTACCTACATGTCGATATATCCTTTCAACTGCAATAAAACCTATACGTTTTTGTGACTTGGGTACTTAAGTTTTCCGTTCTGCGACGGAAACAAATTTCCTGGATGTGTTTCTATGCAAACGGAAACCAAAATATAGGTTTCATTAAATGAAATTTCCAAAAGGCTCAGCCACAAATTATGATTGTTCAATATGTTAATTTAACTAGGCCTTATGGTTTTATAGTTGAGAAAAGCTGAGACGGAGATAATTTAAATATGACCTGTCAGATTCGCTGTGTCTGGGGATGAAAAGTAAAAGGACTTATATCCGTCACCAAATTCTTTCATGATAATCCTCATCAGGTAAGAACTCTGTACAGGCCTTTTGCTTCTGGAGCAGAAGATAAAAAAGACCCCGTAGAACATGGGATGAGAGTTATCAATATTGATCGAATAAATCCCACTAACGTTACCCAACGTAAAGAAGTGTATAACTCTAAAATCAAAACAATGCAATTTTCAATTTCTCCTGTGCCCTAAACTGTTGAACTAATTGAGCGAGACGATGAACAAGTCCAGAAAGGCATGAACTAGTTGCTGAAAGTCCGGAAAATTCCATTGTAGATTTTAGCTGGTAAAAAGCAAATTTTGCAAACACTCTTTGAATTTTAGATATCGCTACTATTTATCAAATCATTTATTTTATGTTTTGAGAAGAAAATATAAGTATAAAAAATCGAAAAGAGCTGCTGAATTTACATTTTCTTTTAATTCAAAAGAATCATCAAAGAATGGTAAGCTGTAACAATCAACAATACATTACTACTACAGTCACCCCGAAAAGTGCAACGGTGTTAAGATTCAACAAGAAACAAAAAGTTCACCACATGTGCTCTCGTAAAATCGCGTTGAGGACTCGGAAGAATGTGAGCAAAGTTTGAATATTAATGACCAAAGTAGGATGAAATAAGTTATTCCTTTTCATAAGACATGTTTTATTTGTTTAAGAAATACGTTGGAACCTACCTTGTTCTTTTAAACAGACATAGCTGACGACGTTGCGAACTAGTTGTAAAAAGTCATAGCGCGTTCTAGACATTTACAACTAGTTCTCGACATATCGAACTAGTTCTCCGAACATCTAACGAGTTGTGGATTTGTTGGAAACCATTTGTTATAAACTTTGTCATCATTAAGGAGAAATGATTCTTATTTAGTTTGATCTCATTAAAACTCGTGACCTAGTTGTATAGCGCTGATCGAGTTGTTGAAAAGTTTATCGAGTTGTATCAGTGCGAACTGCCTTATACTTTGAAAGTCTTAACACGATGATCCAATAAACATCTCTCTAGTTCATTAAGTTACCTTAAATAATTCAGATCTGTTTTGGTAATTAGTTTAAGATTTAGATCTCGAACTTAACTTTTTTTTACTAGTCCTGAGTGAATGAATTCGAATCTATTATTTTAGCGTTCAATTGTTTTTTGAACAATCATGTATCTACAATATCAATTCAGCATAAGAATTGCTTTTTATACTGTTCTTGATCAAAATCGTCACCAGAGAAAGAAGTTACTCTCAGCTTCTAACAAAAGCAAGTTGTGAAAAACGTTTAACGCGTTGGATCGCGTTGTGGACTGTTTGTGATCAAGTTTTTGAGAGTTTTAAACGATTTGAGGAACTAGTTTTACAAATAACTGTAAAATGTTCAATATGTGTAAGTCATTAAATGTTAAATAATTTAGTCAACGTCAACTCAGGGGCTACTTCTAAGACAAATGAAACATGATTGATTGATTTAAATCTGCAATACGACCAGAGGTAGAACTCGTTCCGACTTTTCAACAACTAGTTCACAACTAGTTCACGCTCTCGCCGAACTAGTCGAACTGTTGTAGGACAAAAGAAGAAGTGTATCACTGAAATCAAGTGGGAGGGCTAATGAAAGCAACCTTAATTGTTGTTGAACGGTTGCCGTTTTCAAGATAGAAAAAATAACTATCAGTCGTTGAAAATGCAGTCACTATCCCACTTTTATTGTGAAACATCAGGAGGTATTTCCATGCAAAGTCCATTTTCCTGCACTTTGTTCCGCGTGACGTCAATATGAAACTATATGTTCAACAAAATGATTACAAAAAGATAACTTATATCATCTCACGAACAATCGGTCGTAAACATAGGATGTAAACATTCCATCATGATCACCGTCATTTTGTCTCTTGAATAATAACAATTGAATTGCGCTTTTAAAAACAATAAATTAATTACAGCCAATGAAACAATGGAGTAACAGTTCACGTCCATTGAGCTTTTCCGTAAGAAAACGTCTACCGTTTATAATCAACGCATTTTCATCTTTATTTGAATTTTCTCGTGAAAAAGACCTCGACCCAATCACATTCATTTCAGCACACTACAGTTGAATTTTTATTATGTTCTGAGCATTTGTTAACGCCTAAGTGAAAGTTTTGTACAACGTTGCCCACTATCTTGTTTTCGCACAAAATATTAGCGGCACTAGGTATTCAGAGGGTAAATGGTAATTTAACAATTACGTTAATCCAATGTGATAATTATATTCTTTATTCCTCCAACGGAGAGTTACAAAAACATGGACGTCTCTGTTTTGGTTTTCTTAGTGGTTGTTTTTTCAACACGAGGGGTGTTAGGGTTTGAAATTTTGTCGTTAATATAGAATCTACTTATAGGCTTCACTAAATCTTAAATGTTTTGAATTTTAAATATAACTTTAATCGAACGTAGCAATTCTATCCACGCAACGATGTACGGCTAAAACAAAAGGAGAGCTACTTTGTCAGTTTAAATCTTGTATTCGTCAGTGGGTGGAAAGGAACATAGAGACGCATCTTAACAACGTCACGACTGGAACCCGAAGATTACAAACTCGTCCCGCTCCGAGAAAATTGATAGTCTATATCGATACGTTTTCACTTTGCCGTGGGAAGATGGTAGAATTGAAGCACGTAGATTAGCCTTTCAATCACCTCGAAGCGAAAAAATGACAATCCCGAGCTTGGATGAAACCATTTCAACTTATTCCTACATAAAATTGAGATACGTCAATTAATTACAATTAACATTCTTTACTTAATTCCCTTTCTCTATAAAACGAAAATATTAACACATTTTGAGTTAAATGTTTCTAGTACATGTATTTACCTGCTTAGTAGCAGGTCAGAGCAAGTTCAAGCAACGCGTTCGCCAGTTGTGGAACTAGTTGTATTTTCGACAACACATTCGCAAGTTGAAGAACTAGTTCAATTTTCAACTACAAGTTCGCCAGTTGTGGAACTAGTTCAATTTTTAACATCACGTTCGCCAGTTGAAGAACTAGTTCAATTTTCAACAACACGTTCGCCAGTTGTAGAACTAGTTCAATTTTCAACAACACGTTCGCAAGTTGTAGAACTAGTTCAATTTTCAACAACACGTTCGCCAGTTGTAGAACTAGTTCAATTTTCAAAACACGTTCGCCAGTTGTAGAACTAGTTCAATTTTCAACAACACGTTCGCCAGTTTAACAACATATTCTGCAAGGTTAAAGTATCATCCGGCAAAATATGATAAAATATTTTTTTTAAATTATTTGTGTCTCACCGAGGAACGAGTTCAACGTTTTTCAGTTTGATTTTCTCCTGATTCACGGCTGTGTTGTATCAAAAGACATACAGGTATTACAGTTTTCTATATTCACGTCATGTTTCCCAATCTTAGACACATGCAGTTTAATTCAACATGATAAAGCCTGACCCTAACTAGACCGTTTGTGTTGGAGAGCGTGTTTAAGTTTAGCACAACTTGTTTTGCTTACATGATGAAAAGTAGCGATATGAAAGTATTTCTGCAAACGAGTTTAATATGTCACAGGTAAGAAATATATAAACCTTGTACCTTAAAAAATCATGACCGAATTTAGTCACTCGCGTTACAGGAGAAGGCAGTTCACACTGATACAACTCGGTCAACTTTTCAACAACTCAATCAGCGCTCGAGAACTAGTTCACGAGTTGATGTAATTAGAACTAGTTCACAAGTTGATGTGAATTTGACCAGACTTATAAAACTTTTGAAATACTAGTAGATAGTCAGTCTCTCTTGGAATTAATACATGCAAAATTCGGAAACACCTCCATAAATAGTACGAGTGACATTGATGAATAAACTCGATACATTTCAACATTACCTGCATCACATTCGCAATTGTTAAACCAGTTCGAGTTTTTCATGAACGCGTTTCAAGTTGTGGAACTAGTTACAAATATCGTTTTGCCATATGATCTTTGGAATATCTTAATCACATTTATAAAGCAAGGTTTATATCCTCTACATGTGAAATAATTTTGTATTGTCACAGCTTATATTTAATCAACAAAGACTTCACACATTGTGGAACAAGTTTCACAATAAACGAGCTTGTTCCAACACACGCTGTCTCGATTGTCTTCACCGGATTTCGCGGGCAGCCCATACTTGAAGACGCAAGTGCTACATTTTTCTATTTTATTACAGGTATACCTCTATAATCCCTAAACAAACTCTACAACCCGACCTGGCCTACATCAACTACTTCACCATTGATGAACGCGTTTCACGTTTTGCACGTTTTTATGAGGATCAGAACTGTATATTGCAATTTGTTCAATGTGAAAGTTTTTCTGATGACGAAAAGAGGAAATAACCTGTTAATTTGTTGTTTTTTTCTAAACAGCCTTTGAAGCTACAATATTCTTCATAATACCGATTTTTGTAATCGAAATTATTCACTCGATATTAGTATAAATAGTAAAGTAAATAGTTATATTACTAGTAATAATAGTAAAATAAAGTAGAATATTTATCTTTCATGTTGGAATCTTTCACTTAATGGGACCGAGATCTTAAATATGTTTCTAATGCAATATTTTCGGTGGTTTGAATAAATCAATTGGGTAAACAAACAATTTTACACTAGACAAACTCGGTTATGTATCACTTGGACTCGTATAAGGATTGAACTAGTTCAACATGTCTAGAACTAGTTGTAAATGTCTTGAACGTGTTCTGACTTTTTACAACTAGTTCGCAAGATCTTCAACTCATTCCGAATTTGACAACCATGTACATACAGGTTTCGTGTTATTTCATGGACAAAACAAACATACTACCCAATACTACCCACCAGAGGCAGAAGTCATACCGTCTTTTCAACAACTGGTTCACGTCTTGCGAACTAGTTCATCCTCTCGCCGAACTAGTTGAACAGTTGCAGGACAAAAGGAGAGGAGTATTATACGGAATTTAACTTTACTTCCCGACTCGGTTTTCGACTTTAAATAGGATCACGTACATATTTTTGCTTAAATATTCTATCAATATGCATTGCTGTCAAGTCATTTTCGTAATGAAATAAGAATTAGGTTTGTTTAAACACAATACAAAGTACCAACATGTTACTTATTTGAATATTTACAAATATTGTTTTAGGATCAGAACTGAATTAATATGATGTTTAGGTTATTGAATCGAGGTATATTGACAAAACGTTATGTTTAATTTTTATGGGTTTTTTTTGGAATTTCAATGTTCAAACGTTATCGTTTCCTTGGGAACAAAGATTTTCGATTACCACATAGATCTAATTATCACAAGCCTTTATTATAAAAACTTTGCATGTTGTTTACAAAATGTCATCATGGAAAAACATATAATAATTTTAAAAAGGACCTAATTTTTATATAAAATCCCATCTCAGAGATTTAAAACCTAATGCATAAATGCATAATTGAAAATTTTTCAATACATGTAAATATTAAATATTCAAATTAGCATTCCTTGAATGTTATATAATTATTCCGGGATGTTAGTACATAGCCACGGTGCGCCCGCGCGGTTAGGAGCGAGATTGCCCAGTGGTGAGAGCGTTACACCTTGGATCAGAAGGTCCGTGGCGCATCCCACAATGGTGATGCGGGCTTTCTCCCTGGATATTACTGCAGCCGCGCTACAAGTGAAATAATCTTGAAAGCGGCGATAAACACCAATGCACGCGCAGTGAGATCTACATTCCTTACTAAGCTAAAATAATTCTTCCAAACGCACATATTTCATAACGTCATTTGAAACGTGCTGAGCCTAATGTATGCGTGACAAAAATGTGAACAAATTACATTTGCTAATGTACTTGCACTCCACTCCAGCCATACTCCTCCAAACTACGGTCATACCCAGAGAAAAAAGAAATGAAAGAAACTTAAACTTAATATATCATAAATGTCATGTCATCTTGCTGTGTTCAGTGCAGTAAGAAATCGACTGATTCAAATAATCCAATGAGAGGACAGATAGGGTTAATTGACAAAGATAGTAAAATGACTCACATTGAACGACTTCGTCCCGACATACTTGTTTATGACTATAAGTCGAACTGGGCTTTTTATGCAATAACCGATTAGGCCCAAAAGCTTTCACCACAGGTCGACTAGAAATAATAATGATTTCAGAAACTTGCTGAACACGCCAATAACAATTAAGGCTGAATCCTGAATAACAAAAGAATTCACTTATAGTGCGCCTATATCATGGTCAAGCCAAAAGAGCCCAAAATTGTTTCCATATGATAGCAGCCGCGATATAAGTGAAAAACTCTTGAAAGCGGCGTTAAACCTCACCCCACATCACATCTACAACTCGTCCCGTTCAGATAATTCGACACGATGTGAACACATTATTGTTACATACATGTACATGTTTAATGCATTTTTAAACAATCATCGAATGACTTATTGATCAAATACTTTTCATCTCTCTGAAAAATACCCTGCAACAAATCCTGTGTTCCAAAATGGAAAAACTTTAGATATTGCGAACTAGATGTACAAATCCGGAACGCGTTCAAACTTTGGTGAACTAGTTCTCAACATATGGAACTAGTTCATCAAGGCTCGCACATGTTGCATATTTGGAATCGTTTTTCAGTTCAAGCAGACCAAAACGGGTTCGCTTTTGTTTGAAATGGTTCAACATTATGGCAAAATAACATATTTGATAAAAATTGCCATCAGCACAAACGTGAGCAGACACTTTTTAACTTTGGTCTCAATACAAAATTTACATCAACTCGTGAACTAGTTCTAGAGCGCTGATCGAGTTGTTGAAAAGTTGACCAAGTTGTAATAGTGTGAACTGTTTATTTATAGCAAATGACCAGATTCAAATTCATACCTTTTCAAGGTATTAGCTATATTAAGATTTTATGCATCTTCGATAATAAGTATAAATTTACCCGTGACAAATCAAACTTGGAAGAAATACTTTCATATCGCTGCGTTTCATATTGTAATCAAGTTTTGGAAAAGTTAAACAAGTTCTCTTCAAACAGAACTAGTTGACTTAGGCTTGATAATTTTGAGTTGGACTGTTAGGAAGATTTGCAAACAATACGTTGACATTGAGCTGTCATACATGTATCTCTTTCATTACAGGAGACTCGTAAAATCAGGGTGAAAAAGAATCTACACAATTTCTGTTGAACGATCAAGCCCTATAAACGTGGAACTCGTTCGCCTGTGGGACAAATAGTTGTTGATTTTATTACATTTTGCCGGATGATACTTTAACGTTGCAGAGTACGTACCTGGCTTTATGATTTGAAATTTATTATTCGTAAGATGTACCAGTTAAAAAATGTGGAAGTACAGTTGTTTTACTGGCGAACGTGTTGCGAAAAGAAATGAAGTAGTTCTTCAACTGGTGAACGCGTTGTTGGAAAAGGATGAACTAGTTCAACAGCTGGCGAACGTGTTGCAGGAAGTTAGAACTAGTTCATCGCAGGCCTAGGGGAACCGAACTAGTTGTATAAAAGGAGAATCTGTTCCCATAAGTTGGAACTTATCTTACAACTGATGATCGTGTTGGAAGGAATGTTGAACTGGTTGTGTAACAGGCGAACGTTGTGAAGTAGACTGGCTCTGACTTATGAGGAATAAAGGGAAGGGGTGAAATTTAACCAAAATGTGTTGATTGTTTCTTAATTATAGAATTGTATAGTGAGTTATGTAAAGAATGTTAATTGAAATTAATAGAGGTATGTCCATTTTATGTAGGAATGAGCTTAAATGGATTCATCCATACTCGTGCATTGACATTTGTTTCGCTTCGAGATGTCATTGAAAGGTAACTCTACGCGCTTCAATCAATTATACATGATCTCCACGTGATCTCTGCGCGACGAACAGAAAATGTTAGCGACGAGAGTAACCCTCCGTCTTTGTGAGCTTTACGTAGCCGTGTGGATATAATCGCTGCGTCATCATTCGGTAGGTTGTTCCTGGCTTGAGGCACATAGTCTCAAACGTTAAATTTAAAATTTTACATTTAATCGTCCTTGAAGGCTATGAGTATACTCTAAATTAATGAAGGCATTTTCAAAACCTAACACTACTTGTGAGCGTGACAAATAGCAGTGGATTCTTCTGGTAAAACTCGATACACTGACGTTATCACCATGTACTAATGTGCAATCAATGGGGTCAACACATACGATTTCAAAGTTCTATAGTGAAAAATGATAAAGGTAAATGGACGGAGGATTGGGAGTACTGTATTCTAATCTCGTTAAAATGAGACAAAACGTTCACTGTACGTTACGAATCTTCGCGTAATCAGTGTAGCAAAATGGGTTTAATTTAAAGTGAAACAGGAAGATGTTGATCAGTCAACATTTTGCATCCAATTTACATAATTATAAGTTAATTGATCTACTAAACACTTTCAGTATATTTTTTACTTTTGTATGCTCTAATTAAGTTTCAAAAACTAAACTTGAGTCATTTCCGCATGTCATAGTCCGGTTTTTGAACAAAAATAACAATGTAAACCTGTTCACTTTCTCATTACTGATCTTACCAGCAACACAATGCTTAAATTAGTGCTGAGTTAACTACGAATTGTCGCCTGTACGTCATCCTGTAAGTTCGACTCCATTGACCAACTCTTAAATCCTCTAGTGAGAACACGTGACATGCTCATGTTTAAAGGGTTTGTGACTGTGCATCCATAATAACATAAGCCACAATTGAAGACTTATGCTTTTATGTCTATATTTTCTTCGCAGTGTCGATACTAAAAAATAAGAAATTAAACAAAATATGTGTATCTTATTAAAATATTTGCTGTATAATAATTTAAGTATATTAGTATCTGTTTTATGATAAACTGTTTGTTACTCATAGACCTTAAAATTGATGAAAACAAGACCAAAAAATTATTTGTTCTAACCAAAGTAATCTCCCCTAAACAATTTTTGCCGATTATTTTCAGTTGATTGTGAATAGCTCTGCTATTCTTTGGTCACACATAATTTTGTTTGTGAAAATACAATAAAATGTATCATTTACAATTGACTTTTGATATCCAAAACAATATTTTGTTATTCAAATAAATGACATTTTGAACGCTAATTCATGTGTGACTCATCTCATACTGCCATACATTGTTGCCTTTTATTAAAAGAGGCTTTCATCAATACCAAAATACCTCAATAGAAGAATATAAACTTAATAAAAATAACTAAACTTTTACTTAATGTAGTTGGCCTTGCCACATTTTTCAATCTCATGATCAAAACCATCAAGTACATGTAATCTGACCGACATACTGAACAACAATTCATCGGGTTTATGATTAAGATTTGATGATTAAATGACTAAACCACCAAATGGAGTCACAATAAGAATGCATGAGTCCTATAAATGTAAGTAAATCATTCATAGATTGATGTAAATCATAAGGCTCTATCAGCTCCTGGCATTGTTAGACAATTTATTCATTTCCTTACGAGTCCAGCCGACATCAAGCGGACTCAACTTGGCTTTTATGGATTCGCTAATTTCCCCGGAGTGGTAGGTGTAATAGATGGACCTAACATTCAGATAATTGCACCTTGCCTGCACGAACCTGCTTATGTGAATAGGAAACATTATCACAGCATAAACACTCATGTATTCTTTGCTCACAGATCCATAGTCTAACAATTAGACCTCTGAAATGAAAATATATCAGTAAATGAAAATTTGATAAAAAATAAATGAAATGAAAAGGAGACTAATCTTTCTTCATTTCCAGAGTCTAAAGAACTGGGCAGGTCCTTAAAATTTCAAGCATCTCCCTACATGCGTAAATATCTAATCACCAGTTAACCAAAGTCGACATGAAATTAAGCTCTCGGGTCTTTTTATAGACTTGATTAGGCTCCTTACTTATTTCAGGAAAAGTGATTCAGACATACTCATCTATGATTAACATAAGTTTGATTGGTATTTGTACATATGTGTGTCGTCTCTTCTTAAAATATTTACATTTTTCTACACTAAAATAAATCACTCAGACAGTCAGGTTTATGAATTGTAAAACTGATGCCTGTATTATAGAAACCACAAGGACGAAGCTTTTACAAACTAGTTAAAA
The DNA here is from genome assembly GCA_921293015.1 of Phorcus lineatus. Classification (NCBI taxonomy): domain Eukaryota; kingdom Metazoa; phylum Mollusca; class Gastropoda; order Trochida; family Trochidae; genus Phorcus; species Phorcus lineatus. The sequence goes on from OV121083.1 coordinate 9,006,219, forward strand.
CTAGCTGTAACATAATACATCGCGAAAAGATCATTAGAGCTAAATTAACTAAATTAAAGCCTTTACTGTCATTAGTGTATATGGCTTCAACCTCAGATATATTAAATATCTTGCGACCTAAATGTCTTGCATAGTTTGTAATAGTTTCCATATATATCCTGCAAAATGTCCATAATGATTAAGTAATCAAAAAAGAAGATTACTGTATTATAAGTGAGATTTTACCTGAACAATAAACAATTTTTATAATGATATTGCTAGTAATTTTTTAGATTGTTTTTGTTGGTTCACGTATAGAAGCATAGTGGTGTCCATTAAATCAGGAATCCAACTGATTGATACATTGTCCTTTCCCAAAATATCCCAAACAACTTCAGCTGCTTTAGTTAACCCTTGTTGAGCGGGACAAAATCCTTTAAAAACATTTACTTTGGATAATGTATTATGATACTACGTAACTGTGTAGAAAGGGATGTGAGGCTAAACTGTGATAGAATGTATGTACCATCTATTCGTATAACGACACTGGGAAATCCATTTCCAGAGGTGAATATTTTCAGCATACAGAATCTTTCTGAAAATTAATGATTACCGGTGGTAGTGGATGTTTTCTTGAAAGCAGCAATTTTCGTTTTTGATTTCGACTGAATTATCATTTCTTTTCTACTTCTTCCATTCTCCTTACACATCCTGCATTCGCAGCATTCCTTCGAATACGGCGACAAAACAATGACTTCATTTCGCGAGCGCTTCTGACGTCATATAATCCTTATCACGCCGTCATAGTAATTTACTGTTAAGAGTCATCTATTTGCTGCATAGGGATGTTGCGGTTTTTGCTTGCTATCAATACAAGAAAACAGACTCTTTAAACGATTCTATATGAACATTTGTTCTACATACTATGACAAAACCATTTAGTGAACATGCAGGACCAGGTTTAACTTTGTTAACGGTTTAATTTATTTTCAATACTTACACGCAAAATCCCGGATACAGAGGAGTTTATTTTTGTCTCCTGAAGTCGGAACTTTTTACACTGTGCATTTCGCTGGGAAAAAGAGATCAGCATTCGCGTTCGGTTTCATTTTTAAATTTTCTCGCTATCAATCCAGTATAACATCTCTCTGATTTTTAAACACACAAAGTTTATCTCCTAAAGCTGTGGTGGGTTTGATTGTTAGACTGTTACACGTACATGATGTCTTGCTAAGTGACGTCATTGTGCGATGACGTCATGATAGTCAACTGTTCCCGTCGTAAGGCCCACTTGCGTCGCTAGCGAAATAAATAAGAGAAGCCATTAGCCAATAGAGAGATATTGCAAACGGATACCGGCCAAACAATAAAAGTCCATATCCCATTTACAAAAATACATTTAACCATACCTTAAGTAAGATACTTAATTGCGACTTCATGTCCCATCAATTGTGTTTAGTTTGTATGATGTTTTTAGCCCTCGGCGAGTCTGTCTTCTAAAGCCCTAAGATATGAGGAGACTATATTTTGTAACTCTTGTATTCCTGTCGACGATTTTGAGGGTAAGTAAGTCAAGTCTAAGAAAATCAAGCGTTTTCAGACAACCAAGTTTCAGATGAAAACTGTTCTCCAAAGAGGGAAGAGCACTCTATTCCAGACAAAAGCCATCAATGAACCAATACCCAGTTATGTGCAGTTCTTTTTACATCGGTTAAATCCGACCGTGCTTTTTATACTGTACGAGGTGTCGGATCAAATCCGCGATCGAGAGTTTTAAATGATATCATGAATCCGCGATCGAGAGTTTTAAATGATATCATGAATCCGCGATCGAGAGTTTTAAATGATATCATGAATAAATTAACGTCATAGGCTACCCGAGTTTTATGAAGGTGAATAAATCATAAACCAAATGTATTTTCTATAATTCTACTGTCATTAGATAGTAATATTTTCCGGATCACGTTTTATGCAAAATTCAAAGTTCGCGGTGGGGATATAGTTGTTGGCGATTCTTGCCCTACACTGAGGGCTTTCACCCCGAAACAAAAAAGAACTTCAGTTTGAAGTTATCCCAAACGTAGCTGATTAAGATACAGTAAACATGTTAATAAGTGGATATAATTCTAAACTTTGTGCTATTAATACAAACGATCTAAAACAAACATCTATAAAATCCATTTAACACCTTTCCCCTGCTTTAATTGGATTTATTACTCAACCGTGGTGAGATCACTCATTAGATAACAATGAGTTGGTAACACACATATGTGTGATACCATATCTCGTGCGAACAAATAGAACTACTTTCGAACATCACATGACATCGTCCAATCACGTGACTTGTAAGTTAGAAAATGGCGACTTTCAAATTTTGCATTCTCAGGGGGACATGACTATCAAAAAATATAAAATATCCAAGTGTCAATAATCACTCTCATATTTGTGAAAACCAGTACTTTTCACATAGTCTTTTGTAACTCGCAACTTCTGTGCCGTCGCAAGTTTTGTTACGTCCCCCCTCTGCCGGCCGTTCCACGCCACACAGCTTGGGCCTTCCATCATCCGACCTGTCGCACCCCCCTCAACAAGCAGACAATATGAACATGACATCCTGCAACTCCCGTTGCCTTATTTCTATATTTGCGGGTCCTATTAACAATTCTGTTATTCACGTCAATGTTTTCAGTCCTCCTCAACTGCTGGCACTGTACGTTCCACCAACTTTTTAAAACTGACTGACCTAGAAAGAGGCCACATTCCGATGACGTCACGACTCACGTATCGAGTACATAATGGCTTGACATTTTTCGTTGCTTGTTAGCATTTGTTATATCAACAAATTTCTCGAAAATGAAATACTTGTTAACCAAAATTATTTTTGTTCCATGTTTAGGCGAGTCACTTATGCAGACAATTACAATGAGCGAACTATTTTGTTCTGCGTTTTGTGTGACTGGTTGATATTCTTACGCCTGTTCGCGATCAGCTGACTGTTGTTTTGACGACTAATTCATCACAAATATTGATACGTGGGAATGAATAATAAATAATATACTAAACTCATGATAATGTAATAACATTTTCATGCAACTCGTGAATGGAATTTGATATCGTCTGATACCAAATTCCATTCACTCGTTGCATAAAAATGTCATCACATTACTATTCGTTTTGTATTCTATATTCGATAAGGTTTCTAAGTCAGAATAAATTGAGTTTGAAAGAGGCACATAGAATAATGATTTTCCTATTTGTTTGATGGTTGGACATATGCTTTTCACAAACATTTTTACATTTTTATCTGTGCACTAAAACCGGTTTGATCTAATTTTTCATTCCGAAAAGTTATTCTAGAACTAGAATGACGTCACAAAACAATTCAACAGTTCGGCAATTTGCCGACTTATCTTTTTACACTGCTAACATAGTTTTTGCTGTGTAAAATCAATTGTGTTTAAATATCTAGATCTAAGTCAGAATAAATTGAGTTTGAAAGAGGCACATAGAATTATGATTTTCCTATTTGTTTGATGGTTGGACATATGCTTTTCACAAACATTTTTACATTTTTATCTGTGCACTAAAACCGGTTTGATCTAATTTTTCATTCCGAAAAGTTATTCTAGAACTAGAATGACGTCACAAAACAATTTAACAGTTCGGCAATTTGCCGACTTATCTTTTTACACTGCTAACATAGTTTTTGCTGTGTAAAATCAATTGTGTTTAAATATCTAGATCAGATAAATGATTAAAAAAGACGATTCATGGTGTGACACATTTATTCTCATCTTGTGACATACATTTGCTAGTGATGTTCGGTTATTTGCCTCGTTTTCACGCCACCCCGATGTTTTCCGATTGCGATTGCATCGGAAACGGCAAAAAGAAAATGGCTGTCGTAAACAATGGTTTGTGTAATTTGTGCTCCAATTCCAAGCGTTTCAACTGCTATGTATACTATACTGTCATTATTCCCAGGGTAATTACATAGTTATCTTAGCAAAACATTAATAAAATCGAACAAAAAATTAAAATGTTGTCGGAAGCGACGACAAACGGAATCAGCTAAGAAAAAACGGTCATATAAATGGGAACACTTCGAATTCAACATCTGTGTATAATTAGGAGATAAACATACTGTGTTTGGAAATCAGAGGCATATAACGGAATCATAATAGCTCTAAATTTAATTTAGAGTCGAACGCGTAGCGTGAGGCTCTAAATGGAAAATTTAGAGCTATTATAATTCCGTTATATGCCTCTGATTTCCAAACACAGTATGTTTATCTCCATTCTACCATAACAACGATTTAAATTTGAACTATATTCTTTCGCGTTTGCTTGATTGTGCTGTGTCATCGATGCCCGTGCACGATTTCCACGGACTGACATTCATACAAAGATTACGTACTTTGGAATCTCGAATAACGTTACTTGAAGTAAGCCTCGGACACTACCGACAATTTCCTAATGCTTTCAAGGGAGCTTACTCTATTCAGTGCACGTTAGTATTTCTCGACCAGCGTCAGCGTTCGGAATAATTTCTGCAATATTTTGATTGTTTAAGTCGGTATTAAGACATTGATCTTTTGAATAAAGTTATAAGGTGAGTGCAATTTTAATTTTGATGAATTTTGTGTGATATATTTTCCGTCTCTGTTTCAAACCATCAACAGCTTAGCCCTAACGCCGGCGCCGTGTTATTGAATGCCTGCCTTCGTGAACTGTCGGATTTCGCCGTGTTAGACCGCGTTACGAAATTGCATACGTTTAGTAAATTGGAATTTCATATAATTGTGAAATGTTAATGACAATAATGTTATCTTTTGTAAAAAGGTCCGGCGGACAAGTACTTAGACAATATTGTTGCTAGGCAACTAGTGATTTCTTGCGCGTTAGACCAAGTAAACAGAGGACTGTATAACCAGATTATACACCCTCTAATTTTTCACAGCAGCCAATCAGAATTGGGTATTTTGCACAGTTATGGTAGAATGAATAATAGACCTTTTAAACACTACCGATCCATATTATCCCTTGTATATACTGTATATACACGGGAAATTCCCGCTCACATTTGCTTTCAATGATAATCGAAAACTGCGAAATTCGGAATCCCATTTTCATGTACAGCTGTATACTAGTATTAGTTATATAACCTATTAAACATTTTAACTATTTATTGTCTGTATTCAATAAATAGGGTTCCAAAGTACATTTGAGTCATTGTCCTATTCCAAGTGTTATAAAGTTTTCGATCAGAAATCACGACTTTTAGCTATTATTGTCACTATGGTAAAATTTTCAGCGCGCAAAAAATCAGTACTTCCTGATAACAAAACACCTTTGTTAAAGTTTCACACATTTTATTCCAACAACGTACTCTTCTATTTAAATTCTGGTAAAGGAAAAGGTCATCCTCCACGCAGGTTGTCTGCGCAACTCGGCATTCCGCCTTCATAGTGCGTGTGTAAGCCTGGCTTTACATGCGCACAACCCTCTTAGGAGGATGGAAAAGGTTTAGAGTGTCCTGCCTTTACTATATCAGTTTAAACCGAAAAAATTACTGACGATTTAAAAGGGCCGTCTTTCTTTGAAAATGGACATAATTGAATTACCTAAGAATTTCCCTATCATATTTTGTCTGTATAACGAGGTATAAAGCTAACGTTAATGAGTCACGACGGAAAATTCTTTTTTGAGTGTCGCAAACTTTGACCCTCTTTTGTGACAGTAAATAACTATTCGCGAGCGATGTAATTCTTCATTCTTTAAGAATTTTCTCATGTCTTACTCTCATACAAAAATTATGATATTAGACTGGTAATCCTTCGAGTACACTTTCCTTAAAGTTTATGATTTATTTGTAAATTGTCTTTATTGACTTATTTTAATGGTCGATGTGTTTTGAGAATACACAAATTTGGGGACAACCTAGTTACAGGACAATGTTTTAATAACCTTGTAACGTGTAAATATCGGCTCTCAACTGCATATATTAGCGAAGAAGTGATTCCTCAAATGTTAATTGAGTGGAATACGTTCATAGGTGTGAAATTCAAATGCCGCAACAACCACGTGAACTACGACTTTGTTTCGATTACTTTTTTCAATACCTTTTTTGGCCCATCTTTTAAAAAATTCAAGTCGCTTCATGCATTTTGAAAAAAGACGCGATGTTAATTTTTTGGGAAATTGAGTCGAAATAGGCCCAGTTTAGGTTTGCCATGCCTGAGGAATTTTTGCTGTAATGACATCAGCAGGTTTGGCTATAGTTTCTCCACAAAATCTCTGGAATAACAAAACGAATGACACAACAAAAACAATAATGAGTCAATAAAATATCAAAATTCTTAGAAAAACACATAAAAAAGCCAACACGAATACCAAGAAGGAATCAACTTTATGACTGAATACTTAAAAATATATATTCTTTTTAGATTGGAATGAATTAGTAATTAATGGGGTTAAACATCCTTTGAAATATCTTAATTGATACATGTACATCTGTTAGGAATAGCCGAGATGATTGTCTACTACATGAAACAGACATATTACAGTTCAAGTTTGTCGGAGAAAAATGTACCCTGAAGCGATGAACGTTTATTGTTTATGGGTTTTTCAATTACTGATGCACATTTTATTTATTGCAAATCTTTTTCATAAAATTTACTCTGGTTTTCATGATTTATAAATTTGTTACTTGAAGAAAACTCACATTACAATTACTTTCAAGAGTTTGCTTTTTCATAAATATGTTTCGGAGATATAGTATCAATGATATCATATCTCCGACAGCCTATAATTCGAATCAGAAAAAAGTCGATTGACAAACATATTTAAAAGTCAAGTATATTCTGTGAACAATCATTGAATGCAAGGTTTTATTCAAGAATAAGAATGTTATAAACAGCCACCATTAATTGATTAATCAAATGTTATAGGGTGATCTTCTTTTAGTCTAAGGTGCACAACTTGTGTCAAATCCTTTTCTTTACTGAACTTAACACAATTCATTTTGAAAAGAGACCGTAATGATTTATATTTAAAGTTACATAAAAGTCACACCGTTGTACGTAATGGATAATATTGCATCGGCATTATTAGGTAATAATATTTTCTAACAGGATGGGCCTGTAAAGTTGGTATTAACGTCTGCTTTGTTAGTAATATTTTTACCATTTCGAAAATCGGAATCTGGTCGAAACTTTTGCAGATTGAAAACTAAGAAGAAAGTTCTTTTTTAGCTTTGAAATATCATTATGAAAACTTCGATGAACAACGGTATGATTACAACTTTCCCTCTATGTTTATGTTAAAAAATGTTTCGTTTCTGTTTGTAGATATCAGGAGACTGTTTGAAGCCCAACAGGATCTTACTCATATCCTTTCACAAAAACGCAATATCATCTCTATCTGCTTGTGTTTCTGTTGTCTTGGGAAAGATTCTTTTATTTAAAAAAATATCATTAAATGTTGGATATATATATATTTATATATATATAATAATTACAAGTTACTTGCAGATGTATAGATGCGTGTAAAGAAACAGTACAAATATACTAACCAAAACGTAAAGAAGTAGTAACGGTAATAAGATTTTTTGAATCCCCTCTACGTATATTTTACTCCTTCACTTATGCAAGAAATGAACTGATAGCTCATTACTTTAGTCAAAACCTGACAGGTCAAGAGATTGTTGATATGCTTCAAATTCAACATGGCGAAGTCTTAAGGTAAAGCAATAGACTAGAATTTGTGAACTATATTTTTACTAAAATTTAATGGTACATCTATTTGTGATTTGCTACTACATGTATGTTAGACCATTTCTGAGCAAACGTCGAAATGAATTCTTCATTGAACATCAATTTTGGTGAGGAAACAATTAATTAAAGAAATGTAATATATTTAACTGATGACAATCTTACAGTATATTTGTTTGCATACTATGACCAATAGAATGACGCCACAAATTTAGGGTTTACCATGCCTGTACGTATGTTTACATTTGAACTTGCATGGATATATCTGAGGTATACGTTAATATATATGATTTACCTATGGATTTATTTCAAAGTCTGCGACAACTAAGAAGACTTTTGGCATCTCTTGGTCTTCGGCGTAGAAGATTTGATCATGAAGGTGTTGTTCGTGGTCATATACAGGTATCTGTCGTATAATTAAAATGCCAATTAAAATAATCTCAATGGTGAAAAATTCATTAACTTTAACTGCTATAGGATCAGTGCATTGTATATTTCCATGGGCAATACATATTGCAGTTCATGTAAACATGTTAAGGGCAAGCGTTTTAAACAAATATATTAATTACAAACTGATAAAAATAAACTGAATAATGGTCATTAAGCTCCTGGGAAAATACCAGTTTTAAGAAAAAAATTAATACAATGTATGTACACAGAGATAAAAAAAAAGATCAATCTATAGGCATGTTTCAAAGAAGCGAAACACATTCTAAGGGAATAGTTTGACTGATACAAGGAAGAATTTCTGTTGCGGAATTTATATGGTATGAAAGTGTATCGATGAACTATATTTGATTTACCATTTCATGTCACTACTAAATAATTAGTACGTATCATTAGGATGAGATACGTGGAAGCGGGTCAGGACTTGGTTACAGATCGATGAAACTCCGTCTAGAACATAAATACAACACCAGAGCATCAAGGTATCAGTAACATCATGTTTTCATTGATTCGTTGTTTATATGCCGTTAAAGAGTTAATAAAGAAAAGGAATTTCTTTAGTGAAATTCAAACCACAAGGCAAACTATCTGCAACATAAGGATGCAGAAGAAATTTCTTTTTTTGTTTTGCCCTAATTCTAGAGTTATTTGCATAAACGTCATCGTAATGGTTTCGAACATCAAATATTCGTTTATCACCATTTAATTGTATGCTTCAGAGAAACTGTCCGCCGCATCTTGAAAGATGTCGACCCAGAGGGCGTAGAACTTAGAAAGAAGCACTGCCTTAGAAGACGTCTTTATGTCAACACGGGGCCAAACTACATGGTCCATATTGACGGTTACGATAAATTAAAACAATACGGATTTGCCATCCATGGTGCTATTGATGGGTATGATATGACTCTTGGTATTAGCTTTGACTGTCTATAGACTATTCTGGAAAGGAAATGACTTCGTTATTTATTATCTAAGCCAACATTGACATTCATACCAATTGTCCAATATGTAAAAAAAAGAGCATCATAAAATGTACTTGTTGTTACTTTATCTAATTTATTTGCACATGTATGCTTGCAATGGCGTTTCAAGGTACTTCATGTATATACAATCTAATGAAAATATAACTTTTTTACCAATAGCTTTTCCCGGAAAATGCTTTGGCTACGCGTGTCCCCAACCAACAATGACCCAAAAGTGGTTGCATTTTACTTCCTTGACTACATTGAATCAATTGGAGGTACTTGTATTTGATATTCATCAACAACGACGAAAGATTAAATTTCATTGTGAAAGAAAGGAATAGATTTACTCTCTTACCGCTTGTCTGTTTCTGCAAAATGGAGAGTTTTAGCAAGAAGTAAGGTCAATTCTTTATTCAAATACGAAGGTCTCAGGCCCATATACAAAACTAAACAACATAGATACAGAGAAATAGATACATATATAAATGTTTTCATTGAACATTTATGTTTCCCGTAATTCAAAGGTATATACTTATGAATTATATAGTAAGCACACATGTTAATGAACAATGAGTAAGAACAATATTCTACTGACTTGGTTTTTTCTCTCCAATGTATATGCGTGCAATAAATATTTTATCATTATAAATACATTATCGATGTAAATCTGTGCATGCTTGGTTTAAAAAGATAAACATCAAGTAAGAACTTAATTCGTAAATGCTATACAATGTACATATAAAAAATAAATGGTACTCGCCTTCGGTACCTGAAACATAATATGGAAAACGTTGTGTTTCATCTATTCCTAGCCATCTCCCTTCATGTACTTTATGTTCAAGTCCAATATTGGATGAACATATCAATGGCAAGATTTTTAAAAGCCTGAATAAAAAAGTGATATGTACAAACTGAACATCCATACTACGGAGTAAAGCGATACTATAATATTACGAACATGTGATGCATACGTAGTGGATCCACAATTATAGTAATATATTTGCGTTATATATAACTTAAGTGGAATTCGGTGTTTATGCATTTCTAAAACTCATAGACCCTAATATTCAACTCATTGCATTGCATTGACAGGAGTACCGCGTATCATCCGCATAGATGCAGGGACAGAGAATTCTACAATTTCAAAAATACAACAGGCTTTCAGATGGGACGGCAATGACAATTGGTCACGTCATAAAAGTGTTATCATTGGCAGCTCAAAAAACAATCAGGTAAAGTTATCCTGTAACTAAATATTTAACCTTTTAGAATTCTTTGAAATTAAAGAAAAACGCTTTGAGCACATTAATTAAACAAATTTAACTATCCAGGTTTCAAATCTCCATTCAATTGTAAGTTAAATAATGAAAAATAGTATGTAAGTGTTAATATTTTGTTGCTTACAAGAATGACACATATTTTTTCGCAGATAAATTTCTATGAGTATCATTGGAAAGCCATTCATTCTTGATGCAATAATATCAATTACGGTTAATCATAATATATAACAACTAAGGAAAAGATGTATTTTGAAAGTTATTAGCGAACATTATATTATTATTGATGACATAAGCATTTGAAGTATTGTAAATACACCTTTCAAAATGTTCAGAGTAGGTATACAATTTCTCTCACGATTTTTTCAATTTCATTTTTATTACTTGAAAAATGTCTATTATATAGAGAATTGAACGATGGTGGGCAATCCTTAGGAGGCAGATGGTCCAATATTGGATGAACCTATTCAAGGATATGGAACATCTCGGCGTCCTCTCAAGAGCTAATGGTCTTAAGAAGTAAACTGAAGCAGATTAGTACACAGAAATGATCTTTCCTATCTAATATCACAAATCTATAACAAAATTGTCTTAAATAAGTATTAACATTTAAATTGAGGTATTTAGTTTACGTTAAAGAAGATATTTAATGTACAAATGTATTCAATTTTGAAAAGATATCACAAATCTATAACAAACTTGTCTTAAATATGTATTCACATTTAATTTGAGGTATTTAGTTTATGTAAAAGAAGATATTTAAAGTAAAAATGTATTCAATTATGACAAAAATATGAACATCATCAAAAGCTGGCAATACATATATCCAACATATGTCCAACAATATGTAATAATGTAAGCCATTTGTTTATATAACGTAAAACTCAAATCCTTGAAATAAAGTTTGCCTTTAAAGAATTTGACAGGATTGGTAATCTCCCTATTTGAGTGTATGTCACTTTTACCTACCTAAATCCGATGCCAAATATATATATAAATTCAATTGCTGTTGTAAATTTGGTAATATATTTTACGGTTATTTCAAGGATTATTTTGAGAGATCGTCGACAACCTATTTTAACAACACATGTCGGTTGCAACTGAAATTATTTCGACGTTGCCGTCGGTTCTGTAACGTCACAGCTGCCCGTGTCTATTACCTTATGTTAGTTATTGTCAATGAAACATCTCAAGTGATTTTGCATCCTGAGATAATGACCTCACATGTTTTTTTGTAAAGAAAAACTTTTGAGATGAATTATATGACATCACAGTGTTGATGACGCAACCCTGCTAAAATTTCATAACGCTAATGACATCATATCCGCTGACCCTAATTGCAGATTTATTTTAAGATTTTCTTGTAATAACTGAACGCTGCTGAAAAATTATTTCGGATACTGACACATCATCATGTATGATATGATATGTGTTAACGGTCATTAAAAGTGTTATTATCTCTTACATTGTTCAGCTTGTGTTTATATATGGTGTAACTTGAAGACACAGGCAGGTTTTCGATGTCTAACGTGGTAAATTTATTTGACATTTTCAGGGATATTCTCCGTTTTTGTCTGAACGACCTACTACAGGAGGAATTAAACGTCGTCAGGGAAGAGTGGAATATGCACAATATTAGACCTTCCAGAAACCTCGAAACAGTTTCAGGAAAGCCGAATTATTTGTATGCAATGCCTGTGTTAAAAGGTACATGAATCTCGTGATTTAAATCTACATTATCACAGTGTTGTACAGATATCGAAAATAGTATAGAAACATACATTAGGTTTACAAAATAGGTCACTTTTTGAAAAAATAAGTTTGAAAAATATTTATTCATTGCCATTTACAAAATATTAACTTTATCGAACTACAAAACTGCTATAAGCCAAAATATTATGTCACATACATGTACTGTCGACTTTTCTCGCTCGGCTGGTCGTATTTGTTGTATTGTTTATATTAATTACTCAAGAGGACACACATTTTCTGTCAATGAATCACTACAAAACAAAGAAATTATAACAAGACTATAACACAATCGGTTAAAAAGTTAACTAACTTTATTATATAAACATACTTTATCCAATTCACACTATCATAAATAGAATGAATGTTTTCTGTTTTGTTATCTAAAACGGCAAAAAGCCCATAGTTTGGTCCTTTTTTCTTGTGAACTGTTTAGACACGTTTTGGATTTAAACTCCTATTAAGTACTAATACCTTAATCATGCACGCATATATCCACTTCGACGTAATGCTTTCACAAATATTTATATTTACAGGTACGGAAGACTACAAAGTCGCAGTGGATGCCGGGGAAATTCAAGCAATACGCAATGAATATGCATCATTTCCATTTCATAACGGCTGTACCCTGGAAGTATCTCAAGTTTTAACAGCATACTGCCGCGAGATGAACCATCCTCGTCCCTTTACCCGCGAAGAAGCCTTACTGTTATATGGAGTGATGCTAGACAACATACAAGAAATCGGTTGTCGCATTGATCGAGACTTATAAAGGCATATTTTAAAAAAAAAAAAATTAAGAGTTTTCATTTTTTGAGCTTTTAAGAAATTTTGCATATCGATCATTATTGAGCATGAAATTTAACTTTTAATTAACTAGCAAATGAATGGCACTTTTACAAAATTTACGGCTTAGAAAATGTGGTACGGCAACTGAGCCAAATCGGAAAACCTGGGCCAATACAGGAAAAACATGGCCAATACGAGAGAGAACAGATCAGAATTTTATTTTTCACACACTTCTGGTTTCAAGTTTTAAAGCGGGTAAGCCAAATTCTTAGGAGGCTGGGTAGTTCTAAAATATACGAGTCGATATGGGGTTAAAGTTTGTAAATTTAAGCTTTCGATGAGTCAGTCAATTTGAGAAGCAGTCCACATTTGGAGAAATTGATCAATAAGGACTCGTTTAATAGATGATTTCAAAATGAGCGAACTGTTAAAATATTGATTTATCCATACATTATTAAAACCTGTTTCCTGCAATATTCCTTCAATTAATGCAAATCAAATTTAGGAATGGCATTTGTAAAGTATACACGAGAAGGTACATTTTATATGATAATTTGTTAGGGTTTTTCAACATATCACACCAGAAAGAAATAATTCTACTTTTGATACAAATACTTAGAGGGTAACGGCCAAGTTCGTCATAGACCATATAAACTGGCGTTGACATTTTTACTTTAGGAATATATCTACAAAATTTAAGATGAAGCCGTTCAAGACAGACAACTTTGGTCAATACGATTCTGAGCATGCGCACTAGATATCGATTGAGAAATAGCCGAGCTATTTATTGCTTCAAAACTTTCATTAGTTATATCGGTTCAACAATCTCATTTCGATTTTAATGAAAATTAATTATTTAAGGTGGTAGAATGAAGATGAAATGTATGTGTCATCATATGTGTTTTCAAGTGTCTTAAAAAGGTACTTCCGTCTTAGCAGAGTTTCCAGGTTCCAGGCCGTGAGAAGGTCATCTAGTTCGTCTCTTGCCGATACAGAAGACCTCGAACCAAGTTTTTTTGCTAAAGTTAACTAACTCGCAATTCGTGTCTCATATTATCTAGCAATAACAAGGTTAACTCACTCAGCCTTAATCGATGTCAATGAACTTCACTGAGAGCGTCAGAGGAGCTATGCGTCACAGTGTTATCAGAACAGAACACAACACTGGCGTGAAATGAAAGGGGACTAGCTGGAACAGATAGGTACTACAAAGGGCTAATGAATAGCAGGATAACTTAATATAGTCCCTCATAACTACTTGAGTGAATTTAGAAATGAGACTACTATCAACGTATAGTAGAACTTATTGAAATAATGAGATGGGCATGGTGATGTTAAAACTGTAAGTCTTTAAGGGGAGGTGGTAACATACGTTGACTCCAAAAAGAGTTTCAGAGAAACAAAGGAATATTAACCTCACCAGTGCAACTTCAATTGTCACATCATCAATAGCCGTTCCCTAGTATGTCCAATATGGCCAGCGCAATATACCTTTACATATATATGAGACTTGTTATTCGGTTGCCGCATTTTAGCAGCGAATTCAGATGTTAATGTCAACGTTTACCTGAGATTTGTCTATAGCTGTTTGACAAAAGTTTGCTTCAATATTTTCGAATTAAGTGTCAATATCATGCAAATTTTGGTTCGCTTCATATCGACTTCTTCAAATTTTATTCATCACAATTTCCTGTTTTTTAGAAGATGAAGAAAGACATAAAACTAATCTTTTTCGGATAATCATATATGAACACATTTTTGGCAGATATACCTAGAATTTTCGATAGATATTTTGAAAATAGTGGACAATTTGAAACACACTTTTGTCTCATATGTATATTTCATTTGATTAAAGTACCTATTGAAGGGCCACTGAGTATGTTAGTTTCTAAAACAACATTTTTCAAAACGACTAAAAATTATATCAGTTGGTAGATACTTGTTTCAGCTACAACATGACATATATATGAAGAAATAGTATATTTACCACGACAATTCGGTATAATTCTATTTCACCCGCACGAGTAGCGCGCTACTGAATTATGTTGTCATTACGCGGTTTATCCTTTCCTGTGTACTACGTAAGCTCGGGTTTACAAATAAGTAACAAACAAATACAATTTCTTTTCTTAAAATATCATAAACACTTGAAATTCGTAAAGAGAAATAACCATTGTATTTTACATAAAAAGGTGACCAAAACTTGCAAAACAAAAATGGATGTTGTTATTAATTTGATATAAAACATATTCACAGTATATATACAAATTAAAAAGACCCATGTTCCGTCGAAGAGTGATAAAATATGATAAATTCAGTTGTCACCAAATAGATTTATGCTTTTTATCTAGCCTTGCTCTATGGAAATGAAAAAGTTTTTAAGAGTTACTTCGCCATTCTCTTGATCATGATGTATTTCATTGAAAACAACGCACAGGCCCTCGGATCATTAAAAAAAAAATATATTAATAAATTTAAAAAAATTTTTTGAGAACACCCCCTGAATAAAATTGTTCCTCTGTTAATAGTATATAGAAAGGCCGGACACTCCATTCGCCACCACCCGTTTTCTTGACCGGATGCTACAATAAATACACACGCAATCAAAATAAAATCTATGCAGACATGATGTCAAATGATTTGTCTTTCTAATCCAACTCACTTAAACAAATATATCTTTGGGGTTATTTAATGAGGACGGCCGAAAGACGATCTCCACGCCCAACTTAATGCTGATGGGACAAATGGCCGCCCGTCACCTTGACCTCACGGGGTGTGTGGCCGCAGCGACAGATCTCATTGGTTTGATGCAAAGTTTTTATTTTTTCAGGGGGTGTTCTCAAAATTTTTTTAAAAATTTATTAATATATTTGTTTTAATGATCCGAGGGCCTGTGAAACAACGTACAATGGGCGCGCTCAATATGAAACTGAATCAAAGTCTAAATAAAGCGAATTTGACTTTCAAATGAATCACATATGTGTTTCGCTGTTTTGACTTTCCTCTTGTCTACCATCTTGTCTACCACCCTTCTGGTCTATCGTCGTTTTAACTGTATTCTGCTTCTCTTTTCCGTTCCCACGTGGTTATCTCTGTTTAAAGCAAGGGGGCCAACTACATGTACGACCACAATGCTTTGTGCAACAAAATAATAAAGTCGATCTATTTATAGACACGGGAAACACCATTACTAATTACTTAAATTTCTCGGCTTATTTGGGGTCGAAACAATTGGCGAAAAATTATGTAAAGATCTTTCAACGAGATGAATTTTAGGCACTATTTTTTAAGTTGTATCAACATACTCTGTGCTCCTTTAATACTCCAAAGACTCAAAGACAAATAGACGGAAAGAATTGTTTATACATCTGACTCGCACACATATAGATATAAATTTAGTCGCAAGCGACGATCAACGTATCCAGTTCTATTAGATAATATATATAATAGAAAAGACATTTTATTTTTCAAGTCGAGAACTTCCGGTATAAACTTACTGCATGTTCATCCCTTAATTTTCATATTTATTTGTTTTCAATTTCGAACTGAATCTATTTTTCACGTGTGTTAATTATATGTCAATATTGTCCTTTACTTATGCTATAAATAGGTTTTGATAATTTTGTTTGAGTTATTTCTCTGTTTATTGTCCGGATTTCGATCATGAAATTAAGCTGTACATTCTCACTAATTTCGCGAAGTCTCTTATTCCTAAGGTTGTCCTTAAAACAAAGTAATAACAATCAGTTACGATCACCTTAGTCTCTTTGCATGTGGGTCCTGATTTTTAATGAAAACAACCAGTACTATACATGATATATAATACCATTATTAAAGTTTGAAACATTTGTCTCCATCAACGTACATTATTATGACGTTTTAAACCAGAATTACCGACTGAAAGGTCTATGTTTTGTCAGTTAAGAACGAAAATAAAAGGAAATAAAAGGTTCATATTCCCTTGTTAATTGACAAAACTGAATAATTTACAATTCCCTATTTTCTCTATTCTTTTGGCTGCCTGATATACATCGAGCAATGCAGCTAATATGATGTTAATGAATTACAACTTAAGAAACACACTCAGAAAATGCAAAATATGTCAACTCTGAACCTCACTTGTGACCAGAAGTTACTGTACATGTAAGCGAGCGATTGTATTCTTGATTTCTAAGGATCTCAGCAATGTATAAGTATTAGATAAACCCAAACTTCCCGAGTTCTATCGCTCAATACACCTCTTGTTTGAATCGTGGGTCTCCGAGGCGTAGCTTAGCTAAGCCGAGAAATCACGATTCAAACGGGAGGTGTATTGAGCGATGCACCGAGGGAAGTGGGGGTACAATTGTATATATGACTTATACCCCATTCCAGCCGAGTTATATATGACGAAACAATGCTTTCCATCCTTCTCTATGTATATATAAACGTCTTGACCTAACTAGATCAATAGAACATTCTTCTAATTACGGTTTGAAACATAAACTAACTTCATTTTATTAGAAATTGGTACATCGTGACTAATACCTATACATAGGCTTAAATAGGGAAAAATAACAACATATATACAACAAAAATACACAACAGGAAGTACCTCATTTGTATCAATCCTCAGTATCTCAATCGACAGAGTCGTTACTCTACAACTTAAACGTCCCAGGTTCGAACCCTAACATCGTTGTTTATGCTTCTCATAAATTCATAATTCCAAATTTTACAAGGCCGAGTATATTTTATTTTTATCAACAAGTGTTGATATTTTTTATATCAGAAGAAAAGAGGGTGAGATTCTATTTATCATCCAAAATCATTTTTCATTTTGATTCCGTGAAAAATGTGTTTTCTGAACACTGCACTAGTATCAGACTCTCAGTGGAGTGATGTCATAGCATTGTGACCGATCATGGTTATGACGTCATAGCATTGTGATGGCATTACTTGATGATGTAAAACAATCTTCCTCAAGCGATATCTCCTGTTAAACACAGTTTTGGATGATAAAGATCATTATCAGACACAATGTTAAACCGATCAATACGGAAGGATACAGTTTTTTCAACATTCTTTTAAATGTTTTATATGAAGTAAATTCTTTTAAGTAGAAAAAAGAGAAAAAAATTAAATGTAGAACTGAACATAAATCTTCAAAAAAATTTGTTTACAAGACGAGTTGGGGATGGCCACATTTTTATGTACAATCCCAATAGAAAAACCCGGCCAAGCCCCCTTAATTCTGTAATTAATGACCGGTCCCTAACATAAGGTAATATTACCTAATTTGTATTGATACAATAAATACACACAACTGTATTGTTTAAGCATTAAATGTAACTAAACAGATTGTTATATACCATTCAAAAGTATGCATTAAATGGTCTAAATGATCAGTTATCAGATCGCTGTTACAAAATTTTTAGATGGTCCCTTGCACGAGAAATAACGAAATTCGCACAGTTCGGCATTTGTTTGATGCATAATCAAATATCGAAATGGCGGACAAATTCGACATGGGTAATTTATAGATTAAAACTATTCATTTTTATTTTCCTTTACATCATAGTATATACACAAGATGTCATATCGTTTAAGCTGATCCATGATCGATATCCAAACATTAATTACGGACAGTTATCCATGTATGATTGTATAATAATATTTCGGAGGACCACGTGGTTGTCTTGCTTAGGCATGAACCTAGGCATTGCTATCAATGATACAAATGTCTGGTCTAGACTATGTTTCACGAATTTTGTTTGTTTCTATATTAGAGCCGAAATATCATATGGCCTGGCTAAAGTTCAAATCGCCTATCTAGAATTACTTATTTATGTCTCAAACGTCAAAATTATTACTTTTTCTTGTTTTCGATTAAAAATTGAAAATGCCCATATAAATCTTAAGGAGTAAACAATTTAAGCACCAACTTTTTATTTATATTGTTTAAATGACCCACTCAGCAATACCAAACCATATTTCACGATGTGTCTAATAACGTTCATTGTCGCGGCATTGTCCGGTTTTCGATCATAAATATAGACCTTTTCCCACTTTAGTATCACTTTACGAACTTGTAAGCATTGGCATGTTTATTTTTAGTAAAAACAACTATTTGTCGTTAGGTTAAATATGTTTGGACACTTTTTATTGAGATAGTTCTCTTTTGGTCGTTAAGTTTGATTCGAAATTTAAGTTCTAGAGGCACTGATCGTGATCGAAGACGTAAAGAACCAGATTTTCCGAAGGGCGCACATGAGTTTTTACTGTAAATAGTCGATAAACGATTAAAGAGCCACTCCGTGATTTTCATAACATATTATTTACCTTTGATACGAACCTAAATGTCATATGTTGTGACATAAAATCAAAACATCTAAATTTTTCATGTCCAAAAGACATATAAATGACAAAAGGGGGATAGTCTGCGCCTTGGTGCTTGTAATTCTGCCCCGAAGAGTTAAAGATCTATTTGACCATGAAAACTATTTTTTTCTTATTTTGGAAAATTGTCCTTCAAAGTTTAGCGAGACCATTTCATATATTTTGTCAAGTATTTTGAAAATGTTATTCCAAGAATTTTGAACGGTTCTTTGGACCAACCAAGAGGAATGTGCGGACAAAGTTGCTCATTAGAATTTCTCTTGGAAACAAACCATAATGGTTATTGTTTTGTCACAGTTTAAATTTAAACCAGAAACAGCAGCAAACTTTTAATCAAATAAATAAATCCTTTTTTTTTCAGATCCATCTAGAGAAAAATTTGTATCGTCTGGGTATTAAAAGACAATATATTGCAATTCTTATGCCCTCGATATTAGGTTTTCTTTTAATGGCAATAGATAAAAGTTTAACACATGTAACAAAGAGCTATGGGGCCACTGGGTAACCTTGACTACAACCGCGCCCTAAATAAAAAAAAGTTCGAAAATGCACCTGAATTGATTACAGAGCTACAGCTATCTTTATGAATAAGTTTAATCTAATTTCTAAGAACGGGGCCAAACGTAAACGCCTTCAAAGTTTTGTCAATAAAATCCCACTCAACAGCATCAAAAGCATTTTCAAAATCAATCGAAACTAAGAGGCCAGGTATTTCATTTTGTTCACAATAATGCAAATAAACGTAAAGTAGTCTTGTATTTTCTCCTATAAATCTATTCATTAAAAACCCGTTTTCGGTTTCGCTTATTATATCGGGAAGAACTGCTTAAAAGTGGGAGGCAATTACGGCGAATTGAAGTTGAATTTTAATGAGTTATCTATGTTTGTCTTGCTTGAAATAGCTGAAAATTATAATGCATAATTAATTTTATTTTGCAGGGGACGCGTTGGACGCTTGTGGCTTAAGTAATTTAAAAGGAGAATTTGAGAGGCAAAAGGTATGTGATGTTGAAGATATTAAAATGGTATTGGAATTATAATTATCCAAACATGTCCAGTAATTATCATAACCATTTTTTTCGGCACGGTTTAACCGTATCGAAATGGACTCTATCAATTTTCTATCTTTCGGTTATGACTTTGTGGAGATGCATGCTAAACGGTGAGTGTATTGTAACCATGCATTATCGATATTGCAACATGTGATATCAATTTGAGATAAAATAATTTGCATCATGAAAATTTTATATCAGTATAAATGAAATATCTTCATTTTTGTTTTATCTCAAACAACAGATTGCTCCCGACCTGGTAGCTTTACTGTCCACGGAAGAGCTGGCTAACCTCGGTCTGGTCACGACAGGGGACAGGTTAAGACTTAAAAGAGCTTGCGAAAGCGGAGGTATATATACATATTTATATTTACCTACGAGGACTATCATATCATACCATGCCTTAGGGCAAAATATCACTTTCTCATTGCTTTGACGTCAAAGTTCGTCTATGACGTTGCGTTCCAAATGTGTATATACTTGGATGATTTTGATTATAAACAGAGAGTTCGGTAATATATAATGGACAATTTGATATTTCTTACCAATTCAAAGGAAACTTTATGAAATAACAAAAAGTTTCGTTCGCCGTACTCGTTTCTTAAGTCGTTGTTAGGAGTTGCATTGTGAATCCTGTAAGTTGGGAGCTTCACTTTTAGAGCGCGACATCAATCGACGGTTGAGCTTATCTAGTTCACCTTGAAGCCTTCTGATGACAGCGAGTATGTAAGTGACGTCACGGAGCGGATACTCGCTGTCTTGAGCTAGTCAATGACACTCATATAATATCTTCTATACATGAATAATGTTTTCTATGGAAACGCATTGCTGCCAGCAGTGAGAAAAAGTTACTAAAGTTCTAATTAGATGATACTTTTATATAATTAGATGATACTTTTTTTTCTAATAAGATGATATATTCCTCTAATAAGATGATACTTTCAACTAATTAGATGATTGTTTCAACTAGTTAGATGATATTTCATCTATTTAGATCAGGGTTTCATCTAATTAGATCATAGATTCATCTAACTAGACATTAGTTTTATCATTCTATTCAACATCTAATTAGATTATACCTTTATCTAATTAGATGATACCTTTATTTAATTAGATCATACTTTAATATAATTAGATCATACTTTAAACTAATTAGATCATACTTTCATCTAATTAGATCATACTTTCATCTAATTAGATGATAGTTTCACCCAATTAGATGAAACTTTTATCTAATTAAATTGTAAAGATGAAAGCATCATGTAATTAGATGAAGGTATCTAATTAGAGTTAACAAGGTATATGATAAATTTCAACATGTTTTATATTTTCATTTATATTCACAACTGACAACATAGATTTTCGATTTGAATTATGTGAGTAATTATAACAACACGTTAATTGTGCATTTGTAACATACGTTATTTTTGTGACACCTTGATCTAAATTGTTGCAGTGTCACATAAAGATCAGTACCCTCATAAAAGATTAATATCCTCCTCTCGATACTCATTCACGAACAGTCAATTGAAACTCATGACAAGCGTCGTTGCTGTGTTAATACAGCATGGTCGCGCTGGTAATGACTTGCTTAAACTGAAGGAACGAAACAAAGCTGATAAACCCTGTTGGTTGAATAACCTTCGACGTCGATTTGACGTCGTTTCGAAGTTGTTACAACGTCGTGGCCTAATGGTCGTGGTCGTAATGACGTCAGAAATCGACGTCGCCTCTAATTTCAAATCCAATCATATTTCAACGTTATTTCAACGTTGATAAACGACGTCGTTTCAACGGTGATACAACGTCAGGTTGCCTTCTGGGATTATCTAATTAGTTGAAACTATCATTTGATTAGATGAAACTATCATCTTATTAGATAAAAGTATCATCTAATTAGATTAAAGTATTATCTATGTTTTCTCACTGCCGGCAGCGATGCGCTTCCATAGTTTTCCTATAAAATAAAAATAAAAATAGTTGGGAATATCTTATCATTTATAAATGAAAATAAATCCAAACTGATGAAAAGCGGACTTTTCGCTATATATTAAGATATAACTTGATCCTCGAGGTATTATTCAACTCGCAAAATTAGGTCATTACGCACTGATACTTTACTACGAGGCCAGTGACAGGAAATAGTCCAAAGTTGAGTCTCTAGCTTCCGTCTATAGAGAGAAACATACTGAATAACGGAAGTATATGACCATTTGCCAATAGTTAAGGTTTAGTAAGTAGTATACCGACAATGTTTTAACAAATAGCGAAACTGCTATATCGCTGTTGAAACAAAGTTAGCATAGTAGTGACGCGGCCATTTTAAATGTGTTGATCGACGTTCAAGCAAGACCGCTAGAAAAAGTTAGTCACCAGGGCCACCTTTCACAAAGCACTACGGGGATCTTAAGTCTCTAAGTTAACCTTAGTGCAATGTTATTGAATGGCAGTTAAGTTAACTTTAGTAAAAAGTGCTTTGGGAAGGGAGGCCCTGAAGATAAATGACAGAATGAGTTGAAATTGAACTTTACATATTTAATAACTTTGAACATGGTTATGGCATCAACGACGAAGCCTTAGTGTTTACGATGAAATTTATTCGTCATCTGACGAGAGGTCGATGGGACGTTAGATTCTCCGGTTTTTGGCTTGAGGCAATGTAGGCGACATGCACTCATTCACACCGGCACCCGACCCGATAGTGTTGTTGAGTAAAGCAACAAACACGTGCACATTAAAACTTCCACGTGGCTAAATAATGTCAACCACACTACCTTTAGCTTTGCCGTCAATTTCAACAAGAGAGTTGACCGGCGAAAACGTCGCCATATTGGTGGGTAGGTGATATATGGCTATGTAAACTTGTGAAAATTTTACAACTAAAATTTTGCAGGAAAGTTTGAAAACAACGTACACAAAGTTCATATTTGTTTATTTTGTGACAATTTATGAATAAAGAATGCGGTTATTGTTATTTTGACTCCCAACTTGTATTCTCGTCTCATCGTGATTGAAAACTTGAATGAAGATCACGCAACGTAGTAAACATTTATGAATAGAGGAAGTAGTCCCTCGTCTCGTTCACAGAGGTCAAGGTCATATTTCAATCAATCATCTACGCCAAAAGTGCTATATGCACATGTGATCGTATCGAACATATCAACTCGCTTATAATCAATCGTATGGATAATAAAAATTTATATAACATGAGCAATGAGATATTAATGCTATATGTAAAAAGGTTGATAAGGGGGCATGAAAATAACACATGAACACATAAAAAAGCCATAGTCGGCGAACAAACACATGAATGATGAAAAATGATAAATGAATGTAAAGTACATAATATATACTTTCTATATATACAATAATTGAAGACATTTCATAAAATTACATTCGAGGAGAGGCGGGGGAAATGGACGAATACTCGAACCGCGTAGCAATGTCATCAGCATATATTATGACGTCGAGGCATTGTAAAGATAAAATATCAAAATTGTGACGTCGAAAGTGCCCCACTGATGTCAAAGCATTTTGAGATAATTAACTGATGATTTCAGTGAATTATGACGACTGGATTTTTGCAATATGTACAAGTTAGACATCGCTTGTATATATCGTCTGATCTTTCACAAGCGATATCTATTGTCATTGCCAGTTTTTAATGGTATATCATATCATTTCATGTGCATTTTGTAGTGTGAACTGAGGCTGGTATTGGCCTACCTTCGACGAAATGTGACAATTTGTTTGAATGTTTAATTAATAGCGACCGAATCTAAAATTTAATTCTCTCTGTTATTATGAAAAATTGTCGAGAAAAAATTCATTAAACGTTTTTTTTTCAAACACAGGTGCAAGTTTCTCTAAAAAGACCGAAAAACCGTCGTCCGTTATGCGGCGATTGGTGTCGCCTTCAAAGCAGACAGTGAGTTAAACACAATGAATATGCCCATTATGCTTTATACCAGCCTGATTAAAATCGACCTTGTCCCGCGGAAAAACTATATTGGTGTGAACATGCGCTACATGTGCGTTCAGACCGTGTGAATAAGAAAAACCCTAAAAGAGCCACTCCGTTATTTTCATAACATATCATTCACCTTTGTTACGAACCAAAATGACATATGTTATGATAGAAAATCAAAACATCTTAACTTTTCATGTCCAAAAGACATAAATATGACAATTACTGGTTTTCCATGAAAATCTAAAAGCAGCCTTATAAATGCAAAGAGGTGTAGATATCACGTCCACTATACATGGATACTAGTTATATAACCTAACAAACACAATCAACTCCTAACTGCCCTCCTGGCTGTTTTAGATAAGTTTCCAAAATTACGTTTGACTACTTGACGCGCGCCACTGTCCGGTTTTCGATCATAATTGCGACGTTCTACCTTCATATTGTCACTGTAAACAAACAATAAGCTTTAAGATGTGTCTTTTTTGGTAACAGTCGATACTTTGCGATCAAATGACACCAATAATCAAGTTTCGCATATGTGACTCCAACAACTCACGGAGTGGCTCTTTAACAAAAGAAGAACCTCCGCAAAGGCATTATTTCAAAACGTTTATTCCTTGGAACATGGTCGAATTAATCAGCTCATGCAATATATTTATAGTGAGTCGGGGACACTTTAGTAGCATTTGCAAGTTGATATATTTGAAAGATATTTTTACATGACAGGTTCTGAATGTTTACAGTGCGCATAGTATCTTTATTTGATGATCATATGGTTATCTAAATTGAATGCCAATAAATCTTAGTTTGTGTTGAACAGATTATTTCATAGTGAATGAGTTGAAAGTAAAAAAAAAGATAGATTATTATACACCAAAATGTGATATTAACTTTGATTTGTTTTAACACACTAACACACCTTATCTCATGTTTTTAACCTGACCATTCGGGAAACAGTAATATCAATATCTTTACTGATTGATTGACTTTTTCCAAGTGAGGCAACTGTTGCGTTTTGTCAAGGAGAGAATACGGCACAATCTAAGGGGAAACTATGGTTGAATGTATATCCTACCATAGACTTTTCACCCATGGCTGTGTTACTAAATTTCTTAATTTTATCAACCCCAAATTTTATGAAAAAGTAGCATAGCCACGTCGGAAAAATCACGAAAAGGTGGAATCAGACGTTAAACAATATTAATAACAACAATGTTTCTCATTTACCATGGCAAATTCAAAGAAAATCGAATTTCACACATCCCAGATGCATAGGTGGAACAATCCACTTTGCTTATAGGGTGAAGGTTGTTGAAGTTAAAGCCACTGGTGCATGACGATGTTTTGATAAGACTGTTGGCATTAGCCCATGCAGGCATTAGTGAACGCCACATTCTGAACCATATATCCTTTTTTATGTGATCTTCAGGATTAATAAATTTCATGACATTAATATGTATATTTTAACATATATCATTCTTATTTATAACATGTTTTATGATGATTTTAGTGTCTCATAGGTCACTTTTGGCCGGACATTTTAAAAGTGTGTGACACTTGTGAATCTTCTTCTTCTTCTTCTTTGTCCATTACTGTCGGAAACTCACAGATAATTGGAGATTTCATGTTACTAATTACATGTAATCGAGGATGAAATTGATTTCTGAAAATATGTATTATTGAGGTTCAGTAGAAACTTAATTGAAAAATAATTTAAGACATTAACACACAAATGAAATAAATCTTCATGAGCGACATTATTCGAATATAGCAATCCAAATCCGCAACCGTTCTTGTTCAGTGTTTCAACTGAAATATTAGGGAGACTACATGTTCACTTTAATAATATCAAAAAAATGTCGCCCTATGTCCTCTGTCATCAGTTATTGGAATATAACGAAAGGCAGCACATATTCCAGTTTTATCCTTTTCAAGAATCTTTAATTCAACGTGTGTGTGATATTATACAGTAACCACACATAACCCTAAATGGGTGACGCGGACATATCTTTTTTATGTATTAGTAATATGTATTAATCTGCGGTGTGAGATATATATAATAAGTTGTCTTTCCGTCTATCTAGGGGAATGGTGCTCCACGTGCCCTATAACTTATTATGTAACATCACCTGTAGAATGCGGTCCTCATTCGATCATACGGTTCGATACGCTCCTTTCTCAAATAATCAATGTTGCTAAGAGGCGATCAAAAAAACACCGGGTATATACATAAATGCGACATGTCTACTTTTACCTCGTTTGAAAAGGGGCTTGTTTGTCACTTCTCATCTTTTAGACATTTAACTTCCGAATCCTTATGGTTTAATAAACTTGTGTTATATTGTGTGTTATTATCTTACTAAATTCCGAAATTCAACTCCTTCTTTATAAACCATCAGATAAACTACAAAATCTTTATGATATGTACATCTATACACACTCGTACTCATAAGTTTCAATGTTTTCATTCAATATCTCATCTATGCAATATTTTTTTATTTCGAATTTGAAATAAAACGTGTATGGCAATATCTAATATCCACCATAGCGATAAAGGGTAATGGGTATACCTGCATGTACTTATACATAGAGGATGATAAGAAACTGATAGGTAAATGAATCACATTTCGATGGTATTTTATTATTATTATTATTATTATTATTATTACTATTACTATTACTATTATTATTATTATTATTATTATTATTATTATTATTATTATTATTATTATATTGTAAATGTTCCATACTTACATTGCAGGCAAAGAAACAAAAGACAACACAATCGCCCTTTAAGCGTGTATGCCAAGTTGGCCTCAAGGTGAGGCGAGGCGACACGTGGGTGCAAATGAAGTCCACAAAAGGAAACAAGTGGACTAACTATCAGAAAAACTACAATAAGAATGAGACATTAGATGTCGTAAAAAGCGATGCTCTATCTTTTTATTTTCCAAACTCTGTTAATGCACAACTTGGGGAATGTTCCATGTATGATTCCTTTTTAGCGGATTATGAAGGTTTAGACGTGTCAGCTCTTTCTTTGACCGACTTGAATGGACAACGTGGAGTCGTAAGACTTTACCTTCAAATGGAGGTAAGGATAAAATTATACCTATTGAAAAATTACTGACTATGACAGGGTTGTTCGGGAATCAGGCCAAGTTATATCTGATTCACGTGCAGTTTGATTCATGGATTTGGAAAATGAGGTAGTGTTATATAATTACGTTTCATGTTGGCTTCAAACACCTTCGCGATAAGATTCAACATTCATTTTTTGTCTAGGTTGTTCGCGAACATATCGTCCATATTCATATGACAGTTTAATTTTCAAATCAACTGTACGTCGATGAACGAACCCGTTTTGAATTTGTTCATTATGAATTTTAACTTTAAAAATGGAAGATATATTGATTTTTTTCAAATTACATTGAAATATACATTTAGGTTTTAAACGACCTTTTGACGTCGCAGAGTAAACGTAGTAGCAGAAATTATGATATAGATATTTAATATAGCGCTCTTATGAACTTATTCAATTACACTTTCACATTTTATTTTGATCATTTCTCTAAAGTGAACTCACCGAAAATTATATGATATCGATCACGATGAATTCAAGCCAGCTGTTTACATCGTTGAAACGGCAATGTTCCGAGAACAGAAACCAAAATGATGCTATATATTGAACCATATTGTGCATACATGTATATTATGTTCATCAATTGCCACAGGGTCTTGTAGATTGTATAAGTAGGATTACGTTGAATAACATTTACAGAAACAATAGTCGCAAGCCAAAGGTTTCTGCGCAAAATAATGATGAAACGGATATTATGTAAGAGTTTTGATGCCATTACAGAACGAGTAAAATAGTTGAAGCTATTGTTTATTTATCTTTTTAATGGACTATGAAAAAGTTGGTGTTTTATGTTATGTTTTAACTTTGTTTTAACAAATTGCAGAAAACCTCTTGTCTAAAACTGATCTATATGAGTCTACACACTTCTATTTATCTTTATATAATGCAATATAAAATCCTAGATAAAGTCTAATGATAATGAAAATCATAGTACAATACTATAACCAGATTATTTTAATGTTCAGCTTAACATATGTTTATAATTTGAATAAAATCATTAAAACGAAATAGCTAAAGAACTAATGTACCCTGACAGCATATTCACATTTCAATGAAGTAGGCTAATGAAAAGCTACATGATTGCTTAATTCATAATTGATAACATACTCACCTTTAAATAAATACAAAATGTACTCAGTGAACTTTTTTTTACTATTTTGTATTTCCGTAAACATCTTATACATTTTGATATCGAAGTGCTATTCTTACATGTTTTCCAAAAAGTGATATTTTCAGTTATGTCTTCAATTTTGAGGCTAATGGATTCTATTAGAAATGTAGGTGTTAAATCTTGAAAGGTTGAAAGTGCGATTTAGATAATGAAATATTTTTGGTTGTCAATATGTCTTTTAAATTCAGTTGAAAAGTAGAAATCATTTTCATTACAATTGGAGGCTAAGGTAGCCAAAACCATTGTTTAAGATTGGCACCTAGGAAAAGCTAAGTGTTAAGTTGTTATGTTGCAACGACCCTCAGGGTACTAATGTTGATATAATTTGATATAATTTTAAGGCGTTTTTGAAAAAAATTTTGTATTAGAAACACTTTCATACTAAGTGGCCCTTTAAGCGTGATATATGCGTGTCATAAATATGGACGTTATTATTTATTATTATGTCGTTTTCTTATGGTGCTTATGTAGAGAGTAGTCCAAAACCATCTCTCTTGGAGGTCTCACTGTTTGGTTTGAATGGTTAAACAAGGTTGACAACAACATTTATCGTGAGATACTTATTAGTTATAGATTTATTAATTTAGGACAAGTATTTGAGTCATACCGGAACAACTCAGCTGGTGGGTGTAGATGAAATTAAGACACAATTATCCTGAGCGAACAACCATTTGGATATATTTCTCTTAGAAAAAAAATTCAAATGAAGAAAACAGGAAATTCAAGGTCAGATAAAGTTTGATGTTCCTTTATTAATCCAGATTACAAAATATCCTCATACAATACGTATTCTTTTCCAGGAAAAGGACACAATCACTCCTCACTCTGATGATGAGGTTGAATCAGTTTCAAGTGTAAGTTTTTTCTTTTATCATATTCTTAATCTATGTTGCATTATTTTTAAACTATCAACTGCTTCTTTCATCAGCAAGTATATACTGATGAAATGTTCAGAAAATAGTTAACAATCACTTTCATAACAAAAAATAAATGTATGTGTGTTTTTTCTAAAAACAGTCTTTGTTAGTAGCATCCAAATGTTGTGTTACATGTCTAAATCAGTTAATATTAAGGTTATCATTTCACATAAGGTTCAATTGAATTCTTATTGAACGTATTATGCAAAATGCTACGTTTTTGCGACACAAAGCGGATGCAATACGCGAAAAAGTGAGAAAGGCTGGATATGAATTTCGCTCGACTCGGATCGAAATTATTTTTGCATGTCAAAAATTTCATTGTAAAAAAATAAAAACCGAAAATCAACTATAACACACATGGTTTTGATATCCTAAATGTAAGTCCAGGCTCATATATCTCAATTACTCACCTACAAAATAGTTTATCCAACATTTTAAGCACTCAACTCAAAATACATGTATGTCGTTATTTCAACATGAGTAACATATGGCCTTTGTTTGAATAAAAGGTGTTATCGACATATTTAAATTGTACATATGTTACAATGATGAGCTCTCAAGTATTCCTATGTTTGAAATGTTATAAAACATTAGCTATGAATAATGATAACAGGTTAAAGTTATCTGTGGTTGTGTTCTCGATTCTAAGTTAATGCGTTGGGTTTTATGATGAGGCGTTTATGCCGCTGATTCTCAATTACAGTATGTTTATCTCATAATTAATGCCAACCTTATATTTCACAGACGCCAAGAGAGTTGGAATACGAATTCTTCGATGACGATTTGCCGGACATTTCAACAAATGACAACGGTATGCTTTTCTATATCCTCCAACAGTAATAGTTGCATCTAAAGCTCATTATGCACCTTATATTTCAATGTAAATTTAACATCGATTGATTTATTTTAAAAATAGTAGTTGAAAGAGTTTGAATTTTAAGTGATGGTAATTTCATTTTCATGTCATTATATCTTCATTGATTTATTTAATATACCCGTCCCAGAAAGTATGTCTTTTTAAAACTTTAATATGCTTTGAGTAAATTACAGTTGTTCGCAACTCCCTTGATGCAATTATTACGTTTTGAGGTATGGCCCGACTCTGAGCTTTAGACTTTCTATATATTTTCACAATGACATAACCCGTCTTTCGAGATAATCTTGCCAAAACTTTTTGTCCAATCGTTCTGAAATATTTCACATGCTTTGTAAACATGACAGTTTTGTGCATCTCATCTTTCTGGATTGATGCAGTTACAATTTTGGAGTTAAGGACCTAAACTTTAAAATTTTTGCGAATGACACTAAGTGTTTTATGAAATTAATTCCGCCCAATATTTGTTATCAATTTTTCTGTAGCTCTACGCAATATTTTTATATGTGTTAGTAAAGCGCATCTCCCCTAATCTGTGTCGACTTTACAATTTCAAAATATCACTACCAGTCTTGCAAAATCAGCACATTCAATAGTTTTTTTTAAACTGATTTTTTCTAATATTTCACATAGGAACACATAAGTTATGTTAATATCTAACAAAAGTGTGTTTTGAATGTGTTTTCTTTAAATTATGTCACTGTATTTACAATGTAGAGCACATGAACTAAGACTCATACAGTTACTAACCAAATGATAAATCTATAACCTTTGGTATAATATTTTCCTTGAAGGTAACAGGTTAATACTCATGCAAGTATCATTCTCGATAATGGTTACAATTTATTGATTTGCATTTCAAGAGATTATAATTGTTTTTAAGCATATGCGTCTTGGAAGTTTAGCTATGCATGAAAAGGCTTTGGGTACTAAGATGTAACGAAATAGATCATTATCTTGCATTGTTCAGTGTATTCATTTTGATTTAATGATTTCATAATGTCTAACGCCTTTTGACGACAACTAATATCATGGCTTTTTTAACATGTTTCGTTACAGTTTGATTTAAGTAGATTCTCTCTCTTTATTGAATGAAATCGTCTCGATACTACATGTATATACTATTTCAGAAGCAGACAATCTACTCAAAAAAGTTGAAGGGTTGTTACAGGAGATTGTTGGCCTCAAGGATCTAAAAGACCACCTCAGAAGATTTGCAAGACAAAGCATTCTAGATTCCATAAGAAGAAGAGAGGGGTTATTAACTGCAACAAAGAGACCTGTAATGGTGTTCTCGGGGAATCCGGGTACTGGGAAGACATCTGTAGCAAGCATAGTTGCAGGTATATATTTTTAGGTAATGTTTCACTAAAAATAATAGATAATTTGACAGTAAAAACAAAGCTACAATTTGAGACTTTAAGAAAATTATTAAATGTTTCAATATAACAAATAAATCACGTGCATCAAGAATGATTAAATCTAGTTAGCTCAACATATTGATATCTTATCAAAATCAAACTAAAAATGGGATTGTTAATTCTTCATTTTCACAAAAGAAAAGATGTTTTTAGATTTCTGAAGGGTTTTCGTAAATGACAGCTCATCCTGAAAATATATTTAGGTTAAATCGCATACTTCCAATTCTTCAATATTTGATCTTTACTCTTTTGTTAAATGTTCGATTTCCTTTTGCAGAGATAATGTTCTTCACAGGCCAAGTGAAGAGTGCCCGGTTAGTTACCGTGCAACGAGATAACCTGGTTTCAAATCATATTGGGGAGACCGCAATAAAGACCGCCTCAGTCATAGAAGGAGCTTCAGGGGGCACCCTCCTTCTTGATGAAGCATACAGGTATAGCCAATCAATAACCGAAATAATTACCGAAAAAAAACGAACGAACATGGCGGCCATTAGAAAGACTATCTCTTTATTATGGAATAATAGTCCATCTTGTATACTCTTTAGCTGCCTCAGTGTCACTCAACAAGTAACAACATTGTTACTTACATAGATATATGATTATTCCACCAACTTTTTATCAGTGTCAAGTCTTTGCGAGTTTTTCCTGTACTAGAACTTCCATTTTATCAATATAATGGTTTTATCGATAATATAACACGTCAACATTTGCGTGACACAATAATACAATTCTCTCTCTCTCTCTCTCTCTCTCTCTCTCTCTCTCTCTCTCTCTCTCTCTCTCTCTCTCTCTCTCTCTCTCTCTCTCTCTCTCTCTCTCTCTCTCTCTCTCTCTCTCTCTCTCTCTCTCTCTTTCTTTCTTTCTTCTTGTGACAGTTAACTCTGTTATCGTATACTAGTAGTTCAGTATGTTAGTCAATATTATTGCATATACACATTTCCCCCCGCCTGTTTAGACTTACAACATCAAGCGACAGTACCGATTTCGGCAGAGAGGCGGTCGAAACATTGATGAGTAAGATGGAAGGCGACCATACTACCACTTCTGATCGGCCGGCTTTCATCTTTGCTGGCTATCCAACAGAGATGGATTCATTCCTCAAGCTAAATCCGGGTTTCGCAAGGAGGGTGACCCATCACTTCCGCTTCCCTGACTACGAAACGTCAGAATTAGCTGACATCTTCCTACAAATGTGTAAGAAGCAGAACTTCGTAATCTTGGGAAGTCTAAATGATTTGTGTCAAATAATTGCATCCAAAACCAAAAAGATAGATATTAGCCGCTACAATGCCGGCTTCAGCTCTACGCTCTTTTATGGAGCAAAGGAACAGCTCGATGAGCGATTGTTTGTGCTCCTGAAGAGCGGTAAGATATCATCAAAGCTCATGAAAATAAACTTGGATGATATCCGAAGAGCTCACCTGAGGTTTTAAATTTTTACCAGGTTTTCTACTTGAGATTGCTAGAGTTTTGATAGATTTTAGATGTTGATCTCGGATGAGTTAATATTAAGCTCTTTGTGACATAACTAGTTGAATGTTGGATTGTCATGCAAATGAAAATTGTGACCCTACAGTTTTTAGCCGACATAAAGAGACGTTTCAAATTTGGCTCTCATTCGTGTCATGATAAGAAATCTTTTTCTTGCAAAATCGCTTAACAGCATTTGAAAGGCTGATTGCCAAAGTCGATTATCAATACCACACGTTCTGGCGCTTCCCCTCACGAAGATTTTACGTAACACATTTTCCAAAGGACCTTTTCTAGAAAAAAGCCATCAAATGGTTCTTTAACAATATACGTATTATACTGAAATTTAAACAACCATGCAACAGTTTAGTCATGGAAATTTTTGTGTGAAGTTTTTATTGATTCTTATAACTCAAAACGTCTGATATCTACCTATAAAATGTTTTTTTGCACTCCCTGATAAAAATTAAGAATTACGAATTGTGCTCCAGTATATGTACAAATAATCGGTTTGTGAGAGTTTCTTATCTCGGCAAGATACAATCACTAGACTCGTCATTATCATATCAACAATATCTTTCATATATCTTCTTAAATCTGATTCAAAAATACTCTAAAGACTAGTAGAGAGTAGAAAACTTAAAGTATGTTGTGAACTGCTATTCTCAAAGGGCTCATCTAGTAGTACAAGGTGAAGTTATTTACTTTTTTTTTATCTTGTACGTTGGTTCATCTCATTAAATAATTCAATACTTACATATAGCTTCCTGAAAGAAAGACACCGGTCAAAGTCTATTATGTTGACCTTCAAATTATTTCAAATGTCACAATGTGACTTTGACATTTTCAGCATTGAAATCTGCATGTTGAGCTTGTCTGCGCACTAACTCAAAAACATTCATAGTATTTCAAGGAAACGGCGAGTCTTTGAAAACCTAAGTATTTATACTTACATGTTAAGCGTGTCAACACGATATCTTAAAACTACAACTTTTCCAAACTTGGCAGTAAGCATATATAGGGAAAAGCCATTTGCTTCAGGTGAATTTTGCATTAAAACAAGATCACAGCGTATTATGGAACTGTTTTATAAACCCTTTTCATATTTTGTACGATTTTCATATTGGTAAGACGTAATAACAGATCGATTTGGAGCTTTGCATTACTCTGAAGCTATGAGTTGGATATGGATACCATGGATACATCCTGCGCGTATCTTGTCAGTCGAAGATCACAAATATTTCATTAGTTTTCATTAGGACGACTAGGGAAGACTAACGAGGATGTATTTTTTGGGGTGATCTAAACTTAACAAAATTTCAGCATTTCAAGATCTTATTCAACCGTATCTAGAGTCAATGTTAAATCCTTCAAGATTGTGCACAGATTTGTATATGTAGAAACCGATATCCGTCGTCATTTTTTTTTCATTATCAATTGCACGTTATTTGTACGCGAAAATGCGTGTTATACATGTAGTGTCTTTTATTTTGCTGTACACATTGACATTTTTCTAATGATAATTTCCGGCGGGGGATCTTGTCTTCCTAGTGACAATTGCCTGTATTTAATTCTAATGTTTCCCAATAAATTTTAAATTTCAATAGTTTTTCACTTGATAAACGATTTTATTTAATTCTAATTTGTCAATTCCTCCTGAAATACATGTGCCGACATTATATGGGGATATAAGGAGATTCCTTTATCATTAAACTGAACAAAATTTGTGCGAAATTGGACCTCATTAATTAGATATCTAAACATTTTCTTCATAGATTTGGATTTGTTAAGACATGGTTGATAAATAGTTAATGATAAGTGGATATTCTCGAGCTCATTGCGTCGTTTCTGTTACTTTCCACGCTGGCATTCGAATTCAATGTCAACTTGTTGAATTTGAGTTTTATGTTTTAAGTTTTCCTTTTGTGAGGTTAAGCTTAGAGCATGTCTTTGAATGGTTCGGACTGCTTATATTGTAAAACTATTACAAAGAGTATCTGTAACATTTTGCAAAGAATGTATGGCAGTTCTTTGACCTGCCGGATAGCGACTTATTGGATGAGACCAATCGCATTTTTACTTTTATGTGAGTTCCTTCCAGTTTTTAACAGCGGATATCACTGATAACACCACAATATACTTAGGAAATTATAAGGAGTGAATTAATATGAGTTTCATATCCAAATCTGTTTTCGATAAAGGTTTATGTAAATCCAACAACTTTTATATAACATCTTGATGTTATTTGATTGATATTTCCAATTGTTACAGTTATTGTGATCCCATACATGTATGTGAGAATAGACATGCTTGTGACATGTAGCTGTCAAAATTTAATAAAGGCTTTTGATCAAATCAGTCCTCAAATGTTTATCAGGTATACCTTTACAGATCATGTGTTTTGTTGAAAGATCAGAATATGAGGACAACGTTTTAACTTGGCTCCGACGATTCACCACATTATTACAACTGGCTCAATTAATCCTCTTTTAGGACTATTTGTAATTGTGTACAACTCTGTACAACCAGTCCGTCTTATCTAACCACCTTCGTGTTTCATTACAAATATTTGGAGTTGTGCGCCTCGCAAATGAAATATCTTATGCATGCTTTGTTTAAAAGCCGCGTTTCTTGCGATTGTCTTATACGTGTTCGAACTCTAAAACGTGATCAAAGCCTGTATCAACTAGTTCATGCGATGTATAAGTAGTTGCACCTTTCTACATCGGGCGTATGTATCACAGGTGATTTTCATCCGCATTTTGACTTTTCGTGCACAAATTGAAGCTCTGTGAATATTTTACCTATTTAGGATTCATACATTCTAATTGTGACTCCAATGGATTATTTGGTAATTCAATCATCAAATCTAAATTATACAACCGATGAAGTGTTTTTCCATATGTTCGTCAGATGACTTGATGGTTTTGAGACCTTATGACTTACACAATTCGACAATGATATCAGGCCAAAAAACATTGAGTTAAATTTTGTTATCATTTTTCAGATTATATTTTTCTGTTGAGGTGTTGTGGTATTGAAAAAGACTTATGTAATAAAATCCAACAACCAGACAATATCAGATAAATCACACATGAATTCGCGTTCAAGAAGAGGGAATGTCTCAGTTTGATAATTGAGTCAAATAAGGCGAAAACCTAGAGGATTATGTACAGTCAGTTATTATGTACAGTTATTGTAGAATTTTGAAATGTTATGTGTTAATCCCATTAATTGTACGTTAACACAAGATGATAACGTCACTGTATTGAATTTTAATGGATGGTTTTTCCACCGCTATTTTTTCCGCTTGTCAGGGGTGTGAGGTTTTGAAAATTTCTTCCTTAATATAGGCTACACTCATAGCCTACAAGGATGGTTAAGTCTAAAATGTCTTGAATTTGAAATTTAACTTTAGGGAATATGTGCCTTTTAAGCTTCGAACAACCTCCCGATTGATGACGTAGAGATTATATCCACACGGCCGCGTGGACCTGACACATAAGGCGGGTTACTTTGTTCGTAAAATCTTCTGTTCGTCGGCTGGTGGGTAACGCGCGGAGATCACGTCGAGAACATGTATAATTAATTTATTAAAGCACGTAGAATTACCTTTCAATCACATCGAAGAGAAAACAAATGCCAATGCACGAGCTTGGATTAATCCATTTCAACTTACTCTACATAAAATGGACATAGTTCAGTTAATTTCAATGAATATTCTTTACCAAACTCAGTGTACATTTCGGTAAAAACGAAACAATCAACACATTTAGATTTAATTTCATCCCTTTCCTTAATTCCTTGCAGGTCAGAGTCAGTTAAGTTTAAGCAACACGTTCGCCACTCGCCAGTTACACAGCTACATTTCTTCCTCCAACACGATCACCAGTTGTAGAAGTAGTTCTAACTTCCCGCAACACTTTCGCCAGTTGTAGAACTAGTTAGATTTGTTCAACAACGCGTTCACCAGTTGTAGAACTAGTTCATCATTTTAGCAACACGTTCGCCAGGTATTTCTTACGAATGATGAATTTCAAATCATAAAGCAAGGTACATATTGTGCAAAGTTAAAATATCATCCGCCAAAATGTATAAAATCAACAACTATTTGTCTCTCCGAGGAACGAGTTCCACGTTTTTTTAGCTTGATTGTTCAACAAAAACTTGATTTGATTACAAGATGAAATGCAGCGATATGAAAGTATTTTCTTCTACCAAGTTTGATTTGTCAGAGGTGAATTTGTAATTACTATTGAAGATGGGCGAGATTTTAATAAAGCTATTACCTTGGAAATTAATTAATTATTAATCTAGTCATTGGCTATCAATGAGAAGGCAGTTCACACTGATACAACTCGGTCAACTTTTCAACAACTCGATCAGAACTAGTTCACGAGTTGATGTAAATTTGTAATGAAACCAAGTTTTAAAATGATCTGCTAACGTTATATTGATGACAAAATTAACAATAATGTTATTCTGTCATACTGTTGAACCATTTCTAATGAAATGGAACCCTTTTGGTCCGCTAGAACTAAACAAAACGATTCAAAATAAGCAACGCGTTCAAGCTTTGATGAACTAGTTCTCCAAAGTTTGAACGTGTTCCGACTTTGTACAACTAGTTCGCAATATCTAAAGTTTTTTTTTTCCATTTTAGAAGACACGATAGGTTGGAAGGTATTTTACAGACAAATGACACATATTTGATCGATTATGCATTAGATTATTGTTTCAAAATACATGAGACATGTTAGTAACAAAAAAGGTTCACAGCGTGCAAGGTCCTCGCGCATTCCAACGTGTGTAGCCGTTGTGACCTTTCTCAGCTACTGTTGAATCTTTATTTATATCTTTGACTTTTCAATCGTAGTAATTAAATTCTCGATTGCTTGCCGGGTTTCAACAATATTATAACTAGTAAACAAATTCACTTAAATAGTATATGGAATTAAAGAAGAAAATTTTATTTCTTTACATTTTTCAACTGCTACAAATATACTTTTTTAAACATTAGTATTATTTAGCTTTATGAGCGTGGGCAAGTTGCTATCATATGAATATCTTAACCACGTGAAATCTTCATTACGACCAGAATTTGAGAACTACTCCCACCCTCTTTGCAACTAGTTCACGCTTTTGGCGAACTAGTTCATGGTCGCCCAACTAATCCACCGGTTGTGGGGCACAGAAATTTAACTTGAAATTTCATGGTTATTCAGATGCTACATTAGATAGTGTACATGTTTTTGTATTGTACTGCCATTTCATTTTCACAATAAGATAGGAAATAATTTATTGGAACATATTACATAGTACGCACGGTGTACAAAACCGGAAACTTAGTTGCATAATTATGTAAACATAGTGAATTACAGGTTATATTATGACAATAAATGAGGTTAGGAATTTCTTATTCAGTTACAAATGGTTGTCTTGCTATACTTCGTTTGATATTTCATTAAGAAATAGAAGACGAGTTGCTGTGCATCTATCGTTGAATAAAACATAGCAGGTAGCATAAAACACGACGGGTGTTCATTTCTGATTAACGTAGAATCCAATTTGCGTTTTATTCTTGGTTTTACCCATCACTAATCAGTCTGATTAATCAGAAGGATGTTTATCAACATAAACCAGAAGTCTTAACATAATGAGGTTCAATACCATTTTACTTTAAACATTTAGCCAACTGTTCCGTTTGTGTCAATTGAATACGGTTACTTGAGGGATGAACAAATTTATTTAATTTCTAGATTATCCATTTATCACACGATATCACATGATATTCATGTAGTTTAACTTCAGTCATCTCTTATTATCAGATCTCCATATAATTTCTGGTACAAACATATATCGCGTCAAGAATTACAGAACTCTTTCCACGCGCATATCAACTACTTCAGGCTTTTGTGAACTTGTTCGTCGTCTCACACAACTAGTTCATCAGTTGCAGGATACAAATTTGAGACTTGAATGTGAACAATACAACATGATGTTGAGAGGAAATGTTAATGATACATACGAGAAGGAGCAGTAGTGTTTTCTAAAGGCGCAATCAAGCTCAATCTTTTGTTGTTGGATTCACCCGTGAAGCGGGAAAAGAAAAAAGTTCGTTCGTGCCAAGTTAGATTTCCTGAATTATGTTAGCGTGGAACGCGTTGGTGGAAAATGATTTAGAGGCTGTGAGCGACGAACGAGATGTGCAAGTGTGGTTTAGTTTTTGAGTGTGTGGAGCGTGTTGGAGATCGGTATTAATGACGTTGAACGAGTTGTAAACGTACTATTTGATAAGAGGCTTGTATGGGTGAAACAAATCTGATTTTGTTGAAGGGAAAAATGTGATCAAGTCGTTTAGTTTCGAACGAGTTGAATAAGGGGCATTTTGATATTCAGTCCAAGGAATGAGTTTGACAAATGTAAATAAGTTGTATGAAAAGTGTTAGTTATTAAAAAGCCACTCCGTGAGTTGTTGGAGTCAAATATGGCAAATTAATCAATGGTGTCATTCGATCGCGAAGTATCGACTGTTACCAAAATGTATCGTTTAAAAGCTAACTGGTTTTGTACAGTGACAATACGAAGGGAGAAAGTCGCAATTATGATCGAAAGCCGGACAGTGGCGCGCGTCAAACAGCCAAACGTAATTTTAGAGACTTAATAAAAGCCGCCAGGAGGTCAGTTTGGTGTTGATAGTGTTTGTTAGTTTATATCACTAGTATCCAGACAGACAGACAGACAGACAAGTGTTTATTAGAGTCTCACCCCAATACAACATAAAACATACAATAAATATATACATAAAAAGGGCCATCCACAAGCGGGATTATGAGAGACTATAACTAAGATATACCTAAAATATATATACACATAAATAAAACATTGTTACATAAAAGGTTAGATTAAAAGGGGAAAAATATAGTAGGTAAAATTACGAGTATAAAACCTGTTTTCTCTTCCACAAAATCTTTTAGCAGGTTTTGGCAGCAATCATAAAAACATACACATTTGATAGTATAAAACCCACTTTCCTTAAATCATTAAAACTACAAAAATCTTGATTCAACATATTGCACATTTCAATTAAATATTCTCTTTCACATTCATACAGGGGGCAGTGAAGTAGTACGTGTATTTCGTCTTCAATATCCATGTAAACTGAACGTGTGATATATGCCTCTGTGCATTTATAAGGCTATTTTTAGATTTTCGTGGAAAACCAGTGTTTGCCATATATATGTCTTTTGGACATGAAAAATTAAGATGTTTTGATTTTATGTCATAACATATGTCATTTTGGTTCGTAACAAAGGTGAATAATATTTTCTGAAAATCACTGAGTGGCTCTTTAAATTGCTAGTGGCTTGATACGAGATGTGAACGCGTGATTTACAGCTGTGAGATCCACGGGTAGAGTTATAGAAGGAAATGTTCATATTTGCGCGTTATAGAACCTTGAGTTGGTTGTTAAAGACATTTGATTTGTTAAAGTTGTGATATCTCAAATCAAACATATTAAAAGTCATTATCTACCCCTCGTTTGATGACATATCCCTTTGATATTTCGCTTACACCTGTTTTGTCATCACGTATATAACATTGTAATTGTCTGTTGTACAGTGTATGTTTTATGTATCTTAAGTGTGTATATAATAGTCTCTCGGAACCCTCAATGGGTGGCTCGTAATTATGTGTTTCGTTGTATTTTACCATGTATATATGCACGAGGTGAGACTTAAATAAACTATCTGTCTGTCTGTCTGTCTGTCTTCCAAATTCCAGGGGGGGGGGAGGTCATAGCAAATAGCTTTATATAGACAGTCAGTTGTTCGACCGATTGACCCCTCTCACACAGAGAGTGACATCACCAAGTAGTTTAACGCTAAAATCTACTGAAACTAACACTTGCTAATAGTGTGCAACAAGAAAACGCTTCGCATATTTACAAACTTGCAGTTTACCGTCTACCAGTAGGTTAACAACTTACCTACAAAACATTCAGCACGATCTCAACAACTGCATCACATTTTTTCAAATCTTCAAACTTATTCTAACCTTACATTTTGCTGAATCATATGAAGAAATATATAGAAATATATTTTATAGAAGTAGTTCTAATGTTTTAGAACGTGTTATCAAAATGTGAAACTAGTTCACTGGACATAACTTCGTTCTTGTTTTATAACAAACATGAAGTGACTGTGTCAACTCCTGTCACGGTGTAACGATATCTAAACTCAGGTGAGACCCGTTATCCGACAGGAAGATAATAAAAGAAAATAATCAGGCCAATAAATAACTAGAGA
Source organism: Phorcus lineatus (assembly GCA_921293015.1). Taxonomy (NCBI): domain Eukaryota; kingdom Metazoa; phylum Mollusca; class Gastropoda; order Trochida; family Trochidae; genus Phorcus; species Phorcus lineatus. The sequence goes on from OV121083.1 coordinate 9,047,907, forward strand.
GAAGCCAATCCGTGAATCAAGTGATTTATTTGCAGTCAACACAAGACGATAACCGGGTACAGCGACAAGCTACCCGTAATCCACTCAACAGGAGTTAACAACTAATTAAGGAAGTCAACAACCCATGAATAAACAAATAGACAAACTGTAGGGAATCACTCAAATATACCCCCACACGTTGTAATAACAAGATAAGCTAATGGCCGTCTTAACGAGATAGCATTCATAAGACAAATCAACACTTGGCGAATATACAAAAGAAGGGAACGGGGCCCGGGTGACCTAACAATAGGGATGTATAAAAATCAAGCACACAGTACTTTAGATTATCCCTAATCACTACTTGAGTGAGTAAATGAATAAGAACACTAGATAAGGTATAGTAGAACTTATCAAATAATTGGAGGGAAGGTAAGGTTAAAACTGTAAGTTCTTAAAGGATGTGATCACATACTCCAGAAAGGTAAAGAGGAAATAAGGAATATCAACCTCACCAATTCACCTCCAACGTCCAAGGTCACCCGTGACCTCTCCCCGCAAGATTCAAGCCAGGACTACTGGTACCAGAGCTCGCTCGGCTTCTTTTTGGTTAAGTTCGGACGTCAGTGAAGACAAGGCCGAGGAGATGGTAGCTTATCTAAGGATATCGTGAATCTGTGTTTCTTTGCAAAACTAAACTATCCCTAGCTACATTAATAGTTAAGGTATGGAGCCCTACACTGGCTTATTGTAAAGGGAGGAAACTCCTCTACAAGATCATATAAATATATATATCATGAGTATTGTCATATAAATGCTACATGTAATAAGGCTGATAAATGGAGCATGAAAATGACATTTGAACATATAAAAATAGCCACAGTCGGCGAATAAAGACATGAATGATAAAAATAGATACATTAATGTAAAGTACATAATATGTACTTTCGATATATATAATAATTGATGATATTTTATAAAAGTACATTAGAGGAGAGGCGAGAAATAGGTCGCACGCTCGAACTGCGAGACAAACTGAAAGTTTAGCAGAGTTCATGCAAAACTAAGTTGTCACTCAGTATGTCTTTCCTTATTTCATTTCCACGTAACTGGAAGGCGTTCGGACTCTACAACGAGATTCAGGCCTACATTAACTCGTTCACGGGATGTAGAACACTTGCACGTTTTTCTCAACGAATCCTTTGGTCTAATGAGAATACCTTGTTTATTTTAATCTGAATTGTGATTTCAGGCATATAGAATTAAAGTTCTAGTATTGAAAAGGGAATATGTTTAAAATGATACAGACGTGTTTACATCTATATGTTGTAAGATAATAACGTTAGAGGGTCTGGGACTGTTTTTTTCAAACTTAAACATATTTCCTTTCACCACATTAGATCTACAAAGAAGAGCACTACGAATGCAGCAGAAACTGATAAGGACATTTTTATCACTCTCTCAGGTTGACCAAGTAAATTGAATTGGACCTTTCTCGCAACAAGTTCGCCTGTTATGCACCTATAGTTCAACATTTCTTGTTACACATTAGCCATGCAGTTGCAGAAGGAGTTTTCAATTCGTTTATCGGTTATGGTACGAGTTCCTCGTTCTCTGCAACGCGTTCATCAGTTGTAAAACCAGACCCCTTTTTTCCACAACACATTTGCAAGACTTTTCAATATACTCACATTGTGGCACTACTTCCACGTTTATCGAAATAGTTTTAATTTACATTGTCTCGATTGTCTTCACCCTGAGTCACCGCTATAATTTGCTTGAAAGAATGAATGTAGTAACAGAAAACAGTTATTTATTTTAGAAACAGTTCATCAACTAGTTTAGCTTTGCTGGAACGCGTTCACATTTAGCATAACTTGTTTTACTTCGAAGCTGAAAGCAGCTTCGCCATATTTCCGATGAGAAAGTATTCTCTGCTGACGATACTGATTTCCATCGACACTATTTTGGAATTTTTCGATTTAACATCTATACAACGTTTTCTATTATATGAACTGTTAACCGTGCTAATGAAAACTTTTTGAGAACTGGTTCTAACATTTTCAGAGCTTAGAGACCTATATAGGGGATTTCGTCTGTTGTTTCGGAGGTCTCTTGTTTTCTTATAATAACCTACCAGGAGGTTTTACATTGGACAGTCGAGGCATTTTTTCATATGTATGACCTACCCTGAGTGTGGAAGGTTTTTATATTTCAAAGTCAAAGGTTTTTCTTTTCCCCCATCCTACAGTCTTTTGGAAAATTCAAAACTTGCAACCTTCCAAGGTGGATTCGAACCCCCAACCCTCTAAACCGTAAGCGAGCGTCCTAACCACTAGTCTTACGAGTCAGACAGAATTCAAGGATTAGTTTAACAATCTAATGATTGAGGTTAAATTTTCAATTTTAAAAAATCGGTCCAAAAGTATTTTGATATCTAATTGCTCTTTAATTTCCATTTTTAAATGCATACAAACATTGATAATTCATAAAAATAGTGGGACACCTTTTTACCTGCGATAAATTTATAGGATCCAAAAACGGTATCAATCACATGACTTGTCCATTGTAATTTGTACACCTTACGCCACGAAGAATGCTTTCCACGTGCATTTTGTGCCATGTCAATTACAAAGAGTAATTGTTTGCTTTAAGAGGAAACTAATTTACAGTGCATTTTATTCAGAATTAAAACGAAATTATGATGCTATTTAATCCAATAATGAATGTTCGACAAATTCGACGAACATAAATACTTGATATTTGACTATTTTCGTCTTTTTATAATCAGTCAATAAATATGTTTACGAACACAACAGTATGGATAAATGCCTGTGGGTTGTTAATTAATGTTTAATTACGGCTTCTCGCTTTCAGTCTTACTTTCCACCAAGCTTTCTTTCCTCAGGTTTTGAAAACCCAAGCATAACCTCGTTATCGTGTTTTAACCCTAACTTATAGTGAAACCTACAACTGTTACCGCAATACTTTTGGTTACACATCAACTAGTTCGCGCTTCGGTGAATAGTTACACGTTCCATAAACATCTGAAATATAGTAAATCATGAATATTTCCTATCTAACCTGAAATTTCATTACGCATTTCCATTTTCATTTAATCTAAGAAATCTTCAGTGGCGTGTTTTGATATTTTGTTTAGGGCGTCATCAAATTAAAAACTTGAAAAATTACAAAATTATTGTATTATAATATAACTCTTACAACTTTTCAACTCGATCGGTACTCTTAAACTTGTTCCCAAGTTGGTGAAATATGAGGAGATAGGTCCCGGCAAACATTCATCTGAAACACATATCTGAGAAAATGTTGTAGTTTATTCTCAACAGACGTACAGCATGATGAAGCTACAATACTACAACGCGTTCAAACTTGCATCAACTAGTTCACGCTTTGCAGAACGTGTTCCTCATTTCCTCTACTAGTGACATGTCGTTCAAGCTGTTTTATTCGAGGGTGCCTCTTACTTACTGATAGCGTATGCCTTTTTATTCGATCGCAACTTTGTAACTGACTGAGAAAAAGTTAAAAAGTTTCGTGAACTAGTTCCAAAAATCTAGAACGCGTTCAGACTTTGTACAACTAGTTCGTTTCATTAAATTATTCTCGAGTTGTTGAAAAGTGTCAGGAGGTACTTGAAAAAGAAACTATTTAATGCATTTCCAATTTTTCATTTAGTACATTTTCATGTACAACAATGTACAAGTCTACAACGTGTTAGAACTCGACAACGCGATCACAGTCTGTGTCAACTCGTTCACGCGTTGCAGAACTAGTTGCATGTTTTCCATGATGAGCGCACCTCCTGTTGAATAAATAATTTGAGTATCTTCCTGATGACCTTGCCCTAATGATAGCTTTTTTACATATGGTTGTCTTAATATTTTGGTATTCTGTGCATACACCTCTCCTTTTGTCCTACAACTGTTCAACTAACTCGGCGAGACGATGAACGTGTTCTCAAGAGCGTGAACTAGTTGTTAACTAGTTGTAAAACAGTTTTGAACTAGTTGTTGAAAAGTCGGAACGAGTTGTTGAAAAATCGGAACGAGTTCTTCCTCTGGTCGTTTTGCAGATATAAATCAATAATAATTTCATTTGTCTATGAAATAACACGAAACCTACCTGTGCCTTGATATCAAATACGGAATGAGTTTAGAGTCTTGAGAACTACACTGTAGTTGTAAAAAGTCAGAACGCGTTATATACATGTACAAGTTCTAGAAGTGTTGATTATCGGGTGACTTGACAGCAAATCATATTGATAGGACATTACGAGCAAAAACATGTACGTGATCTAATGTAAATCGAAAACCGTGCCAGTAAAAAATTAAGTTGAATTTCGTGTTTCACCTCTTCATTTTTCATACAACTGTTCTACTATTTCGGTAAGACGATGAATTTTGTTCGCAAGAGCGTGAACTAGTTGTTGAAAGTCTGTACGCGTTGTAGAATTTTGATACTCTTGTTGAGAGCAAGAACTGCGTTGAGGATAGCTTACATGAGTTGGGAGTTTCAGAATTTGACCTACATGTTTAGAGCGGAACGAGTTTTAGAAAGCTAATTTAGTTTTGAGAGCGTGGAACAAGTTGTTCAAGTGCGATTTAGTTTTGAGAACGTTGAAAAGTGAATTAGATGATGTACAAGACGCTTCGTAGAATGTGCATGTTGCGAACTTTGAACGCGTTGTTGAACAGTGACTTCGTGTTGTACGATACTTTTTAAGTTTTAGTGCCTTCAACATGTTTAATATTGGTGGTTTTAATTGTTGAGAGCGTGGAAGAGTTTTATAAGTGGGATTTAAATATTGAATGAACAAGGCGAGATATACACGCGCGGTGTTGCTTTTGATAGCTATAGTGTAGACGAATTGTTCAATTATGATTTCGTTGACGGATGCAGGATACGGATTGTAAGAGTTTGATCTACATGTTTGAAGCACTAATTAGGCCCGACATTTTTTAAAATATTGTTTTCGTCAATTTCTCGGTAACTTTGAACGATATTAAAATAGTGTTGATGGCCATCCCCGTGTCATAATGGATACAGAATCAGATTGTCATTTCATTAGAGTTAACACAAATACATTTTGTGCTAAGTAAGAATGTAGAGGCCGCCTCTGCTGAAAATCGGGGTCTATCAGAATAACATTTAACATGTCAGTAAAGTTTCCTATATGTGGTTTATAGTTGTCTACTGCAAGAAGCGAGTTACACAACATTGTTTTAGATGTTGGAGAGTGGTGATTTTTTCAAGCGTACGTGATGTAGTTGATCGTTTGGAACATAGAACGTGTGCAAATGTGATGTAGATGTGGATGAATAATTTCTGAATGTTGCGAGCGTGTAACGAGTTAGTTAGTGTGATTGGGTTATTAAGAGCGTGAATGACGTTTTCGAATTGTGATCAAGTTGTTTACAGAATGATTTGCATTTTTGCAAAAGTAATTTTGTTGTTGAAAGCGGGGATCGCGTTATACAAATATGATTTAGTTGTTGATGGCGTGGTTGGTGTTGTTAAATTTTATTCAGTTGTTGAGAGCGTAGGTAGCAACGTAGAAGATGTGTTTTTCAATGTGGAGGGTATTGATCGTGTTGTACACGTGAGATTTATTTTTTTTGGAGCGTGGATCGGCTCGTATAAGAGTGATTTAGTCAAAGAAAGGGTGGATCGCTTTGCTCAAAGTGAGTTATTTGATAAGATCGCGTCGGAGGAGAGGATCTTTTTTGTTGAGAGCGTGGATCGCGTTTTAGAAGTGTGAGAGTGTTGTTGAGAGCATGGATTGCGTTTTGCAAGTATGATTTAGTTGTTTAAAACATGGAACGCGTTGTCGACGTGTGAGTTAGTTGTTCATAGCGTAGATCGTGTTGTTCAGATCTAAGTGTGATTTTAAGGCTTCAATCACGTTGTTGAAGTGTCATGTAGTTGTTGAGAGCGTGGATTGCGTTGTCCAAGTGAAATTTAGTTGTTGAAAGCGAGGATCGCGTTGTCCAAGTGTGATGTAGTTGTTCAAATCATACATCGCATTATCTAAGCATGATTTAGTTTTTGAGAGCGTGGGTCTTGTTGTAGAAGTATGATTTATTTGTTGATTTGTGACGTGTGAGTTAGTTGGCGAGAGCGTAAAATAAGTGGTTGAAGCCCATTTTCGTCGTTGCAATTATGGATCGCATTGCCCAAGTTTTGTTAAGTTTTTGGGGGCGTGAAACTGACTTTTCAAGCATGGGAGCGTTGATCGTATCGTAGAAGTGTGATCTGGTTGTTAAAAGCTTAAGACGAATTGTAGAGAAAGTGATTTAGTTGTTTAGAGCGCGGATCTACTTGTTTAGAGCTTGAATTAGCAAGGAACGACGAAGGATAAGTTTTATAAAATGATTAGAAGTGTGTTTTATTAAAAGTTTAAAAAAGTGTTGAAGATATGGTTACTACCAGCATGGGACGAAAGATACATTTGTGACTTTGTTGTAAAAATGTTCCACGTGTTTAAAAAATGTAGTTGTTGTAAAGTTGTTGAGAGGCGAAGACGTGCATGCATATTAGGAGCGTTGTAGAAGTTTTACAAAAGGCATTTTGGTTAACGAAGGCTGAAAACAAAAAGATAGTTGATTTTGTGAGGGAGGAACAAGGAATCATATTTCGCTATTGTTATCTTGATATTGTTTTTAACCTATTTCTCATGTTGATCATAGGTGATGTAGTTGTTGATAGCATAGATCGAATGCAGAGTTTAATAGGTCTTATTGTTTCTTGAATAAGTTGAACGTGTTACAGAAGGGTGCTTTATAGTTGTTGAGAAGTAGGAACGCGTTGTGGAAGCAACATCTGCGTCTAGCAAAGAGTTGGCGAAGTGGACGTTTTTTTGTATGATGCACGAGTAGTGGAAGTTAGATATCTGCAGATTGCCTATATCTGAATCTAAGTTTTAAAAATGATTTATATGTTTGATGAATGGAACTACTTGTAGAAGTTAGATCTGAATTTCGGGAACGTGACAGGAGTTTTAAGAAAATTTGTTGGAAATTAAAACCTATGTGCCTTTTGGGGTTTTCAACTTCTTTGCATTTTTATTTTTACCCGTTTCCATGGAAACGTAACATAGGATTTCTTTTCCGGAGCACAACTCCAAAACGGTGAGACCTATCTCGACGAAACTTGGTATGTGCAACGGGCATCATGCGGAGATGTGCCTTTTGGGGTTTTCAACTTCTTTGCTTTTTTATTTTTACCAGTTTCCATGGAAACGTAACAGAACCGAAGACACTAGATTAATAATTAATTAATCTTCAAGGTATTAGCTTTATAAAAATCTCTCCCATCTTCAATAGTAATTAAAAATTTACCTGTGACAAATCAAACTTGGTAGGAGAAAATACTTTCATATCGCTGCATTTCATCTTGTAATCAAAACAAGTTTTGCAAAAGTTGAAAAAGTTCCCCTAAGAAAGAACTATAGTTGACTCAGGCATGATAATGATGAGTTGGACTGTGTGGAAGATTTGGAAACTAGACGTGGATATTCAGCTGTAATAAATGTATGTCTTTCGATACAGGAGAGTCGATAAATCTGTGTGAAAACAATCTTCACAATTACTGTCGAACAATCGGGCTCAATAAACGTTGAACTTGTTCATCGGCGAGACAAATAGTTGTTGATTTTATTAAAATTTGGCGGATGATACTTTAACTTTGCAGAATATGTACCTGGCTGTATGATTTGAAATTCATCATTCGTAAGAAATACCAGTTAAAAAATGTGGAACGAGTTGTGTAACTGGCGAACGTGTTTCGGGAAGTTTGAACTAGTTCTACAACTGGTGAACGCGTTGTTGAAAAAATCGAACTAGTTCTACAACTGGCGAACGTGTTGCGGGAAGTTTGAACTAGTTCTACAACTGATGAACGCGTTGTTGAAAAAATCGAACTTTAATTCCATATAATATTTTAGCGGATTTATATACTAGTCATAGTATTGTTGATACCCGGCATCCCATCGAGAATTTAATTACTACGATTGAAAAGTCAAAGATATCAATAAAGATTCAACAGTAGCTGAGAAAGGTGACAACTGCTACACACGTTGGAATGCGCGAGGACTTGGCACGCTGTGAACCTATTTGTTAGTAACATGTCTCATGTATTTTGAAACAATCATCTAATGCATTATCGATCAAATATGTTTCATTTGTCTGTAAAATACCTTGTCTTCTAAAATGGAAAAACCTTTAGATATTGCGAACTAGTTGTACAAAGTCGGAACACGTTCAAACTTTGGAGAACTAGTTCATCAAAGCTTGAACGCGTTGCTTTTTTTGAATCGTTTTGTTTAGTTCTAGCGGACCAAAAGGGTTCCATTTCATTAGAAATGGTTCAACAGTATGACAGAATAACATTATTGTTAATTTTGTCATCAATATAACGTTAGCAGATCATATTAAAACTTGGTTTCATTACAAATTTACATCAACTCGTGAACTAGTTCTGATCGAGTTGTTGAAAAGTTGACCGAGTTGTATCAGTGTGAACTGCCTTCCAAATAATAGCCAATGACTAGATTAATAATTATTTGTCAAGGTATTAGCTTTATAAACATCTCACCCATCTTCAATAGTAATTACAAATTTACCTCTGACATATCAAACTTGGTAGGAGAATATACCTTAAAAAATGTGGAACGAGTTGTGTAACTGGCTAACGTGTTTCGGGAAGTTTGAACTTGTTCTACAACTGGTGAACGCGTTGTCGAAAAAATCGAACTAGTTCTACAACTGGTGAACGTGTTTCGGGAAGTTTGAACTACTTGTACAACTGGTGAACGCGTTGTTGAAAAAATCGAACTAGTTCTACAACTGGCGAACGTGTTGCAGGAAGTTTGAACTAGTTGTACAACTGGTGAACGCGTTGTTGAAAAAATCGAACTAGTTCTTCAACTGGTGAACGCGTTGTTGAAAAAATCTAACTAGTTCTACAACTGGTGAACGCGTTGTTGAAAAAGGGGGACCTGTTCCGATAGGTTGGAACTTATCTTACAACTGATGATCGTGTTGAAAGAAATGTTGAACTAGTTGTGTAACTGGCGAACGTGTTGACTGGCTCTGACTTGCGAGGAATAAAGGGAAGGAGTGAAAATCAATCAAAATGTGTTTGATTGTTTCGTATTTATAAAATGTACAGTGAGTTTAGTAAAGAATGTTCATCTAAATTAATTGAGTTATGTCCATTGTATGTAGGAATTAGCTTAAATGCTCGTGCTTTGCCATTTTTTCGCTTCGAGGTGTGATTGAAAGGTAATTCTACTTGCTTTAATCAATGTTCGAGACATAAGTTGAATTTCAAATTCAAGGCATCTTAGATTTAAACATCCTTGAAAGCTATGAGTAAATTGATTTGATTTAAAGTGACACAGAGTATGTTTCATATTTTCCCTTATTAAAACAGTGGCAAAATACCATCTGCCTTGAGTTCAATCAAAATATCGTCCCTTAATTTGCGACTTCATCTTTATATTTCAAAATAAGGATATTTTCTCATTTAAATGATGATAGAAATGCTAAGAAGTCAACAGTTTGCAACTAATTTACATGAATATTAGTTAAATGATCTACTAGACATTATCAATATATATTTTTCCTTTTATCTGCTCTTATTAACTTTCAAGAATTAAGTCTTAATTAAGTTAATCATTTCCTCACGTCAATGTCCGGTTTTCGATCCTTATTACAGTATGAACCTGTTCACTGTCTCCTTACTGATCATATCAGCTATAAAATGCTGATTTAATGTTGAGACAACTATTTCTCGGTTGTGCATCATCCTCAAAGGTTGACTCCAATATCAAAAACTGTAATCCTCTAGATAGATCACGTGATTAGACTGTTTTTGGGGTTTGTTACTAAACATCCTCAACCTTCTATTGGTGAGGTGAGTTGGAGTTTAACGCAGCTTTCAAGATTAATTCACTTATATCGCGGCTACTAGCTAGTATTATTGCAGGGAGAAAGCCCGCATCATCATGGTGACTATGCATTGCGGTAAATCCTGCGAGCATTGGCTGTAAGTACCGCTGAAATTCAGTGTAGCCTTACTCCCACACCTGATTGCGTGTAGAACAGTTTCTATTACAGACATAGTTGGCGAGCCCCTGGCGGTATTCGATCCTCAGACTTGATCCGAAGCCGAACGCGCTACCCACTGTGCTACCTCTTAGAGAGATTTGCAAACTTATACTTTCATGTCAATATTTCCTTGGCAGTGTCGAGAATAAAAATTACGAAATTCAAATAATGTATGTATCTAGTTAAAATATTTGTTGTATGATAATAAAGTATGTAAGTATCTATTTTATGGTAAAATACATTTTACTCTTTGACCTTGAAATTGATAAAAACACGATAAAAAGTTGATTTGTTCTAACAAAAGTTATCTCCCCTGGATTGACAATTTTACAGAAGAATTTTGAAGAAGGAAGTAATTAAAAATCTCAAAAGAACAACTAATCATTGTGTCGATCTTAATGTTAGTTTCCCTAAAATAGGCCTCACGTTATTTTTAGTTCTTGTCCAGAAAAATATCCTTAAAAGCGTGTCCATGGAAAAGACCAAAATTGAAAGATCAAAGAAATTGGAAATCGCAAAATGAAGATAAAGACTGTTCCATAAACCAAATTCCAAACACAAAGGACGTACGCGTTTTTAAAAAATACAAGTTACGTAATAAATGAAATAAAAAGTTTAAGGAAGTTGAAAATCCTTTACGGAACACTACATGCAAAGTTTTTGTAATAAAGGCGTGTGATGATTACATCTAGGCGGGAAGCTAAAATCTGTGTTCACTTTGAAACGATAACAATTGATGAAGGAGGACGGCGAAATTCCAAAGAAAAAACACAAAACTTATACACAACGTTTGGTCAATATACCTGGAGCCAAGTACCCTAATGTATAATGTTTCATTTCTGATCCGGAAACAATATTTGTAAATATTCTCGAGGGAAATGTCCATATATAAGGACGAAGTAGATTGAAAAAAGGCACGTTACAAAATTTCAGTATGTGTTTCCACGGTCAAAAATAAAAATTAAAATGGAAATTTAAAAGACACCACCAACATGTCAAGTTTCAATGAGCTAAGGCTAATGGTATTCAAGTTGTGATCCGGGGAAAAAACGACGGAGGACATTTATAGATCTCCTTCGAAATCCAACAATAAGCTGTATGTAACTATATTAAGAATATAAACCATCTATTCTTCAAGCACATTCGGAATAAGCTCGCATCAAAGAGAAATCACTACGTCTGGATCGAGTTTCCAGGGCCATTAACACGTTGGTACATTGTAAGGTGTTTTAAAAAAAACCTCATTCGTATCTTTTGTTGAAAATGACATGACAGCATATTGATAGAATATTATGAGGAAAAACATGTACCTGATCTAGTAAAAATCGAAAACTGTGTCGGAAAGTTTAGTTGAATTCCATGATACATCTCTCCTTTTGCCAAACAACTGTTCTACTAGTTTGGCGAGACGATGAACTAGTTCGGTGAACTAGTTGAGAACTAGTTGTTGAAAAGTCGGAACGCGTTCTGCCTCTGGTCGTATTGCTGATTTAAATCAGTCATGATTAATTTGTCTATGAAATAACAGGAAACCTACATGTACCTTGATGTCAAAGGGGGAATGAGTTTAGAGTCTTGCGAACTAGTTGTAAAAAGTCAAAACGCGTTCTAGACATTTGCAACTAGTTCTAGAAATGTTGACAATCGGGTAACTTGAAAGCAAATCATATCGAGAGAATATTACGAGCAAAAAGATGTACGTGATCTAATGTAAAATCGAAAACTGTGTCAGTAAAAATTAAGTTGAATTCCGTGATACACCTCTCCTTTTGTTCTACAACTGTTCTTTTCGGCGAGACAACAAACTCATTTAAATGAAATCTATATGCTCCACTACATTACCGAAATTTGTCCAGTGAGATGTATAACCTGCGTAACGGAGAGGAGCAATATTATATTTTATTCAATGACATTGGCGGGACGATGAACTTGTTCACAAGAGCTTGAAATAGTTGTAAACTACTTGTGAACTACTTGTGAACTTCTTGTGAACGAGTTGTTGAAAAGTCGGAACGAGTTGTTGAGAAGTCGGAACAAGTTCAACCTCTGGTCGTATTACAGAATCATGTTTCATTTGTCTATGAAATAACAGGGAACCTACATGTACCTTGATGTCAAATACAGAATGAGTTTAGAGTCTTAGGAACTAGTTGTAAAAAGTCAGAATGCGTGACATGTACAACTAGTTCTAGAAATGCTGATAATCGGGTAACTTGACAGCATATCATATCGAGAGAAAATTATGAGCAAAAACATTTACGTGATCTAATGTAAAATCGATAACTGTGTCAGTAAAAATTAAGTTGATTTCAGTGATACACCTCTCGTCTTGTCCTACAACTGTTCAACTAGTTCGGCGAGACGATGAACTAGTTCGCAAGAGCGTGAACTAGTTGTTGAAAAGTCGGAACGAGTTCTACCTCTGGTCGTACAGCAAATTTAAATCAATCATGTTTCATTTGTCTATGAAATAACAGGAGTCCTACATGTACCTTGATGTCAAAGGGGGAATGAGTTTAGAGTCTTGCGAACTAGTTGTAAAAAGTCAAAACGCGTTCTAGACATTTGCAACTAGTTCTAGAAATGTTGTTAATTGGGTAACTTGAAAGCAAATCATATCGAGAGAATATTACGAGCAAAAGGATGTACATGATCTAATGTAAAATCGAAAACTGTGTCAGCAAAAATTAAGTTGAATCCCGTGATACACTTCTCCTTTTATCCTACAACTGTTCGGCGAGACAACAATCTCATTCAAATGCTCCACTACATTACCGAAAATTTCAGACTGTTTTCCGAATGTCGAACTGCCTAAATTTCCGAATGAATGTATTTTATGTACTTTCAATCTACCCCAGCTTAGTTTGGTGGACAAAAAAGTCAAATCGAAGCTATGGAGTTATCTTTCGCAAAGCAAACTCTGCATACCTCAACGTTATCCTTTAGTAGACGGTACTAAATCAAAATGCGTCTTCTGGAAACAGATACGTTGAATAAAAGTTTCGTCTTTAGTTTGTAGTAATCGTTTAATAATTTTTAATTTCGGGAAAAAATTATATCATAAACATGCTGAAAAAAGAATATCCCCAAAACATGTGCAAATACCATTAAGAACTTTCTTGATGATTATATATTAGTCACTTGCGACGTTTATATGCAAATGAGATTGACCCCAGTTTCGTCAATGACTGACAGGTTATAAATAACTCTGTTGTATGAGAAATCGTTAATGGAGTGAGACAAACTATCTCAACTTCATTTCCGTAATATCATAATGTTTTAATAGTGTCTCAAACTCATGTTCGATCATGATGTAGATCATTGAGTGGCACGCATTATGATTGTATGTAGGTATCTGCTGCAAGCCAATGAGAGTTACAGGACAGAAGTTAACCTGACGGCTTGAGTAAAAGAGCTCAGTGAGATGTATAACCTGCGTAACGTAGAGCAGCAATAATATATTTTACTCAATGAGATTGGCGGGAAGATGAACTTGTTCTCAAGAGCGTGAACTAGTTGTTGAAAAGTCGCAACGAGTTGTTGAAAAGTCGGAACGAGTTCTACCCCTGGTCGTATTGCACATTTAAATGAATCATGTTTCATTTTTCTGTGAAAAAACAGGAACCTACACATACCTTGATGTCAAATACAGAGTTTAGAGTCTTGTCCTAGAAATGTTGATAATCGGGTAACTTGACAGCAAATCATATGGAGAGAATATTACGAGCAAAAACATTTACGTGATCTAATGTAAAATCCTACAACTGTTCAACTAGTTCGGCGAGACGATGAACTAGTTCGCAAGAGCGTGAACTAGTTGTGAACTAGTTGTTGAAAAGTCGGAACGAGTTCTACCTCTGGTCGTATTGCAGATTTAAATCAATCAATCATGTTTCATTTGTCTATGAAATAACAGGAATCCTGTCAAATGGGGAATGAGTTAAAATCGAGACATTTACAACTAGTTCTAGAAATGTTGAACTAGTTCTCGAATCCTTAAACGAGTTATTTTGGTATTCATTTTTTCCAGTCCAAGTGATACGAAATCGAGTTTGTTGAATGTGAAATCGTTTAATGATTATTAACATTTTTGCATAAATGATTAATTTGTCAGCAATATCAGGCGATCTGTTACTTATCTACATGTATTTTGACCCCTTAACAACTTGGCATGAACGCGAGAACTAGTTCTAGAGCAATGATCGAGTTGTTGCAAGGCTGACCCCAGTTCCACCTGTATGATTAATCAACTGGAAGTATTTCATTAATAACTATTTTAGATACCGGTTGTATCTTTCATATTTGAATCTTAAACTTTACAAGTCTTTTTGATTTTAAGGACCAAAAATCTGATAACGTACAACAGTTTTATGAATAATCTTGTACCTTCTAAGTCTTTTCAGAAAGATATGATAAATGAAAATCGACAGCATAAATACTTTCAAATAGAACAGATTGCGATATTGGGTTCTGCTCCGCATAACACGTGCAAAACGTGGAACGCGTTTAGCAAAGTTTGCAGGGGCAACTGATTTATTTGAAGAAATTAATCATGATTTCATTGAAGAACAATGATGAAGTTTGTGAGAAGAAATGAATATTTTAACAAAAGTGTTATATTTTCTGTCCGAGTTAAAATAGTGTTATTTATTGTGTGGTTAAAGCAATACAACAAATGTTTAATGGTAAATACTATTTCATTGGTATACACAAGTACAAAGTAATCATTTGATTTTTAAAAAGTGCAAACGGCAAGGGCAACAGTTTTTGTTAGCAAATGCAATGGCGTCTTTCAAAATTGATTTATTTAAAAAATGGTTTCAGTATTGTGGAAATTATGTTTTCGTCGACTTGCATGAGTTGGTTTCACGAGATTGTAATATGTAGAGTTAGCTTTAACAAAATTATTTGGGTATATTATTGTGAAATTAAGTAGACAATTTGTTTTGGGAGATTTTGAGACGGGGATTTTTGTCGACCTACTTCAACTGGTTGAAGTATCGTTGTCAACCAATATCATAGAATGTTGTGAAAGTTGTCCGAAGCGTTGTACATTTTAGAAAGAGTATTGCTCACTGATTATGTTGATAAAAATAACTATCGGTATACTGTTTTGAAAAACTGAAATAGGTAAAGTTGAACCATGTTGTTGTTGAACATTGCGTTATGCTTTTCGTTCAGTGTATTCAAAACATAAGTTTGCTATTAGTGCTAAAAATAAAAATATTTTAGGAGGTAATTAGATTTTCAGAAAAGGTTTAGCGGAAAATACAATTATCTTGCGCGTTTTGAATCTAATCTGTTTGCCTCTCATACTACTAAGGACCTACATGTAACAAGCTGTGCGAACTGCGGTACACGTTCCAAAAAGCGTGAACTACATGTAGTTAGGAGCTGGAAAACTTCGTAGAGTTATTACGCGTTTTTGATTTTTGGATTGAGCTATTTCATATTCTAAATAGGATTTTTTTTTCGAATACAACGTTTTTACACGCGCAAGGAAAACGGGCTTACAAGCCATGATAGGCTTTGTCTTAGCATGAAATTGCATCCTTACGGACGCGTTGTATTCAGTTGAAACACGTTCTGTGTTCCTTGAACTAGTTGTGAGAAAATGAACTAGTTCCACTAAGAATGAACGCAATTTTGCGCGAGTCAAGAGAATATTTCAAAATGTCAAGTGAGGATTTCGAAATAAATAGATAATTCAAACCAAAACTAAAACGCCATCATGAAAGTTGATGAAAACAAACAAATAATTCCGTCCTTATCTTCAAAGTTTGCACCGGATCGTCTTGTGTGTTTGTTAAGATGCGTTAAGCTTGAATTGATACTAGTCTTCATTTACTATTGACAGATAAGTGTTCTTAAGATATAATTCATTGTTGGGACATCACCAAAACTCAATATTTTGACAATCATTTAAAAGTGTGTTTTTTTTAGCTTTGATACGTATTAACATATTTGAATTTATATTATCGACAAATGCCAGTCTATGGGAATAACTTGATTCCATTTTTTAAAACTTAAACGACAGTCTTGTTTGTGTGAGGAGCAGATATTTTACGTCCCGTTTACATGTTTACTAGTCACATAGCTTATTTGAAACTTCAAACTCAAATGTCTCTGATTGTAAGATAGGTTTTCTTTTGAGTGATCGGTGAGCGCCAGAAACAAAATATAAAGACGCAGATAAACTAAACTGATTAAACTTGAAATAGTCAAGTAAATACTTAAAACAATTAATTAAAAGCATGTCGGCTTAATCTTAATCTACCCGTAGCCTCTCCCTGTCCCTGCTCCTTTCTGTCGATCTGTCCGCCTGCGTGTCTGTCTGTCTGTCTCTCTCTCTCCGTCTGTCTGTCTGTGTTTCTGTCTGTCTGTCTGTCTCTGTCCCTCTCTGTCTCTCTCTCCCTGTGTCTGTCTCTCTGTCTCTGTCTCTCTGTCTCCGTCTGTCTCTGTCTCTCTCTCTGTCTCTCTCTCTCTCTCTCTCTCTCTCTCTCTGACTACAACATGAAATCTAAAAATAAAATCATCTAAATCATTTTCCGTTTCTTTAGACTGACACAGTTTTATGATATTTCAAATATCATGTCTTTGTTCGTTTCTTTACACTCTCAGTATTTTGAGTTAACCGCAACTGTCACTACGTTCTAGCTGGGGACTTAACTGTTCTGTTTAACGCGTCGTTTACCTTTTGATGAACGCGTTCATAGGCTCTAGAACGCGTTCATAGACTTTAGAACGCGTTCGGCTTAATATTTTCTCTATATAAACTGAAATGTCACCTTAGGGGCTCGATAATTAACACATATCAAGATCACACGCAGCTGTGCTCATGGTGTTCAACCAATCAAGGCTAATCACCTGCCTTACAGGATTGTCGCAAAGGGAATCAACGTATACTCCCATTATCTCAAGATTATTTCCCATCGAATTCATTTTCCTTAACCGATTTCCTATGAATTATTGAACAGTGATTTGTCATCTGATACGGAAAACGTATGAATAAAACAACACGGCATATGATAATGTGGTCATTCCTCTTCGGTTATATTTCGTCTGTCTAATGGAGTATGAAACTGGTGAAAAAATAATTATAAAATTCAATCCAATTTGGCCACCTGCGTCGCGTGTTTTGATAACTCTGATTATTTTCTCTCCTCGGTTTACATTCAATGATTATTGGGCACACACGTTCGAGTTAAAAAGTTGTTGTCACCATTCACATGTCACTTAATCGCCATATACTACAGATAAGATGAACAAATGCATCGATTGATTACAACAATTGTCATATCGATCGATCTAAAAGTAATCTTAAACCAATCGTTGTAGTGAAATATCATTCGGGATGCATGCTCATATTCTGGTAACTTCATCAATCAAAAGTAAATTAGGAGAAATTATATTAAAGAGATTATACCTACTCATGCAGTTTCTATATTTGTTGTAATGACCAAAATTGAAAAAAACAACTTATTAATACGTTACCCTTGCTCACCGATTAGTAGGTTAACAGGTAAATCAGTCGTGTAGGGCAACATTAAATCATTAGTTTACCATATATGTCAAGGATCATGGCTACATCGACTTTTAAATAAAATAACACCTTAACCAAGTAGGCATTCCGCTTGTTTTATATAGGATCATTATCCTTACCTGCCATATCCGCAGCTGCCATATTGCACAGGTAAAGATTGGTCATACTCCGGAGTCTGTTTGAGGAAAATACGATCACAATCATACAGACATTGCCCAGTATCCCGACGAAAAATACGGGGATATAAAGGGTGATGAGTACGATGGTGGAAACACTTGATGGGGTGTACAGGCTCAACATGAACTCATGATAGTACCCCGAACTGTTGAGAAGTTCGTTCGCGTCGAACATGATGGAAGTGTTGTTGTCGACTGGCATAGTCGATACCCGTTTCGTCCAGCCTGACGTTGTTAACGCTAAACCGTTACATAGTCAATCAGTGATGGAACATCTTCAGCAATATGCGCCTAAGTGAGTTTGGAAAGTTTATCTCGGTACGTCACCACGAACAATGTCCAGGCTTGTATTGCTCTCCGGTATTTGTCCTGCTGTGCTGATTTTGTTCCGACAATGGATGATCAGTCCGGAGATACATTGACATGACCAGTGGAGCCTTATTAAATCCGATCGATTGTCTTGTCCATGGTGTCAATGGAAGGCTAATCTGAGATGTAGGTATAATCATCTCGGACGTCTATCATAGCTCAGAGGAAAGACTTAATGCAAACTCAGCTGCGGGTCCTTTATCATGTGGCGATACCTGACAAGTGCTTACAGAGACGAGAGCTCCTTACACTGCACCTCAACATCACCCACGCTCCCTACACATCGATTTCCTGGACGACGGCTGAGTGAGAATTGGCTTCCCGTCGGTGTCATACTATTCATCGTTCAACTTGATTATGAGATCTTTGTCTACGATTACTATAATTTTGTATAAAAATAATGGGCTGGTTAATACCCTTATAAGTGGCTCACGCTTTCTGATTTACACTAATAACAACATGCAATACTCCCTCCCCTTGTGCTACATCATACGGCACTTGTGGTTGATTAAATTACAAAGAAAATAAGCTCTGCATGAACAATTCGTAGAATTGATTTGTTCTAACTCACACTATATAATACTGACTATTACGAAAGGCATCGCTTTCTTGAGAGATGCATAGCAGTCACAATATGTGTGTGTTTAAGCAAGATTGTTATTGACTTAAATATGAAATTGAGATATCCTCTTTAGCTATGATAGGTATGGTAGATACTGTTTTTCAAAATGATAAGATTTTCTTTTTTTTTATTTCGGATGCTAAATCGATAAATTGTAATGTATTAAAATAAAGATATAAGATAAAGAAAGCAAAATCTTGAAAGTATTATGACTGTGTGTTAGTTAATTCGGAGATACTGCTGTGTCTGGTCAGGGAACAAATTTATATTTACCACCATTATATAATTATGAATGTATGATGTAATGTTACATTAAACAAAAAATTCAGCTCTACATTTATGCAACAAAGACTCTAACGACTATTACGATGAGTAATTATGATGATGATGATGACGACGACGATGACGATGTGTTTAGTGTTGCAGAAGTGTTTAGTTACGGGGAGATTGTTCCATATAGATGAGGGTTAAAAGAATGCATCTAATAAGTGATGCAGCATGTACTCGTAAGTGCAACATAGAGATTGAATACTACTATAAGCAGTCCTCGGCATATGATTCATGATTTATTGGACGTAATCCTTAAACGGTAATTGACAGAAACTGATCTATAATGTAGACCACCTGATCAGTTACCCTCGCCCTTTTCCAACTGCGAAACGTATAACCCGGAAATTGTTTTGCCTCACCTTTTCCGTCCTTATTTACGTTAAGAAATGATTGCCCTGGTTCCATTGATGACAAAAATAAGTCAATTTATTAAGGTTTCGGATCTGTAAAAGGTTGTAAATTGATTTCTCTACCATTCATTCCGTGACATTATCAGATTATAGGAAAATAGGAAATTATCACCAAATATTAGACAGACAGACAGACAGACAAGTTTATTCAGTAAAAGGCCATAGGCCCATGATACATTCATTTCCTTAATTCAAAAACTTGGTGCACATGCTGAGCTGAAGCATTTCTTATACGTTTAAGTACATGGTATAGAAAATTACAAACGTCTTTTATAATAAGGTCATTATCAGATTTTAAAATGTTGTTGAAATTTACAATGGGATTAAAATCCTTAAAGTGTTTCTGTAAGTATCTTAATCTTAATTCAGAGAAACGTTGGCATTTCAAAAGAACATGAAACTCATCTTCAACAACCTCAATACCATTCAATTTACAAAATAAACATAATCTCTCATTACGGTTAACATTATCATATCTACCCACTTCAACTGCTAAATGAAAGTTGCCACATCTAAATTTTGACAATGCAGATCTGAGGTGTAAAGGAATGTCACAATTCAAGTATCTTTCAACATTTAAGAGTGTTTTAAATTGACAGTAATACAAACATTTACTCGAATTTTGTACAGAAGCATACCAACACTGTTTAAGATTATCAGAAAGCCTTTGCTTGAATAAAGATAGAAAATAATCAGTATTGCCAACATCCTGGCTTATCCATGCATATCCAAAACCATATCTAAATAAAATATTTTTCACACATGTTGCCCAAGTGAAGCGTCCTGAATCATCTAGAGCCTTAATCATACCATATAGTTGTTTTGGCAATCTATTTTGAGGCATATTTAATAAATGACACCAAAATTTTATAACTTTAGTCATATACACAAATATTACCAATTTGTATTTACTAATCAGTCTATAAGAATTTAGTTGATATGGAGATCTAGAAAGGTAATGGTAAATTGAAGATCAAAGGGTCTTAGTTGATGTTGACTATTCCAATCTAAAAGAAAATCTATTTATGAGACACGAGAAGTATACGAACCTTGCACGAATTGTTTTAGTTCTTAGATATATAACAACGAGGCATTCAGGTTCGTTTTTTATTGCATTTATTCTGATACGTTGTTATGAATTACATATTCAAGCAAACTAAAATGATTTGTAATTATTATTTGATATAAATCTTAAATAACGTCAGTCTGATTAAAATCGACCGTGTTCCGAGGAATAAAAGTTTCAAACTATTGACTCTACCGAGATTCGAACTTTATCTGTCTAGGCTATATCCTCTCCACAACGGTCTGACCGCAGCCTACTGTAGCGCACGTTCTTACGTAAACTCAGCTAACCAATCACAATGCGTGCGGCAAAAGCATTCGGTATCAGTAGCTAGGGGCAAGTAACTCCCATTTACCATTCGTTAACCTTGATCGCCGCTATACCTATCTTAAAAGCGATGAAGTGATTGGTTCTAATGACTAAGTTTTGT
This sequence comes from Phorcus lineatus, assembly GCA_921293015.1. Lineage (NCBI taxonomy): Eukaryota > Metazoa > Mollusca > Gastropoda > Trochida > Trochidae > Phorcus > Phorcus lineatus. Next base: position 9,068,962 of record OV121083.1, read on the forward strand.
CTGCGCTAAACTGGTGTCAGCACGTGCGAGCAGAGAGGCTGCTTTCAGACCGTTGTGGAGAGGAAAGCCCCCTGATAGATAACCGCTAGAGTCATTAAAAAAAATTATTCCTCGGAACACGGTCGATTTTAATCAGAATGAAATAACGTTGAAGTTTATCTTCATAAAATTATATGATATATCTTCCGTTTTTTATTTTTACACGAAAAATATAAACAGGGGCAGTGGACTGCAAGTAAATGAAAATTGCCCCCTTTTTAAATAGCTTTTAGTTTGTTGGTTATATGCGAGTTTATACGTATTAATTGTGTAACAATAGTTTTCTAAAATAAAACAATATACATTCCAAATACAAATACACTGTTTTTGATATAATGTAAACAAAAGAAACTGGTAATGATACTTGTTATTATGAAGCATAGATAGAACTACGTGTATCTGATAAAATGAACTTCCTAACAGTTTTCATTTCGATGATGAATAACATAATCTAACCATATCATTAACATACAAATATCGATAGACTATATTTGACATTCATATCGATAACTTATTATGACATGTGCTTTTCATCACATCCATTTAATTTTCATCTCGTACTCATGTTAAGAGAACATTTAACCAAAGACATCTGAGTTATTCTTTTAACTGCTATTAAGCATGCCAGGGGTACAGATAGAGTAAAATTTAGTCTATGAAATATTTTAATAATTTACTGTTCTTTCATCTATAATATTCTTTTCTTTGGGCTCCTAATTTCATTGTGTATGCAGTCAAATCTAGACTGGCTGAATGATGACCTAGACTATATTAAAGGCTTCTTTTTCTACACTGTCATGAAGCAGGACTATGGTACGAAGTCTGTACGCATATGTCTTCACGTGTTACGGTGTCTGAGAAATGTATGCACTTACTCTTATCACATTTTCAAAATGAGTATTGATTGTTACCAATGATCGTTTTTAATTTTTTTTTTATTAATACGACAGTACCATAAAACGATTGCGGGTAAGACATCAACTGCATTGAGAGTCTGTTGTATTTGATCAGCATTCGATGTGTTATTTAGTTCTCAAATGCACAAATTAGGATTTAGGGGGGGATATTTCAATATCATGAGGTATTGAAGAAACGGTTCGAACTGAGAAATACCTTGGCTTGAATCAGTATATAACCAGCAGGAGCATAATCCCACTTGGATTAAGCAATATTCTCTACCAGCTTGTTCCTCCGACATCTAAGCTCTTCTGAGATTGGCTTTTTAACTTGTAAAGTTTAATAAAATCGTTTTCGAATTTACAAGCGTGTAGCCGTCAAATCTAATTAACTTCACCCCTGAGCCATTTTCTGCTAAGAAATCTATGGAGCCAATTATCGATTGCTTTTGAAAAAAAGAATAAGTTCTATCGTAGAAGATGTTTTATTCTTTAAAGGTATTATTTATAAAAATGCACGAAGGCCTCCGAGGAGTTTAAAGACGCTCAGCTGGGATCTCTTAATTACAAAACACGAGCACTTCTCTGTTAAGTAAATGCTTTGTTAAATCAAACCTTCGGCACTTTCCACGTAATGTGATGTTATCTTCCCAGACAGGCTGTCGCTAAGGAGCTAAATCTTGTTGAAATCTGATTGATTTTTTAGATAACATATGCCTTTAAATAGTACACCTTATTAAATTATTATCGATTCAGTGTGTGCCCCCATTATATGGTTGGCCCGATTTAGAAATTCCACATAAAGAAATAATAAACTAATTCTGTATCATATCATTTTATATAAATATCACTGTTGTGTTTGGTTAATCCATATTTCTTTCATATATGTGATGGAGTTCTTTTATTGTGCTTCCTTTCCATAACTGTAAAAATGTTCTTGAATTTTCGCGAGTGTACATGAGGTTATACATATATTTTTTGAAGTTGTTATATTTACTTATTAATCTATGTTTTGAAGGCATGTTTGCATAAAGTATGAAGGAAGCGTTTGAGATTTATTTCAACACAAATTCTTCATTTCATCATCGTTTTGGGGCATTTAAAACGTTTATTATGTTGTTACTCTTTGTCAATTAATCGATCGATTGATTCTGGTTGTCTCTTGTCAAATTGATGCCGTTAATTATGTGTTTTACTAAATCATTTTATACGACATTGCAATATTTCGTCTGAGCTATAAAACATCTAAAACTCCAATGGTCATTGATCAAAGTTAACATGTTTACCATGTTGTCAATAATTCCAGTGCGATAACGTACCTTAGCAATTGATTTTACTTAAGACAATGTTGCTTCATTAATGTCTTCGACGGGATTCGTCTCTGAAAGATATTGATTGCTAGAAAAAGCCCCAAATTCTATAAAAATGGGCGCGACTGACATCATGCTGATAAATGGAAACACAAGACTGTTTGTATCCTGATTAATTGCCACTAAAAATGAAAAAAAACTTTAAAGATTTTTTTCTTTCTCAAAACGTGTTAGTAACACCAGTGTAAAGACGTTCAAGTTTGCATGTATGTATATCCTAGCTTTTAGACTTTTAAACGAACATAAACTTGAAATCTTAAAATGAGCTTTCATAATTTAAAGCACTAGAAAGTAATGAACGTAGAGAGGATATAAAAAAAAATTATTCTTTGAGAACTTTGCAAAATGGGCTTTCATAAATATGTAAACAACAAAACATCGTAAGAAATTTTGCATATATGAAATGTCATTCTTGAAACCGAACCATGCTACATATGTTGACATCTATATGTCAAGAGGAATAAGCAATAATCTATGAATGGTATCGGTTTCTTGAAGTTATGATTTGGTATACTGTTTCTGTCCTGACTTAAAGTCACATGAATTTATTAGAATGATAAACAGATTAATTAATGCTTCAACATCGACCGAGAAAAGTAAATATTTGATTTGTGATTGTAATGATAAAACCATGTTTTTCCTAAGGAAATATCAATAGCTTTTGAGTATATATTTTATCGATGTAGCTACCTTTTTGCGAGATCCCAATATTTCCAAAAGAAATCGCACTCTGTTTTTCGCTCATATTCTAAACCTGGGAGTATCAAACTAAAGAGCAAAATAAGGTATTAATGCAGTCCTTATCCGCCAAATAAGGAGTGTAATTGTTAACAAGGGGTGAACATAAGAACTGTAAAAAGCTTCAACGTCTTAACCTCTTAGTCCTCGCTTTGGCCAAAGGACTTAACCGTTATACTCTCAGATAAAATGTCAGTTACCTAGCAATAGCAATCGTTCAATAATGCTGGAAAGCCGTCAACTGCGATAAGTTTGAACAAGTAAATGCTTTTTTCACCTAAAGCCTTTGACCACCGTCATGGACCGACTGTTGCAGACTGTGAAGAGCAAACAGTTGCAGTGTGTCATTTGCAGTAGCTTGATGACTGTGAATGTAACATAACTGACGTAATCAATATAAAGGCCAAGGCGAATGAAGCTGACAAGCTTATTTTTGAATATTTGAGACAATATGTTTGTTGGTGATTAGATAAAGCGGATACTTTAATGATTAAAGTGGTTGTATTCAGAATATCAGTATGTGGTAACGTTCCACCGGGGCATTATCCGGTGAGAACTCGCTGTGTCATCAGATATTTATTTTAATAATCACCTTCCATAGCCTTGGTCAGAACTTTGGTCAGAATTCCAGTTCGTAGGCGTAAAGCCTAAATCTTCATGCAAACATAGTATATGTTATATTATTCAAAGTCACTACACTTGTGACATTTAAAGGGCAAGAGGAGATGTTTCAATGCCTCATGGAAATGTCAGCTTCGGGTTATTTGGGTTATTTGGGAATTTGTGTATGTAGTTTGCTTTAACATTAAGGTGATATATTTTAAATGGTTCTGATTATTATTTCAGTTTTGGATAATTTCATCTGGTTTTACGAATTTATTCACATATTTCTTTGTGGCAGGAATAGTTTAGGATGTTCGCTCCTCAGTCACAGTTACAAAATTCAAATAACCTTAAATCATAATGTTCCTATATAATAAACCAAAATGAAGCGGTAATTTCTCAATTTTGATGATTTCTGACTAAATATTATTCAAAATAAAGAAACGTAGTATATTTTCATTTTGAAATAATTCACAATTTTGCTGACTCAGCAATTTTAATTGCAACTACTATTTGAGCAAGTTCTATTATCTGTTTTTCTTAGAAAGTAGATCTGTTGAATGATTATGATTTGTATGAATGCGTTCAGGTATATTTTAAGATAATGAGTGGGAGAAAGAATTTTTTTAGTCCAAAAATAGCTTGAACGTTGATAATTTAATTGAAATGTTTGAATACATGATGTAGCAGCTAAAAACCCACAGTACCATACATATTTTTTACTTTTTTTCTGGAAGAAGATTATGTTAACTCTTACATGTTTTCATATTAAAGTTATTAAAGTTTAATGCAGGAACTAATTAAAATTTAAGATTTCTCCGAAAAGGTCATCATTTCCCCATAGACTCCGATGTCAAAACTCTGACTGACAGATGGATCTTTGTCTTAAAATATCTCGAAAAAACCCACACTAAGACCTATTTTTTGGGTGGGAATTTCAAGCAAATACACTTAACCTTTGAAAAAAAAAACTAGAAAAAAAGTTTAATACTTTAAATTTGAGGAACGGACATCCTTAACTTAACAAGATTTTATTAAAAGGTGTTTTGCGTAAAAGTGAGATGTTCATTTTCATATATTATATCAACAGCTATCGAAATGAATTTTAACTGGCTTAAACTAATGTTTATTGGGGATTCTTTAAAGAAAAAAACGAGCTACTGCTTTTTAAGGCCCTGATTGCGAAAGTCATTCGAATTATTCCCTGAAGTGACACATAAATATTCATGTATTCCACGGTAACCTACCAATGGGATAAATGGTTGGGCAATGATTAGTGCTACGACACAAACATCCTAGATACACTTTACCTTTAAAACACACGATGATATCTTTGCTTCACAACTTTGGATGAAAACCCAGTAATTTTGCCATTCGAACTTATAGACTCATAACCTGCAGAATATATATTTATAGGTTCGTTATTCCTAGTGTTCCTGAATACCGAAGGTGAGCAGACAAAAAATCTAAATAAACACGCCGAAACTGGCATTTATTTTGAATTTCTTGTCTTGTTGTCTTTCTTTTTGCAAGACGTTTTGACAAGGAGAGATGATTATCCTGTAATATGGAAAATAACACACTGCAAAATAACAAAAGTGAATCTGATTATAACTAGAAGCTTCGAGTACTGTTGCATTCGATATTGTCATCTAGACCTGCAGTTCCAATCACGTTGTTCGCTATTGTAACGTCAATCGTGACATTTTACGTAATGATATATAACGATATACTAAATTGTTAATGATTGAATTATAGCTAGAGGCAAGGCAATACATGTAATCATTTATTCCATGTATCTAATCACTAATTTATCAGCTGCCTCAATCGAACTACACTGCCAAATTTATGTTCTCACGACCTCACAAAATTAATGTATCTTTATTCGTCAGAATAACGGAATGGGGTTTATTATCCATGCATTTAAATCTAATTGGCGTGACGTGAAAACAGTTTGAAAACAAAAGGTCATTTAAATAGTAATTTAATAAAACAAATTAGTAAACTATAAGTAGCTTACCTTTTCATGACAGGTTATTATATTTGCAGTGTGCTCTAATTAAATATATAATGAAAGTAAAATATGTGGACATTGAAAAATAGGTAAACCTAATTTATCATACGGTACTTCCTATTAATAAAGTCGTAATCTTATGTGAATGTAGTTGGTATGTCATTTCTTTAAATTGTATTGCCAATACAATAATCAAACAATATATTGAGAATATTTTCAAAATAATGAAACAAATAGCACATGTATTACAAGCAAGAGAAAAATTAAGAGATCATAGATTAAATAGAGTATATGAAATAGCTTTAAAAGAATTTAACGTTATTTTTTATATAAGGCATACAAAAAAATGTGTACGTGATTCGAATGATTAAGGTTCAAGCTGTACAGAACTATACATTCTTTCGCACACAAATATATATTTATAAGGAAAAATATATTTAACTCCTCCTATGAAAGGTACTTTTCTGGACATTTTGATTGTTGGTTCCACCAAGAGCTGTTTTTGGAAGAAGGTATCGATTATATGAAGATGAATGTTGCCTCCTGTGTATCAATTTAATGTTTAATCCGGTCGCATTTCGGTTGATACTAACAAGATTGGCCATATGCGTTTCATCAATACTTTAATGAAGAAGATATTTTAATGGAAAATTGACGCATCATAAATCTAATCAGTTTAAAACTTAGACATAGTCACTTTAAATTCATCAGCTATAAAGTGTAAGTAATACGAATAATATCAAATAACATTTATGGCTCCTGAAAGTGGCCATAAGAATTGTGTAATGCGATACCAGATACAAAATGAAATATTTAAAAAGTTACAACTTCAGTGTCGTTTTTGTACATATGTTTACAAATCTAGTGTCATTGATTCAACTCACCTCATTAACTGACAGCAACATAATGCCTTGGACATTAAAAGTAATCAGATTAGAACATTATGGGAAAATCCAGGAAGTAATACAATTACTAAGTAATTTGCTGTTTCAACCACAATAAACCCGTATCCATTGAAGACACTGATATCAGGAAGAGTAGGCGTTGACATATTTTCTCAGGTTACTATAGATGTTCTTCCATTTTGAATGACCAATTTGCTTATGTTAAAATTAGGCAGTCTTGTTCTTCTGACCTTTCTTTAGATATTCATATTGATATTGATACTTGTTTTTTATCAAACAGTAATTTGTTGGTGTATTCTACTCAAACTTTTGATAATAGAAATGCAGATGATCGTTATTAAGTATAAATAAGAACTTAAAATGATCTCAGTTATAAATACATGTTATTATTTCCTTATAAAGTGGCATTAACATTTCTCTGGCGAAAAGCAACTATGAGGATTTTTATGAAATCAATGCTTAAGATGAGATTATCCCTTCTTTTTCTTACCTTTGGTACATTGCGGATTCTAATGATGTTACAATGAAACTGTAAATGTTAATTCTTTTGCAAATATTGTGCTGTTTAAAATCAATCTAAATAACTAATTGTTATAGTATAGTAGTTATTACACGATCAGCGATTTAAAAATAACAAAAAAGTCCTTTCATCTAGCCTGCTGCCAAGGCCTTATATAATTAATTATAAGTATTGATTAACTATGTGAAACATCATTTAAAAGAGGGGTTATCTTTCACTGTCCTTTAATACCAATTCGTAATCGTAATTTAGTGTTTTTCTCCCTTGAATGTAAACAATAGTAGTCGATCGCAGAATCCAACTCAGTTCTTTAAAGGGGCAGTAACACGTGTGCCTTTTTAATTTATTTTTGAATATTATTTCTAAATAGATATACCTTTATGCAAAATGAGTTATCTTCAGAGGGTCAGTAACCTCATGATTCAATTCGATTTTTCATAGTCGTATAAGAAAGTACCGCGTATCAAGCAAAAACAACTGGCAGTCATTTATGTGTGAACAACTTTTAAACATTCAAGGTAGGGAAATTTATTTTTATAGCTTAAGCGAGCACATTTCGCTCTTTTGGGAAAAGCTTCTTTTGATTTCAAAACAAATTCGTTTTCGTTGTTTACCTAAAAACGTGCTACTGTCCCTCCAAATATAAATGACATAATGTACTTGTTACAGCAAACATGCATGTTGAGGCTACTAAATTTCGAAATTTAATGAATAATATGTTATGCCCATATACACGCAGATAATGTGAAGCTAAAATCAAACAGGTTTTCCATCCCTTGTTATCAATCTTTTCTTGTTATATCAAATTAGTGGTCTTCAGCTTTCAACTCATTGTTTGTCCTATATCTTTCCTGTAATTTAAAATGGTTGTCTAAGACAATCACGTTATGTATTCATTAAATAAGAACAGCTATGTAAATGCACATGTTAAATAATTTTGTTTGTTTTAGCGGCAGCACAAATAACATATGAGGTTTGAATCATATTAAATCTGTGTAGATCTTTTGACATTGATAACATGTCTAATATGCAATTCTAATGTGGAGTAACCTTATCAGATCACATTTTTCAATAGAAACACAATTTTGAAATGAGACATCATCGGTTTTAAGTTCGATTATTCTTCTTTGAAAAAACCAGGAATTTTCATCTGAAAAAATCTTAATATTATCACACGCCTCTGAATCTTAAAGAAACATTTAGTCAACGAACAGCATGATACGAAGTAGTTAAATAAGCGTGTGTTAATGCTGATCTCAAAACCTTTTAGCTTAAAACAGGGAACTGGAATTTCAAATATTGAATGGAACCTTCCCTCTTGATTTCCTGTAAATAGGAAAAAGCGAGCAAAGAATTTGATGGCAAGTCAATTTTCAAGAAGAACGACTGAACGTGCTGTAACGCGTCTTTTGAGAGATTCGCAAGTAAAGTTTACGTAGCAGTTTCATTTGATTAAATCGCTCCTTGCTCACTCTGTCAAAATAGGCGCAAGCAAAAACCGTAACATAAACTTTAGCAAAGCACTACCAACATTCCACAGTGTAATGCTTTAGTGAACGTAATCAATTCAATTCGCTTTAATTGCTCCTTTGGAAAAAAGATACGGTTATTCAACGTGTAGTAGTCGATGTGTATTCTTTAAATTCGTAAAAAAAGGAAAAAATATAAACATGCTGACTCCAAAGAAAGGCCTTAAGTGAATAAAAAAAACTGAGAAGGTTTCTTGTTCATATCATAATCAATTTATTCAAGATATATACAATTAAGAAAGATTCTCGCTTTTTCCAATACTGAGAAATTATAAATAAATCCGCCATTGCTGAATTTTTGAGGATTGGTGGAACGATTACTCATTGTAAGATGAAAATCAAAAACGCCCAATTTCATTTTTGACAATGCATCTCTTTGCGGGTGAAATTGGTCGTTAGATAAGTCGCCCATATGAACTGTTCATGTTGATATGTAGGCAGTTAAATTACACTGTTTACCTTTAATAAAACAGCAGTGTATTTCCGCAGTTTTGTATTGTTTCTGAATATCCCCTTCTTTTTTAAGAGAATGTATGTAGAAATCTTAAATACAACGCCTCATTGACAGATGAGTTTTAAACGTTGAAATAAGTCAAATCACTCTTTCATATTTAAGTTATTTTCGTTGTTAATACAAAAAAGGCTTACGTGCATGTATTGGCATTATTACAATTATGTTATTACATCCAAAAAAAAAACAAAACTTAGTTTTCTGAGATTTTATAGATTACATTGAAATACTAATAAAGGTCTTCATTAATGGTAAGATAACTGGGATATATTGAGTGCAACCCTCTTCTCATATGGTATGGAAATAATGATAATGGAAAGATAAGTTAATTATTTCAGATGGACAGTCATGTTGTCGTACTTGGTCATAGAAAGAACCTGGCTTCCTTTAAAAAAATATGTTGTAGTGTTCAAAGAGCGGAAACTTATACCTTATAAATGATTATTACCAACATTATTATTACCATTATCCCATTATACAGATGTTCAAGTCACGAACTGTGCTATTTACCCCTACACAAAACGTGACATATGTAGGTTGTGAACTCATTACATTAACCTTGTACGTTGGTGCGGTGAGAGATTTGAAGGTCTCCGTCATGAACCTATGGATGATAATCTATCAATAGTTACATTTTTGCATGAATCCTTCGACCGTTATCAAAGATCAGAAGATACTGATGATATCAGGTTATTGAATTCAAATATATGTATATGCTTGCAGAGCAAATAAAGGCACTGTTTTACTATGTATGTTTTATTTGTTATGTTTTCCATGTTGAATAGCAGTTTATGCAAATTTATTTTTGCAGCCGGATTTTCCGTTGTTGTGTAACTTATCACGTTTTAAGGTAATATGGCACAGGATCATTTTGGTGTCAACACCTTTTAAATCCTTCTATCTAGTGAAAAAGATTCAGGTAACCTTACCGAACCTATTACGTTATATCCATTTTTATTGGTGAAAGGTGGTTGCCTTGCCATTTGTAACAAGTGTATTTCGTTTTGTTGGACCCCTGTAAAATGCGCTAAATCTATTACTTGCCCAAAAAATGGCAACAGAAAACAGGAAAGGAAGGAAAACAGAAAAAGGTTTCTTTGTATTCGTTTGCTTTGATAACTTTTTATAAGTTTAGTTCGCGAAACGCTGTTCAAAGCAGTCATCTGATGAACCGAATTGGCACCATTCACTGTTTCAGAAACCATTCCGAAAGGAATATAATCATTAGTTAAACTTTGTCAATTCAATACCACCAAATTAGAGGAATACTGTTATTCAAAGGTTTAGATGGAATACTCAAGTCTTTGATCAAAACGTCTTTAATTATGAACCAAAGATGAATGTCATAAATCATGTCATTGGGAACAATATCAACCATGCAAGGGCGGAATGAAATATTTGTCTTCATCTCAACATCATCCCCGTAAAAATGGAATTTTCTTATTACCACTGCACACGGTATGCAAGAAACACAATCTGCCTTTCTTTTCATCGATAAGATGTGCTCTTTCAATATGAGAAATATTAAATAATATGATTGCTAACACTTAAATGAAATTATTCATGAGGTCATCTTTTGAAAGTTGTGACAAAAGGGGTTGTTTCTGACCGTTTGAATATTTAAATTTTTACAATGGATAAAATTAAAGCAAATATGACATTTACTCTTTAAAAATGAGCACTGATTAAATAAACAATGCCATAGAACCAATCTATCGAAAAAACTCAAAGTAATAATCTCCTTATTCCTATGTCAATGCATCTTCCCCCTCATGGCTTTTAATCTCGCCAGTCTCTATCACTGGCTAATTTAAACCTTGTTGCCTAGCAGTCAAATTCGTGTTTGGAGTGAAGCATCCTCTTTATTCTCATATGGTTTCTCATTAGACTATCGCGATCCGTCGCAGCAGCCTTTCAGACAAGTACAGAAAGTAACGGGAAATGCGACAAGGCCTTTGTCAGCAAGTCATTGCGGATGGCGTAAGAATAGGCCATGCGCGGGAAGATGATGTAAATGCTACTTCACCTGAAGTATTCCCCATGTTAGAATAGATAAAATCTTAACAACTTCCTGCAAGAACAACATTGTCCGAAGTCATAACAAATGAAACATATCTTAACATGTGTATGATGCATGGATATCTTAAAGTTCTTATCGTATTTGATAAATGAAAGCCTTGAATTTAATTTTGCCTTTATCAGAAAGTCTATTGCTTGACAAAAATAATAACAATTATAAACAAGTTTGATCACTTTCTAACCTTCTTACGAAATTCGATATTCAAGAATAGATGTACTTTTGGGATGTTTGTATGAACGAATCCATCCGGGAAACGTATGACATTAATGACAATTAAGCTCTCAATAATCTGTCTTAAAAGCCTCGTAAATTTTAAAGCATGTATAAATCAGTCAGTTTAATATGAGGTAGTGTATTATCTCTCAAAGTACGTAGATCTAATGTGCGTAAGTTATCTAATGGAGAACATCATCGCCAGATATAGAGTCACATAAATGTGCCACTCACTATCAGTATGAATGAAAGTCGTGTCCATTTATAAGAACCCAAAATTAATAGACTTTGCATACATGTACATGAGTTAGTTTGATGAACCGCAATGGTACCTTCATCCTCAGTTAAGCAGTTAATTGAGGAATATATCTTGAGATTGCAGCTCTTTGTTCACACTTAAGTGTTCACAGCTTATAAGGAGGGACTGATTTCTTTAAGGTTTCAAATTCAAATATCGGAGCATGGGCTGAAAGTAGATGATTTAAACTCAGCGATACTCAACTCCAAATTCCGCAGCTCGATTTAATGTCGTTCATTGGTTTATATAAGAGAAATATGATCGATACGTAAAACAGATTGTAACTTATCTAACAGGCTTTTCCATTTTGCAAAAAAACGCACACAACTCAAAATTACTTTTCTCCTACGCATTTTAAGACTGACATGAATCCAACTGCTCTAATGGACAAATTTGTGTGCTACTTATTCCTTTGTATGTAAGTCAATCCACCTTGCATCATTTGTGTAATGAGAAACTGTTTCAAATTTCAGGTAGAAATTATCGATACTTTTCAGGCTGATTATTTTGCCAAATTTAATGGAGTATATGCAATTTTGCACTTATATTCTTGTATTCATTTAAGCAGACCGTGCAATGTTTCGTTCGAGCTTTAAAACATTTCAAACGTATTATCAAAAAAGTCATATTTAGTCACCTTTTTTGGTCAACAATGTCGATAGGAATCGATTTCGCTGAATATAGAGTATTTTCATTAATGCTTGCAGACCTGTCTTGGACAGATATTGATGGACACGATCCTGATGAATGAAAACTCAAAAACTGCATATCTCGCGATTGACTGCTATTCAACGGTTAAGATCTATCATATATATATTTTACCAATTTTCATTTTTACACACATACAATTAGATCAAAATCTTCAGTCTTCAAGGCAATTGAATAATTTACAATGTTTACAATTTATTCAGAGGAGGTGAACTTTAATAGAATTTAAGTCAAATATTTCACACTTCTGACGTAATTCACGTGCAATTGTTTACATACTTTCTAATAATTGTTTTTAGTTTAGAGAAATATTTAGAATTTAAACATGGAACAGTTTACAGTCGGTGAACGGTCATTTTCTATTTACCAAATAATTTGTGTGCCATTATCTGTGTTCATCAAATCAAACTCTCTAAATCAGACAATCGGACTCCTGTTTAAATTGTCTCTATATCACCCTTTTCTACTTGAATAGTATCTCCCTATCGACCCCGTGTTTGATATATAGCTTGAACCAATACCTATTTCATTTCATCTCATAACATTTTATAATAAGTAAATGTACATTTCAATTTAATTCATATCCAATCTTTAATTCACTACATGAAATAATATGCAACTTCGTTGATTACTGTTCAAATGATCTGCTTAATTAGTTCAGAATTAACATTCAAGTATCTTCAAATAAAAAATATCTGTCAAGTCAAACAATTGCTATTACATAAAAAATACAGAAATCATCATGTCATAGGATATGTATCCCTTGTTCGTGCTTCCCATAAAAGGCAAAGTTTCATTATCAGAGGGTATGAACTATACAGAACTATGAAACCTTCACACCAACTAATATATTAAAAGGGAAACTTACATATTATCCACATCACGTGCACTCCGTTAATATTGTACAGTTTTATCTTGTGTTCATCGTTATGACTGTTTTGAACATTGTTAATATATGCTTTTATTTTCTATTAATTTTTTTAAGAAACTGACTTTAATCATCTCTCTAAAACATTCTGATTTGAATCGGTTTCAATATAGGCACACGAACTGCGAGAGGGGTTTTTTTTCAGACGAATATTTAAGCAAATTAGTTTACTCGTCATTCATTCATTCATATATTTTCATTCTTTTTCTATCGAAGTTTTGATACCGGTATGCTCCTGCCCAAAAATGTGTTGTTTAAAACAAATAAGTATTTTCGATTGATAATTAATAAGTCATTTTATATGCAGTCATCTTTTATTTTCCGACTGACACCAATTTGAAATCAAAAGTTAGTCATTCTATTATTAAAGCAATTTTTTGTAGTTAATCTAGTTTAGAAACTATAAATAGTGAGACAGCAAAAACAGATGTTTGTGGAAGACAGCTGTTGAAATGAGAATATCTTATAAACAACTGTTTTGATACTATATTGTCTATTGCAAGATGTTTTACTTTCTGGTTACAACAGTATCACATCTCGGACTTCTATATCGTTTATCAGCATGTTTATGGGCGCTTTAACGAAATACACTGTTTCCAGTAATATCACAGCTTTGACAAAATATTAGAATTTGTTGAAGACGTTTTCAGACTAACTATACTTCAGTTGAAACCGTGAAAGTGCATGGGTCAAAATGAAAATAACTCAAATGCTAATTAAAAACAATATTTGAGAGGTAATGGAGTAGAGTTTCCCTTATTTGGGATCATTTCCGCATTGTTTTCAGATATATTTAGAAACAGGATGAAAAGAGTTGTCTTTAGATTATCGGTTATTGAAAGAGATTTGCAAGTCCTTTATAAACCAGACAAATCACTAACAATTATTCATAATTTATATAGGAACATATGTAGGTGTTAGAGGAAGTAGATCAGGAAGAGAGCAATCAGCTAGATATACTTACACACATGCCGATTGCTAATGAGGTCAATGACCGACAGGTATTCTAGCACAATTAAATTCCGTAAATTTCGTCATCAAGCAGAGATGTCAAGAACATTGAAAGCATGGATCGAAATAGGCTTCAAAATACAGAAATTGTATATAATTTCATTTTGGTCAAGAGAGATTAATGTAGGAAAAATCAAGCTTTCCCTGGTCTATGAAGATTCGAGAGAATTCTGGCAAATATATGCATATATATATATATATATATATATATATATATATATATATATATATATATATATATATATATATATATATATATATATAATAACACGATATAAGTTCACAGGAACTGAAGTTATTACCTACCAAGGCATATTGGGGTTCATATTTGGGTTCATATATAAGATAATTATCCTAATTGGCCATGCCTAAGGACCATATGTATTATTATCAAAGTATATTCATAACCATGATTTTATTCTTTAATACAGTCTATAGTGGTATCGAATTGAAGCTATTTTTACAGGAATTTTCCAAATATGACCGTCAAGTTGAATAAATTTATATATTTTTTACATGCACCTTCCCAAGGCAAGGGACCATATGTGTCTCAATCGATATGTATTTGGTAAAAACCATGATAAATCTCTGTTAGTATCATATTTTTTCTAACACAAACGTTGGTACATTTAGAACTTAATTTACATGGATTTTGAATGGTTAACAATTCTACATTGTTTGGTACAGATTGTTTTCAAGTACTTGAGATGTAGGTTGGGTCATAGCTTGGGGCCATATTTGGTCAACTTTTGAGTTGAAAGGATTTTGTGACTTCCTTTCTAGTAAAAGGTGTAGGTGAGTAACAACAAATGGGAATTCCCGACTTGATGTACTTTAGAAACAGCGTGCACATATTACCGAATAGTAGTTTCCATAACGGTGAAATCCATTTAAGACTGTGTGTAACTCATTTGCAAACAACGACAAACCCATGGACATTTAATTAAGTACATCCATAGTGACAGTACTAGTAACATGATCATTGCTACGTCAAAAGGTTATCCTTTGTGAGGTAATTCAATCGAATCAGCATTCCAAAGAAAGCAGTTGCATGAAACAAGGCATTGAAATTGCAAAAAGTTAGCATATTCCAAAAAAAAAAATTGAAAATAGTTTAATCTCCTAAATTGGTACAAAGCATGAAATATTCGTAATTAAGATATATCTCTAACTTTACCCGTTTCTTAAACTCATTATAAGCTTTGCTGTTGCATTTATCATAGCGGCTATCGTTTTGACTTTACAGTCTGTATGCACAATTCAGATATTGCCGATATCGTAGTTAGTGCGTATTTAAAGCAACGTTGCATGAAATACTTACAGTCTTCTTTCCAAATACTTTACAGGTTAGATTACCTCAGTAGCCGTCACTAGTAATATCGTGAAATAATCACTATTTGTGCCGTATGTACAATTACAAAACATTTGTGTGCACAAGTGATTTAAAACAAAGACATTACACACCGATAATTGCTTTATGAGTGTGAATATCTGAGACCTTGACCCTCTTGACGTACACGTGACTTATGCTATAAGAATACTGCTCCCTGAAACATGAAACACAATTATCATCAATCGATCATTTGTTAACCGAGACTTTACAATCCATCTAGCTCAAATAGCCCTTCAATATTTCATAAAGATTTAAAGAAAATAACTCTCATACACAATGTCAAATTGTCTTTGCTAAAAAAACATAACATTATGTTTATGATAGTGTCTACAGTGGAGTAAGGAAAAAGATAAAAACATTTTTTAAAAGAACGGAAAATTATTATCAATTTAAAAAATTCAATTCCATTCAACCATCTCGTTGGATTATTGACATTCTTATAACTTTACAGAACGTGTTGGATGTAGTACTTCAATCTTTGATTAAAATGTCACTAGATATATACCGAAGTGCTGATAAAAACCATAAACGGTTGCGTGTTACCAATATTCTCCACAGAACAGAATGTATTATGAGTTTTCTTCTTAATATCAACCATGCTAAATGGGATTTCCTTACTACTAATGCACACATAGTGAAAGAACCTCACAATTTGAGATACTTTTCGATATCAGAGACACCATTAACGATTTGGATATGGGAACTGTAAATAAGGGTTTAATTGTATTTGTTTTTGTGCTCAAAGTAATATAATTCATCTGTTCATCTTTTGCAGGTTTTATCAATGGCAAAATTGGTTCGACAAATCAGGCTTTGTTTATAATGTAAGTATGACAACTTTAAAGTATACATGACATTCAATCTTTCAAAATAAAATTGAAAAAAATCAATAAACACCTGTAACAGAACCAACAAATTCTTGTATGAATAGCAAAGTTGTCCATATTTATAATAATAATTAGGTTCGTAGATTGGAAGAATATCCCAAAATTGATCTTTTAAACAAAAAGTATATTCTTCCATCTAAAATATCAGAATAATATTATAATTAGTACAATATCACCTCACGCACATCTGCCGAATTTGCCTCCCCAACCTAAAGAGAAGGATTTTTGTCGATGTCACACGAGGCAGTAGGTTGATAACAAAACCCTTTAAGGAATACAAACTGTGGGAAGACCTTTGATATATCTTATTCATCACTTATCACGGTAAAATAATCACTCCTACAATTCGTTATGAAAACAAAGCCACTGTTTCGATCCATCATAAAACGTTGTATGTTTTGAGCACTGATATGAGCAATTGTCATTTCAATCTTTATCAAAGCTCATAGTTATCAAATAATTTAATGTATTTTGGTTTCCGGTGGAAGGTTGATAATTATAACTCTTAATTAAGGATTGTAATGCGCTATAACGTTTTTGTCATAACTTTTTGGGGGAATTGCTAACTTGTTAGCTAGTATTAATATCTTATCTATCTACTTAATCTTGTTATCAAAATCATATAAGCAGCTGTTTTCATCCAAAGGTACATTCTCTCCCAACAAAGGTAGCTCCGTCATAAATTCCTATACAACCTTTGTCTTTATACGAACGTTTCTAGAAATGTAGAACACTCTATTGCCAGGTAGTTTAAGTTGTAATATTGCGCCGGTAGGGGAAACTGCCGGAAACCAGAGAGAGTTAGAGGTCGTATGGGAATTTATGACGGAGCTACCTCTGTTGGGAGAGAATGCCGAAGGTAAACCTTTCAAATGGAAAACTTGTCCAATAGCTGTCATTCATGAAATACGAAAAATAAAGTGTTGCCGGAAAGAGAGAATCCCATTTACGGGTTTTTTTTATAACTAATGGCTTTATGTGATTCAAAATATAAGTTGACTGATACATTAAGCAATGTCAGGAGCCTGTAGAGTTGCTTAAAGGTAGCCGGTTAGTGTTGCAAGGACCAAACGCAAGCTCCTCGAGGCAGAAACTAACGCTGTCTCAATTTCTAATGTTGTTCTTAACAGATTCTACGCTACCTGTCTACAACTTAAATAGTGAGTAATAATTGAGTTATTTTGGTTATAATTGAACCGATATATTTATGCAGATAGGTCACTCATTTTAAACCCGTTGAAGCAAGAAATATTTAGGTCACATATTAATGGCCGAAACGTGCAGGAATTTTGTGTGAAGGAAATAATGACTACAACATTAAAGCACAGTCAGTTGAGAGTCAGGTGATGGATGTCCACGACATAAAAGCAGGTTGATAAAGAATCACGGTGTTTCTACAAGTATATATGCAAGCTTTGTGGTGACTCAGAAGGATGGTCACAACATATAAGCGGTGGTTTGTGCTTTGGTTTTGTGGTTTTCGTTTAGACAAAATAGAACACAGGCATCATAAACTAACCATCAGCAATCCAACTGAAAAATATGTGCGATTTATATTTAGATTAATATCAAGCCTTAACTTTTTTGCCTACTTTTCAATGAATAAACATTTTATCACTTCAGAGCTGTTAATATATGTTGGAAAGAACGTGATGTTCGCGCATAATTGCAAAACGATTACAGGTAATCTTTTTCGCAAAACTATCTAATCCTTTTGCTATGGATAAAAAACTGTTCCGTGTTATTAGCCCCATGAATCATCCCTCTTCGTAAGATATAAATAATGAGTTATCATCATATCATTGGCTTAGATCCATTATAGAAATCAGAAACCAAAAAGTATCTTACCAGCTATTTTCATTATGGCAACTCGATACCTTCCATCTAATATAGGCATTGTAAAAGAATGATTTCTTTCAATGACGAGCTGTTAACCTGAACTCTTCTATCATACTACTAATTGGTGGACACTCCGGCATAAATGTACCAATATACAAGTACATCATTTTACATGTATATCGTAGTTTTGCTTCTCTGAGAAGTACCCATTAGGCATAGACCTGTCAGTGTGCTAGTGTTACCTGTAAAACCATTGTAAATAGGTATTCGTAAGAGACCATATAACATTTGAGGAAAAGTTTTAACATCAATGAAGACATTTTTGAGAAGATATTTAACTAGACAGTCTCATAAAGACAACGTGCATACATAAAACATTTCCTCTAAATTCAGTATATAACACAGCAAGTATTTGAAACAATCGCTCAAATACTGTCAGGCGACGTGACGTCACTTATGGCTGTAGAGGGACTTGCAATTTGTTACTGCACATGCGTACGGTGCAGCTGCATACAAATTGTGGAAATCAGAAATTGCTGCTACTTTGGAAGGCTTTATCATGTTCAATCCAATCGTCCTCAGATTCGATGAGAAGCGACATACTCATCACACAAGGATTAACAACTATTCGTCGTTATAACGCCTTTAAAAGGTTTTGAGCAGAATGTATGAAAACAGCACACTTGGCAGCACATTTACCTTACTACTGGAACACAATTCTGCAATGGTCAGACACAAATAGCATCGCCGACAGCCAACGTATTGTCGGGAAAGACGGACGGACGGAGACGGACGGACGGACGGACGTATGACAGAATCAGGAACACACTGTTCAAATTCAAAAGTGTTGTAACCCAAAGGTTTGTCAATAGTATTGCTAATTTGTAATTGATGTATATATTTGTATCTTGGTTCATTGACGATAAGTCACTGTAAATAATCAGGTTTTCAGTCTGAAACTTATGGAATAGATATGAATTGGAGAAAATTTTTCGAGATAACAATTTTTAGACTAGAACGGGATTATCTTTAGAAATGTAAAATCACAAAGTAATGATCATGAATAGCAGATACGAATGACATTGAGCAGATGCCTGCATTATACAGAACACGATAACTTTAACTCTTGATTGGTTATTAACCCAAAGAGCAGCCTATCGTGATAACGAGACATAGAGCTAGAAGATGAAACATATATGATACGATAATCGATACACTATCTAACAAGGGTCAGACGATATCGTATCTATTCTAAAACATCCCTTAGTGAATATTGTGGATTGCAGCACATTGTTATTCGATTCGAAGTCATCAAGGAAAGAGTTCGACCGCACATTATGTTACAGATTGAGTTATGTATCAGCAAAGCAATGTTGACGACCGCATGTAACCACCTAATCCAGACATTGTTCAATAGAGTGAGTGAGTTAGTTATTGTTAATCGCCGCTGGAGCAGTATTTCAGCTTTTAGCGGCGTGCGGTTAAATTGAATGATATATGATTTTGAATTCAGGATAACGTCACTCACCTTGCATATATATATTAAAAATTATAAGTTTATGCTCCTTGACCTTTACATTTTAAGTTACAAACCTTGACGTGTCACTTTATAAACAAAAAGCACTTGTTACTTAAAAACACAAGTTGGATTCTTTAACTTTTTGCGACGTTTTCAACGCGGGTTTGACATAATAACTACAGTTTGTGTAGTGTGCCTTTGTCCTATGACTGCAAAACGACACGTTTAAATAACAAGGAAAACAATATTTGGTAAAGTTTTCCGAATTATTTGATTATCGCTGAATAAATCGTAAAGAACACATTTCATATCATTTTATGTCATAACTGATAAGTTATTTATGTGCAAATGCATTTTATCTACATGGTTTTTACGTCTTGAACAGAAAATGTGTTGATACCCAGTATTATTTCATTCATTTCATTCATCTATCTTTGACATGTAATTGATAACTGATACTCGGTAATATACTCACTAAGTATAGCAATCTGCAATGTTTGTTTTTTTTAAATTTGTGGAAAGGTCTTATTTCCTCCTCCACAGGTCTACTATACGGGTCAACTATACGTACTGCTACTTTGGAGAAGAGGCTCATCGGAACACTGACTGGAAGCGCTAGTTTTCACACAAAAATTTCACTCACAAACACGGCGCATGACGTGATGAATTTGAATGTCTAAGGCTAGAACTTCTAACATACCTCTCCTTGCAAATTCTCAATAATGTGATAATAAGTTCTGTCTGTCAGCACTGGAGACACAAAGGTTAATTCAATCGTAGAATGTGTATTTATATGTGTGACATTCAGCTCCTGTAAAAACTTGTCAAAAGAATGTCATAGCATTACACAACGTATAGAATAACAATACACCCGAAAAATATTGCATCAGCTGGTTACTCGCGATATACTGATATGCAAGTTCTCATAATCCTGTTTCAAAATGTCATCGGTAACTGATTAGACAGAGATATCTATTGAAAGGCACTCTTTGTACATCCAATCTCCTTCATTAAGGATTCGGCATATTGACTTTCATGTTTATTATAGTATTGGTATGTTTTAAGTAACTGAATCATATGTATCTTGAAAACGATGATACAATGTTCAAAATTTTAAATTTTGTAAATTAATAAACATTTTGAAAAATTAATTCAACTATTAGCAATGTTATTTATTGTTCTGATATGGAAAAGAAATAGGTGTTTCATAAAACAAATTATGGATCACGATATTATGTGGTCATAAAAGCATCTATATCCATTGCAAAACAGTGTCTTAAGTTTGCTTTTTGATATGCATCCATAATAACATAAAAACAGACCACAGCCAAATAATCTTCTTTCTGCTAAGATTGTTTTTCAGACACACAAATCTTATTTGTATCCACGTAAAATGTAATAAAAGGATAGGTTTAATACTTGAGGATCGTAACGTTCTCATCAAACAACATGATGGCAATTGTAAAGTGTTAACTTCAAACTTTCCGTTCAAAGAAATAAAGCACGTCTATATAGATTGTATAATCAGTTAAAGAAAGGCCTCAGGGTGTAATATTGATTAAATTTCTAGGACGTGCAAAAGAAGCCCGGTTTTCTGTTTGCGAGAAATCATTCACGTCAAGCAATTACTGTTGGAAAAGGGAATTGTTTGTGTTTTCTAAAGATTTCCATTTACATTAACTGTGAAGATACTTATTATCTTTATGCTAACACCATCAAGCTCTTTATGGCGAAAACTCATTGATAATACTCAGACTAAACTAACACAACCATTTCCTCACAATGATGCAAAATCGTCATATAAGCAATATTGTTTTCAATTGATCCTTAATATAAAAAAATAACAGAAATGTTAATGTCACTCATTGATTTGAATATCATTAGTTGATGTAATAATCAAAACAACTGTCCATGTATATTGGCTTATTAATATTCAAATCCTTCTAAAGGTCGACTAATCTTAATCGCTTGAGATAGCCCCATATTCTAAAAAAGGAATGGGACGATTGATGTATGTTAATGTCACCTCGAAAAAAGTCTTAACTATTTTTTTCTGTAGCTTTTCCTTTCTATTTAATTTGGTAAATTGCATAACAAACGATTTATTCATAAAAGTGGGTTTGAATTCATCTATTAAATTATCACTTAAATATATTCAAGGTATTTCCTGTGGTAATTTTCATACGTATATTCAGACCAACTTTAGGATTTCATAAACACACCGTTTGAAGTAGTCATAATAATATGAACTTTGGTCTAATGGCCTTTTAAATGCACGCAAGGGACACGTCAAGGACTGATTGATGATATTCCTAATGAAACAATGATGCAGAACTACAGCACTGGTTTTACTGTTAATAAAGACGAATTTAGGACTTAAAGAGATATTCCTCTGACAAAAATGTAAGGAACAAAAATCTTGGCGAAAATAAATTTCGTAAGATGATATAGATAATACATAGTAAACGATGTGAGGGTGTAACATCCACATCAATGTTTGTTACATCTGGTAAAGAATTTTGACTCACCGAAATGTGATTTGTCACCCAGAAGTTGATCTTATTCATAAAACAACGTGGAGAACGACAAATCATCAACTTTTGTCTATCTGCCATGCTCTTTTTATCTGAACTATTTCTGACACTAACGTGTTCCGACATGTATGGATTAAGTACTCCAGTTTTATCCGTACCGGAACGATTATTTCTTTGTTCGTTTCATGATTATAAGGACCAAACTAAAGTCATTATGAGACATTAGTATCTACTTTACCAAAATAAAGAACCATTTCTAATGTCGTTTCAAGGAATTGTGACGTACATCGTGACGTTAAATTAAGGTAATTTTGTCCTGAAATCAGTTCGATCTTAAGGAAAGGAATACAAATAATTATCCCCATTGTTACCATTGTTATAATTTTGATAAAAGAGCATTATTATTCTATTCGTTTGTAATTCGCCAAGAGCCGTGGAACCTTAGAGCTAGTAATTCATGTCATACCCCATTGTAGTAAACATTTAATCAAACCTTTGTGCTTCTCGTAGAAAATAACCCTTTTTGGTAGAAGGGTGCACAAGTTTTGCCACCGTTAATAATTGCACCTTAGTTAAACAATACCTCCTTTTGTCCTGCAAAACTTGAAGAAAGGTCAGATAGTGTGATCAAGTTAACCTATTATGTCCCATGAATTCGTCGTAGCGGGGGAACAATGAAGGTTATGTTTTGGTGAGGAAAGGGTGCCTTCAACAAAATGAAACGTTTGGACAAGTTTTTTTCGAAACGACATTAGCATGCAATAGTTATCCGACATTCAGAGCCTGTGCCTACTTCTAGCATTTACGATAATGTGACTATTAGTAGGACATGAATATCTAATGGCCATTGTAAATAAAGGATACTTTTTAGCGCTACAGCATTAAATGATATCGGCACCAATTTATATTGTAATGAAATGAGCTTTATCTGGTCATCCATGTATCCAATTTAGATAAAATAGCAAAGATTTAATTTTTCCTTCGTCACCGTCGCTCAAAACTCCAAAATGCCTCCAAAAAATATTTCCATAAGTGCTTTCAGTGATATGATTTTAGTATTTAGAATTACACTACTTTCCCAAACGACTCAAAATTGTGTGAGGACTAGACAATGGTCACAGGTTTTGCTATTTTCAAACATTGCTTTCACCAGTCGTATCTTACATGTAAAATATTACTTATGTGTTTGTTAATGTGAAAAAGCCTACCCTCTAAAATTTGAGTCGTAAAGATTTTTTCAGACTATTTACATAAGAATTCAAGTTATCAATAAATTCATAATGGTTTAAGGCCATTTAAGTCCATCAAAGAAGTTTTAACAATTCAAGGATATAAAACATGCCAGAAGGTAATTAATTTTCTTCAGTCTATTCCCTTTTGCGATCATTTGTAACTTCGCGTGACTTGCATCTATGTATCTTTTTACTAAGTTACACATGCATATGTATAAGAAGCTAAGAGAGTTTTTTCAAATTGAAACTATTCATTGAACTCGCAACTGACGTTTCATTCAACATGTATCTGTAAAATGCAGAATAAAAAGTCATTTTCAATCTCAAGAGAATTATGCATAAACGCCATCTGAAGTTGATATTTGTTTAAAACCATAAGTTTTGAAAATGTATGCTGCTGGATATTGTACTATCAAACGACCTACACATCATCAATAACCTAACTTTCATCATTGTTGCCTTTTTTAACGAAATGCAGTGATTCATAACAGAAGTGTGCAGAGAAAATATTTCGGGTAATCTAGTAGACATATCTATATGATTAAATTTTAAAAAGGTACATGGATGTATAAGCCGAAACGCTTTTCTCGTTAAAATATTTACAAGAGTATTCACTTTATCTCTAATGCGAAATTGTTGCTTAACTTTCGTACAGTTGATTGACTGAAAAACACATAGGTCAATACTCCCAAGGGTATTTTCGCATAACATTTAAATGTTGAATAAAATGATGATTCTGAATACTTACTATTGAATGTCAGTTCGCTACGTGAACGACTGTTATTTTACAGTTGACAAGAAACAATCAATTATCGACGTGTAGCCACTTGCATGTTTAAACGTAATAACACTGAAAGGTAGGATCAGAGTGACCTCTGAAACTGGAGCACTTAGACTACGCTAGGGAAGAGAACATTACAAAAAGCAGAAGACATGATTTGTCGCTTCTAGTACGAATTCTTAATGTGAAGATATTTCAGTCGTCGTAAGGGGGTAATACGGACATGGTCTCATTGCTTAACCCCGGTATTTCACAAGACGGGAAATCGATTGTACACCATGTAACCTCTTGCATTTATAATCAATTTAGAATACCTAACTTGAGAAGTCCCAGATCTTACCAATTTTCTTCACTTAACCTTCTTCATACTCGCGTTTGGTAAATAGAGTTATTGACATGGTTTTGTGACTCGTGGTAATTTGATCATAAGCTCATAAATTGAAATTCCTTCAAGAATTCTAGGATAATAACTTCTATTGCAATGGATTTCAGACCCAATGTGTCACATCCATCTATTTAATTTTTTTTCTTTTGTCAATTTTCCCATCAAGACGTTCTTAAGTTTTTTCGTGTCGTCGCAATCAATTCTATAAAAATATACTAAAGAGTTTCCTGTATGATTTTACATGCATTTGAAAAATGGACTATAGGTTTCAAAATTTGTATATACAAATAAAAGTTACCCCTACTTTATGCATCATATCCTCGTGTGATTATTTATATCGTTGACTATGTTTTTCAAATTACATTCACCGGCAGATATGTTTTATAATGGAAAATATACCTTTGAAAATAAGACCTGAGTGTGGTTTGTATCAGTAAATTGTTATGAGCCATTATTTACCATACACATAAACCAGGGAAAATAATAAGGGAACGTTGTTCAGGTACGGTATCATTTCATGATACTTAATATCATAAGTAAATATCAACTAAAGAAACATTACGAAATTTTAACTTAGGTCAATAAAGGTATATTCAGCCAAACGTATAACATCTCCTGAATGATGATAAAACGAGTGCTAGACCTATTGATATCGATTGAAAAGCTTTTCAGGTATAAATATATGTCAAATTTATTCTTGAATACTGTTGACGTCATCTACTCCATTATAGGTGGTGAAATACAAACGGCTTCAGGCCTACAGACAGTTTAATATGTGTTCAAACGTTTGGTTGTAAGAATATTGGACAAAACATGAATCACTATAATCATATATAAACCAATAATCATGATAACCCAACATATAAGCAAATGTTAGGTTGTATGACTAAAATCATTAAAAACCGATTTGCTCTCAGATACATTTAACTCGAAAAAGGAGTTTTGTCCATGTAGACGTGAGTGGATATGACCTTGATATCAACTCTTATGTGTACTGTAATGTTTGACAATGTAATATTTTATCTAAACGTTTTAAGAAAATTTATGGATGTGATTGAAATAGATATGTATTCAAAGAAACCCAAATTACAGTGTTAATGCTAGTATTTGATAGCAGCTTATTAATAGGCTTATGAATGTAGCTGTAATAGCAGTTGTAGTTGAAAATATGGAGTTTTAAAAAATAGAAAATCATTGGTTTTCATTAGCTCTAGAAATCTAAGAGTAAAAAGTATGGGAAATATTTGAAATAAAAGGAAAGGAAACGCTTATTAATTTCTAGCAAATGTAAATCAGGGATAATGTGACAACAAAACACATAGGGAAACTGTTTTTAAAGTCGAGAGCTCCAAACTCTCTTATTTCATCTGAATGAAGTGTTTACCCTGTCTTTCTGATAACAATTGAACTCGTAATAGGAAAAGATGCGGAGATAAATTACTTTAACTTGGTAAATTGTTTCACAATGATGCCTCATTATTTTGATACTAAATGTTCTCTTTATTGTTCTGGTATTTTCAAGAATATTTTAAACGCAGAAGTTTAAAAGATTAACAATGAAGAAACAAATATAAATTATAAAATAGTTATTCAATACCTGTGTTTTATCTTTCATATCATTTTTATGACAAATAGATAAATATCCGTATTAATTTCTTTTTTAATTTTAAATTGGTTGATACATCTCTTCATCAATCAAAATGCGCATTTCTCCTTCAATTTACACTGGATAATATCAACGTATATAAGCGTAATTATGACTAGATCTTTAAAAATTGAATTAGTAAACCATTCTGGCATGGAGCGTATTAACCAGATGTCAAATGTTTATTAAACTATATTGACGTCACAGTGTTAAATTGCGTATTCTATTTATCACATCCTATATGGTAAATAGAACAAGGTATTTACATGAACAGAATTATTAGTACTTTAATATTACTTATATATCTGTTCCCAGATTCATTTTATTACCCACGTGCTACCTCGTAAAGAGTTTTACCTACAATTTGTTATAATTCATAGCTGCCATAACACTTCAAGTGATCTAATTGGCTAACGATGAACTTTGACATTGCTTTGACTAAATTACTCATACATAAATCAAATCGAATGTGTTATCATCCACACATTTTAAAGAAACTCCATTCATTCTTCAAATTTTCAGTTTTTTTGAGGAATGTTACTACTTTAAAGTTTATACGATTTTACCGGCTTTGTTGTTTTTGCATTGTTCAGATCATTTAGCTACGTAGAGGAACCTATATGTTGTAAAACACATATGATGAAAAAGACTAGTATTTATATATTTTTATTCGACGTTTCAAGCCTACTGACTGTCTCTCCTCCAGCTTTATTCACTTAAACATTTTCATGGATCTCTGAGAAAATCGATTTGAATTTTAAGTCAAAGTAGAACAACGGTCCAAAGTTTGTTTCAGTTTTAAAGGGCCTTAAATGCAAAAGGGTATTTTGTTATCTAATTCATTTCTTTTGGATGTTTTCAATTTGCCGACCACCTGAAACTCTTCGTGACCAGCATATATGTATCTATAGACTATGTAACGAAATCAATGTGGAGTTTTTTTCTGTTTCTAACTCATTTTATTCAACGAACTACCTACGGGCATTTAGTTTCACTTTCTTATGGACATTCCACATGAACAGGTTTTAATTTTTTTAGATGGATGAGAATGTTGTTTTTTGTATGGGTTTTACACAATTCTCACTTTATTTTTTATCTTGTCTGTTAGGAAACTGAAGCGTTGCCCATCTTGTTATGGAAAGATGCTCTCGTGAAGAGGAAACACATATTACTAACAGCAAAACACGTCTTACCCATAAAAGGAAGTTAAGCAACGTACAAAGTTTGGTCACAAGAAACGAATTCATTTTCGTAATCAAAATTATCTAAAAGTGCTCACATTAAAAAAGCTTCATAAAAGGTTTTGCCTTAAGCGGAAACGTACAGACGGTACAGATGTACAGGATGAGATTATTAGAGACTACTCAAAATTTAATTGCTGTAAGATGAATACCTCAACCATAATAAGTATTCGTTATGATGAATAAGAAGAGTCCGACACGCGCTTATGACAAAAATGTAATCAAATTTCATAATCCTGTATGAGATATTAACAGATATAGTGAGCATCTGACAATAAGTACATAGAAAGGGAAGTTTGTTAAATAATTCAATTGAGAATTTACGAAGTCTTCAGTATTGCATGTTTTTGCGTGAGTAAATTCCGCATTGTGACATCTACCATCTCGTGTACAACACACAAGCCCATGGACATGGGAGTAAGCTGTAACCTTTACAGTACAAAAAATCTAATTTGGTGTTTGTACCAAATACCTTTCACGTATTGATCGTAAAGGGCTATCAGGGACAAATTATAAGTGTTTAGCTCCGGTTGTTCTAAAGCCAGAAAATCAATTGTATACTATGTAACCTCATGTGTTAAAGATCGATAAAGCAAAGCCAGATTGAGACGCTGTCACAAATCTTCTAAAGCGTTATCAATTTTTGCAGTCACCAAACTTACAAAATAACATTTTTGGGTCAGTTTCACAACTTTACATTTTCGTTCTTTGAAATTGACAAACCCTTCAAGGCATTCATAGCACATCATTTCTCTAACAAATTGATTCTGATTAACATGTGTTAACTTTGATGTGTCCCCATCATTTTGTGAAAAGTAAGTCAACCTAAAAGTTCATTTCCCACCTCAAACGTTTTTAGGTTCATGTCTTTGAAATTTCGTAATTTATCAAATTAGAAGGTGTTAGGTTACAGGGAGCAGGTACTCAAGCATGCGAGAGATGGAATGTGATTAAACTCTGTACAATAACGATTTCAGATTTTTCAACTGGTAATATTGATCAAAAACATTTAAATACAACTGTTGAGTTGTTGACAGAAGAGACTACTTAATCAAAAGGAAAATGTGCTATGCCATGTTAACATATTTTGTGTGTAATCTAATGTTTATAGAGGCGATTCATGTATACATTTATCCTGACCATTACGGGATGTACATCAAAAATAATTTCCACTTTTCTCAAATATTGGATCAGTGATAATAATGATATGATTGAATAATTAAATGTGCAATGAAGTAAAAGGGGACCAACGTTAATTACTAAATGGTGACATTCACATTCGATACGAGATGAAACATTTCTTTGCTCTTTCACCATTGATGAATATTTGAAATATGAAAAGCTGGGAACAGAGGAGCAACTGCTAAGAACATTAATTCAAGAATTCGTTTGAATAAATTTAGAATGACTTTTTCACTAAATCGATAATAACTCATTTAGCGTAAAATTTATTTCTAACAGTAATGTGACATTAATATTTACGACTTTACTACTAAAAGTTTACAGAAATTCATACTCATAAATTTTCATGTGTTTTTCTTGTTAAAAAAATCTCGACATCAAAATTTATCTGTACATTAGTATCAGCAAGGTATGTGTTTATGGCAAATAATTATCGGCATTTTGGGGGTCATACTATGTATGACGTTACATGGCACTTAGCATTCAACAATACTGTTGAGCTTTTAATTCATTCTAGTCTATTTTCAGCGTTGAGTCTATTTTCAGCGTTGAACGTGCAAAGCTGTTCTAGAATGTATCTTCTATATAACCACTTTGATAATGCAATGTTTTGAATAAGTTACTTCAGCACGGACAATGTGTCATTAGTGCAACATGTGACTGCCATCAAACTGAACAAAATACCAGGATTCAATGTGGAAAACATTGATTGAATAGAGGATTAACCTTTAGGTTGTGTTGCTGGTAATACAATGTAATTGCATCTGGCCAAAACCAACTGTACTCAATACCTATAAACAGCATCCGTACACAGATCCACATTTGAACCAAATTTAGCTTCTTTCAACAAAGATACTTTGGAAAGCTTAAGCTTTTTCGTTGGTAGAAGAATTTCAATGTTCCGACTCTCTGGTCCGCATACAACAATTTTCAAAATATGAAAAGTGTGGAATGGACTTGCAGTTGCTTAGGTCATTCATATTCAAATTTATTCAAATTCGTTGCGATAGACTTTGTCACTAAATCAATAATATATCATTTAGCGTGACTTTGTCACTAAATCAATAATATATCATTTAGCGTATAATCGATTTCTGAGCTAATGTCATGAAAGAGCAATGCTGTTCTGGAATGTATCCTGTAAATGACCTCAACCATGATAGAATAAGTTGCTTCAGTACGGACAAAGTGACATTTGTGAAACACTCGAGTGCCTTTAAACTAAACCAAACACAATACCAGACTTTAACTTGGAAAAACGGTTGATTGAATAGAGGAAAAAAGGAATGGTTGTATTACCGGTAATGCAAAATAATTGAATCTGGCTAAAACCAACTGAACTCAATAGCTATTATCAGCATCTGTACACATATCCACATTTGAACCCAATTTATATTTTTTCACAAAGTTAGAAAGGTGAAGCTGTGAAGACTGTTTGGTTAGACCAAATGATGATTGAACCCTTTAACCTAGATGCAACAATGACAGCAATAATTACATATAAAAAGGTAATAATAAGGAATAAAAGTATAAAAGTTGGAGTTGTTGTTTGCATAATTTTAATTTGAAAATAGAATCTTTTGCTAAAAAATCAGAAGTATTACATCAACATTATTGACTGACGTTATGGTCAAAGTTTTATAGGTGTGCTTTTATTATTTCCAAATATGTAATTTAAATCAGTATTTTATTGGTGTTGACAAATAACCCAATATGTTTTTTTCTAAGTGGTCCTTATTTAGAAATCATTGATATATGAAACCTAGTATCTTCAGGTTTCTGAATGCATACACCAGGAAACGTACCATACAATCAAAATTAAAATGTTGTTATAAAGTAAGTCTTGCTTTTCTTATGTTTGCCATTTCATTTCTGTCCTTTAAACAAAGACTATATATACTTGAATAAAGATAGCTGACTGACATTTGACATTTTGAGGGTGGCATTAATGTTACAAAAGCTGCCCTTGAAATATAAATAGTATTCAAAAGCACTTTCGTTTCCATATCAATGTATATAAAAATATGATTCATGTATTTGCTCATATGACGTAATTCGTTAACACATGATAAAATCAAACAGTTTTTAAAGAAATCACTTATTCCACTTATGATTCAGAAATATAAAAGTAAGAACAAATGGATTTTATTGGGGTAAATAATATTTGACAACTTAATTATCAATAACTTTTTGCAATTTTCAAACTTGAATTGATGCCCAAAATGGCCTTTAATAACATCTTGGACGTAGCTTTTCAGAGGCCATCTGGAGTCTTGCGATTTCTACGCACTTATTGTCTGCGAGCACAAGTCACTTCCCACTTGTAATTGCCTGAGCTCATGAAGTGTTAAGTTTGAAGCATTCCCATTTTCAATAAAGTGGAGCGTACATGCAAAGACGTTATCGGATGTCAGCCATTTGAGGTTTGTTGAAAGATCTAAACATTAATTTCCTATGAAATTAATTTCCAGTTGGTACTTGACGCATCTCGTACTTTTAGAAAAATGTTACTTATTTGCTAAATGTAAATGAACTTAGGAAGTATGTAACCCTTTCATGTTCTAGTATCAAAAGATGATTTTACTGTGTTCAACAATCTTTTCATTCATCTTCCCGAGGATAACATAATATTCGATTCAGTACCACATGTATATTTCCAAGACACTATTATTAATTCCTTCATGGCGACTAAACATATGTACTAGTACATGTATTGTTGGTACAGAGCAGTGTACAGAGCTATTGTCCATACAGAACAGTTTCATGAATCACTTGTGAAATCAAAGGTGGTGGCGGTTCGATTAGTTGCTCGACTGTCCTTAAAACCTCCTAATAATATATGATAGATTAAAGATTTTAAGCCTAAAAGCATAATTGACATATATACTGAAAGACCAACAATTGACAATTGAAATCTGTTTTTATTTCCAATACAAAGCAAATGTTAATTCAAGTATACTATTTTTGTAAACTAAATTCATTATATTTTTAAACATCAAGGAAACACATTGTTTGAATTCCATGTGTCTGAGCTTAAAAAGTATCAAGTAACCACCTCACATATTTTGGATGTACCATCATTAAAATTAAGCTTTTGCTGTTTCTTTTATATAAAGATTTGATGAATCATTTGTCAGAAGTTTATAAGTAATCAGTTCGTTATAACATAAGTAAAGAGAAACAAGGTATGTTATCTCAAACCATTTTCGCCCACGCTCAAGAATAAAAGGCTGTTTGCATAGTTTTTTTTGCGCCCCGTGTCTCCTTATATTGACTATAATTGGAAAAACGTGATATATTGACCTGAGGTTATGTATAATGGACATTTTAGGATGTTAAATAGGAAGTTTGATGGTTACATGTGTCCTCGAGAGCAATGATATGCATGAGAGTGATAGATACAAAAGGATTTTTGTGACAAACAACTTTAGTCAGTAAACAATATCAAAATGTAAAACACGATCCACTGTGATGTGCGTTTAATTAGAAGCATCGTATGTGAACCTGACTTGAATTCTACTGGCATGATGACAAACGTGTCTTGGAGTCCAACAGGAGTTACCTCCCTCTATTCAGATCAGCAATCGATTTCAAGGATTTCCCATTTGACAAAGTGTGCTTAAGTTTCTAAAACAGGTGTAAATAAACATTTCATCTGTTTATTGTATAGAAATTCATAAAAATCATATTTATGTTCAACAAGATTTTTAAACATAGCTTTTTAATAGTTGCTTACAAATCAATTGAAGCGTTCTGCCAAAAGTTCCCAGGAAGTGACCGTTGATAAAACCTGTAAAGCGTTGTCCTAATTGTTCTGTAACGACGGTCATCACGTATCCTATGATAGTTTGCATTAGTTAAATGACCTACTTAACATAATCAACCAATGTCTGTCTTTGTGTCTGGTGTAGATATGTTTCTAAAATTACGTTTGAGTCACAAATCAAGAATTTAAACCATCTATTGTCACATACTGATCTGATCAGCAAGATTTCATGTTCTGAAACAACCACTACTTGTCAAATAAACACCATTTATTAAGTTTGACATATTTTATTTCAACATCATACTGTGTACCCCTTTCAATGGTTTTAGGTCAGAGCTTACCAATCTGATATTGCAGTATTTTTTACATCAGTTATTCATATTTCTATAATATTTGTTACTTAGATATCGCTATTGTTAAAGCACATTTTTCTTTACTAGTAACCGTACTATACCAGTATGGTGTATTATGTCAACTGTTCGGTCAGGAGCATTTCTCCTTTTCAGAAGGCAGTATTCTCAAATAATGAAAATAGTAAATCACAGTGCATGCTGTATGTATCGTAGAAAATTGTCAATAATTATAGAAAACGGATGAAAGATTTCATTTTATTTTCAATAATAGCATATAAAAATGTAGAAATCGAATCTGAAACATTGTCAAGATTTGACATTGACATGTTGTTTCTTCTCTTTTTCAGTTCCTAAGGAATTTTAACCATTGGAAAATGTGTGAGGTTAAAGACAATGTAGCACTTCATTTGAATCTTTTTATATTTTTTAAAAAATGGCAGTAAATATTACTTCATTCAAACTATTATTAACTAAAGCGGATTAAAATCTCTTTTGTGATTCTTAAATTATCTATACATTGTATTTGATATCAAACGAACACTTCATGCAGTCATTTAAAGGGGAAAACGTTTACTCCATTTGAGGAAGCGAAATGGATTCACGTAGCTTAACGGAACATTGTAGGTTACTGTAGGAGGTTTTATTATTGATTAAAATCTCTTTTGTGATATTGTTAAATTATTCATAAATTTTCTTTGATATCAAACGAACACTTCATGCAGTCATTTAAAGGGGGAAACGTTTACTTCATTTGAGGAAGCGAAATGGATTCACGTAGCTTAATGGAACATTGTAGGTTACTGCAGGAGGTTTTATTATGATTAAAATGTTTGGCTCTGACAGGAAGAGGCAGAATGCTTTTTTGAAATAGAAAAAATTAAAACTTGTCATTTCATTTTCATTAAAAGTGAAGGTTTTTCGTACCTATTTATAAAATTAATGAAATTTCAAGGAAACATTGATTTGATTTTTTTAGGAAGACGAATTTGTTTACCACTTTTATTTAATTTAACACTGGTGAATGAAATCATTTTCGTACATTTCTCAAACATTATTCAATGAATAACAGAAACAGCTGCAAAAAAATACTGTCTCATAATATGTGCAGAGTGGGGAGAGAAAACTAATGTTTTTAAAGCGATATTGCGTTCGTAAAGCTGGATGATTGAAATGTCATTCAAATAAACTTTTAAACATTTGCATATATCCTTAAACATGGCGAGTAGACTTAAAAGAACTAATGTTAGTAAGAAAAAGCAAAAAAAAACATTTTAGAATTTCAACCACATAAATAAAACAAATTAAGAATTACGAATGGTAAATCATTTCAAACGATGATATCCCTTTAGATGTTTTATTTCTAATACCGACAGATAGATAGACCGATGGACAGATACTTTTATTTACATCTAACTCGTTTAAAACAGTCTATCCAGTACATGAGATAAATCACATTAAAACATACACGACCAATCAGGCAGTTTATGATAGATGATAATTATGATACATGACATGATAAACTTTACATGTTAAACAGAGTAACTAAATGAATAAGTTGAATACAATAGATTACACAAATTAAAAGTTCTTCGTCAAGATATAACGTCGGCGTTCTAAAATGGTATATTAGGGTTTGTCTCAACAAAAGGTAATATATAAAGATTAGCTTTAGGGAAAGTTGTATACAGGATAAAGAGGAGCGCTATATTTTCTACAGAGACCGAGCAGTTGATTTTCTATTGGGATATGCGCATATCCTCTTTTGGCTGGCAACACGATATTGTTTGTGACGACTACAGTTAAGACAAGAGTTACCCCCCTTTAGAAATCCTCATACAAATGAAACTGATTTCCGGAAAACTTCCTGCACGAGGGGTATTTTCAGTGAATGCAACAAAGACATATCTCAACTTACTAGTCATTGCCTTTTAATGTACTATTGTATGTCGTAAAATGGTAACCGCTCCTAGCAATAACTTGGAAAGAGGAAAACGATCGTTCACCGACAGTTTACAAATGCAGTTTTGAAATATGTCATCTTTTTTATCAGCTCATGGCAAAATAGTTTACCTCTCCTTAAAGTGTGGTCATTTTACACCTGAGGACATTTTGAATAACCTTAGTAGGAAATTTTAATCATGATATGCTTGGATATCAACTTCTGTAGAGTTACCTCAGAAATAAAAAAAATAATCACACTATCTTTCGAACAACAGATAATGCAAAATCATCTTTACATGATTTGAGCATTGTTAATGAATTTGGTTATTTTGATAATAAGAAAACACCTGTCTTTGGTGAAAATTTCACTTTGTATGTTGTTTGGTTTGATTAGTATTTCTGTAACACATACAGAACGAGTTTTGTGTATCTTTTCTATTGTGTTGCTTACATTACTTTCAGACGTCATCTAACTTCTTTTTTAAACCCGATTTGGTTGACAGTTGTTGCTGTCTATAATGTCTCGGAGACGACCGTGGCTACCAAAATATATACTAAAACGGTCAATAAATATATTTCGTTATCGATGTTAACATCCAAACAAAATATATATTATCATATTAGATGAGGCATTGCCGTAGTTGATGATGGATAAGGCATTTGATTCATATGTTAAGAACAGACATTTTTTCCATACTTTAGTCTGCTCTCTCATATGGTAAAAGATTTGCGTCCTTTTTTAATTCTGATTTAAATCATCCCTTTTGAATTCTTCGTTCTCTTATTTTATGACATCATATCATGAACATGATCATTTGACTCATATACATTTCTTACGTTTATTATATACTTTTATTGGTGTTTCTTCTAAATTAACTATAAAACATTTATGCTGTTAGTAGCAGATTAAGAGCAATGTTTTGCAAAGGTCAAACCTAGAATAGAATTGAATCAATTATTTTAATGAACTCCTTCATCGTAAAATTGGACAGAATGATATATTACAGTCGTTCCTAACGTGATTAATACCTAAGTAATCCTTACCCTACTAATTGCCAATACGTCAATATCAACATTATTTATGTTTTAACTATTAGATCAATGAGGTAGGGACATCTTTTTAAAAAAGGAATACATTTATAATGTGTTGCTCTAGTCGTCGTCTTGCCACATAAAATGATTTGAGGTTAACCTAATGTTGCCGCACATGTTAAGTTAGCGTCGAATTC
This sequence comes from Phorcus lineatus, assembly GCA_921293015.1. NCBI lineage: Eukaryota > Metazoa > Mollusca > Gastropoda > Trochida > Trochidae > Phorcus > Phorcus lineatus. The sequence goes on from OV121083.1 coordinate 9,105,252, forward strand.
ACGACGATGTATTGAATGTTGTTTTTAAATGAAGCACACCAACGTGCAGTGTTTTCTTCAGCAAAATGTGACAAGGAAACTTCCAGGTCAATATGTAGCAATACAACAATTGATTTCACAAATGATAAAGCAAAATGATCGTCAGTGATACACTGGTTTACATCCAATGACATAAGGACGAATTTTGCGGATTACAATTTCTTCTATCTAATGATATAATGTAACAATACAAGTCTCCCCTCGTTGTTTATACAAATTAAGAGGTTCTAACCATACCTCCCCCTTACCTGGAGCGTTCATTTTTCTATCACCATTTTTCAGGAGTGTTAATGACACAACTTTGTAGTCAACTCTGTAGTCGACTGACAGACATTATTGAAACCTCCATTGCAAATAGTTACGCTCTCAAGGTTTGTAATGGTAATGGTACTCGGTGTCTGGTTTTCACAGCGTGGGTAACATCACTGGTTATGGCAAATGATCAAAATTCTCAAATATGCGACCTCGCTCCCTTTGTGCCTAATATCTAAAATCCTATACAGTGGCATCTTCAAAACCCCACTTGCCATTATTAATTAAGTTTATTTTTAATGGTATATGATTAATGGTTGTCGGAAATGTCCCTGATTTGCCACAAACCCCGCCAATACATCGATTTGAACAGAAACTAAAATTTCATAAGTAACTTTTTTTTTCTTTTTTCACCTGTACATAATTGGCCTAGTATTTGCTAATCACTGTCCGATCATCTTCTGTATTTCTACATAAAAAGGAACTTCTTACTTTGCTATGTACCCTTTCAATTTATCAAAATAAATCTACTTTATTTATAGAGTACAGAGGTAATGTTACAGTACTAAGAATCATTAAATACAGGAAATCGTATTTTAGAGGAATCTTGCCATAGGGCATGTCGACATTTGGTATATTTTGTATATGTTCATAATGTAAGTAACCCTTAACCCTTTAACAGCATTATTTATTCATAAGTGACTGACGCTTACATGAGAACCCTTAACTGACTTTCTTACCTAGAACCATCCAAAGAAATGTGGAAAAAACATTTTGGTTACTAAAGAAAGATTCAACCTGTCGTTTCCGTTAGTGTGTATATAAACAATAAAGATATAGTGGAATTTCTACGAATCACTACGTTTGCCAGGCTGGTATTATCCGCTAGATAGCATGACTTCAGCTTTGAATCAAGTACACTTAATATCAAAGAGAATAATTAATTCCCAAGGCGGTTTTACATGTTGGATTTTAGAATATTCCTTAAAAAGGAAACATCTGATGGCACAATGTATTACACACTTCACTTTTTGATGTGATGATTAGTTGGTACTCATCAAACCGGTCACATTGATAACCATTCTTTATTATCATTATGGTTTATTGTTCTAGGGCTCTTTCACTTCGTTTTCCTTTTTGTTATAATAATGATTATAAAATGAGGGAAAAGATGTTTAATGAAATTCACTGATATCCATTTTGAAGAATATGGAGACAGTTAAACAACTTGAATGAACGTTTTTGTATCTTCATTAAAATACCATTTTTTATAGCCTTAACTCTTGCCACCAATTTGTAAAAGATATGAGCTTTTTATCTAGTGAATGATGTCTCCACGTACAGATTCTAAAAACTGCACTCCATCACGACTTTTGAATGATTTTAAGTTTAAATTTTTTATTATATTAATGCATAAAGGAACCATTTCATAGCGGAAGGTGCAGAAAAGTGCGAGACAAAGTATGTTATATCAGTCGATTTCGCCCACGTTAAGAAATAGCCAGTCAAAGGGCAATTCAAGTCGACTTTAGTGTTTTTCACATTGACTACTTTAATTCGCACTAATTTCAGGAACGAGGCAAATTGAATTAGACAGAAGGGACATAAGTTCCACAAGTAATAGAGTTCACTCGTAGAATACCAATTGCTCTATGCCTTTTCAGTGTTGTAAGGAGTAATTTGTTCCACAAGGGTTTAAAAAAAGAAAATGTATTTTTAAGTTAGAGTTAAAATACGGTAAACAATTAAGCAATTCTGTACACGATTTGCTGAAAGGTATGTTTAGTTGAAACTATTGTAAGTAACCGAAGTTATTATTATTTATGAATCATAACAAATCTGATTTCAATTCAATAAGAGTAACCCATCAAGAAAAAATCATCTATTCGTTAACATGATGAACTTAATCAGTAAAAAAGATTAACTTAATCTCATTGACGTTCATATTGATGTTTATTAAAAGATAACCGATAGATTTGTCAAACACGACGCTGGAATATTACTTCATAGTATATACTGTGTTGACAAAGTCAAACTTAATTGAAGTGTTATTACCTTTGGATTTTATCAAGAGCTTGTCAAAGTGATACTGAGTATGTTTCATGATGTTAACAAATGCTTTAGGCCAAATACCTTATGACCCGTATTAAGTTATAATCTCCTCCCAAACTCGCATCTTTATCTCTAAAATGCCAAAATTATGTTATTTCCTTTCAATGATAATCGGAAAACGGCCCTATAAATGTTAGAAATTCGAAAATCGGTGTCCTATTCACGTGTACATAAGTTAAATAACATATTAAACCCAAACAACGTATGTTTGCCTTTGTGTCTTCTGTAGATAAGTTCCTAAAATTACCTTTGAGTCAGTGGCGCGCCCCACAGGCCGCTTTTCCAACACAAATCACGACTTTAACACGTTTATTGTCACTATCCTGAACTGATAAGCATTAGGATTCTGATTTTCTTAAAACATCCACTACTTCTGCATAAAATAACACCATTTATTAGTTACATATATTTGACAACAACAACATATTATGTGTCCCTTTTATGATTCGAACTAGTTGGCCTTTCCCTATTTAAACGTGTAGATACACGTGGTACTTTTGAGCAGAGAGAACATATGGCGCCCCATACTTGACATTATTGACTGGCTCGAAAAGTGTAGGTCAAGCTGAACAATACCGTCCCTGAAAGGGCAAATTGGATTGGATTGGATGCAAGTAACAATTACAATCACACATAAGATTTGAATTAATTTTGACGCTTAGACCCCAACAATAAAAACATAATGCATGAACGTCGAAACACAGAACCTTTCAAGAGCGTGTTACGGGTTACAGAATTCCTCAAAAATAGAGAACAAACATGATCAGTTTTACAAAATTCCTAAAAAAAAAATTCCTCAAAAATAGACAACGTCCATGATCAGTTTTTAATATAGACTTCCCGTGAGCTGCTGCAGTCACCTTTGAAAATCTTAATGAATGGCGTCATCTTGTCGAAAAGTACTGCCAGATGGGGTTAACTATCATTAAGATGCTAACCGGCTCAGTATAATGACAATATAGAGGTAAAAAAAACCGAGGCTCTGGTTGCAATATGGACAATAACGCGCGTCGAAAACTAAAATGTATTTTCAAATGGTTGGAAATAAACATTGAGTTGATAGTATTCTGAAAGGTTTTACAATTAACATTCATTAAAATAGTACGTTTGATTTGACCTTGGCATATATACATATGGATGTTGTTCGAATTTCTTTGCCATGTATTTAGCCTTTTATAATGAATATGTGACATGTTGAATGAAAATGCGTGTTTTGACATTTTTTAAATTTACAAAAAACAACCACAGAGTGACTCTTTAAGAGACTCTTTCGCCCAAATGTAAAGATCGTTTACACACTAACCCACTACGAGGAGACTTAAAGTGTTGCCCTTATAGTCCTCTATCGACATTCATTACACCAACGGTGCCAAGACGAACGTTACGTTGCAGGCATGTCTGAAGGAATCCGTAAAACTGCTCCAAAACGATGCGCTCAATCGATTGGTTATTTGCAAAGGAGACACCTCCTGGTCATTTCTGTTTTCTACAGGAAACAAGAGACAATGATGCCTGCAGGGGAGAAACAATGAGACACTAATAATATGTTTGGTAAAACCTTATACCTCATAGTGTGCTAAAAACTTTGACATTTGCCATTTCTTTAATTCCCTGTTAGAAATTGAATTGACATCGAAGAGCGCTATTACATGAGCCCATTATTGTTCTCTCTCGTTCAAGGGTCTGATTTAATCAATGCGAAGCAAATACAATGTAGTTGTAACATGAGCAATTCTCGTTTGGCACATTAACCAAGTCGTTTCATCAGAAACAAACAACTAACTGAAGCCTTCTTTAACAAGAAATTGCGAATGAAACATATCACTTATACATACACTTTCATCGTTGTGATAGTGTTGCCACAGGTCTTATATCTTTCTAACACTACGGCATCGTAATGTAGGACAGGAACATTAATTTAATGTTTAAAAACTTTCAAACAGAATGTAATAATATTAATGATCATAGGAATGCAGAAATACAGCGAGACAAAACACGCCTTCTGTAACACAACAGCCCAGTGTGTACCTTATGTATGCATTAGTGGAATAGAATGTGTGGCTGGTGTACTTTTGGACTTTTTAAACAAATAATTAAGAGTTCATGGCTTGACAGGCTGAAAGGTTCTGGTTCCTGAAATAAAAATCGTTGAATAAGATGCTCTGGTAACTAAATCAAACAAGGATGCAAAGAAATTGTAATAGATGCATCTTAATGTAGATACCGAGAACATACGACTGGAAGAAAACTGCCACAACCATCAACAATGTCAAAGGTCTTTCGTAATAACTCCATCATAAATATATAATTTTGATCACTGCAGTTTTTTAATAATTCTCAAATTTATGTTGATCCCATGTGCCGCCTTGGAATGTGTAGGAATAAGGGTATGAGTTTAAATCAATGATGTAATTGCTTTTCTGTTACATAAATATTGTTTATGAGATATGTATAAAATGTTATTGTTTATTGAAAGGTAGCAAGCTTCCAGAGAGGTCTATGTGTCTAAGATGTGTTTCTATTGTTATCCTACAAAACATTTGTCACTTTGCATGGAAAAATAAGTGTAACCACGATTCCCGATCAGTACGTCGTATCCATTCTTGGCTTTAAAGGGGCCGAGAAGATGTTGTTTGGGTCAAACAAGACACATTAATACTTTTATCATGAAGTATTGGATGCTACAGAAAATCAGATTCCTAATGCTTATCTGCCCAGTAAAATGACAGCAAACGGATTGCAGTCGTAATTTGTGGTCGAAAACCGGACAGTGGCGCGTACCACTGACTCGAACGTAATGTTAGAAACTTCCTTACAGCAGACAAATAGACAAACATAAGTTTGTTGTAAGTAGGTCATTAAACTAACGCACTAGTTATTAGGACACAGAATTTCGCAAGTTTAACATTCATAAGGCCGTTCTCCGATAATCATTGGAAAAAAGAAAATCATAATTTCATAATTTAGGCATTTTTTTAGATGCGAGTTTAGGGAGGGTAATCTAACATCACACATGTCGTATGGTATTTCATCCTGCTTCATCAGCGTAATTGAATCCGCTAATCGAGCTCCTTCCATGTACCCTGATCTCTTTGGAGCCAAATCCCTTGTCGGACTGGCGCGACATGATATTCGTGGCTGTGCTCACCTTTGTTTAAGCCAATGAAATGCCGTTATTCAAGGAGCTTGAAGCTACTCTTTTGAATTTTCCATCCGGGTTGTGTCGTTGTTGCTGGATGCGAGTCGTCTCATTGGCTTGTTAGATAGATAGCGTTACGCGGCTTTAGGCCAAAAGGATATCAGGGTATATGGACGGAGCTGGATCAGCGGATTCAATTACGCCGATGCAGCAGGATATAGGTATTTTGGCTTGTATTGAACTATGTGTCATTTTAAACACGCGATGATTATAACTGTCTGAAGGTCGTAAATTGTACTAAGCATTTTTGACATCGATTTCATAAACTCATTTCCCCTTACGGATGAAAAATGAGAACATGGACATGATACATCATCTAACTATCAAGTCATATATTCTTACGTTTACCTTGAGAGGAATGCATTGTCACTATCTTCGTATATGTATAACAAAAACTAGATAAGACATAAACCCATAATGTCTACCTCAAGTACTATTTGTAAAGCCAAACCAAGTCAAAATCATTTTGTATTACCAAAGGGTGATGTTCGTTATGATAGTAATGCATTCAGCTTCCAAATTCCCATGAATATGGAGACAATGAAGTGAAGCGCTTTTACATTAGCAATATTCCCTATTCGGCGCCCCTTTCTGTGACAGCCAGAAACTGATTGACTTGATTTGTTGCGAAATTACTGAACATGGGCCGATCAATTTCCAATTAATTCATCTCTTCACGTTATATTCAGACTGATCCCATGGCATGGAAATAAGTTATCAGTCGCTCCTATACAATATATTTACAAATCGGGGGAAAGTATCCTGTTGTCAACTGTTGTACAGCTGAAAGTAGTTTAAACTTTGCTTGACAAAATCGAGTGAACATTTAAAGATTCCTCTGATTGTACTCTCCGTGTTTATCTATATACCCTCATTCATTTCGGTAATGCCACAGTACCTACTTACAGGAGCAGCTTTAATTTGTATTAAAAGAGAGTGAAAATAAACAATATCTTAACTCATATAAGCTATAGATAAACATAAATCCTACCCTTTTTTAATATGCTATAGGACGGACAAGCGCCATTTTGTCAGATTTCTCGCCAGGTGTGTGCCCAAGACGAAAGTGACGTCGTTTGTTCAATTTCAAACAAGGTAGTTCAATAATATTTGCAGATCAAAACCGAAAAAACATGACTGTACATATCGATAGTTATCGGATAAACACTTTGTTGTTGTCTATTTCGACCTTGATGAATAGAGCAAGCTCTCATAATGATTTACAATTTCTAATTCTGATGACGTCATGTCTTTGGTAACTGTCTGATAATCATCACAAGATTGTTTTTGTCGAGTGTTTTGGCAAAAAAGACAACATTTACGAGAATATCTACCGATATACGATAAGTAGGAAACCATGTAAATAATCGGCGCCAAGTTATTAAATATTACAGTTTGTGTGATTTGAGATTTAAGAAAGGAATCGATTTCGAGTCACTCTGACAAAATGGCGCTTGTCCGTCCTATAGCCTATTTATGTTTAGAAGTTATCATGCTAGGTAGGTATCGCTTTGAGGAAAAAGATATAACGTAGAAATAACAAGTGTCAGAATTAGTGAAATTATTTTCAAAAAAGAAAGTTTATCATAACTTTTATCAACAATGCAGGAAAATGAATTTTTTAATAATTGGTTTAGATATTCATACGCAATAATTATACCAAGTCTGTCATTAAAGCACGCTCTTTCCACTGATATACGAAAAAATATCGGAAATATTGAAATTACATAGTTAAAACAATGATGTGCCGATGTTAGGGTTTTCAAACCTAACTAAAGGACGTTATATTAAGAAAAACCGAATTAATATGGTTAATATTCAATTTGAATGTTTTACAAACAGTTAAGTAATCATATATAATTCAGTCAAAAAATATATATGGCATCACCAATTTTTGTCATCACATTCTCATCATTATGTAGAATATCCACTTCAACTATTTACCCACCAATGCGGCAGTTTTGAACCAAAATATAGACTTATGACCTTATGTGGAAAGAAGACATTTTGAGAATAGTAATGAAAAGCTGGAGAACTAACATAACATACATACGTAAGCGAATTTTCAAATGGTACCATTATTTATCACGCTTTTGAGAAGATACGTAAATGTTCTAACAAAGTGACTGATAATCACATAGTTATATAAAGGTAACGACAACGTCCTGTGGCATATCATAAACGCGTTTCGCTCAATTGAAACATTTCCCTTCGGTATATGAATCGGCGCATATCAATACTTTGCAACTGAAACTGTTGAAAAGGTTGTAACATACACAATTACCATAAATGGGCGTATTTTCTCCTCAATCCCTACAATATTTCAGTAGCTTTATTATAATAGACGTTATGAATAAAACTTGTTAGGCTACATAGATAAATGATAACCTAAAGCAAATGTGAATTTTTCATATTAAATTATGATGTCGTATACAAACAATTGTGATAAATATAAGCTTCTATTGTCTCTTAAAATCCAAAATGTTTCCATAACATATCAAACTGTAAAGAACCATTCTTTTATAGCCTTACTGATTTTGTCAGTAATTGTTGCAATAGGGTTAGATGACCACATCCTTTATCATTTATGCAAAATAAAAATAGTTCATTTGTAAGCAAAACCGGTGACAAACATGTCGCTTTTGACACCGGAACCTCAAGTGCAATGTAATAACAATTATAATTGGAAAAACAAAGAACCGTCACAATTTTATCAATGCATTTTTTATCAAAAGGATGATTATATTTCAATCATGGGTTTAAAGACAGATTTTTTCCTTTACTCTATCCAAAAGATAACATAAAAAAGACTAGACAACGGATTTTCAGTAATCATATTGTCATATTCTTCACTCTATAAATACATGCAAGTGATTTGAGAGTTGATAAGGTAAAGCATAGCGTATCAATCAGCCGTCAAAAGTGATATTCATTTGTCATGAAACATCAAAGAGTCAATCTGTGTTGTACCTTGAGTGTTTTCCTTGTCCGCTAATTACCAATCATAAGAAACGTGACAATGCTATTTGCGAAAATTCGTTATGTTCTGGTATGATCCGTGTTAGACGTCAGACGGTTCAACAAACCTTACAACCGCAATGCATAGGAAGCCTCACCTTGGAGAACTGACGACATCTTGAGAAGGCCAATACTATTTCTAGCTACATGGATGAAAGATGATATACATTACTAGGGTCGATATCGAAGTTTACACATTTGGGAACAAAGGATATCAAAATATGACACTAGCCTAGATGAGTTAACATAATTAGGCTGTTTTTATCTGTTGATATTCATATTGCAAAATTAGGATGGTAAGATTAAGTTGACCCTAAATCTTGATTTGTTTAGATTGATAACTACATTGTATCATTAAGTTTGTTCGAATAAATTGCTTGAAGCTTGAATGTAGATTACAAGCTCTTGTTTCTTGGTCCGGAGTAAAAAAGACGTTTACAACATTTACTGGGGTCAATAATCACAAACCCTCCTAACGATCTAGATTTTCAACCAAATCAAATCAACACTGATTAAACATCCATATTGTTTTGACAAATGTCAAAATATTTTCAAAAGTATTCTTTTTTTCGACTTGTTTTTTCTTTAAAGTTAAATGGATGTTAGATTTGCGACAGGCACATTGGCATGCAATTGCAATTGCATCAGGTAATTTTTGGAACACTTGAATGTCTCATTTGCAAGATGTTTTGGGGGGGGGGTTATTGTGTTCAAGCGATGTGATAAAAGATATTCTTATCCTCGAATTTACTGTACTTTAGTTATGGATTGATGTATGGTTGCCTAGAATGATAATGATATTTTACTGAAAATATCCTTGCTGCTTAATTTCTTGTTAATTTCAAACGTAAAGGTATAAGTAAATGCATTTGTAAGCACAACACTTCAAACAACACTCCTTGTAGATAACATTATATACATTGATAGGTACAAACATATATGCATTTTTACACATAAACGCACAAAGGTCCGTCAGCCTCTCAAACGAAGTAAACATCTTTCTTGTCTTTACTCTTAGAGGATTCATTAACTAAAAGTTATGATTGGTGATGCAAGTTGATGATTAATGGTCTTACATAAAACTCCCATTTCTTTAAGAGGAGTAATAAGAAGAAGCCATGAACATCATCACAGGGTGTAATCATCTCGACGTTGTTCGTGGTGGCCAAATCAAGCTCTTAAGCCGCGTCCCTAATCCTCGAACAGGATGGAAACAAAAGAAATCAAAGATCCCTCTCAGACTTGCCAGAAAAATAGAAGAATGACAAGTGAAGTAAAAGTACAGCTTCTTACCATCGAATGTATCTTGATGATTATCCTATTTCAACCTGCCAGGTTTTCTGCACAGTATACGTCGACGGTCGAAGAACTTAATGCTATAATAATTTTCAATATCATGAACTTCTGGTAGAAAAAATGTACATTCTAGCCGATACTTATGTTTTTTAAGACGATGAAAACGAAACTTTGCCATCGAAACTTGGCGAATTACGAGTTTCTTAAATCAATTTAATTTAAGACGTAGCTTTGGTGAGAAACTAATAGCTGAAAGAAAATATTTTGTTTTAAATGTAACATTGATTTGAAGCATATAAAAACATGTACTTTGTTCGCTGAAAAATTTAACTGAAAACTACTTATTGTCTCCATTCATTGTTTTAGTTAATTTTTGTGTTGGTAAGTGTCCTCCCTTCCAATGATACTTGTATGTATTGTAATAAGACCCTTTAATAAGAAATATCCTTGAGCTTGGAATTGTTATCTTTTTATATTTCGATTTTCATTAATTTTATACCTGTAACCAATGTCTGTAAACTTTGGGAAGTTGTTGAAAATAAGAAATGTTACACTGAGGGAACAGGTGTGTATGCTTGCAGACAATTAACACCACTAATGAAAGTACTCAAGTAACTACATCACGCTAATCTGTACTAGCCTTAGTTTCTCGTTTCGTACAAGAAATAAATCATGTTTATTAAATGGCACCACCTTTTGGAACTGATTATGGTTACATCTGACTTACAGAATGCAGAGTGTTCTGATGCTCTTCATCTCGTCCTAAATAGAAAATAATTATGTAAGAACACACCTCCTTCCCGTTTTTCCAAAAAGAAACAGTTTTTACAGAAAACTCACCTGACAGGTCAGCAAGGGCGAGGTTAAGAAGAAACATGTTGGTCATAGTCTTCAGGGGAGCGTTGATTAGGACAATTGTCATCATGAGAATGTTTCCAAAAAATGCCATGACAAAGACAGGGACATAGAGAACCGTGAGGACAATGTTAGTCGTATCATCGTGGGATTCAACCTGGTCTCGGAAAGCATTGAGAACTTCAGAAATAGTGTCATTCAAACTTTCATTGTGCCCACTGTTGACTTTCATTGTTGAATTAATCACTGTACCCATATGGGTTAACTTTGAGACAATATCGGACAACACGAGGTCTTCATAAGATCGAGGCATGATTCTCAATGAACGGAGTCTGTCGATTATGTCACCTAATGGTTCCATAGTGACTGGGGCAGACTGTAAACAAGTGCCTCGGAGCACACACGGATACTGGAGGGATGGTCCTTCTCTCCTCTGGATCTAAGTATAGCAGACAGCGAGTCGTGTAGCCAGCCAACCTGCTCTGATCAATACCAACTGTCCATTTAACGAGGAATAGCAGAATCGAAGACGTGTAAACCTGTGATTTCATGAACTGCAGTGAAATAGGCTCCTCCTTTGTAAGTCAAAGTTTCAAAATTGAAAATAGAATGATAAATGATTTGCCCGAATTATATATATATACGAACATATCGAGCCTACCGGGATAGTTTACAATGTGATATAATTGGGAAATATAAAATGAAATTCCCAGTCAAGAGTTTGCTATTTCTATACCAACCATGACTTGCCGTTACGTTCAAAAGAGTGAATATCCGTAATATTAAGCTTCTTTTTGTTTATAACATACTTGTGTATTTAAAATACGAGCGCCATAAAAGTACCGCCCAGAATAAATTCATAAATAATTCACAATAATTCTCTATTATGCGATTTATTACCATAATCTTTAACAATATACTATATATTACTAAGATAGTCTTAAGTACCATTCATTAACATTGCTTTACAACTATCTTAGCACTAAGAGAGCATCACAAATTTACGCAATGACTTTCAACTTGTGTTTGACTAACATAGAGCCTTGGAATGTGTAGATCGACAGGTTTATTTATGATAAACATTTAAGGTAAAATCAATGAACATGAAACATGTATTTTCCAGAAGCAATTATCAGAGTTGCGAAAATATACAATTAAAACAAACCAGTTGCTTACGATTGGGTAGACAAGATTTCAACGCTCAAATTTTACATAATTGAATGTGATTTTAGAATATGATATCATAAAGAATGATGAACTTTAATGGATAAACAACCCCTTTACTCTGTATAGGCGAGGTTACGACATACATTGTATGCCTTTGTTCTTTGTGCCTTTGTTTATCCCCTTCGGTCATAGTGAGTGCATGAAATATTTACATGATTGATATAATTTCATTCTTTTCATTTTTATTTAGTTTCTATCTTTTATTAATCTATAATATTACATAGTTTCTTGATATTTCATTTCGTATTATAACATACATTTATCAAATCGTATTTTCACTGTTCATATTTTCAAGGCAGAAGAAACTGTTCACTTTGAAAAAATTAAATGTTTCATGATTCTGAAAGTCTTTATTCATCCAGATAACGTTTTCAAAGTGAGGACATTGCTTTTCATTGATTCGTAATTATCTGTAAATTGGAAATAGATAAAGGATAAAGGGATAATTTTGTTTTTATAATTGCATTGCTTTAACGGATAATTGGTTTAGCTGTGCTGGAATACTGAAAAACAAGTGATTTTGTTCATTCATAAATCGTTTTCGTAAACAGATTTTTCAGTTTATTTTATTTCTATGCTAAACACATTACGTGAGCATATACTTTAATGGTGCTCTTTAGGATGCAACTTGATCTCCAAGGTTATCAAATGACTTTATACTGGATTTCCAGACGAATCTGCTTCCAGATAAAATTTGATTTGTAAAAATCAATTGATCAGAAAGGTCGCCGGTTAAACCTATGCATTAACAGATTGCGTGTACATTGTCATCCTGTCTCAGGGTAAGACGTATAGCTGACGCTCCACTCTTCTTACCCTGGGTGTAAACCCCAGCAAAGACTTCGCACCGTAACCCATGATTCAGCCAATCAAATACTTTTATCGCGATGGCGTGCGATTAAAGTTCAGCCAACCAAGGAGAGCCTCTCCAACAGGAGTTGGCTTTCGCTCTTACGTGAGTGAGTGAGTGAGTTGGGGTTTATCGTGCTTTGAACAATATTTCAGTTATAAAACACGTGTTCGCTCTTACGCCAAATTGAATAGAAAGGTAATTATATAAAATCATACATCCAGTTTTAAGAGATCGGTTCGTTGTATATTTCTAACAATGACTTTCATTCCGTCTTTTCCCTCATTCATTCGATCCTCTATTGGATGCGTTGCATCCACATGTTCAATAACTGAAATATTGTTCAAAACACGGTAAACCCAAACTCACTCACTCACTCGGTTTGAATATGAAGGGATGGCCGACTCGCCTTTCAAGCGCAGTCATTGGTTGACTATTTTTAGAAAGTTTGTAGGGAATAGGACACGGCGCGAAGTTTTTGCTGGGGTTTACACCCAGGGTAAGAAGAGTTGAGCGTCAGCTATACGTCTTACCCTGAGACAGGATGGTACATTGTATGTTCATCATTGTGTATTACATCTTGATTCGTTAATGACCGATGCCTTCTTTTAAAGACTACTAACAATTACAAGTAGTATTTAGATTTCAGAAAACAAATAGGTTTGACTCACCTGTAGAAGATTCAAATATATATTGAAAATAAGAAGGAATCTATTGCTTTTTACTGTATCATGACGTAATGTTGTATTAAGTTTACTGAATTGCATCTTGCTTCATCAGCGTAATTGAATCAGCTAATCGAGTTCCATCCAATAACCCTGATATCTTTTAGGCTAAAAGCCTCGTATCGCTAGCTATCTAACCAGCCAATGAGACGACTCACATCCAGCGACAGCGCATAACCTGGATGGAAAATTCAAAAGATCTAGAGTAGCTTCAAGCTCCTTGGATAACGGCATTTCATTGGATTAAACAATAACAGGTGACCACTGCCACGAACTTCAAGCAACGCCAGCCGGACGAGGGATTTGGCTCTAAAGAGATCAGGGCTTATGGAAGGAGCTACATCTCATTATCGTCGCATTGGCTGGTTAGATAAAAAGCGATACGAGGCTTTAGGCCTAATGGATATCAGGGTATATGGAAGGAGCTCGATCAGCGAATTAAATTACGAGCAGGATGTTAATTATACATCTGATTAGATTGCTACTTGATTGCATGTAAAATAATTATGTTGATTACTGGAAAGAAAAAAACGTTCAAGCGATTATTTAAGTTGGAAATCTAATGTGTCATTAAGGACAAGAGATACATCTAAAACGGAAAATCAGATCTGGCTGTAAATTTGATTTAGTAATCTTGAAACTAAAAATTGTCCTTTAGAAATTGTGATCTATTGAGATAGCCTTATTTCTATGCTGAAAGTAATTGCGCAATATGTCACGACCTAAAGGATATCAGGGTACTATATTGAAGGAGCTGGATCAACGGATTCAATTACGCTGATGCAGCAGGATATTTCACATATAATTGAATTTACTTAAGGATTTTCTGAACATTCAATAAATTAAGTAATCCCTTCAGATTCAAAATGTTTATCTTAGCGAAAGCGACGTCATCACTGGATATTATCTCTTGAGATTTATGATGGATGCGTTGCAATAGGTAATTTGCAATGCTTTTCATCTTTTACCACTTACTTATGATGATTGTTCTGTGGGGATGTGTTCAATGATCTATATTTAATTCTTGTGTATTACACGTATACTCAACTGTAATATTTTTTGTGTTGATTGTGATAAATGTAATTCTGTGTATTAGGCTCCATTACACCTGGGAAAAACGTAGCAGAGCATTTGCTTTGTTAATGACTGTTGTTATACAAACCGAAGATATTCCACTGCTGATCATTCAGTATACACCATCGAAATAACACTGACAAAACAGTCTTATTTGATAGACGATGTTTTCTTAATAAAAATTGGGTGTCTACAGTTATTGACTAAGTATAATTACTTATGAATCAAAAAGCAGAACGAAAGTCAGATTTGGTCCCCCATTGACATGAAGAACTGCCGCAACCATTCTCTTCATGGAATAAACACGACGCTGGAGCTGTCTTTGAGCCAGTTGGTCCCATTCCTGGTGAAAAGCTGTATCGGGAGGAAGGTTTTGAAATAAGATTGTTGTATGTTACTATTTCTACGTTGATGTCTTCTATACGGTGAGGTCAGCTACCACGCCTGCTCTGTTGGGTGTAGTGTTTTCGAAATGAGGACGGGCTGTGTGAATAGTGGATGGTTTTCAAAGGATGTCTCAATGGTACTTTAGTTCTCTAAGAATATACCACCACTGGACTCAATACCTTATCGCGGTGTGGTAGTTTGCGTGCTTCAGAGACCCTGAGAGCTATGCCAGCTGGAGCTAATATGCTCCTGGTAGGGGCACCCAGGTTGACGGGTGGAAGCCAGACCAAATTTGAGTCCTTCTAACCCCTGCATTCTATCTTCTCTGTGCCTTTCTTTCCGTCTTTCCCCTCGTCCTGTCGATCCCTTTCACCCTTATCTATCCACTCTCTTTTGGATGCTTGTCATCCACGTGTTTAATAACTGAAATATTGTTCAAAGCACGTTAAACCCCAACTCACTCACTCACTCTCTAAGAATAACCCTGACAGATAAACATCTCAATACATGTACAGTCAATGATTTGCCACCGTATGGATGCTGTCCCCCTTTCATTCCCATCTTTCAAATCTTCCGTCCTTATGATAAGTATATTTTTTTCCTTTTTCAACTGTGTTAGAGCCATAAAGCTAGGACAAATTTAACTCCCAACTTTAGTCGAATAAACATCACGTTAATTAAAGGCCATGGTCAGCAACTATCGTCATAGCTTCGCTGATTTATAAATATCATGACATTAGGCCTATCCTTGTCTCTGCCATTGTAAAGGTTAAAGGGTATGAAGATCCCTTTCTTGCTACTGTCATATGGTGTTGTCCAGAGCCACTTATTCGGCCATTTAGTTAAGCATAAATATATATTCTCAAAGAATATAAAAAAATTTGAAACAATCACATAATGAAAATATCCAGTATATATGTAAGACTATGCAAAGAATTGAACATACAATGCAAGTCAGCTAGACTTGACTTAATCATATTTATTTCTCACAAACAGTTCGTTCTGGCAGTAGAATCATTAGAGAGACTCCGTTTGGCACACAATATATATCTGCTGAACAAAAGTTTGTTTCACTGTGTAAGAATTGCTAAGTAAAACAATAATGTTTCGAAAATTTGAATTAGTCACAATTTCGTAGCAATATTGCCTGCCAGGAAAAAAATTGACATTTATTCAAAAGGCATGAAGTAAAAAGAAACATTAATCAAAATAATTATCTTAACCTTTGGATGAATGATGCATGAATAAATCGAACTTAAGTGAGCAATATTTTATCTAAAGTAATGAAACAAATTTGTAATAACCAGCTGTATTAGTGTTTTCCATTATGAAATCATGATATAACAAAAATTTTATGAAGGCTTTACTATGATACTTTAAACACAATAGAATATTTATTTTTAACCACCATTTCCTAAAATCGTATTGTGTTTGAGATAGCCCCTTCTGTCTAGTACATGTCGGTAATAATTGATTTATTCTCAAAATATTAAAAAAGCTGCTGAAGTCTTTATAGTAAGACATTACACGTACTAACTGGGTTAATATGAACGGTGCCTCTTTGTCGGCCTGTCACGTTTATTCCTTGCGATACTTGGTTAGAGTATGTAAGAAGGTTTAGTAACAACTTGACGTTGAGGTAACAAAAACCTGTGACTTCATATCAGGCTTCAGGTATTAGACGTTAATGTTTCATTTTCAAAAAATGCCATATGCCTAAAATGAAGGCGAATTAAATCTTCGTTTGACTTCGAACATCATATGAAATTAAAATAGAAATGTACGTAGACTCGTTTTCTTTTTGTAGGAATGCAGTACACATAGTCATTACATGAAGGCCATTTAAACAGGATGATGTTATGATTTTGTCTGAAAGATACAATACCAAACGTGAAAGTAAACAACTGGTGCAGTGTATGCACGAACTATCCTTGTTGTGTTCTGCAATAATCCCTGATGAAATCAATCAAATCCTGGTGCGCAATTTTGAAAAAATAACAATTAAAACAGGTTTTGCCAGGCACTTACTAGCGGTGAGATCATTTAGATCAATCGTGACTTGACATATGAATTGACTTCAATGACTTTCATTTGGTAACCTTCACGCTTCATTAACCGATCATTAACAGTGATAGATAGATAGATATTCTTTATTTCCTCCATCAGTTGAAGATTACAAGGTGCAAAAAGTTTACACAGGGTATTTCACATATTGCAGTATATATATATATATATATATATATATATATATATATATATGAAAGAGTAAACATCGGATGGTTCTGACTGGATCAATCTTCTTTAATACAATACGATGAATTCATTTCGATCAGTGTATCGGTCTTTTCAAGTATGTTTGACAAATGAAAGTATACACATATTTATAAAAGGAACAAAACAATAAATTCATACATTCATATATGTGAATGGGTAATTGGTTAATCAGTCATTTGTTGCCAATCACGTAATAATTGCCTCAAGTACCCCTAATTGGGTGTGACTCGAACATGATGGGGTTGTTCAGGGTTGATGATTCTGCAATATTGCATTAATCACTGATGGGACCGAGAAGTGCAATTAAACACTCATGATCCAATATATCACAATAGTAATCGCTTCCTTATGTGAGCTAACAGTTCAATGATGGAGAAAACTTGTTGATAAAAAATGTCTCTTTTGTTTCAAGAGTAATGGTTGTATTTTCTGACCTTTTTCTGACCTATGCTTGAAAAACATACCATAATTAAAAGCAAAAGGCAACCAAATAACTTGAAAAGGTTACTGACTAGAGCAAAATTCAGTACTTATAACACTGAAGCTGAAGTTACAAAATGCCAGGATAAAAGATGCGGTACCTGCCCTATCATTATGGAAGGCAAAAACTTCAAATTTGAGAAAGGGGAATCCTTTCAAGTTAAGCACACAATGAATTGCAGATCAAAAAATGTAATTTATGCAATTCTCTGCCCCAAATGCAAACCAACATACATAGGACAAACTAGTAACCTACAAGCACGAGTCCGGGTTCACAAACAACAAATTAATGACCCTAACCTCCGCCATCTGAAGATAAGTAAACACATTGCGAATTGCAATAATGGAAATTTTGCTATCTTTCCTTTCTACAAAGTTTATGCAAGGTCAGAAAATACAATCATTACTCTTGAAACAAAAGAGACATTTTTTATCAACAAGTTTTCTCCATCATTGAACTGTTAGCTCACATAAGGAAGCGATTACTATTGTGATATATTGGATCATGAGTGTTTAATTGCACTTCTCGGTCCCATCAGTGATTAATGCAATATTGCAGAATCATCAACCCTGAACAACCCCATTATGTTTGAGTCACACCCAATTAGGGGTGCTTGAGGCAATTATTACGTGATTGGCAACAAATGACTGATTAACCAATTACCCATTCACATATATGAATGTATGAATTTATTGTTTTGTTCTTTTTATAAATATGTGTATACTTTCATTTGTCAAACATACTTGAAAAGACCGATACACTGGTCGAAATGAATTCATGATCATCGTATTGTATTAAAGAAGATTGATCCAGTCAGAACCATCCGATGTTTACTCTTTCTTATATATAACTTTCCTTCACGTGAGAAACCTACTCTCCTTTTTTAAATATATATATATATATATATATTATTTACAACAAATGTTTCCATTTGCTCACAGCAGAGCTAACAATTAACATGACCTTTTTCCAAATACTATAATCCAAGACGTCTTCGCAGAAGACGGGTATTTCATCTAGTAAAAATGATAAAAGAATATCTTCTTCATCATTCCATAGAATAACAGACATCTCAACACCTTAAATATCAATAATATCATTAAAAAGCATCTTTCTTTCATTACAGTTAATGTTACAATAAAGCATGACATGTTTTACAATATCATGAGCTACAGTGCCACAGAGGCATTCTCCAGAGTGTAATGGCTTTGTACCGATACGTATAAGTGTGGCAATTTCAAAAAACTTTTGTTTGCACTCCTGGGCTAATTTCCACAAACGATGCTCTGTATTTGATCTGATGTACATATAGCGTGATATAGATAATCTACATTGGAGTTCCTCAAGTACCACCTGGTTATCTGCAGCCATTATCTTACGTTTTCCAATATCAGACCATTGTGTCTTAGGCATAAGTTCGGAGTTACAAATTTATTTGTCTAACTCATCAAATAGATCGTATTTAATTGCAACATTAAGCATATGAAATATTGGGGATTTAGTTTCCCATTTATTTTTTTGAATCAGCGATAAACTGCTTTTAAATTTCCCAATCCTTGTATAGAAGATTTTCTTAAAATATAAATTTGGGGCTAGCGATACATAATTTACCTAGAAATTAAAGGGACTGTTGCTCTATGTGTTTTTCAACAGAGATGAGACCCATTGTATCTCTTACAATTACGTTTGGGGTGCATTTTGGGAAACCTTGTATTTTCTTGCAGAGGAACCACTGAATCATTTCTAGCATTTCATATTCTTTAAGGGATAGCTTACCCCATATAGACCACAAGGCAGAATAACTCTTTGCCATATTCTAACAGCAGCCAAGGGGTTAAGCCCACCAAAATATAATCCGAATTCATGATTAACATTGCATAAAAGCCTAAGCTTATCACATGATTTTTGAGTACGCTCTATAGTGGATTTAGCTGTTGAAATAAAAACACCAGCATATACAGTAGATGATTTGGTTGGAAGCCGTACATTACCAAGATACAATTCGGGGTTTACATGGTATTTCGAGGTACATACAAATGATAGAACTGCACTTTTACCCGCATTGAATCTAAGTTGCCATTTGTTAGCATAGCGTTCAGTAATACAAAGTAAGTTTTGTAAACCCGACGGGCTACTGCTGAGTAAAGTAGTATCATCTGCTAGGAGGTTACCGGGGCAATTACTCCAAGGAAGACACAAACCGCTCTTTGAAACATTGAGGTCATACAATAAATCGTTAATATATAACGAGAACAACCATGCAGATATAACTCTTTCCTGGCCGACGCCCTGTTTAACATGAAAAACTTCAGACTTGTGTCCTGCAAAAGCAACACAAGAATGCATAGACATGTAAGACATACGTAATATTCTCCATAATTTACCCCTTATACCAATGTTGTGCAGTTTCAAGAAAAGTCCATCAAGCCATACACGATCAAATGCCTTCTCATTATCAAGAAATGCACAGTAACATTATATTTTCTTTCAACATAATAAGCTATGCTTTCACATAATGTTAAGACAGTTGTATCAGCACCTGCACCTTTTCTAAATCCAAGCTGGAAGGGATGGGGAAAGTTAACATTAAATTCTGCCCAGTCTTCAACTCTGTCAAGCAGAAGTCTTTCAAATAATTTACTCAAGACTGATGTCAGAGTAATGCCTCTGTAGCTTGATGGGTCACTTTTACATTTTCCATGACCCTTAAACACAGGTAGAACATAGCCAATTGCATAGCTGCTAGGTATATATTCATATTCTAAAATTGCATTATAAAGCAAGATAAGGGACCTCCCGGCATATTTACAATGTTCATTACTCAAATTGTCTGGTCCAGGGGCTTTGCCAGTCTTTAGTCGTTTAACTTTGCGTAGAACTTCATCATATGTAAACAGTGTAGTAAGTGGTAAAGAGATATTATTTACATCATATACATCATTTGCTTCAAGTTGCTCAATAGAGCATATGCGCTGTGCTACTTCATTAGCAAAATCATGGTCAAATTTTGCATCCAGTGTAGGAGTTGACAAATCTTTATAGAATTTACCAAAGCTTTGACAAATATCTTCCCTTACCCTTATAGTCCTTTCCGATAAGGTTGTTGTCTCCCTTTGCATGATTATCTCCCTTGCCTCGAGGCCACTTCCGGGAATTATACTGCAAAACATGGCGTCGGATATATCGATTGACTTTGAAAACTTCACTGTGAAACAACTGCAAACTTTTTTGAGAAACCATGGCGAATATGTTTCTGGGAAGCAAAATGAATTAATATCGAGAGCTCGTGGTTTGAGATTCCTTAGAGCGAATGATAACGTGTATTCTGTCGACCGTGAATGTGTGAATGCTGCTGACGTTGAACAAACTGTAAAAAGACACCTGGAGCGCCTCGTGTCCCCGTTAGGTGAAACTTTGCCTGAACCAAATTCTTTGAAACATGGTTGGACAAGCAACGAAGAGCCTATGCCAAACGTGTCGAAAGACGATTTATACAATTATCTTGTCTTGAGTAAGAAACGCACTTTGGATCACGACCAGAATCTCGCAACACGTAAAGGCAAAGGTGTTTTACATGGACCAACATGTTCACAGCGTGGCTTATCACGAGATACATAAAGATTGTTCACAATGTTTTATCAAAGCCATAGTTATCCCATCTCTTCCATCAAACAAAAGTCGTGACTACAATGTGTGGGTTTGCCTGTCGAAGGTCACCGGACACGTTCACTCAGCCTTGTGTGATTGCACTGCAGGGTGAGAAATCTTTATTATTAATATTAGCTTGGCTTTGCTTACTTAATCAGATCAGATTGTATCTATTATTTACTAAAACTCATGATTAATTTTTTTTAATAAACAGTTTTTAGAAAAATTAACTTTTTATATAAAATATAATATAAATATATAATATGAAATTTGCAATATTAATGCAATGAGTATGAAGTAAATAGACATTTATCATTTTTCAGAGAGGGAGAATCATGTAACCATGTTGCTGCTTTACTGTTTGGTTGACATCACAGTATCAAAAACAAAAGGACTCCATGCACCAACATCAAAGAAATGCCGTTGGAAAGATCCAAGGAAACGAAAAATTAGTCCTTGTAAATCCCAGGTAAATAAAAAAAAGATATATAAAAAGGTAAATGAATATATAAATAAAAGAAAATATAGATAATATATGTATATGTATACATATATTAAATTTTAGTCATAGATAAATACTCATGATATATTGATTGATGGATGGATGCAATCGATCAACAAGATTAATTTGAATGAATTGAATGAGTTGTTTATACACTGTGAATTGATATTAATTCAGTCA
This sequence comes from Phorcus lineatus, assembly GCA_921293015.1. NCBI lineage: Eukaryota > Metazoa > Mollusca > Gastropoda > Trochida > Trochidae > Phorcus > Phorcus lineatus. The sequence goes on from OV121083.1 coordinate 9,127,371, forward strand.
TATATTTCAGTTGATTTGAATCATAATATCTATTGGTTGTTTTTTTCAAAAGGACATGGTATTCAAGAAACACAAGTTTGAGGATCTCCATGAGGAATCTGATAAGAATCATTTAAAGAAATTACTGAAGGATGACAGTCAACATATCGAGGTAGTCAACCGTGAAGTGTTTGCAAGAAAACTGCTGGATCCAGGAGCCGCCCCACACGCTTCTTGGTTGTTCACACAGGATTCCTTTGTTGACAGTCTACCTGATCCTGATGAGCGGTCTTTACCTTTATTACTCTCCGTTGGTTTTAATTATGCTGATTCGTGTGATCTATCAAGTGACAGGTGTGTTAAGCACTTCGAAGAAGAATTCAGGAAAATGTCCCTCACTGAAGGCGAGTGTAGACTGATCGAAAAATGTACCCGTGGTCATGCCAAAAATGAAGCATGGATTGTTGAACGCAAAAACAGAGTTACAGCATCTAACTTTGGCCTGATTTGTAAACTTAAACCTTCAACTGCTCCAGAGAGTACTTTGAAGACTGTGATGGGTACTCATTCTTTACATCGAAGCAAACAAAATGGGGAAGTGATCATGAACCTGCCGCTCGTAGGAAATATACCTCAATACTCCAGCGGCAACACCCTGATACTGAAACAAGTGTCAGTACTTGTGGACTGTTAGTGAACAAAGACTATCCCCATTTGGGGGCCAGCCCTGATGCTCTTGTACGTGAAGGGAGCAGCAGTGGTATTTTAGAAATTAAGTGTCCTTACACGCATAGGATGAAATCTGTGTTCGATGCTGCCAAGGACCCTACTTTCTTTTGTATATGTGATAAAGGGAAATTATCCCTTAAACATGGAAGTTCATATTATTACCAAGTTCAAGGCTTGATGGCAATTTCCAAAACACAGTGGTGTGATTTCTTTGTCTGTACACTGAAAGATTGTCATGTTGAGAGAATAACATTTGATGTTGACTTTTGGACGTTTTGTCAGGAAAAACTTTTCAAAGTTCTATCTTTGGGCTGTTTTACCCGAAATATATTCGAGGCGTGTAATGCGTGGTAAAGCTTTGTACAGGAAATAAGACTTCTTAAATACTGTGTTCAATTAAACAATTAATGAGTTGATGAAGATTATGTGATATTTTCAAGGGAGTGGCCATGCATCCAAATGAACTGTCTATCTATTTCAACGGCGAACCTTTGACTTCAGGATGTTTAGTGATGTGTATAATTGAATTCAATAACAATATTATTAATTGCTATACTATTACATTATGAATAAATTTTAAAGACTTTCATCTCTTTTTTTTATTGCGTTACAAATTGAACAATAAGAAGAAAAAAGTATGGCAAACATTATATTTATTCAAGGCAAAAGGCCTGTCAACTCTCACATGGATTGTTTCTTAATTCACATATAAATATTCACACTGATATTTATCAAATTGTAGTATCAACTTTTAAGTGGTACAAGAGGTGGCTGTAGATTGGATAAGTGTACACATATTTTCCATATCTTTGAAACTTTATGTGATAATGTGATTGGGATAACACCCTGGAGGACACGAAAATTTTTAATTCTCTTCATTGCCATTTCAACATAAATGCGCAGGTTAGCTATGCGTCTTGTTTCTTCGATTTCCCGCCTGAAAAATTTCCTTTGAGCTCTTTTAAATGGGGGAATGATCAGTTTCAAGCCTTTTATTGTAGTCAAGTCAGAGATCAGAAAACCCTTATCTGCCATAATTGCATCACCAGGTTCACATCAATCTAAAATACCACTTTGTTTAGTAATTTGCTTGTGACTTATGCTACCACACCAAAGATCTGTCACAAAAGTTATAACTCCAGATGGACTAATCCCTACTAATGCCTTGTAGGTCATGTGTGACTTGTAGTGAGAATAAAGTAGAGATCTGTTTGCGAGTGACTGTGGTGTTTCAGTAAATACCTCAGTGCAATCTATAATCACTCGTGTGTTAGAGTACTTCTTGAATTTTACAGGCATTGTCTTTCTTATAACATTTCTAGAAGGCCAAGTGGTAAGAAATGAAAGTTTAACGCTAAGATAGTCTATCCATTTGTCAAATATGGCACCACACGTCGACTTGGATATGCAAAATCTATCAGCCAAATCCTCGAGTAAAAGTTCCAATCTGAGTCTCATTAGAACCATGAACAATTCATCAATCAATCTCAATGATCTTGGTCTCCCTCGTGTGGTTGTTGTACCATTTCTAGCTGTGTTTTCAAAAGAATCACTCATTTTATCAAATAGTGCAGTAAAAACCTTCACATTTGGCACACCTGTGTAAAAACAAAATTTTTCACTATCTGCTGCATCTTCAAAAGTTAACACCGGTTTATTACACTGAATACCAACGTCTTTCATCTTTGGCCGCTTGACTTCACTGTCTGCTGGACTTGCATCAGTTTCTGTCGAAACATCTTGTTGAATATTAACATTTGGTTGGGTTTGAGTAGACATGTCTAAGACCGATACGAAATCCGTTTGTTCCGATTTGTTCAGGTTTAGTGTATTACAAGAGTTTAACATATTTCCACAATAATCGTGCATTGACATCAATGCTGAAACATAATTTTCTGCAAATAGCATGGAATCCTCGCCTAACGAATCTTCAGTTAAACTTTCGGCATCCACGGCTGGTCCTGGATCCTCAGTCTCTCCAGTCAGCTGAAAACATTAATGTTATTATTAGTAAACACAACATTTCTTATCAGACACGGTGAAAAACTTTAATATGTTTATCTTTCTTGAGTCGCATAAAGAGTTTGGACAATAGAGTATTTATATTCTTAATATAAACTTTCACTGAAAAAATATAAATTTGATGTATTATGATTAATAGATAAACTGAATAATTTGGATCTAAGTTAATCTTGACACGTGTATATAATCAAGTAAGATACGACTACATGTAAAATTGTTTTTGAAATTCCATGTTTATCGAGGTAACCGAAAATTATTTGACACGGCCTCTAATGGGAAAAGCGTTTTATTGTGTGAAAATAATAGCATTGTTTGGCAGGACAAACCTCAAATAATGTGTATTTTTAGATAATTTGGTTAAAATTTAATTTGATATTAATAATGTTCGAGTTTCGTAGCACTTAAGAATTCACTTACTTTGGAAGATTTGAACGCCTTTTTGCCGAACACGGATGGTATCGTATCACGTTCAAACTTGCCGTCCTTGAAATGTTCCGAGCACAGACGTTGAGTGGTGGTGAATTTGTACTCCTTTTGCACAAGTTTGATACGTCTAATCCATGCCTTTCGTAGATCGTCCCTAGCAGGAAATCTATGCAGCGATACAACTCTATCTTCGACCAATTTACCACGGTAGTTGGAACATACAGTGCAGTAGTGTTTGATCTTAGCTTTGTCATCCATTTTGACGTAATCATCTCCGGAAGTCAACGCTAGCTTGCAGTTGTACCTCAGATGACGAAGAGTAAGGTAAGGGAGACAACTCAAATAACCTTATCGGAAAGGACTATAGACAAGCTTATTAACCTGGCCTTTATTACGTTTGTAGCGTTTGGTAGTTTTGAAGTATTCATTTATGTCTATTTCTGCTGAATCATATGTTTCCATGAGCTTGCTTTCAACCAGTTTCTTTTTACACTGTCGATTCTGTTTTCTAAACAATCGTTTGGCATCTTTATACCTCAAAAAAATATAAATTTTCTCTGTCGTGAGATTTCCCATTCTCAACCCATGTTTGCCTCTCTTTTCGCATATTATCATGCAATGGTTTTAGATCTGTTTTCCAGTAAGGTTTAAGAAAGGGTCTAAAAGCTGTAGATGGAATGCTAAGTTCAGATGAGGCGATAAGTGAGCTAATGATGTAATTATTGTACTCTTCAATGTAATCTTTTGGGGAAGAGAAGTGGGACATATCACATGAATATTGACGAAAGTAGTTTTCAGTCTCATAGTGATAAAGCATAGTATCCTCACTACTAGCCTTTCTCCAGTTTAGTTTATCACCGCCATAGGCAACATTTGTTGGCGTTGTAGTTAAACACACAAGCATAGGTAAATGATCAGATATACAGAAAGCAATACTAGTATCAACATCGTACCAATAACACTTGGCAGATCATCAATATTCACAAATATGTAATCTATCATCGTTGTTATATCAGAGTTCTTGGTATGATATGTATACTTTGTGGGATCGTCTGTTGGCACCATAGAGTACAAGCCTTTCTCAACCAGCAGTCTGCGTAGGTTCTTGGCCCGATATCGCGTAGTAATACACTGGCGCACATCAGCATTAAAGTCACCCATTCGTATCGCCTGCCCTTGCTGAGAATAAATGTCATATAACTGCATCACATAATCGAGCTGTTCCATATATATACAGTCAAGGGTGTTTGTTGATGGTAGTCGGGTACCTATTACAAAGAGTGCATAATTAATCATTTGCAGTTTAGCACATAGTGTATGAGCACTGTCACTAGCGTCGAGTAGTGTCACCTTACACCAGTCGGCCTTTCGTATGAATAGAGAAATACCTCCACTGCCTCTATGGCCAGTATAACTGTCATTAGCACATTTATGATATACATTAAACTTAGTATGGATGCTGTCCATAAATAACGATGTTTGGTTGTTTAGCCAATGTTCAGTAACAAAGAATACATCTGTAGCATCTAGCTTCTTACAAAGTTCGCCGGTACCGTATATTATACCGCGAATATTCCATGTCCCAAGTCTAATCATAGCACACATTAAAATGATATAATATAAGATCATATATCTATTTCTCATGATGACATGATCACCGTTATCATTGTATATTGACTTCAATGACTTTCATTTGGTAACCTTCAAGCTTCATTAACCGATAATTAACAGTGATATGTGCTGTTGTTTCTTATTGATTTAACCACTCTACAGTAGAATTAGGACTTAAGAGATTGATGACTGCGTTCCTGTATATACCGTTCCTGATTGTTTTTTTTCTCATGATCGGTTTCTACTTCAAGTTTATCAATGTCTATCACAAAACAGTAATAACATTACAATTTTACATTTCAACGTGTTGATATGTACCATTTAAACCAAGGACATGAAAAAGCTGTATTTTAGAAGTTTTGGTTCTGAATAAGGATCAATTTCATTGAATTAAACTTTTCAATTACATGAGAGGTGAGGTATTGGTATAGGTTCTTATACTATTATCAAGAGAGTAAGCTACATTGTATGTGTTTCATGATGTAAAATAGTCAACCTAAGATGATCCATGAACTAACTCTTGTCTTTTCCTTTCTTCAAGAAGTCCATTATATAAAATTCCTCTTCTTAAATATCTTAGCTTGTTACTGATGAATAAATCTTATATCCATTACCTTATTACGTGCTCCCAGGCGTGGTATAAACGATACTTAGGAGTGATCACCCGAGTCCCTGTCTGGACAAAGGATATTGGCTCAGTTGACAGTGTAGAGAACATTTCTTTTTCTTTTGACTTCACATCCATTTACTATGAAAAAAGCATATTAAATACAGATGAATATGAACTACACTGATATTAAGTAACTTTGCTTGAATATTGTTAACAAGAGAGAATAAACGAGTTTTCTGTATTCATGTCTGGAAAACGATCTCAATAATGACCGAATAGCAATTATTTTCTCCTTCATCGCTTCTCAACCTAGAAAGTATTTCAGGGCCTTATTCATTCATAAACACATTCTGTGTGGCTTAAAACTTGAAGTTTTACCAACATTTGATGTATCAAGTGCGGCCACCGATGGAGGCATTTCAAATGTTTGTAAGGTATGAAATGTTTTCATGGAACTAACACTGAAATGAGAAATAGCATACAACGACGATTATGTCCTGATCAAATAAAACATGAATACGTTAGAAATGATTAATGGCAAAACCGATAAATCATTCCCCTTTCAATAAATAACTGGTTTTATTTTCGTTCAAAATACCCTGAAGCTTTCATATTAATAGTCGTATTTGAAGGGCACTGAAGCACTTTTTTCGCGCTCGTATTGGCTACTGTCAATGGTACAGAATACTTGATATTTACAGTTGATCTGTACACTTGACGGCTGGAATAAAACAAATCGTTTGGAATATTGATAATTGGACACGACTGAGCTTTGAATGTGTGTAGCTTTTGAATATATCTCATTATCTCAGTACCATATCGCTTACCGATCAATCGTTACGTCATCGCGAGTTTACATGGTGTTTTCTGCTCGAGGAATATTTTAAAACGCATATATAAACATAACCTTGGTAATCAATTTTCCAAGAACCAATAGCAATAACATGCAGATTCGAAAATCACACATGAATTTCAAATTCTATGTATAGAATCTCTTTTTCAGACTGTGACGCAAAGATCTATGAAAATAATAAATGAACATGTTTTGAGGGATGACATATTTTACCATAATGAAAACGAAAAAAAACCCTAAACATCTGAAAAAAATGCTGTTTAGCCTAAAGACACCGATAATCGCAAAGTCGAACTCGCGAAACAATCATGACAACGATTTGTTTCACCAGTTGTAGCGACGTTGGCAAGTGGTTAATAAACATTCAAAACTATTCAAGAACCAGAAATTAACTAAAATGTTTGATTATGAACTGGAAATGTGGTTAAAATATTGACAGATTTTCAGAAGACGTCTACATCATTTTGAAAAGTATAAAGGAACATTTCCAGGCAGTGTCAATGTGACCTTCACCTTGGTGTAATGTAAATGATATTAATCCGCAATATATAGGTCACTGCTTATGACATAGATATAAAGAAAAAAAATTGCTTTTCAAATCCTTTTTTTCAAAATGACATTATATAATAACGATATCATTAACCTCTTGGGTTTACGTATCATCAATACCGTAAATTAGGCCAAAGGCTCGCAAAGTACATTTGTAATTGCTAATATATGATATTAACGATACGGAAACACAACTGGTAAATAATCTCTATATCGCTATACTGATGATAAAGGTTAAAGAATAGTTCAATAAGGTACATCTGTAACTTCACCGATTTCTTGTACACAGTGTAAGCATTGCTGATGCAGTATTCATAGCTGTTTCTTCATCTACTGGTTTGGTCTTCAGGTTGTATGAACAGTTGAACATTGACAATATGCAACATTGCATCACGTCCTTCTGGTATTTTAAACCTTATTTTATACAATTAATACGAACATTTTTTCAAAATAACTTATATATGTGTATATTAACACAATAAAAAGCGATTGTGAAAAAGATTGAGCTTTTCTTCATGTTATAAACACAAAAATAATAATCATTTATATGTAAATAAGTTGAAAAACTGACAAAACACCTTAAAATCCATTGCCAATTATTATGTCAAACGAAATATTAAAACATTGAACACCCTCTAAACCGAAATCGCTTGGGATCAGCAGAAATGTCCCGGGTGTAGAAGACGTTTTACGTTGCTAAACGAAACTATACCCATATGTCATTATTGAGGCAATTATTTGTACTTTTGATGAATCATATACGACAGTGCCTGTATCAACGTCCACGTAATAATCTTGAAGTTGAACTTGTAAATTTACCCGCCAAGACTTTCTTGGGAAACATTCATGTGACTGTAACAACAACGCAGCGATATATATATACTATGAAAATCCATTCCATCCCTTGAAAGATACTAACTAAAGAATATCATGTTGAAAAACATCATTTGCCTTGGAAAGAGTTAATCTTACTCATCCAACCGGTTTAATTACAAACCATGTACTTCCCTATAATAAATTAATGTGAAATTACAGAAGAAGTGTGGAGAGACTAACATTGCACTGAAATGATTGTCAAAATTTTCATTAGAGGGATGTCAGGTTACACGGAGTGTACTCTAGATAAGGACAAGCTTCTAAATAGTTATGTCTGTGTTGGTACCTATTTATGTACTGTCTGACTTGGGGAACCACGACAAACTAAAATCTGGTAGAATGGGTTATATTTACACTATGGAAATGCTTACAAGTCTAAGCTGGTCGCTGATTATAACAGATGAGCTCAGTGTTAATGAGACTCAACGGACAGGATGCTTTTAGCAGGTAAAATAAGAGTGACCCTTGTATGGGAGCTGGAACAGATATGATAAATCCCAAACTGTTTACAGATGTATTTAACATTTTTTAAATTCAAAAATCACTTTTCGTCCTGATATAAATCAATTCAGCAAGGTAGGTGTCAAATAGTGTCAATGAATAAATTTCGAATAACAAAATAGATTAATAAGCTTTGCCTTGAATGTCACGTTTTAACGAAGATAAGCTAACTGTAAAGATGCGATATAACTCTCAGATGCAGGACGGTACTATTGTTTCAACATGACTGTTGTCAAAATGTCAGGGACAACAAAAAATAACTGTAATTCCAAATTATATATATGACATATGAGTGAGTTTCCAGAATATTAACGATGAGGAAACCTGTTTTTCCTGAATGCAAATACGGTTACATAGCAATTGCAATTCTGTTGCTCACAGGTATCACCAACGGTGATGTGAGGAAGTGTTAGTCCATTGAGAGGGACATTTGGTTTCTTAGAATGCTTCATCTTAATGTTATTGTGTTTGGAAATATCTTTCAAATAAGGTTTTGAATGTTGAATTACGTTGTTACTTATAAGTTCTCCCTGCGGAGAAAATGTACTTTAGAAGGGCCTTAACATGGTAACAAACATGATACAGCAATGTACAAAATGACCCTCATCCATTGCATCTACTAATTTGACATTGTGCTATGAAAATACATTACCTCAAGGTTTGACAAACTGCCTTATGTTCATGTATGATATTGGAATACGTTTGGAATACTCTTTGAGCAATCATTAAAAAAATAATTTCAGTTTTAAGAGAAACGTGAATTTCAATTTCAACCTTAAATGAAACTTACAGCATAATGTGAGATTGGTCTATGAATAAATTACATTGTTATGAAAATAACAGTATACGTTTTCTCTCCTAGTTAATTAAAGGATAGAAAATCGGCTGCTCTTACATATAGAGTTTATGTCCTCAGGGAAATGATTTTGCTTTGTCACGAGCCTCGGTCATTTTTATTTTCCTGGATGAAGACATAAATTAATGATCTAATTAACATGTACAAATTTATTTATCATGTACTAAATCTGTTAGCTTTGGAAAATCATTTTCTTTTTGGTAATATGAACTGAGGTCCAATGTATCGTACTCTCTTCTCAAGGACTGGCAGCTTTAGGGCAACACAATGACAGATCGTACAAATGTGTACATGTCATTTGAGAATTTATCATTTTTGACGTGTTCAATTACTTATCAGCCAGGTTGGGCTATTAATCAGGTTCCCTCCTTTTAAATGTATTAGATGTAATGTAATGTGATAATAAGGCAGATACGTAATCCTGTCTAAAGTGATATCCTGTCTGGATATTTTTTATATTTAACTAATAGTTATTAATGTTTAGTGAGTAAGCATGCATCTTTTCTATTCACCTGAATCGTTGAAACAAATGAATATTCATATGACATCTCCACTGTTGAAAGACACACCATGACTTCCTTGATTTGTCATCCTGCAAAATCAGCCTATATAAATGCGCTCTCGCTCCTACCTTATATCCTGATCTCTTTCGGGATAAATCCCTCGTAAAGTAACATGCACATAAGAGTAAGTGGGAAAGAATGTGACACAAATTACCATCAAAGATAAAAGATGTTCAAAAACAGTTCAATCGTTTTTGAATGGACAAAAAGTGCCGTACCCTGACTGAGAAAATAAAAATCAAATTGTCGCCATAGGTCAAATTGAATCTAAAGGGGCGTTGTCTATTGTCCAGAATTCGAACGTGCTACTTCGACACGTTAGGAGAGTCTTGTTCGGAGTTGGTCTATAGCAATCATTATAGCGCACTATCCTATCAAATAAAACGATTTTTTGAAACAGTCCAAATGATACTTTGCATCTTGACATCGTCGATGATCTTTACCATAAAAAAACGCTGACATCTATTAAAGGTGTGAACTTGTGAACTTATCTCAATACAATACAATTAAGTAAGTGTACAATGTAAAATCCGTGGCACTCCAAACGGATTAAGTCATGTCGTACTTCAGATGTAAATGTAATTTATTAACATACATAAGACAAGAAGACACGGTCTATTCCTGTTACAGACGCCCATACGAATTAACTACTCAATATCAATTTCATCCATTCCAATTTTCAATACGACCCGAGTTATTTAAAGTACTAAAGGACATTTTGCATGTTCGTAAACATTCGTGGACATTTCGTAAATACTGCCTTGATGATTCTGCAACATTACTCCAAGTCGCGGCATTCGTTAAAAATATTTGTCTGTCAAAATAATTTCACGGATCATCTTAGAATGCAATATTCGTAGATAAATTTCTCTGAAATTCGTGATTGACATTTGTGGTGTTGTCACCTAGAATTACTCAAGGATCATCTACGAATGTAGGGAATAAAGAATGTTTTATCTTCTTCGTGGAAATCTGTAGTGTAATCATAACAGTGTCTTATCTATTTCTTATGATTAGTATAAGTAAGCATAAGTATAAGCTGTGAGACCTTCACAATCTAGAATCCCACTCTCTTAACTCCCTCAATTCAACATACAGACAAGTTGAGAGCCCGTAACAGTCTGGGAATCGATCCTTATACTTGCTAAAAAGAACATAAAAACAAGCGCAATGACCTTCAGAATCTTGGAATGAGCCCCTATACTCTCTTAATTTGAGGTAAAGACGAGCTGTGAGCCCTTCACAATCTAGGAATCGACCCAAATACCCCCTCATTTTGATACATCGGCGAGCTATGAGCCCTTCACAATCTGGGAATCGACTCCTATTCCCTCTCAGTTGAAATAAAGGTGAGCTGTAAGCCCTTCGCAATCCGAGAATCGACCCCTATACTCCCTCAGTTTGACAAAAAGACGAGCTGAGAGTCCTTCACAATCTGGGAATCGGCCCCCATACCCCCTCAGTTTGAGGAGACAAGCTGATTACTCTTCAGAATCTAGGAATCGATCCTTATACTTGCTAAATAGAAAAAACTTAAAAAGCTATATAATTCCCATTTTACAATGATGAAAATACTACTAAAACACAAATTCCCAGATTGTGATCATTCCCAGATTGTTCAGGTCGCACAATCTGCAGATTGTTTAAACAATCTAGGAATGTGAGCAAACAATCTGCATATTGTTTGTATCTGCATATTGTGATATACCCCAGATGGTTCGTAACATGTACATGTTTTCAGCATGAAAAGCTACGGATTTTCGTAAATATTTCGTCCAAGTGTAGTTGCTGTTCACCAAAATTGGTGAACGTTCACGAACATTTACGAATTTAAACAATCTCCTATTCTTGATGAATCGGGATAATTCGGGTTGTTGTAAAATTGGGGCATAAGTTCTGCAATGTTTCATACTTTCTTTGAAACACTAAACGTCCAAACCATTGTAGCATGTTCTGCTGAAACACATTAGTACAAATAGCTTCTTTACAATTTAAGATCAAGATAACAATGTATGCTTTGACTTGACACACGTGCACAAATATCATGTGCACTAAATAGTGACAATGTGGAATAAAATTAGTTGCTTACAACTGAAATACCGTATACTGTTAAGGTGTTATCATAGGTGATTAGAATATTTGAGAAATTCATATATCCTGAACAATATGAAGCTTTATTTTGACGGAAAGTTTTGAAAGTGTCGTTCGGTAAATTATTACAGCACGGTGAGGATTGATAGCAATCAGTTATAATATGAGGAGCTTCTTAAGACACCATGACACAAACATCTTTGAAACAAATATACTCAACAGATACATCACCATACATCTGGCTTAGCTTAATGTATTATCCTACCATGCGCAAATGAACTCCCGTGACATATATGAACTTGTATCACATAGATAAATCTGCTAAGAGGAGTGATCTACCTGTCGATATATGAGGAATCAAGGTCGACTTTACCCTACTTTCCTGTAAAAGATTCCTTCTGTCTCGATAGCTTTCCTGGTCACCTCGGTGACAGTACTGAACTTGTATATCCATCTATCTAGGTCTTATCTAGTTAGACACGAATAATTACTTATCAGCCAAGCTGTACTATTGATCCGTCTCCATTATTGCCAGTATTAGATTAACAGAAATGTAATGATATCTGATATATGTCTGGTATCTCGTCCAATCACAAATTATATTCTTTCTAGTTGTCACATACACATGTGAACATTTAAGAGGGATTAAGCACTGAAGGTGGGATGATATTTTGGGATGGGGGTCGAAATTTTGGGAGAGTCGAAATTTTCAAAATCAACTTTAAATTGGATGACCAACGAAGGTAAAACATCCGCCACTGCGATGTAAGGTTTAGGTAGTAATATGATTTTACCACTCACCGAAATCATATATATTATTTCAAAAGTACAACTTACACGCACACCAACGTGACTTCCTATCGGTTGCCATGATATCTCGCTATGATGTGACTTGATATTTCTATTAGAGATTTACAACGAAAAGTAAAAAATCTAAAGGAAAGTATGTATAGCAATAAGGGCATTTTTATTTGATCGCTGTAGGGGATTAACACAAGTCAATAACATAGCGTCATGGAAAAAGTCATAACATCTACTTCGGTAACATATGCAATATTACTTTAAGAAAGAATTAAATTAAAGTTGGTGTCCTTTTTTGTTGTGACCATTGCATCAGATTGTCCGGGAAATGTGCTATCGTTTCATTAGAAAAGAGATTAAAATGTTGCTACTGCTTCACTACCGTTTGAATATTTCTCTTCCTTGGGCTATCATTAAAAAAGACTATTTCTTATTTAATTTAAGATAAAATCATCGTCGGTTTCTTTTATGATATTTAAAGTTTTCCAATGAATTGGAAATGAATGTTTTGATGTCTAACAAATTTGATATGTATCTCTTCTACTCAATCTTAAACTCGTTATTCATCATACAAATTTCCATAATCCACCAGAGAGGGATCTAAATTGGAGAAAGGTTTTGTCAAATTCACGTTTAACGCTCGAGAACCTTGAAGGAAAAGTAATGAGCTTTTTGTCGTCAATACTATATAAGGAATGTTGAACGCTTAATGTAATGTCACTTCTTATACATGTAAGTGATCGATAGGAATCATAATGAACTGTCAACACACTCAAGTTGACTTTATGTTCACATATATGTATATACTTATATATTACATATCTGATATCACAGACAACGATCCCGCATTTGTCTCATGGTGGAAAGGTATGTAGTATAATACAGGACATATTATTAACCAATGTTTTACTTCCCGGTTAACTGTAACAAATTTATTAGGTGATTATTTAAAAGCAATGCGTCAACGCGAAGACTAGACAGACATGATCTCCTTTTCTTACATAAATAGCTTGATAGCAATTACAACGAGTTTTCACTACCGGTTTTAATCCTTCCCGCCTTGTTCAATTGTTAACCTTTCTGTTTCAAAAAGAGGTTTCGATATTTGGACAACCTCTCCATAAGTAAGGAGGGATATAGTCCTCAACTAAATGTATATTCATAATTTCTAAAAGTTGTTTTCCAGATCTTGCTGTTTTAATTATTCCACTTATAAATGCCTGCAGCTGAACTCTTTCACAAAACCAATTTAGACGGTTCTTTTTCACGAAGATAGAGAAGGGGTGATTCCCTTCAAAGTTGTATTTTAGCAATGATTTTAGTATTGGAATTTACATTTATTCAAAGGTTTATAAGTATAGTTCAAGCCAGGGGAACTCTTGCGAGAAGGGCATACGATTGTTTACCTCTTCAAGCTAAAAAATACTAAGGGGGAAACTTCGAATAAAGAATATAAAACGTATTCTACTTCCCTGTGAAAGAAAACCCATGTGTTATCAAGGAGAAGATGGCAATGAGCACTCCTACATAATTACCTGACTGAGAAACTGTTAATACAGGCTTGCCTGGTATTACAAAAATCTAATCACGAGCGACGTCACTACATAAATAATTGTATAAACATTTTGTTTTTGTACGTCTCAAATCAATGTACGCAGATGCAAACATGCACAACTGAATGATGAAGAGCTATTTTCCAAGTCCCAATTGTCATATTTAGGTCTGGTTGATGCTTTTCTGACTAAAAAGTGACAATTATATATTTAGTCTTATTATATTTATATTATGACTTCTGCTCGTAAACATAAATGTTTCTGCGAAACTGCATTCGTTCGTTAAAATATTTAACCGAACTCGGTTAATACCCGTTATAATTTACGACGCCATTGTGTTTTCTTTTTGAAGTTTTGGAAACATACTTAGAAACATACGATGCGGAACAAACCCATGCTGACTGTTATTATGGTCAATATGTAACGTGTTTGGTGCATATCAGTAATTATCATTAATGAATTATCACTCAATGAAAGTTTCAAACATAAGAGGCTATGGATAACAAGCACGCAGCGTCTTGGTGATGAATACATGAACAGAAAAATCTCTTTTCGCAATGAATATGAAGGACATTTTTTCTTTTTTTTTAGTCTAATGCCTCTCACAGCTTTGTCTCACATCTAATTTCTGGATACAAAGTCAATGTAGTAAGAAAATGGACACTGTCCATCAGGCATGGCATCAAGAAAAACAGAGAAACATAATATTTAAACCTATTGACAGTTCCTCTAAAAATAAATATGCAAACGTATTCGTATATGGTAGTATTGTTTTATGAATATATGAACGCATGCTTTTATATAAATGTTGTTGATCTACTGTTTAAACTTTAGGGAATAAGGAACCGCTATTCAGCATGATAGAGAATGTGCACCTGCGATTGACAAACCATTCCTTCAAAGCCTTCAAATTATTACTCACTGCTTACCCTGACACCTGACACTTGAGTTCTTAACTTCATGATCAGGACATGACATTTTTGGAACTCTCACATATGCTAAACTGAACTACGTTGTACTCCAGAAGCACACTTTTAAAGGTAAGTCACTTATATAAAAGCGAAGGTCATCGTGTCTCTTATGTCAAATTAGTGTATTGTTTGTCCTTGTTGAGAGACGGGAGTTTGCTTATTAAATAACGCAAGAGTTACTTCTATTAATTTCGTGTAAATGCCAAAGCTTACAATGAAATTAGTTTAAAATATTAACTATCTAAACTATTAACTTCTATGAAATCGCTTCATCTTTTATTTAAGGACTTTTAAAAGTTCAGTTATTCTTCAAAATGATC
The DNA here is from genome assembly GCA_921293015.1 of Phorcus lineatus. Taxonomy (NCBI): domain Eukaryota; kingdom Metazoa; phylum Mollusca; class Gastropoda; order Trochida; family Trochidae; genus Phorcus; species Phorcus lineatus. The sequence continues at coordinate 9,142,682 of OV121083.1, forward strand.
TCACGAAATCTGCAATCAATAAGGTTTATTTAAGGCACTGGCACTTTGGTTGATAACACTTATTGTTGATAACCTCCTGTTTCTCAATCATGAAAAACATTAGCTTTGTTTGAAATAGATCAATCAAGAGTGGCAAAGACCTTTTATTGCAAACTTAGAACTTGTTTTATAACAGTAAACGACTAAACATCGTTCACAGTGAGACACAACCGTAATGTTTTACTTCGGACGTTGCAAAGACATTAACTTACCATGTTTCTGTAGAATGTTAATGTCATGCTGACGAATATAGCCAGATGAGCACCGTCAAGAAATACTTAAAATCTGGACTGATTGATGGATAAGGTAGGTAAAAATAGCGCCTGATCATGTGGTTATTATTGAAAATCGGATCTACAGACTTGTCGTTTGACGTCTATATAAAAAAAATGATTTATACTCAGAGGCTAAAGAAACAAATTTAGTCAAAAACATTTACGTACTTTTGGAGAAATACCTTCGTCAGGGCCATTGCATTCATGCTTTCTTGCGCGACAAACGACGGCTTTGTCATTGTCTTCACTCGCGTGGTAACATAAAGTTCCACAATTCATAACGTGTGTGATTAAGAAAAGCAATCCTATATGAATTGAATAGTAAATCAAATATTAAAACTTTACTTTTCGTGTTATTCCATAAAATTTTTAAAAAAAAAAGGTTTTGTTTTAAAGTCTCGTTGACACATGAATGCTTGACTCGCTGAATGGTTGAACTCTGCAAATCAGATCTCGTGTTATTTTTTTTAAAACCTGTCATTACCATGACCATTATTAAACTTTGATACCCGGCGTATTTGTGGGATGGGATGTGTACAACCGAAAGTTTTAAAAACATACCGAATTCCGCCGAAAAAATCGCAGCGAAGTCTTTCTCAAACATTGAAGATCTGGCCAATGCGGATAAAAAACAAACAGACATGTATATTGTTATCTGCATTATGAGTTAACTGGTTTACAAATAGTCAATAAACTGTCTTTTATTTTCAAATTGTATTTGAAGGTCATAGCAACTATCCATGATCAGGGAAGTTTTAAAGTCTAACTTAATGTTTGACGAATACAATTTATTTTGTCAAAAATACATATCACAGCAGAGTTTGCAAAGGCTCTGATGTTTATATTTTCTTTGAAATTAATTTATTACCGTCGGTAAATTTTGGCTAGAACGTCGCACTTGAATCCATGTACCTACCTTCCACCCACTTCGCAACTGTTGATGAACGTTGCCATAGGCACGTGACTGTTTTTGACTAATAGCAAGCTGACATTGCTATGAATGTCGGGCTAAATGTTGTTAATGTAGCTTATGTTGACGCACGCAGGAAGTGTCTGCTTCGTACGTAAATACAATTAAGTCACACTTAATGCCTCGTGCAACTGCTGAACAGACGTTTGGTTCATGCTCTTATGTCAAACATCATTCATGGCCTCGTTATTGCCAAAACAGAGTCTATTGAGGTGAGTCTTCATGCCTTGAAGGAACACTGTAAAACTGTTATTCATCCAGCTGTTGATTTGACCACTTTTTCCATACAGGTACATAACAGAAGAAAGATCAATAACATTTTATCGGTGTTTACGAAATCTTGATGATCTTTGAAAGATCCTGAATTGTTTTATTTTAGTGCATGCTATTACATTGTTTGTCTTGAATTGAAAATAGACGAAATTCTCCGCAAAATATTTCGCATTATGCAAAATAATATCTTTTAAAATCTCATGAAAACTATATAATATACCCAAATGTAAACAAAAAGTTGTTGATATATTTGGTGCGATGCCTTTTTTCCTTCTATTTCTGGCAGATTTCAACGAGAAGTTTTTCACTACATTATACCACATCATAAAGTCACATAGTAAGTTAACAATACAAGAAGAACTTACTATGTAATGTTGCACATAAAACAAGTAAAGAAATGAGCAACATATTTCATTTCTAAATCATCAAAATAACTTCTCTTCAATATCAAATTTCATGCGCAACATTTGGCAGTGTGTGCAAATAATATGAATGACCATCTCTCCAGTTCCACTTTGCTTTGTTACTTGTTGCATTCTTCTTATTCCATGGCCCTGATGCTGCAACATGATAAGAAAAATAATAAGGCAGATATCAATTGTCTGAAGCCTCCCTTCTCTTGAAGGTAGTTACCTTAAAAAATTTGTTATGCAGGTAATTGGAGTACTTCCCCCGCTAAATCCATAGAATTCACATGACGAGCAGACAGTTTAAATAAATGAAACAACATGTGTGCCATGTTACAAAAAGACTCAATTGTTGCTCCTCAGATAGTCACCAGAAATAATTCGCACTAAACATCAAGCAGAATGATTATCAAATAAGTCATTACTATTTCTGCATATGATTTTTGTCCATCAACAATTGATATTAGATTAAGAGCCCTAAGCAGGTCATTATTACTTTTTATTTTAACAACCGTGGGAATATCGATGTGATTATGATGGTTTACTAGACGACTCTTGACTTATGTCATTTATGAACTTAGCATAGGATATGTTTACATGAGCTACCTACATGTATGTGGGGAGATAATGATATGGAAATAGACTTACTGGTTTCTCTTAAATGTATAGTCAAATTCGTCAAATACAAAAATCTTATCGAAGATTTTTTAAACAGATGTACGTTTGTATCTGTTAAGATGACGAATCACTCATCCACTGAGCTCCTACAATGTCCTGATATTCATCAGGCCAAATGCCTCGTATTAATGGACAAAATACTTTGTAATTTTTATTATGGCTATAAGTCCAAATATGTAAAGTAACACATAATGCATTCAATCTGTGGTGGGTTTTCTCATATTTATTTTTTATCAAGCAGATACAATTGGTTTGTGTCTTAAACGCGTCGTGCAACAGAAATTATTTAAAAAATCAAATAACCTTGAACGCTAAAGAATCAACACTTTTAAGCATCTTCTTAAAAGTTTATTTATCAAACGTCAAATGGCGGTTTTTGAGAATATGAAATGCATACACACAAAAAAGTATACATGGCGAGTAATACTTATTATTACAAGTAATTCAAACAATGCATTAAGGAATGTTTTCTTGTACATAGTAATTTCCTTACCAATTATTGCTTCTGGAGATAACATGTTTCTTTCGAAAGATAAAAATGTCGTTTTTGGAGAAGGGTGTTATAATAAAAAACATAGTAAAACTCATCTCCGTCTTAACAGCGTTACATTGTTTACACAATCCTCCTTCTTTTACAGTCGAATGTCATCGAGCGGTTTCAAGTCGTAAGTTATTGTTAAAGTTTACTCTTGTGGGTGTAACTTACAAAATTTCGCGTATCTGTATCTAAACGAGAGTTGTACTACGATGAACAAATATTAGACTTGGATTACTTAATAAAGTACACTGTATATGTAACCAGTTTTGCAGATCCAATTGCGTAAATCATTCAATTCACTTTATTTCGTTGATGCAGATCTCTGAATCACTATTTACCTATTCATTCAAATGACTATCGTTTAACAGACAAGTTTAAGTTAGAAAATTTTGTTGTCATTAAATTACATGAATATTTCATAGCAAGTTAATTACATAACACCGATTCAGTATGTTGGTAATATTTTCGTAACCTATATCTAGGTAGGTATAGGTACTAGGTAGGTACTGTCTGTATCATATATTGATGTGAAGCATAAACTTTTGGAAAATTTCTCTCATGTCCAAATGTTTCACCGTGTTCTTGAAAATGTGTGTTGGGATAACTATCTAACGTCATAAATTCACATTCGCTCAAGCATGATTAATATCTTGCCAGACACTATCAATTTCATGTCTTGCCAGACACGTGTAATTAATAATAATGCTAGTCTCTCGTACTTAAGAATTAAGGAAAAGTCATAAATATAGCTTCATTATCCGTAAATATTTTCTTTGAAAATTAGTGAAAAGGCTGCATTGTATTCCTTTGAACATTGACATTATAGATTAGGTTACGTTATTCCATCAGATGTAACCAATGGCCGATAGCCATGGTAATGAAATTGAAAATGCCGAGTACAACCCCATTTCAGTAAAACGTGTCATATACATGAACATATGTGAAGGCCTTGTCACCTGATAACTTCCAGCTACATACATACATACATACATACTCATACATACATACATACATACATACATACATACATAATATATACATACATACATACATACATACATACATACATACATACATACATACCAGTTGCCGAATAACAGGCAGATCTGTAGTGAAGACATAAGGCAACATGGTACTGAGGTTCGCGGCCGAAAACAAAAGCGTATGGCTTATGTCTTGTGCACCAATGACTCTCACGATTATAGCAGCCTTGTCATCACAAATATGACGTAATTTCCTTCCTGTAGATCTATACGTATCTGTGAATCAACAACGCCACTGTGTTTTCTGCTGCATTAAACACTCTGATTGATTTATGTTCCCGGGGTATCGCATTCTTTCCTCTTTGCTGTTGCTATGATGATGACCAGGATACACAATAGGCACATCTCACCCTAAACTGACTCTGTTCTTAGACTGCACGGAACATATACACATTGTCAGCGTCTCTTAGCTCCAGAGTAACTCTTTCGAACATTCTCTCCCAACAGAGGTAGCTCCGTCATAAATTCTTATACAACCTCTGTCATAATACGAAGATTTCTCGGGTTCTGTCAGTTTCCCCTACCAGCACAATATTGCAACTTAAACTACCTGACAATATTTCAGCCAATGAAAACAACGAATGCATGAATAACCAATGTGTTGCCACACAGGCCTGTGCAATGATGCAGCCGAATCAGATGAGGTCTCCTTTATTTAATAAAATACGTTTTCTCATCACTAATATTGAGTTTTCACGACATTACGAACACAGAAAGATCCTCACTCATCTTGTTGAGTTGGGCTGGTTGGTTGATGCTGACTTGCTGAAGCAGTTGACAATAGGTCAATCCACCCTGATTAGTCGGAGCTGCATGAGAGGTGTCTGACGGTCAGTGAATGACAGAGTCAATCATTTTATTCGTCATGTATTGGGGGATACGGAAATTGGCAAATAAATTTTATTGGATATTCTGGTACTTTTCCAATCGAAGTAGCCCATTATTGTGAGTTGTCGGTTTGGTAAGTCATATTCAATACAACAAAGTCGAACTTTTACCAATTTCTCATTACGAACATCAATTGCACATAAACTGCAATTTTCAAAGGAATAGATGTTTTAATTTCTCAAATGTTATCAATACGTATCTCATTCTGTAACCTCATTAACTTAAAATAAATCATACATCCTGTCCACACCTAAATGTGAATAAAAGGAAATATGACAAAACGATAGCTTGGAAATACCATACTTATCGAGGGTGTTTATCCTTTTTTTCTTGTTGTGAAGGTGTGTTTGCGACAATAATAATTGTCCTTCTGACGTTAAGGAGAAATAACGTGTAAAAGAATACACCAACGTTATTTTCATGTATGTGCGATGTATAAGGTGACGCCAACTAATATTACTCCCACGCAAAGATTGCTGTGTTTTTGAACGGCCTAAGATTTTTATATCAACAAGTAGTCATCTATATTGTCCGCCTTTGTAAACTGCCCTGCTATATTGTTTTGTAAACATCTCCCATTATAGATCACCCTCATTATAATACAGGATCATTGGATGCTTATAAAGATAATACTACATCCTCCCTGAAATACGAAACCCCTTCCAACTTGATTAAGGATAATTGCATTTTCTCGAATCAAGCTGATACTAAAGAATATGTTATTCAGATATATGTTTAGATTGAAAGTATAATTATGAATTGCGTCGCATTTGCTCCCGCATTTTCACTATCAAAAGGTATCAGTGACTTATATTTGTTCAGTACAATGCCAATAAGGAATTTCTAATGCATCAAATATCTCTTTTTTTCTATTAATGACTTTGGTAAGGTGTTCCTGTTTTAATATATATTTATTTCAGAATAAGAAATGAATTAATTGATAATTCTATTCTAAACTTCTTAATTGATATTTTTTAACAGAAATGAGTTTTGTTAAGTTCCCTCCATCATATGATAATTATGCAATTAGTGATAAAAACATTACTGGGCAGTGACGACTGACGACAATTTAAATCAATATGATATATGATAGTTTATATATATTATAATATAAAATGGAGTTGCTTCCTCTCCGTATGTTAATCCACGTATATCACCAAGGATCCAGAGATGGGATCAGAGATAATGAACGTTGTAAATTTATTTTTTAAACTGCGTGTATGAACGGTATATTGATCTCATTTGCACCCTTGAGAATCATTTTGAGTATAAGATAAATATCATTCGTCAGTTCAGGTACTAAAAGTTTAGATCATTATTTAATTAATAGGCACTGAAGCACGTTGTCCAAGAGTGAATGAGTGAGTTGGGGTTTCACGTGGTTTGAACAATATATCAGTGGACGTGGATGATAAGCATCAAAAAGAGAGTGGACAGATCAGGGAGAAACGGATCGAAAGGATGAGGGAAAGAAAAGAATAGTGAGCAATAGACAGCAGGTTTCTGAACGACTCAAATTTGGTCTGGCTTCTCACCGTCGACCTTTGCTTCTGTTTGACCACCAAGTCTCAAGCAAATCTCATTGGCTTGCCGCAGGTACCTTCTAGCAATCAAAATGCGTCTCTTGGTGGCCTTCAAAGAGATCGCATGTGCTTCTTATAAATTTTCCATTTTACAGAGAACAAGTTGAAGTCATTAACAAATGTCTATTAATATCATTTTACCCAGCAGATTTAGTTTAAACATTTCAGTCTTTGACGAAACAACGGTCAGTGACATTAGCATATAAACGTCGCATACGACTAATATATAATTATTTAGAAACCTAGTATTAATATTTGTACATGTTTTGGTTGTTTTTGTTTCTCAGCATGTTTATGGTTAATTTGTTTCACGAAATTTAATATCATTAAATGATTACTACAAACTAAAATTCGAAACGTTTATTCAACGTATCTGTTTCCAGAATAAGCATTCGGATTGTTACGGTCTACTAAAGGACAACGTTGACGAATGCAAAGTTTGCATTGCGACAGATGATCATAGCTTTCGTTTTGACTTGTTCGTCCAACAAACCGAGCTAGGGTAAATCGAATGTACATAAAATACATTAATTCGGGTATTTAGGCAGTTCGACATTCGGAAAACAGTCGGAAGGTTTTGGTTTCCGAGATCTGAAAAGCGTACAAGCGAAATGCAATTCGGCTGCACCATAGATTACGGGGCGAATTCGCTGACTGGCTGATTTGAATTATGTCAGAGGCAAACCTGACGGCTCACGTAACGGAGCCTGGTGAGACCTACACGCGTAATGGAGTGGAGCATGTAGATTTCATTTCAATGAGACTGCGGCTTGCTTAGTTCTCGAGGTCTCTGGAGCTCACAAACCACCACACCACCATAAGGTATTGAGTCAAGTGGTGGCGTCTTCTAAGAACCTTTTATGAAAGGAAAGAATACCAATTTTCAGAAAATATTTTCAATTATTACAAACATTTTTTAATTACGTACTAAATTCGGTTAAGCTCAGCAAAACAGTTTCCCTAACTCGAATGATTAAAAGTGTTCAGATTGACGTTTCTACAACGAGTTTTCGTTTGATAGGTGACACCCTAATCTACGACCATAGATAATTAGTTACTCGTTGAGTGATGAGACTTACCCACTGAAGGAAACATATTTTGTTTAATTAAACCTATATTGTATGTGGAAAATTTGAACAATTAAGAAAATTAAATAATATGATCCAGTGCATTTATTGAAAACGAACGTCACAACTGCATTACCGTTAGGAACTAAGTTTTCGAGGGATGGTGTACTTATCTCGCACAATGTCGGCACCAACTTGGAGGAAAGTGCTTCGTGCTTTTGTTAGAAAAAATATTTCGTTAATAATTAAGTTAAATGTTTCCTCATAAATAAAAATGAAGACTACTTACAGCTTAATACGTATTCATATGTAAAATGTCAAAGCTTTGAGAATCGAAAACATGCCATTTTAATCTTACCTATTTTCGTTTCGTGTCATTGTTTTCTAAGTTGAAACAGTTAACCAATGAAATCATACATTTTAAAATAATTAAACTGCTTTCAGACCTTGAATTACGATGTCACAGGCATAATTAATCAACATACACTAAAGAGTTCAAGCATTATAGGTGAAACAAGGTCATATTCGACAAAGGTCATTAAAATATCCTCAGTCTTGTCGAGTTATGTTTAAACGTCAAGTTCTGATTGTTGACATTTTAATTACATTAACGAGTCATGTGTTCGAGCAAGGTATATCTACTCGCCCTGGTTTTCATATTACTACGAGAAATGTTGTCATTTGGTTAATTCGAATCGACAGTTAATTAAAGAAGCGAACAAACAAGTGTGATGGAGCGAGGTTAGAATTTGTGTAAACTTATCTAAGGATTCCTTTAGACACGACAAATTTTCTCGGCAGATCAGAAAAGATTCCACACATGTACATCGAGATGGTTCCATGTTCGATCTATTTACTTACTTCCAAGCAAACCTGATATATCGATCCGGATCCATTTTTACCTTCATGTTAAGAAAGACGAAGTGATTAGTGCTTGCGATATGCTATTCGCTATTGTGATAATTCATTATATACAGTCCTTTAGCGATACTATCACGTTAATATTCAATAACCATAATGTTTAGATTAATGTTACATATTATTAACATTTTACAAATGAATGAGAATAATAAATGATTTTATTCAAAAGCTAAATTCCATCGTTTATTGAAAGAGTAACATTTTCGACCTAATTTATGTAGAATCTATGCAATGGGTACTTGAATGATGAACATAGGTGCTATGAACCATACTCAATTTGAGTTTCATTGTGTTTCACAACGCTGAACTTTCGTAAAAGCCTTTAAATTGTAGAATGTTATTGTCAAATGGTTAAAGCATGACGGAAGGAAACGTATGGTAATTTCTGTCTTCCTTGTAGATTCTTAAGTTTATCAGATTCTTCAATTTCTGCAATTCCTCGTTAGACTGATCAAATATATCTGTGCGATAGAATGAAACCGGATTTACATACATTTCAATCGTTTTAAGAGGTTAAAAACATAAACCCTGAAAGGAATAACTATGTGAAAATCTCAAGTCGTTTGAAAATTAGTTTGCTTGAGGGAACGACTGCAAATCATCGACGGGCTCTCTTTACTTCTTGCTTTCATATTTCATTTGTCAACTTATTTATTAAAGGCATCGAATTTACATTTTTACAGGTATAATAATATAAAATATAAAAAAACTCACAAAACAGCAAAATCAATAACCTGATGATTGAGGAAGAACGGTAAAGTAAATTCTGACTATTCATGACAAATTTTTTCTTTTGATATATATAAATGTTAACGTAGAAACTTAGTTGATTTTAGGTACAATAAGAAAAAATAGCATCACAAAAGAAATAGAGTTGCTGGAAATGTCTCCTCAGGTTTAATCATTTATCGTAATGTTTACATATGTAACGAGCTTTCTCCTCTCTTCCGAAAGGTCACTGCCGACAAAAGACATTCTGTAATTTTACACTTCCACCAAGATACAATAAGTGTCACCTTATTCTTTCATTACCTTTTAGATAGGACGACGTGACAACAAGATGATCAACTTCCACATGTATTAAATAAGGTTAGATAGTATAAATCTACCTGCACTAGTGTTACTAGTGTATCGTGATATTTCGACACTGGCTGCATACAAACTAATGGTATGTCGAAGAATATCACCAGACCAATATAGTGTAACCTTTGTCAAATCTTCGCCTCTAAAAATGGTGTTGTGTTTAGTTCTTGTTTAACGTAGACAGTCTTAAAGGGACACAAGTACGTTTTGAAAAACATTATTTCTTTAAATTTCAGCAACAAACAATAGTTTCTGCCAATGTGTTATCTTCAGAGTATCATAAAGTATCACGTACTACCACAAACATATATTTCCTTTTCCCTACATTACTTTATTTATCTAAAACACGTGCTACTGTCCCTTTAATTTCTCACAGAGAATACAACAAGAGGCAAGGATCATCAACATTATTAGACGACGTAAATGATTGGATACACCATTCGCGAGTTTCACATTAAATTTTCTCTAGCTTTGCGCATGCGCAGAACAATGTTTTGCGCATGCGCAGGACAATGTAGACATCGACTGGTGGATTTCCGGTCTGACGCTATGCAGATCGCTAGTGTAAATCAACTGTAATATCGAGTTGATTATACAGAATATAACCATCGCAAAGTCAATGTTTAGAGCATAACAATATATCCCAGTGGGCACAACAACGTTGTTACAACGTTGAAAATTGGTTTGTCGTCAACGTTGAAACTAGGTTAAAAATTGTAAAAGGTTGTATATGAAAGTTTTTTAGACGTTGAAATCTGACGTTGTCTCAACGTTGGAAGATGACCTTTTATCAACATTGAGGTTGAAAATATACGTTTTTCAGACGTCTGTATCTGACGTTGAATCAACATTGAAGTTTGAGTGGCCCAGAGCCTGCTAACTTCATCGGGCTGACGAAGTTTTGCTCATCGGTTCTTCTTCGACCGGACGTCGACAAATGAAATCGACTGAGCATCGGTCAATCTTTGATTTACTAATTTATCTCCTTCAGTACAGCATTTTTATAAACAAAAGTGATACAATGGTAATACAATTTGACAGTAATTCTTCCAGTTACCTAAAATATTGCTCTCTTGTAATTAGTATTTATTTAAGGGGTATTGAGCTCGAGCATACCGTAGGCTACAGTTAATTACTAATTATTAGTAAACTGTCACCTCTTTGACATCTTACTCTCTGCTTATTTTACAGTTGAGATTGATAATATCAAATTTTAATTCCTGGATGTAATTTTCTGGATTAAAAACGTATTCATAAAACAAGTACATTATACCGAGAAATGCTCAGAATTCAGAAAAAAATCTCCTTTAGTACAGCATTTTTATTAACAAAACTGATACACTGATAATTAAATTTGACAGTGAGTCTTCCAGTTTCCTTGAAAAGAATGACCCCATCGGTCTTAAATAAAGTGTGTTCCTGAAAAAATAAAACATTTAGATAATATTTAATGAAATAAAACAAAATAGTACTAGTTACCTTTACTAAAATCTACAAAACATATGAAGAATTATATTACATAAAGTGATTAAAATCTTATATGATAAATATATTACAACTAGTTATTATTAATTTAATTCTTGTAAAAACATACAAATGTATGAAAAACGGAAATTTAATGATTAAAGGTAATACTTACTCATATATTTCTCTGGCATTTGTATTCTTGGAACGATAATAGGTAATAGTACTTGTGTAGTCTGATTTAGGATTGCAAAGCAAAACCCCTCCTGAAATTAAAAGTTTCACATACACTGGTAGTTTGATCATTTATCCATTAATTTTATAAAAATACATTTAATGTCAATTGTTGTTATCTGATTAACTCACACATAATTTTGGTGGCAATTAAAAATATTCTTTTAATTTCTTTCATGGAGTTATTATCCCCGGGTTTAGTTTTGTCTACTTTTTCAAGGACCTGAAAGTGTTACAAAATATTTCATCTAAAAACTGTCTTGTTTATTTCAATATGAATTTAAAAAATTTGCAGAGTGACAGTTTGTCCTATTACAACAAGATTTACCTCAATTATAAATTTATAATATATAACAAAGAAAAAAGTTAGGCCTAGACATATTGTACGAGTTGACATTATTTTGTATCAACGTCAGTGAACTTTGACCTCACGCAAATTATGTTTAAATTTCACTGTCTTATGAACAGAAACTTTGGGGAAAGAATCCAGGTGGCAGTAAATAACATGAACATCCAGTCATAATAATATTTGTTGTCACTCAACCATCAAAACAATTCAGTGATGATCATTTGTTTTTTTCTGACCTATAAAACGTTGCCCACCATGGCATACATGTATGCCTTAGTTACCGGCTACACAGCAATTAAAATATTTTATAAAAATCTTCAAAGCCTAGGTACTGATCGATTACAAATTCTTGAATTCATTTGACTAATTCATTTCTGCAAGCCAACACACTGACATGATTAGCCTATTAAGGTCAACTTTACCGTAACTTTGAAACAGTAATTTGGATATACTATAACATATACTCATCAACAGAAAACATGAGCAAGAGTAAAGAGTAACCTTTGTGTATCAGTCCAGATTTTACTTTACAGACAATGAAAAGATTATCAAGTTTTTAAATACTTTCTTTTAACTAGGTGCAGTTTGAGTAACATCCACTGGAGCAGACGACACTGGGTTATCATCAAAACTTGCATAGTGAATTTAAAACGAAACATAAATATAAAAGTGGGATTACGATGTGGGATTCAATCATTAGTGAAATATTTTTATGTCAAATGACTAAAAGCAGAAGGCTAAATAAATACAGTTTATTTCAACTATATTTTTTTTCTAAAATGAAAAGATGCCTGAAAATTTTCATGTAACAAAAACAGCAATATATCTATAAAAACAATTATTTTCCAATTGTTTAATTCATATAAAAAGTGGAAGTACCATTTATTGATTCAATTTACAATGTATTTAAAACAAAATGTAAACAGGAATCAATTAGTTGGAAGTGTGTTGTATTCAGACGTTGAAACAACGTTGTCCCTAAAACCAATCTCTTAATCAACGTTGAGAAAAGATTGATGAACCAAACAACTAAATTTCAACGTTGAATCAACGTTGATCCAACGTTGTGTGCCTGCTGGGTAGCCTAAAAATGAGTATTCAAACCAACGAAATAATGAATTTTGCCCACATATGCGCCATATTGACATTTGATGACGACCAAGAGTTTGTTTTTGAAGCAAAAGATCGCCAGGTTTTGATAGATTTGGCACTCGTGGAGAGTTGAGTTTACACAAACTTAAGTTGAGTGTCCTGCTTATCTTATCGTTTTTTTCTGTTTTATAGACACAAAGAAACACACAGAATGGGATATATGTATTTTTCACATTATGATATTTAACATTAATTTTATTTGGAATTAAATAGTTATTTATGATGGCATTTCTCACTGCGACATGTCATCCACTTGTTCAATATGATGATTGTTAACCTTGTTTGTGAGGACAATAAGTAACATGATTCAAATGACATATTTATCCTACTTTTTGTAAATAAATAAGATAAAAAAAATTGGATAACCAGCGATACTTTAAGATAACTTGCCTCTGATCAACTACCTTGAAAAGCATTTTTTAAGAAATAGTAAATTTGATATATTTTCAGTGTCACTTTGTTGTCATGTCTATAGGCTTCAAAATCAGATGAACAAAATATGTGGGGACCAGTAATTATTACACTTTGATTGCAAAACTTTATATGATTATTAAAATCATTACATAAATTATTGTGTGTCTGTCTATAAGCTAAACTAATATGTAAGCAAACAATAAATGGCTTGGAATAATGAGGGAAATATCAAACGCAGGGAAACATTAATCGCATTGAAGATATGTTTTTGTTTTAATTAAGTGTAAAAGGAGTAACGGGACATTCCCTTAAATCTTAATATACCTATCACAATAGACATGAATAACACATGAATTATCAAAAAGGTGTACGAATGCTAAACCTTTACAAGATTTTTTAAGATATTATCAAGCAACAGACTTCATAAATACAAAGATGTTCAAAGCAAAAGGATTTTGTATTGTTAAAGAAAAGATATTAATTCAATCATTAGTGAAATATTTTTATGTCAAATGACTTAAGGCAGAAGGCTAAATAAATACAGTTAATTTCAACTATAGTTTTTTTCTAAAATGAAAAGATGCCTGAAAATTTTCATGTAACAAAAACAGCAATATATCTATAAAAACAATTATTTTCCAATTGTTTAATTCATATAAAAAGTGGAAGTACCATTTATTGATTCAATTTACAATGTATTTAAAACAAAATGTAAACAGGAATCAATTAGTTGGAAGTGTGTTGTATTCAGACGTTGAAACAACGTTGTCCCTAAAACCAATCTCTTAATCAACGTTGAGAAAAGATTGATGAACCAAACAACTAAATTTCAACGTTGAATCAACGTTGATCCAACGTTGTGTGCCTGCTGGGTAGCCTAAAAATGAGTATTCAAACCAACGAAATAATGAATTTTGCCCACATTTTTCGCCATATTGACATTTGATGACGACCAAGAGTTTGTTTTTGAAGCAAAAGATCGCCAGGTTTTGATAGATTTGGCACTCGTGGAGAGTTGAGTTTACACAAACTTAAGTTGAGTGTCCTGCTTATCTTATCGTTTTTTTCTGTTTTATAGACACAAAGAAACACACAGAATGGGATATATGTATTTTTCACATTATGATATTTAACATTAATTTTATTTGGAATTAAATAGTTATTTATGATGGCATTTCTCACTGCGACATGTCATCCACTTGTTCAATATGATGATTGTTAACCTTGTTTGTGAGGACAATAAGTAACATGATTCAAATGAGATATTTATCCTACTTTTTGTAAATAAATAAGATAAAAAAAATTGGATAACCAGCGATACTTTAAGATAACTTGCCTCTGATCAACTACCTTGAAAAGCATTTTTTAAGAAATAGTAAATTTGATATATTTTCAGTGTCACTTTGTTGTCATGTCTATAGGCTTCAAAATCAGATGAACAAAATATGTGGGGACCAGTAATTATTACACTGTGATTGCAAAACTTTATATGATTATTAAAATCATTACATAAATTATTGTGTGTCTGTCTATAAGCTAAACTAATATGTAAGCAAACAATAAATGGCTTGGAATAATGAGGGAAATATCAAACGCAGGGAAACATTAATCGCATTGAAGATATGTTTTTGTTTTAATTAAGTGTAAAAGGAGTAACGGGACATTCCCTTAAATCTTAATATACCTATCACAATAGACATTAATAACACATGAATTATCAAAAAGGTGTACGAATGCTAAACCTTTACAAGATTTTTTAAGATATTATCAAGCAACAGACTTCATAAATATTTTAAGATTGCAAACAATCTTTCAAACATTCTGGCCATCATTTTATATGCTTTCAGGAACTCATGTAGATACGTAATGGAGAATGCATGAGGAGCAGTGGATTCTTTAAAATAATCAACGAGCCCCGAAGGGGCGAGTTGATTATTTTAAAGAATCCACTGCTCCGAATGCATTCTCCATCTTAATCCATGTATGACGTCACGAAATTATAATTATCTATCAGTTAATTATTTTCTTATATATATCATACATTACTTGGCGCTCGATGTTTAATTAGCGCACATTTCGGTGGCCACTCATCGGAGATCGGACATGACGCTACCGCCTTATCAAATGGATTCTTCCATGCACGTGCGCCTCGAGAATTGCTTGCAGAATCCGATCAGTTTGATACCACGTGTATAAAAACTTGATCATTTCATTTCAACTGTGATGGCTGGGTTGAAACGACGGCAATGGATTTAGACGATATTGCATGCACACAATCTACTTTCCGCGAGGAAAGCAGCGGAGAGGAAGACAACCTGATACCACTAAAGGGTAAGTGAAAACAGTTTATGATTTTGTGTTTATTTATCCAAGAGAAAGTAAAAATCTGAAAGGTTAATATGATTGTTTGATTCACATTTTGTTTCAAGACTGGTGGAGTAGACAACAGATATGTTTATTGTAAGGATTAATTTTAGTCTTTATTTGAGACGCTGGTTGATGTAAAAAGAATCATACATTATAATTTTAAATTGTGCATTTCAGACGCAGGAGATGTTCAACTCGAATCTGACGTACAGAGTTCGGAAGACGACCTATTACTCATCAAGAGTTTGGAGACCTTTGAAAAATCCCAAACAACCCGACTGCAAATCTGTGGGGATGAGGAAATCGCTAAGAAGAGTGTAAGAAGGTATTTAATCTCGCTTTTCATTTCTTAATACTGTCCCATGCATGTCGATATATTATGAAAAAAATGATAGTTTTATATATTCGTAGCAACTATTTGAAATGGCTTTTGGTTATCAATTTTAGTTCCACACTTAGAAAAATGTATCAAAATTAAAAACCTTTTGAACCATTGTAAATCGTCGTAATTAAAAATTCAAAAGTGCAATAATAATTATCAATTTGTGAGAAAACTGTATATTATCGTATTTATAAAATGCGTAATTATTGTCCCCCTAGAATTAAAAATTGATTAAATTTGTTTTTCAGTTTAGCTCAAAACACGGAGAAGAAAATAAAGTGGGCAGTGAACATCTTCGAAACCTGGATGGCCGAAAGAAACAAGATTGCTCGTACCGATCCCAGCATCAGCATCATCGACTCGGAACTAAACTATATGACGACGGATGAATTGAATTTCTGTATATCCCGGTTAATCTGCGAAATGAAGAAGGTAAACGGGGAGGAGTATCCTGCGCAGACCCTCTATGAGATAGTCATTCAGCTGCAGCTATTCTTTGAACAAAGGGGCAAGTACTTCAAGTTCTTAAGTGATGACGAATTCATGCAAGTCAGAAATACCCTTGACCATGTCATGAAGGAGAGATCCTCTTCTGGTATTGGAACAGAAAAACGCAAGGCGCTCATTATCACGGAATCGGAGGAGAACATGCTTTGGGAGAAGGGTGTACTCGGTGTGGACACGCCAAGGAAACTGCTTGATTCTCTTGTCTATTTGGTTGGCTTAAACTTCGCCTTTCGAGCTGGGCAGGAACACAGGAATCTTCGCTGGAATAATCCTCAGTTA
The DNA here is from genome assembly GCA_921293015.1 of Phorcus lineatus. Lineage (NCBI taxonomy): Eukaryota > Metazoa > Mollusca > Gastropoda > Trochida > Trochidae > Phorcus > Phorcus lineatus. Next base: position 9,159,595 of record OV121083.1, read on the forward strand.
ACACTAGTACAATCTGAAGATGGCACAGAGATTTTGAGATATAGAGAAGATGTTTCCAAAACAAACCAGGGTGGCCTAAAGAGTAGGAAAATCAAACAGAAAGTTGTCTACGCCTTTCCCAATAAAGTGAAACCAGAGCGATGTCTCATCAGGATCTTTAAGTTGTATGTGCAACACTGGTAGGTAATACTATGACACGTATTCTAAACGTACCATGAATAATCTCTGGATTATCGAAACTATATAAGCAGAATGTATATTGAACATATACTAAACATGTCTTATGATAATTGGTATCTGGTATATTAACAATTTTGATAGTGGTTGAAGTAATATATGCTTTGGTCAAAATAGTTTAAATCGTCTAGTCTACATCCTATATATCTGGCTTTTATCAAAATATATATTATCGTAAATTCTTTACAGTTAAACCTTGCTGTATTCTACAAACTAAAATGTTGCTTTCAGTCTGCCTACACTTCTAATGTTTATTTTTATATTTCAGTCCAGATGAAAAGTCGGCCATGGCTTTTTACCTCCGTCCTTTAGGGAAACTGAAAGGAGATATTTGGTTCTCATCGGCGCCGATTGGGATCAACCAACTTCGCAGTACCGTCACTAAACTATGTGCAGAGGCTGGACTCCAGGGCCACAGAACAAACCATTCTCTACGGGCAACTGCAGCTACCAGACTGTATCGGGCAGGGGTGGATGAACAACTTGTGTGTGAGGTGACAGGGCATAAAAGTGAGGCTGTCAGAGATTACAAAAGAACCGATGAGACGATGAGAAAACGAGTCGGCAACGTCATCAACTGCTCCGAGACGCAACCTTGCGAAAAAGCCTCCAGATCATCAGATGGTCTGAATATCACTATCAGTCTGAATGTCAAATAAATTGAAATAATGCTTCACTTGTTTTGTTTTTTAATGGCACAGTGATAAGATACTCGGGGCTCGTTGATTATTTTAAAGAATCCACTGCTCCTCATGCATTTTCCATTACTGATAAGATATGCGGAATAGGTTTGTGTGAAATGCCCGACACCCCTCCAGACTGGACAAGTCCATGTGCAGTGGATTCTTTAAAATAATCCACTGTTCACACAATAGAGTGACGTCATCATCATGGATTAAAAAGACAGTTAATGAATAATGTATGTGCAAAATGCCAACTTGCCTAACATGAGATGTATAGAAATGTACTTAAGAAATAAGAATTAATAAGATTTGACTTGTTGTTTGTTTTTAATCAAATCATGTTGATTTACTTGCACCTTTTTATTTCCATGCCAGGAGGTAACAGGACATATTTTTTCCCTATACAAATATGAAGATGTTTATTTAACAACAGGTATAAAGGTATGATCCCAAAAAATGGTACATTTAAGTTGATAAAGCAAATGTGGTTAAATTATATTTGTAAGTTGGATGTCCTTGGTCAGTTTCAGAAAATTAAGTTACAATAAAAACAGTTTTTAACAATATCTATCAACTTATATAATAAAGATTCTTTATGTTTTTCTAATGATATTTTTCATTAACTCACTTTTTATACAATCCAAAAGTATTGGCAATCTTTTCATGTTCATACCATATACTTAAACTTTAGAATACAAACATATTAATTGTAAACATATAACCAGTTTGCCAGTGTTACTATTGTAATTGTACATATACGAAATATTACTTCGATTTGTTTATTTTATTACCAATAGCATTATATGACTTCATATTGTTCCAGATGAAGCAGTCGCAGTTCTGTCCAGAGTTAAGTACAAGATTTGGGGTGACTTCAATATGTTCCATTTTTTTCTAAAGCATATCTGTTGAAGTCAGGAAGAGTTTTGAGAAAGTGTATTTTTCAACAAACAAGATTTTAAGGTCTTTTGAAAATAAGTGAAGGAAAGGAAATTAATAATCACATTTTATTAGATGATGTTCCAACAGTTTTTTTACTCATTACAGGGGTTAACACTTTCAACATTCAATTTTATGCAATCGAAGACTACAGTGATAAAAACAAATTGTGAATATGGATTTGTAATCTTCTTCGATTTTATAAATTTCTTCTGGATATTATTTTTGTGTGTAACTTATATAAAAGAGAAATTGAATAAATTTTATCAATATGATAACCAAAAAGAGCAACCAGCAGGGTTTATAGAACCACCTTAACATAAATGTTTCTTTCTCATTTAAGAAATATACCTTAGTTAAATTTAACATAATGAATACTTTGAACAAAGGAGAATGAAATGGTGTAATAAATAATTTTTACTTTCATTTGAACTTTCCTGCATGATTTTGTTTATACGTAGCAAAAAATCGAGTAGGACTATTTAAAAAAATACATTAAAACGGTCTTCCCTGTTTCTTTCAAATAATGTCAAGATCGACAGATGAAACTATGATTCATTCGCAATTGGTTCTTAAAAGATGAGGTTTTACATAAAGTCTGTTCTGATATAAAAACTAAAGTATATGTTGATCCGATCAAGTTATCATTGACGAGTTGTCTGCTTCGTAAGAAGTACTGTAACTTGGATTAATCAGTCGTAATTCTGCTTGACAACAGACAGTTTTCATCGTGAGAGGTGTCTTAATACCTAGAGACACAGGAAAAATAATGTTATCATTCTAATTATTTCTAAAACAAGCATTACGCTTGTTGATCTGTCAAGCTCCTAAGAAATCCTTACTATTAGCCAAACCAAAACTCCACCAGTCGATGGTTACATCGTTCTGCGCATGCGCTCAGCTAGTCGAAAATTATTGTGAAACTAGCGAAAACTCTGTAATTGACCGCTTGACATAGACTCCAAAGATACATATTTTATTGCTAGCGGTTTAACATCATATGCTGATCACCCTACCTGAGAGGGAGCAACAGCACCCTAAAAACTTAATTCTATTCTAAACATAGATGAAAACTGAGATGTAATTGAAAGTAAACAGTTTCTTATTACAATGGAAAGCAACCAGAGCCTATCTTATTCTTATCCGGACATCTGTACAAAATGTCATTTTAACTAAAACGAAACCTTCTGCAGTGAAACTGATTTTTGTTCAATATTTACTGATCAACCGTCACTTAAAATCTAAATTCCTGTTTGCAACAATTTCATGTTGAATTTTTCTGTCAAAGTGTAGTGTGTAACCGTCTGTCTGTGTTTAACAATGTTGTCTGTCACAGTATTCTCTTTCAAAATTGTTTCAGCTTCTGGTGTGTCTCGCGGGCTGATCAAAGGCAAAGACCTCATTAATTAGTACACATCATATTTATGCAGCTTTAGGGGATTACATTTTTAGAAAGCACTGTGCGCTTGAATTCGGATATGATGTGATCTCCTTCCTTTCAGAAGACCTGAAGTCTGCTGCGACCAAAGATGGGGTCGTTTTGCAAATACGTCATGTGCAAAGTTCTAGAAAAAGTGTTTGATGGTTGTTTTGAAAATGCAGGTTTTTTAATGCAGACAATCAGTTCTATCTCAATGATATAAAAAGATTTAAATCTTATTTAATCTTTCACGTCACTGCAATAAGGCGCAGAGTTTCTCCGGTTACATCAGCCGCAAAACACAAGATAACGTTAAACACATATCGCAAATTATTGTTAATTATATGTAAAATAACATGACTTAAAACAAATGTTCATACTGCATGTTAGAATACCAGTAGTTCAGTAAATACATTGTATAAACCATTCATGCCTACACATTTCCTCTTATAGAGGAACATTCCTCAAATAACTACAAAACGACTCATATTTATTTGTTTGTTGTACTATCATATGCAGGTATGCAATCTGAAACCTTTTGAAGTAGTCGTACGCATTTTTAATCATGATTAACCTTTCAAACTAGTAGCCAAGACTTACATACGATATATTAGCACTTCCCTGATGTGCGTCATAAGAAGAAATTGATATAGGATATGATATATATAGGAACAAAGGATCGACCAAAGCTTGTATATACTACATATATTGGGGGTGGTTGTCGTTAATGACCTATTTATTACTATATGTGTAAATGTATGCGTTCGTTTTATGTCATTGCATACTTATTAGATATAAGTATATGTATCCAATTCTGTTGTATTGATGTAGATATTTTTTACTTTAAAAAATCATTTTGATAATTACTTATTCTGAAAGGGTCTTTTTAAAAAGCCATCTCATGTTAATATGTTTCATAACCTCAGCCTTGGCATACATTATCCTATCTTACATCAAGGTGAAACAGGACAACTTTTGACAGAGACACATCTTTACTTACATCGATATTGATACGCTAATTTTGTTTCTTGAGTAAAGCTATTACTTACACACATCGTCCGTTCATACTCAAGTTTCGATAATTCAAAGGAAACAAAGTTGATGTATTTTTAAGTACATACATCCATGGTGAATATCTAAGCCAAATTTGCCTAAGCTTTATTTTGATTTGCAGACCAGCATTAGCTTTTACCGTTTTTTGAAATAGACAGTCGTTGCAGTTTCCCAGTGGAATAATTTCGTCTGTGATGATCTGATGAAATAGGTGAACAACAAATCGGCGTCCTTTGTAATCTTCTTATAGATAAGATAATTTTTAATCTCTTGCAAATTAAAAACGCAGCATTGAAGAACATTGTCAAACTGCATATGTCGACGGATCATGCATATTTTAGATCACAAGACACAAGTAACAGTTTCAACAGTGATTGTAGAACGAGGTGTGAAAGTGGTAGTAGTTCGAACTTTAACATGGGGCAATTTTTTAAAATGCACCTAGAGACTTGAAACGTGTTTTCAATAAAGCGTCATAACAGTACAAACAAAAAAGTAAATCATGACGAATTCATAACTAGCATAGTTTTTTCGCATTATCAACTTCTTTGCAATAATCACAGTTTGCTTATGACATTTGGTCACATAAATAAGTAACTGTCTACCACTAAGACAAAAACGCATGTGAAGGTCAAACACTGTGTGAAGGTCAAACAGGAAGTCTTGAAGACCTAAGCCTTGGCAGTCCTAGTTTATCTTTATTTTTATGTTTTTTTATGTTTTTTACTTACAATTTTATTTACTCTATAGATATGATGGATGCCTTCGTCTGAAGTTTCCCTGACAAAAATATAGTTTTATGTACAAATGTATGATGTAAACGGTTAAATTCTGAATACAAGTGCCGATTGAAACCAATATATCTTCGTGTATAATAAAAACTTGGATAGAACATTCAGTTCCAACACCATTTTGGTTCTATGATTTTGAAGTTATTACATGATTGCTACACGTATCTATCAGGATAAATCAGTCACGAAACAATGTTTATGTTATCAGTAAGTAATCTTCCCAATTCCCAATTTTCGAAAAATCACACGTTATTTGTACAAATAACTTTAGCGATAACTGTCCCAAATGAATAATGCCTATCGCACGTCATACTAGATACGTTCAATACTGCCCCTGCATTAGAGCCGAGAGGCAGGTGAATGGAAATATTGATCTCTCACCAGGTAGACAGATTCATCCATCACATAACACCACATGGAACCACACTTGTTTTCGATATATATATATATATATATATATATATATATATATATATATATATATATATAGCATGCTCAGTTTGATGAATCAGGGTTTCTTTGTACATATGATGATGAGGCGATTACGGCTAAGCGGTGTGTTTCGAGCATTTTAACTATATAATGCCTGCAGGTTTGATACAGGGACCAATTTTAAAGACCTAGTTTGTAAAAAGTGCAAACATCAGCTGAAGCTCTCTTACGTTACGAAGGTATTGAACTGTTTTTCGATGTAAAAGTGCGACCTGACATTTCTTTATTTAGAAACTCCTTACCGTAGACAACGTTTATTGATTTATAGAGAGTATAAAAAACGAGTCGTTTGCTTTTACTGTTGAATTTTGGATAGATGAATTGAAGACAACTCCGTATACAGGTTATTGACGCGCATTCGATATCAGGGCTGTTTAGTCCAAAGAGACCTGATATGAAATACACTCACACTTTGGATAAACTCTTTTAATCAAGGCTCAAACCACAACCATCAATGATTACCTGATTGACTGATTAGACTGACGAAATTAAGTAAGATAAACAATTTCATTGCATACCCATATTGTCATAATTTAATTAGTTGAATCAACTGATACGATTTTCTATTTTTTTTTAAAAACACTATAAATAATAGGACCAACAAAGAAACAAATCTTATCAACATTGTTTAACTACTTTCGCAAAGTGAATGTAAGTTAAAAAATTAAGTCACTATATTAATAATTTGAAAAGGTCATAACGAAATGGACAAATTGTGAAAGATTGTCGCAAAGTTGTCTCATGTTAACGATCTGAACGAAGTTGATGAACTCGTTTATCGCGAAAAAACCACTTTTTAACCACTTGAGTGCTGGACACTTCAATGACAGCTTACAAACAAGTTGTCCTTTGCCGTCACCTCGGAGGGACCTTTCGGACATAGTGATACTTCCCGTTACTTCTCGGAAAGTACAGGTATGGTAGTAACGATTAGTATTACTTTTTGCAAAGGTTCGCCGGGTGAATATATCAATAGAAGCATACGTAAAATCTCAACTACTGCCTTTCCACAGAACACAACCAGCTGTGACAAAAACATAGACACTGTATACGTTAAATCAATACATATGCGACATATGAAACACTTTAACATCAAATAAATCTTGTTTGCACGTCAATAGGATGTGAAGATGGTTATAAAGTTTACACAGCAACCGAAATCCTAGCCATTACAACACGATAGAACCTTTATCGTCTTCTACAGTTAGTATTTCAACGTAGGGATGATTATCGCCCGAAGGCTTGTCAACATGAAATAGCAAAAATAACATCCGTGATACAAGCTTCAAATTCAGCAATGCAACAAGCTTGGAAAAGAAACTGACATTTATTATGATTTTATCATGTCTTTTTAAGCATTTTCTTTTTAAATTAACATCAAATTATTTGTATGGCTGGGTCTTCTTTCGTTGACATAAAGGATTTTAAGGCTTGTTAAAGGAGCGGTTCATGACATTACCAATAATTAACATTCAAGAAATATCCTGAATGTTAATTGAACAGGAAATTGTCGTCGCCAAATTAAAGTCATTTGCTTTCGATGTGAATATACTTTGCATACTGTCCCACATTCATACCAAATGTAGCAATGTCGTAAAACAAGACTTAACACATATATCACACATCACGCACATCAACTACTGTAAAACGGCCCTTTTGTTTACAGTCGGAAGAAGGCAACTTTTCCGATTCATTGCCACTCAGTTCAAGATGGATCTCGCTTTCGATTTCCACTTTTTCATCAGGGGAAGACGTGTTACTGCTAGAGTTATCACCCCTTTGAGTATGCACGTGAACGTTTTTAGAAATCGAATGATGTCTCCGGGACCATACTGGTGGCATTCTGAGTGTAAAAGAGGGTCGGGTCAGAGAGCATTCACTCCCGGGTGTGTCGGTGACACCTGAGTACGAATATTCTTCGTCTTCCTCTTCCGTTTCAGGTATAGAATCCTGCCGATCCACTGTGTGAGAAGCGAGCCCAAGAAACATGCCGGGTCTCCTGTGATTGGTCAGTAGTGGAACACTGGGGCTACTGGGGGATCCTACAGACCGAGTGTCCAGACCATTGGCTTTGAATGTCATCCTAGCTTGGCCAACTTCTGGTGACACCAATGGCGTCGACGCAGCCGAGGTTGATGGTGTGTATCTCCATCTCTCACCGTGTATTGAGTCGATGAACTTTTGAACAGCAGATAACTGATTTTTCTTCGCTAACTCGTCCCTGTATTTACCTAGGCCCCTCACGAACACATTTGCCTCTCTTTCCAATGTTTCTGAAGGTTTCCGTCTCACGTAGATACCTAACACACCAATAACTCCAATACCGTACACCAACACAACGGCTATGGTGAATCTCATGGCACCATTATGGTCATAAGCTGGAGTTGAAGAGTTCACGCATGACGTCGTCGTAGTCGTATCAAGTATAACACCATTGTAAGTAACATTTGATACTCCATGTTCTTGAAACGATACATTGGCCACCATTTTAAACGTCTTGGTTAAACATTCATCATCCGCTAAGTGACTACGATATTCTCATTATCCAGTCATGAGAAGAGGCTTATATGCAATATCCCGGCACGCAACGCAGCCCGTCCCACCCAAAGAAAACCGATTAGCCTTAAGCATGTTGTGAGCGATTTGAAGACGGGACAAGGTAAAAAGCAATCAAGCATTATTGTCGCAGTATTATGTTGAGAGGTATAAAGCATTAAGTCACGTGATCAGTCTCGTAACAGCTGGTTGACCATGCTTAAGTCGGCGGACTCCGATTTCAGTGGCATTGTGTCCCACAAACAACTTACTAGTATGTTTGTAATGTACAATGTACAAGCACTATTACTTAACATTGTTAACACGTCGTTTACACCAAAATATATCAACATGAAAATATATGACTTAAGCTTGTTATAAAGCGCTAAGCAGGACACGTGACGTTAATATACTTAAGAGCATTAGTTTATTGTTATATGAGATATGCATATATATGCTTTACCACATGTAATAGTTAATGGTTGTTCAGGCTGCTAACGTTTTATTAATTCGATAGTTCTAGATTTGAACACGTTATCTAACACAATCGTTACAGAGTTAAATTCAAAGTATGCTTTTGAACAAGGAAATCTTACACATTTTGTTCGCTTAACAAGATGATTGAAGGTTGAATACCGGCAGCATAAGTCAGTGCATTTGCCGTCCATGTTAAACACTATCGCTATTGTGATGTCGAGGGATAAAGTAAGTGAGTGAATAATGTTCATCGTTCTGTCAGCTATATTACAACTAATTAACACGTGTCTGTGCCATTAAAAAGATAGTAGGCACGTCCTTAATGGGAGGGAAAGGGAAGGAGAAAGAGGGATGGTCAGATAAAGTGAGAACGACCAAAATTTCAATCTTTCAAATTATTTTGGTACAATGCAGTCCGATAAATCGAAAACTGTAAACCTGCAGTTATTTAGTGGAGGCTATACCCACTTCGTCAGCCTAGGTCGTCAGCATAACTTGTATCATATTCCATAGAGGTAAAAGGGGAAAATTAGTTCATTTAAATGAAATGTTAAAACAGTCAAAATGTTTAATAATCCATATGTAGGGTACATTTCCATAAACCTTTAACATGTATTTTCTGACTGCTTTTAATAATAGTAAATGAAAAGTATAAATAACTGATCATTATCTTAATGCGCATGAATGTAATCGAATGGCAATGACAAATAATAAAATGCAAGGGAAAACGTATGACGTTTCAATAGTGTACACCTCACAAATTGTTCATGATTTAAACATTGTTTAATCTTTATAGTGATAGGTAGACTATAGTATGGAGTCGAATTTGATTCAAATGTTAAAGGTCCCTCAGTCGGCACATCATAGTTAACAGATAATCACGATATCACTTGCACATCACACCTATTAATTGCTGACAGTCACACTTTTCCATGGAGAATCTGTTACTAGCAGATTTTACTTAGTTGTCAGTCACCTAGGCCATGGTTTGGAAAACTCTTGACTAGTTGAACCAAAACCATTTTTTCCCCAGTTTATCCTAACATACATCTGATTGGTTTCACAATCGGTAAGAAGCTTAAGAAGTCATACTTAGCATTACGCATCTTTCACGGGATAAGCTTATTGTGTTGTGTTATGTTGTGTTGTGTTGTACTATAGTGTTGTGTTGTGCTTTATTGCTTTTCTGTAGTAAAATTGAGAACTGAAATGTTTTGATTCCACAACCAATCACAATTATGATATGACTTTAATTCGAACCAAAATGATACCCTCAAAGAATCACTACAATATTATTCCATTGTAACAAAATGTATAATCATGTAACCCAAGTAAGGTTTTGCTTCAGTCCTACAACACCAAAAATTGGATAAAAGTAAATGAAACTTCTGTCACGTTTATACAAATGCCAATGCTGATTGAAGAGTCGTAAAATATCCTGAATTGGAAGAAATTGCAATACATCACCCTATTTTTGATCTGAGCAAAAAAAAATTCTACATCTTTAGTGGAATTGTGGTGTTTCTGTGCTAGCATTGATTAATAAGGCACATAGTCTTTGACTATTAATGCTGTTAGGTCATGGGTTATAATAAGCGATACAAGTATAGTTTTATATACCTTTGCGAGATATCTTTTGATAAACTACGGATTCGAATTCATTTTATGCAGAGAAGTTTAATTAGTTGTGTAAATATTCGTGTATTGTTGGAAGTATAATAGTAATTCCTCTTCATAAGTAGACAATAAAATTCCAAAACAATTGGTAGAAACACGCGATAACGTCGATTCTTTTGTAGACTTATGGGTGCATATACACGTGAACTAGTTACTGGAACGGAGCTGTTTGTAAGGAACATACTTAAGTAGATTTTTGTGCTTTGGTGTGTAAGTTCAGAGAGAGAGTGAGACAGAGAATCTGAGAGAGACAGAGAGAGAAAGAGAAAGAGAGCATTTCATAAAATCAATCATTACCACAACTGATGCCACTCAGATGGAATAATAGTACGTTCATCCTAAAGTGACACACCCTTTACAGTGTTTACGACACATGAGGCTGTCATCGATTCATCTAATGTAATCTCTTAATGTAAAAGCGTAGCACAAGGGATTGACGAGAATTCATCTACCACCAATATCTTTATGAATTAATCATATTCTCTACTCAACTATGTTCAATAAAACCCAGAGAGACGTTTAAGGATTGTGAAAATGCATTACATGAGAGGGTTGTGTTAATTACGGCTGGAATTGTAACATTGATATCGTTATTTGTTATGCGTTTTCAAAGATGCATGCTTCATTGACACATTCACGCAATCGTGGTACGCTCTGGTGCGCTTAAGTGCGTACCATCACGGTAACTTTAGGTACCATCACTGGACAAACTCTGCGAAACATTTGTGGCATTGCTTGACATTGCCGACCAAAAACCTTCGACATGTCAAAGCTCAAGCCACGCACTCAATTACGCTCCATTCCGTGTACTATACCCAAATGTGAGCAAACTATATTTAATCTATGCGTAATAGTGTCAATTCAAACCACATTACGCACAAAGGGGTACTTAAAGTCAGGAATGATTCCGTCCCTTTCCTCACTGGAGAGCTTGGGTCTTGGATGAGCATTGTTTGTTCGTTGTTTCCCATAGAGGGAAAGGGATATTACGCAATGCCACTTACAAAGGTTTTCTTTAGTTCCTCACTAGTGTTACCGGTACTCACAGTTTAGTCACTGGTACAACTAAAAATGCAATGACAAGAACTGTCCAATCACATACGCATTCCAAAGAAAATATAGTAAATGAAGACAAGATAACTTTTGTTACTTCTTGTAACTGTTTATGCTTCCTTAATATGGACATTACTTACTTTCTTAGCTGTTACAATGGCTAATGATTTAATGTTCAAAATGAAATATACAGTCTGTTATATGATGTTTGAGGATATGTAAGTTTTTTAACCTGTCCATGGCGTAGTCAAAATGCATGCAAGTGTCAATGAGGCATAACACCAAGCAAACCTACGAATATGTCAACATATTTGATATTTCTATCACCTCGCAGCTATTCAGTTTATTAATATACCTGAAATAATACTTTTTAAAGCACATGCATAATTTTATTTTCCAGTGTCATAAATATACATCCGCAATATAGAAATTCGAATTCCAATACAGGCAGACAGATAGATTGTTTATTAACGTCTCATAATGTATACATATATAAGACTCATTTTGTACATACTAGATAAAAATTATATTTGCCACTCAAATTGAGTTATGAGAGAAAATATATAAAACCTCAAATAACAACATAAGGTATTATAAGTAAGAAGATGGTAATACATAAATGTACATAGATTAATAGTGTGTTAAGAAGCATAAAATGTACATTATTTATATAAATACTTTTCACGCAATAAAAGTATATTGAAGCAGCTTTTGGCAGATATTCAAAAAAGGCGTTCGCAACTAAAAGGGAGCTTTAATTTCTCAGCGTTAGGTAAAACAAAAAACGGGTAAAACATGGTTGGCTTCAGATAAAAGGTCTTCGTTGATAAAAGGGTATATAGGGCATTAAAATAAAACATGATTTTCAGATTCAATTTTGTTGATGCATTGAAAACACGTTCTTTCTTCTGCTTTTAGACCCTCATGTCTTCCAGTCTCCATTCGTAGAGGTGCTGTACCAGCACGACATAGGGCTCTGGCACGTCTGTGAGTTTTTGGTATCGTTGATGAGACATATAAATCGGTAGTAAAAGTGCTTTTAAAAGTTCCATAAAACCGTAATTTGTTCTCTCCAGGACCTCGCTTTGCATTAATTCTGTTCAGTCCACAATAAATGTATGCTTTAAGTTTGAACTCTTTTAGTGACATTCTAGAACTCGTAGTGATAATAATGTTTATTACTCAACCGTGGTGAGATCACTCATTAGATAACAATGAGTTGGTAACACACATGTGTGATACCATCTCGTGAGAACAAACGGAACTACTTTCGAACGTCACAAGTCATCGTTCAATCACGTGACTTGTAAGTTAGAAAATGGCGACTTTCAAATTTTGCATTCTCAACGAGACGTGAATATCCAAAAATATAAAATATCCAAGTGTCAATAATCACTCTCATATTTATGAAAACCAGCACTATTCACATAGTCTCTTGATCACTCGCCCAACTTCTGTGCCGTTGCAAGTTGTGTTACGTCCCCCCTCTGTCGGTCGTTCCACGCCATACAACCAGGTATCATCTGTTCGATCCAACCTGTCGCTTCCCCCTCAACAAGCGGACAATCTGAACATGACATCTTGCAACTCCCGTTCCCTTAGTTCAATCTTTGCGTGTCCTATCAACAATTCTGTTATTCATGTCAGTGTTATCACTCCTCCTCAACTGCTGACACTGTATGTTACGCCAACTTTTTAAAAGTGACTGACCTAGAAAGAGGTCACATTCCGATGACGTCATGACTTACGTATCGAGTGCACAATGGCTTGACATTTTGCGTTGCTTGTTAGCATTTGTTATATCAATGAATTTCTTAAAAATGAAATACTTGTTCACCAAACTTATTTTTGTTTCATGTTTTTAGGCGAGTCACTTACGTAGACACCCAACAATTAGCGAAATATTCTGTTCTGTGTTTTGTTTGACTGACTGATATTCTTACGCCGGTTCCGCGATCAGCTGACTGTTGTTTTGACGATTTATTTATCAAAAATATTGATACGTGGGGATGAGCAATAAATAAAATACTAAACTCATGGTAATGTGATAACATTTTCATGCAACTCGTGAATGGAATTTGGTATCAGACTCACTTTCGTTCGTCTGATACCAAATTCTATTCACTCGTTGCATAAAAATGTTATCACATTACCATTCGTTTAGTATTCTCTATATAAGATGCGGCCCTATCAACGATACTCTAACTGATTCCCTTTATCCCCACCTAATCCATCCTCCCTCATCTCCGTTCTCACTGGTTCAAACATATGCTCATCTCTTTTTGATGCAATTAAACTTAAGTTATCATCATTCCTTTTTCGTGTATATTCTATCTTAATTGCTTTTGCCTTTCATGTACATGTATATCATATAAGCATGTTGTTATTGTTATTTCATTGATATCTCAATTTATCTATCTTGCTATACACCGTTTCTTTCCATTTGCTTAAAAGAGATGTGAGGAACAATTCAGAAACTTCGCAAATCTGTTATAAAGAACTTGAATATCCATAAGATATTGTACTTCATTTGTCAAGGTATGTCAAATTATATGCATACTGATGTCCCATTTTTCCGATGAATTTTCCGTACTGGTTTTTATGTTAATCTTTTAAAGGCTTAATACTCCACTATCCCATTTTTCACATTGTATACGAAATGATATATATGTAATGTCAGTTTTTGTGCTTGCAAAGTTTCATCTTAATCGGCTAAAAATAAACTAGCTTGCATGGTTTAAGAGTTTTATTAAGTTATTAAGAGAATTTTATTCGTTTTAATTGTACTTGTGATAATTATTTTCTCATATCGTGGTTTTAGAACAAAAAGGTACCAAGTGCACTTTTGGCACTTTTTCACTTTTTGACAGAAATGGAATCTGTACAATCCATGCCACATATCAGCAAAGGTAAAGATTAATATCTAAATTAGTTAATGAGATAATGAGAGAATCAATTGGAGCAAAAAGGTACCAAGTGCTATACGTTGCGGGTAAAAAGGTACCAAGTGCAAAAATTTAACACTCAACAGACAAACTGCTGTGAGCAAAAAGGTACCAAGTGCCGGTTTGTCTTATGTAAATTGACTATTAAAGTCTATTTATATCTTATTTTGCAATCTCTTTTAATTGTACAGCAAGGTAACAAATACCACTTGGTACCCATAGGGGATTCTCAATATTTATGCATGCATAAGACCTATGACCTCCTCAAATCCAAACCGAGGCTAAGGCCGCTTCCTACTTCCTGGATAGCGTAATGACTGCATTTTGATAGTACGATTCGCTGTGTAATTTGAATTTCCTTCGGCTATACACGAGTGTATAAGCATGAATTAAAAGAAAACCAGTCAATTTCAGACATGAAAACATGTCGAGTGATAATAAAACGGCAAAATGAAGAGAAATTCATCCAGGGATAGCCTCAAAACTTTGTTTTTCTTAGTTGTATTCGTGGTATATTCGAAGATATATTTCGTGAGTTTTGCATTCGCATTTGGTCCGTATAGGCACGAGTGCATTTATGATAATCACAGTGCCAATTTCTCTTAATTGTTATGCATAAATAAATCTTCATAAAATTGTTTTTACCCGAAATTAAAATAAATAAATTTAAACCAAAACAATGAAGAATCAAGTAGTGGGACCGGCATGTTTACAAGAAATGGCACAGTACTGCAGTATCAATATAATGAAGAAACGAAAACGTATATTTACCGAACTTCCGAAGACACCAACTGATTGGAAGAAAAGTGATATATTTATATACATAGGTGTATTTTAAAGAAAATTGTCCAAGCAAATTTTTCAGAAATTATTAATTTATAACTCACAAAACGAATTTAATATAGGCTAGAATTAATTTTAATTATAATCATATTGAATAGGAAAATATAATCATGAGTATGGATTTTTTTAATATTAAAATTCTATTATATTTATTGATGTATATAAGGTGGTGACTGGGTATTTATGACACCAATAATGTGAAGGGAGGGATTAATTTAAGTACTTTTAGGTAGAAATCCAACATTTATTACTGGCAATTCATGTAGACATAAGGTGGATGCTACAAATAACTTGAAATTAGCTGTGAGATTATATATTTTGCCTTGAAGATAAACACACTTACATAAAGTGTCTAAGATCAAAAGTACTGAAGTCATGAATTCAATAAATCCTAATTCATATGATTGACTGTCAGTTTTCAAAACTTACTTTCAGCTTTTTCACTGACAATATACATGGAGTGAAATATGTATCAAGACTTCCAAATTGCCCTGTCTTTTAAGTCATAATGATAAATTTCTGTCATTTTAAAATAGAGTTTAGATAATTATAATGTAAATATTATTCCTAAAATCAATGGCTTAAGTTCTTTAACTCAATTTTTTCCTATACCTTATAAAGAAGTCCCTCATTTTCCTACTAATTTTGATACATTTAGCTAATCAGCATTATATAAAAACAAAAATAGGCCTACAAGTATTAGGAATTTCTTATTCAATTTGAACAATTAATTGTGTGTACATACATTCAATGGAGACCCTCATATGACCCTGTAATAAGTATTTGAATCTCTTAAATTCAGAATAATATCACAGTGATTATTTTATTGAATGATTAACATTAATGTTTTAACTAATTATGTGATTTTATTTGCTGTATATATCTTATGTATTTATCATGAAAAGGAAAGCTAATCTTTTTTATTAGAAATATTTGGCTACTGCTTTTATGGAGCTGGTTTTATAAATAATCATATTAGGCCCAAAAACTAGAGTACTTTGGGAGTTATTAAAGGTAGAAAATTTTATTCATTTTTCAGCTACATTAAAAGTTATTTGCAACCTCATCAGAAACTAACAAAATTATGTATTTTAATTATATTCAAAGGAATAGTAACATTTCACATTTGGTCTTGTTTGTACATCTCTATTTTAGCCCCCTGAATTTAAATTCTGGTTTGTTTACATTGAGGCCTGTACTGAATGACCCAATAGTAACGTAAGGGGGCACGTTGTATAAATTATTCTAAAGTTCACCAGTAGATCACTTTTAAATTCAAATCTGAACTGAATAATTGCACGTTATGTAAGCTTCACAAAACTACATACTAAATGTCAATATTTTACAAAACAGTAATGCCCATAAGGTTATTTTCAAAACATATTTTTACGTCAACAAGAAAGGACGAAATGTCATGTTTTACAGCATTAATTAATGAAGCACAATTTAAGTACGACGCAAATGTCACGACATGTTAAGAATCTTGTTTACGAGTTAAATCTATTTTTAAAAGACTCAGATTTGAAAGGCAGATGATGTATAGCTATGAGGCATTGTTGAGCTTTCATTATTAATCACGATGAGAGCCAACATGACTTATGAGGACGTGTCGAACATGATACTTAAGAATTTAACATTAAAGTCAATCATTCCAGTCACTATCACTTCAAAATTCATTTCGAGTATGGTATAATTACTATTGTCTTCCCACATGATGTTTTACTATATCAATCGAGAATTTACTCCAAGAACTAGTTTATATTTTCAAATGGAAAACTCCATGTGATTTCTAAATGGTGTATTTATCCATGGCTAGATTTTTTTTTTAAAAACCCTAAACAATATACATTTGCTATGCAAAGAATTCGTTATTTCAATATTATGTTTGAAAATGTAGTGTATGCTTAATCAGTAAACATGTACATGAAAATGCCTTTTATCGTGAATTATTTCGACCATAATGATACATTAATAGTTCTTGGAGTTTTTTGGTCCAAGATATGGCCAATCGACACACACGTTTTCTGCAAACATTTCCAGAATATTTCCAAGAAAATTCTGTTAACACCACAACGTCGTATTTCTACATACATGTAGGTTGACTATCTGTTGCTCGGGTATGTTCTTAACTATTCATTTCTGGTTCTTGAAACTTACATTCAAACGTTGCTTGGGAGAACTATGGAATATTTCCCATGAAGCAGTTATCTCAGAAGAAAAGTAAATAGTAAACATATGGTATCGCTTGTCACCTGCTGGCACAGAAAGAACTTGATACAAGTAAGGGCGGATATCAGTAGACAAGACACTAAATGATATACTGTAGTACTATTAATTTTCATATTATCGAGTCTTTAGATAGATTGATGGTAGGATGTATATACGTATCGATAGATAGATAGATAGATAGATATCCATATGAACATATGCGATTTATTTTGAATGTATGTACTTGCCGTCTGAAACTTTAAATGGTAATACAAAGAAAGTATCGAATTTAATACTAGATATGAGAGAAATTTATAAATACTGCGACGCAGAAAGAACGTATGAATAGTAAAACATTTAACGGCAGAATCATGTGTTGGAATAACTTCAAAACATTTTAGGGTAGTTGTCTCTAAATTTTACATTTTTTTAAAGAGCTCATGTTGCATAAAATTAAAGCAACGGGGAGACTCTAACCCTGACACCTTAGTCCTGAATTTATATGAGCGAAGTCTTCCTCATGATATGAAATTTTCCAAAAGCGGGCACTTGGCGTTGCTTTGAGAAGATAAAGGCTTACTACTTAAAGGCGCTATTTCATGATCTCCATCCAAGTGTTAAATAACTGAAATTTTGTCGAAGACGCGCTGAACCAAATTATTCACGCGAGATCACTAATGACTCAAAAGTCAACTATTAAGAAATCTCAAAGGACTTGGCAATGTCAAATCTGGCAATATTTATTGTTTTTTCCTCTCATCTGTACATTTTCTAAAATGTCTTTTTAAGAAGAAATAAATGTAAGAATTTTACCCAACGGTTATTGAGGGTAAGTTTAGTTCTTGAAAAAGCAGGTTTTCAATTTTTGGCCGTCCAACTCTTAAGGAATTTATTTGTGTAATTAAAATATTTTTTACTAAAATCTTAAAAACAGGACAAACTGCCTTCTTTTCGAAATTATACCGGAAGTTTTATCGGAAATTGTTTTTCATTATTTAAAACCACATGTTCTTTATTTCATATAATCATACATATATGTATATGTAATTAGTTAATCAATTCAACCATGCTCTAAGCAGCTCTCTACAGTCTTAGAATACACTTGATGGAAAATAACTATTGGTAAGATTATATTATTTTGGGTTTTTAGATTAAAGATGTAATTTTCATATTTATTGAACGCGTTTTCTGCATATTTCGATAATGATATAAAAAGTAAACAGTAAAATGTTTAAGGAAAATATAAATCGTGATCAGATGAATCTGTCTGATTACAATAAATAATTTACTAAACGCTCGATATTTCAAATGTTTTAATATTTTCAATGAACTTGGCATAATTTGTTTCAAAGGGTCAAATGGTTCAATAGACATGTACAACTATGCACATTTATCATTCCGCGGTTAATCTCTTTGAAACCAATGCAATAACGTTCAATCAACTGTACGCATCTAATAGCACAAGGTGTTCTCGTAATGTCAAGTGTTAAACTACACAAATAAATACATTTCCAATACAAGTAAATCAGTTAACCCCCAAGGTTACTGACAGATAACAAGTAAGATGCATTAGTCCCTCCCAAGTGGGTAGTTGATACTGACCTCTTAGTGTGACAAATTTAACCCTCACTGCCCTATATCACAGCTAGGGCTGAGGATTCGCCATTAACGTTATAACATTCACCAAAAGACCAGAGAGACAGAGAGAAAAATAGAGACAGATAAAGAGAGAAACACAGACAGATAGACAGACAGAGAGAGGCAGAGACAGAGAGATACAGACACAGATATAGAGAAAGGGAGAGAGATTTAAGTGTGGGAGGAATGAAAATATAATCAAAATTAAACTCAATTAAACTGAATACCAATGACGAATATCATGAATATTGATCTTCAGCGTGAAGGTGCTCTTTCGAAATCTGGATTTAAATATTTGAATGCATTATTTTCAAATATCGATTCATAACTAATAATCTAACTGCAACTTCTTATTGTGTATGCTCAGTGTTGATTAGACCCGAGAGCTGCAGGCTACTTCGTGTTACAGTTATAACTGAGAAAGAGTCCTTAAATGAGCCACAAATAGGATCTGGCCTTGTCCTTCAACAGCGCCAGGGGACTCAGATAGAGGAGCTGTTTACTTCTCTTGTTATTGAACCGATAACAAGACACGACTGGGCGTTAATAACCAGGAGCTTTGTCAAATGAACAAACCATATCAACTCAATAAACAACGCCATATGAATATAGATTCGTGATCTGTTAGGAAGACATTAACAATTGTGAGGAAGATACCATGCTTGGGCAAACATGTACAGTTATTTGACTCAGTTTTTAGTCCTGATTCAACGATAACGAGTGAAGGTTAACGTGCTAAAAACTACCTGTTGTAGTCTGTTGGACTTTTAGGAAAACGTATTTCAAACAGCTCCTGTAAATATTCTGTATAATTC
The DNA here is from genome assembly GCA_921293015.1 of Phorcus lineatus. Classification (NCBI taxonomy): domain Eukaryota; kingdom Metazoa; phylum Mollusca; class Gastropoda; order Trochida; family Trochidae; genus Phorcus; species Phorcus lineatus. Next base: position 9,179,401 of record OV121083.1, read on the forward strand.
AAAATGTAAAAAAGAAATATAGACTTATGTATGTTTTGCAAACACGATTATATTGATTACCTTCCTTGAATATCTAATGAGATTCAGTATATGTTGTATAGGGGATTTGGTAGATATTCTTTCAATCACAATATTGGGAATAAATTCGTTTTCAGATCGGTTAGGTTATATTGGGAATAATTTCGTTTTCAGATCGGTCAGATTAGAGCTTCACATGCAGTCAGGATAACATAGATTTTAAGTTATCCATAATCATGCATATTGACATTTATTTACTCTTTGGAACATGTGGATATAAATGGATAATGAATCTTTACCATATTTAGTATTGTAATGGAACTTTGTTATATCGCGAATTCCCAATATGTACATGTCCGGTCAATATAAAGAATATTATATAAATAACACTGGAGGATAAATATCAAAAGCGCTTGTACACAACACCATTTTGTATATACAACAAATGCACATATCCCATAATGCATATCCCTCGATATTACTAACTATCCACATTCAGTTACAAAAACTGGAATCTACTTCGTAAATGTTTTATCAATATGTACGTATTTAGGTTATAAAATTGATTCTAAAAGACCGGAATTATTGAATGCAAATTTGCATTAAACCTGCATAAACTACGAGATCGGAAATATTCAAATAATGCTTTCAGCCAGAAGAGCGAAAAAGACTATTTTAAAAAAGCTATTTTAATCCAATAACATTGCATATACTAATTCATTAGATAGTTTATGTTACAAGATTGCTTTAATGAACAGTATTTCTGGTCTAGGTGAGTTTTGGTTTCTCTAACTACGGCCGTCTTAACTTTTACACTGTTGATTACAGGTCAATTGAAAGGAATGAAGGAATAAGTACATGTATTTCATTGCATTGATTGTAAGCTAAATGGAGTTCTTCATATGCCTTGTAATAGCCAATTTAAAGCAAAAGAGCCTGCCTCAATCCCTTTAAGTATGTATTTGAAAAACTTGTATAAAAATTTTCAGGAGCATCGCTTTTTAAAAAACACCAAATCATAACTTAGCCATTGAAACAATTACCTGAAGATAAAAATAAAACAGACCTCATAAAGTTTTATCTGGAATAAGATTGCAGAATTACGAAGGGGGAATTCTATTATCATTTATATGTCCTTGTCTTAATGTTGCCAGAAATAAATGTTTTGCAGCTGAATCTTATATCTTTACAGCAAAACCGCTACAAATGAAGACAGTAATCAACATGTTATAAAAATATGTGAACAAAAAGACCTAGACTTGTTCTGTAAAGTTAACATATAAGAGTATTCTTTAAAAATGACGCTAGTAAAAAACAAGATTTATTTTTTTCATAGTCATTCTGTAACTCTTTGAAGCAATTTAACATTTGCATACAACGAACATTTGTCGTTTGCTCATGTTATAAAGGACTGACCCTATTGGACCTTGTGTCATAAAGGACTGACCCTATTGTACCTTGTGTCATAAAGGACTAACACTCTAGTATGTTGTGTTATAAAGGACTAACACTATTGTACCTTGTGTCATAAAGGACTAACACTATTGTACCTTGTGTCATAAAGGACTAACACTATTGTACCTTGTGTCATAAAGGACTGACCCTATTGTACCTTGTGTCATAAAGGACTAACACTCTAGCATGTTGTGTTATAAAGGACTAACACTATTGTACCTTGTGTCATAAAGGACTAACACTATTGTACCTTGTGTTATAAAGGACTAACACAATTGTACGTTGTGTCATAAAGGACTAACACTATTGTACCTTGTGTCATAAAGGACTAACACTATTGTACCTTGTGTTATAAAGGACTAACACTATTGTACCTTGTGTTTTTAAGGACGAACACTATTGTATCTTGTGTCATAAAGGACTAACAATATTGTACGTTGTGTTATAAAGGACTAACACTATTGTACCTTGTGTCATAAAGGACTTACACTATTGTGCGGTGTGTCATAAAGGACTAACGCTATTGTACGTTGTGTTATGATAATAATAATAATAATAATAATAATTATAAATAATGAGTAGATTAATGAAGCGCTGAAATGTTCCAGGTACTAAGTGTCTGCTCTAAGCGCTATGAGGCAACATATATATATTATTTACAACAAGCAGGGAAACTGGAATCAATCATAGTAGCTTTTGAAAAGGGATGTCTTTAAGTGGGATTTGAAGTTGTCGAGGGTTGGTGACAGTCTAATATCATGTGGAAGAGAGTTCCAGAAAAGGAGCAGCGTAGCTGAAAGAGCGATAACCAAAAGACTTCAAGTGAGGTTTAGGTATCTCCAGAAGATAAAGATTAGCTGATCTTAATGTTCTCACAGGAATGTGCTTGGGTACTATGTCGCATAGGTAGCTTGGTGCAGTTCTATGATAGCACTGATATGCAAGGGTAAGAATCTTGTAGTCAACTCTTGCTCGAATAGGCAGCCAATGCAAGGACTTCAATACAGGCTAAGATGCAGGACTAACACTCGATTATACGTTGTGTTATAAAAGACTAACACTAGTGTACGTTTTTTTTATAAAGGACTAACACTAACAGAATTGTTCGTTGTGTCATAATGGACAAATACAATTGTACGTTGTGTCATAAATGACCAACACTATTGTACGTTGTGTTATAAAGGACTAACACCAACACTATTGTACATTGTGTCATGAAGGACTAACACTAGTGTAATGGTAAACTCATATTCAGATCTTCAAAGTTGGCGCTGAGGATGAATGACTTAATGCGCAATCCATTGAAACTGTGAATATTTGAACATGGAGAAACGGCAGGTATAATCTCGTCACGTTACATGTTTCAGGATATGAACGAAACAATGCACTTTTCATAATTAAAGATTGTTAAAGAAATACCTGTTCAAATTCAACTTTTATATTTTGTGATAAGTGATCTATTTTTTTCCACAAACATCTTATAAAATCTGCTGTTTGATGCAAAAGTTTACACATATACGAAAGAAAGGGGTTTATTTTATTCTGTTAACATTTGTTTCCTTCAAGTGTTAAATTCCGAAAAAGACATTTAACAGAGTTATCAATAGAATAGAAAATGTCATATCTTCTCAAAACAACATCCTCTGTCATAATATAACGTTAAGATTACAAATTACATTACATATGCTTAGTTACAGAAAATAAACGTCATATGTCATGTCATATGAGATATTTCGAGGAATGCTATCTCTCCTTGCTCGACGAAAAGCAAGTGGGATGAAAAGGGCTCCGGCGTCCGCTTGTTCGTTTGTTCAGTTATTCGTATATAACTCTGTCGTTTCTTTAGAATAACTTAAAAAACAGTTTGACCTAGCTCAATTAAACCTGGTCCAAGTATGTTCATCAACAGCACTTGCAGATGTGGGTGGGGCTTGTTGAAAGGAGAGGGGGTTTTCTTGGGATTTTTTTATGTTTGTTTGTTTCTATAAACACGAAACTTAGGATATGGTTTCCAAAATAACAAAACAGTAGACTCTAACTGTATGAATCATTTGATACGAACCAGCCAGCACTAAATGTGGTGTTTTGGTTTTCGATTTCAAGTGAAACAAACACTTTCTGAAAGTTACATTTTACCAATGATTTGGATGGGTGTTTTCAACACCGATGATATTATAGAGCTAAGACATGTTGAAAAATACGTCTGAATGCTATTGATAGTCTCATATTGGGGTATAGACGACGCTGTCTGTTTGTACCAAATGATTAACAACAAGCCAAAAGTTTAGTACCTCATAATCATTCTTATTTCTTAATGTTAAAATATCGAATCGCTTGAGTACGCATAATGTCAGGTAATAATTACTTTATAATTTTCTAAAGCTAAAGACAATTTTGGCAGGAATTCGGTAAACAAAACCTGCTGTCTAGCTTTACTTACAAATCATATATGTTGCCTTCGTTAGGTATGATAGCATTTAACATAAATGGTAAATGATTGGCAAACTCTCTGGGAAAAGGTCCATGAAAACACCTCCATGTCAAATGTCTGACTTTCCTTTTATCCTGTCAACAAGTTGCTGGAGTTAACAATGTCAATTACGTTGACAAATAGGGTCATGTTGTTTCCATAGTAACGTATAAATGTTGCCGATACCATGCCAGGACGGTGTGGAAGTAAGGACGTTATCGGCGTTGACAGGCTGAACCAAGCAAGGGCAGCGGAGTTGGATCGATAATCGCCTGCCTAGATGCAAGGTAGAAACTGATAGCTCGCCAGGCTTGTTTCCCACTATCATTCTTGATTGGATTTCAAAAAGAGGCAAACGTGTTTAATATACCATCATTCTGGTATTGTTATTGCATTTTGAAACCCGGAAGGTCTGGGCGACAGTTAACATGTTACTGTTTCCTTTAATGACAGATGCGCGAGCATGTCATTGACACAGGAAGTGTTTCTGTCCAAGGATATCCTAGGTGAGGGGCACCTTTTCTAATGGAGCCATGGCGCTAGCGACATTTTTGTTTCAGCTTAACGTCACACGAACATGAGTGAGCTTCAAGTTTAACATTCACAATAATAGTCCTTTGAGGGATACCGGAGAGTTCTGTCGATGATACATAGAAATGACAGATTAGAGCGAGTCGTTGTGTAAGGAGTTGGCAACAAGGTATTGTTCTTCAGCGGGATGGATTACAATATGAAAAATACTGACATGGCAATGTTTTCTGGGAAAGGTACTAACGGGAGTTTCTTTTTCTACAACGCCAAGAGCCCCGTGGTGGTGATGAACGGAACCTTGATCCAGTTACAGATTAAGGAACCATACAGAGACAGTCAGCTTAACGAACTCCTTTACGTTATCATAGTGATTGTGTTTTATGCCACTGCACTAATGACCCTGATAATAACACAAATACGGCGCCAAAGGCGTGAGGGGTCAGATATAGACTATTACGACGAGTACTTACAGAGGAACCAGGAGGTGAAACGGACGTGTCAGACCGCGGTGAAGGTCTACAACAAGCCTCCCCGTTCACCAGCACCGCCTCCTTCACCGCAACCCCCTACCCTTAATCTGCCCGTGGGTGAGGAGAAGTCCTCGGTAGTGGAGGAGGGAGGGGCGGAGGGTAAGGCGAAGAAGGTGCAGAGGGAGCGGTCCCCAGTCCACAGAGAGCGGTCCCCCATGCTTGAGAGTATACCAGATGATGAACCTATCTAGACATGTTGTCAATCATTTCTTGCTGTATTATCGCTGGTTTTCATAAAGTGACTGGTATTGTGGTACTTCTTTAATAAGTTGAAGTGAACTTCAGGATTCCATTTTTGTAAACAATTCTACCCTTGGAAATTGTGGATAATCATGGCTCTTTGCAAGTGGGTAACAGCAGAAATGCATTAGAAGTAACAGCTGGCGGACTCATATTGTTTGATCATAACAAGAACGTTTGAATAATTGACAGAGCAATGAATCAAGAACGGAAATGGTTTTAAACATTGTATCTTTATATTCTCATAAAACGCTAGTTTTATTCGGCTTAAATATTGAGATTGGTTTAATTACAGTACACGATTCAAGAAATTTTAACAAGACGAAAATACATATTTCAGTTTTGTGATATAAAGTGTCCACTCATTCAATATTGGAAACGAATAATTCGGATTGAATCAATACGGATTATCGACAGGTGGGTTCCTTTCCCCTTTGCAAGTTTGTGACATGCAGGCCAGACAGTGCTGTGCTGGTTTGTTTACACGACAGATGACCATTTGCAATGGTGAACCGAGAACCTGCTTCTCCAAATTACAGAAACATTTACTCGTAAAGGGTTGATAAAAGAATAAACAGGATCATTGTGTGTTTATCTATTTTGCTTCCCTAACATTTGAAACTTGTATATGTATGATGAAAATAATTCCAGATATTTTTTAATTCTACCCAACTGAAATTGTACCTTTTCATGTCAGGTTTGTTCAAAATACTGCTACAAGGGTAACATTTTCTTAGAGATGTGAATAAGGTACCAACCGTGTTCAATATGTCACGTATACGTAAAATTTCGTAAAGGAGAGAAGAGGTTGGTAGTGATTTTACCGAATGCATCAAAGTTAAAGTTACAGGCATAATATCAACCTAAAACGACTATGATTATGGCATTTGGTTGTTAATTTGTAAATAAGGGCCATTTAATTTACAAAAAATATATTGTCTCTGCTTGTTTACAAATGAATTCTCTGTACATGTATTTGTTGACAGTATTTTACATTTTTCATATAAAACCGTATGTTTTTCTTTATGTGTAGTATTTTTAATTATAGTGGTTATGGCAGATGATATTTAGACATTTAGGTTATGAAGTTTTTGACAAAATGGCATTGGAATACGTTAGAATGATAATTTTGTTTAAAGACTTGTACATCATAAACTTTCTGATGTCATAAACACACTTGTGTATATTGTATTTGTCGTGTGACGCCTGAAACAATATGTTGTTCAAATATTCATGTGAAATGATTTTACAGATGTTTTGCTTATTTCGTTACTGCAAGTTTTGTACAAATCCTTATCTGTTATATACATATCCATTGTGTTGCATTAGCTTATCATAATAATTTATTAAACCTGTTTATTCTAAATATCAATAAATGTAGAATAAATATATATTTCAAAGTGTATTCTTATAGCTAAACTATGAAGGTAAAAATCAAATTGACAGGTGTAAATATTGAAGAATGTATACCAAATAGTTTTTCTAACCACATCGATATTAGTTTACGTCATGTGATTGATTTGAAGGCATCTATTTATTATTGGTATATACAAATACACACTACGAATGTGGTGTATCAGTTTGAAAAAGAAAAAAAAATCAGATAACTTTTCCCTAGGCTCGGATATTTGCATCTTTGAAATCATAAATTGGTGTCAAAGAATATTTTTAAGATAGAATGAGAAGTGAAAGCCAGTATTGGTTGTTGTAAAGTGAGTAATGTATTATTATATGTTTATCCGTCAAGGAGTAAAGCGTCGAAATCATTAAGACATGAAATAACGGATTTGAACTCAAAAGTATCCCCAAAATTGTAAATGTATTCTCAAATTGTGTGATGACATTAATCGCAAATATTCTGTTTCTATGTTTAGTGTTTATTTCAGTCGATTTTATCTAAAATTCTCACAGCATCGCTATCAATTAAAAAATGAGTAAGGTGCCACACTAATACAACTATGTATTTATTAAAAAAGTTTAGTGTATCCATACATTTCAAAATTGTTTGAAATATATGTTTTATGTTGTTTTTTGGCAAATCAAAATTGCCAAAATCTACTATTTGTAACAGTCTACAACATCAGATGTTTGTGTCATCTGATTTTTTAGCAATAACTATACATTTCAAAGTGTTCGCACATGAATGAAACTGAAATAAAATTGCTTGTAGTCTTGTTAATCTTTGTCTATTGTTTGGATATTGTTTGCTTATCAAATTATAAACACACACATACACACCCCTACACACGAAACACACAAGAAATACACACACTCGTATATGTTTATTCTTTATAAACAAATATGTATAAAATATGTATATTGTTTTGACATTCGACACTAAAAGACGACACACCCGTTTGCATTATATTCCCTGATGAACCTTCGACTCAAGTTGCAGAAATATGCATAATGGAATTTATAAAGTCATGATTTTGAAAGTAGAATTCCATCTGCTCACTATTATTTAAAACTTTCATATTGAGTTGAGTATATATCGGATATAGCTTAGTTGCATATGATTGAAAATGTGATTGTAAAAGTACAAACTGCTTAGAATGGTTATACTTTTTATGTACTATGAAGTAATTATTTTGACGTGGTTATTTTACCTGAATGTCCTTACTAAAAGATGAGCATATTTTCATTTTATTATTACTTATATCTCAAGGGGTGCTCAAAGAACAATTGAAAATGAAAATGAATTGAAATATTTAACTTTACGTGATTTGCAACTTAAACCTTTTTAATTTAAGGTAGGATTAGGTTAGGTAGGTTTCACATTACACTTGATTTATTTACTTGACATTCACGGACTTGTCATTGGAATGGCTGCCAAGTGCCTGGTTGTGTATATCTTACATTTACCCGCAGAGAAACTCTACCAGAGCAGCCGCGATGACCTTTTTGCCTCTCATAAAATGTCCATGTTCTGTAGCACTGAGAAACAGCAAGACATCGCTGTGCTTCTGCACGGAAAATTTTATACAAATTAGGATTTGTCAATAGTGAAATGTACATCCAACATCATTTCCAATGTAATTGTCTTCAACTTTTCATGTGCCACTTTTATAAGAAGACATGATCTTCTAATAGCAAGTTCAAAGTTTTCTTAACATTTGAAAGACATAGTTAAGGTTGTCGTTAAATATATGTATCACTCTTTTAAAGAGAAGCACAATTCTTATAACTAGTTACATGCTTTACGAGCAAATCCGTGAGTTGTTGAAGTCATATATGCCATACTTAATCAATGGTGTCACTTGATCGCCAAGTATCAACTGTTACCAAAAGACACATTTTAAAGCTAATTTGTTTTGTACAGTGACAATATGAAGGTAGAACGTCGCAATGATGATCGAAAACTGGACAGTGGCGCGCGTCAAATAGTCATACGTAATTTTGGAGAATTACCTAAAACAGCCAGGAGGGCAGTTAGGAGTTGATAGTGTTTGTTAGGTTATATAACTAGTATTCATGTATATAGGACGTGATATCTACACCTCTGTGCATTTATAAGGCTGTTTTTAGACTTTCATGGAAAACCAGTATTTGTCGTATGTATGTCTTTTGGACATGAAAAGATAAGATGTTTTGATCTTATATCACCACATATGACATTTAGGTCAACTACACGCTTTTAGTGCCTATTGTTAACCTTGGCTTCGTCGAAAAAATGGATAAAAGTCGTGTCTGCAATGGATAATGTTGAAATACACGAATGAAATTTGATAATATCTTATACTTTTCTGGTAAGATAGCTGGTGTTGTTTTGTAGGTACGTAGCTTTATGAATATATAGCAACAATACTTTTTCATATATATAGTAATTACTGGCCCTCAAAGTTTCGGTACCGAAAGATGTTGAGTTTTAATGAGGAATTTTTATAGCAGTGATTTACGTAGTCTACCACATTTTCTACCTTTTCTCGTCGATTTTTAGTACTGGCTGAAATCTTGTTTTGCAGAATATCGCGCTCTCTGAAATTTTTAAAAAACCGATTATTAAACGAAAAAAGGACATGGACTTCATCTGCCTCAGGAAAATAAATTACTTTTCACGACCTCTTTCTTGCCATTCGATAAGGGTAAATATGCAATACTGTATGTATTTCAGGAACCGGTGACAATTTGGATACACGACACGACAGCGCTATCAAGTGTGGGCCCAATCAATACCTCATCTTCTGCTTGGCGGGAAGCTGCACGTGCTCGACAGGATATTGATCTCCCTGCAGACCACGTTTCCTCCATAGATAATATCGCGTGAAAACGTTATGCAAAATTTGCTTTGCTAATAGATGTTTATCACATTTTTTGGTTGAAAAATATATATTTCAAATCTAAAATTTACTCTGGTTCTTATTTTGATGATTTCTTTAAAATGATAATATTTTTATCTTTTGTCAAGGCAAGATCCTTGGTCAAAGATTTCTGCCAGTGAAAGTTTATATGATTTCGCGGTGTTTTGATTCATTCATCATCTTAACATCGTATAGTTGTTTCTCTTTGAAACATAAGCCTTCATTGTAAACCTACTTTTTAACTTTGATGGCCGCATTGAAATTTCCGTTGAAAATACTCTCATTTTTCAAATCTTAAAAACATTTTTCAAAGTACAAAATTTGGGCATAAATGATTACACGATGTTTAACAAACATGATACAAGCGGTAATGTAATTATTCTTTTTAATTTTCGCAAGTTTAGAGACGTTGCATAATAACTTATGGTGCATTTGCATATTTTGTATATAATGACTACAAAGAAAACATCTCACAGTTAACCATAGCAACGCATGCCATATCATTGAATTTTATCTGACAAGCTGAGATCATGTTGACAAAAATAATAAAATTCATTCTCTTTCCTTACTTTGTTGATTCCCTCTGGGTTTTTTTGGATTCCCTGTTATAATGAACTTAGTCATTTATCAATACATGTTGTCCAAGGCCTGTTCTTTCTCTGGTTGTACACGAGAACAAGATCGTCAACAGGGACGGTAATCATTTATTAATAACACGGTCATGATTTACATATTAGCCACATTAGTCCTCTAATCAATCCATTTATACATGGAAAAGAAAGGATTCAATGTTCTTCATTTCTCATTATATTCGCTATCATAATCAATGAGTTTTTAAATGGTATTCTGTCATCTGAAAAAGACATATAAACCATTTGGCATAATCATTGGTTATTTGCAGAAAGCATTTAAATTTGTCTTCTAGGACATATCACCCGAGATAATATTGCTTTTCACTTTGGTGAAACCAAGACTAATTTTAAAGACTGATTTCTGTCTTTGATTGATAACCTTTATTGTTTATTGCATTATATAAAATGTCCTGCATTTTGTTTTAATTAAAACTTTTCATATCAATGTTGATATCCTGACAGTCTCAAAATGTGGTTTATTATCTAAAATATACAATGTACAATTGTATTGGAGCCGTAACGTCTGTCCGTGTATGACTCGGGGTGGAGATTACGACACAATATCACGATCTGTCCAATTATCCCTCTCCTTGATAATAAAACTAAAAATACAAAGGGTTTCGCAATAGTAACTCCATTAGATGATAGTGAGAGGTGGAATGATGTTTTTTTCAACGTGAATTGATTCCGATTTACAACAAAAAAATTTTTGAATTTTAAATTGAAATGTTGAATTTCGTTATAACGCTTTGAATTATAAAATTCAGTACAAATAGTAATAAGAAACTAAAGCATGATTCTCATGTCATGCATGATGAAACAACCCAGGACTTAGTTGGAATGTTGTTCTTTTTAGGTTATTGTGTGTCGCTGTAAAAGTTACTAAAGTGAATCTGGAAATGCATGCGGAGTCTTTGATAGATCGTGTTACATCTAAAGAGCAGGGATTCTTCGGCGAGGTCACTTTCCTCCAAAAGCGGCAAAGACATTTAGGTAACCTGTGTTCTTATATAGAGGTTTCTTGAGCCTCACAAGAGCCTACTAAGTGGTTGCCATCAATGTTAGCTGTTCAACCAGCGATGTTGTTTAAAAATGAGTATCTGTTATCCTGCCGTAAACGTCACGAAGACTAGCGTTCCTTCACTTTTGCGATGCGCACGTAATTCACACAAACCGGAATCTTATCTTCTTAATATTTGGATAAACATGAAGGTAACTGTTTCGCAATGTGGTTTTGTGGGTGGAAATGGCTCTACTAACCTCATTCGGGAATGGAGGCAATAATGTTGAGCCATACCCTTTAAGAATACCCACACAATAAATCGATGAAATAAATCTGTGATCGTTGTCTTATCAATTGCCATGCTTAACCACCCTTACAATCCCTTAACACCTTACTTTCGTAGAACCAAAAAGTTCCATCATTCAAACATTGTGTTATCATACTGCAAAATTAAATTCAATATAGACCATCACGCTGAAATAAAAGCTCAATGTATATACTTATATGTAAATATGTTTGATTAAAGAGAAAGAACAAATTGTAAGATTAATCACATCATTGCTCGGGACATATAAATGAATGCATCGTTCCATATCTTACAGAAGACACACCCATGTCACGTTCTAACATTGACGCGTGCTTAGTTACTATTAAAAGGTCAAAATAGTCGAACATATGGACTGTATGAAGCAAAGTGGAGTTATCTTTGTTTAACATTGTCTATAACGTTGAGCTAGTTATGTAAATCGATTGATGTATTATGTCGGCATTATTTGAAAGTATGCAATAGTTTCTTGTCTATGTGAACACAAAGGAAACAGTAGATATGTGTAGGTAAATATCATGAAAATTTATCACATGTTACGGTAATCGGATGAATGAGAGCAAATGATAATTTTTTCTCTTAATACCTGTAGTTAGTAAAGGTAGGTATAGAAAGCCGAAGTGTTCACAAGGCATTGATACAAACACATAGCATCCCCAAAGTGCTTGTTTGTCTACTATGCATGATGACTTACTTCTCGGTTGGATAATACACTTAAGCCTCATAGCAAAATTAAACCAACAGCCTCCCAAAACGTTTCTCCCTGAATTAATAGAGGACCACCTCTATAATTCTCACCTGTATTACGCGAATGATTAAGCGATTAAGCGGAAGTAAAGTACGATTTAGGATTTTAAAAAACGACTTTATTTTATCACGTTAATTTTCACGTCGTTTTAAAGACCATGCATATTCCTTCTCAAAAAGGAATTTAAGTACATCTATAGAGGACAACTCACATCAATATTTAGAGTCAGAACAGGGGTACTACAAGGATGCCTGATATCGCCTTTCCTCTTCTCGCGATAGACTGGATAATGAAACAGACAACATAACAAAGAAGAAATGGTATAGAATGGAAAATTTGGAAACAGGTGGATGAACAGCTGAGAAAAACGTGGAGAACCAAGGCCATGTCAACAAAAATTATTATCAAAGTGTTCGACTCTAATGTCAGTCAGTCATACTATAGCAGAGACGTGGAGGACCAACAATCTGACCAAAAGCTGAATACAGATCTTCATTAACAACTTCATTAACACCATCAACAAAACCGACATGTGGCAGAATACCCGCCAACTAACTGCAAAGGAAGAAATTGCATGCCACATGTGAGGCATTATTTGTAACACCGTCAGGAAAGTCAAAAGTATTATAAGAGAGACTCTTACGTGAAATCCTCAAGGAAACGGAAGGGCTGGCGTCATGACCTTGAGATGAGCACAAAGAAAAATGGATACACCTGAACCCTAATGAAATGAAAATCCCAGAACTGGGCAATTTTGAGATCAGTAGTGGACGGCCTATACCCCACCACGCCTTAACATAAATACCCACGGTCTTAAAAAACAAATTTAAACAAAAAATACATCAACTCAATATGAATATGCTTATGAGCATACACCTTTTTTCATTTATTTAATGCTTCTATCACCAATGTGGTTTTTTTTCTCAAGATAACATCAGTTATCAATAAAAGATCACGGATAAATGACATGTTCACATGGTTACATGTGGCAATGGCGATAGCTGGTCCCCACTGAGCCATTATGAAGACGTATAGCAGTTCATTGCTGGCGTCAAATACACCACTGTGTATCCTGTTATGGACGTTGATGAATAGACAGGGATGACTCGTATGTATCAATAATTGCTGCCAGTGATGGCACCAGCTGCCTTTGTGCGAGGCTACACAATCAATGGAGATTCTATAGCTTCTAAACACGAATAATTATGCTCATCATTTATCAAAAGTGATTATCCCAGATTTATTGGAAACACGTTATGTTTCAAGCAAGAAATTTATTGAATCAAATGACACGTCTCTAGACTATGTCAACATGTACCATGCATTATATTTGCTTTAGTATGCATGTATAGATAAGATAAAGATTGCTTAATTATATTATAATTATGTGGGTAGATAAATGGTTTTGAGATATCCTTATGACATCATTATTTCACATTTTGAACAGGTTAAACATAAATTAGATAAATAGTAAAATATTCATTCGTTTAGTTACTTCATAGCTTCGTGATACACAATGTCATGTGAAAATTAAAAAAACTTATACACGAACACAGCAGGAGTCGGTCGTAAAATATAAATGTTGAGATCGATAACGTGTATTGTTCCGCGCTATTGTTTGATCGAGAGAGTTGGAGGTGCTTAGTCGAATGATTGGTCAGAAACCCTCTTGCCTCGATCTCCCGTAACACCTAATCGGCCTCTGGCTCTGATTCGACTTAACGCATAGCATCTCTTAATCACCTTTCACCTGTTGATTAAGCATTACAACAGGTACGATCCAGGTTGCTAGCCTCTCCGACAGTCAATGAATTATAAGATAAAGAAAACCTTCTGAAATTATAAAAACAGTAATGAAGAATACTCAAGGAAATAAAGTTTGGTTTCACACTTAAGTAGAGTTTCACAAGAGTATGCTTAAGGTGTCCGTGTTTGACATCTTGACTGCAAGTCATAAGGGCATTTGGGTCTTTTCTGTTACACTGCAGAATATCAGTCTTCACAAAAAATCTTTATCAATTAAAAGCATATATATATATATATATATATATATATATATATATATATATATATATATATATATATATATAATAACATTATTAAAAAGGTACAACGTTTAGGTCAGATTGAGTTTCTGCTCAAACAAATTGGCGAAATTATTGGCTTTTTTATTTCTTATTGATTACGTCCCGACCTTTTGTCTCTAAAATAGTTTACAGTAAAAGGAAGTAGAGATAATAAATTGCATGTAGCATCCCATTTGCTAATCTATCCACAGTCTTCTAAGGATTAAAGTTAGGCCAACCTTATTGAAAGAAGCTAATATATGTCACTTGTACCTTGCTTCGAATCCGACCTGAGTACTTGGCCATTGGTCTTGTCAGGCGATATTTGCATTTTAGACAATCAGTAGAGGCGAGACAACCATTTGGATGATATGATATTTTAGCGGACTTCTGAGTGTTGTAATTATGTTTCATGCCAGGCAAAAGGTAATAGACTAGCCAAGTTGACATGTTACCCATTAAGCAGTGCTCGTATCAGACACGTTGGTAAAAGTATTTTCAAGATACAAGTGATAGATTCCTTTTGATTGTATCGAGATTGACATATAAAAATTATAATTCGTATTTCGTAAATTAAAGATCATGGCAAAAGCTACAACAAGGCTGCATGCTGGTTAGTCTCCTGTTTGATATATTCATAATATTTTCATTTAACAACGAAATTTCTAAAGCTAATGCATTACTTTCTTTAGCGACATTGAAACATTGAAATGAAGGCGTTCATATTTTTGACACATTTGTACGCGTTTACTAAAAGTAATTTGCTATCAATTGTCTGACACTAATTACTTCTGAGTGAGGAAGGGAATCGTAGAGATACAATGAGTCAGAAAAAATCTTCTTCCTTTGTTGTTTCAAACTCCTTGTCAAGGTTTTCAAAAGTAACTTATTCCCACACATGTTTAAATCAACAATTAAACGACTTTCTCTTAACGATTTCAGCCAATTTATGTTAATGATAACTGGTAGGACAATCTCTTTGACACCTATATTTCAAATATCTTTTACGATAACTATATGTTTCTTTCAGAAAAGATACAGAGACTATATGCAAGTCTGGGTATTAGCAGGGACATTAATTATTATACGCTGCACAGGGCTAATGAAGTGGACCACGATGTCTAATCTTCCCATTCATTTATCTGCTACTCGCAGTTCTCATTATCTCCGTAATACATAATTAATCAAACGTAATTGTTTTTCCAACTGGAGACATAATTTTCCATTTTTAATCAAGTTGCATTATAATCGAGCTTGTAAACGAAATATTCAACTAAATTAATTGGATTTTTTGCTTATAAACACATTAATTTATGAAAATACCATGAATATTTGATTAAGAGACTATACCGTGTCCATTGAATCATTTTTTCAATATGCGTTTTATCACGATTTTTTTTTCTTATGTCACAGTTATGTAGATTCAAATATGCATCCATGGCGTAATAAGACTGTCTTAAGAAAACAAAACTATTATGAATTATTATCATAATGTTTCATTAACCAAGCGACATACCAGAAATATGGCAAGAAGAAAGGTGTAAACCTCTCTCTTACAATTCTTCTAATTTTTAAACATGAGGATGAAAAGTTAGTTCAAAGGTGTGAATTAGTATATCACAGTTGTCAACAAAAAAGTGTGTCAAGTAACCTTTTAACATCTGCTGAACTGCATTTTTCAGATCATGGTTACTTGGTAACGAATGTTAGTGGGCTTTGAGATCTCAATCAGCTACTAAATAAAACTCGACCTTTCAGGAAGACGGGTTCTTTTGATCATTGCAAATAATTACGTAATAGACCATCGGCGCCATCTTGTTAACACTCTTAATAAAGAAAGCCATCTACCTAGAATGAATGCAAAAAATGAATCCTTGAACTAACAAATTGGAGATCTTTCCTAGATGCTGTGCTAGCAGATACCGTAGATCACGATCTTTCTATAACATGTTACATTTAATCTATCAATGTAGAAGTTTAGATGTTTCAATGATTTGTTTGTGGAAAAACAGTTTCAAGTGAATATTGATATCGCGAAATCGTCATGTTTTAGCATTGGTTATTACCTAACCAATAGTCGAAATTTCTAAATCACAATACGGTCTTAAACCACAATCATCGCCAAAATAATGAATTTATGACGATGCGTGGTATTTATTCTTTGCTTCAAAAACTGACGCTTCACGATTAAATTACGACAAGATTCGAATTGATTGAGGCGACACGAATTACGACTGGCACAAATCTGTGATTTCTCCGGACACTTTGAGTGACTTATCCTCAATATCGGTCTCAAATTCTGGCTGTAACTTACTCTCATCTGGAGTTCGTGTTGACACAATCGGGAGCAAAGATATGTCTTACTTCAATGGTAAGGAGATGTATAGTGATATGATCTTTAATTCAACTGTAAACCGACGTCTTTTAACTGCTGACGGACCTAAATCGCTACAAACTTTTATGATACCGAATGACCACTATTCGCAAATTATTCGAAATTCGTAAAGAATTTGTTCGCTATCATAACTTCGTCCCTTTTCTAAATTGCTTTATAACTGTTAAATTCTCATGATAAATTGTAATTAACATCGATATGATCAAGCTTTTCTTTCGGACTAAATATGAGTTTTCTTTTTCGAATAGTCAAAGGAAATGATATTTAAGAAAGGAATTTTGATGAAAACTTCCGTTATTATGCGTTATTACAAACAACCGTATATGAGTTGGAACATGCAACAAACATTTCACAAGCTCTAAATAAAAACACTGTAATCATACTTTCAGCGAAAATTATATAAATTAAGTATAAAATTTACCGTTGAAAAAAGCGGATGAATGTAGCAATGCAGGTGTTAATTTTGGTTTGTGATTTGCGACCGTCACATAAACGATGTTATTAAATGTGAACGGAGGGCAAGATAAAAATGGAAACGGTAATGTAATATTGACATGCTTTTGGTTGCCATGGAATCCAATGTCTTAGTATTAACTATAACCAATCTTAGTGCCGCCATTAATTGGCTGAAACCTAATCAATTATGTTTCCACTGTTAATAGTGAGTATCAGGATGTAGGGATATTAGCTAGGAATTTATTACGATTGGTTTATCTGAAACCTTTAATGTCCTCAATGTCGAATATAAAGGTCAAAAGAAATGCACAGAAGGATTCCTGCTTCAATTTCATATGGCAGTGATAGAAATTATCTTAAACGATGTAAAATGAATATTTAAGCGTGTTTTAAGAGCTTAACAACCCCGTAGTGCCATTTTGAAGCACGATCAGTTCTATAAAGGGGTAGCAGCACGTTTTTTAAATATTCATTTCCACCAATTTTCCCCAATAACCATTAGTTTATGCCAATTGTATTATCTTGAGAGGAACAAATCATTTCATTAGCCGTGGCGGGATAAATCAAATAGCAAGCAAAAACAAATGGCGTCCATTACATGTGAACACATTTTGATTTGAGATCTTGAAATGGATTCGCATAGCTAAACCGTTCATGGTACGATCTTTTTTATTTAAAAAATCATTGTCTTGCAATTGCAAAGATTTATTTTCGTTTTCGTGAGATCCCCTTATTAATTTTTAAAAACGTGCTACTGTCCATTTGAATAGAACTTAAAATTTAACGTTTAGTTACGAATGGTCAGATCAAGTAATCTTGACTTTCACAACTTTAAATCAAAAGTTGGCAATGGTTTTAAATACATCCGCCAACGACAAGGTCAAAGTCTCACCACATTGTTGCATCAAGTGGTAAAGTGTTGTTAATTATCGGTCATAGGTTAGATCAAGTTTTACAATAACATATGAAGTGAATGTGTCTTACGCAAGATCAAAAGGTCAAAAGAAAAAAAGATATATCTTAATTCGATTTAGCAAGGGATGAAATAATCAAGAAAAATCCATATTTGAAATGGCTTAAGTTTTCCGCCTGAATTGCAAACATCGGTGGGCTTGTAAGCAAAGGACAATAACTATAACACATTTTCGTTTGATAGTTAACCAAAACGTGAAGGATGTGTAACTGATAATAAAAGACTGGTATATCCCTTTTTTCAAAAAACAGGGTGAAAACAAATGTACATGAATACTCTTGCTTGTTGACAAATAGGTGTTCAATTGACTGTAGTGAGAACGCTTGACGAGTTTTCTATTTGATATTTGATTTGCCATACTTCAGCGGGTTTTTTCTAAGAAAAGTCAGACTAAAGAAACGTACCGTTTGGTTAAATCCTCGGAATTATAACGCAAATAGGCGCATGAATATTTGAAGAATGACATTGTCTTGTGAAACCCTTTAAACACATTGAAAAACAATGTAATATAAGAAATTTGATTTTGCAAAACCCAATTACATTAATGAAAGGAAGGTAGATCACATTTGATACAAATGAATGGTCTGCATTGCAGAAGAAAACTAGAAGTAATTTCATCGTAACATGTGAAAATACATAAACCAAGAGCCAGCAAGATAAATAAAAAGACAAAGCAAGTAAACAGCCTGTCCTAGGTAACGGTCTAAGTATTAAAATCATTTTATTCCCCAAGCACGCCCCATTTTGAATCGCCTCGCAGTGCTGCGCTTCGTGACAATACTCCTAATACGGTAAATGTCAAGAATGGAAATAATGCCAATCATCTTGAGCAATCGACATCCATCGTTGTCTGAACATCATCGCATGTCAATTTGTGGTTAATTTTCTCTTTGCAAATCCGGTTACACGAGAAAGGGAGACTTAATTATACCTGGCGACAAAAAATCTTGTCAGGAGTTAAAACTGCTCCCCGAGTTAAAAGCAATCAGATCTAGAAGCGAGCGAAATTGGTCGATATGACAGAAGGCGCTGTCGTCTGTTTGACCTTTCCGTGACCCCCGGGCGATGACGTCAGTGTTTGTGTGCACGAGCAATGACGAGCCGGGATTCTAGTAGCAGACGACAGAATGAGAAAGCGAGGATTCCACGTACATGTTGGTCGCTTGGTTTATCATTGACCGCTTCCGCGTCCAGTGAGGATTGTCAGTGATTAGATGTGTCACAATGGATGCACGGAAATTTCAAAGGTGAGTAGTCTAAGCAATGGAGCTCTGAACAAGACAGAGTATCTTGCTAACGTGCAAAGTGCACGATGGGTGTCTTCTTCTCTGCGCAGTCGATCGCGTATTTGTTCCTTTGCTGTGTTTAATCAATTCTTGTTCTTTTTGGTTGAAAGTAATAAGATCATTGTGTTTGCATCTCTGTTGTAATGATTGCAAGAAACTGTCCCCTTGGATTAAGAAACATTACTTTTAATGATGCAATCGTCGTCTCAACTTTCTTCTTTGGCGCCACAGGGATATCAAACTTATGGAGCAGATATGTAATGAAAGTCTTTAGTATGCGTTGTTTGAAACGGATATGTGATTTGTATTAAAGCATTTACAGCCTGGTGTACCCATGTTTTCTGTAGAGGAGAATCGAAAAGATCGTCGTGAAAAGAAGTTCAGTGGACTGCATTTGCTCTTCGCATCTCTTTGATATTGATTGCTTTACAACCGTGTTTACTGCACTTGCAGTCACGTTTGCCACTTTCAAAGTATACTTAACTAAAGTATATTTACTCAGTCAAAGATGCTTTTCTGCCAATAGGAGTATTTTACATTGAAACGTTGACTCTTTGAACTAGGATATGTAATTATCCAATATTTTTTGACAGTCCCCGCCCAATCACGCTTTGTATTCTTATTACAATTAAAATAGTGCATGAGTTTATAAGAGAGAGATTGCTGTCTGGCCTAATGTCATTCATCTTACTTTGACTATTAACAACGAGGATGGGCTGAGGTGGCATTTGATAATAAAGGATATTTATTTTAGAATATTATCTTTTACAATTACCTTTTGACTAATATCTATGGCATACACCGAATTTAGCGTATGGTGAGTGCAGTTGTATTTTTCATTCTACATCCACAAGGAAGGGCACTGCAAACGAATCCTAACGTTCGATAAACAAAGAAAGTACAGGTGTATTCTAATTATGGAAATTTGCATTGCCCTTTTAACAAAAGTCATTTTTGTAATATCTGTTTCTTGTATCATCAAAACATTCAAAGGTTTTGTAATCCCCAGTCTTACGGATTACGTGCATTTCATTTTAATTAATCAAACAGAGATTGAGGGATAACCGAGAAAGGAATCTACTGTGTACTGCAGGGAGTTTCGTTAATACTTCGAATGTAATGCTTTCAGCAAAATGGACAATATATCTCTTTATAGTGTGACATCTGCTTCTAGGTCTCTGCTGGGAGCCCGGAGGTGTCGGATAGCGCATACTGATAAGGTTACACAAATCATTAAGTATTCGGACAGCGAGTAATCCTGATAACGATAAACCTATTGGTAATACCCTCTTATCTACCTCTAAAATACATTACGTTGGTAATTTCATATCATCAACATCTGCTTTGTTCCTGTGTGTTTTATGCGTTTCACTAGACGGCAGTTAAACCGTTTTGTCTACAAATAGATAACATTTCGTTGCCATGGCAATAACAACTTATAGAGTAGTCACATATGTGGAGTTGCCGGTCACACAGATGCAGGGTAATGGAGCCTTTGTCTTTATAATGACTTTGTGGAACGAATCGTGACCGGTCCGAGCTGTGTCAATTTGCTATCCTCTGAACCTGTCTCTCTGTCCGTCGTCCGTACCTTTGTTTCATCAGTAGCGATCTGTAATTAAGTCTGTCTGTCTGTCCAAAGTTACTCCTATCACGTTCCTTATATTAACCAAGGTTTAGATTGTGGCGGAATTGAGTTGTAGGTTAGCATTAAATATTTGGCTTTTCATCTGATGTTGATAGTTCACAGACCAATTGTTGAAATACCTGTGTATACCATACCCATATGTACACGAGTCTAAGTTACTCATTGAAATAAGTAAAAATACTCGCACCAATTGAGATAGGCACCAATGATATATGTCTCTGATATTCAAAAATTTCAACAAAGAAGGTAAGGGTCTGGTTTACTGAAGTTCTTTGGACCATTCTCATGCAGCAAACCCTAGTGATCATCTGTACTAAACAACATGACTAGAAATTATAATTTGAATAGATTAATCATATCTATATTTATATCACGAAACGAGTGTGTTGATAAATGGTACACATGTTAAAAAAAGTGAGTACTGCACAATCATGCACGATGTTAGCAATTCAAGTATTAACGTATTACTATGGAGTCACCAACAATTGTTGATGGCGACAAAATGCGGGTTCTCGCACGGAATTATGCGAATTGATATTGATAGTTTACATGTTATCCTATGGAAGAATGACATCTCTCACGTTTGATTATTTTATCTAAACAGAGCTGATAAATGGTATACGGTAACGTATACAAATGCAGGTCACGGTAAACTGAAATGAGTTTAAAAAGTAGAATATTAATAACCTTAGGAATTTTTAGAAGAAAATAGATGTCACTCGCATGGTGGTTTTCATTTTTATCCAATGAGAGCAATATATAAAAGGAATGATGTCAATTAAAACCCAACGGCCTGTTTTAAGTACTTCTAAAGCCGACTGTAGTTGAACGATGTTAATCTGATCGGCTTGTGATTGATGGGGGTGAAATTCCACATGTCAGACTGGATTAGTAGAAATGGTTATTTGTCACCTGCAATATCTAACAAGTCTAGATTTACATGATACAACGTTTGTGTATTGAGGTGAGCTGAGGTGAGCTGGTGTTTAGCGCCGCTTTCAAGATTCTTCACTTACATCGCGGCTGCTAGTATTATTGCAGGTGGAAAGCCCGCAGCACCTTTGTGTGGCTATGCATTGCGTTGAAACCTGCGAGCATCGGCTGGAACTAGCGAACCATGGGTGGTTCTTCGCTGAAATTCAGTGTAGCATTGCACCCAAACCTGACTGCGTGTAGATCAGTTCTCTACTGCAGACAAAGTTGCCGAGCCCCTGGCGGGATTCGAACCACAGACCTCTTTGACCCGAAGCCGAACGTTTGTGTATTGATACATTTCAAGTTTCAATTTATTATTCAACCTTACCCGCCTGTTACATCATGTATATTGATCGAAAGTCTAATCAAAACTTATTTTTTCCCTAATATGATGAACTCCGTTTATAGCCTATATTGATCATCCCTCGAGGTAAACCTAATGAGATGTGCTGTCCTCAAACGATACTGTTCAAAATCAGAATGGATAATTACTACAAATATGATATTTTATAAACCTCTATGTGAAGTTTAAAAAAAAAATTATTTCCATACTCTATGTGAAGTTGCGAAAGTTTGGTGGAATGAAAGTCAAAAGTCGGTCCAGTGCAAAACAAATGTTTTCCGAGCTAATGAGTTTGTGTTATAGGAATGAATGATAAGAATCCTTATTACAATGTGTTGTTAATGGGTAGCGGTCAGGAAAATGTGTGATAAATAAGCTATAGCCCTACTTTTATGAAACTGTATTCAATATATGTGTAAAGACTTACCCCTAAAAGGAATAATCACAATGGCTTTTAGTTGATCTACATCCTATCACCGTGTAATGGATTGGACTGACGTGTGTTCCTGTGCCATAGTTTCACTGGTATACGGTTTCTCATCATATTGGTCATTGATATGCCTATTTATTTACATAAAAATAAGTCTTTGGAAGAAGAATGATGAAACAATCCACTTCTTCTAAATTATTTTTTTGTAACACAGAAAACAATCTTTTCTGAAGCAAGTGACAAAATATTGTAACCATCTATAGATTACTTTTCGAGATGCCACATACAAAAGTGCACAGGGGTGAAGAAACAGGAAAAAAGGAATTATGTTGAAAAGCATTCAGTCATCAAGTACTTGTTTAGGAAAGGAATGTCTGCACAGGAAATTCATGAAGACATTGTCGATACATTGGGTAATAACACCTTGCATTTTCCACAGTGGCCAAGGTACTATCATGAAAGATTACTTAGAAGGGCCAAATTATCAACGGTGCATAGTATGCTATTGAATTAAGACAAAAGAGGACAGCCATCAAGGCCAAGCGGCTGCTGGCACTGCCGCGACCGAATGTGGCTTTCAAAATTCTGTATCATCCATCCTACTTCCCAGATTTGGCACTATCGGACTACTACCTCTTCCGAATTCTGAAGATCCATTCACGTGGACGTGATTTTGCTAATAACAATAGTCTGATAGTTACTGTGGAGAGATTTCTTAAGATATAGGATGCGGATTTATACTAGAATAGCATAATGAATCTGGAACATCGCTCGTCCAAACGTATTGATGGCAGTTGAGACTATGTTGAAAAATGAATTGCAATAAGCGATAACTTGATCTTTTTTCTTTATCATGTTACGAACTTTTAAAATTACCCTCGTATGCATTCGTTTAACAAGATCTTGTGTGGATAATTTATCTTTTTCTGACAACCTTCTTTTAGTACTTTAAAACATTTAGAGGGCATTTACCCTCAAAGTAAACATTTAGCCTTAATTCAATAAACAACATTTACATATTTTGATCACCAATTAATTTGCACGATATAATCCATTATATTATTACTATACAATTTCCTGTGATTGTTTGAGCTATTTGTTACCACCCTGTTATTTCCTTCGTTTTTTAACTTCAACATATTCATATACGAGATAAAAATCTAGGCTGCATAGCGACGGTAAAATGAGAACTAAGAACTTTAAAACTTGGTTATTTCAAACATATTTTCAACACTGGTTTACAAAAACCAATTGTTTTGTTTCAATATAAATGAAGAAAATTATTATTTATTAATATTATTTATTCGTCATTATGAAGAAAACCAGTTTTATAAAACCAGTCAATAGTCACTTTGACATCTGAACGCATTAGTAGCTGTCAACCCCTCTGCGTGAACATGTTATTTCAGATCCTTCTTTGTTAGCTTTCAACCCCTCTGCGTGAACATGTTATTTCAGATCCTTCTTTGTTAGCTTTCAACCCCTCTGCGTGAACATGTTATTTCAGATCCTTCTTTGTTAGCTTTCAACCCCTCTGCGTGAACATCTTATTTCAGATCCTTCTTTGTTAGTTTTCAACCCCTCTGCGTGAACATGTTATTTCAGATCCTTCTTTGTTCACTTAGGTGTGATAAAACATGGTTACTGGCACAATGGTTGAGATAGTAGTTATTATCTGATTAGATGCGAATCTGCGTGTATCCACACTTCTGCTGGCACTCAAAAACAGGATCTCTGCTAATACACATGCACGTGTAGTAATTGTCTGATTTACACCATAATGTTTAATCTATATGAAACTTAACACACTTGGACAGCTGAACGTAGTGTGAAAAGGTGTTGTCCATCAAGGTGATATGATATGCTTTCATATGCATCAGGAGCTTGTTAGCACTACTTACGTGATAACATCAGAGTTGTCTGCCGTATATAAACATCACTCTGACAGGTGCGAGCAATACAATTTGACTGATATTTACATTGAATAATCTGTCACAAATGCAAGGAAACACATTCATAATACATTAATGGATTATTTAAATGGAATGTATTGCCGGCTCCATTATATGCTCATCCCGGCAGTGGACAAGCCGTATAATAGATGAGAAGGATCCAGTTTTGTCCTCAAAGGTGTTATATTTCAGGCTTGTTAACACAAGGCGATGATTCATTGATCTGAACAGCTCAGCCTTTTGTCGTTCATTGCCATTAACAAATCGGCAGGTGACATGTTCTGTAAGTCAAGCAATCCATATGTTTAAGAGTTAACCTAATAATTGCTGTGTATATTTTGCCAATTATTGCACTTTTTAAAAATAGTTCAATTTATTACTGCACGTTTTCCAAGTCTAACTGAGTATCAACATGATAACATGAAGACGGGGGACTGTGGGTTGTACACAACTTTGCCAGTCCACTTTTTAAAATCTTGAATCTAAATGTATTTGTCACACGTGTATTATGAACACGTAAATGCAGAAACAATTTAATAATTTTGTCAAGTTTTGCAAGCATATTTCTATTTTTCCTTTAATAGTCAATCAAAATGATTGATTAAAGTACACAGTAATTGCGAAGACAAGCAAGTTGTAATTCTCTGGTCATAAAACGTTTTATGAGGTTTGTTGACTTTGTTTCAAGTTTGATTGTCAGCATTACAGTTTTGTATTAATACACTTGGGAACTTTTATGACAGATGTAATTGTCTCTGGCGGAATATACATGTACCGACCTTCCCGTCCTTACTTATCCCCTGAGTTCCCCCTTCCCCTTCCCTATCACAAACTATGGTCACGTGTCAATTTTCTCCAACCACTTTAATCAGCTTATAACATGTTTCATCCCTGTCGTGCTGACGATTCGCTTATTTCAGCTTGTTGTGACATGTTCATCAGTTGTGGGTGTTTGAGGAAGTCATATTAACATCCATTGCTCGTTATGCCTTGCTTTACTTCTGCTCACCGCGTTTCACAATTACGAATGTTAAGCCAAATACATAGACGATTTCTTAAGGTGCCTCCTCTTACGAAATTACTAAATGCATTTCAAGTATCTCTATTTTACCTTATTCAAAGCTCTAACTAGGAACTGCTAAGGATCGATGATAGAATCTACCGTAGAGATTACCCAGTGACGCAGAAATTCTTCAAGATGCTTTGAACATTTTTAGTTTTTTTTTAAAGTAATCTTATGTAAAAGTTTCAACCATGTTTTTTTAAATTTAAAAGGAAAATTGTATTTGAAAAAGTCAAATAAGAATAAACGTTTTTACAATTACAAAAGCACTTTTAAAGGATATCTTTTGTCTAACATTAAAGCCTACAGATAATTAACGTGTACAAATGTTCTGAGGGAAAACACCTGTGTTTATACATCTAATTGGTGCTGTTTTAGATTGGCTAAAATGTCATTCACGTATTATGACTATTTTGGAAGCATGGTGCAGCAGCGTTTCGTTTAGCTGTACCTTCTTGACCTCAATGCTATCAGTGCCAATTTCATTAAACAGTATTATCGATACACAGGCAATATGATACTGGCACATATAATATAAGGACAAGCGCGAAAAGTTGGTATTTTAGATTAACAATTGCACTATTTGCAAACTAAACTGAACGATTATCTGTCATGGTCGATCATCTGTCATGGTCGAGCTATATGCTCCACCTCTTGCTCAATGTTTTAGATCCAACATATTTCATCAAGGTAAGCTTTCTCTAAAACAGTACATGTATGTATATTGAAGGTTACTTCACATGTATGTGCTCATTTATATGTCACTTGAAGAAGATTTGGAATATTTTTTAGATTATAAAGAAGAAAACGTGTTTTCACAAGACGAACGGAAATCAACATATTTTACTCTTGGTTGTTTTGGGCCAAGCATTAAAACTAAAGGAAATGTTTTCCAAATATATTGGAAATCAGGTCACACTCTCATGTAATCAAATATCCCCATACCAATACAGTTGATACAAATCTGATTATTAGTTTGGAAATTATGGGTCGGGTATATGTAAATAGTTTTCTTACAGATACATCACATTTCTCCCAAAAGTGCCGAAATTTATTAGGATTGTGAATTTTTTTAATTATAATACGATATTACACACATGTACATTTGCTCTCTTAATTAAAATGGTAATGAATATGGTTGAGTTGAGTGCTGGACATGCTGTGTTTCGGATGGACGGAGCATAACACGTCAACAACGTCGTTGTGTGGGATAATAAGCACAACATACGGCGATTGACATCTGCATGCTTTCAAACATATCAACGGAAAAGTAATTAAGAGTTCACAAGTTTATTTGATGTTTTCTTGTGTGTTGATCTGACTTAACGTATTGTTATGTAACCGGTTTCAAGATGTATTTTAATGATCGTTGATAGAATGAGGTATTGCGACGCCCAACCTACTCCTGAAAATTATTTTTAGTGACATCTGAGGCATTTTGTGTTTTAATGGTGTACGATTTTCAGTTTTCGGATTATCATGTCATCTCTTGAACACAACTGAAAATGCATAAAATGCAAGCAAAATGCATATCAGAGGACACTTTCTGCGCATAAAACAAAAGGTAATTAAGAATAACAAGCCCATTTGGAATTGTGTTTTTGCCCACCGTCAGTGAAATTTGACGTCATAGAAATTCATTGATCGAATAATGGCCGATTCATTTTAAACATGACCGAGTTAACACTGCGGATGTGCATGAAACTTCCTTGATTACATATAGGTTTATTTGGTGTTGGAATGTTTTTCTAGTGACATTGAGCGGGATCTACTTTAATAAAAGGCACTTGGAGGAAATGAATCCACTACTTACGCAAACTTATATTATACAGTTCTGAGCTATTAGGCATCTATTTGGGGTCATAGGGAGATTATTGATGTAAATGCTGTCCACCACCGTGCTTTGAGATTCTTTCAGGGGGTAAAATAAATATGCTCCCATTGTTGTTGTGAATGGAAACGTGGGTTTGATTCCACCAATTGTAAGGCAATGGTTATGCATTGTTAGACAATATTGTCGTTTCAAGCAAATGCTTAATAGATTAAATAAACGTCTTTAATTGGGTCTGAGGTCTGTACCGGTGGACGTGTGAAAATTTGGAGTTTCCGAGTGAAAACACAGCTTGAAGAATGGAACTTGAATGTGGAAGAAGTCAGTGTTAACCGTGTATGTGATCGTTTTCACGATACAAGTATACAGAAGTATGTGAGGGAACGGTATGAGTCATTACATAAACCAAGTAAAATAAATCAATAACGTATCATTTGTTAGAATTTTTTTTATATATTTCGGTTGATATTTAGGCCATCAGCCTATAACAACATAGAATACATAAATATTAACAAACATAATGCACATGCGTATACATCAAGACCTATAAGATGTTTATGTAATAACTGATTCTCGAAATTCCATAGCATGGTAAATGTACATTGCAATTTTTCTAATGCATTCTTCATTTTTATTTGACATTAATTCAATGAAGTGGTGTCTTGTCCTTATCGCAACATTAATGTATTGCTTTCTAATATGTGAAAGTGATTCACAATAGAGTAGAAAATGATACTCATCTTCGATCTCTCCTGATCTACATAATCTGTATATTCTATTTAAACGTTCTACGCCATTGATCCTACTAGTTTCTTTTTCAAGTGACTCCACAACGGAAATTTGCAAACGCACTTCTTAATTTATTTATTTGAAGTGAATTTATATAATCTTCGGTTTCAAATCTGAGTTTAAAAGTTTTGTAATTTTTAAGTTTGGATATCTTATCTATCGAAGTATGCCAATTAAGGATTTTTTACATTTTTTGTGCCTCTATCGATGTATAACAGCAACAAATTGTATAACATCGCGTAGCAATCTGAACATTCAATACCGGTAGCTAATTCATTTATATAAATTGAAAATATTAGAGGGCTCATTATGCAGCCTTGTTTTAAACCTATGGGACATTTGAAGAATTTTGAATATATGTTATTGTTTCTTACACAGGCAGTTACATTGTTATAAAGATTTTGTATAATCTTACATAGCTTGCTTTTCATTCCAATACGGTTAAATAGATTCAATAACTTAGGACGCCTTACTGTATCAAAAGCTTTTCTAAAATCTATGAACGCAGCAAATAATTTACCTCTTTTCCTTGATATTTGTTTCTCTATTAATGCATTTAAAACAAAAATATTATCAATCGTGGAATATTCATGCCTAAAGCCAGCTTCCGATTCAGCAATCGTATCAAATATGTCTGTCCACATTCTTAATCTTTTACATATGATTGACGTAAATATCTTACCGAATATACTTAAAAGTGACATTCCTCTGTAATTATTTGGATCATCTGCTGATCCACTTTTATGTAATGGGAAAATGATAGCCGTAGACCATTCATCCGGTATACAACCGGAGTCGAACATTTTATTAAATAACTTATGAAGAGTTGGAAATAAAACATCAACCCCATATATAAAGAATTCCGCAATTAATTTATCCATACCGGCGGACTTATTCCTTTTCAAACCGTTAATAGCGTCTTTTATTTATTAGAAAAATGAGTAAGGATGTGAAAATTATATGAGTATGAGTATGCCCCGTTCATATATACCGCTCTGCCTTTTTCTAGTTCAGATCAGGTACTGCTCCTCTGCATTTGGAAACCGGCAGATATACAAATAAGGAAGTGATTGACAGAGTATAATTTCAGTGAAATGAAAATGTTTAGGATGAAAAACATGTTACATGTCCTTTGTATGATAAGATGCTGTTTGAAAATGTCTGTTTTAGCTATCCAACTTTAAAGAGCTCTTTGATGAAGGTTATTCAGTCCAGTTTCTAAAAAGAATGTGTATTTCACTGCTATAACCTCTTGTATATTTCACGAAAAAGAGAAGCACATTTTGTATGAATAGTTTTATCTCTGTGTAGATAACTTTCTTATTCTGATTTTATAGTATAAACTATTGATATTAAATTTGTATCTATATGTTATCTAGTCAATTACCTTTAAAGGTTGGCTCTCTTTTGTGTCGTTTTACTTTGTACTTTTATATGTATTCTGTGTCAGGTTAGACTCCAACAAACCATCTGTCTGTCTGTCTGTCTATCTGTCTATTAGGACGAGTTAAAACACGAGAAACACTCACATGGAACATTGCTAGTTAATAGGTTGCATTGAAAAGTGTTGCCTTTGGAACAAATTCGTAGAATATGTGGAGTCATTAGGAGGGTCGATGGGTAAACTTCTGACATATTTCTAAAGATTAATCTTCAATTTCAAAGGGAAAGGAACTTATCTGGGCCTTAGTCGATCTCTGCAACTAGATTAATAGTGGATCGATCTGAACGTCTCCCTTATCAATTTTACGTTTTGTAATATTCCTTACTCGATGTAATAGGTTTTCATAACAGAAAAGTGTCGGAGGTAATTCTGATTTGCTTTGGTGATAGTTTGAAATTAAATCTTTCTCTAAAACTTCTAGTGTCACTTAATCAATTTCAAATTGATGTCGAGGAGAATAAAAAGCTATAAAATGAAAGGGAATCAGCTGTGAGGACATTTATCATTAATCGTTAATAGATTATCTGGCTTCAAATGGCGACAGAGTTGTTTTACCCGTAATGCATTAAAGTATTGTTTGAAACAAAACAAGCATTTCAACTTCAAAAAAGGTTATCGATCGAGGTTATGCATAACAAATCTTCGTTAAGTTTCGTCAGTCTTCATGGTAAACATTTATTTAATGATATTATTAATTCCATATAGTTTCGTGTATGGTAAAACAACATTGATAATGTCTTGAAAGAGAGAAGGAAATTGTTAATATTCAGAATATAACATATTTCGAAGAATATTTTGCTGCATTGGTCTATAATGCTATAGAATTATAAATTATGTAATGGTTATACAAAAATAAAGTTAACATTAAGATTGTTAATTTAATTGTTTTGTAGACCATTAGTTCAAAATTAGATATTGGAGAACAACTTACAATTTCAATATCTTCATATAGTAAATGACAAATTAATGAGTTATACAATAGGGTTCTGACAATAGAAGGGACTTCAGCTCACTAACCTTAGTTTTGCTTTATTACAGAGCTGCTATGGACAGCGGCCTGCTCAACATCCGTATCCACAGTCAGGAAAACAACTCGTGGGTTGGTGTCATCGAAGATCCTCGTCGGAGCCGTGACTATGATGACATTGGAGCATTATACTACGTTGTTGCTGTCGTTCTCATATATGGGCTTTCTATTGTCATGATGATTGCCTCTCACATTCGCAAAAACAAACAGGACAACCAGTTGAGAACCTATCTCAAAGAAATGGTTGTTCTGAGGAAAAAAGTACGACGTGAGAAACTATTTGACAAAATGTCAGCGTTTTCGTCAATCACCACCGGTTCCTTCAAGAAAAAGAACGAGGGAAGTCCCAAACCTGCTACTAAGAGTAGCACTGGGATTTTGAAGAATCCGTCCTCATCTCAGGAACCAACTGATGATGAAAAAACAGCTTTGAGTCGGAAGGAGAGTGACAACGACTCGGTGTTCCTGCTGCCCGGTGATTTCTGTATTGATATGAGCAAAATAGATGCGTCATCTCCCTCCCCGAGTCGGGACCTCAAACCCCCAGTCAGCTTCCAGCCGCAGAAGAAAACAAGTTTGTGATGTATCTGTGAAACTGTAGGAACAAGTGAATTTACTCAGAAAGTAAAATGTTTTCTGGGACCATACGATCTTGTAGGAAGATTTGAAGCTTCATCGGCAATTGCTGGCTTCATGGAAAAAAATTTGTTGAAGAGAAGTCCATATGTCCTGCCTGTCGAGGAGGAAAATCTTGAAGGGATAACTATATCAAAACCTTATCAGGTGACAAAGTCTTACATAAGAGATTTTCCTGAGAGTAAACACGATCAGTAAACAATTTTAAGAGAACGATTTCTTGGACAGGGATACTTCAAGTGAAGAGAAAGCACTCTGGTGATAGATGAAGACTACACACGATAAATTTGTGTACATGTAGCTAAACGATTGAGTTGTAATGTTGAGTTCTAGCTATGGATTCAAGTGGAGCACAGGCCATTCAAATCTGCTCAGTGAACTTTATTGAATCGCGAAAAAAATGTTTACATGTGCAAAGCTAACAGTAAACTTGAATCTCCGTGACAAAGGAGGTTGTCAGTTTTAATGTGACAGGTTTGATGATGAAATCAGTTTGTCTGATATTCTTTTCAACTCGTATAAAAAATATATATATTCCAATAAGCTTAAAAATTAATTTACTCTTGTATAGAAACATAAAGACGCAAGTTAATTTTGCGTACCAGTGGATGACATACAGTATATTCATCCAAACATTATCAACAAGTCGAGAATTCCAAACTTGAAGCGTTCATTTTGTTTTCAATGGGTTACTTTCGTATTTGTTTTCGATTATGTAAGCTCTTATTTAAAGAAGGATGCGCAAAATAGGAAAATTAACATCAGTTATGGTATGGAATAACGTCATAATGGCACAATATTTTTACATGTGAGGGAGACTGAAGGATCTGAGATAAATGTTACACAATGTATGTGGTCAATGTTCTTGCCAGTCTGTAATGAAGTCACTCATTGTTTATTTGTAATTTCAGTTTTCAAAAGTAAGTTTGCTTACTGTTCAGTGGCCTTGGATATATGTAACATGGTATTTAAACGTTGTATTTTAATGAAACCATGTACAGTATTACTTTGTCATCCGAATGTAAGTTCATATCTTACTCCTCATTGCCAGATATTCCAATTTTAGTAACCCCATGGTATTATAAAGTAAGATGTCCTAAGAACTAAAAAGACAGTTATGAATTTTTTCTGAGAATTTCTTTCTTTCACATAGTTAATTTTCCGTGTGTTCAAATATATAATCTATTTAAAAGTTGATTTCATGAAATCGTCGTAAAATTATTTGACCAATCACCAAAGCAAATGGGTTTACTTTCACAATGTAAACGCATTTGATATGGGTCACCTCTTTTGAATATGTCACAATCATCCGTAGAGCTCCTACAATATCCTCATATCTTTTAAGAAAGATGCCTGCCCCGTGTCTCTAACGGTTGTTTATCCATGGACATTTCAGAATAAAGCCGATGAAATGAAAGGAAACGATATGATTAGCATCAGGTTATTGTAGGAGTTTCACAAATATGAAAACGTGAAAGAACAACTGTTAACACAATAATGCTAAACGCTGCCATCAAATATTAATTTATCAATCCATCGTTCATGATAGCTATGTGCAGATACGTTAATCATTACTGTTTGATGCAAATGCATAAGTTTAAATTTATGTATAGTATATTTCTTCATCAATCAAAAGATATTTTAGATGTGCATATTTTGTATTGAAGAGAATTGAATTTTATATATTAAAAATGTTGAAATCTGTTTGTTTTTGTAAGTAAAATAAATGTTCGCGATTTGTGCAACAGCTTCTTTGTTTAATGTCTGGATATTACCTTAACCTCGAGAAATGATGAAAGTCAATACGTTGAATAAACAAAATGGCAACCAGTTTTAAATTCTGCCCTAATCATTTAATTAGATTGTCTTATTTTGTTCATGTTTTTACAGCTTTTATTAGCGAAACAATGATGTTAAAGTTTGATTATTGAATCCTTATATATAGTTTTACAACGGTGAAAGAATCACCATTGCAAATATGTTGTCACATTCATTAATGGTTCAATCACGCACCAAATATTGACATATAATAGTTGTTTTAAGGTTGATGATGCTACTTTCGATTCAATTAATCCGACTCAAATGTTAGCAATGATTGGACAGTTTCATATCATCAGTGAAAACTAAAAGATCAAATGTGAGTTTAAATCACATTTGATGTCCTTTAACTCCTTTATTGATCGCAGTAACCAATAGTTGGACATACATAAAATCAAACGGAGATATTTCACAGACGTTACTAATGCATATTTCAACCTTCATCTTTTAAGTAAATACATGAATAATGCTGAAGGACTACTAATCACATCTCAGATTATTAGGAAGCTCAACCATATGGTGTACTGTGAAAACTTGACAAAGTGACACAACGTACACGGGTTTTGTCACAGCTGATCAGTTTCGTACAGGAACAATCACTGTAACAGGTGCGTGTACACATGTTTTATTTTTATAACATACATGAATACATTACAAAACATGCTTTTTTACGTCATTACGACCAATAACAGCACCATATTAATATATGATAACACGATGTAGCATATAATTCCGAGAAAGATCAGTTCGCGATATCAATAAACCATATGAGCAGATTTTTTTACTACTTCAAATATCAGTTTCCAATCAAATGCATCCAAGTGAGCGAGCACTATCATCTGATAATGTTCACTGACATGAGAGGTATGCAAAGAGCGAGCGTATATAAAAGTGATTGGTTTAAAAGTTTTATAGTATGATTGTCGAATGAGAGACCTTACAGATCGAATCTTTTCGGAATTCCTGGTGCATAATAAAACTGATATAACAATATATCATATTAATCAGGCACAATATATGTTTATGGTTCGAAAATGCCCTTATTATCACTGTTACAATAAAAAAAAATGTACGTTAAATACTATCAGGTTGATTATACGTCTACTGTATTTAAAGAGTCAAGCATACTTCTTCAATCTTTTTAATGTTGTACTGCAGCAAATAAAGCAATAAAAAATATGACCTAGTCATTTCGTGGACTGAATTAAAATTCATTTGCTCCCATTCAGATTTGCTTTCAAATGACCTCAACAAAATAACATCTTATTCCTGTGCTTTAATGGATACCCACCGACTGAGTACATTAAAACGTCTTAGGAGAGAATCGAGCACCTTTCAAGATCAATGAAACAGATGCCTTACGAGCAGTTTTATCTTTTTTTATCTTTTTTAACTGAAACACAACTTGACAATCTAATCGATGAAGGGGATCTTAAAGTTTGTTATATTAAAACTACACCAGCATGAAAACTGAGAAACGCAGAGTCGACATGTGAGAAAGAAGGTATGATGTTTTATAACTGAATTCGTATTTCGTGAAAAAGTGACTTGTTAAAATGACATGGAATGAAATGTTGTCCAATAATACGGTAAATATTTCATTTATTGGTAGGCAAGATAATTTTGCTGATCTTATTTTGTTTTAAAATGATACATCAATTTCTTCTCAGGACTCCCTCGTTATCCTCGAAAGTTTTGACATGAGATCCTCATCTACATGACTTGAAGATATATTTGTTATAAACATGGGTCATGATCTGGATTGCTCTGTTATATACATGTGAGTTTAGTCTAACATGCTCAGGACGTGGCGAAACAAAATGATTCAAACTTAATGTATGATCACGAGGGTTCTTATTATTCAGGTTTACAAAAAAATATCTACCAAAATGAAATGTCTCCAAGTAGGATATAAATAAACAATTACATATTATATCTCAATGATAAATAGGTAGAAATCTAACGTTGAATACAGATTAAACACTTCCTTGATAACTAGGACAGTAAGTTCCAAGATGTAGGATATAAGGATAACCTTTAAAGAGAAAAGTCAGCCTTTCCTTCTTCTTTATTTTTCAAACAAATATCCAATTATTTACGAATATCTCCTTCGCTTACATCAGAGTGAAATTTCAATTACAGCGCTGTAAGTACTGACACCTGCGTTAATAAGTGAGATTCTAACACGGATAGAACAATTAAAAGTAAAGAAATAATTGCATTTGACAATTTTGACGATGGCCACAAACATCAAGATTTTGATAATTTATAGACACAATATTTAGGTTTAATACACATCTGACGGAGGACATAACACCACTGGAGTCAAATGTCAAAGGTATTTAAAGATTAATGATTATAAGTGTCCTACAGATCCCTTACAAGCAGTTTTAATTTATTTGCTATTTTAAAACAACAACTTGACATTTCCATGGACGTGAGATATCTCAAAAGTGTGTCAGCATGAGACAATAAAAGACATCAACATGTCAGACTAAAGACTCTATACATTTTAAAAAATATGTTTCCGTTAGGTTTCACATGTCGAAAAGGAACTTTTTCTAAAGGGAACAGAAAGGAGACAAAGTGGGGAATGTCTTTCGAATTTCTAATAATATCTAGAATGTCTGTATCTATACTTCAACTAACGAACTAAAATAGGTCTTTTGATTTTTAATAGGGACAAAACCAGCCTTCGGATCGAAATATTTAAGCAGTTTTTATTTGTGCAACGAGTTCCTTTTCATCTTGTTTTAAACAGCTATAATTGGATTTTGATAAAATGAAATAATAAAAATGATTTTAATATTTTCTAAAAGAAGGGAAATGCTTTTCGGAATTTCAATCAATATATACTTTATTCAGTGTCAGTCATTTTCAGTGTGCACTTAGTGAATGTTATTAGTTGGTAAGATACTCTTACACTTTCTGTCCATGTTGCCGTGGTAATGAAAGGCATGATATATCTAGTAAATATTGAGGTATTCAATTCTTGCATAATTCTATTTTGCAGAAGTTGATGTAGACAATATCACCCAGCTGTATATTATATTATTCATTTTTAAAACCAATTACAAAAGAATAATTGCCATCAATTTTGACATATCAGTTTGAATGACTTCACATGTTTTTGTTCGGAACAATGAAGTAATCATTAGTTCACTGTTCTATGCTGTCATAGGCATAACTTATAGTCCACCGGCCCATAGGGGTCCCCATGCATATAATTGATATACATAAGGAAGACAAGATTTTCTGCTTAACAACTTTTTATTGTAAAATTCACGACGTTCCTGAGTTCATTCTTACTCCTTCATCAGGTGACATGTAGGGGATATGAAACCTAAAATAGATTAATATTTCAATAAAAACAGCTCTATAAAACAGTAAAAGCCATTTTGACAATGCTCAATGTTGCAAAAGAGGAGTAAGGATAGAGACAGTGTCTGTGGGCGGCTCGTAAGTCAGGCAGGCTAAGAGATGAAAAGAGAATAAAAGAATTAAAAACCAAAGGAAACATAACTAAGCAGTAACTAATGTTAGTTCACCAATCATATTTTTACTTTGGTTTCGATCTTTTAGACTCTTTAAAACGCTGTAAAATGACATATGAAGGCATATTCCACAAACTTTCCCTGAAAATACTAAAATGGACTGTAGGAACATGTCATGTATCATCCGACCCTGGTGTTCATAAGTCACCTAATTAGTGGATTAATTTACATAAGAGAATTATGTCTAATCTCTCGAAGAATGTTTACGAGAATGTGATTTATTTTCTTCTACACAAAAGAAATGTGACACTGAAATCGATTGGAGACCTTTTAAACATCTTTTTGTTATTCATGTCAGGGTTTTGTTTCTGTTTAACTCCTGTTTTTTTCTAAAGAAAGATATGAAGTACTTTGCTTGGAAATGTAAAATGTTTAGTTTAAATTCTTTTTTATAATTTGAATTTGTGCAGTTGTGGATCATTAAAAGCGAATGTGTTTTTGAAGAGATTTATAACTGTGTTTTAGGCACACAATAAAGTAATCATGAACAGAAATACACTTTAAAGGGGCAGTAGCACGTTTTCAAAAACCAATTATTTTCTTTACATTTTATGAAACAACATTAGTTTAAGCAAAATGAATAATATTCAAAAGGTAAAACATTTGTTAAATCAGCTCAGCCATCCGTAGACGTAATCATTTGAGGTGGGGAACTGGATTTGCAGAGCTTAAATGATTATATATAGAGTGAGTGAGTGAGTTGGGGTTTAACGTGCTTTGAACAATATTTCAGTTATTAAACACGTGATTATATATAGAACACCCTGCATTCTTTTCACAGAAGCCTTAGCTATGTTTTCGCTTCATCTAAGCCTGAAGCAATAGTTCGATCTACATATACAAACCCTTAAATCTTTCATCAGTTCTACACTTAGAAACTTGCTAAAGTCATTTTCGAAAAGTATTTGATAAAGTCAACTGAAACCTGTCAAGGCAAATTCCAAGTTCATTGACACATTTACATTCCATCTGCGATCTATACTGGTTATCTTTTTCACAGGTGTTCCATATAATAGTGATACTTCCTAAATTAATGGATTTGCAACAAAGTAATAGGACATACATGTATGCATTTTATGCGTTTTTATTCCATTCTGCTGGCCTGTTTGTAGACTGAGAAATAAAAGAAACGTCACAATACAAAATACGAGATATTCCAAACCACGAATAATAAATGCTACTGAATAAAAGCGTCATCTTGAGAAGAAAACTAAACTTAATTTAAGAAAATAACACAATATCCGATCATGTTTCTGAATATGTACCTCTAAAGTTATTATCGTTTTGGAATTTCCTTAACGAGACAAGATGGGGGAGTCAATAAGCGTTATTTTGTCATGTTTTATGGCGGGCTACTGTAATGATACGTAAATAAATTAATGTCAAATAAAGTTAAAATCTTATTTATGATGTTATCCTGTACCATAAAAAATTATATTAAGACAATGCGACTTTGCAGGAACATTTGAAGTTCTAAATGTGCTAGGAAAACATTTCAACCGTCCTGAACAATCTTGCAGGAATTAATCTTATCAAGTGACAAATAGTTATATAAAAGTAACAAGTTTAAGAGAACGATTGCCTGGGTAGTGAAGAATAAATTGACCTTCATTCTGGTGGTGTTTGAACAGTACATACTATAAGTGTACATGTACATGTCGCTAAACTATCACGTTGTAATGCTGACGTCAAGCTTTGGATTCACATGGAGCACCACACATTCTAGTCTGCTCAGTAACCTAATAAAAATGTTGATTAAATTTATTGTGAACCAAGTTTGCTCACTTTTTGAGTAGCCTTATATAGTAGCCTTTGATATTTGTAACGTGGTATTTATGTATCCTGATGATCTATGTTCAGTGTTACTTTGTCACCGGAATCTAAGTTCAAATCTTAATCTTCATTGAATTTTGAATATGCTCCTACAATATCCTTTTATCTTCCAGACAAAATGTCTTTTACACCTGACGGCTCTTCATCCATTGCCATTTTAGAATACAAAAATTCAGTCGATGAAATCTCTTATGTTTAATTGTGCATATACATTGTATTGTAGAGAATTCTATATTAAAAATGTTGAAATCTGCTTTTTTTGTAAGTAAAATAAATGTTCCATTTGTGCAACAGCGTGTTTGTTTAATTTCTTTATATTGCCTTTAAATCGAGAAATAAAGAAAGTCATTACGTTAACATAAACATAAACCCCGTTTGTAATTCTGCCCTAATTATTTCATGAAAGAGTCATTTCTTGAAAATGTTATTCTAGCTTTTATTTGCAAACCAATTGTGTTGAAGTTTGATTTTTTAGTTATTATATATAGTTTACAATCACTATTGCAAATGTGTTGTCACAGTCATTAATGGTTCATCATGCACCTAAATTTTGGAATAAATAGTTGTTTTAAAGCTGATGGTCCTACCTTCGATTTACTTAATCCGACTCAATGTTTGCAATGATTGGACAATTTGATAGATAAATCAATTAAAACTCATAGTTTAAATTAGAGTTTTTAATCACATTTTATGTCCTTTAACCAGTTTATTGATTGCAGTACCAAATGGTCAGACAGAAATATCGGCTACGTTGTCTGCAGTAGAGAACTGTTTTACACGCAGTAAGGTTTGGGTGCAATGCAAAACTGAATGCAACGCAGTACCATCCATGGTTATCTAGTTCCACCCGATCCTCGCAGGTTTCACTGCAATTAATAGCCATAATAGCGTTGCGGGATTTCTCCCTGCAATAATGCCAGGAGCCGTGATATAAGTGACATACCCTAGACAGCG
Source organism: Phorcus lineatus (assembly GCA_921293015.1). NCBI lineage: Eukaryota > Metazoa > Mollusca > Gastropoda > Trochida > Trochidae > Phorcus > Phorcus lineatus. The sequence goes on from OV121083.1 coordinate 9,219,127, forward strand.
ACGTTATTCCACAATTCACCTTACCTCACCTTGAAATAACATTCAAAAAGTCTTATGAAGTCTTTCGGTAATGGCCATGATACCGAAAGCCTAGTATTATTCTCTTACTCAACCATATGGTGTACTTTGAAAACTTGACAGAATGGCACAAGATACATGGTTTTCTTCATAGCTTATCAGTCCAACCTCCTGTTGTGTACATATTATTTTAATGAAATACACAACTACATTACGAAGTATGTTGTTCTGTTACCTCTGGTATGTACACGGAGCTAGAATTTTTTCACTACGCCATCACAACGAATAACAGCACTATTGTGATATATGATAACACGTACACGATGTAGCATGTAATTCGAGAAAAATTAGTTTGAACAATATAAGCAGGTTTTTTATTGCTTCTAATATCAGTTTCCAATTAATCTAACTCCCTTAGAGACCAATGAAACAGATACCTGACAAGCAATTTGATTTTTTTTAAATGTAAAACCAAATAATACATTTAAATCAATGTTAGAAAACTTTAAAGTTTGAGATACAGAATCGACATGTGAAGAAGGCGTGAGGTTTCACAAGCGAATCATTGTAAAGATTCGTATTTTGTGAAAAATGACTTGTTAAAATTGTTGTTCAATAATTATTAAGTTCATATGTGATTTATTCCTTGGCCACATAATAAGTTTCATGTCTGATATTATTTTGTTTTAAAATGATACATCAATGTCTTCTCATGAACACATCACATCTCGAAAGCCTTGACATTAGATACTCGTCTACTTGACCCGAACATATTTTTCTTACAAACATGGATGATGATAATTCACGCGAAAGGCATATTGTGTTTCAAACTCCCCAAGCAGTTTGTCTTATATTAGAAATATAACAATTCTTAACTCTGCATAAAGAATGAAAGAAACACTAAACGATAATGAAAAGCACAGAAACCTTAAGAGATTCAACAACAGACCAACGAAAGTTTAGTGTGAATCCCCTGCAATGGGTAGTGACTACCCATAATAGAATTAGAAATAAAAAAGCAAACTTTGAAAATCTTGAATGCTCTGGGATGCATTTGAAGATGGTCAAACTGGCTCAGGACGTGAGGAAATAAAATAATTCAAACCTATTATTTGATTATGAGAGTTGTCAGTATTCATTTTTAGAGAAATATCTATAGAATGTTACCATAATGAGTTTTTACCAAGCAGAAAATAAATGAATAATTTCATAGTTTATCTCAATGATAAAACATGCGGAAATACAACGTTGATTAAAGATTAAACACTTCATAATAAGGTCTAATATATATTTCCGTTAAATTGGCAATTGCGGAAAATAAAGTGACGATGTAAGGATAACCTTTACCATGAAAAGTCAGCCATTCCTTTTTCCTTACTTTTTGAGACATATAATATTTAAGAATATCATCTCAGCTTAATTCAGAGAGAAATTTCAATTACAGCGTTGTAATGACTGACAGCTGCATTGATTGGTGTGATTCTAACAAGGATAGAAAATCAAAGTACAGAAATAACAGTTTTTGACAATTTTGACAATAAACACAAATGTCATTTGTTAATCAAATTTTTTACACAAAACAAAGAATTATCTTTTCAAGATTTCGATAATTTATTGACATCATGTTATGGTCTAATGCGCATTGGAGTTTGATGGAGGACATTTCATTTAATGATTTATTTTTAAACGTCCCTTAAAAGCGGTTCAATTTCTTTGCTATTTTAAAACAATTTGACATTCCTATGGACGTGAGATATCTCAAATGTGTGTCAGCATGAGAGAATCAACATCACATATCATGAAGACTCTATACATTTTTAAAAACATGTTTGTGTTAAGTTTTACATGTCGAATAGGATTTTATTTCTAAATTTAAACGGTTAAAGAAAGAGACAAATTGGGGAATGTCTTTTGAATGTTTACATTAAAACTAGCTTGTTAGTTGAAGAAGAAACAGACACAAACTAAAAAAGACCTTTTGACAAAACCAGCTTTCGGATTTAAAGGTTTAAGGGGTTTTTATGTGTGCAAAGAGTTCCTTTCATTTTGTTTTAAACAGATATTAGCTTTTAATAAAATGAAATACTAAAAATATTTTCTATATGAAGAAACAATGTTATTCCAAACTTATATCAGTAAAGCTTATTTCAATGTCAGTCGTTGATTATCTTACATTCCTAGCCCTTGTTGCCATTGTACCGAAAGCTATGAATACCTTCATATATTTACAATAGCTATAGTAATTATTGAGGCATTTGATCGTTGGATAATTTTTGTTTTTGTTTTGGTGTGTTTATGAGGTTAACGTTGACAATCTCACCCAGTTGATTTTTATATTTATTTTCAAAACCAACTGCATGATCATTTATAACACCAATTTTGACATATCAGTTTGAATGACTTCACTTTCCTCTGAGTTTGGTTCATTGCTCTATAATGTCACAGGCCCAACTTAGAACTGACCTACACACGAAAAATAGCCTTAAATGGAAATGTTCACCTTAATCTTAGATGACTGCATGTTAACATGTTATACCTATTACCAGTCGCGGGTGTCAAACCTCCAAATAGAAAATCTCAAATCGGTATCTTTGATAGTTGATTCTGAACCTGTACATTCAGACCATCAAACATAAGGTTTCACCGATGTATCATTCTTCACATCCTTGGCTTGATATAGAATAGATCACTACATCCAAAAGCAATCCAGATTGAAGTCATAGAGTTTCATCACCATGCTAATTCACAATGACTCATTCTACCAGTTGAAGTTCATCTTCGTCAGTTTCCTTTTCATATTTCTGCCTTTTGCTGAATTCAAAAATGTCAAAGGTATTCAGATATATACATGATATTCCTATTTACTGCTCCTGCGTTAGATGGATAAATGTTTTTTAAACTGTTAGACGGTCAAAAAATATATCTTGACTTTGGAACTTTTTTTTATTAGGTCTATAGTGACAAAAGGCAAAGTGTAGAATAATTAAGTTTGAATAATTTTATTGATGTCGCAGTAGTATTTGTTTTGGTATTCATGATAAACTGTATCCATTTTATATCAATGTAAGGGTAATGTTGATATTGAGATTTGCATTTTAAATTTTCTCCAAAACATAACCTGCTCATTAAATGTATTAAGAAAAAACTAGTTTCACCTATAACTACTTACCGTTTGCCATCTTTGATGATTTGACATTGTATAGACAATAACGTAATCTACGGCTCCATGAAAATTGTGCTTTCGATGTGAAACAAGCCGACTCAGTAAGCCTATCAATTGAGAAAAGTTTGTAATGTATTGAATAATAATAATGAAGCTGTATTCTTTAAGTACTCTTTATTACTCACATTTTAGTTGATCTATTTTGCAAATCATTGGCAATGAATTCAGCCTACACAAGACGATTGCTCAACATCGTTTCATTGCGGTCAGCGTTATTGTCTTCCCTGGAAACAGACTATTTTGTTGTGTTATAATGGAATTCAATCAAATACAGAAAAAGTTATTAAAACAAAGGCAACATTACTCATGTAGATGGTATCAGATACGAACCTTCGGTGAGCCCCATGTAGGCCTTACTTTTTTCTGGTCCGGAAACATTGTTGTGTTTTAAAGGACGTATGGCAAAAAAGGTATGAATAAGTTGAAAACCCCAATAGGGCTTCCAAGCTTTGAGTGTTACATTCTCCTTTTAAAGTTTTGAGATGTAGATTTGACAAAGCAATATGTTTTTGTAGTTTCTTTCCGTTTCTGATTGTCTCTTGAAAAAATAGTTTATCATGGAAAACTAAAAAATAGAGCCATGGGCTCTGTAGCTCATCAGACTTTTGATAGAAATAGGTGTTGTGGTTTAGACCATGGGGTCATGGGCAGTGTAGGAAAGATAGCCTTTCCCAACGTCCGAGTTATTCACAATCAAATAAAAAAGGCCCATTGCCCATTTGGGGTCAAGGGGTCACCGAACTTACAATTCAGAATCCCCATTGTCCAAGGAGTCTACACACAACTATTAAGCTATCAAGACCTTTTGGAACTGGAGAAGAAGATGAAAGTAGGATTTTAAGGTTTTGACCCCTGTGACCCCATTTGGGGTCAAGTGGTCATCAAACCTGCAATTTAGAATCCCCAGTGTTCAAGGAGTCTTCACACAATTTTTCAGCTCTCTAGACCTTTTGGAACTAGGGAAAAAGATGAAATTAGTTTTTTTAGGTTTTGACCCCTGTGACCCCATTTGGCGTCATGGGGTCACCAAACCTACAATTTAGAATCCCCGTTGGCCAAGGAGTCTACACTCACCTTTTCAGCTCTCTAGACCTTTTGGAACTAGGGAAAAAGATTAAATTAGGTTTTTTAGGTTTTGACCCCTGTGACCCCATTTGGGGTCATGGGGTCACCAAACCTACAATTTAGAATCTCCAGTGCCCAAGGAGTCTACACACAAGTATTCAGCTCTCTGGATCTTTTGGAACTGGAGAAGAAGATGAAAATAGGTTTTTCATGTTTTGACCCCTGTGACCTCATTTGGGGTCATGGGGTCACAAAATCTACAATTTAGAATCCCCAGTGCCCAAGGAGTCTACACACAACTTTTCAGCTCTCTGGACCTTTTGAACTAATGAAAAAGATGAAATTAGTTTTGTTAGGTTTTGACCCCTGTGAGCCCCTTTGGGGTCATGGGGTCACCAAACCTACAATTTAGAATCCCCGTTGGCCAAGGAGTCTACACACAACTTTTCAGCTCTCTAGACCTTTTGGAACTAGGGAAAAAGATTAAATTAGGTTTTTTAGGTTTTGACCCCTGTGACCCCATTTGGGGTCATGGGGTCACCAAACCTACAATTTAGAATCTCCAGTGCCCAAGGAGTCTACACACAACTATTCAGCTCTCTGGACCTTTTGGAACTGGAGAAGAAGATGAAAATAGGTTTTTCATGTTTTGACCCCTGTGACCTCATTTGGGGTCATGGGGTCACAAAATCTACAATTTAGAATCCCCAGTGCCCAAGGAGTCTACACACAACTTTTCAGCTCTCTGGACCTTTTGGAACTAATGAAAAAGATGAAATTAGTTTTTTTAGGTTTTGACCCCTGTGACCTCATTTGGGGTCATGGGGTCACCAAACCTACAATTTAGAATCCCCAGTGCCCAAGGAGTCTACACACAACTTTTCAGCTCTCTAGACCTTTTGGAACTAGGGAAAAAGATTAAATTAGGTTTTTTAGGTTTTGACCCCTGTGACCCCATTTGGGGTCATGGGGTCACCAAACCTACAATTTAGAATCTCCAGTGCCCAAGGAGTCTACACACAACTATTCAGCTCTCTGGACCTTTTGGAACTGGAGAAGAAGATGAAAATAGGTTTTTCATGTTTTGACCCCTGTGACCTCATTTGGGGTCATGGGGTCACAAAATCTACAATTTAGAATCCCCAGTGCCCAAGGAGTCTACACACAACTTTTCAGCTCTCTGGACCTTTTGGAACTGGAGAAGAAGATGAAAATAGGTTTTTCAGGTTTTGACCCCTGTGACCCCATTTGGGGTCATGGGGTCACCAAACCTACAATTTAGAATCCCCAGTGCCCAAGGAGTCTACACACAACTATTCAGCTCTCTGGACCTTTTGGAACTGGAGAAGAAGATGAAAATAGGTTTTTCATGTTTTGACCCCTGTGACCTCATTTGGGGTCATGGGGTCACCAAACCTACAATTTAGAATCCCCGTTGGCCAAGGAGTCTACACACACCTTTTCAACTCTCTAGACCTTTTGGAACTAAGGAAAAAGATGAAATTAGGTTTTTCAGGTTTTGACCCCTGTGACCCCATTTGGGGTCATGGGGTCACCAAACCTACAATTTAGAATCCCCGTTGGCCAAGGAGTCTACACACAACTTTTCAACTCTCTAGACCTTTTGGAACTGGAGAAGAAGATGAAAATAGGTTTTTCATGTTTTGACCCCTGTGACCTCATTTGGGGTCATGGGGTCACACAATCTACAATTTAGAATCTCCAGTGCCCAAGGAGTCTACACATAACTTTTCAGCTCTCTGGACCTTTTGGAACTGGAGAAGAAGATTAAAATATATTTTTAAGGTTTTGACCCTTGTGACCCCATTTGGGGTCATGGGGTCACGAAATCTACAATTTAGAATCCCCATTTGCCAAGGAGTATGCACATAAAATTTCAGCTCTCTAGAGTCATTGGTTCTGGAGAAGAAGTCGAAAAAGTGAAAAGTTTACGGATGGACGGATGGACGGACGGATGGACGGGCGCCGGACGCCTTGCCATGCCATAAGCCCATCGGGTCTTTCAGACCTGATGAGCTAAAAAGGCAAAATAAGCTCTCAAAACAGCCATAAAAAAGAAATGTGCAGACCTGTTGACAATGTTCTAGGCGAAGAAGGAGTAATAATAGCGATAGGCTGTTGCGGGCTAACAAATGATTGGAATGTAGATTATATTATTGTTATATAATTCAGTAAAGAAAAAGATAAATAGTTTTGTTAACTGTTAGTGACGTTGGTCAACATTACATTCAATCAATTTTCAAAATAACAATCCTCACATTTGAGAGGTATAACGGTCACCCTTATAATTGGGGGTTTTTTAATTGAAGACAAAATGTCGTTAATATCTCTCAAAGAATGATTACCAACAGTGTGATTTATTCTCTTCTACACAATACGATTGCGACATCTAAAACGATTGAAGACCTGCTAAACGTCAGGTTTTTTTAACTCGTATCAGAGTTTTTTTTCTTTTTAATCCCTTATTGTTCTAATGAAAGTCCTCTAGGATTTTGCGTTGACATGCATAGAAAATTAGTGGGTTTTTTAGAATTTTCATTTGTGCAGTTGTGGATAATTAAATGCGAACGTGTTTCGATGTATTTGTAGTCTTGTCTTAATGGGAAAACCTAAAGTGATCACTGAACAGAAACAGTAATTTCTTTTGTGTTAAACTCATTCACGTGGAAACTGCTCAGAATTGCAAAGTGCGCTGTTGGTGAGGATGATTGAAGATACTTTTATTCAAGCCGATGCTTGTGTAGTTATGTACAGAACACCTTATCCACTTTTCCGCAGAAGCCTTAGCTAAGAAGGGTATTTATCGTCCATCATGGCTAGTATAAATAGGTCGATCCACGTGTTCAGATCCTCCATCTATTTATTGAATCTACATTTTTGAGAGACACTTAGAAGTTTGTTAAAAGCCTTATCAAAGAGTTTTAATGGATACCAAATAAAATGAGTGAAAGAGGAGATGTCAAGGCACACTTCCAAGTGGAGCGACGAAGATGTGTAAACCTATCCACCAGGTCATAATTAGGAACCTTCAAATTCATTTCAGCTGGACTGGAACTCATCAAGTGAGTGAGTGAGTTGGGGTTTAACGTGCTTTGAACAATATTTCAGTTATTAAACACGTGGATGACAAGCATCCAAAAGAGTGTGGACAGGTCTGGGAGAAAGGGATCGACAGGATGAGGAAAAAGACGGAAAGAAAGGCATAGTGAGAGATAGACAACAGGTGGACATCATCAAACCTCTGGATAACGATATTAGGACACTCGTATTAATCACAATTGAAATTTGTCTATAGTTTGTTTGTATCAAAAGTTATTAATTGAATGGCAGTATATTTTGGTCAATAAGATTCATAACATGTGCGGATACACAATTGGTGAAAGATCGATCATATTGCTTTTTAAAACAGGAGCATCAATATATCAGTTTCATTCATAATCACGATTGTGATTATATGTTTTTGTGGTGAATAATAATACATGCACGATATTTATGTGAAAATGATTCAAACTTCACATTTCGTGCCAGAGTCAATGGACACATCGAACGTGCCTGTCCACACTATAGGCTGTTTTAAACAATATTTCTCCCTTACTAGTTCATATATATTTGTAGAATGTTGTAAGGTCCAAACTAGATAACGTTCTTTAGATTTATAGTAATATATACTGTATTGCAAAAAAGGGGATATGGGGTTAAACGCCGCTTTCAAGAGTATTTCACTTGTACCACGGCTGCCGGTATTTGTGCAAGGAGAAAGCCCGCAACACCATTGTGGCTATGCGTTGCGGTAAAACTTACTTACTACATATATTTATAAATATATAATGTTAAGCAAAGCGAAAATGCCTTAATTGATATCTGTGCAAGGGCAACCAAAAGCTTATATTGTTGAAATGGTAGATAAAAGTTGTAAGATAACAAAAGAACTAATGACAGTTTAGTGCAAACAACCTGACAACACTTCCGATAGTCAAAATACCGCCAGGGAATTAAGTATTGTTAGTATATTTAAGTATTGACGTCATCTAGTGATAGCGGGTTCCAAACGAACAGAACTGATGGTGAATTTATGTATATAATCTAATCTAATATAATAGGCAGATCCGAAGACCCAAAGGCTGCATTTTTACTTTGACCACCATAGTTTGAAAGCAATCTCGCTTACTTCGATCCTGAACCCTTTCTCAATGAACGTTTGAAATTCTTTAGATCGATCTATTGATTTACACATCGAAGAGACTGAACATCTTAAAAAGGTCAAAAAGCATAGACGACTTAAAATCGTGATGTGCTTTCCCTGAATATATGATGAAATGTTTGCCTGAACTACGAAAGGTAGGAAATCAGTTCTTTTCCAATATCTGTAACCATGGCAACTTTCTATTCTATATAACTAATTAGTAGAATATATCAACGACCTCATTAAAAGACTCTTGTACAGCTGATATGCTTTGACATTGTTCCAGAAGCTAATACAAGCAGTGATTGATACATTTAACAATTCAAAATATATTTATCTGGGGATTCACCTTTCTTTCGTAACCTTTGTTTCATTTTGAATTTAGATGTAAGTTAGAGGAAAGCATTTCAATTGAGTACTAAAGAACAATTCGAATCTTGAATATTTGTTATTTTAAAATAATAATATTATTACATGGGAAAATATGTATGATTTGCTGCAATTAACTAAACAGAATCGCAAAATTGGACTCGGCCATTATAACCCTCGTCGATCGACTAAAAATCTTTCAGTTTCAGTTTGTTTATGGACGTTGCCATTTAGAGGAAGCCAACTGCAGTTTGAGAGGCTTTCTATGGTTGGCTGAAATTTAATCGCGAACCATCGCGAAAAAAGTATTTGATTGGCTCTATCAGGTCACGGCGCGAAATTTATGACAAGCATCCAAAAGAGAGTGAACAGATCAGAGAGCTTTGGGTCGAAATTATGAAGGAAGAAACTGAAATAAAGACATAGTCAGAAATAAAAGGCAGGTTTTAGAACTACTAAAATTTGCTCTGGCTTATATACGTTTACCTGTTCAGCTTGGGTCCCCTGCCAAGAGCATCTAAGGTCCGGCTGGCAAAGCCACCACACCTCGATATGGTATTGAGACAAGTGGTGGATGAGGAATAGATGTGTACTGTCTTTACAACGACCATTCCTAAGTGAGTGAATGTTATTAGTTTACATATCGGAGTATCAGTAAACATCGAACTGTATTAATATACACGTAATAGTTTCAATTTCCGGGCGAATATTGAGACCGCTCTCATCACTTCTGCATCAATAGAGGTTCCAAGGAGAAAGCAATATCTATATATGACATTTCTTTTCAAAGCTTTGTCAACCTGTCGATAGGAAAATCCCTTGTATAACTTTCACAATGAGATTTTAGTGCAGTCATAGGATACTTCCACATTTTCATGAGAATTTGTTAATTTAAACCATTTCACCGATGCCATTTACCTGTAACTATTATTTACAACATACATCATTGCACTGAATATTCCAAATTCCTGTCGTAAGTTAAAGTGAATATTACAGAATATAAAAGAACTATCTGATTTCGTCACGTATACGGTAAAGCATTCAAAGTTTTTCAAGAGAAGGCATTGAGTAAGTTTCACTTTTGAACAGATATGATAGTGTTAGTGAGTTTTTGCGTATTGGCCCTCTGGCCTGTAACTTGGCCAATGCAGAAATACTTAATGAATGACATTTTATTAACCTCTTTGTATCTTACTTTCACCACCGTGAGTGAGTGAGTGAGTTGGGGTTTAACGTGCTTTCAACAATATTTCAGTTGTTAAACACGTGGATGACAAGCATCCAAAAGAGAGTGGACAGATGAGGGGAAAAGGGATCGACAGGAAGCGGTAAAAGACGGAAAAGAAAGGCATAGTGAGAGATAGAAAGCAGGTTTTAGAAGGACTCAAATTTGGTCTGGCTTCTACCCATCGACCTGTCCAGCTTGGGTGTCCCTACCAGGAGCATGTGCTCCGGCTGGCATAGCTCTCGGTGTCTCTGAAGCACGCAAACCACCACACCACGATAAGGTATCGAGTCCAGTGGTGGCAAGTTTCCCCGTATAGGCCAAGTTGTTGATTCATATTGTGTAGGTCTTAAGTACTGTGTAAGTGCTGAACAATTTATGTTTAAAAATCAAATGAACAGGAACACTTTTTATAAGATGAAAAATGGAAATCAATGTCTCAAATTGCTTCAACAATGATTTTCTAAACAAAAGAAGCCGTTTTAAAATGAACGTCTCATGGTCTCTTTTACAGCCAGACATGACATAATGGAGTTAAGGGCTGTCCACATCCAAGCAATACAACTCAAAGCAGGACACCATCAGTGGCGGGAATGATGTCTATGTAGATGGTAGGTTCAAAATATGTTCATGCGTAACAGCCAGCAAAGAGAAATTATATTTAAGATATTTTTAACTAGTTACTTTTAATTTGGCTATTCTTTATTGGTTGGAGGCCCACCAACCATCTTAACAGCTGAAATTCTCTCTATATTACAGTTGGAACTTTCAACCAATCATATTTAACCTCTTTGTATTTCGGCAATATCGTAAACTAATGAACACATCTGTATCAAATTTAGAACCACGTGACCATGTGGGTATTCCGAAATAATTGGCAACCTTTAATATGGAAAAAGATTGTCTCTGCAAATCTCAAAATTTAAAGGGAACAGTGGTGTTTAAGAATAAAAAAGACAGTACAATTCTTCATGACCGCACGTGTACTAAATTAGACGCGTAAATGTCGCATGAAAGGTTAGAAAACTCTATTCCATGTTAGTAAAAAAACCTCCTTTACAACGGCACACGAGAGAAACAAGCGGCTACAAGTCGATAAGTAGAGAATGTCATAAAGCCGAGTCAATTTGTGGGATATCGCTTCGTGACAGACACAGATAGAGGTAGTGAACAATGCTTTAGACTTTAATTTAATATATCTTGTACTGGCAATCTTTGAGAGTTGAGAAACAATTAGTGATACATATGGATTTATGAATATGCAGAAGAGTCGAACACTTTGTGCGGTGCTGGACGCTATCAATTGTGACCTATATTCTAAAAATAGATCTATTTCCAAGGGATAAAGCGGTGACAGTTGTTTAAAAAAGAACTGTATAGATTTATTTATAACTGCAAGTTTGCCTGACTATTCTTTTCTATGAACAAATCATTGTATAACTTTTTCTAAATAAAAAGATAAAATGAAAGTCTTTTGTTCTATTAATGGCCTTAATCTACTTATTTGCTGTAATGAAAATCCTATCCTATTAGTACCCTATGATTTCGCAGTATTTCCTAGCTTAACAAGGGTGCCTCCAACTTAGCCTTTTTAAAGGCTTTTCTTGTTTGACTCGATACTGATTATGAATTAGTAGTCATGCTGATTTATATTTCAGCCTTTAAAGTGTCATGAGGAGACTAATGGCCACTGAAAAAACCAAGGTCGGCCGATACTTCTGCGGAAACTGACTCTTTCATTGTTAAAAGACCAGACTTGTGACACCGAAGATGTCATTCCAGAACCTCTGGTAAAACCTGAGGACTTGGAGGCCCTGTCAGAGGAGTTGAAAACGAAGAAAGACCTCAGGAACAAAATGGCGGGCACTTCCATTCTTTCTTGCTCATCTTGAGTGCATCAGCTGTCAATCCATAAAATCTCCACCCCTGACTTCAGAAAGGTAGCTCCGTCCTAAATTCCTATACCTCTCTTAAAACGAAGGTTTCTTAGTCTAGAAATGTAGAACGCTGATTGAATGCAATCAAAGTAAGTTGTGCAATCAGCGACGGCGTTTCAAAAGTTATCATTCCAAACGACAAAGCTAGTTATTTCCGTAAGCTTTGCAAAAGCTAAACTGTATCCGAATATGCACCTGGCACTTCGAGTTGGCTTCACAGAAAAACAAACGCTTAATTTTGCGACTGTTTCATTGCATAGGCATGTATGACACCAGATATGATATTCATACATTAGTTGTTTTCATTGGCTGAAATATTGCCAGGTAGTTTAAGTTGCAATATTGTGCCAGTAGGGGAAACAGACCGATCCAGTCGAGAGCATTTAGGCCCCGCCCACTACAACGTGATTGGCTGAAAATTTAGGGGGGGGGGGGGGGGGGGGGGGGGAGAGACAAAATTGCCGTGATGACGTCACGCCCCGCGGAACTCAATATTGTCAGCGATGAGATAAGCATTGAATATTTTCGTTCTATGACGCTTACGAAAGGATCCAAAGATCAGGGTTATTCGTATTTTGTATTAGGCTACATCTTTGGTGTAAAATTATACTCGGTCGGTGAAAATTTGATTGATGTTCGGTGTTGTTCCTACCGGTGTATGAGGAAGTCCGAGCCACTTTACACTATCAACTTGATGATTTGTGAAGCAAATAAGTGTATTTCTTCAAGCCATTGCACATTTCAGGCATGGTAAGTTCAGAATAAACTTCTTGTAAGTGATAAGGTACCGTCATATTTGATTATAAACACTAAAACGAGTCACATGGCTAATTACCGTAGTTTTGACAGGCCAAGGTCATTCAGTTAGCAAAGGATACACACGTCGATGTCAAAGTGTACATATATATAATCAAGGCCTAGATCCGTTCATGATATATCTATTTCTTTCCTTTATATTCACAGGGCATCAGGTACATGTGCCCACGTTGTGGGGCTTGTGCACACCCTGTCCCACTAGAAGAAGATGGGGCTGAGTGACGTGCCCGCAGACCTTACTGTTACCTCACTTCCTCAGCATTGGCACAAACCTAGGGGCTCCAAAATCAAACCTACTCCTGTAGTTAAAATGGTTATGGCAAAACCAACTAACCCAAGCAAAAAGGAAGCCAGTGATGGCAACATTGTCTAACAAAGGTTTGTAGGAAAACAAATATATCTATAACAAGCAAATAATACAATTCTTTTTATTGATTTAAAGAAAAGGCACGATGGTCCATCCAACATGCACTGAGAATATGAGATAATATTTTATTTGAACTTAATATTATCAAAATCTCTGTTGCTAATTTCCATTAACTCTTAATTTTCTCTAATCTCATGTTCTCTTTCTTAAAGCCTCAATTAATAAACATTATGAAGATATATTTACATGTTATATATATATAAACCATTTACCAAGCTTCCTATCTATAACGAAAACGCTCTTACAACTTTTGTACATCATTTACTTGGAATTAAATATCGAAACATGCTCAATCTCGTATACAACCATTGTAAAACAACTCTTATTCATCAAAAGTTTATCCTCAATGATTATGGAAGGGGATGTGTGCTAAAAATGAAATCCTGTAAACTCGTAATTCGCAAGTTGTAACATGTCGTTCTCAACCATGCAATTCTCGAAAAGACAAGTCCAAGTATGCAAACCTACCATTTCAATCCTGTAAAACTCAACTTTCTGTTTTCAACTTTACAAAGTTCAAATGTAATTCTAGAAATGTCAAAGTCGAAACTCATTTTTGTATTTCAAATAAGAGGGGTATACACATTTAGCAATGCTACAAATTACGTTTTACAATTGGTGAATGAAAATGAAGTGTTGTAAAATCAGCCTTTGGAAACAGACTTTTGCATCCCGAGTTTTACATGATTTGCATGGTTATGATTGCAATGTTCCGAAATACATCTGTACACGATTTCGCATTGACCATATTTGGAAGTTTAACGAAGACTGCCGATGATTTCCGAAGATGATCGGTATTTGACAACAACGAGACCTCCCTGATCCAAGCTCCATGCAACGCTTTGCAAGCTTTCCGTATAGCGTTGAGTTGAGTCCACCGCAATGCGCGGAGCTTGGGCATGCGACCTTCAACTTTTGTCAAAGTTCTTAGTAACTCGCGTACGGTGTTTTCGGACCCCTAAGGCAAATAGCAAGAAATTGTAATAGAACGAATATCATTTGCAATTAATTGCTGAAATTAGGGGTTTGCTAGCTCAAGGGGGGGGGGGGGGTTAATTAACTATCAATTACAATACAATAGTCGTGTTTTTGTTGCTGTGCCACTTGTCTTGATTTTTCTGATGCGAGAAATCTAAGTTGTACACCCCTAAGTTATACGTATGGAAATTTATAATCTAATATTTCAAATAATTGTTAGAATTTTTACATTTTGATGATAACAAAGGTATTTTGATTTAAATTGTTGATGATATCTGAATTTGCAAGCGCTTTTCGACTTTAAAATGGGCAAAATAGACTATGTATCGAACAATGACCCGATGTTCTCTAGCGGCCTGCCAGACCGGGCAAAAATTTATAGACCGTTCGCTTTTAAGACGACCCTATAATAACTGTTGATCGGGCGGAGAGTTAAAAATAACATGTCACATGATATGCCAGTCATGTGATTTTGACATGTTCTTCAATCAAATTTGTTCTAACTGTTTAAAAAACGTCTGGTTTAGAACGTTCATAGCTTTAAAACACGACTTTAAACGGTATTAAATAAATGTTTCTTTTAAAGGAATAATATTTATTGGTTAAACGACCGAATGAAAGACTAACAAAAGAAAAAAATATTCTTTTCAATGATTTTGGAACTTTCCCCTTACTTTACGTTGCGTAGTTATTTTTCTATTAATTTGAAAGAATTAATTACATGCCCGTGTTTTAAGCGTAACGTGGGTGTACAATATATATATTTTTTTTTTTTCTACCGCTATTTGTCTTTGCGAGACAAGTATGCCGTTGTTTCATTATTCTAAATCCAGTCTCGTAATTTGGTGAGTTTTTTAAATCCTACGTACTTAATATTTAATTTTTTTTTAAATGAATCATCTCGATGCAGTAAGTTGTGCAGAGATTTAGTGTCCAGTAAAGTCAACCCAGAATTAAAGTTCATAATATTCTTTCGTGAGATAAACCTCGTGTCACCCTTACGAAAACAGTAGAAAAAAATTACCTAGATCAATAATTGACTAAGAACTTTGACAAAAGGTGAAGGTCGCATGTCCAAGCTCCGCGCATTGTGGCGGACTCAGCTCAACACTATCCGGAAAGCTTGCATAGCGTTGCATGGAGCTTGGATCAGGGAGGTCTCGTTGTTGTCAAATACCGATCATCTTCGGAAATCATCGGCAGTCTTCGTTAAACTTCCAAATATGGTCAATGCGAAATCGTGTACAGATGTATTTCGGAACATTGCAATCATAATCATGCAACTCATGTAAAACTCCAGATGCAAAAGTCTGTTTTCAAAGGCTGATTTTACAACTCTTCATTTTTCATTTACCAATTGTAAAACGCAATTTGTAGCATTGCTAAATGTGTATATCCCTCGTATTTGAAATACAAAAATGAGTTTCGACTTTAACATTTCTAGAATTACATTTGAACTTTGTAAAGTTGAGAACAGAAAGTTGAGTTTTACAGGATTGAAATGTTAGGTTTGCATACTTGGACTTGTCTTTTCGAGAATTGCATGGCTGAGAACAACATGTTACAACTTGCGAATTACGAGTTTACATGATTTCATTTTTGGCACACATCCCCTTCCATAAATGATACACTGAAAACTAGTAATGTATATACACTCTATTTGAAAAGTTGCTTCAGCAGACAAAGCAGTTGTGTATCAATACAATTGTCACCATTACAAAATACAGAATGAAATATATTAATACTGATAACATGACTTCCAGATATATATAAAAGTTAATATTTCAGGATTCCCCTCTCTGATAATGCATCAATGTTGTCAGGGCTCAAAAGTTTGACAAGCACACCCCTCTCCTACTTGTTAATGGACAACGCTCCTGAGGAGACTCTTCTTACGCTCTGTTCAACTGCGCTTTTCGCTATCCTACCATGTGAGCACAAAACTGCACATGACATTTAAACAAAGGGATATTATTGACTAATCTTTTCACTGAAGTTGGTAGAAAATTGGTCAAAGCAGCACACACAAACCATATTTCATTTATCTTATGAAAGAGGCTAACAGGAATTCTTCTACTGACCAACTTGAAATTGTTTATCCTATTTATTGCACGTTCCACATGAATCCTGTGAGTCGCAATGCGCTTTGTTTCTGTAACATCCCCAACTGACATTTGTGAGGTACATGAAGCAAAAGTTGGTATGTTCAAATTCATATTAAGTTCTGACAATTTTGAAGCAATACGGAATCCCTTATCAGCCATAATGGCATCCCCATCCAAAATGTATCCCTTTTCTTTTAACTTGTATAGATGAGAGTAAAATCCACTATCTTAGATATAGAGTGAGTGAGCGAGACGGGGTTGAACGTGCTTTGAACAATATTTCAGTTATTACACACGTGGATGACAAGCATCCAAAAGAGAGTAGACAGATCAGGGAGAAAGGGATCGACAGGATGAGGGGAAAGAAAGGCATAGTGAGAGATAGACAACAGGTTTTAGAAGGACTCAAATTTGGTCTGGCTTCTACCCGTCGACCTGTCCAGCTTGGGTGTCCCCTACTAGGAGCATGTAAGCTCCAGCTGGCATAGCTCTTGGGGTCTCTGAAGCACGCAAACCACCACACCACGATAAGGTATTGAGTCCAGTGGCGGTCAACTCAACTGCCTATATCTGAGGAAATATCAAACTTGTCTTTAACAAAGCTTACTCAAGAGGAGGCAGTAGAGCTAGAAAATACAACAAATAGGCAGAGTGATGATTTGAAATGGTTCAGTGCGAGAAACAATCGCATCACAGCTTCGCAGTTCCATCGAATTGTAAAACGACAAAGAGCTATTTCTGAGAAATTTACGGAAAGCATATTAACTGAAAAACATTTTACTTCCGTTCCAAAATCTTATGGTAAAAGTAATGAAGAGGGTGCAAAGTGGTCCTTCACAGTAAAAATTCTCAGGTTCATACACAGGACCACTACATTCAAATACAAGGGCAGTTACTCATTACAGGGGCACCATTATGCTATTATGTAGTATACACAAGAAAAGATTTGTTCTGCGGAAAGGTCCTTCCTGATCTCTACCACTCGACTCGATACCGTAACTTGGTGTGGTGGTTTCGTGCTTCACAGACCCCGAGAGCTAAGCCAGCTGGACAGGTCGACGGTTACAAACCAGACTAAATTTGAGTCATTCTTAAACCTGTTGTCTATCTCTCACTATGCCTTTCTTTCCCTCATCCTTTCGATCCCTTTCTCCCTGATCTGTCCACTCTCTTCTGGATGTTAGACATCCACGTGTTTAATAACTGAAATATTGTTCAAAACACGTTAAACCCAACTCACTCACTCCCAGCTGAACATCCAATGAAAATAGCTATTAACTTACCTTTTTTCAAAAAAAGAAGTAACAAAAAGGTGGTAAACTCAATGTAGAATGCGTCTGTCATGCATAAGTATCGGCGGTGCAATTACTAGATTTACGGTATTTCGAACTCGCGATGCGATTACACTTGATTCGGTACCTTTTGGTCTAATACGCCATACGCCAATAAGCTGCTTCATCCAAAGCTGTATAACGGGCATAAAAATGAAAATCTTTGCAAACGCTACAGGAAATATTTGTGATAGTGATTTTGTTCGTGAAAAATAATTAGTTCAGTGTAGTTGCCTTTAAAAAATGAGACTATGACTTTAACGTGTTATTAAAGTCATAGTCTCATTTTTGTAATCTCCCGACCTTCTTTCGAAATGTAATTTCAGACCTGTTCTCGGGTCATTACGTGAAATATCTAATATCTCATTAACTCATTAAAGAAAAATGGCAGGTAGGATCCATCAGCCTTTCGTGTTTAAATAGATCTAAATGTGTACCATTGTGCCAATTGCAAAAGACATCCGCGTTGATTAGCCAACAATCGTTTACCACCTGTGACCTGTACTAAAACATTTTCCTTTTCCTTTGTCCCTGACCTATTGAGAGAAATCGTTTTTGTTGGATCTTGTGACCATGCATATGGATTACCTTACAAACAAACTAAACAGGCAATGCGTATTGAACAAATATAAACTTACTACAGCTGCATTAACTCAAAAGTGTTAAAAAAATATTGGGAATATGTTACAGTTTTGTGAAGATTCAATGTCTACCTCTCAGAACTTTCTGTTGTCATAGAAACATTAGTCATTATTATCAATTTCCTCAGCAAAGTCGTTAATACGATGACACGCTAATCAACTCTGACGTTGTTTCAGATGCCAAAGGACAAACAGAAATAAATTTACAACAATTATAGCCGTCACCCTAATTGGTTTTAATTACCTTTATCTATTTTAGAAATCCTTCTGATATGAATATAGCCTTACGAATCGGAACGTTTGAGTTGCAATTATCGGAACACGTGCCACTCATTAGTATTATGGAATCCATAAATCTTTTTGACTCAAGGTGGTATTTAAACAATCATGGTTTAATTTCAATGACTAGGGGAGTGAACAATCGTGTCTAGTTCTTCACTGTCTACGGCAGATCTCAGTATAGAATCTTTAAAGGGACACAGTATGATTAAGAAATTTTGTATGTGTCTTAACTAGAGCTCTATTATCAAATCACCAGAGTCAAATTCAAATCGCCTATCTTAAGTTGCATATTTTCTGTTTTTTGATTGCTAATTTAAAACGGCCATATACATTTAAAGAAGTCGAAATTCTGCGTCCCATTCATTTGTATATTACCACCACTGGACTCAATATCTTATCGTGGTGTGGTGGTTTGCGTACTTTAGAGACCCCAAGAGCTATGCCAGCTGAAGCTTTCATGCTCCTTGTAGGGACACCAAAGCTGGACAGGTCGACGGGTAGAAGCCAAAATAAATTTGAGTCCTTCTAAAACCTGTTGTCTATTTCTCTTTCTATCCGTCTTTTCTCTCAACCTTTCGATCCTTTTCTCCCTTATCTGTCCACTCTCTTTTGGATGCTTGTCATCCACGTTTTTGATAACTGAAATATTGTTCAAAGCACGTTAAACCCAAACTCACTCACTCATTTGTATATTAGTTAAATGAACTACTAGGCATTACCGACCTATATTACAGATAATTTCCCTAATTACTTTTTAGTCATTGGCGCGCGCCATTGTCCCATTTTCGATCAATAATTTTGTTTCATGTGTATTGTCACTATGATAATTGATAAACATTTAGATGTTAATTTTCATAAACAACTACTGATGAAATAACACGATTGATGAAGTTTGGCATATTTGATCCCAACAACATACTCTGTGCCCCTTTAACAAGATTCCTGTATTGCATTGAGGAATATTTCACATTCAATAAGTGTTCTGCAGTTATTGTTCTGTATGCAAATGAAACGGTTATAG
This sequence comes from Phorcus lineatus, assembly GCA_921293015.1. NCBI lineage: Eukaryota > Metazoa > Mollusca > Gastropoda > Trochida > Trochidae > Phorcus > Phorcus lineatus. The sequence goes on from OV121083.1 coordinate 9,238,769, forward strand.
GACGGTTTCAATACGTTTTGTTTTTTAAATTGAAGCGTATATTTATCAAGTCAAGCATTTCAAATAGGCGTTTTTGGTGAACTAACTTACAGCAATTAATTACATTGAGAGTTCTCATAGGCCTTTTGTTAAATTTAAATATTTTCATTTTATAGTTTGCCTGGAAATATGTTAAAGTGTCGTCTGTTTATTCACTTGGAATATCAAACAATTATGGTGTACATAAATCAAACACTGTAATCAAACTGTTAACTGGTTTCGATTGAAGCAAGACATGTAAACCTTTATATACCTCTGAATAGTTTTTATAAAGTCAAACAATATCTCGTGTTTAATTGTTTCTGAATGTTTTGAAAATGTTATTTTACTTGGAAACTCGTAGCAAAACAGCATGCTGTACACATAAACATTCAGGTGAAATATATATGTTATTAACAGTCTGATTGCGTCAGAACGTGCGAGCAAGGAGGTTGCTTTCAGACCGTTGTGGAGAGGATAGCCCCTAATAGAATACGTTCGAATCCCTCTAGAGTTAATATTTGAAAACTTTTATTCCTCGGAACTCGGTAGATTTTAATCAGACTGGTGTTATTAACAATCTGTAATAGAAACGAGCGAGTGTTTCTTTGTCGACGGGTAGAAGCCAGACCAAATGTGTCCTTCTAAAACCTGCTTTCTATCTTTCACTATGCCTTTCCTTCCGTCTCTTACTTCATCCTGTCGATCCCTTTCTGCCTGATCTGTCCACTCTCTTTTGGATGCTTGTCATCCACGTGTATAATAACTGAAATATTGTTTAAAACACGTTAAACCCTAATTCACTCACTCAAAAGTATGGCATGAAAAGGAATGTGGGTTTCCAGTGAAAAAGAGCTTCCTTAATGATCCAAATGTACCACCGGTGTCCTGAACTTATATCCGACTCTCGGAAGTTTTGAGTAGATGTTATTCGTATGATCCAATATGGACTTCACCTCATGAGTTGTTTTGATTAAATCCAATTGATTTGATCTTGTACAAATAGAATGAAAATCTTATTGCTATGTTTACCCGGTACACTGCATACAGGCCTATAAATGGAGTAAGAATCCAATGGAAGTCACTTTATTAATTAAAAAGACGCTTGATCCTAATGTTTACAACTTCATTTACAGTTAAATTTTCTTTAAACGTTAATACATCTGTCACTTTTGCATAATATAATAAGAAATAAATGAAGTTCGCCGCCTAATTTGATAAGGCTTAAATCATCGATTCAACCTATAACTATTTTTAAAATTTCAATTGGTTGATATATATCCTATACTATCAAGACTAATTAGTAAGGATATATGAATAGTTTACTATGAAAGGATCAAAAGGTCGGAAAACAAATTAAGATCATAAATTCACTTTCCAGAACTACCATCTTCAATCAGATGTAGAAGCTTGATCTGAGAGTTTAATGGACACCAAATTAATAGAGTAAACTGAAAAATGAGACGTCACCTTGTGAACTTATTGTTAACTTGTTTCCTGCCCAAAATGCACCTGCCGTTTTAATAAACAACCACAACCATGTTATTCTCTGAACGAAACTTTTGTTTAAACTAGCACATTAACCTATTGGAATTATCAAATTTTACTTCCAGAAACAAGAAACAGTCGATATATATAACAATAACAGCTGTCAACAAAGTCCACAATCATGAAAATTAAAGCAACCAACTGAGCCCCCCCATAGGTTTTAGACACGAGTTAAAGGATAACATGGTAGTTAAGTGTAGTATATAACCTGATCTCTGAAAACAATTACACTATGCTAAGAGGTGATTGACTGAGTATTGTCAGTTTGATATCATGCATTTTCTTTTCAAAGTGAAGATGTCACAGCGATAATGAAGTCTCAATTGCAATCGTATCGTCTCCAGTGCATCGTGCTATACATTTTACCTCGTCTTCGTTGCTAAGTGTAAAATAAAATAATGATATTTCGTCGGAATAAAAAACCCTCAAGTGAAGCAATTTTGGAATTAATACATTTCAACCGACTGAAATAATTGATAAACAGAATAGGTTTTGTTTTCGTTGTGATATCAATTATCTCTTATCTTCTACGAGTTAAATCCTTTTTCACGCTTAGCAGCGCCACATCCTCTATAAATCAGTTATTTTCCAATAGTGGTTGCAATGGCAATTTCATTATATAGCTAATATCCTCTGTAAGTCTCAGGTCTTTGCCAATAGCTGTAGCTTTAGGAACGGGCTTCATTTAATAGCTGATTAGCTTTGTCCCTGTCGCAAGGTAAAAAGACTACATTTATGCACTTAACAAGTAATATCGATTCAGAAGCTAACATAGAGTTAAATAATCGCTCCACATCGCCCTTTATTGGGAAATAGATCTTAAGATATGTTACCCACTGTCTTTGTTAGCGTGTTTATGTACTTAACACCTCCTCTCAAGTGTGATGAACGTAACAATATATCTGAGGAGAGGTTACGAAGGCATGTCATGTTATTTTTTCACCGTCGACAATCTAATCTTGCTAGTGATTTATCGTTTTATGTTGACAACACATCTAGAAATGACAGATGAATAACCCCAACATCTCGATCAATTTGAAAGAACGCATGCAGGGCCACACAATTACTTAGTGATGTATGTTCAGTTAGTTCCTTTTATCAAATTTCCAGTTTTTCACTTTGGAATGTTTGAAGTTTGTTACCCTGAAGAGAAGGTGTCATTATTGATAGATAACAACAGATCACAGATAATACCTGCTCGTATAAGTTTGTACATTTTCTTAATTAAGTTCAGTCAATCCTAATCAATCTCTTATACTACAACATACCAACTGTCGATGACAATACTAGCTTTTTAAGTCAAGATTTATTCGCACGTCCTTCTCAGAGCTCCTACACGTTAAACCCCAACTCACTCACTCACTCAGAGCTCCTACACTACCCTTGTACCTTTGAAGCAAATGCAACCATAAGTAACAATTAAGCTGTCCATATCAAAAGAGGGAGCATAAACGAATAACCAAACTTGATTGGACATCCGCATTCCAACCTATAACCTATGGACATCTGCATTCCAAACTATAGCCTAACGGATACAGAAGTTGGTACAGTGGAGATGGAAAGGGAACTTCCTTTTCATCAATTCCACCAATACAATTACCAATTTATTAGACTAAATTACCTTGCCGTCTTGCTCAATGAACATAGTTTACATTTCTTCTTAGGGTTTCATTACTACGGCGAATTAAAAGATGGTTGCATTTCTAAAATTTTCCGGATTCATTGTTATTCAACTCCCACAAATCTGGTTTAAATCACTTTTGTGACGCTTGATTAGTGGATATTTCATAAGAATAAATCAGAGAAATTTTATTAACGCAACATTTGATCGATATTGTTACGTGGTCATTAGGCCTTTTATTTTTTATTAGTTGGTTTACGGATTTTTTCCCTTAAAACTTCAAGTCGGTGGTCGAAAAATAAAAATAAATATAATTGGCTTTTGAAATTATTTTTTTCTTCTACTGAATAAATCAGTCGGTAGGCATAAAAAAATAAAATAAAACTGTATGGTGTCAATTATACTTTTTTGTAGCATTCATCAGAATGGCAAATGCATTTTGTTTGTCAGTTTTTTCTTCAATCTTTTCATCTGTCTGTTTCCCTGTTTCAATAAAAAGGTACTTGGTACCAAATTCTACTAAAACTTGTACCGGCGTTGAAGCGGTGGTGTCGATGCCATCGGTAGCGAGTGGGGTTTTGCTACTGATAATTTTGTTGATTATGATATCATCATTCAACAACTCCAGGAGAGCATCCCCAATCGACTGACTATGTTTTGCTTTTAGAAAGCTTATTGTTCCAGGAGGTTTTAATGTTACTTGGAAGTAAGAAAAACTTTCGCCAGCCGGCGAACACATGTTTGAAAACCGGAAGTAGATCGCATAGCTCCTTACAGTGGATTCTGCGGTATTATAAACATTGAGATAAATGCCACACACTGCTGTCGAGTATTAAGCAAAGGCAGCTCCTTACAGCGAAGCCGTTATTGTCTTAAACAGGTCACGCACTGCTGTGGAGCATTGTCGATGTGGTTTATTTTTAGAACGGGCTCCGTTGGTTCACAGGCAAGACATTTGGGAAGCATATCTATTTCACTGATAATTATTTTATTGACATTTCTTCTGTTTTCACTCGACGGTAATAAAAAAATGCTCTTATGGGAATTTTATTTATTTTCAGTATCTCAGCTTTTTACGGTCGGCGGATCCGTAAACCAACTTATAAAAAAAAAAAGGCCTTAGTTTTGGATTGTTATGAGCAAATTAATTTTTTGAATACTTATTCTGATATAAAGGACTATGCACTATTCTATTTTCGTAAGAGACGTAAGAACAAAAACATTGTTAGTTCCAAGCTTATTTGAAACTGTGTACATGTATCATTACATATAATAACGCGTATCTTACAATATTCTTTGTCATTTTAGACCGACAAAATATTTTTGAAAATTACATTACTCATAGACAAACATCGACATCCCAATGGACAAAATATAAACTTGTCCACGGCCTTTTTGTGAAAAAGACACAATCATCGTTACGTCGAAAGGGTTGGGTTTCTTTGAGGGTAATGTTCAAATATCGTTTTAGTATCAAAGGCAGTCCAAGAGTATTTCGTGTTTAAGTAGCACTATATGTGTGCAATTGTGTCACTGCCAAAAGACATCTCCGGTGATTAGCCAACAAACGTAATGTTCACTTCCTGCTTCATCAGCGAAATTGAATCCGCTAATCGAGCTCCATGAGGCCTTCCATATACCCTGATCTCCTTTAGGCCTAAAGCCTCGTATCGCTAGCTATCTAACCAGCCAATGTGACAACACTCATCTAGCAACAGCGGCACAACCCGGATGGAAAATCCGTTAAGTTCAGAAGAGTAGCTTAAAGCTTCTTGGATAACGGCATTTCATTGGCTTAAACAATAACAGGTGAGCACAGCCACGAACATCAAGCCGCGCCAGCCGTACGAGGTATTTGGCACGAAGGAGATCAGGCCGGGTACATGGAAGGAGCTGTATCAGCGGATTCAAGTACGCTGTTGCAGCAGGATGTAATGTACCTTAACAATTGTTTCTCTCTGTCCCTGAGCTTATTGAAATACATCGTTTTTGATAGATTCAGTAAGCGTGTGTTTGTGTCATCTTACACGTTGATATGTCGCTCAACATTTTCATTAAAGAGGGACAAAATGTAATGAGGCTACATATAAAAATTAAACCTGGATTTTCTCAAAATCGTGCTCAGAGTTATCAAAAATATGCCTCATCTATGCCTATAACTTTAGTCATAGAGACATACCTCATTACAATTAATTACCTCAAATGGGTCATTAATACGGTGTAAAGCGTAATACCTCTGGCGTTATTTCAGATGCCAAAATAAAGGGTGATCGATATACAACAAGTATTGCCGTGTTCCTAATTACTTTATTAGCTCTTTTCGTTTCAGAAATCTTTCTGATATGAACATAGCCCCGTGCATCTAAACGTTAGAAGTTTGTAAGATGCAATTATGAAAGAACACGGGCCCTTATTAGTGTAAGGGAGTGGGATAATGTTTTCTGACTCAAGGTGGTATGTAAACAATGCCATTATATAATGTTTAGTGACGAAGGAAGTGAGCAAGGTAAACTTGATTTTCGTTACGACATTGCTTAAGTAATAAGTTGCGAAGAAGAGAAACATACTGAGAGTTTAACGTGGTTTTTGTATAAAGTGAAGCTACTACTTTTTGACAGTTTGGCCATGTTTCTAATTACTTTAATATAAGCTGTAATTTTTATATATATAATTATCAAAGATCACATGCCACCTATTATTAATTTGGAATGGGTTAATATTTTCTAACTCAAGTTGGTATGTTAAGAATCATGCTTTAATGTTCAGTGACTAAGGAAGTGAACAGTCGTATCTTCACAGTTTCATGCAGATAACTTACCAAGCTAAACGTGATTAACGCACTACAGTGCGTAATATGAAACTTAACATAAATGAGTTCTACAATCATCATTTGGTATGCCAATATGTTGGACGTTAATCAATGTTTGCGCCTTAATGATCTTTTTGATAGAATTGAAGCTGTTACGTATTGACAGGTAGCATTTCAAACAAGGCTTCGTTGTTTTCCAAAAACTAGTTTACGATAATGGAAATGCACTGTGAGTTTTGACATTTAAAAAAAATTTACATAGTGTGTTTTTATAGTTTGCCTGTGGGTAAATTACGAAAAGATTTATTTTGAAAATTTTTGAATATGTATCAAAAATAACTATTTTTGATTGAAGTATGATATAAATATACCTTTGTCTTCCGAATCGTTGAAAACAAACTTCCTATAATATTTCATATTTGTTTATTACTAAACGTCATGTATGGAGAACAATGGCGATCATGTAAAGCTATGTTGGTCCTAAAACACAAAATCAATGAAATAGCAGTTCTAGCGAAACAACACGGAAATCGTCGCACATATAGTTTATATAATGAAAAGTAACTGAGATTTGACGGTAGAAAATCCTAGCAAATTAGTTTAAATATATCCCAAGGACATATTAATTCAAGTGACAGAATATGTGATTATCAGTCTATTATAGTGGCAATCGTGTGTTGCTTTCTTAACATCTCAGAGAGAAACATAATTGCATTAATTCTTCAAATAGATGCCATCAATGCATATTTTTTTTTATGAAAATTGACTATTCCGTCAAAAATGATACAATTAGCTTTAAACATTAACCATGGAATGACGTGAGAAACAATGCATATGATGCAAGGGAAACTCTTAATTTACGTTGGTTTAACATAAGAAAAAATATTGTATGCGTAATTTATTCGCCTTGACACTGTGTTGTGTGTTTCATCCACCATATGCTACTCTTAACATATAAATATGACTTGACAGATTATGTTAATGCATACATGACGTCTTTTCCATGTAAATGAAAGTGGAATTCCTTGGACATAAACCATAAAAAGTACCCAGCTTCCAGTTCATGCAAGAAGAGATTCATAAATATTATCTATTGACTAAAGCTGTAGCTCTTATAGGCACAGGCATAGATAGCTTTTATAAGTTCTAATCATCATGCAATCTACTTTTTGATGTCTGAATAGCATATTCATTCCATGTAACTATCTCATGTATAAATCTAGTTAAAACTAGATGTAATGTTTACGTCCCCTAAGTCCTACCTAGATGTAATGTTTACGTCCCCTAAGTCCTACTTAGGGGACGGTAAAATTACATCTAGTTTTAATTAGATTGCTCATGTATGAAAATGCAACAATATAAAAACATTTTTTAAAAATAAATGATGCTGAAAATGTACTTGCATACAAATAACTGCAAGAGAAAAACATCATAGATATATCTTTCAGTACGGAATCAAAATGTACATGGACTCTGGCAAATGTCTCTCCGAAAGCCTGATCTATTTCATTCCATTGCCAACCTGGTACAAATCACCACTTTAATACCTTCAGAGGTTCAATAGGAATTTATGACGGAGGTACCTCTGTTGGGAAAGAATGACAAAGATCATCTACTGATAACTTCTAGGGGTTGAATCTAAGAACGTTCAGTTCAGGACGCAGGTGGCACATTCAGCTCATTATCGGAGCTCTTTTTCACTGGAAACTCGCATTCCCTTTAATGTGTACTTTCGATACAATACAATGTTATATGAAGCCGAATGTTAACTGTAATAAAAATTGCTCTTTGATCAATTGTCATGTCTTATTACAGTATGAACAACTTATACTTAGTTGAAATTAGTAAGTACAAGGTTGACATAATGCTTGGCTCAATGTTGATGTCATTTTGAAATACGATTAACTTATGTATGGTTGAGATAATTCATCCTATGTAACAGTTCAGGAAATATTGTTTAAGTTCATAAACATATACAATAAAAAGCGTAAAAGAAAATTTCCATACAATGATAATTTCGCACTTTGATGTTTACACATTTTCTGAACTGAGCACGGTCATTTGATCTAAATTCCAGAGGTTTGCAAGCTCGCTTGGTTGACAAGAGTTTAAATATAGCTTTGACATCGTTCATGTTCCATTGCAAACACACACACTGACAGTCTAATCTTAATAATGATAACAGAGGTTTGGGGCCCCGAAGAGAAATAAAAGCATGTAAACTTCTTCTTGCATTTCAAACATAACATATGTTTCAACAATAAGTTGATCTATTAAGTATATAAAGAATTTTGTCTCTGTTGTATGAGATTTTCACAGTGAAGTATATGGAAGTCATAGACAAAGGTGTTGTTGTTAAAAAGAACACATTCTTTTGATATTTTGCCTCTTGAAGAGATTTTGACACATAATTGCAGTGAATAATTGGGGATTATTATAGGCTATATTATGGGGATATTTATATGCTAATTGCGGCCTATAAATATAATATAGTAAGACAATTTGTTATGAGTCAATGTATAAAATGACATGTTCTGGCGATACACAGATAGTGATCGCCAAAGTTGCTCTTCATAGTGTTGTATAGTATGATTTAAAATTCTTCTCCAAGCGTGTTTGAGAGGAAATACACCTTTAGCAATGTAACTTTCAACATAATGATAAAGGTTGTATATTTTCAGATATTAATATGATATCATCAGAAACGTTATCTGGTTTTGTTTAAGTTGTTCTAGAAGCACAAAATATATGTTTTGCAAATTAATTACATCCGTTGTTACACAGACGTTTAAGTAATAAAAGTTTGCATTTACCTATATATCCGATCAGTGACCACACACCCAAATTTGCAATGGTAGATATTGGTGATGATATTCAATTTATCATTCCTGATTTCACTACCTTTTAATAAAATAGAATTTAGATGAACGTAATTTTAAAGCTTTTTCATTCGTTATTGAATTATAAAGTTTGCAAAATCCAAAATCTCTCCATAGATACTTATATACATAATCAATTTCGTTGTTTTCAGTTTCCCTTCCATATTATTGTTTCGCCGTTTTCTATCAATTATTGCCTCATTTTTCATTATTTCATCTGAATTAAGAATGAATTTGTTCTCATGGATAGTATTTTAAGATGAACTTTGCATACCACTACAATAAAATGTTAGTGCAAATGCTTCCTAATTTTATTTTCTGCATTTGTTGATCCGCCACATCAAAACTTTTTGTAAGCCATGTTCTCTCAGATATGACATTAGATCACGTAGACGGAGATTGCGTTTCGTGTTGCGCTTTGTCGGTTCACCAATCTTCTACTTCTGACTCGATGACATGAACTCTGTGCAATGCTGCAAATGAAATATGAATATACTGAGGGAGAAAATTTCTTTGATAATGATACCAAAATGCCCTAACAGTTTCAATGACAGTTATCTTGATCATCACTTGAAACCTAGCGCCAAAACAAACCATGTTCATAAAGGTGGGTTCCTAAAAATCATGCAATTCATGTTTTTTCATCATTGGTCGGGTAGAAAAGGTAACTGCATTAGAGATAAGTCAGTATTGAACATTTTCTAAAAATGGCAAGACGGTACTTGACTTTGGCTCAAAAAAGGCAGGCAATAGGTATGGTGAGATGAGGTCACTCTCTGTGAGAAGTTGCAGGACACTTTCAAAAGTCAATCAGCGTCTTATCTCACCTGTGGAACCTCTACCGTCAGACTGGTGATGTTGCGATGAGGAAAGGTCACATAGACAAAGACCAAATAATCGTGCGTCGTGCCTTGCAGAATCGCTTCAAACCAGCATCGAAGATAAACGCCGACCTCAGGGCTGTCACACAGGTGCGGGTATGTGACCGAACTGTACGAAACAGACTAAAGGCAGCAGGTTTAAAAAGCAGACGACCTTTCGTCGGCGTACGGATGACACAGAAGCATCAGCAATGTAAACTGGAGTGAGTCCGGCGAAATATTGTTAGATAGCTACGTCGACGTCATTGGCGTTACAACATGTTCAATGACGAGCCTAGAATCAATCTGGACTCGACTGATGGTAGAGTACAGGTCGGGCGCCGCCGAAATGAAAGGTATCAGCGGAGCACCATCAAACAGCATGACAGATAAGATGGTATGGAGCGGCATCACATACGATAACAGGGCAGAACTTATTCGCCTTGATGGATGTCTGACGCGGTCTAACGTCCTGTTGTCGAACCGTTTGCTTGGAGAACAGGGCCTCGTTTTGAGCTAAAACAGGGTAATGCTCATTCCCATACGGCTCATGCGTCAGCTGATTACCTGAGGAACAATAACATCACAGTGTTAGCTTGGCCTGCTAAAAGCCCGGACATAAACCCTATTGATCATTTATGGGATGATATAGGTCGAAGATTACGTTGGGGGCGTATTCCACCGCTGAATTTGGACGATTTCTTCAAGTGTCTGCAGCAGGAATGGCGTGATATTCCGATACTTCCGGGGCATACTCGATACTGACTTTGAACTGATAACAATGATTCAAGTTTTTATAAAATGATGTGAATATAATCTTTAACAAGCTGTGCTTTCATGCAATCCCTTGTTTTTGTCCTTCAGTATATAATTGATGACATGTTCTTGAATAGAATGTTTCTCTACATATACTTAGTCTGTTGTATAAACTTTTCAATGACAATAGAAAACAGTAAGGTATGGTCACTGCACGTATTGATCCTGTTCAAAATAATCATGGTAAGTTTGTGACTGACCAAAGGGGGCTCCAATGCATAACAGTTCTCTTGTGTTATCATAAAGTCAATACTTCCTAGGAATTATAAATACGATCTAAAGGAGAAATGTATGTAACGTTAGTTTGAATTCTGGCGTGCAACATAAACCTGTTCAGTATCTCGAAATATAAACCTTTAACCTAAATAGTTAAAGGACATGTATATTCTTTTAAAGATGGAAAACAGTTGCATTCAACAGTTAACTTTAGCAAACGCATACATGTAAAATTCATTAAAAAAAAAATTGTAACACCATATGCTTTTAGTTACTGCTTTGTTACCATTCTCTGTCCTTAAAGGGGCACAGAGTATCTTGTTGGGGTAAAATATGTCAAACTTAATAAATGGTGTTATTTCATCGACAGGTAGTGTTTGTTTCTTAAGGTTAACATCTCAGTGCTTATCAGTATAGTGACCATAAACAGGAAAAAGGTCAAGATATATGATAGAAAACCGGACAGTGATGCGCGCCAATTACTCATACGTATTTTATGATAGTGACTTAAAGCAGACACAACGAGAAATAGAGGTTCGTATTCGTATTGATAAATGGGTCATTTAACTAATATACATGTATATTGTACACTAAATTTCGCCTTTTTAGTACTTATATGGCAGTTCACCCTTTACAATCGAAAACAAGAAATTGTAATAATTTTGGCATTTATAAGAGATGAGAATGCAACTCTAAATGAGCGATTTGAACTTAACTCAGGTCATAGGATATTTTGGTTGTATTTAAGCCTCACTCAATTCATAAAACATACTCTGTGCCACTTCAACATGAGTTTGTGTTTTACATACATACCAAATGACAGTAAAAGTTGAAAGGGAGTGGGTATAACCAAACTGCCATTCAACAACTAATTCAAACACACAGGGAACTTCCATCGATTATTTCATAAACAAAAAAATTCATAATAAAAAAAGTGCATAAAGTCGTTTACATATCCTTTTAATGTCGCTAATGCAAATGTTGGTTCAGAAAAAAACTATGATAAAAATCAGTAACTCGTATGATGTGCCAAACAATGATATCAATAATACGAAACAGACTTCTAAAATTATTAGAAACCTGCACTACAACATGTTTTATCAGAGAAGGCACTATCAATATGATGCTACATGTAACACTAGGCTCATACAATGTTACCAGTACTTTATGTTACATGTTACCATTAACATTACTTCTTGTCCCATAGATTTTAATCAAATGTTTATATATAAGCGTATCAGGAATGTATTATCTTATGAAACCAAAATCTTTTTATGTTTACCTATTTTACTTTTCCTTGGGCTGATATCATGTAAAACTTTATGTCATTGTGATGTATTCTATTAAATGAAATTTGAATAACTTCATATCAGCTGGGATGAAACGAATTCAATAACTCATTAATATCAGTGTTCAAAAGAGAAACAGTATATTTTCAATAATGAAGTCGGTGGTATCAGAGGAACCTCGAGATAAGTTACTTTTCATTACTATTTTTAACTAGTTGTAAACATTGTATTTGAAATAAGGAACAAATTTGATTAATAAAATCCAGTACATATTATAACTGATTGATTGGCTATCTATCAACACTAGTTGTTCGACTCTTGAATAACTCCTGTTTACATATGATTATTTTAAAACATCTTATCTTAATAATAGATACCTTCTTAATGGAATGAACGTGAAGACAATAAAAATCAATATTTAAAATGTTTCGCTGAGTGTTTCAAAAAGTGTGATAGATTTCCGTCTCTAAATCGATATGACATTTCACTTTTGTTTTGTTTTGAAGAAGACTATTAAATGGCACTAAAATGAAAAATTAATATTTAAAATGAAAGTAAACTTTGTTTACTGTTATTCTTTAATAACACAGAAGTTTCTAATGTGCATTTGTGTATTATCATACAACAAATATGTTTCGAACGGATTCAAGAAGCGTTAAATGGGATAAACCATAAAGGTATCGTAGAGCAAAATTAGCCACGCACGTTTGCAATTTTATTGGAAAGAAGATGGTATTGGGCTTTTGTTGACCAAGCATAGTTGGGCTAAATATATAGATAATTATACCAATACCAAAAGGTCGACAAACATATTGAGACCAATAAATCTACTTTCAAGATCGACGATCTTTAATCAGAAGTTGATTACAAGCTTTACCAGAGAGTTCTAATGGACACCTTATTGATAAATGTGAAAAAGGAGATGTCATCGGCAAGACTACGATCAGCTCTACCGATTTTGAGTCCATAACAGTTGGAGAACTTTCATTTAAGCTTCTAATCAGATTTCAATAACTTGTTTTAAAAGCTAAGAAGCCCGAGCTTACAGTGATATCTATTTCATTTAGTCCAGTACCAAGAGGTCCATCAACCTTGTAACCTTAACGTTGATAATTTGTTCCGTTTCGCCATCTTTGTTTGGAATTTCAATATCATCCTTGTAACTCGCTCAGCTTTTGAAATATATATTCGCGACGAATCATTGATGGATACATACAATTTATCACTTTCTTATAACATTGTACCTTACTTCCAGATACACAATAATCATAGACAATTTACATTACAATAAGTCGATTAGACAAGTAAGACTTATTAGGAAAAGTCAGATATCAGCAGCAGACCTGTAGATCCTATACTTGACGAACTAGGATTACAAGGTAGATGAATTCAGGGTCATTATTTTTTAACAAAGGCAATAGTTACCCGTTTTTTCGGAGACGCTGATTACTGTTTCCAGCTGTACTCATTAATGAAGTACTGACCTTTCTGGGAATATAAGTATATTTACCTGAACTCTGCAAGGTAAGTTTACGTTCTTTTCCAATAGCTGTAGCTATAGCAACATGCCTCCTTTAGATAGCTAATCACATTAACAGACCTCATCAATGGCATTGGTGGAGCTGATTAGCTCTGACCTTAAGCATGTCCCTGCCGCCGAGTAAAATAAACAATGATCGATGCATTCAACAAGTATTATCGATTTAAAAGCTTTATAGTTGAATCATCCTATCTTCCAAACAGAATGTAATCTCATGAAACAGTAACAGAATACAAGAGTAAGAAATGGAAATAATCAAAAGAACAAGAACTGTTGACTATTTTGGAAATGTTATTTGCATGTATGTCAACCGACTCAAGAATCTATGTTGACAATTAGAATTTAATAGTCACTGAAATGAAAGGCATATGATCGACATAAGTGTTATGTTAATGATTTTATATGGAACAGTGAATATTATTTTGAAGCCGGATGATAGAAATATCTGGGAATTTCCCAACTTGCCATGACCATGCGAACTCTACAGCTTGTTTGAAAAGACATACTTATAGACCACTTAAATGTGTCACCTGTGTCATCTGTTCAATCTCCTTCTTACCTCAATGTCTGAACTATTGAGAGACATCCAACATCTGTTAGTTCTCGTGACGAATCTTTTTTTAATTTATGGAACAACTATTTTGCTTAGAAATTTATAATCAATGATTGAAATGTTGATCGTATGTCTGAACATAAAGCTTGGGTTGAACACTCATGTTTACACCAGAATAGAAAACATGATAAATTCACCCTGCATTTGCTTACATAAACAAGATGAAATTCAAAATAATCTGCCATAGTTTCGTACTAGTATGTATTCCTTTGTTACATACACATACTAACACATTTGTATGTCATGTAGGAAAATTGAAAAGTTCAAAAATCTCTTTAAGACTGTTCAAATTGCTACAATGTTACTCTGTGGACTGCTATCTTGAAGCACTTGAAGTACACCTCGCAAACTCCGGGCATTGTCCAATCACGCTTCTTGTGTTAGAGCACTCTGAGCGAACGTCTAACCTGAATAGAGTACATCGATTTACCATAATGGACACATGAAGATCAGTTCATTAAACAACCAAAGAATTAACGGGAGGTTTGTTAAGCATTACCAAATAAATACACCATATTATCGTTCGGGGGGGGGGGGGGGAGGGGGATCCTTAGCAATTGGATTTTAGAGATTACTAATTTTCATTCCATTATCAAAACAATTTTGCATTCAAACACCTTCTTTCCCTTATATTATACATGATGTCAAAAGGGGCGTAGTTCCTATCGCCTTGTGTTAAGGTTGTAAGACGATTTAATCTTTTACTTTGTAAAATAAAAATGTTTACATTGTTAGCCTATCAGCATTATGCTATTGCATAACCCCTATGGATTATTTAAGATTAACTATGATTCTGATATTAGAGACTGGATATCGACTATTTTCATTTCCAACAAGCAGACAGAGTCAGCTATATCCCCCGCCAAAGGGAAAGGGTAGTTAAGGATACTAGTTTTGGAATATTGAACAGTGATCATGTTGTTTTTCTACAAACAACCTTTAAGAAATCATGATGCTGTAGTGACTTGTTATTACCAATTTTAAATATTGGTGATGCATTTTTGTGATACATTTAACCCGACTATCCTGCATATTATTGTAGTCACAAGTATCTTAGAAAAATAAATACAAGAAGTTGAAAACCCCAAAAGGCACATCTCCGCATGATGCCCGTTGCACATACCAAGTTTCGTCGAGCTAGGTCTCACAGTTTTGGAGTTGTGGTCCGGAAACGAAATCCTATGTTACGTTTCCATGGAAACGGGTAAAAATAAAAATGCAAAGAAGTTGAAAACCCCAAAAGGCACATCTCCGCATGATGCCCGTTGCACATAACAAGTTTCGTCGAGCTAGGTCTCACAGTTTTGGAGTTGTGCTCCGGAAACATTATCGGGACGGACGGACGAACGGACGGACGGAGACCATTTCAATATCCCCCGCCAACGTAGTTGGCGGGGGATAATTACATGCAAGACAATAATGCTCATAAATGACTGCACCTTGTTATGTTTTTGTATTGTAGAGAACTAGATTTGTGATCGCTTGTCTTTGTCTTCCATCTTGTTTCGAAAATGCTCTCTCGGATCTGTACCTTAGACATCGTTGGATTTCTTCATAGGCTTTCTTCAAAGGAAAATAACATCTGCTATAGGATCATGGGTAACATTAAAAGATCAAGGGTTTATTTCAATTGTCATGCAGTAAAAAGGCAAATGAAGATATATGTAACTGTTGTGTACACCTTGAAAGGTGCCAATATTTCCCTTACCAAACACATCACATCTAATTAACCCACAAATCTTTGCCACTTCTGTCATTTTCTGTAACTGTATTTCTTTTCTCTTTTAACTTAACATAAAATACATTGCTTATTAAATATATATGAAGTTATGGTTTACCTTACTGTGGCATGGATCTTTGAGAATGTTAAATCAAAGAGGGACGATATGTATTGAAGACATGTAGAGCTATGATGGTTACATTCACTCAAACGTGCAACAGTATATAGACAAATCCTTGAAAAATAGAAGATTTATTATCCTGTTCAGCAAATATCTGGTATGTAACTAGTGAGTTTAATGAATATTCTTCTGAACCCTAAAAATCAGTGTCTCAGTATATCTGTTCTCAAGAAACATCATTTTATTATTAAGAAATTACAAGCACATAAACCGAACTCCAACATAATCTTAAATACAATGAAGCAGTTATAAATTCTGCCGTTGTTTCACTTTCCAAAACATTGTTTATGAAGATTTTTTCTTTAGTTTGATTCTATATTCAAATTTGCATGATATATGATACAATGAATACAGATTTCAGTGTGGCAATATCATATTCCAAAAGACAAGTACACAATTTTTAAAAAATCTCACACAATTCATCACAGACAAATGTCGACCTTTTCACAATTGAATAAGACAGTTCCACAAAAGATAAATAGACAGTACTACATCTTGGTTTGGGGTTCCTAAATTTGATTGTATCTGTTGAAAATCAATATTTGTTACAAGCCTTGGTTAAACGAACAACAGTTGTATTACTTGCACAAAATGTAGAAAAACATCCCATGAAAAATAGATCCCTTGATGCAGTATTCAGATGAGAACATTGATACCTTAATCCTTTTTTTGGTAAACGTCCTAGAAATAAATCAGACTAATCTTACACATGACGATGTATCAATTCTTGAAACAGATGAACATAGAAAAACACAATTATCTGTTTAAAAAAACTTATCCATTCCAGCAACCATGGTACAATCAAGTAATCAAGATAGATACGAACATAAGTTACACGTAAATAACTGCTTGTAAGTAGGTGAAACATACCATGAAGTAATGTTGACATTGATAATTTTTTCAAAATGCCGATATTGTAATGAAGGTTTGTTTCCGTCTTTCCTGTAAACGTCTATCAATATGTTAACTTGGTTAATACTCATAAACTTCGAATTGTCTGTTAATGTGTACAATGATACCATCCTATTATCTGTTCATGTCAAAACCTCCCTTTGTTATTGATGCTCTAATATACTACAATGTTGACACAAAATCATAGCGATTGCCATACGTATACCAATATGGTAACACATACGTACCATGAAAATTAACTTTAGCAAAGGAAACCATTACTTGTTGAGCATGCCAGTATTTTCTCTAACATTCTCATTTTGCTGTAAAAAAAAGTCTCCATACACAATCAAATGTTGCTGAAAGATTTTCTTACGACTGACCCAGTTACAATTTAATCTCGATGCCGACCACGGTTGTCGTAAACATGTGGTTAATATAGATGATTGAAGCTAAAAGATAGTTTTTAAATCGTGTCGTGCAGATTCGAGAGAGACCTTCGAAAGGTCAATGATCATAGTCCAACAATCAAGTGCATGGTGTAACTACCTGACTAGTCCCCTTCCTTTACTAACTTCATAGACTTGGTTGTGCAATACAAAGAGTTCAACCACACGGTACCTGTGAACGTGATTTCTGAATGGTTTTCCATTCTGGAGGCACACATGATTGGTCTATGTTATGGACTTGCATCAGCATAGAAAATTCTTACTTGTTTATCAAAATCTGATCCAAATCGTGAAAATTTCTTATTTTTAGCTCATCAGGTCTGAAAGACCCGATGGGCTTATGGCATGGCAAGGCGTCCGGCGTCCGTCCGTCCGTCCGTCCGTCCGTCCATCCGTCCATCCGTCCGTCCATCCGTAAACTTTTCACTTTTTCGACTTCTTCTCCAAAACCAATGACTCTAGAGAGCTGAAATTTTATGTGCATACTCCTTGGCAAATGGAGATTCTAAATTGTAGATTTTGTGACCCCATGGGTCAAAACCTTAAAAATCTATTTTAATCTTCTTCTCCAGTTCCAAAAGGTCCAGAGAGCTGAAAAGTTGTGTGTAGACTCCTTGGGCACTGGAGATTCTAAATTGTAGATTTTGTGACCCCATGACCCCAAATGAGGTCAGAGGGGTCAAAACATGAAAAACCTATTTTCATCTTCTTCTCCAGTTCCGAAAGGTCCAGAGAGCTGAATAGTTGTGTGTAGACTCCTTGGCCAACGGGGATTCTAAATTGTAGTTTTGGTGACCCCATGACCTCAAATGGGGTCACAGGGGTCAAAAACTAAAAAACCTAATTTCATCTTTTTCCCTAGTTCCAAAAGGTCTAGAGAGCTGAAAAGGTGTGTGTAGACTCCTTGGCCAACGGGGATTCTAAATTATAGGTTTGGTGACCACTTGACCCCAAATGGGGTCACAGGGGTCAAAACCTGAAAAACCTATTTTCATCTTCTTCTCCAGTTCCAAAAGATCTAAAGAGCTGAAAAGGTGTGTGTATACTCCTTGGACACTGGGGATTCTAAATTATAGGTTTTGTGACCACTTGACCCCAAATGGGGTCATAGGGGTCAAAACCTAAAAAACCTAATTTCATCTTTTTCCCTAGTTCCAAAAGGTCTTGATGGCTTAATAGTTGTGTGTAGACTCCTTGGACAATGGGGATTCTAAATTGTAGGTTTGGTGACCCCATGACCTCAAATGGGGTCACAGGGGTCAAAACCTAAAAAACCTAATTTCATCTTTTTCCCTAGTTCCAAATGGTCTAGAGAGCTGAAAAATTGTGTGTAGACTCCTTGGACACTGGGGATCCTAAATTGTAGGTTTGGTGACCACTTGACCCAAAATGGGGTCACGGGGGTCAAAACCTTAAAAACCTAATTTCATCTTTTTCCCTAGTTCCAAAAGGTCTTGAGAGCTGTAAAATTGTGTGAAGACTCCTTGGCCAACGGGGATTCTAAATTGTAGGTTTGGTGACCACTTGACCCCAAATGGGGTCACAGGGGTCAAAACCTAAAAAACCTAATTTCATCTTTTTCCCTAGCTCCAAAAGGTCTAGAGAGCTGGAAAATTGTGTGAAGACTCATTGGACACTGGGGATCTTAAATTGTAGGTTTGGTGACCGCTTGACCCCAAATTGGGTTACAGGGGTCAAAACCTTAAAATCCTACTTTCATCTTCTTCTCCATGGCAGTTCCAAAAGGTCTTGATAGCTTAATAGTTGTGTGTAGACTCCTTGGACAATGGGGATTCTGAATTGTAGGTTTGGTGACCCCTTGACCCCAAATGGGCAATGGGCATTTTTAATTTGATTGTGAATACACTGCCCATGACCCCATGGTCTAAACCCAAACACCTATTTCTATCAAAAGTCTGATGAGCTACAGAGCCCATGGCTCTATTTTTTTTAAAATTTTATACAATATTTTGAATTGAGTCAATAAAAAATATTAAACACTCAGGATTTTAATGAAACTTACTTGTGGCATGTTGTGTGAAAGATTAATGGCATGACGACACACATTGTCACCTTTGAAAGGACTGGATTTCTAACTTGTAATTGACTGTGTTCATTTACGAATTGATAAAGTTAAACAGCGTATGTCGTGTTTTATAAACATTTCAGTAAATGTAGATTAGGTTATTGTAAACAGGCCACGTCTTTAACTTCACTTTAAACAATAAGCCATCTTGAATCACAATGAAATCTCGATATATCATTCTTTGCTGACCATATATTCCAGACAAGTAATCCACTATCTTTTTATCAACGTGATTAAATGATTTACTGATACTATTATTTCAGTAAATGTCAAGAAAGGTTAGATATGTTTCATTAGCAGGCCGCATTCACCACGGTACTGAAATAAACATGATAAACATTGGAATAAAGGGTTGTTTGTGAAACTAGAATAGATCATCCAAACGTAAATAATAAGCTTCATAATATGTATGTAAAAAAGGCAGTCATCTTCACTGTTTATTTTGTCAAAAATGTATTCAGTTGAACCTATAAAAACAATAAAATAAAAAATATCATCGCAATCGTTATGAACAAATTAATTGGGAAATGAGCTGTGAATGTAGTTCACATTACCTTTTGCCACCTTCTGTCATCGAAATCTGTTGTTTTTGCCAAAAGATTTCGTCACTTAAAGAGAAGTGAAAATCATTAGTTATAGCTCGGATCAGTGATTTCTTTTCTCAATTGATCTCGTTTCGAAGTTTTATGTTACTCAACATTTTAAATTTTGATAAGATCACTTTCCAAATGATTATGACCCTGGTTTAGCATTAACAAACAATGATTGGATGAACATGAACAGCATCACAACGAGTCTTCAGGGTAAATAAAACTGGTGTTTTGGAATTGATTCTGCCATGGTCAGATCGCTATCCAAATGTATATCATGTGATTTGGTGAAGAATGTTCTAAAACAAGGTGCTCATATGAACATAATAACGAGACAACGAGGTAAATCAAACTGATATAGAGAATTTAATCCTCTAATGCCTCGTGTTTTTCAAAATTCACTGGAGTTATTTAATCATTTTCAACCTGATATTCAAAATACAAAATCCCGTGGCTACAATAAAGCAACATAAGATTTAATTGCATTTGCACAATCCATTTGACTTTGTCAATATTGGAATGAACACTTGTATGCACAACAAAAGTTTTTGTTTACAATATTTTGATTAGTGGCGGTGACCTTTATACAGGCTTGCACCTTCAATAACCCATTTGTATTAAAGTTATTGAACTATAACATCAATGCACTAATGGAGGTATTGGTTACAACCATTACAATCAACGTTACTTTGTATCCCAAAACTAATTTTAATATTTACCTTTAGCAATAAGATAATTTATCATGCCAAAAAATGTTTTGAATTACATTTTTATGTATAATGAATTATGATTATTATTCGATATTTCAAAAAAATTTAATTTAGTCTCATATATAACCCAACAACATCAATAATGATCTATCTTGTCTTCATAATCGGTTTTTACATCATTACGTGTAAAATAAAACTCATAAAACAAAACAAAAACAAATTTAATTTGTGGAAATAATGTTCAAGGTTCTTATAAATTTTCTATTGCAAAGCTGTCAAGGAGATTTGAAAGTCATTTCATCGACAAAAATATTATAATCAACTTTTAATGATTATAATGAACAACTAAAACAGCCCGAAGAAGTGTGTCTGAAAGATGCACCAATCCATAAAACCTTAAACCACAAAAAAGTTACTCGAATTGAAATGTCGCATTACATGTGGCAATAAATCACATTGCAACTGTCAAGTCTTAATCTTCAGTTGCCTATCGCTTGAACGTTCAACATGTACAGAGTACTGATGAATCATGTCTTTCGGGGTTTTTTCTCCAGACCACTTCCGCTTTTAAATCTGTAAAAGTAAGAGGGAAAATGTTTCCCACATTGCCCTCGCTTCATTGTCATGATGTGGGGACTACAGAACACATCAACAATTGGAGAAAAATGTGCCGACGTAGTTATCCTAAACCATTTGTTTGAAGTGGATATTCAACCAAGGTTAGATATCACTCCCTTTATAAGAGACTTCCATTTGCCCAATTGCAGGTGTGGTGGAAAGTTCAGAACCTGTCTTTTGGAAAGTCTATTTCACTAGTGAATAAGGTGGTAAAATAACATGATTTAGCAACTGATTACAGGGAATAAATTGACCAGTGTATTTAGCTGGCCAACAACCTGGGACTTTTTGTCGACTTATTCAGTCATTGACCGAAATATGCCAACCCAAGAAATAATATACTGATTTCGATGTCACCTTGTGGTCTACAAAAAAAATCACAAAATAATAGTCGTCGTTTTCACTACCCTTTTTTTATATAGACATGTTATTTCTTACCTTCTTACCATTAACATGATAAGAGATATTTGATCTTAATCCAAAGCAATGATTTTTTTTAAAAGTGTCTATGGTTCTGTTTTATGAAAAGTGTATGGCATCTTTTCATTTATTGATACCCTGTGTATATTTAAAAGATTTTTATGTAGATATCTATTCATGTAATTAAGTTTAATCAATGTCGTTGACATGTAACTTTTTCTTGAAAGATTTGTTTACAAAACTTTAATATCTGTTGCAATCTATAGCTATTTGTGATTGGTGTGTTTATTATCATGTTATGGCTAATTAACTGTCATTGGATCTCTCCAATCGTGTTGAACGGGTGTAAAGTAAAGATATGTGGGATTAACATAATAGACCTGTTTTCTATAAGCTTCATATAAAAAAAGACTGCAAGTATTAGCGACATCTAAATCTGGCATTTTTCACAACCAAAATTATAACAACTGCACTTCAATATGTTAAATCATGTTTAAAGGAATAAAGTAACTTCTCACCTGTACTATTGCTTATATAGCTGTGAAAAACTGTATTTATCATTAATAATCATGCATTATACATGATTTATGAGTTGGTACTTTTCCAAAAGTAATTACATCTAGAACACGATTAAAGGAAGTTGAACCATTTCTGAAAGAGGCATAGGTTGATAAATTATAACAAGATTTTCATTTCTGCTTTAATTATTTAATGCATGTTGGCCACCTCGACTTGGATATCTAAATTCATTTTGGATAATCGTAGAAAGATTTATATCAGTGACTATTAACAGCATTTTAACAACTAAACTATTTATGTTCTTCCTCGTATTACCCATGTGGTCTTTATCTAATCATTGACAGCTTAGCTTTAAGATTACTGAAAATGAATGATGAATTTGAAAGTAATATCAATACCGAAAACACAGAATTGCACAGTTGTTGAAATACAACACTTTTAAATCCCGATAACAAAATCTTTGGTAGAAATTTGAACATTAATAATTTAGTTGAAAATGGTATATCTTGACTCAAGAAAAACAATAAACAAAGCATCCTGCTTCATCAGCGTAGGGGGCGGGATAGCGCAGTGGTTAGCGCGTTCGGCTTCGGATCAGGAGGTCCGTAGTTCGAATCCCGCCAGGGGCTCGGCAACTTTGTCTGCAGTAGAGAACTGTTCTACACGCAGTCAGGTTTGGGTGCAATGCTACACTGAAATTCAGTGCAGTACCACCCATGGTTTGCTAGTTCCAGCCGATGCTCGCAGGTTTCACCGCAATGCATAGTCACAATGGTGTTGCGGGCTTTCTCCCTGCAATAATACTAGCAGCCGCGATATAAGTGAAATAATCTTGAAAGCGGCGTTAAACAACAACTCACCTCACCTCACCTTCATCAGTGTAATTGAATCCGCTTATCAAGCTCCTTCGATATACCCTGATCTCCTTTAGGCCAAAAGCCTCGTATCGCTAGCTATGTAACCAGCCAATGAGACGACTCGCATCCAGCAACAGCGGCAAAACCCGGATGGAAAATCCAAAAGAGTAGCTTCAAGCTCCTTAGATAACGATTTTTCATTGGCTTAAATGATAACAGGTGAGTACAGCCATGAACATCAAGCCGCGCCAGCCGTACGAGGGAATTGGCTCGAAAGAGATCAGGGTATACTGAAGGAGCTGGATCAGCGCATTCAACTACGCTGATGCAGCAGGATGCCATTCAGAAGCTTTACAGATTAACTATTTGTCCTAAAATTAAAATATACTTGGACTATTTTAATCCACGTATTGGATGACTGATATAGTTAAAGACACATTATTCACTCACTCGGGAGCCTATCAAACTTGTCATACTCATGCAGACACACTGACTGTTCGTACAGAGTAACAGGCCTGACCTTGTTTCCTGATCCAAAAATCCAGTAGTTTCTACCCTCACAAGTCGTCACCCGTGGCTTTTATTACAACTTCATGATTTCTTAACTCTCTGTATTATCGCAATAAATCATTGGTTAGATCTAGAGACGAAACGTTGATGTTTGATGAGGTTTGCCGAAAGTATAAACTTTTCTAATTTGAGTTAGACATACAGTGTTTCACCCAATGTTCTAGTATATCATAACATGGCCCTACCAAAATATATTCATTTATATACAAAGAACGACACAATTACATGTCATGTCATGAAAACCACATATCTCTTTTCACCACCCAGCTGCTACATAGTTCATCTGCCAGCGTACCTTTCAAACTAAAAACATTGTTCAATCAGGCAGCTCCTGTTCTCTGACCGGACGTCTCCGCGGAATAGAGCACCTCGATTTACCACAATGGACACTGGAGGATTAGGTCCCCTTGTACAAAACACTAAGGTAACCTTAAATTTCTAAAGAGCCTTATATACACATGACATACAAGCGAGAATTTAATTATTGATTCTTCAAAAGGCTTGTATATTATTTAAAGCATTGCACTGTATGTAATACAATGATTACAGAATTTAATGTTGCTATATTTATATTTCTCATACAATCCAATGACCTTTTCAGAATTTAATTAGACATAATAAAACATACTCTGTTTAATGCTGCACATGAAAACTCATTTACACAAAAGATGGAGGACGCCCTCTTTAAAGAGGATAATTGATAATTGATGGGAAACAGAACAATTGTTGAATTATTACTTAGAAAACACGTAATAAAAGCACGTCACTAGATCCATGGAGTGTACATCAGCATTCGGATAAAATATGTATGTGGTGATCAATACCTAACTGTTTGGTATCCTAGAAAAGCATCAGAGTAGTCTAACACTAAACTATGCATTAATTCTTGAAAAAGATGAGCATAGAAAACCACAATTATACGTTGGAAACACAAATATATATTCCAACAAGCATAATGCAATCACATTATACATTAATCACGTTGGTTGTGAACATTATATACAGCAAATATCTGCTTACAGGTAACTGAAACGTTACCAAAATGTAATAGATGAGCAACTTTTTCAGACATATTGTGGTTGCCCATAAAATAGTCAATATTCATTAAAAATGGTTTCTATATAGGAAAAATATATTTGTTCAAGATGCCAAAGCGAATGTAATGGCGGGCATATTCACGAAGGATCATAAGTAATATTATCTGCATCTAAGTTCTTTGTAATCGTTGACAACATCGGAAGGGCGGGGTAAACTTTTCGACATGCCAATATTTTTATGCATATTTGTTTCAGTTTTTCGATTTGCAACGTCCATCAAAATGCAAACTTGCCTATTCTTGTTAACTTCGTATTGCAGTTGTCTGTTGACACCAAATCTTAGCAATTGCCATGTGTGACACGTGTGTACTAAGTAATGAACTATAGCACAGGATATCAGGATCTGTTGATCATGTCAACTTGTTGCTAGAGCTATAGAAACTCTACACCGAGGAGGTTGCTTTATATATTCGATCTCATTTCAAAGCCCAGGTACATTAGAACAAGATTAATAACACTTGTAAGATAGAAATAATTGAGTTTTGCAGTCGTGATACCATTATCAGCTACATCCAAGAGACACATAGTCCGACGTGACTGATTCCCTTACTTTACTAAATTCATAAACGTGGTTGCGCAAAACAGGTAGTTCATCAATATCGCCCCGTCAGTGGATTTCTGAATTGTTACAAACTGTTGTTCTGGAAGCACACGAAATTGGTCGATGTTATGCTATTGCCTTCTATCTACATCGAAACTGCTTATGTGTTTACTAAAACTGTATCCAAATCATGCGAGAATATTATTTAAGATTTTATATTTAGCCACTCAGAAGTTCACTCGCTCACCCTATTTAAAAAGTATTAAAAAGACTTCCCTGGTTGATAACAGAAAAGTAGGATAGCTCACAATAAACAAAATGAAACTTTCTTGTCGCATAAAATGTCACCTTTTGAATGAAATAGAACCCTATCTTGCAATTGAATATTTTCATGTACATGATGATAAAGATAACAGCGTTTGTCGGGTTTAATAAACATTTCAGTAAACGTAGAGCAGGTGTTATGTTAACAGGCCACGTCTATACGTTAACCTTCAATAATGTTGAATCTAAAAGTCTCAATATATCACTCTTTGGTGAACATATATTCCAGACAAGGGCATGCGTTGTGAAAGATTGATAGCAGACTAGTTCTGATTCAAAATGTCGCCCTTTGAAGGACACAGATTTCTTACTTGTAGTAGATCATCTTCATTAGCGTGATGATAAAGCTTGCAGTGTCTGTCATGTTTTATAATCATTTCATCAGTAAATACAGAGTAGGTATAAATATAATGTATAAACAGGTCATGTCTGTAAGTTCACCTTCAACAACATCTAATCCAAAAATGCAATGAGATAGCCTAAACATATCACTGTTTGGTTAACAATAGATTCCAGACTTGTAATCAACTATCTTTATTATCTAGATTAAATGATTCATAGCTACTGTTCTCTCAGTAAATGTCAATAAAGGTTAGATATGTTGCATAAGCAGGCTGCGTTCACCACGGTACTACAATAAACTGGAATAAATGGTTGTTTCTATTACTTGTGAAATTTGAATAGATCACCTGAACGTCTCGGTAATTTTGACAAAACAAATAGACTAATGGGGAATTAATCCGCCACATAAATATGTATTTTAAAATGTCAATCGCGTCACTCTATTTTAGGCCAAAAATGCATTCATGTTGATCTTGTTTCAACCTAAAAAAGTGTGAAATGAACAACACCACGCCGACATCGCAGTCATTATGAAAATGATTATCTACATTTTAATTATCATGTTTACTTCCACTTTTTCCATCTTCTGTCTGTGGGTGTTTTTTATGCCAAGGGATTTTGGGACTCATAGAGAATTGCAAATCTTCAGTTATATTTGGAGTCAGTGACACTTCTGATTTGTGTTCTTATCATTCTAACTTTTTGATTACTAAACAATTTGATTCCGCCATTTAAAGATCACTATCCGCTGATATCCTGTCACAGATTCTAAAACATGTACAAAATAACAACCAGTAAATCAAACTGAAATCTGTACATTATTCTCTAATGCTCTCTTCCTACAACAAAGCACTATTTGGTTAACTGAATTTGCGCTATCTATTTCATTATGTCAATAAGGAAATGTACAAATAAATACTATACTTGTATGCACAACGAAGGTCATTGTTTAAAGCATTTGATTAGTAGCGGTGACCTTTATTTATATAAACCTTTCATTACCGCATTAGTATACAAGTTATTTAACTGTAACATCAATGCACTAATGGAGCAAATGGTTTGAACCATAGACGTTACTTTGTATACAAAAACAAATATCAGAATTTACCATTAGCAATAACGTCCCATTATATTCCTAAAATCAAGCTTTTCGCTCCTTTTCGATCTGAATCAAAACGTGTCAAGTTTCAAATATTCTGCGATTTCAAAAACTAATATCTTTTATCACAATAAAACCAAAAAACACTAGCAATGATATTTGTATCTAGTTTTCAAAATCGATATTTTTGTTGTCAAAAGTCAATTTTAAAGTAAAAAATTTACATCCAAGTACATGTATCTTTTAAACTCTGAAAGGAAAATACATTTTATTTTTATAAATAATGTGCAAAGTTTTAAAAATTTTGAATTCCAAAGATTGCATCTAGATTTGTCTATTCATGGCAATAAAAAAAATCATCACAATTTTGTATTGACTATAATGAAATGTGTGTCTAATCCATAAAATACTGAACCACAAGATCAAAAGTTCAAACAGAGACAGTACCGTAAGAATCTACAGTTGTCGATCAGGTGAACGTTCTTCAGAACACCCTACCACAACCTGCCTTTGGGTTTGTTTTCTCCTGACCAATTGCACTAAAAGGCGCTGTAGAAGTATGTGTTCAATTGTTTCCACTCTGACTCTTGTGTTATCCTATGGTTACAAATGCAAAGACTACCATACACTTTACTGATTGGAGAAAATGTGCAGACAAAATTGTCAGAAATCATTTATACGAAATGGATAATCTACGACCAAAAATGGATACTATCATCCCCTTTCCATTTGCTTGCAGTGGTGTTGTAAAGTCTAAAACTTGATTTTTTCCCAGGTTCATTTTCGCCTCACTTGGAAAAACAACGTAAACTTTCAGCTGATTAGAGTCATTAAGATGAATATTTTGCCCCGAAATATTTTTTACAGGATAACATCTTTGGACCCTTTTTTTCGACTTATCCAGTAATTGCCGAAATGATGCCAAGCTAGAATTGATGCAACTGGTGGCCATACAAAGTATTGACCTGATATTAGTTCTTAATCTAAAGTAATAAATTCTTTGTTTGTGGAAAGTATATGAAAATCTTCTCTTTTATAGATAAGCTGGGGTTTTGTTCAACAGCTTTCATTCGTATATTAATTTACGTTATTAGTTTTAATCGAATTTGATAACTTGTATCCTTTTCCGGGAAAGATTTGTTAAGAAGTTGTTTTATACGTATGTAAAAACTTTTTTTTTAAATCAGTTGGTAAGAGATATTTAGTCTTCATCTAAAGCAGTTATTTTTTTTACAGTTGACGACCATCTTCACAAACATAAACATCGTCATAAACACAGTGTTTGTTCAACAATTCTTAATTATTCTATTGGGGTTACACAATTATTGACAGAAATATTAATCAATTGAAATTTAACACTCAGTAGTTACTATTGATGAAAGCTCTTATATAGAAAGAAAGATTAGCTTTGATGTAAATACTTCGTTGTTGTGTCAATAGTGTAAAATAACTAAACGTTCTATGTAACCCTTTATAGCACTGTTTATCACATGGTTGCTAATATCAGTATCTCCTACATTAGACAAATACTCGTTCAGCACTGGGGACCAAACGCATACACTTAAATTTCTTGAGTTTAAAATTCAATTGTCTATTCGAATAATTTGTGAATAGCACAAAAGTTATTATTATCATAGTAAATAATGCCGTGCTTTATTTCAGAAACAAGAAAATCTATTTTTTTATTTTTGACATTTCCTTTTTTAGGAATGGAAAAAGTGGTTCTGGCATATCACATATCTGTCGGTTGTATATGTATCTTAAACATGATCCTTTCAGAAATTCATTTAGAGGTTTTGACTATGAAGGGCTTTTTTAAAAGATCTCAGGTCTCATTCAAAATTCCAAATATGATATATTTATGTAGGGACTCTTACACAGATAACATATTTTGTGCAGTTTGCTTGCTACTTACGAAACTTCGAGGATAACAGTTGACTACGGAGGACGAAACTAACTGAAAAGGTAAAATGTAAAAGACGTTTTAGGTAATAACCGAGTTTACCACCAAACTTTGCAAACCCAGTGTCTACAAACTCTTCTTTCACATTCGGAGTTGTTTAACAAGTTAGCTCAAATTACATATTCACAAATGGGAAAATGTCAAAAGTAATTAGATACTTAAGTTTTGAATGATATTCTGAATATCATGTGGACCAATTAAGATTCATATTGCACATAAAGCTATATTAAATTATATTTGTGGGGCCTCGTTAAGCAATTTGCCAGTTTTATATTTCGAAAATGTTGTATTTTGAGTCTGATTAGTAGCATATCGATGTTTTTCTTGTCTTGTTATTACGTTACAAAGTCAACGAAAACTTTTCAATAACTACTGAAGTTTCTAATTGAAAACTGTTTAATTCAAACTTATTTTCACCTTCAAGAAAAAAATCCATTAATGTCTGCAGAGGATAACAAATAACTACTCGATATAACAAAGAAACATAGCATTTGCATATTTTTTTCGTTAAATGAGATGGCAATAATGAGACAGTTGATTCCAAAAATAATAAAAATGAGAATTCTAATATTGCCTTTAACTCCACTCCACATTACCCTGGTGTAAAGACCATTATCGTTTCTTTTTCATTCTCAACTTCATCGTAGTATGCCATCTGGCTTTTAACCTAATACATTTTATATATGTATGTCGGACAACAGTCAACTACATACAATAACCTGATACCATTTTAAGTGATAATGGCAAAGTACCAAAGATCACATATGTCCTCCAAAGATTAGCAATAAAGAAACTTGCTAATGGTGGAGAAAGTCTTTAATTGCATGATTCAATACGCTAAAGCATAAATTTGTAACACAATAAATCAGTGGTTTCAAATGTGATCGCTAGAACCAACGGTAAATTATCAATTTCCATTTTCTGTAATGAAACTAACATTCTATAGTGTTTTGTCATGTCATGACCACTATAAACAAAATAGCGACCAACACTTATCTAATCTACGATGAGGTTTTATGACCATTATTACTTTCAAATTTCTTACTTCCAAATATTTCAAAAATAAAATGCTCACGCAGAATTTTGATCAGACAGGCTATCAGACCCAAGGACAAAGTATCGTTAAAGACAACGTACACAGAACTGAAGATGATAAAGAAAAATACTGGTGTTCCTAATATAAGATTGATAGCAGCTGGTGACCTTTAACTTCAAGTAGTAGATATTTTTTACGCATAAGTTCTTACCTGTCATCAAAGCAGAATGCCAAAGAGTTAGAGAAATTGTGAGTTTTGAGTATTAAAAAGAAGATGAAAACATCAATGGAATTTTCCTTTTAACAGAAAATATTGAAGAAGCAAAAGGCATTTAATAACTATAAACTTTAGTGATACACTGTAGGAAGACTAAACAGCCTTTGAACATTCAAGTGCCTTATTTTTTTTACTAACAATGATAAAACTTCAGGTTTTACTAAATGAACTATTCTAAATGAAACAACCAAGGAACAATTACAATTTCCAGTACAATTTCTTAGTGAAATAAAGCGATCTCACGAAAGGTTAAACAACTGTCCGAAACCACTTAAACAATACTAAGCTTATTCAAAAACTTTATTTACTTAATTTAGTTCAATTTTGTGAATGAATTTACCTAATTCGAATGATTAAAATGTGTTCACATTAAGATAGACGCATGCAGTTTTTGCTGTATACGTTTCCCCTATTTTTTTACTATGGGTATGGGAAAAGTATACTTATTCAAATATGTATGGGAAAACACATTAAGTCTCAATTTGATAACTCAAAAACACTTTTACCAAACTTAAGTCAATGCAAGTTATTTGATAGGTAAACTTGTTTTCTATGAATAAGACATGATTTTGAGACAAATCAATTAAATTCTCGTGAATCATGAAGGGTAATTTATATAAGATACAGGGTCAAATACGAATGAGAAGTGTGTGTCCACCTCTTTTTCTGACACATTATTAAAAAAACCTCATTTAATTCATTAATGTCCGTGATGCGTGTTGGAATGTTGGCCATTCCTTTTCCATAAATTTTAACAGTTGCTCAGAATTGAATGGCAATGACTGGTTATTCCTACAAGGGATATCCCAAACATGTTTGATAGACGCAAGATCTGGCGAATATGTTGGTCACTCTAACCTGACATCTCCTCTGTGATTGAGAAAATCTGTCACTACAGAATCGTTCTCGATGTGATCCGACATGGCCGTGCAACAACACAAATGGTGCGATGGCGCTGGGTGACCATATGACAGGTAACAAAACAATTGCATCTCTTTACCATAAACCAGTCAGGCTGTCCTGAATACTGTAGAGAGGAGTTGAGTGATGAAGATTAAGGCACCACCCAGCATGACGAATTCTCAAGTAAACCGCTAATGTTTGGCCCTTACTTTGACATATGTGTCATTCCTGAAATGTAGACAAAGAGCAAATGCTGTTTAAAAAATCTGCATCAGGGCTGACATTATGATGTAACGGCCATCAGCATGTGATGTTGATACAGATATATATGTATATTATGAGTATATACATTTGGTATCAGTAAATAGGAATTAATTTTTTTAAAACATGATACAGTTTTAATCCTCCGCATTTATCAACTTTGTATTTAAATGTATATCGATTCATTTGATGAAACAAGATACAGGATACAGGTCTATTCCAAGCGTAGATTACAATGAAATGAATCGTTTCTTCAGCTACCTTATGTGGATATCATATTGATATGTGCTTAAATGGTTTAATTACAACTCTACGATGGAAAAATCATCTCACCATTGCCACCTCAATGCTATCAACGTCTTATAAAAACAACATGGAAATATATATTAACTTAATATTGGGAATGCTAAAATTATGTTAACAAAAAGCCACAAAACTTAATCATCGAACACAAGATGTTGATAGATACATAGATCTTGTTTCAAGTGATCAGCTTTTGCATTTTTCTGACATTGTTCACCTTCATATGAATGGACACGATTTAGTCAAAAGCGCTAAAGCTAATACAGCAAAACTTCAAAACTTAATCATCTCTTTTCAGCTATACCAAGTCCACCAGATGATGTAATTCAACTTTTTCAGAACAGGTGCTTTGATTATCTTTGCCCTTCCAAATAAAAAGTTAAAAGAAAAGTTGTTGTAACTACAGCTAGATATGGAGGATTTAATGTCCCAATCATTAACAATATTATAAAATCTCAAAAGATAACATGGATTAACTGCTTTATGATAATTCTATATGGATTAAACATGCTTATACATATATCCCAAATATTCACAGACTATGGCAGGCAGATGGAGTTTATATTAGAAAGTATATTCTACGCACTATTTCTAAAAAAATTTTGAGGGATGTTGTGAAGGCATGGTCTGACTATCTTATTATATGTTATCAGGAGGAGATTAATGATACAGAAGTTTTAGATCAAACTCTTTGGCATAATAGCAATGTTTTGATCGATGGCAAAACAATCTTTTACAAAAAGTGGGAAGAAAAGGGAATAGCATATTTGAGAAATATCATGAATGAGGAAGGCATGATGTCTTTGGAGGAATTGAATGGTAAATATGATATAAGTATAGATTTTCACCTATCAAGGTCTTAAGAGGGCTGTGTTTGATTATTTAAGAAAGAGAAATATTACTTTTAAACATATCGAACCAATGCATGTTTATCCTATTATGCCTTTCAATGTTTCAAAGATATATGTAAGCAAGCAGACATATAAATCACTTAGCCAATTAGGCTTTGATAAAACAATAGGTCAATTGAGATGGGAAGAAATATTTAAAAGAGATTTCCAACAGAATGAATGGGAAAACATCAATCTGATGGCTTGTAGATGTACTCAACGCGTTAACTTAAAATGGTTTCAGTACAAGATAAATCAGAATATTTTGACAACAAATAAGTATCTGTATAAGATTGGATACATTGATTCTCCTTTGTGTTCTTTCTGTAAACAGGGGCCTGAGAGTGTACTCCATTTATTATGTGATTGTGTCCATTCAAGGAAAGTGTTGAAAGATTTGGCAAATTGGCTAGAAAGGTTGGCTGAAGGAAATATAGATCTAACACCTGAAAATATTATTTTTGGTTTTAAAGAAAGAAATAATAATCCCTTAAATGCCATCTGTTTATTAGTAAAACAAAATATCTACACTGCCAGTAGAACAAATAAAAAAACCAATTTTGGATGTATTAAAAGAGAATTAACAAAATATTATGAAGCATGCAATTATTGCTTTTACAAGTAATAGTAAGCACAAATTCATTGCATTTTGGTCATCTTTTCACACACTTTTTATACTCATGTAATTACAGATACTCAAGGGATAAATTTAAAGCGTGAAAATTAATGTTGTATATATATATATATATATATATATATATATATATATATATATATATATAAGATAAGCCTTGCATTTTATCAGATTGCCTGCTATATTTTGATTTCAAAGACAACAGACAATTCTTTTTAGTAACATAAATGTTTTTGTTACTATGTATACCATGTATTATACAAATGTAAACATATACAACTGATAATACTGCATGATGTTATATGATTATAAACAAATTTTCATACATATGTAACATCTGATGGGAAGGAATAAATAAAATTAAAAAATGTAAAAAAACACAGCAAAACTTTCCAGTCTGTTAGACCTTCATAAGAAGAACGTGCAATAAGCTTTTGTGCTTAATCGGATTAAGCGTTACAGGCACAGTACGTTACAAAGTTTGAAGAATTAACATGGGTTTAGAGACTTGCAACTTGTTTTGAACGGTGCGAAGTAACATCATAGTGTCTACAGATGGTTAATGTGCCAATGACAAAATCATTGGAAAATTTAAAAAAAATGTCTATGATATTACCAGATGATGTACAAGTAGATTTTTAAAAATTAAATCGGAAGCTTGGGTTATTAATATACTGCTTATTTTAAGAAAATTGCTAAATATGTAGATATTTCAACTCCAATACTGATAATGCATGTAAAAATATATATTTAAAATATATTTATAGAATATAAAGAGATTACATGTATAAATCTGATTTTCGAAAGTTACGTTAACGTGTTGCAAAGTGTTTAATGTGTTAGCAATAAACTAGGGTTCAGCTCCATCCTCTCACTAAAGTACTGACGTTCAAAAATGCTTGGCTAACATATTACCATCCAGTCAATATATCATTATGTAACCTATCAGAAAGGATATCTCTTGAACTTGAAATTAGTTTGAATATAAGACATGACATAGGGGCTATATTTTGATATCAACAAATTACTTGAAAATGTTTAAAAATAGTAGTTAAAGTCAAATTGAGCACATTTGTGAATTCTGCTAAGCTTTTCCTAGAAGACACGGGCTTAATTTTTAATGAGTTAAAGTCAAATTGAGGACATTTGTGAATTCTGCTAAGCTTTTCCTAGAAGACACGGGATTAATTTTTAATGAGATAACCCCGTTGACTTTGACAGACATAAATTGTACGATTGGAGTAATACCATTTATCTAGAGTTTAAAAATTCAATAAACTCTTCAGTATTTTGGTTTATTCACCCATTTCAGTCATTGAGAAGAATAGTTAAAACATTAAATGATTTGCATGTCACAGTGTATGGTTATTTGATACAGATTGAAGCTTTTAAACAAGTATTTGATGCATTGTTTGAGTGTTGTGTCATGCTTATAGAGTGTGAAAATATACTTACCTTGGTTAAAAAAGTAGAGCTGAATCTTTAAACATTGATGCAAAGACAATGGGCTGTTCAGCTACAGTTTAGATGATGTTAGGATATATTAACAACAATTAAGATTAACTATTTGAATCACTTTATTGATAGTCGAGTTACTTCCTTTCACAGCTAAACCGTATGCCTTTTTAACGGCTCATGTCGAATGTCTTAAGCAATTTAGCAACAGCTAATTTTTGGTTATAACTGTCTATTCAATTGCAAAGGTTCATTATTTTCATTAATAACAATCAAGATTTTAACTTTATCCAAAAAAATACCGTTCATCAAGCAAAACATATTCAGCATGACATCATAAAGAATGACATGTCAGCTTAGTTCCTTCATACTATTTTCTTATATCAAAACGTTATAAATATCAGTATTTCTGCCGGGACAGGACATATCAAGAATCATGTTTTGTTTTTAGCCATTCCCATAAGGCTATGATCAGCTTCCTTGAATAACCACAGCCGTCAGGACATATATCATTTTAGATTTATCCCCAGGAGAGTGAGATGAACATTGATATCTTGCACTGTCAAAGACAAGGGAAGAAAACAAAAGAATAAAATATATGGTTAGGCTACTTTCCCTGCTGGCCACTCAAAGAACAATCTCTCTGTGTCTCACTCAAATTTCATAACATTGAAACTTATGACAAAATATTTGGTTATGAATGAACTCTCTAATTCTTGAAATATTTATCTTATATATGTTATATAGTTTCTTATCTAAAGCAACAATAATTACTATCCAATTGATATAGGTCAACAAGTTCGGTGTTTTTGCCTTTTTCCCATTATTTTATTGTACAGAATGTATACGATTAGTATTGAATTGAAAAACTTTGCTTATGTGAATACCTCACCAGTATATGACATGATAAACATAATACACAGGGACCAAACAAACTAATATAAAATTAATATAATGACGTGTGCATTTACAAAAGAAATTAAGAAAACGTCTGCAGTTGCCTTCATTAAAAGTTTTCACTTAAATAATTTATCGAAACGCTTGGTCTTACAGATGAATTGGTGAAGTGACTCTTTTTTTTTTTCATTTCTGGTTGTTAGATAGATCCCATATAAAACCTTTTGGAGGCTGTATCAATTTAAATAGAAATAAGCATTGTTTCTTATATCTGTATAGAGTTTGCAAGTAAATAGATAATGAAATAGATCTTCGTTGTGATATCCACATGCGCATTCAGCGCTATTTGATATAAATATATTAACTTTATCAGCATTTAGGTCACTGCAACCTAATTTGAGGAGACTATGGACAATCTGACAAAATCTACTGCCGTAATTCAAGTCAAAACAGTTTAAGGATTCAGATTTTTTAATAAGAGATTTGAATTCACCGATCGTATTGACATTGGTAACATCATCAGGTAACAAGTTTGATTGTGTCTGGTAGAAAGGATTTTTCATATAGTTTTGTTCTGCAGTGTATAGTTTGTAACCTAGCATTATTTCTCAGGTTGTATTGACTATTGTCAGAAACAGATTTTGGAACGAGATCACATAAGTAATCCGGCGTGAGATTGTAGAACATTTTGTGAAAATTTATCAACTTTATATCACGCCTTCTTTCGTGCAAAGGTTTAAATTTGGTTTCCTGGTATAATTTTTCATGACTGGTGCCACGTACCGCGCCACAAATGGTACGAAGTGCGTCTAGATGTAGCCGTTCGAGAAGAGGATTTTGTTCATTTGTACAATTATCCCAAATATGGCAACAGTAGTCAAAAATCGGCATCACAAATGAACTGTAAATTGTTTCGAGCGTTTTCCTAGAAAGACGATATTTAAAACTTCGCAGACAATTTATCATTGGACCTACTTTATCTACAATATCTTCAATATGGCTTTTCCAAGAACAATTACTTTGGAGAGTTACGCAAGATGTTTATGGTTTTGTACTTCTTTTATCGGAGTTTGATTCATGTATAAGGTCGGATTATCATTAGGTTTGTGCTTATTAGAAAAGTTTACAGTTTCTGTTTTCTGTGGATTAAAGCTAACCTGTCACTTTTCTGCCCAGTTCGAGATTCGGTTTAGGTCGTAGTTAAGACAAGAGGCCGCAGCATCGCGATCGTCTACAATAACATATATTGACGTATCATCTGCAAAAAGACGGATAAAGCTTTCTATGCCATCCACTATGTCGTTGATGTACACAAGAAAGAGTAGCGGTCCCAATACGGAACCTTGTGGGACACCAGCAAGCACAGTTTTATTATCGGAGCAGAATCCACTGATGACAACCTTTTGTAATCTATTTTCTAAATAACTTTCGAACCAATTTAAGAGTGATCCATCGACGCCATAATGTTTTAGTTTTGTAATTATGCCTTTATGCCAAACTTTATCGAATGCCTTACTAATGTCGCAAAATACAGCCCGTACCTCTTTACCTTCATCAAGGCTTTTTGCGATAAAATTATATAAATATGTCAGTTGATTAGTTGTAGAGTCTCCAGGCATAAATCCGGATTGCAAGTTAGTGAGAATATTGTTATCCCTAAAGAAATTGAATACATATTTAAATACACATTTTTCAAAAACTTTAGACAGACAGCTTGTAAGCGCCACCGGTCGATAGTGAGAACATTCATTTAAACTATTTTTTTTATGGAGAGGTATGACAGATGCTTCTTTCCAGATTGATGGAAATACGGCGTCTTTAAAAGAACGGTTGAATAATAAAGTTAATAACGGAGATAAACTTTTTGCAATTTTTCTAAGAAATTTATTTCCCAGTCCATCTGGTCCTGTTGCTTTTGCTGGATCGATGGAAAGGAGGATATCTTGAACTTCGTCACGTGTAAGAATAATATAAGTCAACTTTTCTGTGGTGGTTTCACACGGCATATCGGGTGGCTGTAAATTCGGATAAGCTACTGTAGCTTGGTTTACAAAATAATCGTTAAAGATATTAGCTATGTCTTCCGGGTCTTCGTGAGTAACGCCATTCGAAGTGATCGGAGGAAAAGCATTACATTCGCATTTTCTTTCGTTGTAGATGTATTAAGGCTTTACAGATATTGACCTCAGACTGACCTCATGCACTCTTTTGCAACCTGTATTCAATCTTAAAATTGTCCGATTTATACACAAACTTTAAGGATAAAAAACTTAGCCTGCAGCTTTGCACTTATAGTTATTGATCGTGTCATCGTTAACTCCAGACAGCCGTAAAATCCAACACGTTTTGCTGCATGTGATTTCTTCTCATTCGAGGTTTTTCATCATGCTGAAACATTACTTGTGTCGAGTCGATGGTGCACCCTATTGAGTTAATATACTTGAATGGTTATAAAGACACATAGCAATGAGGCAGAAATGAGTTTTCTGTGTATGAACAGTCCACTTCTTTACCCTTCTACATCGATGATTAGCACCTTGTATGGATCTTCACAGGAACAACAGAGATCATATATTGTAAAGATATTCATATAATTTGCAAGTTCATGAAGATTTACAAAATATATATGGATATTTCATGTAAAATGAGACCTTTTTAACGGGTTCACTGTCCAAAGGTCTTCGGATTTAGAGAAAATGGTGTCACTTGTTTGGTTATTTAATCATTTAAGTTTTCATAGAAGTTGAGCTGGATCAATGATGTAACACATCCGAATCTTGACACTGGAAATATCATGTACTCTTTTCCTCACTTTCTAAAAGAACCTTTTCAATCAGTAATAACTGAGACCTCTGTGACAAAATTCATTCACGTTAAGTAAACAAGTTGAAGTGTGTTCTGGGGTCTTCGGTTAGCTTATTTGCAACATAAATATCTTAAATATCTGTCTAGCAATAAGAACTGAAGTAATACATGTAGTTGTTCTTATTTTGAACTCTCAAAGGCACTGTAGCACTTTTTCGAAGGAAAATGAAGAGATTTTACGAAAAAGAAAATATGTACAACCATTTACAAGACAAGTGTTTTAATCAACACAAGGACTTCTTGTCAAAATGGGTTAAGCTTTGTTAATTAAGATTATTACTCAAATATCATACATTCAAGATCATAACTCAAATTAATAAAAGGTGTCCATACTAAAATGACAACAGATAGGGTGGAGTTTTGAGTTGTTTTACCCACTAAAATAACTATATTTTTCCAAAACTAATATTCAAAGGTAAATATTTTAACATGTAAAACTTGCAAAAAGCGTGCATGAATGGCAAGACCTACCTCTGACCATCTGTTTGTTTCTGCTATCCCCTTTATAAGGTATTTTACTTTCCTTTAAACAATCATTTAAGTCGAATTGTTTCAGTGGCATTCGAGATGTTGGTAGTATAAGGACGACAATGATATATGGATAAACAACTTCTTTATTACACAGTGGCGACGTTTTGGTGTAGATCCTAATACCGACATCAAGCATAAGGTCAATTGATGGTTACAGTCATTATATTTATGATGTACATATAGGTAATTTTAAAAAATAAACAATACAAGGGGTAATATAACAATGAGATCAAAGGGAATAGGATAACGATTTAGATGATGTGTGAATACCTGTACTGAGTGGTAACTGGTAAGTTAATTGGCTATTTGGCAGGGAGTAGCCTAGTTAGGAGGAGGGTGAAGCCGGGGTGAGTTGATAGCATTAATTATGGGCGGATTAAATGGTTATGAGCAGATGGGATGAAATAGCTTTGATCTCTGTTCATGGAGGGCTTAAATCGAACCATGTGTTTGGATTCGGCTAAACGGCGTTGAGTGTAATCATATTTGTTGTTTGTGAGTGTTTAGACTGTACCCCAGTTGATGTTGTGTTGTGGAAATTTGGTGATGTGTTCCGAAATGGCGGATTTTGCGTCGGCTTCGATTGTGGATGTCTTGTGTTCTTTGATGCGAATATTGAATGGTCTTGATGTTTAATAATTTCCTTTCTCAAACTCTCAAAAAAGCAATATACTGCCATGGAAACTCACAATGATCTCATGATCGGTAACTGATCTTATGAATAGTGTGAGTTTTGGATAAGCAATCAATGAATTATATCAATAGGAAATACACAGTTTATTAATATCGTTTATCCTTTAACTGGTTCTGTACTGCGGAGGTTCCTTGCGTTCAAGTAGAAATATAGACAAATCTATTGCAATATTCCTTTCACAAATTCAATGACAGAAACCTATTCTGATTTAAGTAGTGTCCATCTAGGGTATAAACAATTCAAATGAAAAGACATTAAGTCAAAGTAACTGAGCAAATGGCTGAGCTTTGACCACAAACACGACTTTTTTTGGCAATCATACGTAATTGCGATATATGTTACAAATCATGTCCGCCTGTCGTTTTGAACGTTACACAGATTGCTAGATTTGGTAAGAGTTTGCATATTATACTC
Source organism: Phorcus lineatus (assembly GCA_921293015.1). NCBI lineage: Eukaryota > Metazoa > Mollusca > Gastropoda > Trochida > Trochidae > Phorcus > Phorcus lineatus. The sequence continues at coordinate 9,279,115 of OV121083.1, forward strand.
ATTATTATTCAGGTAAGGAATCCTAAACTTGATTGCATTTCAGAAGTTTTCATTTTCATTCTTTTTTCAGTTGTCCATCGAATTTCATTTACTCATAATGAAACTCATTTTATTAACTTTTTTGATGATTTGGGTTCAATGAAATTATGTTTGACATCTATAAAATGAAATGTGATCTAGTATCTGATTTATGTTAGGTTTTTTCAATGAATTGAATATATAGTAATGTCATATGATCGTTGATATTTGAAACATCAGATTCTTTACGTAGTAGTTAACTAAGTGTATGTATTTTACAAGAAACTTTTATCATCGACTTGAGAGTGATTAATAGGATAAATCTATGTGGGAATATTATAACGTAGTTTCCATTTATTACGAAGAAATTCGCTGATCACACGGATGTCAAATTATGAACATCTAAAAGAAAAGGATAACACAGCAAAACATTTACACATGCTTATTTCAGAATGAATCTTAAATTTGCATTTCGACATTATGTCTACGTAGAACGTTCTCCTTAAACAGTTTTAGTTTAATTCTCTTGCATTTGGAAATAAACATGACATGACATTAAACACCGACTTCCACTTCAGTTTTCCGAACTAACCGAGACTGAACCCCCTAGGAGACAAACCTATTCTCTGAAGTGATCTGATTAACTGTAAAGGTTACTATGAAACTAAGGGTTACTCTGGCCTTCACGGCCTGGAACGTTGATATGTCTCATACCTGACCCCTGAAGATCAATCATGATTTTATTATGATTAATTATCCAAGGCAAGAATATATATAGCATCTACTGTAGATTAGCATTATTAAGGTTTTTGTGAACTACATGTACGTCAGCTCAATAAATCATCTTTTCCAAAATATGGATAAATATTCAAGTAATAAAGCAAAGGCATTTATTACGTGGTAGGAGTTTAATTTGTGATTAATTCTTTGAAGGAATGTATGGTAATGTTTTTCTTAGTTAGTGTCCGATAATTATTTTGCGATGTGTTGATTAACATGTTGGCCAAAATATTTTTAGTTATTCAAAGTTCTAAGTGATTTTTTTTTTAGTGGGACTTTTATCAAGTTTAGTTTATGAAAAAACGCTTGTTTTTCTCTTTCAGAATCAATTTATATGTACTTGAAACATACCACTAGTATCATCACACCTAATTTTACTGTGGCAATGAGTCGAGCACAAACATTACTCTTTTTACTTCATGATTGAATGTTTGTTTATTCTTATTAACATTGATAAATAAATGATGACGGAACCAGCAGACATTTCGAAATTTCAAATATGCATTGAAATGAATCCTGACTGATGTAATCTGCATATAACAACCAAACAAACTCTCAGATAGGAAACTTCCGGTCTCCTATCTGTCTCACAATTTCCATTCATTACATGAAATAAAGATAGATCTAGTGTTTGTCGTAGGTCTAACCTGTTTGACAGCCAACAACTAAAAGAAAGATTTAATCACAAATTTTAAGAGTCTTTCTCCAGGAACCATGGTAAGCTCATCAAATTCAAAAAAGTTGTTGAAACAGTTGTTCATTAATTCTTTCAAAATTAAAATTTGCATAATGTTGTTAAAGTGAAGATTTTAAAATAAAATTATCACGATAAAAAATGTTCTTCCTTTTGCATGAAAAAACTGTCAAATTGTACATTTCACTGGAAACCTGACAAAAAAATATCTCAATACAGACACTTTCAGGATATCATGTTTTTTTGGGTCATGTCTTCAATGACACCAAAAGAAATGATAACAAGACGATATAATCACCAATGTCCCCCTCCCAATATTGCTTTGCAAACAATGCACAACCTTTTCCTGCGTGTCATACATCAACATATGAAAAGTAAATGCATTATTGCATTAAGGTTTACAGACGCTTTGTTTATACATCTCATTTACTAGATGCAAGTTGATTCATTTAATCTGCAAAACTGATTTTGGTTGATTATATGCAATGTAAGGTTTTAAGTATTGTGATGTTCATAAACTTGTGTTGACTTGTGCTTTTTTAATGCCTTAAAGAGCATGGCATAAATGTATTTTGCTAATGATAAGTTATTGAATAGCATTTCATGTTATCGCATTCAATCAACCTTCCACGTTGCATTGTTGATTTCCAATACGCGAATTTCATTTCAGCAATGTTGCCCTTTTGATAAACTGTTTGTCTATCTCATATCCCCATGATTTTGGAGACATGTTGCAGGAAAAAAGTCGTTAAATTGACATACTGTATTCCTAATGACTTCACGCCACATTTTTTAAGATCGATGCTTTTCATTTGTGAGCAGTACTAGAAATCATCAGAAGAAAAAGCACTATTGATTCTGAAGTTCCAATTTTGAGCACGAATAGATTAATGGAGCAGATACAGTAGAATTATTTCATATCTGGGCACTTCGATCCATACAACTTCAACATTGTTGTTGTAAACAAGACAACAGGGTTTCAAGGTAACTAACCATGAAAAAATGCAGCTTATCATCATCAAAGGTGAATATAAACTATGGAAAAGAAATAAGACGTTCCTGTAAATATCGATAAATGGAAGGATAACACAGTGTAAAATATTATCGTGATTTTAACGTGAATTTATAGCTTAATAAATTTCTGACATTGATATATACAATATTTCTGTTTTCAAAATAATTCGAGATTTTGACAACAATGGGGTCCAAAAACTGGTAGTGGATTTCTGTTAATAATCAGAACCCTGCTGATTTAAGTAAATTGGGTTTTGGCGTCCGATAGAAAGTTGGTCTCAAATTGTAAACGATACAAATGCGGCTGTTTTGATCCTTATTTTGACCTCATCGGAAACGTCAAGTCATCAATAAATGTATAATGATGATTTGAAAACATTTGAATAAGAAAAAGTTTACTGGATTGCATTGTTGACATTGTTTCATACAGAACTACGACCGGTATAAGCTTCTATTCTCTGCATGTTTACCAAACCAACTTCTTAACTTGACACCTCCTCTCATATTAAGACTACGCTGGCATTAGAACTTCACTTATGTATTGTTTTTACTTCCTCAAAAATGATGCTTAATACTTAATTTTCTTACAGGTGTCAGTAACTAAAATTTAAAACAAAACACTGAAATTCATAAATTCCGACAAACCTTTCTACTCATATATCCTTTAAAGATGTCTTATGATCAGTTTTTTTGTGTCTTTTCATCTTACATAGGTCAGAGATGAAACTATTTTTGCTTCCATCAGTCCATAAAATAACCTTGATTTTAAAATCTTAACAGGACTTGTACTAAACCTATGACTTATAATTTGTGTATTTCTGTTGCGGTGAACCAATCCTTTTGCTATTCTCGTAGAGGAGAATTTTTTTATTTTGATGAACACTTGAAATTCTGTTTCCGTAACTTCTATTGTATGGCATTGTAAGATATCTAATTCGGTGATTTGATATATACTTCAATCCCTAGTAACGAGAACCTGTGATTCTTGAACAGTATGTTATTGCTTTCTCCTTTTTATATATCATTTATTTGTACTAATTAACCATAAAATGAAGTCTGGTAAAAAAAACGTAATAAACTGTTCTTGTTTCATTAATGCATTAGGGCATTTATAATGTTCATTTGTGCCTAAGAGTGCTGATGATGTTGATGCTTTAGGGTAAAATTCAGTAGGGATTTGCTGGATATTTTGATCGTATTATAAAATTAGTTCCGCCAGGACAAATCAATATTCTTGTCTCTCATCATTGCTTTATCTGTATCTACTGTACTTTAATAAAGGGTTGTTTTCATACCAATAGAACGAGGCCGATGTTGTCAACACAACCAGAGCAGCTCACCGGAATTTACCATTTAAATTATGCATTTTATATCAGTTTCAGTTATGCTAATAATAGTGTTTAACCATGTAAAATTTTCATTGGATATTAATGTTTTAATCGTTGTTGATTTGTTTCAATCCCAAACTGATTAAACGAATTTTTGGAACAGATATACGCAACAATAGATAGTAGTCTGAAAGTATGACATATTATTTTTAAATGATAAATAGAAATGATACAGACATTGCATGATCAAAACTCAAGAATTTTTAATCCGTAAATATTTGTTTCTTTGTTGAAATGACCGTAATAAATACGTTCACTAATAAGGTTGTTTATCAACACACGCATGTTGATGACGACAAATCGAATGAATTACTTATATATCTATCACTTTGATTGAACTACTATATTTGCATTCATGTTTGGGTGTATGGGCAAGTATGAGGAAGCTCAACAACAGAGATTTGATATACATTATTATGTTGTACATTGAATAAATGTCTGAAATGAAGGGGTAGTGAAATTTAAAATCTTGTACGAAGTGGTATAATTAAGTTTTCTATGGCGTACTACATGCAAGACAATACTCTGTAATAATTTCATTTCGAATGTGTAATTTTAAAGTAATGATTATTTGTCAAGTTTTCAAGACTCTGTCAAGGAAATAATGTTCTCCATACTTGTTGTTATGCAAGAGTGCATCTGGTGCTGTGTTCAAATTCATTTACTAGTGGCGTAATCCATCATCCCGATTGATCCGTAAGGTGTAATGAGTCTCTTTTCGCCTTCAGTCATTTAATCAGCATCATCAAACATCAAGCAAAGCTATATTTGATAGTAATTATGCACACTTAGATGAATTTCATTCCTCCATGTTTAACTCATTTCCACAGAAAAAACACAGGAAATATGTCCAGGTTCAGTTGTGCTTGCTTAAAATACAAGTATGTAAACACATGTATCGAACGTTTATCTACTTACCTTGGACTATCATAATTTAAATATAATTTATGTTGAGATTTATTTGAAGCATCATAGCATGAAGACATCAAAATCGACAATGATATATTCTATGGTCAGAAGTAACGATTGAACGTTCCGTAACATATTTAACTTTCACAACACATAGTGAACTGTAACAATTTTGGCAGCTCGCTGAAGTGCCCTTGGATCAAACTTTCAGAATTTCAAGTTTTGGTTTCGTCTCGACAATCCCTAATAGGTGATCAACAGCAACTAACATTACATTAGTAATAAAGTTAGTATTATAACGATAAATGAATGTATAATACAATTTGTGTCAACAAGTTGTTAATGACAATCATATTTCAAATTTCAGGAAATCAGAATTTTTAAAATCTGACTCCATCTGTCTCATGTACTCAATCCACCTGATGAAGAAATTGTCTTTGCTTTGTGATACAAGTATCAACCAGTGGTTTATTTAGTAAACTTTATTCTAACATGCCACGGAAACGAGAATGAAAATATTGCTTTCTGTTTGATTCCTCATATCAATTATTTAATCATTATTTCGCTGATAATTACCTCTTACTATTTACAACCGATTCACATTCCTCCTCGCACTTGAAGATACTGTTTACATCAACCTGTAGACAAAGGAAATAGAATTCAAAATCGAAATTTTAAGCGACATTCTGGAAATCTATAATTATGAAGAAATTTAGGAGATTAACCCATTCTGGGTTTTGATAAGGTTTATTGCAGTTAATTTTCTTTATCCCTAAATCTAATTTCAAACGGAGCTCGCTTTATACCGTGATGCGTAATAACAATTCATGGAATGAACTGAAGTGACGTTATTCTTCAAATTTGCAAATGCTTCCATCTTCCGCCAAGTGACCAAATTCCCTGGCACAGTGTCCTCAGCTATGGCTTCACATGTTTATTACTTGCACTTATTATTGTGAAATTTTTAACAAAAATCATATCATATTGGATAAAACTCATTGTCAGTATAACAAATGTTCTCAGCTAAACTCTACGAGGAAAAGGAGGAACGGGTACTTTACGAGTGGGAACACACAAATACGAGGAAGTAGGTTTATGGTGTAATGGTGGATATTGGATATTTGAGCCAACATATAACCAATGTGCATTTACCATCATTAGGCTAACATCAATCAAAACATTTAAAAATCTTTAAATCACAAGACTTGGCAAACATTTGGCCAATGTTCTTGTGCTATCTAGAAACTTTTAAATCACTTTGTAGCTAGATTCTCAGATTCAAAGGAATTAGATGAAAACATATTAAAAATTCATATTGATATTTATTTTTTCGATTTGTTTCATAATTTGTAATGCTTATATTCGTATATCTATATAATCTGTTGGCCTAGAAGATCTTATTAATAATTACTTCTATTCACTTCCATTCGTGAGTGAGTGAGTTATTGTTTAACGCTGCTTGGGCAATATTTCAGCCATTAGCGGCGTACTTCCATTCGTACATTTATATTTAAGGCAAGAGAGATGTCAATGTTAATCTCACATATTTCATTAGAGGTACTGTTGAGCATTCTATACTTATTCACGGGACCATTTAGAATACATTTATGAAAGGCGTCAAGATAACCAGCAAGGGTGATTTCAAAGGTTTTCAATAGGTAAACGAACAGAATAAATGCACTAAGAACCAACCCGTTAACATCATTTCGTTTGGTTGAGTATGAACAAGAGACTGAAATTCCTTTTAATAACGGCAGAGTAGATTTACAAGTGTTGACGCATTTGAGAATGATTTGGAAGTATTTTTTGCCTTGCAAGTTCGTTAAGTCTATGGTTGAAAACCAAATATGAGTTGTCATTTTTACGTGAAAATATATAATATCAAAAATGATTGATTAAAACTTTAGTCAATTATTCATATCAGGTTTAGGAATCTTAAGTATGAGAAAGTTTGTATGCAAATTGAAAGCGTATGTTATTGTGAATTCACGTAGCAGGACTGATTTCATATTATATCTATGGTAATTAGATCATGTATTTTTCATATTTATATTTTGAATCAATACACCATTTTTTTTTTATCAAACTTGAACTTTATTTATTCATATTGAAAGCCAAAAACAGATTGTGCAGTTTACCTTTTAAGACATTAGTTGAATTGGTCAGTATATTCTTTGATATGCGGCAAATGATAAAATAATTCTTTTGCAAACAATTTAACAACGTTCGAATATGATTTAAATTAGAAATATGTATCGATTAATAACCATAACGAATAATCAATTGTAAAATGAAAAATCATTTGTTTCAAACAATGTTCATGAATTGCATTTGTAAACGGTATTTCCATTGCTTTGCTTTTGATCTTTGTTTGTAGCAGACAACAATGTGTTGTACAATGGAGGCATACGATCGATGCAGCAATTTGTTATATTTCCTGTGAACAAATCATAGTGTCACATAATGTCAAATGTTTGGTTATTTCTCCCGAAGTTGTGATTTGAGTTGAGCTGGATAAAGGATTTAACACATCTTATTATTTCATGTATACTCTTCATTACCTATCGATAAACTAATTTTCAATTAATAATGATAACTGAGACCTCTTTAGCAACATTCATTCACGTAAATTAACTTAAACTTGTTCAAGAAGTGTCTTGGGTCTAAGGTTAGTTTACATGCAATATGTTCACCTTAAGATGTTTTATATTGAACCACAATCTAGCAATAAGAACTGAAGTAATACATATAGTTGTTCTCATTACTCTAGCACTGTAGCACGTATTCTTTGGAAAATAAAGGTATGTTACAAAAATGAAATTATCAAAAAAATGTTATAATAAATTGCAATAAATGTGTAGCATCCTAAAATTAATTATAATTCAAAAGTTTTTATTTATTTTTTAACGGAAGCATATCAAATACACTAATGTGTACTGAAATTCAGTCCAACCTTAGCATTATTTCCCGATTCAGCTGGGTTTTTGAAACAAGTGAAGCAAGAATTATGTAAAGATTATTTCAGTGACATTCCTTAAACAGGAAGTGTAAAACGTTAAAAAAAACAAGAAGCATTCAATGTTTACAAATCTTTACTTCCAGTGGTGAAGAAACACGTTTTCATTTCTTTTGATGTTTATTTATTCCATCCCAACTTAAAACTAAAACTACATGAGACAAGCAACACCTCAAAACCTTTAAGAGAATAATCCATCGAAAACATGAATCTATGTCTTTGGAAACATATCACGAACTATGATCATCATAATCACCTTTGGAAATATATCATAGCGGATATGATGACAATGTGAAATTGCAAGTGAATTAGAGAGACATAGACAGACATAGCAAGATTATATCATAAGATAACATGGTGTTTTCATTATTTATTTTCTCTCACTTTTTATGATTTATCAGACTGTTATACGAGTTGCGCATATGAATAATTATTCATACACTATCTAAAAGGTAATGGCAACTTGACCAAAACTATTTATAATTTTAACATCTGATTTCTTCCAAGTAACCAAGGAACAACATTTCCACAAATATGTCAATATTTCTCTGGGCTTTGTCAAATGTGTTTAGAATAAGTGATTAAGGTTGGAAGTATGAGTGATTTGAGAATTGTGTTTTTTGTTATGGATGTTTAGTTACGTGCTGACCATATTGCCATTCATTTCTCATATTATTTAAATTTGCTGTCATGATTCGTTTCAGCCATATCTTCTTAATCAGTGGAAAACATAATACCTAGCAATGTAAGGGTTCTTGCTTCCAGTCCAAGTTTGATTGTTTCTATAATTTCACTTTTGATCTTTTCTTTGAGCACATCCAAATTAGTTTTGTATGATCTGTGTTCACTTTTAAGCCAGAAACACAAGCGTAAATGTTCCGGGTTTGAAATGCTGCATACAGACATCTCACAGAACCATGAAGGGCGCAAGTGGTGTCATCAGCATATTGTGAAAATAAATAGTCAATGTTTCCTACTTTTATACCTGTTATGTCATTCTTATTTCGAATGAGTATTTCGTATAAGTATTCTACACAGAGGAGAAACAAAAAGGGGGCAAGTGGGTCTCCCTGCCGACAGCCCCCTAGGATGTTAAAAATTCGGGACTCTAAACCATTTACAAGTACATGTGATTATTTCCTATTATAAAACGTACTGATTCATTCCTTAATTGAATTTAATTAAATTCCATGATTGACCCAAACCAAAGAAAGTAACAGGTTAGTCAATAAGAGTCAGATCCACAGTATAAAAGTCCTTTTCAAAGTCAGCCATTAACAGTAGGCCAGGAATCTGATAATATGCTGTGTGTTGGACAACATTATGTATCTGTCGTGTAATTTGTCGGATTTAGCGGCCTGACATGAATCCATTTTGAGCCTCAATGTTTAGCACATCTAAAACTGATTTTAGTCTTTGGGAAATAGCCATGGAAGCAGCTTTAATAGAAAATTTAATAGAAAAGAGCAATAGGTCTTTAATTTTCAAGAATTTTCTAACGTAACATCTTAGAAAGTCAATGAACATCAAAGTTATCAAGCAAGGTATCCTGGCCTATATACGACAAGTTTTTTTCTAGAAATTGATTACTTCTTCAATAATCTCACCTTGGTTATCAAGAATTTAACCCTTATTATCTTTAAAGCGAGTTATGGATATGTGTTAGTAATTTCTTAATTTTAACTTTAAAAGTATTCTGTTGGTTTCTCACCGTTTTCTAACCAATCTGCCTTAGACCTTACTATAATTCTGGAGTTTTTTTACCTAATTATGTTCGTTCTTTTTCAAGTTTATTTATACTAGACCGAATTTCTGTTTTATTGTCGTCCTGTTTTGACGTGTCTAGGTCTAGATTAGCCAACTCTAATTTTTCCTGAGTGTCTTTTTCAAGTTTTTAACATTTTCTTTTTCAATTTGCAGAATATTCAATCGTTTCACTTCTAAAATTTATAGTAATCATTTCGAATAAATGCTAGTCATCAATTGTAAACTTTAGCGAGTCTTAATGAAAGCGAACTTCGGTATTGGTCTGATTTATAACTTGGTTTTTTTTTAGGCTTGATAATAGACGGGATTAAATTATGTAATACGAGAATATAATATTCTTTGATATGCGGCAAATGATAAAATAATTCTTTTGCAAACAATTTAACAACGTTCGAATATGATTTAAATTAGAAATATATATCGATTAATAACCATAACGAATAATCAATTGTAAAATGAAAAATCATTTGTTTCATTGCATTTGTAAACGGTATTTCCATTGCTTTGCTTTTGATCTTTGTTTGTAGCAGACAACAATGTGTTGTACAATGGAGGCATACGATCGATGCAGCAATTTGTTATATTTCCTGTGAACAAATGTTCACGTTCACAGTGAGGTTACTTGAACATGTTATTTTATTTTTTACTATGGTAGATAGGTCTCATAAAAAAATAGCAATAATCACTTATTCAGAGGCCATATAACCAGAATTACTTAGAAATATGTTCCAAATATCACTGAAACTAAATGCTCACTTATGTTAGATTTCAATTAATTTCAGACCAAAAAAGTGTCCTTTTAGTTTTTATACAAGGTATCTTATATGCCAAAGTACACAAATTTTAAAGTTAAAAAAAAGAAAATATTGTTCTATAAAAATAGAATGAAAAGCAGCTGGTGACATTTAACTTGATGCTTCGAGGAATACAATTTTCTTCAAGCGAGTCCTCACCAGTCATCTGAACTGATATTATTAGTTTTGAGAATTTAAAAAAAATATATATATTAAAAAAAAGAAACACAGATCAGTGAAAATCTGAAAGGGCCAAAGGCACAACATACAGAAGCATGCATACTATAATGATGAGGAAGAAGAGAAACCCTTTGAACTTTCATGTATTTTATTAATTAGATTAACAATGATAACTCTTCAGGTTGAGTCAAATTTTAAAATATATATTTTTGGTGTATCTTGATATGGATATCATTTGAATAGTTTTGTTTTAGGTTTAAATCATATGGAATTCTTAAATGTAAAGGAATTTTTATTCTTTTTCTGACGAAATTGTCTATTCCCTGAATAAAACTTACTTGCATTAATATTAGGCCTATTAGACTGTTTGTATAATGACAATAGCAGATGTATTCAGGATGTATTGATGTTAATATACTCTCCCATGTCTATTTCGGGCAACTAGTTTTCATCTTTATTAAAATTCAGATTCATTATCCTGTCATTCGCAAACAATAAGAATCACACACAGCGCTTGCAGCTATCCGCTTGTACATTTATTGATCATGGCATAGTTAAATCTTAAGAATCAAACACGTTTTGCTACATCTGATCTGATCCAATTTGAGTTATCTAATCATGCTGAAACTTTGGGCGTGTCGAGTCGATGGTTCACCATATTGGGTTATTTTATTTGAATGGTTATAAAGACACTTAGCAATGAGGCAGAAATGTGTTTTATATGTATGAGCAGTCAAATTCTATATGCTCCTGAATCAATGATCAGCACCTGGGGTTAAATTTTGCTCGCTTGTATCTTCACAGGAAATACAGAGGACATATGTTTAATATTTTCATATGAAGTGCAAGTTCGGGGAGAATTTGAAAAGAGTATCTGAATATTTGCTCTTAAATAGATCAAAGTGTCACATAATGTCAAATGTTTGGTTATTTCTCCCGAAGTTGTGATTTGAGTTGAGCTGGATAAAGGATTTAACACATCTTATTATTTCATGTATACTCTTCATTACCTATCGATAAACTAATTTTCAATTAATAATGATAACTGAGACCTCTTTAGCAACATTCATTCACGTAAATAAACTTAAACTTGTTCAAGAAGTGTCTTGGGTGTAAGGTTAGTTTACATGCAATATGTTCACCTTAAGATGTTTTATATTGAACCACAATCTAGCAATAAGAACTGAAGTAATACATATAGTTGTTCTCATTACTCTAGCACTGTAGCACGTATTCTTTGGAAAATAAAGGTATGTTACAAAAATGAAATTATCAAAAAAATGTTATAATAAATTGCAATAAATATGTAGCATCCTAAAATTAATTATAATTCAAAAGTTTTTATTTATTTTTTAACGGAAGCATATCAAATACACTAATGTGTACTGAAATTCAGTCCAACCTTAGCATTATTTCCCGATTCAGCTGGGTTTTTTAAACAAGTGAAGCAAGAATTATGTAAAGATTATTTCAGTGACATTCCTTAAACAGGAAGTGTAAAAACGTAAAAACCAAGAAGCATTCAATGTTTACAAATCTTTACTTCCAGTGGTGAAGAAACACGTTTTCATTTCTTTTGATGTTTATTTTTTCCATCCCAACTTAAAACTAAAACTACATGAGACAAGCAACACCTCAAAACTTTTAAGAGAATAATCCATCGAAAACATGAATCTATGTCTTTGGAAACATATCACGAACTATGATCATCATAATCACCTTTGGAAATATATCATAGCGGATATGATGACAATGTGAAATTGCAAGTGAATTAGAGAGACACAGACAGACATAGCAAGATTATATCATAAGATAACATGGTGTTTTCATTATTTATTTTCTCTCACTTTTTATGATTTATCAGACTGTTACACGAGTTGCGCATATGAATAATTATTCATACACTATCTAAAAGGTAATGACAACTTGACCAAAACTATTTATAATTTTAACATCTGATTTCTTCCAAGTAACCAAGGAACAACATGTCCACAAATATGTCAATATTTCTCTGGGCTTTGTCAAATGTGTTTAGAATAAGTGATTAAGGTTGGAAGTATGAGTGATTTGAGAATTGTGTTTTTGTTATGGATGTTTAGTTACGTGCTGACCATATTGCCATTCATTTCTCATATTATTTAAATTTGCTGTCATGATTCGTTTCAGCCATATCTTCTTAATCAGTGGAAAACATAATACCTAGCAATGTAAGGGTTCTTGCTTCCAGTCCAAGTTCAATTGTTTCTATAATTTCACTTTTGATCTTTTCTTTAAGCCCATCCAAATTAGTTTTGTATGATCTATGTTCACTTTTAAGCCAGAAACACAAGCGTAAATGTTCCGGGTTTGAAATGCTGCATACAGACATCTCACAGAACCATGAAGGGCGCAAGTGGTGTCATCAGCATATTGTGAAAATAAATAGTCAATGTTTCCTACTTTTATACCTGTTATGTCATTCTTATTTCGAATGAGTATTTCGTATAAGTATTCTACACAGAGGAGAAACAAAAAGGGGGCAAGTGGGTCTCCCTGCCGACAGCCCCCTAGGATGTTAAAAATTCGGGACTCGAAACCATTTACAAGTACATGTGATTATTTCCTATTATAAAACGTACTGATTCATTCCTTAATTGAATTTAATCAAATTCCTTGATTGACCCAAACCAAAGAAAGTAACAGGTTAGTCAATAAGAGTCTAATCCACAGTATAAAAGTCCTTTTCAAAGTCAGCCATTAACAGGAGGCCAGGAATCTGATAATGTGCTGTGTGTTGGACAACATTATGTATCTGTCGTGTAATTTGTCGGATTTAGCGGCCTGACATGAATCCATTTTGAGCCTCAATGATTAGCACATCTAAAACTGATTTTAGTCTTTGGGAAATAGCCATGGAAGCAGCTTTAATAGAAAATTTACAAAAGAGCAATAGGTCTTTAATTTTCAAGAATTTTCTAACGTAAAATCTTAGAAAGTCAATGAACATCAAAGTTATCAAGCAAGGTATTCTGGCCTATATACGACAAGTTTTTTTCTAGAAATTGATTACTTCTTCAATAATCTCACCTTGGTTATCAAGAATTTAACCCTTATTATCTTTAAAGCGAGTTATGGATATGTGTTAGTAATTTCTTAATTTTAACTTTAAAAGAATTCTGTTGGTTTCTCACCGTTTTCTAACCAATCTGCCTTAGACCTTACTATAATTCTGGAGTTTTTTTACCTAATTATGTTCGTTCTTTTTCAAGTTTATTTATACTAGACCGAATTTCTGTTTTATTGTCGTCCTGTTTTGACGTGTCTAGGTCTAGATTAGCCAACTCTAATTTTTCCTGAGTGTCTTTTTCAAGTTTTTAACATTTTCTTTTTCAATTTGCAGAATATTCAATCGTTTCACTTCTAAAATTTATAGTAATCATTTCGAATAAAAGCTAGTCATCAATTGTAAACTTCAGCGAGTCTTAATGAAAGCGAACTTCGGTATTGGTCTGATTTATAACTTGGGTTTTTTTTAGGCTTGATAATAGACGGGATTAAATTATGTAATACGAGAAAATAATTTAGCCATGATTGTTTCAAAGGCGTCGGTTTTCTCCAGGTAAAACATTTTGTAGACGAATTTAGGTCACTCCAAGGGTCGATTAAGTCTAATTCATCTATTAAATGTAACAGTTCTTGCTGTGCTCCGTGATTTTTTATTTTGTTTTAGCGGAAAGCATCAAGGAGATAGTGACGATAAAGAATAACATGATAGCTTTTCAGTAATCTAATGGTAGATGAAAGTTCTTCGATAAATTAAATCGCTTATACGTCCATAAACAGTAACTATAGCTAGCCGAAATTATTCAGTTTATATTTCTGATGTCAATTTATTTCCAGCTCAGTTTCTCTGTTCACTTTCAAGTTGAAAGTTCTTATCCAAAAATATTTATGTCCAATCAGTTACTCTTAAACTGACTAAAGTAGCAGATTGTTACAATCTCTCTTCACGTATACGTTATTCCATATCTTGAGCGATGTGTATATCTTGAAGAAAATATAATTATGGTCGTTTTCGTTTCAAGAATGTAAATAGTTCTTTACGCCTGTTCCTATTAATAATGCCTCAACAATTTCGTGATATAATTCCTGACTGTTTCAGCCACATTGTAGGTCAGTTATATGATATGTGATACATTGAAAGGATGCAAATGTCATTCCTGTTAAATGGTACTTTCATGCAAGAAATAAGAAATTAAGAAAAAAAAAGAAATTCATAGTAGGTTTGACACAGCATTTTCAAGGAAATTATACATTTAATTGAAATGTTATACCGTTTCAGTATCTCTGAACTCTGATCAGTTTGATGGTAATCTTATCTAAATGCTAGTGTGATCTACACGACTGAGCTATAAAATGGAGAGTTTGTTGACGGATATTCCTACTATTTGGAGTGGCAACAATTAAGCTCGATGATGTCATTTCATGTCGCCACGGTCAAAAAGTAGTCACAAAGTCTAAGTCATGGTCTTATTAAATAAACCAAATTTTGATGTAAACATTTCTAAATCATGATATATCTTCATGAAATTATTTTTAAATGCACCGACGAAGCTTATAAATCATTGAAAACCTTAGGACACATGCACTGAATTCCACAGACTTGTGATTGTCGCTCGGATATCAAATTCTAAATGCCTCCACAGAACCTTGATACGTCTCATGCTCAACCCCTGAAAAATATCTATCAAAGACAAATTTCACCATGCAATTTCTAATTAAATTGCTTATTATTTCTGTATAATGATTCATTATCTGAAGCAAGAATAGATATAAACTTCTACACTGTAGATTATTATTAACAAAGCTTTTTTTAACTAATTCAGCTCAGTTAATTACCTTTTCCAAATGGGAATATACTTATTAAAAAGGTTATAAAAGAAAGTCATTTGTTATGTAGAATGACATGAATGTGCTTTATTTGTGATTATTTATTTGATTCAATGTACGGTAATATTTTCTTAGTTTGTGTTCAATAATTAGTTTGCGGTGCATTGGTTAACATGTTGGCCAAAACATTTTAAAAATTCAAAAGTCTAATGTTGAAATTTTTATTTAGAATTGAAGATTAACAAAAAAAGTACGTAGATATTCTTGTTGTTTGTATAAGGGTGAGATTACTACGGGGTTTGGTTTACTTTCAATAACAATTTATATGCACTTCATACAGAACACTATTTAAGTAATATTGTTCTTATGTTTACCATACCAATGAGCCCAAAACCTTGCCTAAAAGGCAAAAATATTAATGACAACTTTACTTAGCAAAAACAAACTGGCTTTCTTAAATTATTGAATGAATCCTGAGAGATCTGAAATCAGAAAACAACAAAAACGAATTTTAGATACGAAACACTAGTCTCCTTTTTGTCTCACACTTTGTGTTAATTATAAAAATAAAGATAGGTCTAGTCTTTATCGCATTTCTAACCTACCGAAAAATTGCTTGACAACCAACAAATTTAAGAATATTTTTATTAGAATAAAAATAGGCCATTCTCGAGAATCGACTAAAAGGTTCATTCCAAAATCTAAGACAATAGTTGAGGCATGTTTTTCACATTTGATTTCTTTAATTATCATAAAAAGAATTTTCTTTCCTATTTCTATGCAGATACTGTCAACTTGTCAAGTTTCAAAGGAAGAAAGAAAAGTAATAAATGTTTTACTCACGGCGGCTACTTTCAAGCTATCATGTTTGAAATGTAAATGACGATTATTGAAGATACAGTGTATAGTTTTGAAGACAAGCTTCCCACAAAATGATCTTGTGATAAAATCACTGTTTAAACTTCATTTTCCAAAGGACACTGCAGAAATATTACATTCAGAAATAGGTTAAACTGACTGGTACATGCGGCGACCAGAGAGATAATGGTTTCCATGAGCAGTGATGTAACAAATGACTTTTTTATATAGTCACTGCATAAGCCATGCTTAAAGTGACAGCAAAAAATTTTAACAAGACAAAGACACCAACATTCTCTAGCTTATAACGCCTTTACTAATTGTCATAAGTGAGAGTGTATTCTGTACAGTCAACGCGATTTTGATCATCAGACTAAGATACCTTCATGCTCTCAAATTTCACTGACGCAGTGGCAAACAACTATTCAAAATAATATATGAATAGCATGCAATTCTGTAAGGTTTTGAGAAAAATAATCAATTAAAATTGTCTCTTTATATACAAAATGAGTTATTTTCAAAGTGCATTTTGGTGCTTCCCGATTGGATCTCAGACATGTTGTAATAATAATAGTAATAAATGTAGTGTATAAAATGATGTACAAATCTGTTGTGTTAGATCTAAAATACAATCTCTAAAATATGAGAAAAAAACATCTCAGAGTCATTCTTAGTAAACGATCATATGAACGTAATCATCTTTCAGGGCATTAATCATAAATCAGGAGAAATATTAATAACAACACTGTAATTATCTCACATCTCATCATTTTTGCAAAGGAAAAAAGTTTCATGACGTACACATACTTTTACTGATCAACTTACCTTATGTCCTTGAAAAGTCACATGTTGCCAAACGTGGCGGCAGTGACGCGTATACAGGAAGTTCATTTCATAATTATTATAATTTTTGTATTACTCATGTTGCATCGAATAACTGTTATAGCTTGAATCATTATGTGCTAAATAAGTCGCAGTTCAGTTTTCAGTTTTCAAAAATGTCATCACAGTTACTAGAATTCATGTTGTTTATGGTAAAATGTTACTGCTACAGTCATAGAGGGTGTTTTATAATATAGTTTTAGAGGGTCTCACATCATTGATATTCAATGGTTCTAGCTGTAAATAGGACACTTTTTTCTTGATATTTTTAAAAATCACGAGCCAATTATGTTGTAGCGAGGTTTTTGCCTTTCGTTTAATTTTGTTTATATATATAAAGGAAAGCTTCTTTGTCACTTGATTTGTTTAAACATGTATTCAGAATGTTTTGAAGATGTTTAGGGGGAATGATAAAGCGAAAGATCATTCTTGCTTCACCCGATTGAAATATTTCAATATTTGATTTTGTTTACATAAACACTTCAAAAAAAGAAACTTGACACTGACTGTAAAAGTTCAATATAAAGACCACAGATGCAAGTTAAACATTGAAATGAAAACTAACACGCTGTTTGAAGATCTCTGTTCAGTACATTTTATTCAGAATAAGCATGATCTTGAAATGCACAGGTGCATAAGTGCTTCAACATCACAGGGGTGCACAAATGTCAGTATAGGGTATGGCTACAATTGGCATTGATTATTGCTTGGCACCGATGACCCATGGATGCAATCAAGTTGTCTATCACAGCCTGTGGAATGTTCTGCCATTCGTGCTGAAGTGCTGCAAGAAGTCCTGGAAGTGTTTGGGGTGGTGGATTCCTACTGCGCACTCGTCGATCCAGTTCGTCCCAGAGATGCTCAATTGGTGACAAATCTGGTGACCTGGCTGGCCATGGCAATGTCTGGACATTGCTACGCTGTAAAAAGTCTTGACAAACACGTGCAACATGTGGTCGACCATTGTCCTGCTGAAAGAGACCACCATGGACGTTGACGTGAAGAATAATGTAAGGCTGTAGGATCAAGTCCCTATACCATACTCCTGTGAGGTTACCCACAACATTAACAAGGGGTGTCCTAACACCGAGACGAATCCCGGCCCACAAACCCTCCCACCTCCAAATGGAACAACCTCCTGAACACAGTTGGCAGCATAACGTTCTCCACGACGTCGGTATACACGTGCTCGTCCATCACTTCGTCGAAGCAGAAAACGGGACTCATCAGTGCAGAGAACGGTTCTCCACCTTGCACGTCCCAATCTCATCCTCTGTTGACAACACTGGAGACCAGATGACGTTGCGTTAAAACGGGACGTCGAACCGGTCGAAGTGGAAAAAGTCCAGCCTCTCTCATCCTGATGCGTACCTTTCGGTCGGAAATTCGACGCAGGCCTGATATCTGCGTTGTTGTTGACGTTGCTGTCCTGGTGCGTTCCCGAAGGTGGAGCAGTCGGATGTATCGATCTTGAGCCCAAGTAGTCACCCTTGGTCTGCCTGACCTTGGCCTATCATCAACGCTGTTTCGGGTGTTGAAACGGGTCCACAATGAAGAGATGGTCTGTCAGGACACGCCAAAGTGTGTTGCAACATCTCGCTGCGTCACCCCTTCTTGCAGTCTGCCAATAGACGTTGCGCTCTGTTCAGTCTTGGCATTTTTTTTAGGTCGCTTTACCGATGTTGGGTAGTCTGAATAAACAGCGGCTGATATGGCTTTTTATACACCTAAAGCAGACGTGTCTGCATGTAAACCTTCATGATCCCATGCTCCACATGCTTTTACGAATCGATCGTTTTCGTCCCTAACACCACGTAAACTTTTTGGGCCATTGTTTTTGGTAAATTTACACTTTTGAGCAAGCCTTTCTTTAAATTACAGGTATGTATCATGAAAAAAATTGACCTGTTTCGAAAAAATCAATTTTGCATGAACGTCAAGTTTCTTTTTTTGAAAAGTTTATGTTTCCATTTCTTGTGTATACTTCTACAAAAGTCTCAACAAAGGAGGTCAGTTCAGTCGTTAGTATATGCAAGGTATGTTCATTATATTTACTCTCTGATGGACTTATTGAACATGAATTGCTACCAATCCTTTGCTTAAACACCGATAATTATTAGTTTGTCATTCACAATAATGATGTCTGAGATTGATAATGGTGTTAGATTGTTTGCAGTTACCAAATCATCATTGCTATTAACTAACTAACAACAATGTTTCAACATAACATTCAGGGATTCTATCGTATTTTATCTCGCTTTTTTACGTGTCAAAATACCAAAAATTGTTAATTATCGATGAAAGTATAACATCATTGTATAACCTTACTATCCTCTAGGATGTGTCTTCTTTCTGCTTTAGATAAGTTTCAAAAAGATACTTTCGTTTACGATGCGATACTACAATTTAAGTGATTATGTGGAATGGCCTGTGCATGTATTCATTATTATTGTTATTGTAATTCTATTGCAATTATGATTTATGTTATATATGTTTTGTCCACAATAAGTATCGTATGTACCAAATTGTAAAATGCGTTATATTAAAAAAATTATGTCCAGTGCTTTTGTCCATTTGTAATACTGTTTGTCGTGTCATAGGGTCATATCTTCATAGATAAATATGTCCATGTGTAAATAGTGAAAAGCTATGAACAACCATAAGGAATCAGAAATAAATTTAATATGTACATCAATAAACATAAAATGTTACTATGAAAAGACATATGAATCACTATTTTACTGAGCTCTTCTCTGAGATAGTTGTCAGCCCCGTTCTATTAGAGGTTTTTGCGCAAGGTGAAATAATCGAATGCCAATTTGTAATGAGGAAATCTAATAATTCCGAAAATACAGATCTCAGAATTAAAATGTACTGAAACCGTAAATATATTTAAATATATTTATGTAGACTTCAACAAAGTTTTTCCTTTTAAGATTTCTGTTATAATCGGAACTAGTTACTACAAATTCATTCCATCTTCTTCTTTTGACCATCAAGAAATAAAAAAATCTCATTTTCGTCTTCAGCGGATTCATGTACGGCATCTAATCTGACGCCTTGACATCTGTACTTTTCCCTAGAGTGATGATCAAAGAAAGATGATTATGAGCTGAATAACATAAACGCTATTCTCAGAATATATCTTTCAGATTTACTGTCGTTTGAACCTTTGACCTAGCTCACTTCAATAACATGACAGCATTTATTATTTCTGGTTTAATAACGACTTTCATGCCGTCATATAATCACTGAGATACACAAACATGAAACTTTTTAATTTCCTTCATTTTTACAGTCTTTATTAAAACCTTGCTCGAATTATTAGTCCGAAATACAACTTACATTCAACCTTCCACTAACGTCTATACAAATATAAATTTAACCTATCACTAACGTCTATACAAATATAAAAGGGACACACTACTTTGTTTAAATTATGTGACATGAAATGTGGATTGGTTTGTTTTAAGGGGTTACTTTTTCGAGTTACGCTATTTTTTTACTCCTTTTCTTGTTAGGGACACTGATTGTGTCGATATAATAAGATTGATAGAAAAATCGATGTGACACCTGGCAAAAGATATGTCAAAGATAACCTTCAAATCAAGGTAAGCATTTGCATTCACCAAATATCAGTGACTTAAATAGTCAAACAATGATATTTGTTTCTTGTGTGAACATGGAATGTTTCTGACTTTTTCAATCTTCTTAGATTCTTTGAACCCAATTATAAAGCTTTAATCTGAGTTTCAGTTAGTTTACAAGAAGAAAGATTACCTTTCGAGCTTCTTCTCAATTTCCATTTGTCTGTCGGCTTCTGTCTCTCTTCCATGACTGTTTGCTAAAAAGGGGGATTGTCTTTATGAGATCACTGTGCACGAATAGTTACATTTGACATAGTTACATTTGACATGTAAATATTACCGCTTGGTTCTTAGGCCATTTGGCTCTTAAGCAAGAAAGCAAATGACTTAGTTCATGTTAGAATGACAAATCAGCCATTCACGTGCTGATATAAAGTGTGTGAATGAAGGTATTTGAATTTTCATTCGTCGCAGACCAGAAATAGAAAGAAAGCCAGCTCTCCTCATTGTGGGGAGAAAACAGCCAATATTTCTCTTCACAAAATAAAATAGCAATTTTTAAAAAATAATTTATTGATTCTTTCTTGAGAAATAACAATATTCTTCAAACATCTTTATCACTTGGAGGATAAGCATTTAGTTATTGTTATGAGAATATGACTGTTAACTGTGTATTGTTTTGGAAATATGTCAGTTTTTTCTAGAAAGTTCTCATTTGAAAAGTTATTTCCTTCCCATGTATGTCTAGTGTCCCTGATATTATCTAGAAAGGAAGGCTCTCTATATAAAAGCCAGCCATTGGAAAGCAATCACATTTGATCAACCTTCTATTCTACATTTGATTCAGATGCGCCATTGTTCTCCACACTTCTGGAAACTGTTATAACTGGATTCACCATCAAGGACAGGACTCAACCTATCGAACAAGGACTTTTGAATAATGATTATTACTTTAAGCTAGCCTTTGACCACTTTGGTATGGAATAACTTAGTTTATAGCTTTCGACTCTTTGCTTAATGCAGTTGTTAGCGCGTTCGGCTTCGGATCAGGAGTCCGTGGTTCGAAGTCAGTGGTTCGACCTGTTCTACACGCAGTCAGGTTTGGGTGCAATGCTACACTGAAATTCAGCGCAATACCACCCACGGTTCGCTAGTTCCAGCCGATGCTCGCAGGTTTAACCGCAATGCATAGCCACAATGGTGTAGCGGGCTTTCTCCCTGCAATCATACTAGTAGCCGCGATATAAGTGAAATAATCTTGAAAGCGGCCTTAAAGACCAACTCACCTCACTTCTTTGCTAATCATTAATTGAATTGGTATATTTAATATATTCAATTGTTTGTCATATTTTTCTGGTTTAACTTGGGACAGTTTCATATTATTAATTCATACCTAACATCAGTTATTTAAACGAAAATGGATTTCATGAATAGAAACAATGCAGCATGTTGCCCTTCGACTAACTATCAAAGATTTAGCTCTATTGCTTTGACGAATATACTACTTTTCTAACATAAGGGCATTTTAACTTTAGGAAATTCCCCCATGAGCTCAGGAGCTAGTATATAAGGTTCAACGCTATTGAATTCATAGATCCTAAAAGTGTAACCCAGTAAATGTTTAGAAGTTTGTGTAACACATCTTGAACATATAGAAAGGACATGTATGTTCATTAGTTCAGTCATTGTGAATTAACTGAGATAACACCCAAGGAAACATTGTTCTTTATTAGAGTGAATCTTACATGTAAAATGAAAAATCTTTGAACTACTACTGAGCCTTAGAAAAAAACTAATTCCAAAGGTTAAAGATATGGGGAAGCGGCTTCAGAGGAAATTGATTTTCAGACCATTCAAATTGAAGCTTGATTTTTAACACATGATGATTGGATTTAGTTGAATTGAAGGTTAAATGTTGCAAACACAGTCTTTCCAAACAGAGTGATTATTAAGTAGATAAGAACCATTGTCAAAGGCACTGCAATCGGTAAACTGATTAATAGTATAAAGACCACTGAGTTCAGTCCCGATTAACCTGTGAGGCAAAATAGACTTATCGCAAGTCACAGCATCCGGCAATCCATTTACTCGTCCATAAACTTTTCTCTTCTCTTTATGATTTGTAGATTCGGTGACGAAGTGGCCCTAAAGGCAACGAGGACTTCAACCTAAAACATACTTTCGTCCTCACATAAAACAAAGGCCCAGAAAGCGGAAATTTTGTGTCAAAAACTTCATCTAATGGTTATTATGAATGATAGGTTTGATGACCCTGTGGCCCTAAAAACACCACTTTGAACTGTGGTTTTCCCTGTATAATAAACATGATGCAATGCCTGTCCAGTTAGTAATGACGCAACAATTCTGCTTAGTACAAGCTGATAACATTAACTATTCAAACGTTGACAATGGACTTTGTCACTACCTGTCCAACTTTATTTATCAATACATTGATCGTGTTTTCATTTACACTTTTCGAACCACAGCATATATTCTAAGCTTTTGATTCCACTTAGGGTCCCTGCAAATAAAATTGAAAATAGTCACTTGATAAGAATTGGCTGTTGTGGATGAAATGATGTCTAAGGATGAAAAGATGCCTCTACCGGGTGCTGGAAAACGGTACCTATACAGAGACGTCGCAATTGAGAAAACAAAGAAGTTGTATATACATAAACTACCGTTTCTTCCTTAACTTGCCAAGTTCTAGATTGCGTCTAAAACTTCCTTTTAAAGCAGGTGTGTAGATATTTTGACGAAGACAAACAGACAAATACCGGTCACCATAACATGACATAAACTGTCGTCTGTTTTGGAGGTGAAAATTATTAGCACAATGTGTGACATCAAACCACGATTCATGAATAAACGAAAGCTTTAATCTAAAAGTAGGAATATTTGTGTTCGTAATATGTTTAACTCTTTGGCGTTTTTGATTAATCCTCCAGTGTTTGAGTCACTAAAAGATCACCCTACATCTGCCACTCATTTTCTTTCTTGTTAGACATTTATGCGTATCATTATAGTCAGATTGAATGGTCGGTTTGAATCAACGTTTGCATGATTACATTAGTATCTGTGATTGCATACGATCAGACTTCTGTCAGAAAATATCCTTTTGTTGTAAAGGTCCTGCGGCATCTTAGGGAGAACTCTGTTACCGCTATGATGAGATAATGCATGATTGCATCAACGTTTACGCACGCATTGCTTATACATCTGATATTCTAGAGTTTCCCATTCATTTCATCTATAAAGAACGGGTTTACTTGATTATATGACATCGTATTGTTATCACAATTGTTGTGTTTATTAACTTGTGTCGACTTGTGATTTTGCATATACCTTATAGTACATAGTATTAATGTGTTCTGCTAATGATTATTTACTAATAATAGCATTAATGGTTTAACAACATAATTATTCATGATTAATTATTCATAAATTAATTCATTATATATAATAATTCATCTATCACGTTGCATTTACAATACTCGAATTTCATTTCAGCAATATTTCCCTTTATTAATCTCCTTGCTAACCTCATTTCCAATGAAATGATTTTGGAAAAATTGTTCTGGAAAAATAGTCGTTTATTTGTATTTCTTGGATAAAGTCATTCGCTTCAAAATAGCAACTTACAATTATTGTAGAAGTGTTTAAGTATCTATTGCAAAATCATAAAGCTATCCAAGCAAAAGCAGCTTCAAAATCATATTCATTTAAACTGTTGCAGGTCTCTTACTTTGATAATAGTCCATATCTAACTGAACTGTAAAGCTTCAGAGGAATCAAGGCTTGAAATTGCATCTTTGATTCCAAAGGCTCCATATATCCCTCATAAGAAGCATTTCATTCATCTTAATTCTTAAAATCATTCATGGGACATAAGTCGTCAGATTGCAGTAGAGATTTCAAAGGCACATATTTCCATGACTGATGCTCATCCCTTGCTAGCTGTAATGGTAATCATTCAGGAGAGAACACACCATCGATTCTAAAGTTCCAATTTTAAGCATGAGATGATTAACTAAAGGACATAGAGCAGATGCAGATGTAGTATTTGATATTTTGGAGATGTCTAGGTTTGATAGATAAATAGATCAATATCACGTCAACATCACTGCTGTTGACGAGATAATAGGGCTCTCAGTTCACCCACCATCAACCAATGTAGCCTAATATAGCCAAAGGTGAATATAATCTAGGGAAAAGAAATAAATTACATTTATACTAATATTGATTAATGAAGAACTACATATAGCAACGCCTCGTCGTTAATGATAACCATTTGTTGTATACAGTTTTATCAATCATTAAATGTGGATTTATAGCTGAATAAGTAGATTTCTGCGTGTACTTTTTGACAAAGTTATATTCGGTATTTCTTCATCTGCAACATTGCTTTCGATTCCTTTCAAGGTTTTGATAAAACGCTAAACTGTTTCCCCAGAACCAATAAACCTATGGGATAAAATCTAAAACAGAACAGAAGAACAATGTTGCGTGTTTGCCTTCATGAAACAACTTTATATTCAGTATTCGGTTTCAAGGCAATTGTATTTTTGTCCTGCTCATTGTTTGTATTCACATCTCTTGGCTTGTTGCCTAATCTAAAATACAACATATCTTTGGTGTTTAAAATACGCCAAACGATTTGTTTTGAATTAGAAAAGTAAACTGACAAAAAGTCTCTATCATTTTCCCACTGTCGTATAAAAATACTAACCGTTTTTAACAGATGTTTGTGTCACGTCTGAAATCAAATATTATGAAGGCTCGACTGACTGCCACAGCGACTAACACTAAAGGTTGCTTTTTGACCTTTCAGTCAAAATAACATGTTGACAGCTGAATGGATCGTAGTCAATGGACTTGATACCTGCTTATCCTTCCTAAAAGGTTGAGCTTAAAGGTATATCACTTATAATCAATAACAACGCCAATGTTTGTGACAGTGTGGGCAGAAGTGAATGATATTAAAACATTTTCAAAGAAACTGTTCATGCTCTTGAAATGGCTTGCCTTCTGCTCTATTTCACCCTTTATGGATCAAAAGTGTTCGTCATTTGTTATTTTCACTCGTCAAATAAAACTTTAAAATACTGATAGTCATAAATTCCTATATAATCCTATATAATCAATACACAAGCATCCTGTGATCATTTTCAGTGGGTTGTCTTCAGGTTTTATAGCTTAGGGACGAAACGATAAGGAAGCGTAGCCTACTGCTTTCATCAGTCCAAGAAATTACATAACTTTGATATAAGAATCATACAAGACTTCTGTTAAAGAAATGACTTATTATCTGTGGTCTTCTGATGTTATGAATCGTACCTATTTCATTTCCAGTGGATGCCGAAAAATAATTACATTTAATCTTATGTTTCGGTTTCTGTTTCTGTAATTGCCGGATGTTTGGTGGTTTGATATTTATCAATCTCTAGTGACAATAACCTGTGACTATTTAACATGTCCTTGATTGCTTTCTCTGTATATTCTTAATATTTTCTTACTTTGACAAATCTACTTTTGGGTGAATCATTTTTTCAAAAATTTATAAGAAACCATATCTGTTTCAGTTCTGTACAGATATATTCGAAAGGTTGTTGATAACTTAAGAGTGTTCAGATGTTGTTGTCTTTGGGTGAAACTCAGAAGGGATTAGTTTGATATTGAGATTTTATTAAGAATAAGTACCACCAGCGCAAATCAATATGCTTGTCTCTCATTATTACTTTATCAGTATCTACTGTACTGTAGTATACAGGTTTTCCACTCCATATCTGGCTTTTCTTTATGTAGTAAAACCAAATTGGCCGCTCAAATGAATTTAACCATTTATAATTCTTGACGTAATATTATTGTTTCAACTACGTTGATATTAAAGTTTTACCATCTGAACTTTTAATTTGGTATAACTGATTCAAATATGTTAATATTTTGCAATATAAAGTTAATAACGCCTCTTTGCATAGTGGTCATAAAACAACATTAATTTTCTAAACGCAAAGTTCCATTTGCTCCTTCATTAAATTCTGATAAATATGGTTATTGATATTCAACAGTAGAGAACAAAGTTTTAAATACATTTTTTTTCGTAAGAAATGATATAAACATTTTCATAACACAAATATTAGAAACATTTTCAAAGTGTGAATTGTCTAAGTTGATGTCAAAGGCTTTCGTTATTTCGTTTTCACATAGTCATTTGTTATCGAACGTTTTGTTCAAGCATTGCTAATGCAACGTTAACATTGCAACAATTCTTGCACTTTTGTTATTGGTTGCAATGATAAAAATAAATGCATTCATTCATAGGGTTGTTGCAATATCAACATGATCATGTTAATGATGACGTATCAAATGATTTGCTTCTTTACTTATCTATAACTTAGTAAACAATACCTAATTTGGATACGGTTTTGCATGTTTTTGCAATTATGAGGATAATGACTCATACAAATTGTACAATGACTACATATCTTAATAGATCCGGTAGTGTAGTTGTAACTCTTGTACAAATTGATAGAATTAAATGGCGTTCTACTTACAAGGTCATACTTGGTAATAATTTCATTTCGAAGATGTTTCATTATAATTTGTCATAGTTTTCAAGAATCTTTATGCTACAATAAATCAGATGCCGTGTTTTATTTCAGTTACCAGTTACGTCATTCATCATCTCAAGTAATCCGTAGGGTAAGTAATAATTGTTTTCTCATTAGATCATTTTATCCGTGTGGGCATCATATACATCAAACAATGCTTCTAGATCCATTTTAAAAGATAAACAATGGAATATCTTAGAGTTTGGTTGTCGCGCTTCAAAAACGAGAATGAAAACAGATGTATTGAAACATGAATCTAGAAATTTCAGCAAACTTGCACGTTCTACAAGGAATGATTAATCTTTGGTTGACTGACGTGGTCTAATCGTTGTTGTCTTTTAGAGTATAACTTGTATAATTTTACATCAATACGAATTTTCATTTCTCATGTAGCTCAAATTTTATGTTTTCTTATCATTTCCACACGTATTGTACCCCTTAGGTGACATATTGGCTTTTACCCTCATCTTCTTATGGGCCAACGTACATTTCCTTAGCGTTGTGATAAAATTTGAAGTATCAAATAGTGCTTTGTGCAGTACATAAAATCGCAAGATTATTTTAAGACAACTTAAATTGAATAGTTCCGTAAACAACAGCATATTAAGGTCGACTTTGCGAAGTCAAAGCGAAGGAATGTCATCAATGTTCAAAATATCTGTCTTTGAAATCAATGGTACAATTTTTAGGACTTGTCAACCATGAATTAGTAATACAATGTGATAGAAACTTGTTATAAAATTGAATGCTATTCAAAACAAAGATTCCCTTGCACAAAAGTCTTTGAATGTCATACCTGGAATGCAAACACTCCAAATCCGTTTTAATCTGTGCAAGGAAATATTTGCTGTTTGATGACTGTTTTCATTGGTATTAGAAAATCTTCTGTTATTCCAGTTTAATGATATTCTTTCTTCTCCAGACGCATTTAATTGTCGCTCATCTTTTTTATTTTTTTATTTGCAGAAGCAGACAATTAAATAACCATCATGCGAAGGCTACCTGATTCTTCCTTAACCAATGCATCGATTTTATTCGTGACCTTGACTGTAATAGCTCAATGAAAAAAAATCAGTTAGTTCTATTTGTTCCAAACCATAAAAATGATCTTACAAAAATGTAATCTTATATTCTCTGAAATACTTAAAGTTGAATAACATTATTATATAATTATAGAATTTTAAATTAAAAAGATCTTTATTTTTTATTTTTGCGACCTTTAGCGTCATCGAGTTACACGTTTTATACTGCCGTGTGCATTAGTAATCTTACATTCTGAAAAACACTTGCCACATTCTATAGTTATGAAACATCCAATGTAACTCAATCAAATAGGTAACGTTTGTCGACACGAAAGCATCATGTCTCAGTAACACGTTTCCAAACTGCCGTGTGATTATGGCTGTAGAATCTGATTACAGCACGACCTCTCCAGTTCCCTCAGCACATGGTTTGGATGTGAAACTGTATCTAGAAATCAAACATTGAATCTAATGTGCTTATGGAAAGTACTTTATTATCTCTTTCTGGTAACAACTGCAGTTGCATATCAGAATGAATATCAACAAGTGACTCGATGGTTGGCATTATTTTATCTATTTCTGATTAATGGTATACGGTTATTGTTTGTCAGTAAATTTGAGAGCACCATAGAAATACAAGCTTTGTTGACAATGTCATCAAGTTGAAGATAAGCTTTCTAAAGGAAAATCCACGGTTCTTATGAGAAATATAACAATACAACTATCGTTTGATATTTGATTATTTATTGATTTAAATGATACGAAATGCTAAACTTGAATCACGGGGAATATAAAACGAACAAGTTTACTTGAATACATTAAAGGGGCAATAGCACATTTTCTGAAATATTTATATCTTCAATTTTCACAAATGAATATTAGTTTATACCAAATATACTATGGGTCATAACAACTCATTAATCAACCCAATTATCCTTAGTCAAGAGGAAATGATGAAGCAAAACCACTGGCAACCATTTCTATGTGAACAGAATATATTACAGATATTTAAAGAAAATACATTTTGAAAATAAACATAAATATTTTATGAGACTGCACTAGTTCAACCGGGAACATACGTTGTGATGTCTATCGTAGCTACAATGTGGCTGCTGTTAATATCACTCTTTCAACATCTAATCATAATCCAGAGATTAAATCAAATGTGTACCAAGGGTCTACTATTCTGAAAAGCGTGATTCACATACAGCCAGAGTGAGAAGATTGTGTCTATCCAATCATTTGTTTGACACGAGGAAGCTTTGCCCCCTTATTTTATACTGAGTAGAGAAAAATGGACGGGCGGTATTTGAGTTTGAGTTCACTAATTCACTTAGACATCAAGTTTACACAGACAGATTCCACGTTGAGACATCATAGTTGGATCCACACTGAACACAAAGCTTGAGGATCTTGATACAAATGCAATTGGCTGAACAAAGAGAATTCATGGTAAGAAGGATCATGGTAAAAAAGGTAAATATAATTTTTTTAATTTATTTTGAAAAGATGGAGGAAAAATGAAAGGGTAAGTGTTACATAAAAGACCATAAAAACATAACGTTTTAAGCATATTCGTCAATAAGCAATATTTTTATGTTATGGTTTTACATTGTAGTTTAAAAAGAAATTTATATTATCAAGATTCATCCAATGGTAGCGTTCCTATTGTAAATCTCAAAATATAACCTTTTTCTTCTATCTCTCTATCTCTCTTTCTATCTCTGCAAACAATAGGTGTTACTCTCTGTGTTGACATGAAATGTTTCCATTTCTGATTTCTGATAGTATTTTAATAAAATGAGAGCAGCTTAAACATACAAGATTAAATTGATTTTTGTTTGCAGACTAATCAGAACCATAGAACAATCTATTGACATTTAGACAATAATAAACTTTTATATTTTTGTATTGTTTGTTGAACTTTATTTCTTTATAAAAGTAACAAAATTGTAATGAACATAAAATAGAAGTAAGTAACATGAACTAAAAAGTTTAATTTGTTTATGATGGATAAAATAAAACAAAAAAGCACAATTAATGAAAGCATCTCTGTTATTTTTCAACATAGTAATCGAACATAGGGAAGAAAAGTTGGCAAAAGTTTATTGCTTTACTTTTTACAGGTTTTGATTATTTGATTGTTTGAAAAAATAGGGAAATGTAAAAAAATTATCAATCGTTTGCAAGAAACATTGATTTCTTGTTGCCGAGTAAATAATATAAATTTAAAATCTACCCCTCCCCCCGCAAATGTGACTGCTTTATCTGCATATATCATAGATATTCGTCTACAAGGAAACACACTAACTAAACCAGAAGTTTGACCTAAAATGAAGTTCTGAGTCTGTAAATAACTAGGCTGATTGTTGTAACTTCAGTGACGAAAATGTTATATTCACGCGGTTAAGTTAGCTTACCTTTATGATAGCTAAATTAACTACGCAGATCACCCATTTATCACCCCTATATTTCGAAGGTTGTTATTGTTTAAGAAGCAATAAACGTTTTCCCATCTATTTCTCTACATTTTAAATCCAAGATATTCTTTCTTGTATTTATTTTTTGCACTTGATAAACGATGGTAATATGGTTGTTATTATTGTAATACTTTACTTGCGAATTTAACGCTCTTTGTGGATTCCCTGAGGAGTCACAAAGAATCGAATTTAGTCATATCAAAGGTCAAAACTCTCAACTTAATTCTTCAATATCCCAAAGTTACTCTTAATAAGCGAAATGTAGTTCATTTTGATTTTATGTTCACTTTAAACTGATAACAAAATTGATCTCTTGAGATACATGAACTTCTACAATACGTACTCCTACTAGCTCACGAGTATTGCAACGGTTCACAGAGTATTATTTCGAAAATTGTGTTCAAAACATAGTGTACGTCACCTTGGCAATTAGATGACGATATCAATAATGTATTGAATATCTTATACTGAGACTGCATTTAGAGCACTTTTGGGAATGAATGTTGCATAGGCAACGTCAGTAGACTGTTAATGCTGTCAATATTATTCAACGCTTTATAAAATGTGTGGCCATGTGAGGCCATGAAAAATTATTTTTACACTGAGAAGCAATTGTTAAATCTTTATTATCACTTATTTTTTAATCGCTTATCTCAATTAGAGAGTAACTGAGGGGTACGAGTGATGACGGGAATAATGGTCAAGTGAGTTTAAATTTATGTGATAATTTCATCACAGGGTAACTGACCAATTAACAACAAGAATGATTAAAAAGCACGTATACGGCTACAAAACCTATCCCACCTCACCTGTGTAAGTAATATAAACAAGTACCTAAGTAGCTGACAGTACAAAACTATTGTATCATAACTTAACATGTCAGCAAGGCTTGACTCAGTGATGGCGACTGGTGTGAGTAATGCCTGTCCTTTACGTGCAGACTGCCATATGAAACTATTTGCTAAGAGTGCCTTAGAGCCCTGTGACATTACATTCCCATTAAGACACTTGAAAATGTACCCCGAGTCTTTCATTGATGGTCTTGAATTGCAAATTTGTTCGTCTTTGCAGTCAGTCGAGAGATTCTTATTGATTAACATGATTATCAGTGTCGATAAATTTACGTTATGGTTTGTCAGAGAAGATGCTATGTCAGACACGAAACCTAACATCTAAGAATAATATATAAATATTTTATTTTAGATTTTATTTGATATAAAAACAGTACTGATTTTCCTGATGGAAGTTTTAGTGACGATAGTATCTGACCATGAGATCCTTGATTTTTATCCGCATGCTGATAATGACAATCTTAAACGTGAGTTTGTTAGTTGGTGCCTTTTTTCTTTCATCTACATCTCTTTGTTTTTTTGCAGGCATGAGAACGATCGCTGTATACAAGGACACATAAATTTTATTACACACTGCTCTCAAGGCAACAATGGATCCAGGTCGGGGATTTTCTTTATGTAATCATTACCACACCATCACTCCAAATGACGATGTGGTAATAAATCTGTCGTCCTTGGAGAGTTCACCTTTTTGTAACATAACATTGTGTTTATTTATACAGCAATGTATCGTTAGAAAAATGTTGCTAAAGCTAAATAATAACAGACATATCTCAAGGACACCTTCAAATCTAGCATTTACCAATATCATTTTAAATTGTAATTAATGTGTGAACCAGTTCACTTTGAAACTCAACGTTAAAGTCGAGTTAAGTTATCTTATATATACTCTAGGCCATGATGTCATTGTTTCTATTTGTATTGTTTAAATAAACCATCACTACAAAAGTTAAAACTTGAAAAGCTAAACGTAAGCCTTATGAGATAGTTCAGTGAACTCATGTATGAACTATCGGATTGCTTGAAGTAATAAGACCGGTTTCCTAACTTATATTGCGATGAGCTGTCACTGAAATGAATTGCTTCAAAGATCTCGGAATCATCATAACTTTCACCGTAAATTACAAAATATCGTGTACTTTGTAAAAAACCACATTTTGAATATTAACATTGGTTCAACTTTTTTTTTGGGCTTCATTGTAATACGTATAATATAAGTTGATTGTCCTCTCTACTGTTGATTGGAAACTAGTGTAAGGTTGACGTTAATGAATGGCTGTGAAACAAAATCTTATGAAACATGCAGGAGTATAAGACACCTACTGCCGAAAATCAAATTATGATATTGAAACTATCATTATCGAATTATGACCTGCTCCAACATCTATCAAATGCAAAGCAAAGGGATGTATGAAATGACTTTTTATCACAGATGCATTCCATGTACATTGTTTGAAACAAATTTTATTTAATTTTTCTATTGATGATGATGAGAATCTATGGTTATGGATCCATATCTCGTTACTGTTAAATATTCAAAATGTGTTAAATTGTTTCCAACTATAAGAAAATTGACATTTCAATGTTGATCCTATTCTCATTATATCAAAGTAAATAATCAAACCCATTCAGATATTGTTCTTAAAGATGTTTTTACCTACATGTATATATTTAGGAAATATTTTGAATTTAAAGTGTATGAGTAAATGTTTGGATAGAATGATAAACACTTTCAATGCATCTCAGAATTGGTGGGATCTCATTACCAGAAACACCACATGATTCCCGTCATGCTTCATGAATTCACGATGGCACTTTACATTTATTTACAAGCAAAATCATTCCAAAGAGTCCTCAACCTGATACAAATAATTCATTTAAACTCCAAACAAAGAATTTAGATTATGTATGCTTTCACAAATGAATTAAACTAGTTCCAAATCATTCTCTTCAATACTTATGAAACTACTCTGACGTTGTTCAAAAATATTTGAGCCCCTCGTTCATAATCTACTGAACTAAATGATGGTGCAGGATCTGTTCTGAGTGCCTCCTTCTGTTCGTTCAGATATTGAAACCCTTTGAAAGCACACTTGTTAGTTATCTGGACTCCTATAATAGATGTATTCTAAATGGACTCGTGAGTAGGTATGGAATGCCCGACATTACTTCTAATGAGATAAGATTAACATAGTCATCAATTTAAAAAACTATATGAACGGAAATTCACAAAATAATTATTATAACGAATAAAACTGTTTTTAATGTATCAATCTAATTCCTTCGAATCCGGGAATCTACCTACATATTGCCATGGAAATACTACTCTTTTTAGGTACCCAAATCTTGTGATTTATCTGTTACTGCATAAGCCTTGTTCTTGTTTGTTTGTGTGTTCAAACTCATGAAGTGGTCTGTTCTCTTTTTTTCTCGATTTTTGCTGTTGGAAGCAATTGCAATTTTGAAAAGGAACTTTCAAACAGTATATAAAGTTTGCTAAATTTAACAGCTAAACCACAAAAATTATTTTGTCCCAATATAATTTCAAATAATAAACATGCGAAAGAAGAACGTATGGCGCCATGGATGAATTAGTTGCAAGTGTCCCTCTCCCTTGAACATAATAACAGGAGTATGAACAGCTTGTGCTTTGAGAAAGAAGCCTCTGAAAATACAATCTGACATCGTAGAAATTCCCTTTTTCGATAAGGAGCGCTGAAGTCAAGCCCAGAAAGTAACTAAATTGCAGTGATTAAGACTAGATGTAGGATATCTTGAGCTTGTGCATGTACTTTGAAAACTAAACCTAAGTATGTTGTGTACATTGCCGGTGTACATGAATTATTTAAATCAACTTGAGAAATTGTCTTCATTATGTACTGTTTGATGCTTCACATTGTATCACAGAGCAAAGAAAATTGATGGTGTCCAATAAGACAAGACACTATGGAGAACAACATAATGGATCCCCTATGGGCCACCGCGGAGATAATGTTAAAGCATAAAGGTTGAGCCACATGACATATTCATTTTGATGTATAAATAAATGAGGAGTATTTGCACTTTTCGCCGAGATATTCATGTTTCAATACATTTACATCTATTGGCATACTCGTATTTTAATCATGCACAATTGAATCCGGAAACATTTTATCTATTTACTATCTTTATCCTGTTAAATAAGTAGAGGAAAGACATATCTATGTGACTCTCATAGCTATCAAATATAGCTTTCTTTGATGTTTATAATGCCCATATTGATGGAAGGAATTAACAGACTCATTATAGCTAACGGATTATTTGTGATGATGGATGACGTCACTTGTAACTGAAATAGAAAACTGCACCTGATGCTATGTATCATAACGACAAGTATTGACAACTTATCATTATCTCATTGACGGGGATAAATAATCGTTACACATTTAAACTGAATTTATTACAAAGTATTGTCTTCTAAGGAGAGCGCCAGATAAAACTTATTTCTGCCACTTATCTTAGTATGAAAACAACGCTATATTACAATATATTAGATACTGATAAAGCAATAATGAGTGGCAAGCAAATTGATTTGCGCTGGTAGAACTAATTTATAATACAAATCCCATCTGAATTTAACCCTATAGCATTAAATACTATCAGAACAAACTTTGGTACAAATCAACATTTCAAATGCCCTTATGTTTTATTGAAACAAATATCATGTATTGAAATTTTTGAAAAGAATTCATGAAATGATAAACTAGTCAAAATGAATAATATGTTTTATTGAAGAAAGCAACCTTAACCAAAGTCATATTCAATATTTAATGTACAGGTAATTGTTACTAGAGATTCATAAATATCAAATCACTGAATTTGATATCTAGCAATGCCATACCATAGACGCTACAGAAACAGCACTTATTTTGATAACAAGATCAAATTATATTTTACTGCCATTTCATCATTTTCAAAGACATTCTTATTCATGAATTCCGGGGGGAAACATTTCCACGTGTATAATTTATGAAGAGGTGTCCTGTGTTCATTTTTTTCAAGTTTGATACCTTAAAAATGAAACTATCATTATATTATTATACCACTGCTTTCTTCAGTCTAAGAGTTTACATAGCATTGATATTAGAATCATATCAGGACTTGTAATAAGCATGTGACATATAAACTGTTTATTTCTGTTATGATGAATCCATCCGTTAACAATTCTAGTAGATGCTAAAAACCTAAATAATTGCAATGAAAACAAATACTGATTGTAAAAAATTTTAATGTAGGTAAACACACAAAATTGTTCTTTGGTTATGATTTATATTTATCTCATCGGTTTATTGGTTCAGAGCAAACAGTTCAGCCTCTTATAAAGTCTTTGAAATAAATCAAAAGCAATGGCTTAAATTTGTACAGTTGTACATTGTTTAACCCCAGATAAAATGATATGTTACATTTGTTCACTATCTAAAAAGACATGAATTTCTAATGAATTGAGGATTTGAAGCTATACGTTTGCCTTTGTTCAAAATTTGTAAAGTCTAAAAGAATCATTAACAAAATCACAGCACATCGTTTTACACACTTTGCATAGAGTAGTCATCCTGACACATTGATGTATAGCTGTAACATTTAGCATAAAAAGATAATTTTCGTTCCCTTGGACTCCTTTTAATAAATGTATGCATTGCCATTATGCCGTTTAAACCATATTTAAAATTATTGCATGATTTTAAGTCACAACCATTAAATAAATTAATTGGATTGCTGGATTCAGATTTTAAACAAAATAGAAATCATGATACTGAAATATAACAGAAACAAGTCCCTAGAGGTTGCAAGATAATTACTCGTATCTTCGTACCGTTTTCAAGTTGAGAACAGCTTTCAATGGGACACCCATCGTACTTTAAATCTATCAGCGGGATATTGATTGTAAATAGAACTCCACCACCAGTTGTTGGACGTCATTGTTGTTAAAATTGCTAAACTGTTTTCAAATAAGTGCTGGCATTCGGGATCTGACTGTTAGGGTGTGGGTTTGAATCCCGAAAATGAATAATTCCAAAAAATACACGAATTTGAACTGTTACAGATAGTGTGATCCCGAATATAAAAAATATGAAAAAGTACATGCAGAAATCTATATATCAAGATATAAATTTACATAGAAATGATTATTGGGGAGAATGTTACAAGAAATGATTATCATTAACAATAAAGCTTTGCTAATTGAAGTTCCTCATTTGTCAATATCAATATAAATGTCATTTCATTCTATTCCCTAGTTCATATTCAATCTTGGCAATGCTGAATTGGTGCTTGGTTAGTTAACCTGAAGTCCTATAATCTCGTCCAAAGCAGAGGTTTTTAAGTGGTACCTATCTATCAACCCAGACATCTCCAAGTATCAAATACTCCATCTGCATCTGCTCCATGTCCTTGAGGTAATCGCCTTATGCTTAAAAATGGAACTTTAGAATCTGTGGTGATTTTACTTCTGAATTATTAAGGGAATAGCATCCATCTTCGAAATGTGTGCCAAGTCGAAATGGTTTTTAGAATTTAAAAGAGCTTGTTTCATTATATGTTGGAAATATAGCGCCTTCAGAGTCACAAGGATTATTTCGAAGCTCGAATCCTCTGAAGGTTTACATTGCATTTAGCAAAAAAATCGTATTAATGCTGGAGCTAGGGGCCCTTTTGAATAAACGAACACAATGTAGATGCGTCACATGCCTAAAAAACGTTACCATTTTGCAAAAAATCATTTATCTTCTATATATTGAACCTGATGTTTACTATCTTGACACAAAACACTCGATCAATTGAATACTTATGTCACATAAACGATTGTTGTTTTCCAAAACACTCTCTAAAATCATTTTACGGAAGTTAAGTAATCAGCAACAGTAAACCAAGAAGACATGATGGCTAAGATGAGAGAATCTGATTTAGAAGTAAATTACTCAATGCGATATTGCCATTGACTGGTTTGACTTTTCAATATCCAAGTAATAGTAATTAAGTATTTGGAGCTAAACCATCTCCATCTATCAACTTTTCTGTGTTATTTAAAGACGTTCCGAACGTTTGTCAGTGCGCATCTTTTCGCGCATCCGAAATAGTGCCGCTAACATTTTGAGAAAACGAATTGTCACTGACGCGTTATCGATGTTCGGAAAATAAGGAAATTTTTACTGTGGACTGCTTAGTTGTCTATTATATGATCAATGTACATATTAGTCATATATTTTAAGAATCATATGCATTGGTCATAATCGGCAGAGATGTTCTGACACAAATGTTCACTGAACGTGAATTCGCAATCCGTTGTTTCATAGGTTATAATTAGATTGCGGTTTTCCAAAATGTTCTCCAATTATTATTTTTGAAACAGAGAAAATGTCACTGATAACATTTGTGTGTTTACATTCTGCATAAAACCGATTGTTGATGAACTTATACAAGTTATCCGTTGCAATCACTTTGTTGAACATTGTTGCAGTGACGTCATTGACACGCAATGTGTGGAAAATACACTGTGCATTGAATAGTCCTCGTCATTTATGACTAGTAACGGAACTTTTATTCTTTGAAAGATATTCATCCATCTTGAAAATGATGAAACTTGTAGAATAATTAGAACGGAATATTAAGTTAGGCCGTAAGCAGTAGCGGTTTCGGTAAGTGAAATCTCATTTCATATAGCTTTTTTGCTGGAACATAAACAAATGTAAATAAACCGTTGCATTGTCATCTCAAACAATGAATAGAAATTCATAATAAAGAATAGAAATAGAACTCATAAGCAATCTGTTTTGGAAAAGTTCTAGATAGATGTATAAATGAAAAGTCAAAACGGCCGTTGAGACAAAATGAGTATTTGAAAAATCGGGAATGTATCGCGGAATTTTTACATTTCGGTTTGGCTGCATTTATTTTGCAAATTAATTATATAAGCGGTAATTTTCAATCATGTACACACTTACAATTGTGGGGAAACATTTATAAACATATCATTCACAGTAACATTTACCAATCAAGTGAAGTTAAGTATTTGGTAAAAATATATTAGACCGAAGTAAAATGTCAAAAAGAAATTAAAAATATGTCCGTGATCTGCTCGGTTCATGAAGTTCAAATTGATAAGATTTTACATTCATCTTGGAGATAACAAAGTTATTTGTTATCAACTCAAGAGTATGACTTAAATATGAACGTAAGCACCAAATGCTTCCCGAACCGGGCCGGTTGATTGAGGTCCTCATCGTATTAGCTTCGCCAACTTGCGGCGCTTGGATGCGGTGTTCTTTATCGCGCAATAAATAGATCTTTCTTTGAGAGGAAGTTTTGAGGTTAATTAATTCTTAATATTTTGTGATGTTTTTTTACGTGCCTTCAATCAACCTAATTATCCCATTATCTGGTACATTCATCTAGCCCCTGTACACTCAAACGCAGTTTGAACAACTCAAATCATTCACAAATAGAAAACATTTGTCATATTTAAAAGGTGTGTTTTAAAAAATTGCTTGTGGATACTAATACTTTGTTAACACGTCGATTTGACCAAGAGGCCATAAATGTCTTTTGCACTTCAAATATTTCATAACACTGACCTTAGAAGTTCATGAAATACTTTGAAAAGGGATAAAATGTGTACTTCAAACCATTATCATGAATTACCATTCAAGGGAAATAAAGAGTTACCTCCCCTTATGAGTTTTTTCATAAGTAATTTTAACTCGAGCTTCAATTATGTCGGAAAATAGGCCCGTGACATATCTTTTTTCTTTCAAATTATTTCTTTGCAATATGTTTTCTTCTATTTAAAACATTTTTGAAATATTTTTCATTTATTTTTATTACTGAACGCGTCTTTTGAAGCTATTTTTGAGCGATCATCATTGAACTTGTATCTTAATATTTGCAGATTATTTACAAAACTCAAAAAAAGAAATACAAGAAATAATATTTTTTATTACATTATCATCTCATTTATTGGAAAAAAGTAGACTGAACTCTAAATGTTTTTATTTTTTTGTTTTTAAGATTAAATTAGCAAAATTGGACTTTTCCCAATTTTTTAAAATAAACCCGTCAAAATCATCATTTATCTGAAAAAGAAGGTCCGTGACATGCAATTTTTATTTTTGAATATCAAAGAATACATATTCAGCTTTCACCTTGCAAATTTACAGCAATTTTTCATTTATTTTGTTAATTGGTAGGAACCTCTTTAATCCTAACCCAAATATGATATTGTGGGGTTGAATTCTTCAGCAAGGAAACAACATGTCAATATTAATTCCTGTAAACAAATTAATTTAACAGATGGAGAATGGTAGTCTTACAAGATCCTCATTTCGAATTTTCTTGAACTGGTCGACGCAATTAAATAAATGTAAAGTAAACGTATCTAGTCACAGAAATTTTAATAAATGGGCTCTCCTCATACGATTAAAATTGTTTACTCCATACACAAATGGTTCATATCGAAATAGAAGACTATCCTCTAATGTTTCATTATTCATCAGTGCTTACTTTAGAATTGCAAACTTAATCCTTTGAAATGACTGAAAACTTAACAATAAGATAAAAAAAATGTCAGAAGTATACTTCTGTTGAATATAAATCATTAAAAAAATTTGTTGTTTTAATATCAGTATAATCTTGCCATAATTCATTCCGAGGAGGTTCTCGTCCATGGCCTTACTACTATACCTTAAGATTGGGCTTTGAAATTTGTGATTGCTTTCATAAACAAAATTTTAGAATGAATTGTCTTAATGTCAAAACAGAAGATGATTCTCTAACCTAAACATTAATTAATATTTACTTTGAAATTTTATTAAAACACTAAACTATTGAAAGGATTGAAAACCGAGGAACAGTTTTAGCTCATTTTCTAGAGCATGGTTGTATCTTTGTTACATGTAAATCCTGAAAAATAATTCTTTGTGTTTACAATACAATAATTTGTGTGTTGAGTGTAACCTTGTTATAGTTTCTACAATGAGGAGATGCCTGGTTTTAAACCTTACTACTCAACGTTTAGGTTTGGGTTCACAATGTTTTTCAAGGTTCTCAAAAACAACTAAGAATAAATGAAATTGAATTTGGAAACAAAATATAAAACTTTTACGTTGCCAGATCATGCAAAATGAAGAAAATATCATCATAATGAGTTGAAAACATTTCTAAATATGTTCATCAGTGGCAAGTTTCATTTCAGGCAGTATCTAATATCAAGAATATCAAGACAAAGACATTATACTCTGATAAACAATTAGCTTACTAACAAAACTTGGAGATGAGATATTTTTAAAATTTTACTAACAATTTATTTCTTATAACCTTTTAACTTTGTAGAAGTTTAAACTTATTTAAATAAAAAATATTGATGACCATGTAAAACTGGTAATCTGCTTACTATATTTGCTTCCAAATTCCTGTAAAATGTTTCTGAAATTAAAAGAATAGGCAGATTAAAATGATAAACACTAACGGTTCTCATAACAAAAATGAATTTCATGTTCATGATCTATATAGCAGAGACATCAAATTAATCATATTTCCGTATCATGAGATCATATTGACAGTATTTCATTTTCTGAGTGAAATCCACAAAAGAAATTATACAGCTTTTTTGGTCTTGAGTCTTTGTATCGAATGGATCTTTCAGCCAAATGGTTATGTGAACTACATGTTTCTACTGGAAAGGGTCAGAATACTTGTGTGTCTTACTAATATTGTTGAAATATTCGAAATATTCGAGCTTATCGAGTCTTAATATATTTGATATTAGAAGTCTCAGGATGATAATCTTCCATCATCCAAATCCAATCTTGAACAGTTTTCAACAAAACAACGAATCTCTTGCCATAAAACTGCCATTTAGCGTCTTGAAAAGTGAGGTTAAAGCATGCTGTTGGCAAAAGCAATCTGATATTGTATTGTTACGTCATCAACTTTTTGATATCACATCTGTCACAGCCTGATCATTGTGAAGTCACATACCAAAGAATTGTGAAGTCAAAATGTAAATTCAACATCCGTGTGGCGATTTGATTTCTTGACCTTACTTTCATCATCTAGAGACCTATTCTGAGAGGCATTGAAATCAAATTCCCAATGTTTTTCATTCTGCCGAGAAATATACTCATTGATATTTAAAACATTCCTAATAGTTATTTTTACAATATATTTCTACATGTCCTGAATATCATTATTATTCATTATGATTATTCATTGTGATATAATTAGACAATTTTTTTAAAATTCAAAGGACTTTTTTCTTCTTTTGAATCGATTCAACAAATTAGAATATAATTTATAACTGAAATGATATGTTACGAACAATGTAGAGGAAATGCAACTGTTATAAGTATTCATAGCAAGCATTCCAATTGCTTTTCATTTGATAGTTGTCTGTTGCAAGAAATACAATGTGAATTACAATGAAGCTATAAAACGTGATGCAGAAATTTGTTTTTCATTTTGGATGACGAGCTTTTTTATGTTCTTTTGATGAATTCCAAAATCGAAAATGAAGCGTATTTTTCAGAATTCGAGTCGACACCTTGAGTCATTCGAAGATACGTTATGTTTAATTATATATATGGCTGTAGCAACACGTATGTTTCTAAAAACACTCTGATGAATAAATAAACACAGTGAAAGGTTATACTTAGGTGAACTGACTAAGAACCCGAGACTTATTACCACATTGTCATTTTGAGTAATGTTGTGGTGGTAATGATTACAGAAATAGAACATTCCACCTGTGTCTATAGTTGCATTGTGACCAGGGTGTTATATATCTAATATGTCTTTGCGTTCAAGGAGCCGTCTCACGCTTCATAAAAATATTGACGTTTTGTAGGATTTGAAGATAAAGAATGAATTCAAATCTGTACATCCACCTTATATACTCATTTTCTAAGGTTTGACTCAAATCATTTATAGGATTAGAAGTAGAGCGAAAATATCTATTCTTTATTCTTATATTCACAACGATAGAACCGCAGTAGGATTTAAGGTTATGAGTAAATATTAGAATGTGAGCGCATATTTGTCAATGGATTTCTTCTGCATTTTTACATTGCTGACTTTGCTTCTCACTATGTGCTCAAAGACATTTTTTACACATTTGGTAAAGAATTTCATATTT
The DNA here is from genome assembly GCA_921293015.1 of Phorcus lineatus. Classification (NCBI taxonomy): domain Eukaryota; kingdom Metazoa; phylum Mollusca; class Gastropoda; order Trochida; family Trochidae; genus Phorcus; species Phorcus lineatus. Next base: position 9,321,999 of record OV121083.1, read on the forward strand.
TTATATAAATTTTCATATCAGTTTTATGAGCTATATGATTTAGGCCTGTCTCAGTTTGATTCTCCATCTGACCAGCATCCCAAGAAAAAATCATCCCAAACTTACATTTATGCTCATTGAATTTTTCCTCTTTATCAAGTTACAATGTCCTTATTTGCCTAAAACTGAACTATAGTATTTAAAAAATATCATTAATAGATTTCTTAATGTCATTTCGGAAATAGTCATTTACCACAATCATTTTTCAGAATCTGGAATCATTCGGTTATTAGTTTATATATTACCTTCGTTTTACTTTTAACAGTTATTCATAAAACTTAATGATACTCTTATAGGTTTATGGTTAACAGGACATTCTTATGTTATTTCAGGTCCCTCATAAGTTTGCTGTAATACATCAGATATATATATATATATATATATATACGTTTTTTTTAAACTCATAATCAAAAACACTGTTACATGAATGCACTTGCTTTGACTTAATCCGAAATTATATATTTTGATCGATAACGATTACCTTGATTGTCAGGTGTAAGTAAAATTTAACTTTACACTATCGCTTTTATGCTTTTTTAATAACTAAGGAAACGTGATTGCCCAAATTTCAACATCTGACCCGATATTGCCTCTGAAATGAAGAACAAAACATTAATTTGTATTTTCATTTTTATCAATTTCGTTGCCAGTTATAATTTTGTTCACAAGTTTAAGGATGCTGTTCATCTTTGAAATACTGAATTTAACGGGGAGTAGACAGTATCGTATATCCCACGAGTGCCATAAAAAGATAAATAATCGATGTCATAATTATCTTATCATATTGGCCAATTTTCTTTATATTCCAATCATTTGTAAATCACATCGGATGGTTTTACATTTACATTAAGGAAAAACTATACGAAATTATCTATCTGTGGTTCTTTGAAATATCATGTTGTGTCCTCGTTGTGTATAACGTTTGAGAAAAGCATCACCTTTTTACATTAATGGACACTGATGGACATTCATGTACTTGGTAATCTCTCGACTGACTGCATAGCCTATCAATCTTGCAGTTCATCACGAAATGTCTCAGGGTCATTTTAAAGTGACTTACTGGGAGGTTTATGTTACAGTGATCTCATGAACACTTCGTGAATAGTTTCAAATGACACTCCTGAGGATGCCCTCATGTCGTCAATTCCAATGCAAGGCATGTCTCGAGCCCTTCACATCACTGTCTATTTCAAACATGTCAGCGTTTACTGTGTCAACTTTTGGTAGTAATGCCTTGCTGTAAAATGCTAAAAAAAACATCTTATGACAGACTCGATCAACTTAAAATTGGGCTCGCTTGCAAAAACTAATGTCAAAAAGTGCTGTCTTCATTGTAATGAGCTCGTGACTGCGAAAATTATTTCAACTTGGCCATAATTCCTGTTATCACTAGTAGCACATCAGTTATTCTCCAAAGTGTCAAATTCAGAGTGACATTAGAAATTATTAGATGGTTTCTCGTAGTAAAAGTGAAGGTATCATCTTGACTGACATCTCAAGAATCCCGGAATTCTATATGGAGTTGAATAATGCTGACGGCATTTGCATTCTACAGAGTTACCTATGCGTCATTCGTGACAAACAGTAAGTCTTAGACAGGTGTTCATTTTTATGTAATCCTCTGTGATCTGTCGTTAGACTTGGAAGTGAGTAGACTTAATGTTTTGGTTCTTGTATCTACAGAGATATATACAAAGATCTTTACAAAGAATTTGTGATCACATTTAAGTGAACATTAATTCAAAATGAACTACATTACGCTTTAAAAGTAACTGTTAACTTTATAAGTATTTTGGCTAATTAGTTGTGACTTTGTGTCAGATTATAGCCATTCATAAGTAAAACATTACATTACTGACAACTAAATAAACATTTAAATTTCGTCATTACATGTCGTTTAGACTATCTTCGATTTATGAGAATAGAGAGATAGAAGAAAAGAATGTTTATCGCCATGAAAGCAATTACAACTTTCGAAATCATAAACTGAGCAATAATCTGCGTAGTTTGGTAGCCATAAGCATATAAAGTAAGACAAACAACTTTAGAGTGCATATCAAATTTTGATGACTTCTATCTGAATCTCTCTAGTGATGAACAGACGTTACGATCCTAGAAAAACATATTTGGTTTGAACAACATTGAGTCAGAGGTTTCAAAATACAATGGAGAGCGACGTCTTCATTGTCTGCAGATAAAAGGCAATGAAACATTTTAATTGTGTATTGATACTCGGCAAAAAATCAACGCGTTCTGCACAAGAATGACGCCATTAATGACATAGAAAAAGACTGTTTATCAAAAAGTATAGTATTAAACTTTTCGTTAACATATTTTCCTTGATAAATTGTCACTAGCACAGATGTTAACATCGATTTTCTCATATTTGTTATTTGATCCATTATGAGAATTTATTATGTATTTCATGATTTGATTTATGCAAATACTTTTAATTTGATAAGTAGATAAGGGTCGATAAACTTAACGAATCATTTAGCTTTACCATCCAGCTGAGTAAGATTGTATCTATCCAAATGTCAGCGGTTGTTCTATAGTTTTAATTAGTCTTCAAATATAAATCATTTAATCCTGAATTTATCAGCCTCTCCCATTTTAATAAAATGTAATAGTCAAAACACTATCTACCAGAAATGGAAACATTTGTTGTCAACACAGAGAGTAACCCCGATTCTTTACAGACAGATGAAGAAGGCAAGAAATATTTGGTATATCGTAATGTCTTGATAAATTTTCCATGATAAAAACTACAATGTCAGACCATTGCACTCCGTCATACATATCCTCAAGTAATAATCTGAAAAATACTACAAGCAATACTTCCATCGGAAGATATCGCAATAATAAAAATGTCTTTTACGGATTGAACATCAGATGATAGATTCACAACGGTTTGCCATCACTGAGAATACCAATTACAGAATGATCTCATCCTTGTGTCTTCTGATATGATATATAAGAAGACTCGGCATGCCTCGAACTTTTCTTACAATAATCAACTCGCGTATCTGAAGTTACTTGAGTGATATTGTCTATCTATTTGTAAAATTAGCATATACATTGATGTACTTACGTGTTCATTATTCTTTTGACATGTTTTACAGGCACTTATCCTTTGAGGCTCTTTGTTCACCATATCAATAGGCTAACAAGTCCAACAGAGATTCAAGATCAAGGAAGCAATTACATTTCTTAACCTCCTCCCTGCTGGATTGTTTGGAGGTTTTTTTCAGAGAGGACCAAAACTATAGAATTCTAACAATTACGTCACATGGGCATACCTCATGTAAAGTTGTTCTCTACTTTATTATAATATTTTTTCATCAAAAATTAAAATATTTCTATGAATGATATATTTTCCTTGGGGGCGGGATAGCGCAGTGTTTAGCGCGTTCGGCTTCGGATCAGGAGGTCCGTGGTTCGAATCCCGCCAGGGGCTCGGCAACTTTGTCTGCAGTAGAGAATTGTTCTACACGCAGTCAGGTTTGGGTGCAATGCTACACTGAAATTCAGGGCAGTGCCACCCATGGTTCGCTAGTTCCAGCCGATGCTCGCAGGTTTCACCGCAATGCCAAGCCACAATAGTGTTGCGGGCTTTCTCCCTGCCATAATACTAGCAGCCGCGATATAAGTGAAATAATCGGCGTTAAACAACAACTCACTCACTATTTTTTCCTTACTAAATATTGTCATTATTTCTTTTAAAATATTCTAATAGTTTTCTCAAGTAGCTTATATATCCACTTGTCGATGAATGAAATGAAAAAATTCACAGGTCAAGACGTTGTACTACATTTTCACATTAGTCACATTATTTCGTCAATAACCATTTTAAAAGAAATTTGTTTACACCATTTTGTTCAGAATTAAATTTTGCACCAGAAAAAAAAATTAAGGTGCATGACTGGGATTTCGTTTCAGAAGACAAGCACTCGTTATAAGCGATGTTCATTGAAATGATAAAAAATTTACGTAATTCGCAGCAATGAACATTTATCACTGAACGATGCAATTTAATTTCGTGTTGATAATTTACCATATAACGTATCAATGGTTAACAAAATTACACTTAATTTTAGGAAATCTATTCACCTTTCTATGTACATGAGTATTTAGCATAAATTATTTCTTATTTTTTAACGTCCATCTTTCATTGTAATAGTAAACAAGTCGGATCGAAAAGACTTGATGACCTCGTTATAGCGCAAGTAGGTACGCCGATCACGGAGTTTATCAAGTCAAGATATCTAGAAATCACTTTCACCTTGTAAAAAATCCATTTAAATCGATAGTAAGCATACATTTTTGCAACTGAGCGTGGTAGGATTTACGTTAATTCGGTCTGAAATAGTCTTAAAATACAATCCAACATGAGCTTACACCGAATCGGGGAAACTGTCAACAAAGTCACGTGATGTCTGCGCCGATCATCAGACCTTATTTTGTCTGTTATTTTCGCAATAATTACGTGGTATTGGGCACACAAAATCTGACTGATGTTAGAAGTGTAATTCTCGATGATTCTTTTTAATTTTATGGATGAAATAACGCGTCTATTCATATGATACAAACAATTTGTTTGAGATGGTCTCCTTTTCAAAGTGTGTCACTGCGTGCCCTCCTTTTGCTGTCTCCATTGAAAATGACACCCGCGATTTTGTTTGAAAACGAATAATTTTCAGTGAAAAACAAAATTCGAAACTTAAAATCGTGTACATGAAGATCTCTACATGTGTATTCATACAAGTATTTATTGTTTACGCGATTAATTAATTTGAAATTCACGATTCTAGTGAGCGAGGCAAGAGTCAAATTCGCCGCAATGCAAACTAACCTATAAATATCGATCGATAAGAGTGTCACGTCATGTCAAACACGGTTCATGCATGACATTTGAACACAGTTTAATTTCTAGATTATCTGGTAGAAAATGTCTTCGAGTTTCATTGTGTATAAAAATTAAATCAATTTGATAAAATTACTCACTGAGATTGTTTTCATGACAGAATCCTGTTACGCGATCGCTTGTTGACATTATGCAAATTCATCGGGTCAAGGGCAATGAATGAAACACTGCTGTAAAGGTAATATTACGACATAAGAATTTGTTTTTGATTTATTTGGGGAAACTTCACTGTTTTTTGTTTCAGTTTATAAAATTTTATTAATTTATAAGACCCGTTATTTTCCTCAACGAACTGTTCAAAATACAGAAAGTTATTTACGACACTGCCGTAACGGAAATAACGTGTTGACAGCATATGGCGGGAACCGTTCAATGTATTTTTTATAAACAATTGCTTATTATGGCAGTGATTTTTATGACATTTTGGAATTATTGTGATATCTCGGAAGAAAAATCGATAAAGAATTCATTCATGTGAGGTTTATTTATTTTGGAAGAATGTGAGATTCTTGAAAAATTGAATTAAAATTAAGTGAAATATGGTGATTATTTTATTCATGTTTATCAAACAGCAATCTTTTGATCTTTTGATTTACTGACAAAATCGTATTATCTCCAAAACTTTCTAACGAAGAAATATTTGCTCTCATAACGTAACAGAAAGTTAAACTAGAATATTCTGAACAAAATGATACAACAACTATGTGCATTTCACGCACTTTAAAATGCATCTGATCACTATGAACTTGATTGGTAAAATCACTGTGAGGATAAAAAACGAGCACCCGCTCGTTCATTTGTGATTACAAACACTCTGAAGATTTTTAATTCATCACTTCTTTATAAAATGAATTTTCAGAGTAATAATATTTTCATCAAATGAAAGCCCATCGAATAGTGATTCAGAAAAGGTTTACTTTTTAGGATTAAAGAGACTTTGTCACTCACTTTTGTCAAATGTATTTCGAAGGAACAAATAAAATTGACATTTCAATATGTCAAAGTCTGTTCGGCTCCATATGGAGCCTACAGCAGGGAGAAGTTTAAGTGGATTTCTTTCTGAAAATGAAAACCTGTCAATATGACCTCTTTATACAGAATCATGATTAATTTTGTGTTTCGACTACATATATCGTGAATTTGGATTTTATCACTCTAATCAGACTTTTTCATTTTATTATTTTATTCTCAGTTATATTTTAGAGAAATGTTTTCAAATCAGGCTTTGTTATTACATTAAGGTTGATATTTTCAAGCAGATTTGTAATTTTTCATTTCAATAAGTTTAATCACTTGTATACCTCATCACCTCAGTTATAACTCTATTAGAAATGTTCTGATTAGAATTACTTAATGATCACATTTCCACGATTACCATGTAAGATAATTGTTTATCTGAGAATAATGTCTTTATCTTAATGTTCTAATATTAATAACTAGATATTATCTTTAAAGAAGGCTTGCCATTGGTAAATATGTTATTTTAATGATATCAGAAACATCGACATTATAAGATTTTATTACACATTGAGATGTTATTTTATCTTATGTTATCTTAAATAGTTTGTGTTTTTTTAATAGGAAACGTGTACAGAAAAAATGTAACCTTAGTTCAGCAATTCCTCATACTCATAATTTTTTCGATGATTTTTTAGAATATCTTTTGCACGAACAATAAATAATTTGATGAGATTACATCGTTTTTGATGAATAATGTCAATTTTTTATTTATCATATTTACCAATTTGTTGTTATTGAAGTTAGATTTATTATTGGAGTTGAAAGATTGCTTTGCTGTCACAGCCATCTCATGATGTCATTCAATTGTTTCCAACGTAATGGATGACGTCATATGAATAATGATCAGCAATTAAAGTCTGTTGTTACACTGAGTAGAGTCGCAATGTTTCATCTTAGGCTATGGATGTTATTTTCACCCATGAATTGAAATATATTGAAAATATGATAAACGGTTTCTATTTGTAAGACTTACGTATAATAGTAATACAAATATTCTTTTGAAAAAGTTTTAAACTGTTTAGGTTTCAGTAAATTTAAAGGTCAAATTTTGCCATTTTAAGGTAAACATTGTTCATTTGAGTATAGTAATCTATTTTGACATTAAAAAGTTGTTTATGGAATAAAATCGTTTGAATCATATAAGGAGGATCCGATAACTTTGAATTAAAGTGAATAGATACAATTTCGTTTCCTGAATTCTGTTCACCAGATCTAGAATATTCGGAATGAGGATCTTTAACTGTTGTGAAGATTCTTGTATGACTATCATCCTCCCTCTTTGAACGATATTTTTTTACATTAAAGAATATTGGTTATAGACAATAGGCATGATATTTTCTTGCTGAAACGTCTGTGTTTGGATTTAGACCATTGATTAATAAAAGATATCCAAATTAAACGTATATACAATTTTTTTACCTTTTTTAGACTTGTTGCCTAGTCTTGTTCCTCTCAATCTCTGCATTAACTGGCCTCGGGCTTTCTGGGTTTTTTAATGAATCTTTAAATGATGTTTCAAGTTTTCATGTAAAGTATGTAGGTGTTATATAGATTCCGTCATAAATGGATGCAGTGTGTTTGTTTTGGGTAACTATACTGCAGGTGCTTGGAGTCATTATTTGATAGCATAATCAATCTTTAAAATGTTTTCGTATCAATTTCCTAAGACAATGTACGCGTTAAATGACTGAATATTGTTCAAATCACGTTCAACCCCAAATCACTCCCTCACTCTATGACAATGTGATAGGTTAGTAGAATCATTAATTCTTCTTTGTTCAATTGCATTTATATCAACCCCTTAAGCATTGTATCTATTGTGGATTGAAATATAATGTCTCAACTTGTAATCTGTCTGGGAAACGTTAATGCCTATGAAATTAGTGAAATGAATATCGCATATGTTATCAATCTATTTCCTGGACGTAAATGAGTAAGGGTTCTCTTGTCGAACGTGACCTGATAGTGAATTTCTCTCTCTGGTTATATGAGAATTAGGCATTTGAGACAAAGTTTTTATATAGGGAATGTTGGACCCTAGATACATTTGATTAAATCCCTTGATCATGATTAGATTATAAATGAGTGATATTGACAACAACAACAACAGTCAAGCGATGATGGACATTACAGCATGTGTTACTGATAGGTTTTTTAAATGCAATCTCAGAAATAAAGGTATTAATAAGACTATCTTGGTGACATACACTTTGTTTCCGACACAGGTGTCCCATTTCATAGTTTGCTTTGCTTCGAAATACTTTTGAGAAACATAATCTAGAAATGACTTTACGATTACTGTTATTTTAAAGACACTTTGGCAAGTTTTAAATTTTCTGATTGCTTAAATTTGCCCCACTTCATATTTGTTTAAACAAGTTATAATTTCTTAAAAAGTGAAATATTTATTTACATATAATTTAAATCATTTTAATAAACCAGCACATTTTGGTTTAAATTTCAAGCAATGGCTGTATTGTATTGTATCTTCAATCAAAATCAAAATCAAAATTATTGCTATTCTTTTGGAATGCTTATCTTCTATTTCATTAAATCGTTTATTAATCAAGCTTGTATTTCTATTGTGCTCTCATTGCTCTCAATTTACTGAAAAAGATTAATCTTTATACCATCCATCAGAAATTTATACACTTAATGTCAACCAACGAGTCACTCGTTGATATTGTTTCTGATATATGCGATTTCAGTTGTTACCAGAAAGAGATAATGAAGTAATGTCTACAAGCACATTAGATTCAATGTTTGATTTCTAGATACAGTTTCACATGTAAACCATGTGCTCAGGGAACTGGGGAGAGCGTGTTGTAATCAGATTCAGCAGTCATAATCAAACGCACACGGCAGTTAAGAAACGTGTTAGGGAGACATGATGCTTCAGTGTTGATAAACGTGACCTATTTGACTTAGTTACATTAGATATTTCATAACTATAGAATGTAGCAAGTATTTTAGAGGATATAAAATAACATTCAGATCTATTTACATGATTTGAAATAAAGATAACTAAATGTTATTTTTTTTCATTTCACAACGCGTGTAATTAAAGCATTGATCAAGGAAGGCCCAGGTAGATTGACAGTGCATGATATAGTTATTCGATCGTTTAATAATGCCAACAGAAGATTGAAATTCGGCCTTGCAGTTCCTTTATTTTGTTTTCATTCTATGTATACTTAGATTTTTTATGAGCGACAATTTGATTGCAAGAGAAAGAATAACATTAGACAGAAATAACAGAATTTTAACTAATAAGTCATCAGTTAACAGTCATCAACCAGCAATTATATCTATGCAAAGATAAGGACGGTTTTGTATGTGACATTTTAATGTTAATCAATGGATATTTTCTGCATATGTAAGATATTAAGATATACACCATTCTTGTCAACCAAATAGAACATAAATTTAAGTCACATTTGGTTTAAACATATTTTTATTCAATAAAGAATCTGGTTCGGCAAACAAGCAAAACTCTGCTTATGCTAATGCCTCACCAGTACATACATCAGATAAATTAATGCACAAGAACTAGACACAAAATATGACATTATAAAGTACCATCAAAATAAAGTATCTGTACAACATGTGCTTATTTATATATATGTTCTTTGCAGCTTGACTTCATTTATGATAACACTATTAGCGGTATTTATCAAAGCGTTTGGTCTTAATGATGTATTGATGAAGGGACTTTACTATTTGCAAATTGACGTCATTAGCTGTTTGAGGTGTTCCGTATAACACACTTTGGAGGCTATAGCCATTTGCATAGAAAAATGAATTATTTCTGGCAACCATATACAGCTCACATGTAAACAGGTAATGTACAACATCTTCATTGTGATACCCACAAGCGCATTCAGGAGTGTTTGAAATATGTCTATTTACTTTATCTGCGTTTAGATCACTGCACCCAAGCTTAAGTCTACTATGTATAATCTGACAGAAACGACTTCCATAATTCAGATCAAGATAATTGCTATTTGCTTCTTCATTTTTCAGCAGACATTTAAATTCACTTATGGTGTTTGCTTGCAGGAATTTATCAGGTAATGAATTCCACATCTTTATCGTGTCAGGCAGGAAAGATTGTTCATATAATTTAGTTGCACAGTTCGTTGTCTGTAACTTGGACTGGTTTCTTAGATTGTAGTGACTGTTTTCGGAGACAGTATTAGGAATTAGATTGCAGAGGTAGTCCCATTTGAATGATAGCCGTCTCGTTTTCTTTCTTGTGTTTATGTATCAAATTATGTTTCAGTTTTTAGCTCTTTGAAAAAAAATTCATAATTAATTTTGATATCGTATTTGTATCTTTCTTAATATACTAATTTAGCATTTATGATCTGTTATTTAAGGGACAATTAAAGCTAAGACTAAACTAAAAAAGTCGTTTCAGTCATCTTGTCACTCTCTCTCTCTCTCTCTCTCTCTCTCTCTCTCTCTCTCTCTCTCTCTCTCTCTCTCTCTCTCTCTCTCTCTCTCTCTCTCTCTCTGTGTCTCTGTCTCTCTATCTCTCTATCTCTCTCTCTCTCTCTCTCTCTCTCTCTCTCTCTCTCTCTCTCTCTCTCTCTATCTATCTATCTTTCATTATTATAGCATTATTATTACTAATGGGTAAAGACAATCAATTGTAAACAGAAGATATCGGTGTCATCTCTTATTTAATTTTCATTATTCTGTTTTCAAAGTGGATATCAATGTTTTTAAATATGAACGATGCAGAATCATTTTGCTCGAATCAGATGTGACACAAATAAATTGATGAACAAGTAGTACTCATCTAAGAGAAACTGTAATCCGTGTATGCTTAATACTAACTTAATACCAACAGATATCTGCTATCAGATAATTCATTATTTCATTGTAATTGATCAAAACCCATTATTGCAATTACCTGTGAAAGTAGTATAATCCTCATTTGCTCAGGAGACACATGTTATCTCCTGTAATTAATATTTACTCGTCTTATCACTTTCGAAACAATTTATTTAATGGCAAGCATAATACTGGAGATAAAGGGTTCAAAGTACAGCAGGAAGAACCATCTTAGTCCGCCGGCCCAGAGGGGTCCCCATGCACCCCCCCCCCCCCCCCCCCCCCCCCATGGCAGACTGAGACTAACTTTTTTTGAAGCCTTGACATGTCTATTATGCAAATTTGACTGGTAACAGTGTATAAACTGGGACGAAATGTGTCATTTTTACATATTTCCATGGGTACCCCCCTCAGCCACTTATTCTCTGAAGCGTCACACCAAAAGGTGGATATCCCCATATCTTTGGTTCTAATTATCATAGAACCACCATAATCTTGGTATCTAAATGTATGTTTATAAGGTCACTGAATCCATTGACAGACATTTCAGATAGCTACCATAGGTCATTTGTACGAAATTTTAGGTTTCCATTACAAAAACTCATCATTCATGACTTCGACCGGTCACAATTCTATTTTCTCTTCTCTACAGTTAATGAATATCATTTTATTTTACATTATTTGCACTGATAGTAGAATTATGAGTACCTGTAACCATTTTGTGTACCTATGTGTACTTATAACAAACAAATTAAGTGTCCAAAAGCAAACCAAGGGACCTACCGTTAATCTACTATCATTGAAATACACCAACTCAGCCTTGGAAATTTTTTTTTTCTTCCTCTCTATAGTTAATGTATATGATTTTATTTTACATTATTTGCACTGAGAATAGAATCTTGAGTACTTGTAACCCTTTTGTGTACTTATGTGTACTTATAACACATAAATTAAGTGTCCAAAAGTAAACCAAGGGACCTACCGTTAATCTACTATCATTGAAATACACCAACTGAGCTTTGGAAAAAACTATTTTTTCTTCTCTACAGTGAATGTATATCACTTTATTTTACATTATTTGCACTGAGATAAGAATATTGAGTACTTGCAACCCTTTTGTGTACTTATGTGTACTTATAACACATAAATTAAGTGTCCAAAAGTAAACCAAGGGACCTACCGTTAATCTACTATCATTGACATACACCAACTGAGCTTTGGAAAAAACTATTTTTTCTTCTCTACAGTGAATGTACATCACTTTATTTTACATTATTTGCACTGAGAATAGAATATTGAGTACTTGCAACCCTTTTGTGTACTTATGTGTACTTATAACACATAAATTAAGTGTCCAAAAGCAAACCAAGGGACCTACCGCTAATCCACTATCATTGAAATACACCAACTCAGCCTTGGTAAAACACTATTTTTTCTTCTCTAAAGTTAATGTATACTATTTTATTTAACATTATTTGCACTTAGAGTAGAATTATGGATACTTGCAACTCTTTTGTGTATTTGTGTACTTATATCAACCAAGGTTAAGTGTGCAAAAGCTAACTAAGGGGCCTACAATTAATCTACTATCATTGAAATACACCAAATCAGCCTTGGAAAAAACTCACAATTTTGTATTTTGTTTTACTGTTTTACTTCTAAATCATTGGGGATTTAAAGGGTTCAAAGAAGAAAGATAACACATAGGTATTAATTCCGTCATTACACACTTCACAGGCATGTAGTACAGGAGTACATTCTTGCAAATTATTCATTTTTAATCTCCATATGACTGTTTGAATCAGCTGCTTTTTGGACATCAGCAATTTATCAAAATCCTAGTTTTAAGAGAGAGCATCATCATCAATAACATCACCATACACCACACACCACAACAACGTTCATTATCATCCTCAAAGCTGTCACGTTGCGGGGCCTTGATGTCGACCAACTCTCTAGGAAGAGCGCACTGGCTCTAGCTTCCCACCCATAAGAGTCGAACTATGTCTCTCATCAGCAACAAGAACAACAGACATTTGAACAGAGATGTATTCTATAGAGCCTCCTGCTAAATGAAATGCATTGTATGATACTCTAGGCTTTTGATGGTATCATGACAGTGTCCATGTTACATTGTTTGACTCATGTTCACAGCAATAGACATTCAGTTGCAGACAGCCAACTTTATCAATAGTTTCTGTCAGGTCCACCATAGACAGCAAAATAAATCCTTATAGGTCTTTTATAAGTGATATGTACATAAGGAAGACACACTTTATCTTAAAATTCACGTTCCTGAGTACATCATTACCTTGCAATGAGCCTAATTCGATGAGTCCAGCTTCAAGTGGGATAAGAATGTCTGAGAAACAACTTCCATCCATTTACTTGCCACGCATCCTTATATATGATCATTCCACTCGGTATGTTCTTATGACTATGATATGGTTTTTATATCTATCATAGGTCTTTTATAAGTGATATGTACATAAGGAAGACAAACTTTATCTTAAAATTCACGTTCCTGAGTACATCATTACTCAATCCGGTTGGTTGTAGGATATATGAATTTTGGTACATTTAACCACAACAAGTAAACATTAAACAATAGTGAGGAAACCTAATTATCAAGATTAATCATATGAGAATGTAATACAATATGGATTTCCAGTAAATGCACATTTGAAGGCACCTTGCTCACCAAACAAATCTGATGGCACAACCTAAGAGCCACTTGATCTGACAATGAAAACTTTGAAGTCACCGTAGAAACGAGAAACTTAATGCTGTAATTTTATCAATAGATATATGAAACAAAATATGTCTGCATCTCTAGACAACAGAACTGCAGTGGTTACATGACAATCCGCAAAAGGCCTAAAGTTACTATCACACATATATGATGTATCCATGTGGTTAAGTTGTGCTTTCTTCAGCAAATCAACACAGAAGGTGCTTAATAGTAATCTAGGTTTCAACATTCAGTCTAACCACATTTGATCTGGAAGTTTCAATGAAGGCATGTCCTATCACATGGCATAACAATGATAGATATAAAAACCATATCATAGTCATAAGAACATTCCGAGTGGAATGATCATATATAAGGATGCGTGGCAAGTAAATGGATGGAAGTTGTTTCTCAGACATTCTTATCCCACTTGAAGCTGGACTCATCGGATTAGGCTCATTGCAAGGTAATGATGTACTCAGGAACGTGAATTTTAAGATAAAGTGTGTCTTCCTTATGTACATATCACTTATAAAAGACCTATAAGGATTTATTTTGCTGTCTATGGTGGACCTGACAGAAACTATTGATAAAGTTGGCTGTCTGCAACTGAATGTCTATTGCTGTGAACATGAGTCAAACAATGTAACATGGACACTGTCATGATACCATCAAAAGCCTAGAGTATCATACAATGCATTTCATTTAGCAGGAGGCTCTATAGAATACATCTCTGTTCAAATGTCTGTTGTTCTTGTTGCTGATGAGAGACATAGTTCGACTCTTATGGGTGGGAAGCTAGAGCCAGTGCGCTCTTCCTAGAGAGTTGGTCGACATCAAGGCCCCGCAACGTGACAGCTTTGAGGATGATAATGAACGTTGTTGTGGTGTGTGGTGTATAGTGATGTTATTGATGATGATGCTCTCTCTTAAAACTAGGATTTTGATAAATTGCTGATGTCCAAAAAGCAGCTGATTCAAACAGTCATGTGGAGATTAAAAATGAATAATTTGCAAGAATGTACTCTTGTACTACATGCCTGTGATGTGTGTAATGACGGAATTAATACCTATGTGTTATCTTTCTTCTTTGAACCCTTTAAATCCCCAATGATTTAGAAGTAAAACAGTAAAACAAAATACAAAATTGTGAGTTTTTTCCAAGGCTGATTTGGTGTATTTCAATGATAGTAGATTAATTGTAGGCCCCTTAGTTTGCTTTTGGACACTTAACCTTGGTTGATATAAGTACACAAATACACAAAAGAGTTGCAAGTATCCATAATTCTACTCTAAGTGCAAATAATGTTAAATAAAATAATATACATTAACTTTAGAGAAGAAAAAATAGTGTTTTACCAAGGCTGAGTTGGTGTATTTCAATGATAGTGGATTAGCGGTAGGTCCCTTGGTTTGCTTTTGGACACTTAATTTATGTGTTATAAGTACACATAAGTACACAAAAGGGTTGCAAGTACTCAATATTCTATTCTCAGTGCAAATAATGTAAAATAAAGTGATATACATTCACTGTAGAGAAGAAAAAATAGTTTTTTCCAAAGCTCAGTTGGTGTATTTCAATGATAGTAGATTAACGGTAGGTCCCTTGGTTTACTTTTGGACACTTAATTTATGTGTTATAAGTACACATAAGTACACAAAAGGGTTACAAGAACTCAAGATTCTATTCTCAGTGCAAATAATGTAAAATAAAATCATATACATTAACTATAGAGAGGAAGAAAAAAAAAATTTCCAAGGCTGAGTTGGTGTATTTCAATGATAGTAGATTAACGGTAGGTCCCTTGGTTTGCTTTTGGACACTTAATTTGTTTGTTATAAGTACACATAGGTACACAAAATGGTTACAGGTACTCATAATTCTACTATCAGTGCAAATAATGTAAAATAAAATGATATTCATTAACTGTAGAGAAGAGAAAATAGAATTGTGACCGGTCGAAGTCATGAATGATGAGTTTTTGTAATGGAAACCTAAAATTTCGTACAAATGACCTATGGTAGCTATCTGAAATGTCTGTCAATGGATTCAGTGACCTTATAAACATACATTTAGATACCAAGATTATGGTGGTTCTATGATAATTAGAACCAAAGATATGGGGATATCCACCTTTTGGTGTGACGCTTCAGAGAATAAGTGGCTGAGGGGGGTACCCATGGAAATATGTAAAAATGACACATTTCGTCCCAGTTTATACACTGTTACCAGTCAAATTTGCATAATAGACATGTCAAGGCTTCAAAAAAAGTTAGTCTCAGTCTGCCATGGGGGGGGGGGGGTGCATGGGGACCCCTCTGGGCCGGTGGACTATCTTGCTTTTATCGTTCATGTCCCGCATTCACTCTTTATTTTCCACAATTAAGTGTACATTGATTGCATTGATTTTGTGCTCGCGATACTGCCCAGTCACAGTGAAATGCGTGTTCAAGCGATGTTACATTTTAAACTGGTCAGCGTCAAGCAGGAAGAAACATCTCCAATCTTATGGGTGCAAGATACTTATTTGAGATATGATTGTTATTCAATCATACTCTTTGGGGGAAGTAGTGGGTACTGTAGCACTACGTTGTCGTTATAACTTCAAAACCGTTCATGATTTCACAAAAAACATTTGTTTTTAATCTGGAAGAAAATACGAGGATGATACTTGAAATGATCCATTGTGCCCATACAAGTCTGAAGTATTCTTTGAAACCTCTCGTGTTATCGAAGCAACTTGATGAAACAGGATGCGATCTTGGACAATACGATACCACGTTGATAATACCTCGCTCCTCTCGTCTGTGTTGTCACAGACTGTCAAAATGCAATTTCTTAATCACTACGAGGGCAATCATGTTGGTGTTCATTTTTTTTCATACGATGCTCTAGGGCAAAGTATCACTTTTGACATTCATGTCATAAACAATGCTTTTTGCATTCAAAATGTGACACATGTGACGACGGCGGATAAACCGCCAATGCGTGGAGATTGATTTTGATATTTTCTACTTTGGTAGTAAATAGAATATCATATTGAGCCCATGACATACTATGTTCAAGATACTCGTGCCTAAATGTAAGTATTATGAATGCTTGTCGTGTATTTTTGCAGTTGAAATGGAGTTATTTTTCCTCAATAGCCATTGATTGGTATTTTTTTTATTTTCTTAATGTCATGATCATAAAAACATCAGAGATCATGATGCAGAGGTACAATGTAGAGTTATTTTCGATCAAAGGCTCGATAAAAGGATTTTCATATCATAATTTCTAACGAAAGAAATATTCAGGATTTGCAAGATTATATAATTACAGAATGAGTTTGTTAGACGTTTTTCGGCGATTCTGATAGGACGTGAGCTCCCAAAAACATGCAACCATTCAGAAAAAATGTGCATTCATACCTCGTGCATTCATACATTGTCGTCACAATCTAACAGAACAAATTGACTCGACGGCTAGTCCGGTAATGAAAACAACGCTTTACTTTGGTTCTTTTGCAAAGTACGAAATGTACACATCTCATCATCTCCATAACTTTATAACCACATAATACTTTTGGTTCCCAAGAGAAACTATTACCTTAACCGAAAACTCTTGATTTTAAAAACTACGAGTCCTGAAGTTTCATAGCTCGAATCGTTTCGCAAACGGTAGCCATTTTAAATGTAACGTGATAAGCTAATGAGGGTTATTCCAAAATTGGTTAAGTTAAGACGAACTTTGATTGCATGAGCGCCAATGCTGATGTCAACGAAATTATATCATCCTCCGTTTTAGTTCAAGAATTTCTCAATTTTGACTCCTCCATGAATAGTTGTGTATGTAATTTTTGCAATGTTGATGACGTAACTTTATGTCATGTATATTTGGAATGTACTGTAACCCAAAACCTTTGTTTTAACAAAATCCTTGGTTTGGTTTGGATTCAATGGAAATAACCCATAGCTAGTTCATATCGTTTTTCAGCTAAAGGATATATTAATATTTCAGCATTGAAGAAATTAAATCAAAACTTGAAAAATGTTATCAAAATTTTGAAAGATATTTACACTGTTGAAAAATTCATATCCAAAAGAAATTATAATTTTGCTCAAATTACAGACAAGTGGTTCCCACTATTCCCAATATTTGATCCATAATCATTCCTAAGGTCTGTCCATATCTTTGCCATGTCTCTTTCACATATTAACTTATATTACTATTTATATAATGATGAACAATAATGTACTTAGCTTATAATATATCAGCTACAATTTACACATGTAAGTTATATGAATATTATAATATTATATGATGTACTATTTGTATCAAACTATGGAATCAATAAAAATGTATAGTTGTGTGTAACAAGCTGCAAACAGACGTTCACGACGATTGTTCAAGATATGTTAAAAATTATACAGAAAATCTTTTGAAATAGATTTGATATGGTGAGTGAGTGAGTGAGTTGGGGTTTAACATGTTTTGAACAATATTTCAGTTATTAAACACGTGGACGACAAGCATCAAAAAGAGAGTGGACAGGTCAGGGAGAAAGGGATCGACAGGATGAGGGAAAAGACAGAAAGAAAGTAATTATAAGGATTGCATTACACGACTTTATACAATTTGTTGCTGTTACACATCGATAGAGGCATAACAAGTGTAAAACAATCCTTAAATACGTAAGACATACGGCAGACATAACAGAGTTAATCTCTTGTGGTTCTTCTGTTGACATTTCGGTAAGTTTATTCCTGTGCTGTAATATGATAAAATTAAGAGTAACCTTTACCACTGAAAGTATGTAATCAGAAAATATTAAGAAGTGTACCATTAGTTCTAATACAAGTAAGAGAAACTTTTCAAATTTTGTTTCAAGTTATTGGCACAAGTCGTGGTTATCACATTTTCTGATATGTTAACTTGTTTACTGTGAGAAACACCTGGGTGCCTATTCTCGAAAGTATCCTAGCTACGATATATCTTAGCTATTTGGGACAGAAGTTAGGATATCCTAGGTCTAGGATAGTTTCGAGAATAGGCACCCTGACCCAAGAAAACAGCTTAAAAGCCAACCCTCGATTAGAACTTTGCCTTCTTAAAAAATTCTTGATTGTTTTACATTTGTAATATGTGTAAATGCCCTTCTGTCACTTTCAATACTTTAACATACTTTAAAAGTCAACTGAAATTCCCCATGGCAACTGTTGTGATTCATTCAAATGTATTCGAATTTGACAACGATGTAACTATAAATTTCGGCCGATTAACAACTTAAATGCGGCTTTATAAAAACACCAGCTGATTAGCACCAGCAACAGAACTGAAAGGGCCCGAGGTCACTGAAACGTGAGTCCTGCCGCGTGACGTATGAGGAGTGACGTATGGTGCCCCTATTCCCTCGTTATATAATAAAGAACTTTCTTACTTCCTTATTTACTTTGGAGATTTTACTAGCGCTTCCAGCGGAACGGATTGCACACTTGGGCCCGAGGGGTCTTTAGAAAGTTCCAAAAGGATTTTCAGAAGAAGATTTTGATACCATAGCCAAAGGTTGTGAATTCTAAAATTTCTAAATTTGGAATGAATTAAATAGAAATAAGATGGAGAAGGTAGGGGAAGAAGAATGGGATAGCGATGCATGTGGTTTAAAGTTTTATGTATAAGTTCAGAGCGCTGAGGCCCGAAACCAGTTTACAAACATATACAACCATTCCCGATCTTCCCGCGATTTACAGCCTGTTGAACACAGGTACCCTCCTGTAATCAAGAAAGTTCTAAAACTGAGCATCACGCTGTTATGCACGTAAAGATACATTGGTCGTTTGGTAGCCTTTGTGAGATTGTAGATTCTGATGTTTGATGGATGTGGAAAACGAAGCCTGTTGTGCTTTCCTCTGAATCCTTGGATCCATGAGACGAGTTGGGCCAGTTGTCCTTTATATATTGCAGTGAGGTTGATCGAGCTTGTGATGGGTTTAGTTTCTTGAGGTTTGGGTTGATGCGGGGTGTTGGTAATTGAGGTATGAGTATAGACGACTAAGCTTCTGATTCATCTATAGGGTTTATTGTGTCTTGAAACTTGTACACAACTTGGCACCATCACTGACAAACACTTGAGACTTGCTTGATTGACAATGATGTGTATTGTTGCTCAATCCTTGTACGGTTTGATTGACTGTAAATTAAATAAAATACCTATTAAAATCGTGTTACACAATATCTTTCTGTTGTTACTTACATTTTCCTACATTTACAAAGCACAAATTATGTATTAAAAGCTTAAAACTTGTTGAAACTACGCTTTAAATAAAACTTAAGGTCAAGGTCACTCACAGTTAGCCTGGTTAATCAAGCGTGACCACCGAGCAACTATCAACTTTTGACATTTACATCAAAATTACAGCTCAACAAAACTTTAATTGAGGTATGAGGTTGGTAAAAGTGTTAGGCTACAATCAATTGTAACCAATGTTAAAGGAATGGGCTACAATTGATTGTAACTCTGCAACTGCTTTGTCGAACAGGCGCCTAATAAACTTATTAAGAAGTATCCCTTTTATTTAAAGTTTAATTTTATCTTCGGACAAGTTACACTTCATATCGAAAATAAGATTATTCATTGAGAATCACATATAACAATACGTGCAATTCATTATTGGTTGAACTCTAAGTATTAAACTTTTTTATATAAACTATATAAACCGGGCACAGGGATCGTCACACTCCTATCGTAGTGAATATTACGACAGACGGGGGAGATGACATAATGAGGCAGTAACAAATCAAATTTATGAATTCTTCCAGTAAAGCTAATGTCCCTATTTGGCTCTTGTATTAGCTTACAAATAGAGAGAAAACCAAAGAGCAGGAGTTTTAGTGGCTGCCTAAATGGTCACTCATTGTGCGCGGTTTCAAGTCACGCTCTGATTATTTTGTCAAAATTAATTACAATTTTTATTTCCCATTTTTTAACTCATTTGAGTCTCATAAGTAATATGATTACAGATAATAATTTGCAATGAACAAAATTATGCGTTACGCCTCCTCTTCATTGTCAATATGTGTTATTTATGCCTTGCAAAAAAAAGTGCAATAGCCAAATGTACATTTGTGTCTGTTACATGTACTCAATCAACTCGCCACGCTCTGTGAATATAACATTTTAATTATTCTGAATGGAAAGATATTTTGCCGAAAATTTAAGCATTATGTGTGGTCAATTTTTGTGA
The DNA here is from genome assembly GCA_921293015.1 of Phorcus lineatus. Classification (NCBI taxonomy): domain Eukaryota; kingdom Metazoa; phylum Mollusca; class Gastropoda; order Trochida; family Trochidae; genus Phorcus; species Phorcus lineatus. The sequence continues at coordinate 9,342,776 of OV121083.1, forward strand.
CTTTTCAGTTTGTTTGTTTACATTACGGAAATTTGTTAATATGTTTTGATTCGTTCTTAAATTCCTTACATGCTTTTTTGAACCAAAAACAGGAATTTAATTTCAGACTGGAATTTGATAAGAAAAAATGCAAAGAGACTGCATGCGCATAATGAGGCCTGTAAAGTTTAGCAAAGACGGAAGGACACAGCCTATTGCCCTGGAAGCAAGACGCTGTGCTCGTTGCAGGCATAGATGAACAGTTAATGTTCCCCTGTAGAGACATGACGTGAGAGGCGTAGGTATTTTGTGGACCAAACTTGTTCAAACTCTGAAGTGAAAAAATATCATCATTACGCTTCTGGTATATACAGCATTGAGTAATGAGACCAAGATAGAACAAAAGGTATGAAGATTAGAGAAGTTGGGTTTTTATATACGGATTTACGATTGAGGTCACGGTTAGTTGCTTCATTGCATATTTCCAATGAGTGAGAGAGGTTACATTACGAGAAGCGAGGACCAGAACAGACGAGAGGAACTTGATGCTGAGTTTGTCTGATTTTGTGTTAAAGTGTTGTGAATGTTTTTACACTTACATGTACATACATAACATTCCTTTCGCATCAGAAATAACCATCTTAGACGTTATTAATATAATACTATTACCTAACTTACTTATTACTTAAGGTACTTATGAATACCTCTTTTTACAATAACATAATCGGTGCTTATGATTACATAATCTACCATAACTGTGCGAAATACCCAATTCTGATTGGCTGCTGTGAAAAATCAGAGGGTGTTTCATCTGGTTATACAGTCTTCTGTTTACTTCGTTTAACGCGCATGAATTCGCTACAATATTCTCCAAATACTTGTGTGCCGACACTTTTTATGAAGAAAAGAATTATTATGATGATTTACATGGCACAGTATCTTGAACAAGTTTTACCAAGGTATGCAAATGCTAACCGCGGCCAAACCCAGAAAAAAACTGACAGTTTACATTATGATTATTAAGGCAGGCATTCAATAGCATGGCGTTAGGCCTAGTGATGGTCTTGCAAAAGTTTAAACGGACAGAATATCATATCTAATAACATCAACATACACAATGTACTTGCCTCAATCTTTATTTAAAACACCTTTGCCATGACACCGTCGTCAAGTTTTAATATCTTGCAGAAATTATTCCGAATGCTGACGCCGATCGCGAAATACTTGCGTTTTCTAAAAGGGGTTTAACCTCTCTGTGTCCCACATGGGGTAATGCAGCCATCCGTAGTTAACTAACTAACAATGGAGGGATTAACAAAGGATTACGAGCTTGGGATCTGTTCTTGAATTTTATTTCATTTTGATACGTATGCATTTACATATACATAAGACATCAATTGTTTCAATAAATAAAATGCACATTGAATTTCATTTCGTATACAAGCATGTACACCAACAATACATTACTTCGAAACAATGTATATGCCAACAATAAGAGATACATCATCTGCATTTTCAATAGCAGTTATTCTTCCTTTTAGCAGATTGTCCTTTTCAACATTCAAGATGTTGTCAAGGTGGCGATACATCTTCCGTTTCTGTCTGTGTCGTCCATCCCCACTCAGCTGCTGAATCATGATCTCAGCAAAACATTGTTCATTCTGAATCATGTCGACAAACTTCTTCAGCTTGGAATGCCACCCTTCAAGATGATTTGTGGTCCGGAATCCCTCTGTGTCGAAATCATTCCAAATCACAGGACGATCTTTTTCTACCCACTGTGTTGTGACATAGTCGGTAATGTACACATATGTATAGCGTTAAACCACAAGATCACCAAGTCTGACAAGAGGAAGAGCAGCTCCCTTTACGAACAAGGACACGCTCTCACCAGACTTCCCAAATACGTCATCTCTGTATGAATGTCAGTCATTGGAAACTGTGCACATCCATCGGTGACACAGAGCAGCCGACTTAACGCCAAAGAATATAGTTCACAAATATTAATTGTTATGGTAGAATGGAGATAAACATACTGTGTTTGGAAATCAAAGGCATATAACGGAGTTATAATAGCTCCACAGTATGTTTATCTCCTAAATCACAAACATTAATCACATTTGGTATTTGGTACACACTTTAGCTTTTTTTCAAAAATGATTGTAAAAGCCTACGGCTGATAATGAGCCACCTTATTTTGAGACTTGAATCGTGATTGTTTAAAAATGTATGCTAGTATCAACCAAATATCACAAATTGATGTCATTGAAAATGGGACGTCAGGTAAAGTTGTTCATTAACTTGCTTTAGAAATTGCTGCAAAAGCATGTAATGGATCAAGTTTATTAGCTGAGATAAAAATGTAACTTACAGCTACTACTATGTTTTTCATAATTTCTTATGAAAATAATCATTTTTTGAACTTTGAAATCGTCACCAATTCTTAACAGACTGATTTACAGACGCATTGTTTGATCAACATAAACTCTTCAAAAAAAGAAACTTGACACTGACTTTCAAAGTTCAATATAAAGACCACAGGTGCAAGTTAAACATTGAAATGAAAACTAAAACGCTGTTTGAAGATCTCTGTTCAGTAAATTTTATTCAGAATAAGCATGATCTTTAAATGCACAGGTGCACAAGTGTTTCAACATCACAGGGGTGCACAAATGTCAGTATCGGGTATGGCCACCATTGGCATTGATTATTGCTTGGCACCGATGACCCATGGATGCAATCAAGTTGTCAATCACAGCCTGTGGAATGTTCTGCCATTCGTGCTGAAGTCCTGCAAGAAGTCCTGGAAGTGTTTGGGGTGATGGATTCGTACTGCGCACGCGTCGATCCAGTTCGTCCCAGAGATGCTCAATTGGTGACAAATCTGGTGACCTGGCTGGCCATGGCAATGTCTGGACATTGTTACGCTGTAAAAAGTCTTGACAAACACGTGCAACATGTTGTCGAGCATTGTCCTGCTGAAAGAGACCACCATGGACGTTGACGTGAGGAATAACGTAAGGCTGTTTGAATCAAGTCCCTATCTTCAATCTGTGAGGTTACCCACAACATGCACAAGGGGTGTCCTAACACCGTGACGAATCCCGGCCCACACAATGACACTCCCACCTCCAAATGGGACAACCTCCTGAACACAGTTGGCAGCAAAACGTTCTCCACGACGTCGGTATACACGTGCTTGTCCATCACTTCGTCGAAGCAGAAAATGTGCGGGACTCATCAGTGAAGAGAACGGTTCTCCACCTTGCACGTGCCCATCTCATCCTCTGTTGACACCACTGGAGACGTTCCGCCAGATGACGTTGCGTTAAAACGGGACGTCGAACCGGTCGTCGTGGAAAAAGTCCAGCCTCTCTCAGCCTGTTGCGTACCGTTTGGTCGAAATTCGACGCCTGGTATCTGCGATGTTGTTGACGTTGCTGTCCTGGTGCGTTCCCGAAGGTGGAGCAGTCGGATGTACCGATCTTGGGCCCGAGTAGTCACCCTTTGTCTGCCTGACCTTGGCCTATCATCAACGCTGTTTCGGGTGTTGAAACGGGTCCACAATGAAGAGATGGTCTGTCTGGACACGCCAAAGTGTGTTGCAACATCTCGCTGCGTCGCTCCTGCTTGCAGTCTGCCAATAGCGTTATTGCGTTGCGCTCTGTTCAGTCTTGGCATTCTTCAGGTCGCTGTACCGATGTTGTGTAGTCTGAATGAACAGCGGCTGATATGGCTATCTATACCCCTAAAGCAGACGTGTCTGCATGTAAACCTTCATGATCCCATGCTACACGTGCTTTGGCAGAAAATGCATTTGGACGAATCGCTCGTTTTCGTCCCTGAACACAACGTAAACTTTTTGGGCCATTGTTTTTGGTAAATTTACACTTTTGAGCAAGCCTTTCTTTAAAGTACAGGTATGTATCATGAAAAAATTGAAAATTTTTGAAGAGGTTATTAAGGGTTCAAAAAAATTATCCTCACTACAAATACAAGATACATACATGTGGTATGCCGGGGACAATCATGGCATTTTCCAAAGGAGGCATGGGATAAAAATTATAAATTTGAGATTTTCATAATTTTGCAAATAACTTATCAATCAAACATGTTCCCGGCAACATTTTACAAAATAGTTGTTATGGTAAGTTATGAGATATACCCACGTCAAAGAAAAACTGGACCCCTGGTGGTTTATCTTCAATAACAATTATATATGAACTTCAACATTTCACAACGGTGTTTCCTGAGTTCGGCAGTGTTAATGAACTCTTATTATGCATATCGAGAACGCAACATTTGTCAATCATGCTTAACGTGCAATGTTTTGTTGAAATTGAATGATTTGAATTTGTACCATCGGCACATGCAAATTTGGGTATTAAAGGCTCCCATGCAAGCCACTGTCGTCACTGTCATTTGAAAAACACATGAAGAACGCGGAGACTTACAGCAGTATAACGTGAACGGGTTATCGGTATGATCCACATGGGAGCTTCAAGGAGTCTTATTGCAAGAACCTTCGGCTGCTCCTCTATAGCGGTACCCAACTTGATTCATCGGTTCCAGCAGACTGGTCAGCCAAGAGACGGGCCATGTTCATTAAGACTCTGCATCACAACCCCTTAGGAAGACCGGTACATACGTAATTTGCACCTACGTAACAGCTTCATGACGTCTTCGTCGACGGCAAAGACTGCATTAGGACGTCTTCTTAGCAGACAGACAGTAGCATGAGGTCTCCGTTCCTACGGTGTTAGGAACTATACACCCTACAGAGGAACTCTTCTGACACCAAGACATGGACAGGAGATATTAAGATGGGCACGGCAAGCATGACGTTGGCAAATACGTGACTGGCAAAGGGTGCTCTTTTCCGACGAAAAAATAGAAATTTCATTGTCAGAGAGACCAGAGACAGTCCAAGATCATTCCAATAAGATCATAAGCTGTAGGGGTCAAGCACACAGTCAATATTTTCTAAGGGGTCAAGATTCTTTTGGACGTGAGTATATATTATATTATATATATTATACACTATCTACATGAATATTTTGAAAATAAAATTGACATTTGTCACCCCATTGTTTTACAAATCTATGCCAAATGTCTTCTACTGGGAATATGAATACGATATATTAGTATGTGATAGGAACATGATGTTTCTCCATCTCCTCAAAAAATCATAAGTTAAGCAGAAAGATGATTAAAAGAGTTGATCTTCAGTGAGCACGTAGTTCCATAATATTTGCACTAATTTCGCATTTAGTGTGTTGTGTTTTCAGCAGCTATAATTTGTTAAATTGTTTTTTTTGTTAAGATCATTTCAAGAGTTTGAATTTTCGATTTTCACATACAGTTTAATATTCAGAAAGATATAAATATACATCATGTAAAACAACAAAACCGATTAATAATCGTCGATTTCTATTTCTGTTTCATTTCAGCTTGACATTTCAATATTTGCTTCTAACATGGCAACGAAACCAAGAACAGAAATGAAGTTAATCCAGTCATATAAACCCACTCGTGTTCTGAAAGCCTATTTATGATCAGGATTTAAATGGTGGTAATCACTAATGTCTCACAATAACTGTTGACTATTTGTAGTTTTGTTTCTTGAATCCTGCAGTAGCCAGTAAGGTCCATCGGTTCTTGATTGTAAACAATCGAATATATTCATGGGTGCTAATGAAAGCATGAAAATAATGGGCCAGTAATTTTTTGAGCAAATGTAATATTTATTTGGAAGGTTCACTGAAGATATTTTTCAAAAGGATTCTTGTACAGAGTATCGAGACCACTCACTTTGAGTAGGATATCATTTAGTATTATTCTAACACCCCATTCACGACGCCATAAAGGAATAGGAAGATACAGATACAGGATACTTGAAATACTTGTGTTGTTATTGACTCCTTTGAAAGAAAGATAAATACGATTAAAAGTTCAAAATGATAACTTGGTGTCCAAGTTTTATTTATAAGGGTTGGAATTACCTTATTCCAATTCGAGATTACTTTTATGTAGGATTAGAGATTGATCCCGAATTACGTTTCTAGCAAACGTTGTGATGATTACACAATTAGTTGATGCAACTTCATCATAGTGTTACAACATCTTGACATGCTGAACATTGTGAAACAAGATTTTCACTTGATTTCGAACCTTTCTCAGAGGTTTATCTTTTGTTATTCGTTTAATATTCAAAGTTAATATCCAAAGCACAAACCTCGAAGGAAAACAAGGCTATAATCTATGTTCTAAATGAACCTTTAATATCGAAACTTTAAGATGAGTTTGATGTTAGTAATACATGGTCTGAAGTATCAATGATATGGACTTACATATTATCAGGAAATGTCAAGGGATGACGTTATGTAAACTATCATACAAAGTCATCCGAAAGTTTTGCTTGTACGAACATGGATGAATTTACTTAACGTTTGTCTGACGTTTGTTATATAACTCTTAATAGCAAGTATCTACTGTCCTGTCGGAGAATGATCATATTTCAGAAATCTTTGAAATTTTGTTTTACCAAAGGACGTTGAACTTATTGGTTAAACTTTTTGTAAAGTTTATGTAAAGGTGATACAGCAGGAAACTTGATACCGGAGTTAATCTCTTGTGGTTCTCCTGTTGACATATCAGTGAGTTTATTCCTCAGCTATATATCTTATAACCATTATTTCCGAAAAGTCGGTCAACATAGATAGTATCTATTACTTTATCTGATCAATAATTGAAAGGATGGATTACTTAAACATTATTCTCAATCAGACGTACGGTTGGAGAAATTCTGTCATTATCTATATCCAATTATCTGAAATGAGAACCTCTTCTAACTATGATAATGAAAGAAGACAAAGACAGCTCGAAGATCTGGTCATTTGATTTGATTTGACCAATACCCTTATATGAAAAAAATAGAGAGTGCTGGTCAGAAAAGTTTTTCTTTCCTCACAACATATACATGTAGAACCTTTGTTAATGTTGTAAATTGTGTAATATTCAGCTATAACTCCGGATTGGAATGTATACAGGAACCTAACTAAATGGAGACAACAGACTAAAGGTTTGCTTTGTAATGGTGTTTCGTAGGCTTATCATTAACGAAAACCTATAAGGGAGTATTAAAACTGATTTACACTCAGAAAGGTTTTGGTGCAGTGTTTTGCGAGCTTCTGCATAATCAAGCAACTTTGCGACTATCTATTTGCAATTCTATTAACACTGTGATAAAGTAACTCACTCTTGAAAGTGGCATTAAATATTACTATCCTACCTGCGTACTCATTTCCTACTTACTAACGTAGTTACCGGAACATAATGACCATTGCAAATTCAGTTTTAAACACGCCAATACGCTTTATTACGTCATTGAGTAATTCTAAAAAAAAATTCACATTGTCTTTACATAAAGTATATTATAAACTTTATGTACTTCTTTTTGAAACATATAAAAACTTTGAATCAGTAAAAACAGAAGCAAAATCGTTTTCAGACAGCTTCTATTGAAAAATGAATTATTACTTAAATGTTTCGTTTAAAACAATTTTATGCATCTTAGTATAAATTACGGTGGCATATTAGGGCCATCTGTTTTTTTATTTTTATCTTGAAATTCCAAGAAAAAAGTTGAAATTTCAACATGTCCATCTTGAAATTTCAAGATATTAAGTTGAAATTTCAAGATAATAAGTTGAAATTTCAAGATAATAAGTTGAAATTTCAAGATACTTATGTTGAAATTTCAAGATAAATAAGCTGAAATTTCAACATAGCATCTTGAAATTTCAAGATAATGATATGTATATAAGGATTTGATCTGTCAAAGTCAGCATTACTTGTGAGGAGGTCTCCTTGATTAGACGTCCCTACATATAAACAAAGTCTTATTGTAGATATATATTACAAATAAACATACAAACTTGATCAGTAATAATGTGTGTATGTATGCATATGTGTGTATGTATTTGTATGCATGTAAATGTATATGGATGTGGGAATGATGTATTTATGTACTTTCTTATGTATAAATTATGTTGGAATTAACGTTTTTAGTATCTTATGTATGCAAGAATGATATATATAGAATTTTGGGAGGTTGTGTGTATTCAGTTGATACCTTACATTATGATGATTAAACACAGACCACAATTATATCATCGGAATTTATTAGTGATATGTATGTTCTATATTAAAACGTGTAGGTGTATGTATACATAAGAGACAGTCATAAACATTATTACAAAGAATACGGGTAACCTTATAATCAAACATGCGCGGTCTTGTCAATATATGTCATACATAGGAACAAACATATACGAAGCGTTATAAGTAAAGATTCACATACACATATAAATTAATATATTTAATACATATCACGAATACTTTCCCGATGATGTTATTGTGGTCTGTGTTTAATCATCCAATAGAAAAGATATAAAAAAATACACACAACCTCTCCGAAACCTACCATTTATACATACATACAATATGAGTACATTAATTCCAACATAATCTACTATTACAACAATATATACTAGTACCAATATAGATAATCTCATTTCCACATCCATATACATTTACAGCAATCATACAGACACACATATAAACACACACAAACACATACATAGACAGTACATATCTACATACACACATACATAAACACATACATACACACATACTTATATACATACATGTATATACACACATTGTACATATGATGTCATTTACATACGTAAAGTCCTTTACTTTTTATGAATATGTTTGTGTCAATTTTTCCTGAAATGAAATTTTTGTCTGAAATGAACATTAAGGCCTATATTTCATGTTTCAAATGTATTTGGATAAGTTTATTATCAACTGGTTAAGTTTGTATGTGTATCTATATTATATATCTACATGGATTATTTGTTTATTTGTATGGACGTCTAATCAAGGAGACTTCTCACCCAAGTAATGCTGACTTTCACAGAGTAAATCCTTATATATATCATTATCTTGAAAATTCAAGATGCTAAGTCGAAATTTCAACTTATCTTATCTTGAAATTTCAACATAAGTATCTTGAAATTTCAACTTATTATCTTGAAATTTCAACTTATTATCTTGAAATTTCAACTTATTATCTTGAAATTTCAACTTAAGTAACTTGAAATTTCAAGTAAAGATCTTGAAATTTCAATTTTTTTCTTGAATTTTCAAGATAAAATAAAAAAAACGGATGGCCCTAATATGCCACCGTAATAAATAGTTCAAAGCAATCAAATGTTCAGAAGGGCACCAATCTTTTGCCAGAGTATTTAAAAAGTTAAAATGAATATGTAGAGACTGAGATAGCTCTTTCGATAAATATTTATGTCTTTCATTCGAAAACATTTGAACACGATTTGAATACATTAAATACAAAGAATGTTGTCCAGTCTTGTCTCATAATTTAATATCTTTGGCAGATGACTCCACATTTTTTTGCAAAATGACTAGCTCAATTCCTTTAAAATATTATGGTCTATATTTGTATTTTGTTGAGTGCTATGATCATCTGTAGGGTCGCCTCCTAACTTAATACAAGTAATAGAATCTAAACAATAGACGTTTACAAATGCACCAAGTCTTTGCAAGAGTATCCTGAAGTACTGCATAAAAGCAGACATGGGTAGAATCAAAGCGAATTGTATGTGAACCTGGTGGGATGTCGATGTCGAAATCATGGTTCAATAAAACATTATGAAAAACTGACTTACTGACTACTAGTGACTGGGAACTCCTGCTCAAATATGTGCATATTAACTAAGATTTTGAGATATATTTGTTAGATCAGAAAGAGACCGTATTTGATTAGTCTGATGATTGTAGAAAAGTGCGCTTCAATATTTAATACTTTTCATATGTGAATATGCCCTGCTGAAATATGCGAGCCATTTCTGTTAAGATATCAAGGGTCTTTGTTTCAGAATGTTGCTCTTATCAAACAATCATTACTATCCAATCCACGAGAGATTTTAGTGATAAAAAGTGGAATTAATGTGTGGTATTTCGATTTTTCGATATCTTGTTTGTTATCATTGCTGAAAGATATTCAGTGATTTATCTTTTAATCCCTCGCATGCAGTAAACTGCACCAGGTAATGGATGCATATGTAATTTCAAAATAGAGAACGCAATATGCATCAGAAGGTTAACGAAATGAAGCAAAGCCGAACGGTTTTTCCCGTGGCAGCCAGACGTTGTGCGCGATGGACGTAGACAGGTGAAGTAAGATGGACAGTCTTTACGTAAATGTACGTTCCCCCCGCCCCGCAGATAGCTGAACTGATAGGGACAGGGGACGAATTAATGCATTTTGGAATAGCAATTATTTAGTTACTTAGACTGGGACAGTCTAAAGTTGTTTTATGGAGATGACGGATAGAGGGTTTGCCTGAATTCGTGTGTCTGTATGTTAGGAACATTTCTACACGAACATAACATTCTATTTCACTTTCTTTATAAAAGTCTTGAGTATAAAGTTTTACAGATTAATTCTTCTACGATTCACATGTTAATATGAATACCACCATGCTATCAAAATCTGCTTTTAAGTGTTTCTTTAATCCAGTCATTGCAAGAATTTATATCTATTTCATTTCAAAATTAACATTATTCTAAGTATAAACATAGTAAGACATTGCAGTATTGTTTACTCTTTTCCATTGAAGGTATAAAGGTAAATGGCAAATGGAGATATTTAATTTGCTTATGAAGGGCCATTTAGATTTTAGATTTTTAAGACAATATTAAGACAAGTTCTTACGTTTTCAAAATTAACCGTTGAATATTATCTATTACAAAAGTGTTAAATAGATTTGGACTAAGCTTCTTTTCTGATTAAGGTTGCATGTGATTCTCTGGGAACGTCCTTGTTTTGTATGTCAATTTCTTTTAAAATTTCCAATCAAAATGTATCTTAAATAAATCTTTAACACAAAGTCCACTGCAATATGATCATTAAACAGTATTCAGGCACATTGGTAGTCATTGACAGTTTATCGATAACTCATTGAATTCATTTGTTCAAGTTTCATAGAAAGACATAATTTGTTCGGTTAACCATCAGTAATGCTTTTAAAGAAACATCCACTGGACGCCTTATGGACATATATACCAATGGTGATGTCACCTCTACTCGACTGACTGCACATACTATCAATCTTGAAGTCCATGACCCTAAACTCAAGACCAAGGGTACATTTAAAATTTTCAAATGAGAGCTTTAGGTCATGGTGGTGTTATGAACTAGAAATCAATCTACAGACTGCAAAGTCTTTAGAATTGACTCGCAACAAAAGGTCGCCTCGGGCTTTCTCTTTAATATAAAATTTCAATGAATTTCAGCTATTGTGGTCCTGAGTTAAAATAATATCTTGATGTTGTCATGAAATAGAGAAAATCTCTATGGAAGTTGGAGCTTGAAGTTCAGGTACTCAATGTGACATCCCTTGTCAGCCGAGAAAATCGTTTTAGATGCTTTTGGCAAGTCCATATAGTCTCGCAAAATAATCGGAGTTAATGAGCTTCTTTAAATTTGAAGGATATCAAATAATGAAAATTAAACATTTCGTAGGAGTTTTTTCAAACACAACATAATAATGAATGAAGATTTATTAATTCTTGTTTGTAGAAAACGTTTTTGTAACGAGACATTTAACCATTACTGCATTCATTGTAGGAATGGAAAACTGTGAAAGTCTCAATGTAAGGGCTACATGTGAAAACTAGATGTCGAAGTACATTTGTGTACTGAATCTTTCGATTGTTATTTATCCAATTATTTATTACCTAATTCATTTGGGGAATTCATCAATCATAAGAAAAGAATGTTCATGTGTAAAATTTATTGATATGCTTGAAATGGAACTGTCTATGTGGCGATGTGAGAATTATGATTTCAGATAGCAGACAGTGGACCTAAGATTTGGTTTATCGCTACTGTTGAGTGTTGAGTAATGTTGACAGCGTGAACAGTCGGCTAGCTACAGAAAAAAAGTATAAAGACGTATACAATATTATAATTGTATTGTATAAAGATATGGTCAGGGTAAGATACAGATCCACTGTGACCCTGTGCTCATCTGCTTTGTGTATAGTAAATATAATATAGACGTTCATGTATCGCATGGCACTCCACAAGGAATTTGCAATAGATTTTATGTTAAACTTGAACATCATAAAATGAAGTTGATATAACGCTTCTATTTTCTTAAACAAGACCCTTTAGTTGATTATAGTTAAGTATCGCAATACCAATGAACAATCATAATACCATTCAGTTCATCACAAATATATTAAAAGCTGCAGCTCGTATTGTCGGATATGTAGAATTTATTTCTGAAATGACGCGTTTGTTCACATAATAAAATTATTGGCTTTCCTTGTTTTCTGATCATACTAAAATCTGACACCTTACATGTTAGGAATAAACTGAGCATAAGATCATGTTTGAAAATTATTGATGTTAGGAAAACAGAAATTAATATGTCAATACAAGAGTTTACCTTTACGTACTAAGCATGAATAAAACCTCAAGTTGTAAAGGTTGTGTAAGGGAGACAGATGTCTGACAATGCAACAATGATAGGGACTTTTTTTTCAAAAAATAGATCTTAATGGCACTTGTCATGAAACACAAGTGTCAAATTGTGGTTAATTAATGATGTTATTGCATCGTTCGTATCATTTGAATCAATTTACCTATTTATGTACAAATGTCAATAGATTGTATAGTTGAAATCGTAGCTGATAACTATGTTATACATTATCTCATGCGATGATGTATGAGTAAATGAACTTGTTCTCGTGTGTTCTTGATTGCATCATAAGAGAATCAAAATAAAAATAGATTAATTTAATGTCAACACAACGGGTCACGTGTTGATTAGTGTATGCACACTTGAATACACTAAAAGGGAGGTATCAAAGCATTTTGCATTACGTGAATAAACATATGTGCTCCTCATAATGATAATAATATATTTTTTGTACCAGGAAATATATCAATAACAGAGCCTGGTCAAAGTGCACAAATTGTGTTATTACCCTGAGGGAACAGTATTTCGATAGGGTCTGTCAAGCTCTTTTCGTGACAATAAAGGATCATACCTTCCCGTGCTCAGGTACCCATTTGTACAGCTGGGTAGACTGACTGCAATGCGGATGAAGTGTCAGCCCAGGGACACAATACAGAACTCGTCCCACTTACAAATGTTAGTAGCCCAGCCGGGTCGTTGGTGGGATAGACCAGTACGTTCATCACTACACAATTTTTATCCACTTGTACCGCGCATATAGACATATAAAACTTCCTTTTCATACCTTTATAGAGTTCCTCATCTAATGTTACTATCGGCTTCTATTCCTGAATTGTAAATTGGACGAATTCTTCTGACAAAAAGTGTATTAGTTTCAGGTTTTTTTAAATCATTAACGTTTTAACATTTGGCAAATCATTCAATCCCTCGTTGAATATGATTTTTTTCATGCATACATGCGAGAAACTTGATTTTGATGCCTGCGGCGTAACACAAATTAGTTTAAGTATACCACAATCTTTCAGTTTGAGCGGTCCAGCAAAATATCTCATTCTATCTACTCCTTTATCAGGTAGTCATGATCAACCAAGATCACAACATGTGTCATTTGTTGGTTAAAGACAGGTAAATATCATTTCTGGCAATTTCCGTGGAAACAGGACAAAGCAGTAATTATGTATTTATGAGTCAGTCATCCTGTGTGGAACGTCATAATTGCATTTAGAACAAAGTTGACCCGATTTGTTGTTATTTCTATCATCTTGTTTATCGTATTCTTGTTATTCTGTGAAACATCATAACAATCTGATAAACTATCAGTCGCGGTGATAAACAACTCTTATCAATTTATTTTATTACTGTTATAACGATATATTATACATTACAACAACACATATGAAAAATAGTCGCAATTTATTTCTGTTTCACTTCAGCTTGGCATTTCAATATTTGCTTCTAAAATGTCAAACTTGAAAGCCCAGGAAAAAAGTTAATCCAGTAGTTTTTTACAAAACTACTCGTGCTCTGAAATCTTATTTCTTTTAATATCAGCATTCGAAATTATGTCTGAAAATGCCTTTTGAATATTGAATATTGCTTTTGGAATCGACCAATAACCTGTACATACACATACAAGAATAGGTGCTACCCAGATACTGAGTGCGGCGCTGCTATAAAAAAAGGGCATTATTTTCTGAATGGTGTTTTATCTGTGGTGTCTCTTTAGTTCTATTGGAGGGTTATGAAAATAAAATGTTCTTGGCGACCAATTGGCTGTTGGTGAACACATGATGTCTGAATGGGCATTTTGGTTGAACTTTCACTGCTACTTGACTCTGAGGATAATAATTAGAAAAAAATAATTATATTCATTTTGACATTAATTAATCGATTGTTTATGAATATATCTAATTTTCTATTAAAATAAGAAACGTTAAGTTTAATATATTTTTATTTCGTTCCATATGCATTCATGATTAGAGTCATATTTGAATAACATAAGGTGAAATTAAAGTAAGGTCGACAATTCCAAGGGTTCTTGATACATAAATGAAAATAATCGAGGATAATCATGCGTGGTTTTATAAAGAATGGACCAGTAATGTTTTGAGCAAATCACTGAAGATGTTTTTCAAGAGGACTTTTGTAAAGAGTATGCCCTCCATTAGAATCCGATATCCACAACAAATTAAACATTTGATATTCAAGCAGTTTCTAACATCTCATCTACTACGCCATAAAAGAATCGTATTAAGAATATTTTAAATACTTTGTGCTTTCTTGCTGCCTCCTTTGAAGAAGCGTAATTCCCGTTAAAACAATCACCTCTGAAATGGCGATACTGATATTTAGTGTAATGGTTGTAATAACCTCTCTTTAGTGCTAATGACACACTTATTGCTATAAACCATATCATAATCTAATGGCTTTTTACCATGCAGATCACTTCGAAAGCAGATTGTAACTTTGGTTTCGAACTTTTCAAAGAGGGTTATCTTTTGATATCCCTTTGATATGCAAACTCCAAAGGAAAATATGTCTATAACTCAACGTTTGTATGATAACCACAACGACATCTTACGAAATTTCAAGAATATGTTAACATTAGTAGGACACTTATTTTAGTGTCTAAAATTTAGGATTATAATTTATTGATAATTGTCAAGATATACATGACTTATGTTAACCAAGTTATCAAATACGACGTCATTTCTAAGACAAAATTTATAAGCTATTAGCACGTGTCTTCTCTCAAAATCTTTGTCTACTTCCAATAAATTCTCACATATCCACCTATTGTCAACTGGCTATTTTCATTAGATCGCAATCGGCGACCATGATGCAAATCTTCATAGCATTGTCATTTTACTAAAAACCATTTACATCTTTCGCTTAACATCCTGCTTCATAAGCGTAATTAAATCCGCTGATTCCCCATATACCCTGATTTCTTTCGAGCTAAATCCCTCGTACGGGTGGCGCGGCTTGATGTTCGTGGCTGTGCTCAACTGTTAATGTTTAAGCCAATGAAATGTAGTTATCGAAGGAGCTTGAAGCTACTCTTTTGAATTTTCCATCCGGGTTGTGCCGCTGTTGCAGGATGCAAATCGTCTTATTTGGCTGGTTAGATAGCTAGCGATACGGGGCTTTTGGCCTAAAGGATATCAGGGTATATGTAAGGAGCTCGATCAACAGATTCAATTACGCCGATGCAGCAGGATGCTTGCTTTAAAACCTTCCAAGTTTATATACATAAGGCATACAGCAGGAAACTTGCTATCAGAGTTAATCTCTTGTGGTTCTTTTGTTTACATTTTTTATTTTACCCCTTCAATAGTACATATCAACTTTTGGAAGTTCGTTTTCAATATCATATACATAAGACACATTGTAGACATACGGAAGTTAATCTCTTGTGTTGTTTCCGTTGACATTTAGTTAGGTTTTTTTTGGGTACTGTAATGTAATGAGGGAGGTAATTATAACATTTAGCACTGAGAATATGTAACTAGATAGCATGTGATATGAATTCTGGACAATAACTGTACATACTATTTAAAATAAGTAAGGATTACAAAATGCTTGCATCATTTTAAACAAGACGGTTGAGGAAATTTATAATTTTTATTATCTATCCCATTGCCAGAAATAACAGAAATTTCTTGTAACATCACAATGAAAACCGACGTCTCGAAGACAGTGACTTTACTTTCAGCGTATTTATAAAATCACTAGCTATTTGATTAAAGTATCTGCGCAATATATATATATAGAGAGAGAGTGCTGGTACGTAACGCAATGGTGAGAAATGGTTGTATCTGGTTTAGGTGCAAGAAACTAGTTTAAGTACAGTGTTCAATCAAGGATGATCCAATTGACATTTGCGGGCTTTTGCATAGTCAAGCGACATTGCGATTTCCTCTTCGCAATTCAAAACCGTTAATTCAATTTCTTTACCTTGAAAATGTTTCAGTGTTCAATATCTTCTATCTTGAATGACTATGTACTTCATTGTGAAACATAAGAACACTTTCAACTTAATAAAAAGCCAAATTTGAAAAGATATTATATGGTCGTCTAAATCAATTTT
Source organism: Phorcus lineatus (assembly GCA_921293015.1). Taxonomy (NCBI): domain Eukaryota; kingdom Metazoa; phylum Mollusca; class Gastropoda; order Trochida; family Trochidae; genus Phorcus; species Phorcus lineatus. Next base: position 9,359,423 of record OV121083.1, read on the forward strand.
TAAAGACATCTTACAATAGATAGTTTCGAGTAATCAAAGTTCGCTACGCGATCCCTTCCTGCCAGAGTTTTACAAAGTGTAATTGCACATGTCTTTCACTTTAAAGCATATAAACACTATTACTATACAATAAAAACAAAGTTGTAATTTTATCGCGTTGAAATATCTTTGACAGATGTTTCAAACAGTTTTGTTGAGAAAGGCAAGTTGGCTTCAATCCTATAATTTTGTTGTCGTAAAAATCATCAATATTAAATGCAAAGTTTTGTTTTCTGCGATGATCACCTTTAAGGTTGTCTCGTCTCTTAACATAATCTATAAAATTCAGACTTTCTCTGGTCATAGACGTTCACAAATGTAGCAAGTCGTTGCAAGAGTATTCTGAAACCTTAATGTACACGTGCAGACATGGCTATGATCATCTTCACAACGTCAACAACTTCCAACTCTGCGAGTCTATTTCGATACATTTTCACCTTGCCGAGGGGAGATGGGATATGATTAAAGGGAAGTATAACGAATGGTAAACTCACGGCACAGAGATTTACTCATAGCAATATGGTGAACTGAGAGCAGAATGCTGAACTCACAGCACATTAGTGAATTCACAGCACAATGGTGAACTCACAGCACAATGGTGAACTCGCGGCACAGTGGGATTCGTTTGTAATCTTGTTGACTGCTAAATGCTGCTAAATCTGTTGTTAAATGAGATGTCAAGAAACCACTGATATGGTACAATGTAGCGACCTTGAAATATCTTTGGTTAGATAAGACAGAGTCGTAATTTGAATAGTTTGTTGTATTTACAAAAACTGCATTTTTCAATATTCTTGATTATTTATTATAAAGATATTTGATACCCTACTTCCTACTTTTCTTTCTTTTAGGATGGTACTTTTACTATATAAGTATAGCTATCTTCAGAAAGAAAGATTACGAGTCATGAAAAATGGAATTAATGTGCGGTCCGATTTCAATATTTCAAGAGCATGTTTATAAACATTGCTGAAAATTGTTCAGTGTTTCGATTTATCTTTAAATCCTTCACATGCGGAATTACTCACCAAGTCAGGGATGCAATTTCAAAAGAGGAAGTTGATGAAAAAATCAGAATAACTCAATGCAACATAGGATTTACGAAATGAAGCAAAGCCAAAAGGTTTTTTCCAGCCAGGCGCTGTGGGCTGTGCAGGTATATATGAACAGCTTATGCTCTCCTGTGAACAGCGAGAGGGGCAGGTATGCATGTATACAACATTCGCCATCGCCCTCTGCCAATTGTTGAAGTGAAAGGGAAAGCTAACTTGTGTTTGCATCGCTGTCAAGTTGTTCTAACGTTGATATCGTGGACAGTTCCATTTTTTTTCAAACTTGGACAATTTAAACACTTCGAAGTTGCTTATATACGTATAATATTGACTAAAATACAGTTTCGTAAATTTGGAAAAACATAGACAGAACTTAGTTGGGTTTTTTTCCGATGTTTTTAACAGTTATATAATTTCATAAGTTTATTCTTGAGAACCAGAATAGTTTTGGTTTTTTTAATCAAATATCCAAATGTCACTTACTATTTGATTAGGGGACATCAGTTAGTTTCTACATTGCTGGAATATCATACCTTCGATAATAGAAGAGAGAGAAATAGACAACCACTACCAAAGAGATGGAAAATCCAGAAAAATTGGATTCATGAAAGAAGAAGAGAGGAGTAGGAGTTACAGGGAAAGTGAAATAACACTGCGGACTATCGCTATGTGCCCTTCATACGGTAAGTGTTTTATTCAAAACGTGAGAGAGAAAGAGAGAAACAGAAATAATAATGAGTTGTTAGTCTAGGTGTCTTTAAGTATTGAGGTATTGGGAACATACACGACACTGCAATCCTACTTTTGTCATTATTTCGGTTACATGATCGGGAGTTTGAACATAGTAATACATGATATCACCACACGAATTGGCTAAAATTCGAAGACCTTTTAACTTTTAATTTAGGTAATAAGAATAATGTTCAGTGTACTTATATTGGCATAAGACCAGTAGTATCTATAAAAAGTTGATGTAATCAAATGATTAACTGACCGTTTTACCCCCTCTGATAGGCTAAGGTATACATAGCCGTACAGCTATTGCTAAGCTGATTTTTTTCATCAAATCATTACAGGTGATAACTGCAATGTGAAGACGGGCAGTGCATGATCATTTACTCCAAGTAAGGTTCAAAGGATCTACATGTATTTATAAAAGATATTGAAACAGATCTTCATGTAGCAACAAAAACGATAGAATCAATTACTTTGATCACAAAAGGAGTCTTTTGACCACTACATTTACATAAATACGAGCTTTATACATTTGTACCGGACTATAGAACTTGTGTTAACAATGTACTTATTTATCATTTTAGCAGCTTTTTGTATGTATAGATGTACTTTCTTGAATGATAAGTTGAACACCTTACTGTGTATATTGTAATTTTTAGAACCAAATATAAGAAGGATCCAGCAATAACTAAGCTGTTTAATTGCAATAATTCATAATTCATATAGATGACATATCCATTAAGAATGTTTTTCCCGTTTGGCATGGGAATACAATGAACGTTGTATTATTGTAAAGGAAATTTTGTATTGTTGTAACAAATTTGAAAACTGATAGAAGGTAACTGTTAATTAGTAAGTAATAACATATATGAGATATTGTCCTTAAAAACGAATGGTGGAAGAGGAGGCAGTGTTACTACTGATACTACCGATCATAGGTAAAGTTTAAAACTGTTTAAAAAAGTTGGTATTCTTAAAAAATGTAATTCCAAACATTGATTCCAGAATGTGTTTTTTTCAAATGAAGTACATAACCTATTGATTAATTGTTCGTCAACTTTACAAACTGTTATGAATTACAGTCGCAATTCGTTAAGTAAAGACAGGATACGCTCCCGTCCTTCGTTTAGTAACAGAGTTGATGTTGTATAAGTAATGACTTGGTTCCACTGAATTTCACTTAAATGATTTTGCTGTGGGCATAGTCACGACTCGTTGAGTAGCTGTTCCCTTTGTGAAGTTTCAATATGCTCGACGAGAAAATGAGCATTGTGATCTGAAAGAGGAAAGAGTTATAAATGGTGCTAAGTGAAAAATTGTATCGCACTACCATACGGCTCACATATGAGCATTTCTCTAGAATGGCTTGGGTACTAAAAAGTAAGCTTATATAATATAAGTTAATTTTAGTTGTCGTTCAGTTGACAGATAGAGTATGTAGCTTTATATTCAAAAGTAATGAGTCAAATTAAGATATTCACATAACAACGTTTGTCGCAAAATAGATCTTTCTCACTTAATTATGCAAATTTGTCTGCTTGAATTATTAGGTTTAGATTTTAGTTGACCAACTTCATTGTACAAATCGAATTACCAAACCTTTTATAATTTCAAATTCTAGGAATATTGAAACATCCTTTGATGAATTCGAAATTACAGAAAGTCGCATTATTTAAAAGTTTGCCTTGATTTAAGGAAGACGGCACACGCTGATCATTGTCATTAAGCATCTTTAAATATATCAACTAAATATATAGTTATCTTACATATCAGACTAAATGATTACCCAATCATTGTGTGGCAGTTTGTACACGTGATTTTCATGATATCACAGGTGTGACATGAATGAATGATTCAAATGTTAAAAACTGACCCTGTGATTATCACATATATCTATTTAACTTTTCATTTGAAAATTGTATGAGTGAGTTAGTGTATGAAGATAACCAAAATAGATTTGACAGATCAGGGAGATAAGAGAACATTGAACTCAATCTGTTTCAATAAGAACTATTGAACAGCATATCTGTGAAAACTGCAATCGTCTTGTAGTCTACGGTTAGCCTTATTGAAACTAAAATCAACAGCTAGACAAAATTTTCATATGTATATTGCCATTTTTTATGTCACAAGTATGAGGATTAACTGTAATGCAAGCCATATCATACAACCAATCAAACCGAAATTTGGCAGTGCAAGGTATAGACAAAGCTTTGTGTTGACAACCCTGCATTCAAAGAAAACTGAATATATTTGGATACGGTGGACATAGGTTATCTTGGCTAGGTCTAAAATAGACAATGATTGGTTTACATATGCTAGATATAGACATGATCGTATTTCCAGCTGAATCCTGTTAGGAAGATAGTTAACGAGCAATTTCACAGAAATACTTGCCAAATGCACCTGCACAATCATTGTTTGTAAGAAGATACTGTTTGTTGGCCATGCCTTAATAACTGATGTCTATAACGATCACTTAGGAATTTCAAGAGTATTGTATTTGGGAAAGGTTGCAATCCATCAACGAGTCGAACATAAAATTACACGGTGTGTGTTCAGACTTGTTTACCGACCTTCTGAAGTAAGATACATGATCATGAGACAGGCCTGTAGTTCGAGAGAAGGCTTTACGAGACTTTACAAAGAACGTAGGTTATCACTGGTTCATCGGTGCCGTTCTCCTTAACATATGGTGGATCAATTAACTCAGCTAATTAGAACATTCCTTGAATATTGTCTTCAAACTTTTAAAGAAGGACTGCTTGTCACTGATTACCTTTGCAAGAGATATTTATGTTTATGTTATTATATTTGTTTTGAATTGCAACTGTTGTTCCCTATCTTGATGTGCAACCCAACAATGTTTTGTTTCATTACAGATAACAACTCTGTCGATCATACTTCAAGTATCTCTCTCTTAAACCGTTAGATTTCGTCTGATTTCGTCTCCCGCACCAGACTCTACTTCATTACTCACATCTTTCATTATTCAAGTGGCTTTCCTTCTATAATAGTTTCGGATTCATCTTTTTCATCTCCCACGATATGTACACAGATCTATATGCACATCCTCTTAGCGACTGACCTTACTAACGATGATAGACTGATACTGTCCGAGTATAACTGCTTCTTAATTAAGGGTCTTAATAATCTCCGTCTGTCTATTAGCAGTGAATAGAAATAATGAGTTCATTAGCAAACAAAAGGCAAACCAGTGTAAAGTGATTCATGACTAGTTTTGTTAACAGAGACGTTGTTGGAACCTCCTACACATCAAATAAATTTATTTATGGCAGAGTTTGTGTTTGTTTAGATGCACATTTCAATCAATGGTTTGAAAACAATGTTTAAAAGCCTAAACAGCTATCTCTTAGATAAGGTTAGTTCATTTGCCTTGTCTTATATCATATCTTATACCAATGTAAAAAATATCTAGACACTTTTTGTTGAAGCTTATTTCAGCAATTATCAACCATCAACATTCATAAATAAGATAGACTTTATATTATTACACTTTTTATCAAATCACCTTGAAATGATATATTGCTTTGAGAACATTTTTCAAACACCCACCAACATAAGATCTAAATGTAATCGAAGTTTCTCATGTTTTAAACGGTAAAAATTGTAGTGTACAAGAACCAAATATTTTTTGCTTTCATATACGCCCGTTTAGCAGAGAAAACATGCCCTTATTAGCATTTATGCAAAGAAAGCAAAAACGGTGTATGATTGAAATGATAGCTACATTAGTTCATTTCTTCCACCGAAAGCAGGTTCGAACGGGGAGCTGATGTGTATTGTGACTGCAAGCGATGCTGTGAACAGAGGTGAAGGGTTGCATTGGGAAGCTGTTAGTCATTCACCACTACCTCATTCCCAGGATGATGGTTCGAATCCTGTAATGATATTTATTTTGACATGGATTAATTGATCGTAAATTATTCCCTCTTACTTTTCATACAAAATAGGAAATGTAAAGTTAATCAAATGTTTGCTTGGATTTTATATCATATACCTTAATGATTAGAGTTATATTTGAACATCAAGGCATGAATGAAAGGTCCACAGTTCCAATTGTTCGTCGTAAGTGATTGTTAAAAACCGAGTATATCTTTAAGGGTTGAAATTACCTCTCTTTTCCAATTTGGGATTAGTTTTAGTAACGATTAAAGATCGATCCTAAATTATGTTGCGAGGGATTGATATGATAATTGCACGATTATTTGCTGGTATCTCATAATCTAATAACCTTTTAACATGAACAACATGAGGGTCTACTTTTGATATTCCATTGAAATCAAAAGCAGAAATCTTAATAGAAAATAAGGCCTTAAAAAAGTTCAAGACGATTTTGATAGTTATACAAAATTAATAATATCTATAATAAATGATTTCAAATGATCGATGGATTTCAAGGTAGAAGTCTAAACAACTTATTTATATATACCAACAATAATTACAAAGATTAAGCATACAGTACAACAACGTGCACGCTTAAACAATACGACCAGTTTAAATTTGCGAAAGTAAAAAAGTTAAAGAAGATATCTGAAAGGGACATTAACAAAAACATAAAGGTGAGGGGGCGAATACATGTATGCCTGATCATGAGATTATGGAAGCTTTTAGAAACTCTCCCTTCCACGTGGAGAAATTGAGCATGAATCTATCCGCAGCGTTCGGCAAGGAGGAGGTCAGGGAGGGAAGAGACAGTTTCGGAGATTGAAGCAGAATGTTCGTCTTTGGAACTTACTCTTCAACGACTAGAATTACAAGAAAGACGACGTGAGCTACAGTCACGGGTAGACGAACTCAGGACCACTGCACACATGACAATGGACAGTCAACAAGTCAACAAAATCAAACATGGCGTCGACTGGCAAGGTGGACAAACGTCTCGTCGAGGATAGAACTACTTCAGCACAGTAACAACCGCAATGTTCCTCAAAAACGTATGTTCAGTATTGTGCAAGCGTGCACGTCGCCTAAGCGTAGGTCGAGCTTTTCAAAGGGACGTAACTCTAATCTAAATTTAAGTAACCCTCCAAGAGCGAGTGTAAGGTCTAAGGGAGGTAACTCTTGTTTAACTCAAAATATATTGTAAGAAATAAAATACCACCTTATCAAATTATGTTTCACGTACAACCTCCTCTCAAAGATTTGTTCGCTTGTAGATGTATATTGACTGAACTTCATTTGGTGTGACGTTTGATGAAATACTTTATTAAAGAGCCACTCCGTGATTTTCATAACATATAATTTACCTTTGTATGAACTTAAAGGTAATATGTGGGGTTATAAAATCAAAACATCTTAACTTTTGATGTCCAAAATTTTCATGAAAATCTAAAAACAGCCTTAATTATAAATGCACAGAGGTGTAGATATCACGTCCAATATACATGAATACTAGTTATATAACCTAACAAACACTATCAACTCCTCACTGCCCTCCTGGCTGTTTTAGATAAGTCTCCAAAATTATGTTTGACTATTTGACGCGCCACTGTCCAGTTTTCGATCATAATTGCGACGTTCACCTTCATTATGTCACTGTAAAGTAACAATAAGCTTTTAATTTGTGTCTTTTTGGTAACAGTCGATACTTCGCGATCAAATGACATCATTGATTAATTTTGGCATATGTGACTCCAACAACTCACGAAGTGGCTCTTTAACGAGTACCTGCTGTCCTCACTTACTATTACTTACTTACCACCTTACTTACTATTTTAGTGATTCCCTGAACTGATTGATCCCTGATTGTGCTTTTTGGTCACTCTCAGCGATGATAATGAAAAGGTTCGTCAATTTACTCAGTAGCCGATCATATTCCACACATCTTTGTAGTTTGTTGTTTGCTAAAGAACGGTTAACATTTTTGTTAGAAATTGTTGAAGATTACACATAAAAGACATATTCCAGACATAACAGAGTTAATCTCCTGTGGTTCTTGTTTTGACATTTCAGTAAGTTTATTCCCGTGCTGTAATGTGATAAAGGTTAGTTTAACATTTCCCTTAGAAAATGTGTCATCAAAGATATTGTGTAATATCTTATGTTGACAAAAAGTGTATATAATGTTGAAAAGGGTTAAATAGGATTAATTTACTAGAGCAGAGTTATGAAATTACTCGCTATTTGATTACCTTTTGAACAGAGTGACGGTAAATCAAATGATGGTCACAAATGGTTCTTTTCCATTATGACAAACAGAATCATTGTGATTGGTGAATATTCATTTAGCCTTAGGAATCTTTTTAAACAGGAACCTCAATAATTGAAGACAATGTACGCAATGTCTATATCATTATGGATTATTTTGAAGCAACATAACTGTAGTGATTTATTCTATTATTATCATATTGTGACCTTGACTAATGAATAACACAATGACTATTGAGAATTGTGTCTGTTATAAGTATCACGATGTAGTTTTTAGATTCCGAATTTATTGCACTCGGGTTGCAAATTGATAAGTTCTATTATTTGACAACGTCTTGGATATACATACAAAGTTTCACCAATCGAAAGGTCCGTTGAGCGAATCTCACCAACGTCTGTTGCCATTCTGTAAAAATAAATGTCTTGCACAGTCATTGATAGCGCAATGTTGTACCAGCAATGCTCTACAAACCACTACAGACTTTTCCCCTGCATTGCTAACGATGACTGTGGTATAACAAAATTACTCAGTAAAGTGACATTTGATCATCATATCTATACTATACCTTTATAAGACATATGCTAACGCGCAATAGTCACAATACGCTTGCATACTTGGATATCTCCCTTCATAATTGAATAGTCTTGTTTTTATGGTCTTTTTATTCATTCATTCTGAAATATTTGTGTATTGAAAGACAATTTAGTTTCCATAAGAATGATAATTCTATAATCGCATTTTCATTTGAAATCCGTTTTTAAATATCGACATCATTGTTAGAATACAAAGATTCCTCATGTGTGATTATGATTAATATGGTCGTCTCGTCTCAGATGGTACAGGATCTGAATCATGGATGTTCACTAATGCACCAAGCCGCTGTGTTCAAGTATAAATGTAAGTGTGCACACTTGGATATACTGAAGTGAAAAATAACTAAACCTTGTTCTTTGACAAACTCGTGGCTCAATAAGACTTATGCATAAACTGATATTTAGTGGAAACGATGCAGTTGTACCTGAAACACTTAGTTAATATTATTAGATGAAATAGTCTATTCGAAAGGAGCAGTTTAAATGTGCAGTGAGTGACTACAGCAGAAGTTGACAAAGCAATGCCCTTATCATTATTCTTTTGAATTCACAAAAGCCATATTTTCAATATTTATTGACAATATCAACAATTATGTTGCCTGGATCTATCAAATGTTTGCTGTCGACAGTATGATTAGAATTGTTGGGAGCGTTTGAAATAGAACCTGATGTCAAATAAGTTGCACATATTAATAAACTATTTATAGCTTCCTTGACATACTGAATAAAGTATGCTAAGGACCATCCTATATTCTAAATATAAATCTGCTCTTTTGCTCAAATATTGAAAATGGATGTACAGACAACATTCTTAAACATCTGATACTAAAATGTCCACATGCTTTTACTCTGAGTGAATATCGAATAATACAAAATATATGAAATACTGTTTACGAGTTATTATACATGTAAGCAGTGTTTGTGTTCCAAGTTTCAATTCTGTAAGAGTTTGTTTGTGAACATGGCGGGAATTTGATCTTATTCTTAATCCCTTGCACGCAGTATTGCACGCCCAGACAGGAAAGCAATTTCAAGATAGGAAGTTATGAAGAAAAAAGTCAAAGGAACTCAATGTGCATTCATAGGCTTGAGAAGTGAAGCATAGACTGGAGGATACCTGGCAGCCAGACTCTGTGCACGATGCAGGTATAGATGAACAGTTTAGGATCCCCTGTAGACAAGGGAAGTAAGAGGGACTTGTAGACAGGTAAACTGTTTGTTCCCCCAACCATTTAGGTAGCTGAAGTGAAAAGGAACGAACCTGTTTTTGAATTGCAGTCAAGTTGCTCAAACTGGGATGTAATCGACAGAGTGTGTTTTCAAACCTGGATAACTAAAACACTATGAAGCTGCTTAGATGTGGTGAACGATGGACAGCTTAGTAGATGTTTATCACTTGGACAGCACTAAGGTTTTTCTATTTGCATAACACTGGCTATGTCAACATTTTTCTGATGTTTCTTTCAGTGACAGAAATGTATCAGTTGTTCCTTGTGGACAAGAATGGTTTCTTCATATCAATTATCCAACTGTTTGATTTCAAATAAGTCATTCAAAGGGGACGCCGACTGGTTACTACACTGCTGGAATATAAAATTATTATAAAATACAGAAATCTACACACACAAAAACTACCAAAATAGAGGGAAGATACTGAAAACGATCAGGAAAGTTTGATCTGAAGATATGGATTTACTAAGGCGGTTGATTCACGAAAGAAGAAGAGAGGAATAGGAGTTTGTTACAGGGAATGAGAAAAATCTTTACGAAATATTGATATGTGCCATACATATGGTAAGTTGTTTTGTATAAAAAGAGGGGATAGAGAAGGTGGGAGAGGGAGATAGAGACAGATAGACAGAGACAGACAGAAACACAGTCTGCTAGGAAGACCACGTTTTACATTATTTCTCCTTGTATTGTTTACAAAAATCACATATTATACCTTAGAACTTGATCATAATGAAGAAGGGAGCTTTATACAGTAAGTTGTTTTATGTAAAAAGAGGGGTGGAGAGAGAGCCGAAGAAGAAGAAGAAGAGAGAGAGAGAGAGAGAGAGAGAGAGAGAGAGAGAGAGAGAGAGAGGGAGAGAGAGAGAGAGAGACAGAGACAGAGACAGAGAGAGACAGAGACAGAGACAGACAGAGACAGACAGAGACAGACAGAGAAAGACAGACAGACATGCAGAGAGACAGACAGACAGACAGATAGAAAGACTCTGTGTATGTCTGATCATTGAGATCATATTATACATGAATTCCACGCTGTAAATCATTGTCGTATTTTTTTTGTTTAGATTGTTTACAGACATTGCACTTTATACCTGAGATTGATTGTACTCTTATAGTGAGGAAGACAAGGAGGTTAATTGATTAATGGATAACTTTTTTATCAATAAGACAGCTTAAAATTGGTATACGAATCTATATAAAAAAACGTCGTTGCAGTTAATTATAAAGAAGTTGATACTTCCTCATACTGATACACCACATATTGTACCTTAGAACTTGATCATGGTGAAGAGGACAGGGATTTGTACGAATTATCAACTTCTTTATTTATAAGATTGCTTGACAACGGTATAGGAATCTCTTACCGAAATGTTGCTATTCTTAATGATATAAACTTTGATAATCCGTTATACTGTTTGTCTTCCTGACACTAACAACTTCCAGAATGCTTCCTCACGACAAACACTGGGAAGCGTGTATACACCTAACCAGGGACCTTATATACATATAAGGTCCCTGACCTAACTAATAAACTGTAAGGTATCATCGACATAATGTATGGTGAATCATTTCTTTCTAACTCTTATACAGTTGAATGACTATAATCGTTATCATTTCCTCATATTTGTTACATACTTGGGACCTAGTATACACTATCTGAATGCAGAGATGAAGTTGTTGATAATAGCTAAACTCGGAAATCCACGTGATTTCATTTAAATGAAATAAAGTTAAATTGGTAGTACAAGTTAAATGGATGATCGACTGTCCTTATAACCTTTTTGTATTGTATATATAGTATTAAAGAAACAAAAAAAGCTACAACTATCTCGATTTTTTGTATCAGATAATCAAAAATGATAACGGCAAGACAAAGGCAGGTTGTGCATGATTATTTACTTCATTTTACAGTCTATTATTTAACGGCAAGGCCCATAACTCAACTACTCCATTGCATAATTTACTGGCTACTACTATTCAAAAACATAAAACATAAGATAAATCCTATTTACAACTAATTCTACAATAAAAGTGGTTGCTTACCCATATAACATTTGAATAGCATAATAATTGTATGATTATTTGAGTCCATTTTTATTTATTTTTTTAAACTTGTAGCACTATCCTAATGCAGTTACTTCATCAAGTATTTAAAACGTGTATTAGCTTTGAAGTCCAATCATAAAATATGGATTCCCACATTTAAACTTAAAACTGAAATACACAACCTGTTGGTTTAACGTTCGTCAACTTAACGACATTCTATAAATTACCTATGTCAAAATCAATTGAATATCCGTTCAGTTTGACGAGAAAAAGAGCACTATTTCCTAAAAAGCTATTTTAGTGTAAAGGAGCTGTTAATGGTGCTATTGGTGAATATTTTTCTTGAAGGCCCGCTATCGGTTTGATGTGAAGTAAGCTTAGATAAGTTGAATTTAAATACTCCATTAGGGTTCGTACGTTAGTATTTTTCTTGAATGGCCAGATATTGTTTTGATACAAAGCAAGATAAATTGAGGTTAATCTAATTATAGATCAGTTTAGAAATAAAGCTCATATTCAAAGGATAATAGCTTCACGTTTTCACAACAAACTTTTGTCTCAAAATAGATATCTGTCTCTCTTTATGCAAATATGTGTGCAACTAGGTCATGTCTTCTTGATTTTTTAAGTTTTCATTTGACAAACCTCATTCTACACAATGTTGTACGACACAAAATACCAAATCTCATATTATTTTAATTTATAGAGATATATATAGAGGACATTTGACATTTCTCGTCGAACACACTGTAAATGTCAATGAGTGAAAAAGAAATTATATTTTCACGAGTAGCGGAGCCACGAGTGTAATTTTATCATTTACTGCTTCACGAGATTATATATACATGCATTCGACGAGAAATGTCAAATGTTCTATTTGTTATGTTTCCCAAAACCTCGTAAATGTCCTTAACTATATGAATGGAGTAGCATCACGTCATTCAATTGTTTCTTGACGTCACAGACGACGTCATATGATTGTTATGTATGGCATAGTTCACCATTTGAAATATAATTTAAAAAATCATTCTTTTGTAACTATACTGAAATTAGAGATAGTTTCATTGCCGTAATTTTACGTTTTCAATTTTGCCTTTGCCTTAACAAACTGTCTATGTTAGTTACTTAATGTTATGACATATTAGACTCAACAATTACTCCATAACTTACGTCAGTAACTGGCTATGGTACACAAAGATTAACAACATTTAACGGAGGATGGAGTATATATAACCATATCAAATCACAAATATGAATGTAAATAATATCTTATATAAGTAGGTCGGTCAATAAAATGTTGGTGAGCCTCTTGCTCGTAATTCAGCTTGACATTGTCTTATAATGCTGCCAATGAGGTATTAAATCTGATGCTGTAAGAAACGTTTCAATTTCTCAAAGATTGCTCTTCAAGTTTCATTTCTGGTGGTCCGTTTAAAGTCTTCTCTTCGAACCACTTGATTTCACCATTTCAAGTAATTTTTTAGGTGTATTGCCAGTTTCCGGAGACTCATAACAATAGGCCCTCCATACAAATTGAAATGGCAATTTGTACACGTGATTTTCATTTCATCACAGGTGTTTTTCACATAAATCAATTCAATTGTTCATATGAAAATAGCATGCATGAGCTAATTAGTAGTCTGTTTTAACGTGCCTTCAACTTCAATATGTAATTAAAAATAAACAAAAGAGAATTGACAGATCATGGAGAAAAGAGAACATTGAACTTAATCTGTTTTAATAAGAACTATTGAACAGCTGTATAAAAAGAAAAACTGTAATCATCTTGTAGTCTACTGTGAGCCTTCTGAACCTTCAATCAACAGCTAGACAAAACTATGGCAACTATGGCAACTATGACTTAAAGTCTTCTTCTGACTCTATATATACTCTGATATATACGTAACCATTTTTGTATATCATAGTTATAAAGAGTAACTATGAAGCAAGATATATTATACAACCAATCATACTGAAAATTGACAATGTGAGATAAAGACAAAGCTGGATCAAGCAGACAATCTTGCAAACAAAAAACGAGAAATGAAAGTTTTGGATACAGTATAGACTATCCTAGTTAAAGACAAAGCTCAATGTAGACACTTCTGAGGTAGACAAGGTTAGGTATTTACAATGGTAGAGATAGACACGATCGTCTTTCCAGATGAATCTTGTTAGGAAGATAGTAAAGGAGCAATTTTACAGAAATACTTTCCTAATGTACCTGCACAAGCATTGCTTATAATGAGATACTGTATGTTGGCAATACCTTAATAACTGATGTCTATAAGTATATACGTAGAAATTCCAAGAGTATTGTATTGTGGAAAGATTGCAATCCATCAACAAGTTAACTATAATGTTACACCGTTTTTTTTCAGACTTGTTTACCGACCTTCTGAAGTGAGATACGCCATCATGAAACAGGCGAGCAGCTCTAGGGAAAGCGTTTATAAGATTTAACAAAGAGCGTACGTGCCATTCTCCTTAACATATGGATCAATTAACTCAGAAATCAGAGCTAATTTGAAACACTCTTTGAATATCATATTAAAACTTTAGAAGGGGGAATGCTAATCACTGATTACATTTGTAAGAAATATTTCTGTTGCCTTATACTTGTTTTGAATTGTAACTCCTGTTCCCTGTCTTGACGTGCTATTTTTGTCTTTGCTTAACAGTACTACTTCCAACGCCTTTTGTGTCATTATATAAATCTAATTAAGGGACGTATCTATGTATGTAACCTCAAGACTTCTGTATTTGTAATTTAAATTACGCAACTGTCCATTATGGTTTCCAAGTCGCTTCATAGTCATCTTAACTTATTGCTTCATCGCATTACAGATAATTCAAATACGAGATACTTAACAGTTGCATACTTCATTTGATGAACTGGGGTTTGCAAGCATTTACCACCTTTATGTTTTCAATCATTTGGTGATGATTAAAGAAATGTATCTTTTTCTGTTATGATACAGAGATAACGTTTCTGTCTCTACATTTGATAACAACTATTTTAAAGTTAAACTTTAATTGGCTTCACTGGATCCGCCATTTGTTTGAAATTTTTGAAATATATACATGAAAAATACTTGAAATAATAACTATGAGTTATAATCTTTAAAATCATAATTGATAAACTGTTGTCTAGTTTCAATTTTACAAAAATAAACCCTTTGATTTATAAAAAAGTGGCATAACGTGCTTGTGAGCAGCATTAAGAATGGGTCACGTATTCTAATCGAATAGGCATATTTGTTTGTTTTTTAAAAACACCTCGACAGGACTCTCGTTTTGAATTAGAAAAAGATGTTTGTCCATAATAATTGAGTGCTGTCAGTGAGTCCAGGTTGATGGTTCATCATGTCTATAGTCAAACATCATAGTCGTTTTCAATTAAAAAACGTCGTGAATGACAGATCATTAGATCGGCAATGACTACCTTCTTCACAATATTACGGTGTCATTTCAATCTTTCAGAAGTTGTTTTGCATCTCGTTTTCTTGTCACATTTATAGCTTTGATTTCCTCAAGAGAATATTTAATTGGCTAGGACACCGTTCCCATTCCCGCACCAGACACTACTTCATTAACCAAATGTTTCATTATTCAAGTGCCTATACCTCTATAATAGTTATCAGATTTATCTTCTTCATATCCAAAGATGCGTTTCTTTGTTCACATCCTCTTTGAGACTGACCTTACTAACAAAGATAGAATGATACTGTCCGTATATGACTGGTTCTTAATTAAAGGTCTTAATAGTCTCCATCTGTCTATTAGCATTGAATAGAAATTATATGTTCATTAGCAAACAAATAGCAAGCCAGTGTTAAGTGATTCATGACTAGGCGCTTGTTAACAAAGACGTTGTTGGAACATCCTGCACATCAAATATCTATGGCAGAGCTTGTGTTTGTTTACACGCAAAGTTTAATCAAAAGTTTAAAAACAAAGTATAAAAGCCTAAAATGTATTTCTAAAATGTTCAAATGCATTGTCATATGTTATGACTATGTAAAAAAATAACTTACCAATGTTTGTTGAAACATATTTCAGCCATTATCATCAATTAACTTAGATATTGATACAATCAAATCGCCCATCCACAGTAGATTTGGAAACGGTTCAAGACGGTGCTCACATCTAAGCAGTAACATTTCTCATCGCTACCATGATGATTGAAATACAATATCAAAACTGTAAAAAATTGTTTTCGAAAGTAATTACTGGAGGTTTTGTACTCATCTGTAATTGGCAGATGACTCACAATGTTATGACATCATATGCCTGATGACGTGATAATACTGATCACGTTTCTTCATATATTTATAAAAATAAATCCCCGTGAAATGCAATGGAAAAGTCCTAAACATAATTATGAATGATTATACCTTTCTTTCAAATCGCCTTGAAATGACTTTATACAACATCTTCCAAACACGCAGCAATGTAAGTTCGAAAGGTAAAGCAAGTTTCAAGTGTTTCAAATGGTTAAAAGGATTTTGTACATCAAAACGAAACAAAAAGAAAACTCGTTTACAAATAGGGAGTATTTGACTGTCAAGAATCCCACATGCAGTATGGTTGGGCAATTTAATTACAGCTAGATGTAATGTTAATGTCCTGTACGTCCTACTTATAATATTACAGTTTTTACTAGACCAAAATTTAGTCTTTAAAAAAAAGGTTTAGATGTTCCTTCATGCATAATATTTTTTTCTTTGGGCTCCTAATTTCATGTGTATTCAGTCAATCTAGACTTGCTACATGTGAACCTAGACTGTATAAAATGCTCCTTTATATACACAGTCATGTAGCAGGACTAAGTTTCAACTAGATTGTTAGGTTTCGGTGCAGCTTTGTACTACCCGTGCTACAGTAGACCAATGCATAATTAAACATGTTGCATAGCCAAGCGATATTAAAGCTTTTTCTTTGCAATTCGCTTTAATCCACAATCACTTTTGAAAGGTGATTTACATCCTAATACCTTACTTGCATGCTTATGTATGGAATTCAGTTACTCGAAAGGTGTAGATCAGAGATATTGGCATTGCCATTTCAGGTTTTAAAAGACACCTGTATATCAGCATCACTTGATTTTACAATCATAAAGCTGCAATCACATTGTCATCAAAACAGTAACAAAACTATGATTAAGACTTTTTGTGTGGAAATACTTTTGTAAAATAGGTCTTCTTTGGTTCTATCGATATGATATTATTCAATATTTGAAGATAACCCCAACATCAATATGTCAAATCAACAAAGATTAATATAAGTGCATGATCATCAATACATTCTCATCTTTATACACATTAGTCATATCTAAATCATATTCATTTTTTTAAAGAGGATTACCTATCGGTTACGGTCCGCAATGTAGATTTGAATGAAAATGACATGAAAAGATTTCCAACATTATAAAAATACACTTTATGAATGGAGAGAATATTAACAAATTAAGAATGATTTATGATTTATTAGACTAATCAACAATGCCTTGTAATGCCGTAGCAAGGCTTTTCACACACGCAGCGCCGTGAAACTACTCATTCTTGTTTTATTTTACCGAGTGTGCGCTCTCATTTATCTAGGTATAAAATCGTATCAACCAGAATATTATCGTGTTTATCATGTTTCAACTGACTTATGTTACTACCATGCACTGATAACATACTTGTATAAACGGCAATGTCCCCTTGAATGTCGTTTTACACAAAAATAGTCTGATAGGACGGTCCTTTCAGTTTCAAGTTATCTTATAATCAGTATTCACGATAAACGATTCATTAAGTACATGATCATCATTTTTTACGTCTTCTAATTTTTTAACAGAATCTAAATCATAGACGTTCCCTTTCTGCACCAAACCGTCTCAGAATTGGATTTCTTTGTTAAGAAACATTCTTGTTTTTCATGTCTAAATATATAAACTCTTTATGAATACAGTAGTCTAACAATTAGACTCTGAAATGAAAAATGCATCAGTCAATCAAAAATATTTTAAAATATCAAATGAACTGAAAAGGAAATTTCTTCATTATCAGCCTGAAATGAAGCTCTAAAGTCTTTTTATAGAATTGCTAAGGCTTGTTCCTAATTTCAGGGTCTGGCCTACAGACTATGGATACTGTAACAACACATTAGCAAAGGTATCTAATCCTTTTGTCATCCAATATTTTTGGCAGATGTCTCGAAACTTTTTATATAAAATCAATAGCTTCCTCTAAAATGAAATTCTGTACTTGAAGTTTGTTTGGATAAAATATTAACATCAAGATTTTAATGCAAAGATTTATCATGTGTTAACGTTAGCATTAACGGCTTCTGGTCTCTAAAGAGATGATACAGAATCATAATCATGGATTTTCAGTAATGCAACAAAACTTTGTTCTTTGGCATGCTCATGGCGTATTAAGGCTCATGCATAAACTGATATAAGCATATACGATATATACTATGCAGTTGTACCTGAAACACTGAGTTGGTATTAAGGATGTCCGTTCCTCAAATTTAAAGTATTAAACTTTTTTTCTAACTTGTTTTTTTCAAAAGTTTAGTGTATTTGTTTGAAATATCAACCCAAAAAATGGGGGTTAGTGTTGTTTTTTCGAGATATTTTAAGACAAAAATCCCTTTGTCAGTCAGAGATTTAACATGGGAGTCAATGGGGAAATGATGACCTTTTTTAAGAAATCTTAAATTCAAATTAGTTCCTGTATTAAACTTTTTTTAATATGAAAACATGTTTGAGTTAACATCATTTTCTTCCAGAAAAAAGTATAAAATATATATGGTACTGTGGGTTTTTAGCCGCTACGGCACAACATGTATTCAAACATTTCAATTAAATTATCAACATTCATACTATTCTTGTACTAAAAACATGCTTTCTCCAACTAATTTTCGAAAAATATACCTGAACGCATAGTGATACAAATCATATTCATTCAACAATATCTACTTTCTAAGAAAAACATATTATAGAAATTGCTCAAATGATAGTTACAGTTATAAAATGCTTAGTCAGCAAAATTGTAAATCATTCCAAAATGAAAATACTACATTTCTTAATCTTGATGAATGTTTATTTTGAAATCATCAAAATTGAGAAATTGCCGCTTCATTTTGGTTTATTACATAAGAATATAATGATTTAAGGTTATTGGATTTTTGTCACTGTGACTAAGGAGCGAACATCCTAAAGAGATGAAATAGTCTCTTTAAAAGACGCAGTTTAAATGTCTAGTGTGTGGTAAAAGGAAAATGTGTCAGAGCAATACCGTTATCATTTTCAATCTCTTTTTACAAAAGCCATATTTTACGATATTTATTGACAATATAAATAAATATATATGCTTACATATATCAAATATTTGCTGTCAACAATTTCATGTTGGACTTTTAAAGAGCGTTTAGTATCGGATTTGATGTCAAGTTAGATGCGTATAATCATAAACTAACTACTGATATGGAACGATATAGCTTTCTTGAAATACATGTTAAGGGAAACTATCCGGTCATTTTGCATTTACAGACAAAGACAAAGTTTTGGAGGATACTTGAATTGATCTCAAGATAGATGGTATTTGGATTTTATTTCAGTAAAATAAAACATTATGAAACATAATCTGGTTCACTTTAAACATTGAAAGTTGAGGTGTCTCTTGGCTTTTCTTCGCTAAATATGTATATCGATTAGGTAGAAGTGTCATTATTTGACTGATTTGATGGATCTACAAAAAGCATACTTAAACATCTTTTAATGTTCTGCTAAAATGTCGACAGGCTTTTAATTAGTATGGTACTCTGAGTGAATATCGAACGATACAAGTTCAAATATGATCGTCACAAACAGAAATACTGTAAACGAGTTATAACACATGTGATCAGTATGTGTGGTCCAAATTTCAATACTTTAATGGCAGAAAGTTGTTAAATGCTTCGATTTATTCTTAACTTATACATGCAGTATTACGCACCCAGACAGAAATTCAATTTCAAAGTAGAAAGATATGATGGAAAAAGTCAAAGGAACTCCATGTGTATTCATAGGCTTGAGAAGTGAAGCATAAACTGGAGGATACCAGGCAGCCAGACACTGTGCACGGTGCAGGTATAGATGAACAGCTTAGGATCCCCTGTAGACAGCTGATGTGGGAGGGACAGGTAAACAGGTAAACTGTTTGTTTCCCTCCTCTGCAGGTAGCTGAAGTGAAAAAGAAACGGAACCGGTGTATGCGATTCAGTTAAGGTACTCAAACTGGGATATCATTGACAGTATGTGTTTTTCAAACTTGGGTAACAAAAACGCTTTGAAGTTGCATCGATGTGTTTAACGTTGGACAGTTTTGTAGATTTTTGCATAAAACTGCCTGTACCAACTTTTTTCTTATGTTTATTTCAGTGACAGAAATTCTTCAGTAATCCTTGTGGACAAGTATGGTTTCTTCAATTCAAATATCCAAATGTCATCAACTAGTTCAAAGGGTTACTACACTGGTTACTTCACTACTGGAATATTAAACATTGGATTATGAAATACAAGAATAGACCAAACTTACCAAAACAGAGGGAAACAACAGAAAAAGATTTAGGAAACAGGTAGGTTTCGTCTTTTGATTGATTTACCAAGGAGGGTGAGCAAGAAGAAGAGAGCAATAATAACGGTTAATAGGGAATAAGAAATAACTTAACCCACTGAGGACTATTGGTATGTTATTTTTAAAGAGGGGAATATAGAGAGGGCCAGAGAATGTGAGATAGAGCAGGAGACAGACAGACAGACAGAGACAGACAGCGACTAACACAAACACAGACTGACTGGCAGACCACGCGTTACTAATGTCTCCTTGGATTGTTCACAGACATCACATATTATACCTTAGAACTTGATCATATTGTAGAAGACAGGGAGTTGTAAGGATTATCAATTTTTTTTAAACGGTATAAGAATCTCTTACTAAAATGTTGTTATTGTTAATGAAAAAACGTTGATAATCAATAACTCTCATTGTCTTCCTGACACTAACAACTTCCAGAATGCAACTCTAACAGTTCATCACAATGAGCTTCTTCACGACTGGGAAGCGCGTATATCTGAATCATTTCTTTCTAACTCTTATATACTTGAATGACCATTCCATATATGTTTACATACTTGGAACATAGTATACGCTATCTGAACGAAAAGTTAAACTTAAAGTTTTTAACAACTACCAAGTTCGAGAACCCATTTAACTTCAGTTTAACTCAATATAGTTAAGTTTACTTAAATTGGTAGCACAAGTGGTATTTAAATAAAGCTGAAATAAATGAAAAATTGACTGTCGATATTGCTCCTCTAACAGGCTGGGATAAACATAATATTAAAGAACCAAACAAAAGCTAAAGCTAAGCTGACCTTTTGTATCAAATAATCAAAAATTTATAACTTTAAATCCAAGACAGGCTATGCTTAATGACTTCACTTACTTCTATTATCTACAAGCATGGCTCACCGATAGGTAAACTATTTCATTGCATAATTTACTCGTAATTCATAAAGGTGAAACGTAAATCTAAATTACCACTAATGAGGTAACTTCTACAACTAAAGTGGTTGCTTCCCAATATTTCATTTCAATAGCATAAGTATTATATGATAATTTAAGTCCATATTTGATTACTTTTGACATTCGAAGCAGCATGGGTTACTTATTCAACTATTTAAAAAGTGTATTAGCTCTTAGTGCAATCTTAAACATTGATTCCAACTTTTGAACTACACTTTCAGCGAGAAATCAATTGAATATCCATTTCCCTTTTGCAGTTTCCATACGGTCTTCAAGAAAAGACCCCTGTGTCTTAAAAGAGCTACAGTAGTGTAAAAGAGCTGTAAATGGCCCTAACAGCAACACTGTAGTCAAATGATAAGTTATATTTCACATATGAGCAATTCCCTTGAATGGTCAAATATCGGTTAGATATAAAGTAAGCTTAAATGAAATGAACCAAATGGGGATATTTCAGACATATATTTTTTCATTGACAACTTGCAGTTGAAAAGAGTGGAGTTCAACAATCGAGAGACCTTCTCTTTTTGGTCTTTCAGTGCCCATATTTTCTCAGAGCTGAGCGATGATCTCTTTTCTCTCATTTTAGCAACGATATTGAAAGGTCACATGTAGGAAGCAACAGATTTTCTCTCTTGTGCGTGATGTCTGCAAAATGTTTTGATAAACTCGTTAAGAAAATCTTTTCCTACATATTGCTTCTTGCATTTTTGCAAGTTAGTAGATAAACTACATTGCGAGAGAAGTTATTATACTTGCGCTTATTGAAAACCCTTTTAGTAAACAGGTGAAGTACCACTGATTGTGGGTGTAAGTGGCGGGTTTTCTCTCTCCCTCTCTCTCCCTCTTTTGGTATTTGTATATGTTCCCTTGGATGACCGCAGTTTAGGTAATATCTAATGAGATTGAGCCTGTGTTTCTCATACTCTTCTTGAGTTGAACAAATACGCCATTTAATTGAATAATAAAGAACTTTCTAAAAAGCTACCAAACCATATGCTCTATAACCGAACAATCAAGTTATCTCTTAAAAGCGGCTCATAACTATGTGAAAACTCGACATTCTTGAGCCCGCCGAATAAAAAAACTCTACTCTAGGTATCACTCACAACACATAGACTGTTATGTCATAAACGTCATAAACGTCACAGAGTCGGATGTGCCTATGTAGTAATAATTAAGAGAAACATCGATGCCTGCCCCTATATTAAGCTCGACAGTCCAGTAGCGTCAGTCTGATGAGTCACTTCGTACGAAAACGTGTTGTATCTGCTACCAAACCATTGCTTTTCCTGTTCCGTTGTATCCTAAGGACCTACTGAAATAAACTTGAATAATTTAAAATTAACTGTCGAGCAGTTGAGATATAGAAATGGTAGCTTTATATTCAACAGTAAAAGGTTGAAATATTGAACAGCATATATGTGAAAACTGTACTCACGTTAAATAATTACATGTTTGTTATAAAGATAAGATATATTATACAACCAATCGAACTGACAATTGGCAATGAGAGATATATAGAAAGCTTGAGGTAGACAATCTTGCAAAGAAAACTAAATATAGAACATTTTGGATACAGCAAAAACTGGATATTCATTAGCCTGGTTATAGACAAAGCTCAATTTACAAAGTTCTGAAGTAAATAAAGGTTGGTATATAAATGCTAGATTTAGACATTATTGTCTTTCAAGCTTAATCTTGTTAGGAGGATAGTAAAGGAGCAATTTCACAGAAATACTTGCCAATTGTACCTGCACAAGCATTGCATATCAGATTGTTGGCAATAACTTGATAACTGATGTCTTTAACGATACACTTAGGAATTTCCAGAGTATTGCATTAGGAAAAGGTTGATATCTATCAACAAGTTGACTATAACGTTACACCGTGTGTGTTCAGACTTGTTTACCGACCTTCTGAAGTAAAATACGCGATAAGGAAACAGGCGAGCAACGCCAGGGAAGGGTTTACGAGATTTAACAAAGAACGTAGGTTATCTTTGGTTCATCGGTGCCGTTCTCTTTAACATATGGTGCATCAATTACCTCAGAAATTAGAGCTAATTTGCAACATTCTATGAATTTTGTCTTTAAACTATTTAAGGGGACTGCTCATCACTGATGACTCTTGTAAGAGATTTTTCTGTTGCCTTGTGTTTGTTTTGAATTGTAACTTCTGTTCCCTGTCTTGATGTGTCATTTTTTATTCCTTGCTTAACAGACCCACCACTGTTTGTCTCATTACATGTATTAACTAAGTGACATTCTGACACTCATTCTGCAAGTATCTCTCTAAAACCGTTAGATTGTTGTATTTGTAAAGCTAATTACTCGACTGTCGATTATGTTTTTAAGTAGGTTCTAAGTCAACTTTACTCATTTCTTCATTGCATTACAGATAACTTAAGTTAAATACGAGATGCGTAACAGTTGTTAATGAAGCATGCACAACTCATTTGATGAACTGGGATAAGGTTTACAAGCGTTAAGCCCCTGTATATTTCAAATCTTTTGGTGATTGTCAAAGAAAATGTATCTTTCTTCTGTCTCTGCATTTGATGATAACAGCTTTGACTTATGCATGATAAGTTCCTTTAAGGTGAAAGTTTAAACAGCTTCCCTGGATCAGACAATTGTTGTTGGTTTTTTTGGTTTATCATTATTTTAGATAAAAGAAAGATGCTACAATTTGCAAATTATTGATGGTTAACTGTTATTTTATTCCAAATTAAGAAATAATCACCTTCGGATTTTTTTTAAATAGTGCCATATGGTGCCGTTGAAAGACGTTTTAAGCGCCGATGACTGGCTTCATTTCGAATACTTTTCATTTGTTGATGAATGTGAGCTTTTTTGTTATGTTTTGAACTAGATCGAGAAAGGACCAATATTCAGATCAGGTATGCATAAAACTATACCTCGATAGGACTCGTTTTGAATTAGTAAAAGATGTTTCTCCATAATGATTGATATTGAAAGCTGTTTAAAACACCATGTGAATAACGGAGTAGTGCCTCCTTTTTTTACCAATTTATGGTGTCATTAAAACATTTTTAGCTTGCTTTCCATCTTGTTTTCTTATCAAAATTTATTTCTTTTATTTATTGAATATTTCATTGGCTGGCCCACTATTTCGTCTCCCGCACCAGACGCTACTTCATTAACCAAATGTTTCCTTATTCAAGTGCCACTCGTCTATAATATTAATCAGATTTATCTTCCTCATCTCCCAAAGATACGTACACAGATCTTTCTTCACATCCTCTTACTGACTGACCTTACTATTGAAGATAAACTAATTCTCTCCTAGTTTGACTGGTTGGTATTCTTGAAATATTCTTCAAATGACTTTAGTTCAAATAATAAAAACAATGTTTTGACATGTTTCCTTGTCACGTGTACAAAATGTTTGTTTTTTGTCTTTAGTTTTTCTTCTTTTTGACGTAAAAACAAAGCATTCTTCCCACGAATAGCCCACTCTTACGCCAGCCCGTGTGACTTGCTAAGATAGGCAAACTTTTCCTGTGCTTGTCATCCAGGCTGCTGCGACGGATTGCGATAGTCCAGTGAGAAATCATATGAGAATTGCAACTTTTCGCCGAAGAGGGGGCTGCACTCAAAACACGATGTTCGACTGATTTGCCGCAAGGATTAAATTAGCCAAGCAGTGATAGAGACTTAAGCAAATTTAATGTTATGCCGGGGAAGATAACTCTAAACCTGCAAATAACTAGGTCTAACTTCTAACCTGACTTAAGTCACTTGCTATTTATACTTCAGATGAAATATTTTCAACAATCTCAAAACAATGTAAAGCAGATCGAGTGGCTAGGCTCAAATTTTCTATTTACTTCTTCCTCTCCCTTTTTCGAATGATTGGAGAGAATTCCTACAGGTCAATTTCATTTTGTTGTCTCTCATCTTAAAGTGTTCAAAATGAAGTCACTGTTGCTAATACTTACCCCTTAGCAACAGTGAACACGCATAGCAATCTTTGACTTATGTTTTATTCTCTAATTATATAGTTAATTTTAGCTCAGTCAGTTTGTGAATACATACTTAAGTTTTAGGCTTACCTAATTTTTAAAAAATACTTAAGTCAAAACTTTAAAAAACTTACATTTGAAAGAATACTGCCTCTGGTTATTAATTAATGATCTTAATAGTCTCCGTCTGTCTATTAGTAGTAAATAGAAATAATGAGTTCATTAGCAAACAAAAGGCAAGTCAGTGTTGAGTGATTCATGACTAGGCGCTTGTTTACAGAGACGTTGTTGGAACCTCCTACACATCAAATATCTTTATTTATGGCAAAGCTTGTGTTAGTTCAGATGCTAATCCCAATCAATGGTTTGGAAACAAAGTATAAAAGCCTTAAACGCTTTCTCTTGAATAAGGTTATTTTAAGCCAATGTGATGCATATTTTGAAAAAGATTTGTTGTTATATGAGTTAATATCACACAATTAAATCCGTATAGATACAATCGAATCTCCTATTCATAAATATTACAAACCTGGTCCGATTGAAAACTTAATCATAAAAACTGTTTCAACACGGCAATGAGATTTTCTCGTCACCGTGAACATACCAGTGAAGGACTGACGTCACCGATATAATAGCAACAAGGTTTGTTTCATGTATAGGTCTATGACTAGGCCAAATCACAAAACAATCTTATGGTTTTAAGTATGATTTTTGCACAATCAGCAGACAAACTGGCATGACTGCAGATAGACCTTCAAACCACAAGTCATCACGTCTCAGAAGGCTAAGCAATTTTGGGTGTTTAATTTGAGAAGTTAGTTCTTTCCTATGACGTCATCAGCAAGCAAAATATCTTGGCATCGCGTCAGCGCATTGACAGTAAGGAGATGCCTTCGTGTACGTGGAACCGCACCTACCGACTTTTCTTTAGAATGGCGTTGACGCTTGAAACCAACGTCGTAAATTGGCTTGGTTTAGGTATGTGTCTTAGTTGATGTTGCAATGAAGATGGTAAAATGTTCACCTCCTCCGAAAAGCAGGTTCATTATAAAGAGATCGGAGTGTCTGGCCCGTGTCTCAAGCGACGTGAACGGACTGAGGGGTGTTGCATTTTGCAAGTGTAGCCATATGGATGAGGCAGCATAAGGGTGTGGAGTGACAACAGGAAGATAGGCAAAATGCAACAGTTTTAAATTTAAGTTTAACGACCCAATTGCAACGTCTGTTGTACCTTCTCTCAAAAAATAAATACCAACATTGCTACTTCTCACACAACAGTAATCATAAGGGGCTTCTTTAACAAACAAATATTACTATCCTGCCTTGGCCTATTATGTACATATATCTTGATAAAGTCACTACGGGACCACCACAGACTTCACGCCAAACAGCATCAACCACCTCCGTTGACCAAACAAAGTCTGATTTAGACCCTGCAGAAAGAATGGATACCGGATCATGAGATCAGGGTATTTGTCCATTCAATGCGACCACATATGAAAGCATGCATCAACATAGGAGGGAGGACCTATACGTCACCGGCGACTTTTCTGTCATGGAGAACGTTGTTCTATGATGTGTGATATAGACGCTTTTATTATAACATGGCCTATAAGCATGCTGAATCAACCCCGATCTCGATGGAAAGAATCCCAGTTATACAATATACTTTAATATTGAATATCAAACATGCATATTTTAGATGTATTTGGTTCATGAAGTGTTTTCTGCATTTTGTATGTAAATTGAATTGGAACTGGAATTTTTGTATTTACATTTATTGGTTTTTCCTATGTATAATTATTCAGAGGTAAAATATCTATTTATTCCGATTATCCGTAGATGCCGAATAAGTAGCCATGTATTTATCACGTGAAACCGCGTGCGGCCAATTTAGTGTGAAAAGCCCTAAAGCCTTCGAATTTGGTTAATGAATTCACGTAGCTTCACCGAAATTGGTATCTTAGTTTAAGAAATGATAAAATTTAGCAAAAATCGTAACTTTCAAAAGTTTTATTTCAAGTTTAAATGAACCAACGTTCCGAAAGTCATTTGGATCCAATTTAGAAAGTAAATCATGCTAAACTATGAATACTTATTCTTTGACATGATTATATTTCCCCAGAAAATATTGTCGACATATTGTTTATAAAACAAGAATGAAAAGAATATATATCTATTCTCATCCCATATACCGTTATACCAGTTTATACATACCGGTAACATTCAGTGAATAATATCAGTCATTAATTCTTAAAATTTAAAAGAGTCAAAACTTTGATTATCAAATCAATCTTATTTATTACAGAAAATGTGAAGGGTATATGGAACAGGATCTTGAAAAATAAGGATGTCCCCATTACTATCACCAGACAATGGAAGTAGTGAGATTCCATTCATCTTCTCGAGCCTCCATCGAGTCAACATGTCAATCACCGACCACACGAACATCACAATGGAGCACGTGGATCTCGAGCTTCTGATTGGTCCAAAACGACGAGCACTGACTACAGTGATACCAATGACCATCGTCTACTCGTTGATATTCGTCACTGGTATATGTGGTAACGTGTGTACGTGTATAGTAATAGCGCGGAATAAGTACATGCACACAGCCACAAACTACTATCTCTTCAACCTGGCTGTGTCGGACCTGATGCTTCTGGTGCTTGGACTTCCGGAGGAGACCTACTCCTTCTGGTCCGCCTATCCGTACATCTTCGGAGAGGTCTTCTGTCGTATACGCTTCTTCGCAGCGGAGGCATCAACGTATGCGTCGATACTTACGATCACTGCATTTACTGTGGAGAGATATGTCGCAATATGTCGACCAATGTGGATGCCTACAAACTCGAATCTATCTCGAGCTGTCAGAGTGATATTCGCATCATGGATTGTAGCATCTGTCTGTTCTATACCCATCTCCCTGCAGTTTGGTGTTGTGTATAAGTTTGAAAGGGGAACACATCAGAAGATAGACGAATCTGCACAGTGTAACACTTTAGATGAGGAACAGGCTCGAATCTACTTCCAACTGTCAACTTTCCTCTTCTTCGTGTTCCCTATGACAGTTCTGTCTATACTCTACTTCTTGATTGCCATAGCAATTAGGAGATCAACTCTTAACAGAAGTGGTTCTGATTCCTCCAACGAGAGCCAGCCTACGGGAACAGAGCTACGTAATCTACAGCAGACCCGAGTCAGGCAGTCCGTTCTCAAGATGCTTGGTGAGTGTGTAGACGTATTTCAATGACACTTTGGGATAACGTGACGCTTAAAATTCACTTTAAACCCTTGGTAACAATAATTAGGCTGAATATTTACATATCACTGCTTATCGCGTTAGTTATATGAAACCTGAATACACTTTTTATCAGTCATGTCCAAATTAATATCTGCTAAAACCTAGTCAATGGTAATATCATCACCCCTGATACTACTGAATGAAATCACTGTTTAGCTTCAGCAAACGTTCAAAGGTATTCCAGCCTGCACTCTGTTTACAGACTATTCGACAGTTTTCATCAAGGGCTTCGTTAAATTATCAATAAATACAACATCATAAACTCTAGATAACAGTTTATCGTCATTTTGAGTTTACATTAAATCACTACGCGCAAAACGAATTCTTCATGCTTCCTTTCAGTGACTGTGGTAGTGGCATTCTTCATCTGTTGGGCCCCGTTCCACGCACAGCGCCTTCTGGTGATGTATGTGGACCAATGGACACATGAGTTGCTGATGGTCCACGAACGTCTCTACAACATCTCAGGGGTCTTCTACTACATGAGCTCCACCATTAACCCTATCCTCTACAGCATTATGTCGCTCAAGTTCAGACAGGTCTTGGGCTCTTCATCTATTTCAGACTTGGTTGGATTGATGTATGATGTAACAATAAATCGAGAGAAACAGATGTTGACGTTCCCATTTAACCAATGAACTTTGATAACGTATTTAACCTTTTTGACTAAATATTTCAATAATAATGACAGCGATGATTGCATCGGTTAATAAAGGGACATGATCGATTCCATCTTACCGTACCGATATCGGAAGTTTAAATGTTGTAAAAATGGTTTTGGTTGGCGAGAACCGACCGATACTTTTACTGAATTTTATCCATTTCAAAATGTAAATTTGTTCGCAGGCTTTCCGGTCTACGCTTATCTCCCCTTGCTGTCGGAAGCACAGGCCAGGGCCAAAGAGCAGCTACACCTACAAGTTTGGTCAGAAGAACAGTGGTTCGGACACGGCTTACACTGCAGTAGAGAGTTCACCTGGACCGATGTGTTGTTCTGCTGTAGACTCCTCGCAGAGTGACCCCTTCCCCATCGAGATGTGGAATAAAGGGGACGGAGTATCGAGGTCTTGATATCTATCAGCAGGCCTAGGAGAGCAGTTATAGTTGTGATAATGTGGTCAGGTGATTGACTTGGGCATCATAAAATATATGTTGATTGTATATTGGTGCCCTTGTATTCAGATGTTCATTCAACTGGACAACATACGTGGACATTGAGAACAATAACAAAGTTGACGTTGCCTTGTGGTCTGCTTTAGCAGATCCACTTGTTACTATAAAGTCCTCAAAGAAAGGTCAATCAAGACCTGGAATAAAGTAGTCCTTCAAAAACCAACAAGAACTGAAGAGAGCATGAATTTAAGTTATTGGATGGAGGAAATTGACTGATGTCTTGTTCTCTGGTAACATCTTAAAAAGTGTGACAATTGAATGATTGACATGTGGATGACTATAGATCTGACAAGGCATATCCTGTAATGAAAAGGTTACGTACCGATACATATATATCTTGATCAAGTATCATCAAAACTGCCGAGGTTGATCGAAGAGTAGTTTGGTAAGCGTTTGAACAAGTAACAGGTGTCCCGTTGCATATTGAGTGGAGAGAACAGACTTATCTTTTCTTTCAATACATTTATTCAAGGAACACTTACTGTCTTGGACAAAAGGAGATCGTGATTGACACATACATGTGTTGCACAGACCTCCATTCGCTGCCCATAAAGAGTGATTTAACTCCGGTTTGTATGCGAAAGAGAAAGACATCGATTCAGGAAGCTATGAACAGAAGAAACATAGTTCAAACAAACATAGTTCGAACATAGCTTCACTGTAATAGAAAGTTTGTGCCTTTGACCTGCCTGTGGCTTTATGTCTTTGGGTCCCATTACGTTTGTGGAATGAAGATCCTGAAAGGACAAGGGCAGCTTTGGTCGTATTCTGCAATCTATACAATAAAGAGTGTCCATGGACAAGGACGTGTATAATTATTTCTTCTCTAGAGTCTTCTCATTGAGACTAATAAGTGATTATTGCTGGTTCGACAACAGGCTCTGGTAAAGAGACAGCTACTAAGCGATTCCACTCCATAAGAAATAAGTATACTGCAGTCTGTAAACAAAAACGATATGCATATTTGAAATTGAAGCAACAAGAAATAGAAACTAGTATTCACAATTCTAAACAGTGTTGGTTCTCTCTGAAAAGATTGAATAATAGAACAAGCCAAAGAAATGACATTGAGATTAACGAATGGTATTCGTATTTCAAACAATTATTTTCTACTACATCTGAAGTAAATGATAACATAGATAATCATACAGTTGATCAGTCAGATAAGAATAATCATCAAGTATTGGATAACTCAATGGCCAATGACATTCTTGACGCTCCAATATCACGAGAAGAAATTCTAGATAGCATTACAAAACTGAAACTGAATAAATCTCCTGGACTTGACAATACTATTTCAGAATTTTTCCTACACTCATCAGATATTTTAATACCTTATCTTGAATTAGTGTTTAATGTCATCCTCGAAAATGGAGTTTTTCCCCATTCATGGTCGGTTGGCATCATTATACCCATTCATAAGCAAGGGGATAAAAATGAAACTGGAAATTATAGAGGTATTACCCTTTTAAGTGTATTTAGTAAAATATTCACTGCCATTATAAATAAACGTTTGGTATTCTGGGCAGAATCATATGATAAGATAACCGAGTCCCAAGCTGGTTTTAGGAAAGGATACACTACTACTGACAACATATTTGTCCTAAATTCACTAATTCAGAGATATTTAAATACTAAAGGTTCTAAATTCTATGTTCTCTTTGTAGACTTTGCAAAGGCTTTTGATTCAGTTGACAGAGAGAAATTGTGGACTCTTCTTGATAATAATTGTGTTAGCATCAAAATGGGTAAACTGTTAAGGAGTATTTATGACAATGTCAAAATGTGTGTTAGAAACAATAATATAATATCTGATACATTTGAAAGCCAAATAGGTGTAAGACAAGGATGTATATTGAGCCCTTTCCTATTTTCTTTCTTTATCAATGAGTTAGCAATACAGATACATGAAAACTGTTCAAATGGTATTCAGTTACCTCCAGATATAGTTCAATTATTTCTCCTTCTGTTTGCTGATGATATAATTCTCTTCTCTAGCACTGTACGAGGATTACAGGCAGAAATAAATGAATTGGAAACGTATTGTAATGAATGGAAACTAAGAGTTAATTACGATAAAACTAAGGTAATTGTCTTTAAGAATGGGGGTAAACTTGCTGCAAATGAAAAATGGTATTATAAAGGTGAACTTATTCAAATAACTACATCTTATAAATATTTAGGAGTTTATTTTACAAGTCACTTATCGTGGTCTCTACATGCAAAAAATGCATCGACCCAAGCAAAGAAAATATTAATTGGCATTATGAGACATATTTATATTTTAGGTAACTTGTCACATCAGTCCTTTTTTAGAATTTTTGATGCTAAGATAAGTCCAATGCTTCTTTATGGTTCCGAAATTTGGGGACTCCAGACATTTCATGTAATAGAAAAGGTACATTTATATGCAATTAAAAGATTTCTCGGTGTGAAAACAGCAACCTCAAACGTAATGGTCTACGGTGAGTGTGGTAGATTTCCGTTATCAATAGAGGCAAAAATGAAAGTAATAAAATATTGGTTGAAAGTATTAAATATGCCATGTTATAGATTACCCAAAAAATGTTACAATATGATGACTTTGTATGATAGAAATGGAAAACGCAATTGGGTTACAGATGTTAAAGATTTACTATTTTCTACTGGTTTTGGTTATATATGGCTGGAACAACACATAGACTCTCATACAAAGTTTCTTATCTCATTTAAACAAAGATTACAAGATATTTATTTACAAAATTGGCTTGACCATCTATCTGTATCAAATAAATGTTTTTATTTTAGAATGTTTAAGCAATCTATACAAGATGAAAGCTATTTATCGCATTTGAATATCCGGAAATATAGAATCTCAATTGCAAAATTCCGTTGCTCATCGCATGATTTACTAATAGAAACCGGCAGATATATTGGACTAAAAAGAGAAGATAGAATTTGTAAAATGTGTAATTTAAATCTTATTGAAGATGAATATCATTTCCTTTGTGTCTGCCCTGCCTACCTCACTTTGAGAAATAAGTACATTAAGAAATATTACTTTACACACCCTAATATTTATAAATTTATATCTCTATTAACTTACTCTAACAAAGCACATTTAGAAAATCTGTCAATGTTTCTATACTATGCCTTTTTACTCAGAAAAAATGTACTCTATCCTGCCTGAACATATTGTATGCACATTGTGCTACAGGCCTGTGGCCTATAAGTGCAAATAAAGATTGACTATTGATTCGCTAAAGTTATGTTTCGGGTACAGTTTACACTGCAGATTGTGTCTAAAAGAAAGTATGTGTCCATCACCGCGCATCGTTGAACGCAATATGTTTTAGATAATAAAACGTGTAAAAATTTGCAAACAACCTCACAAATAAAAGAATTTGGTTATATCTGACTTAAAGTATTGTCATAAATGTGCTTATAAATGACAAATAAATGTTAATTTGATCATTATGCCCTTAAAATGTTATTAGAAATGTTTGACATGTCATTTCCCAATGTACCCAGAATCACATCTCGATCTCTGTTCTATACCACAGGTATAGTGATATATATGTAAAATGATGCTTAGCTCAGTATTTAGTTGGGAGCTGTACGTCTTTTATTATGAGGTTCGTTAAGTCAATGTCGTCATTCGACAGTCAACCTGCATTTTCTAAAAAATTTCTGGCTTTACCTTCACGATTAAGCTTTCACAAGCATAAACGAATAATTAAGGTTTTATAACATCGATACAATATGCTGTTAAAAAGTACGTTTTATCTACGAAAGAATGCCACATAAACATGGTTTATGGATGTTGCTTTTGCCTCACTGAATGCAAGCATGTTTGAAATGGCGTAGCTATAATGTTTTTCTTTCTTAAATGTGCTTGCCAAGTATTTCGGAAAATTATTTCAATGGTTAGAATTTTGAAGTGATGAGCCATAGGATTGCTGTATTTTCATAGGGAAAAAATTACTTCTCTGGTTTGATTTATGATTTCAACAACATAATCACCCCTTTACCATATGATACAATTTCACGGAGTTATTTAGGAATGAAATGCTAAGTAACCATTGTAAAAATGCTTTAAAGTGCCAAATTCATATTTTGTAAGGAGTGTTGTTTTATTAGTCAGTATTTATGACTTACCTTAATTTCCTTTTTATTAAGAACATTTGCATTTGTCTAAAGCTCATTTTGATGTTAGATACATGGGGGAGTCTCAAAACGAAATGGTCCGAAGTAAAACCATTTATCTGCGCTTCAAGTGAGCCTTTTTGATGTCTTGTCATGGCCAGAAGAAGCGATGTCTATAAGTAATTATTCATTATCTTGATATTCTATCAATACCTTCATCGTCTCACATCTAAAACACAGAATGTCCCGCAATTAAAACACTAGACAAAATAGCGGGCCCATAAGGGAGATAGAACGGCCTGTCTATCATTCATATTGCACAGAAAACCTCAAACACCTGACAGGAGTTGCAAAATGGAAGACATGCGGCGTCAGCTGTACCCGTCATGACTTTTTAGCTTTGTAATTACCTGTTACTTTTCGCCAGGTATGCAACCAATCTCGGTTTAGTTATTCGTGTTCGAGGAACAACATGGATGAGCGTTCGTCTTCTCACCTGTCAACACAGGTATGATGAATTGGAATATTGTTATTCTAGAAACACGTGCACGATATGTAAACGACATTATGAATGTGTTTTCTTCGAGGCATACATCTTTATCGCGTTGAAAGCATAATTGTTTAATTTAAGATAGGACCTGTTGCTAGAGTGGTTGGTTTGTGGAATTTTGGAGGGAGTGTCTCTGCGTTGTCGGGTTTCTGTCAAGCTTTGACAAGTGCAGCTTTTGGTTTTAGTTAACAAACCCATCTGGCAGTAAAAACTACATACATTCCTTCCAAGTGTTGACAACGTACTGCAAGTAATTATTCTTTGATAAAGCTTGAATGAAACAAAGTTGAAAGACGTTAGGGAATTCGACAGAAAATACAGCAGAATGAGAGATAAGTTTTCTGAAACTGCTGTTTGTTCCATCCTACTTCAATTTTTCAACAAAATGAAAAAAATATATACAATAAAATATATACACGTCAACGAACTACTTAAATGATCTGTTCGCATTCACAAAACCATACTTGTCTGTATGCATGGATAAAACAAGCTATATTTCACTTTTAAAATAAAATTCATTACAAAATTATTTCATTTTACTTGACTTTTCAAAAAGAAGACCTGCTCACCTACTCTTTTTTTTAAATGGATAAAACTAGTTGATTTATTGTGTTATTCGTGTCTAGTCCTAAGATACTGCGTTGCTCAAATGTTCTTGTATTCCGAACAAATTAAATAGAATTGCTGACGAAGAGAAACAAACATCTACGTATTAGACGTCTAGGCGAAATGAAACTACACCATCTAGCATACAAACGATATTTAAATGTAGCACAGGCAACACAAAATTGGTTGGTATGCTTTATGGTGAATGTGGTAGATATCCAGTATACATAAATTCACAAATCAGATCTTTAAAATTTTGCTTAAGCATCCTTGGATTGCACGAGAAAGGAATACCAAAGCTAGCTTATAACATGCTTGTTCACTTAGATGATATGGGTAAGTTAACGTGGGTGACTCATATAAAGAATATTTTATTTTCTCATGGGTTTGGATTCGTGTGGCTAAATCAAATAGTTGGTAATATTAACCTATTCCTTAAATAATTTCGAGAACAATCTGTTAGTATGTTTCATCAAGAGTGGCATTCCAGTCTAAAAAATAGCACAAATTAACAACTGTACAGATCCCACAAGAGTTTAATTCAACCAGAATTATATCTTTCTATATTGACATCAAGAAATATCAGACGCACATATGTAAATTTCCGATTGGGCCTGTTAGGCTTAGCTGTTAATACAGGCAGGAGAATTTCAATAGAAACATACTTAAGAATATGTCCATTATGTAATTGTGCTCGTTATCTGTCAAAGTACCCTACAACTTCCTTTATTTCAATTATGACTTCCAGAAACGAAAAAGTTATGTTATCTAGCACTTTCTGTAAATCATGCCGTTATATTAAGAGACAAATAAATATCTGAATTGTGAATTCTGCTATTAAATGTTAATAATTATGTTTGTACCTGCTGCCAACTTGTACCACTTGTATATGGGCCGGAGGCCTTAAGTACAATAAATTTCTTTGAATTGACTCTGATAAAACGTTTTGATGTATGATTTTGTAGGATATATCTCACAGAAATTCATCATCATCAGAGTTCAAAGCAGAGCGGTGTTGATAAAAGAGTAAAAGAATAACTGGTTTTACAAGTGACGTAAATTTGTGTTCGGTTGATGTTGCTCAAACATGAAAATGATTAAAGAAAAACTTTAAGGATAGATGAAAAGGAAGCTTCAATTAGATATTTCATCATTTGAAAATAACGCCAAATGAAACATTTGTTTCAAATTTATAAAAAGATAAGAATAAAAGTTTTGGTTAAACGAGTTCTCAAGATACATCTACAACTACTCCCAAAGATCTTGAAGACCGGTAACGACAATTTAAGTTAATTGAAACGGTATGGGGGTTTTTAAGTAATACGATAGGGTCCTTCCCTCTTTTTAATTCTGATCATATTTTTTATAATCCCGTTGTCATACTTTGATATTAGGTAACAATAACTTCATCGTGAACCGTGGAGAGAGGAATTTAGTTATAGGATCGCATCGTACATAATCTAGTACTTATAGGGCGGAATCATGAACTTGCCATTCATCATTAACGTTAGGAGCCACTCAGTGAAACTTCCTGATGAAGTGTGCGAGATGTGCCTGTCAATAAGCTGCACTTTGAAATTATATTTTTATTTAAGTTGCTGTACACTACAGATGAAAGAAAGATGGGGTTCGAGTTTATCTAAAGGAACTGTTTAGATTGAATTATGGCAGAAGCCGGCGTCTAAAGATTTATCGTTTTTACAGAATTTTTCTGGAATGCAATTACACAGCCGCCTGGAATCTTAAACAAGCTGTCAGGAAGATGATTTTAGAGGTTTTTTGACCTTTTTCGAATTCACATCCTCTAAATCAGTCACTTAAGGAAATTAGATTCATTTTAGTATAACCTCAGTTTGATAAATACAATCTTGAAACGTAGGCTGAAACTTAAAGATTTACGATTTGGTGATTCAAAAACTAGTAAAAGTGAAATCTATAAGATAACTCCGATTTTGAATTAAGAAAAACTACCTGACGTGTATGTTTATCAGTTTTCGAAAGTGTTTGCTACTTCTATTGACAATATATATGCACATTCTCAAATAAGTAAACTAGATAGGAACAAAACTACATGTAACGTGAACGAGTTGAGTAGGTTGCTTGTACGTCCGTGGCTAATGATAAGAGTAGGCGTAAATGCCTCGTTGAAGACACGTAGTGGACTTTACTTCCCAATATGTTGTAAACTGCAAGGATTTTTTTTAATTCAATGTGTACTGGACAAAAATATTTTGGAAAATGATTCACTTTGAAATTATAAATATGGATTTTTTTCAGTTACACTGTGTGAACTTCGACCATAAAAATTCCATTATCACTATCTTATTTTGCCCAGTATACATTAAACATAGAATGATAATGTAGCGTAAACAGGAAAAGAGTAAGAACATACACATTGTACATTGATATTTTAATCAAAACAACATTAATGAATCTGTACTTCACAAGCATTTCACGATTAAAGAGTAGGTGACATTCCGTAATTTTCATGGTAGTATTTTTGGCTTTCATTCGTATCAAAACACCAAATATGATGATATTTTTTATAAGATATCACTATCATTAATGGAAACCAATTACAGGATTTTTGTGCCGAAGTCTTTATCACACGCACAATTTAAATGAAAACTAATTCTTTAACATTTAAAACATCAACACAAGTATCTTCTACCTGTTTTGGTAAATTTACCAAAAGTTTCCTTTTTGATGCGCCACTTTCTTGAATGGTCACTCTACAGAACCGATGAGCAACGAAGTGATACGTTTCAGCAATAGTCAGTACTTCACGTAAAATGAAACCCTTCATTAACATATAAAGTCTACCATACGTCTCCAACAACTCGAGGAGTGTATCTTTAACTGTAAAAGGAACTGATACTTTCTAGCTATTGTTCGCCATATTTAGACAAATGTTAAACACAAAACCCGTCCTTCATTCCTCAATCGATAACCATTGTTGACGACATGAACCAGTGTTCCGTGAAGTGGTAATGACATAATTAGATATATATTAACAAACTCATGACACGGGTATTTGAAACGTGTCTCTTTGACGCTCGATAGCATTGTAAACAAATCTAAATATGTCTTCCAGCAACGTGCTTCTTTAAACGATAGCTTGTGTCCTTTCACAAAAGCTTGTATCTTTTTCACAATAAATTGCGCCTCTTTCACAATAGTTTGTGTCGTTTCTTAAAGAGTTGCGCCTCTTTCACAATAGGTTGTGTCTCTTACACAATAGCTTGTGTCTTTTCACAATGGGTTGCGCCTCTTTCGCAACACTTTGTGTCTTTTTCACAATAGTCGACGTTGAATCTCTCTCATGACAAATTTTGTCCATCCTTAACAAACTCAATAAGTTTTTTAGCAATAGGTTGATGAAGTTGTGATATGTGTTCATAATTAGTTGTGTTTCTATTACAATAGGTTGTGTCTCTTTCACAATATATCGTGTCACTTTCACAAGAGGTTGAGTCTTAATCACAATAGGCTGTGTCTCTATCACAATAGCTTGTGTCTCTTTTACAATACCTAGTGTCTCTATCACAATAGGCTGTGTCTCTTTTACAATAGCTTGTGTCTCTATCACAATAGGTTGTGTCTCTATCACAATAGGTTGTGTCTCTATCACAATAGGCTGTGTCTCTATCACAATAGCTTGTGTCTCTTTTACAATACCTAGTGTCTCTTTAACAAAACCTCGTCTTTCTTTTATACTACGTTGATTCTCTCTCACATCAAGTTGCATATCTTTAACAATATAATGAGCTTCTTTCACAATGAGTATTTTTTCTTTAACAAACGTTTATGTTTATGATAAAATGTTGTGTCCCTTTCAAAATAGGTTGTTTAAGTATCACAATAGGTACTGACTCTTTTATAATAGGTTGTTTCAATAACACAATAACTCCCTTTTTGAACGGGGTTTTTTTCACAGCACGGTGTGACTGTTTCAAAATAGGTCGTTTCTCTATCACAATAGATTGTGTCTCTTTTCACAATAGATTGTGTTTCTTTCACAATAGATGGTGTTTCTTTTCACAATAGATTGTGTTTCTTTCACAATAGATGGTGTTTCTTTCACAGAAGAATGTGTTTCTTTCACAACAGATTATTTCTTGTTCACAGCATTGTGTGTCTCTTTCAAAATAGGTTGCGTTTTTATCACAGTAGATTGTTCTCTTTTCAAATACGTTGTGTCTTCATCACAATATGCTGTGTCTCTTTCACAATACAATATGTCTCATTCATAATAGGGTCTTTTTCACCACACGTCGGTTCTCTATGATATGACAATGAATAATGGTTCATGATGACAGGAAACAGTGTTCCAAGATGTGTTGATAACATAAATAATACTAATAGATTAATGACAGGGGTAACTTAACATCGCAAACTCTGTTTAATACTTCTCATCCTATTTGTGTAATTCTCCTGTCCTATACGCCTGTCTCGTTCTCTTCTCCCCTTGCCTCCCTCATCCCTTTCCTCATCCACCACCCTCACTCCTCCCCCTCGTATCGACTCCCCACCCCTTATTTATCTTCTCCTCTTCTCATCTACTTCTCACAGTCCGCCCTCCTGAACTAGTTTCCTCTTCATCCAGGCCTCCAGACAAGCCTGCTGTGAGTCCGACTGCTGCTTCAAGTCCTTCTTTCCCTGCACTGAGCTGATGCTGCGCTTTCCCTTTGGTGCCTTGGGACGGAGTCTCCTCCACAACCCTCCAGATTTGATCTTGTCCTTCTGTGTGGACTCCGTCTTGACCCGCTTGAAATATCACATATATCAGTGTCCACATCACAGAGGCACTATCAATATCACAAATCAAGTGTCTGTATCACAGAGAAACGTGTTTATATCACTGAAATCAGTGTCCATATCACAGAAATAAGTGTCCATATTACAGAAATAAGTGTCCATATCATAGAAATAAGTGTCCATATCACAGAAAGCGGTATCAATAACACAGAACGCAGTGTCTATTTCACTGAAATCAGTATCCTCATATAGCAGTCTCCACATCACAGAAGCACTGTCAATGTCACAAATCAAGTGTCTGTATCACAGAGAAACGTGTTTATATCACTGAAATCAGTGTCCATATCACAGAAATAAGTGTCCATATCATAGATATAGGTGTCCATATCACAGAAAGCGGTATCAATAACACAGAACGCAGTGTCTATTTCACTGAAATCAGTATCCTCATATAGCAGTGTCAACATCACAGAAGCACTGTCAATATAACAAAACAAGTGTCTGTTTCACAAAAAAACGTGTCTATATCACAGAAATCAGTGTCCATATCACAGAAATAAGTGTCCATATCATAGAAATAAGTGTCCATATCACAGAAAGAAGTGTTCATGTCACATTAAGTAATGGATACATCATATGAATAAGTGTCCATATCACAGAAAGCGGTATCAAAAACACAGAACGCAGTGTCTATTTCACTGAAATCAATATCCTCATCACAGGAAGAAATATCTATTTCACATATGACATTGGAAATATCACATATAGCAGTGTCCACATCTCAGAAGCACTGTCAATATCACAAATCAAGTGTCTGTATCACAGAGAAACGTGTCTATATCACAACAAGCATTTCTGTCATGTTATTTTCCTCAGCTGAACTCTTATAAGCCTCTTTTTTTCATTCCTCTTTCTTACCATCCCGACCTTCTACCTTTGTAATTCCTCATCTCATCTTTTTTTACTTCACCTTGCCTCT
This sequence comes from Phorcus lineatus, assembly GCA_921293015.1. Taxonomy (NCBI): domain Eukaryota; kingdom Metazoa; phylum Mollusca; class Gastropoda; order Trochida; family Trochidae; genus Phorcus; species Phorcus lineatus. The sequence goes on from OV121083.1 coordinate 9,400,339, forward strand.
CCCGGAAATATTTTCTTCCCCCATTCCTATTTTGCTCTTCACCTATCCGAAACTCATCCTTTCTCCTTTCATACACTTTCTTTCTTCTTCTCTACTTCCTCTTTCCCTCCCCCTTTTCCCTCTCTCTTTTCACAGTCCGCCCTCCTGAACCAGTTTCCTCTTCATCCAGGCCTCCAGACAAGCCTGCTGTGAGTCCGACTGCTGCTTCAAATCCTTCTTTCCCTGCACTGAGCTGATGCTGCGCTTACCCTTTGCTGCCTTGGGACGGAGTCTCCTCCACAACCCTCTAGATTTGATCTTGTTCTTCTGTGTGGACTCCGTCTTGACCCCCTCAACAGGGACAAACATCTCCTCACCAAGCATCAAGATAACCGGACATGTGCCTCGGCCCAGACTTCCTCTCTCAGGCTTTGCCGTCTCTGTGTCCAGTTCTTCATCTGATGCCACGGCACCTGGAATTTGAACTCTCTCTTCTAGGGGTGGTGCGACGGTTCTGGTACCTTTTGCAGCTTTCGGGCGCATTTTCTTTGTGGCAACGCCAGGAACTGGCGAGTAGCACTGTGTGTCCATGGTTACCTGGTGCTGATTCAGCCAACCATCTACATTTAAATTTGATTGGTCTTGCAGATTGGACTCTGGACACAGAAATCTGGAAGCGCTTCTCTCTGACGCGTCGTCACCTGGGGACCCGAGTAACAGCATTACGTTAACGGATATTGTTGACATGATCTTATTGTTCCATCTTATATCTTGACAACATTTCATTTCAGACTATCAACACCCTTTAAAGCAGTGATAATTTGATACTTGAATGAGAATTAGGTAATTTAGTAAATTTAGTAATTTATCATAAAAGTGATAGACCTACAATTTATTACTTAATCATCGAGATATGTTACATCGGTGGCGTTATGATTTATAACAAACAGTTTGATTTGGTTCAATGTATTTGAATTGATACTAAATTAGTCTAAACTGAGAAAAACACAGAATACCAAACAAATCCTCAAAATATTTATCGCACTACAAAACTATATTTGGTTGAGATAGTTGTACTTAGATATTATCATTTCCATTATCGTTGGTAACGGCTTTTGAATTGTCCGTTTAACTCCGCTCTTTAAGAACGAATGTATATTTTCTTTGTTGACTTAACATCTTGCGAAATAAATCAATGTTGTAATTTGACCACTCTTTTCGCTTTGTTTTATGTATCTCTGATTGTCATACATTGTATTCAGATACTCATTTAGACTTCGTTAAGAAACTAAGATATGTTTCTTCATAAAGTATTAAGGAGTGAAACTTATTTTTCTTTTAAAATGTGACAATTACATTTTCTTTTTTTAATTAATCTCTTTTATATCTAAATATTGATTTATTTCCTTAACTTTTCAGATAGCTAAACTTGCACCCTTGGGTGAAATGGACTGTGCTTATCTAAATGTTCTTCTTAACTATGGCTGAACTAAAAAGGATTCAATCTTGTCAAACCTACCATTTATAACTGCCGTGTTTGATGAAGTTTTCACCAGATTCCATTCCAATGGTTCGATGTTGATGGGGACAACTTTGGTCTTCTTCCCACGGTTCCTCCTCACCCACTCTCTGAACTCGATCCACTTCTCTAAAAGAGTGAGTTCTTTCTCACCATCCATCCACTGCCCCACCCCCACCTTCTTAGGGGACTTGGGTACCACTGATAGAGAACACCCCATCAATACTAAATAATGATACACTTGGATATAATATCTAAGAGGACTCAAGTGATGACCGTCATGAATGAAAGCATATAAGCCTGTCTGTGACGTCACGCAATTGATGACGTCATTTCATTGTCGATAACATCGAAGTTGACTTTTCCTCGAAATCATTACGAATTATTAGTAAAGGAGCCGATATCTCTCTCATTCATTGGAAATAAATATATTTTGCTTTGATTTACTTTTTCAATTTATATGTGACGCATGTACACTATAGTCTAATCAAATACCATCTTGACTGTACACGTGGCATTTGAATACTGACTGCAAGTTTTTTCTCAAAAAGCATATAATTTTTAAAAATATTTTGTGAGACCTACGTTGCGAAAATATTATTCGGTTCATTTCAAATATTGGGAAATTCTTCTTTCGAAACGGTTTCATGACCTTCTCTATATTTTACGTTCGCTTCCCATTGTGCGTATTTCGTTTTTATCATTATGTAAATCGACATTCATCAACATTGCCAAATAATAGTCATGATAAACCATGATTATATAAAGTTGAATATGAAAATGAAAGATTTGAACAGAACTTAAACCAAATCAAGCAGCCATAACTTGACAGAGTTAGTTGCGAAAAATCACTCCTATTCGTTTTTTATTTTGGATATTTTTGGCAAGTTTCCGGTTCAAACAAACATGGCGGTGCGTTCGAAACGAGTGAATGATAGCAAACTTAAAATTACTTTGTAATTAGCAGGCGTTCTTCGCTAAATCTTTTTTGGAAATGGTAAGTAAATTGTTAACTTGTCCTTTTTTTAAAGGAATAGTCATTATCTATGTCAATCAATATTAACTGAAAATTATGTCAAATCTCTTTACTAGTTAAACAGTTTCACTTTCAGTGACACTGACTATGTTGCAGACTGTAAAAAAAGCTGTACACGTTTAGGAATTATTATTTTCTTTTGCAATTTCATGATCATCCTACATGGTGATGAAATATTGCTTTCGGGTTAAACACGTGTAGTTTTGATTTGATCTATATAATGAACGTGAAAAGGAAAGTATGATGTTAATTTCTTATTGAATAAACATTTTAATTTAAGAATTTGTTTATCAATGGTTTCAGGACAACAGTCAGAGTTGTTATTAGAGCCAAAAAATGTGGAGTAGCTAAACTGCCATAGCCAGTAATTAAATTTGACATGATAATTTCATCTTTGTATTTCAATTAGTTACATATTTATATTATTAACAATAACACCGAGTTATACAAAAGATGTAAGCAAGGCATAATACTCACTGCCCAACAAACAAGATATTGTTGCTTTACATTGAAACTCTCATTGAAATGTAATAATTACTATCATCTATGTCTAAACTATAACTCAGGGCTCCAGATAATTATTTGGACTGAGGGGTATTTCACTCCTCAAAATAAAAATTGAGGAGTAAAATTACTACACGAAAAAAACTAGGAGTATTTCACAGTTTATCGTTTTCAGATCCTCATTCCGACTTAGCATCTTTTTTTATGTTAGTCGTTAATTTAACTTCCTCACGTTAAATCTGTAAATAAGTGAGTGATTTCTCTTTAATGAAGTATGAACTTAGTAATCTTTGTTTTCATTTAGGTTGGCAAGAATTCAAGTTGGCTACTATTCAAAATGTCAAGATCAGACATGTAGAGATGAAACTTTGTAAACAAATATCTGACTCGTATTCTGTGAAAGTTGTGCGTGACTGTCACTCGTTGATTTCATTTAAAATGCGTATATCTGAATTACCAGTGCGTATTTTGCATAGATACGCATCTTATCTGGAGCCCTGAAAACATAGGCATATCCACTGCCAAATATGTTCATATAGCAATCCACTCAAAGACCTACAAAGTAGTTAAGTTTGTGAATGAACTATATAGTCTCCTAAATGAGGTTTCTGACCAAAAATTACTTTTTGTCTTCAGAGTAAGTTAAGCCAATCTCAATCAACACTAGGTGGTTATCTGAAGAAGAAAAGTACACAGAAGGTGATTCAAGATGATTTTGATGATGACATGGATCCAGATATTTCCATTGTTAAAGTAGTTCCTTCTAAGGTGTGTATAATGATCTGATAAATCTTTTTGTTGCTCACTCAGTTTATGTAACAGTAAACATGATGTATGAAATGCATAGTAATAATTTTTTTCTTTTTTCAAAGAACCAAAGGTATATATTTTTTTAGGGAGACTTCAGTTCCTATTTTTCTGAATATCATGGATAAGATTAATAGTTTGAGCCAAACCTGCCACTGTTAACTAGATTTTCAGTAAACAGTAAACATCAATTAGACTTGAAATAGTAGTTTTCAAAACAGAAAAATTCATAATTATGAGTTGTCAGTATATAAACTGATTTCCATTTTAGAAATCAACACAATGGGTAAGCTCTTCTTTCGATGACTTTGCTGATTTTCTTCCGTCCAAACCTCCTTGTGCCTCACAGCAAGATACCCCTTTGGCCAGTAGCAAGAAGCGACCGCGAGAGACTTACAGAGCTGAACCTGTCCATAGACTAACATCAGCTAAGGGACAAGAGAAGAAACTGAAGAAAGTTTGTCATGACCTGTGGGCAGACAAATACAGGCCCAGCAATAAGGTACTCAAGATCAAATGTTTTTGGTGGGGGGACCACTTTTTTATATAACCGATAGGACAACATGATAAATCAGTGAAGAAAACTCACTACTGTTACACAGAATGTAACCATATACTGACTTAATTCTTTTTTTATATTTCATTTTTATTCAAATTATTTTACATTATTTAGGGGGAACTGGCAGTGCACAAGAAGAAAGTTGAAGATGTTGAAACATGGTTGAGAGAGAGAACAAGACAAATCTGCAAGGTATGTCTTTAAGGAATACAAGATTTTCTAGATAACAATATTTTATATGAAATGAAGTTAAATGAAGCTTTTAGTTTAGGAATATGAGCAATGTTTTCATTGAAAACTTTTTTCTGGATTATAATACAACTTAACATGAAGATCCTAATCAATATATTGTGATGTGTACAGCATGGAGCTCCAATCCTGTTACTGACTGGCCCAGCTGGTGTAGGGAAGACAGCAACTGTACAGGTTCTCTGTAAGGAGCTTGGGCTGGAAATACAGGAATGGTCTAATCCTGAACAGGCAGCTTACAACTCTGAACAGCTCATGTCTTCTACTTCGTCATTTGGTAAGCAGGGATAGCTACGTCTTTAACGTTTCTTATACATTGTGTTACATATATATGAATTGATGGAAGTTTGTTGATGCATTTTTTTAATGATGATTTGCTCACATTTGAATTTAATATGTATTTCTTCATTTTTTTTATGTAAGAGCATCTGTTTTAGGGAAAGTTAGTATAGTCATCATCATAAAAGATTGGTTAGTTACATTTTTCATTTTGATAAAAATCTCATTGCTAATATGAAAGAGTTACCTCCCTTTGTTTCAGACCGATCAAGGATGGACACAGGTTATGACTCCCAAGTGACTCAATTCAAAAACTTCCTCCTCCGAGCAAACAAATACAGCTCACTTCAGATTGGAGACTCTCAAGCATCTAATCAGAAGATTATCTTCATTGAGGTAGTGTTGTTTTATTCTTTTCCCTGTGTTCAGCCTTCATATCTGTTTGTACAAACGTCTATTATTATAATTCACTATTTTATCATTCAGTCCTTTCTGTAACATTTTTCTTTAGCTCACTGCTCATGTTAGAATATAAAAAAAATGTGAGAATATTGGCACCTACCTTCAAGAGATGAGAGATAATTACTAAACATTGTAAACACAAATTAAACTCTTTTTCTTGATGATAAGAAACAAGGAATTTGTCATCCTTTTCTTCATTTGTTTCTTAAAACTTGATTTTCTTTTCAGGAATTTCCAAACATTTTCTTCAGAGATAGCTTCTCATTGCATGAAATTCTAAGGTATGTTCATACAGTTCTACTTTGAATAATACAATATTGATAAATTATTCAATATAAAAGTTGAACTCACGGTTACTGTATACCCTATTCAGTTAAAATTGAGCTGTAACTCTCCTATACAAGATCTTACACAACTAGGGAATCGCTATTTCTCTTTTCAAATTTACAGGAAACTCCACCAAATAACTCAACATCCTGTCATAACTGTTAAGAATACCACATATTGTCCGATACCCCTGTCTACCTTGATTTCAGTGTGGTTCACTAACTAACTCTATATAGCTAGCCATAAATTGACACTACACACAATTTGGTCGGGTATTTTGTTCATTAAACAAGATAGCATTTGTTTACCATACAACGTTAGACATGACACAGTTTCAAATTAGTTTCTACTTGAGTTGTCCCAATTTCAATGTCACTACAGGAAGTACAGACATGTTGGACGCTGCCCCCTGGTGTTCATCATTAGTGACACATCAAGCGGTGAGTCCAACGAGAGGAGACTGTTCCCAGCGGATCTCCAGGATGAGTTGCGAATAGAGAACATCAGCTTCAACCCTGTAGCTCCCACCATGATGGTAAAGGTTCTCACCAGGATAGCAAGTACAGAACATAGCCAGGTGAGAAGCTGTTGGATAATGCCAACCACTGCTGGGTGAACTAAGTCACATATGTCTTGCCAACTCTTCGGTTGAGGCAGACATATTTTTCAAGATTGATATCATGCGCATTGTGGATGATTCTTGATGACAGGAACAGTCACTCACACAAATGATGTGTTTGTTCAAATTAATGCATAACGATGTTTTTCTATATTTATTAAATTCATTGAATTTTCTCCAAAATGTTAAACTTGATGTGATGTTGTGCGGAAGCAAATATGCGAACTATAATAAGCTTTTCACCTTATTCTTTAGAATGTTATCAAAAAATATTTTCTGAAAAAGTACATGTTGGTTTTGACTCTGTGACTGACATTTTTAAACCTGTATTTAATTATGATATTTATTGGCAATCTTTGATATTTTAAGTATAATCTTACAACTTTACCAAAAATCAATACTTTCTTATCCACACATGTTTTATCCAAAATAAGCGTAAATATCTGTTAATCCAGAAAACAGATTTCAGAATTCTTACATGACTACCAATGTTTCCTGTTACAGAAAGGTATATCAGCAGTGCCGACCGCCCCTGTGTTAGAATCCATAGCTATGTCTAGTGCTGGGGACGTCAGGTCAGCTGTCAATGCTCTCCAGTTCGCCTGTAAACAAGGTACTAAGTATGACTTTGGAATCAAAGGGATGTAAGAGTTATTCAGGTAGAGTTAGTAAGGATGTAAGTCCATTAAGAAAGTTAATTTCTCCCTATACATTGCATGCTCAAAATGCAAAACCATGGCAAAAATAATCATTCACCAGTGATATATAGTATAAATTATATTTATAGTGTTTGCCTTTTCTTGACATGGCCATTTAATAGTTTTTCAAGAAACATGTGCTTATCTGATAGAAATAACTTCTTATCCTTTTTTCTCTGTGGATTATTCTTTGTTGAATATCATAAGTTTTATAACTATTATTAAACCTCTCTACAATTGTTCTTTCTGTGAAAAGTGATACAACACAACAATTCATTGTTAGTTCTTTTAAAATGATATTTTAGAAAAAATGAGGAATTGGAAGCTCTATTAACAATATTTGCAGACACATATGACTTAAGAAGGAAGTGCTCATCAAAACGACCAACCACAAAGAAGTCAACATCAGGCTCTGGTCGGCGGCTAAAATATGAGATGAGTCAGAAAGAGGCTTCAACTCATGGAGAATCCTCGATCGGGGCCCGGGACACTTCCTGTTTTCTCTTCCATGCTATTGGCAAAGTACTGTACTGCAAGAGTGAGTTTTAGTTTCCAAAGATGTATTAAGTGCAATTGATTTTTTGTCACATTGAAGTTGTAGTTTTGTATTCAAATAATAGTGTGAACTTGACATGATATTGTCAAAGTTGCAAGAAATTTTTTGTTGGTATATTCATGTGTCATTACAGAACTAAACTGAACTCTATTCCATTCTTCAAAAGCAATGTCTCTTCAGCAATTTCCACAATCATAAGAACCTCATCTTACAGCTATATATTTTCTATCTCTTTTCCCTGCATTCCATGGTACCTAATACCTCTAAATACCTTGATTTGGCTTTAGAAAATGACTATATTTCGACAGTAATTTTCAAATGCTCCTGTCTTAAAGGTGTTGCTGAAACAGTTTTCTTAGTATGAACACTTTGTTCAAGTGGAGCAACAAGGTACAATGACACAAGAGAAAAACATATAATATATATCTGATCTGTCGTAAACGTTTGTGTGAAATGTTTCCAGTTTATGTTAAAGGCTATCATACAATCATGAGTGCTAGAGCTATATTTGTGTGTTGAATACAGGAGGGGATCCCAGTGACTTCCCTGACCACCCCAGACTCCCGGCACATCTCTCTCAACACCACAGAGATCCCTTGCTGCTTGATCCAGAGGTACTTCTTATGATCATTTAAAAAAAATTTATTTGCCTCTTTTGTCTTTATGTCTGTTTCCATTTTCACACGGAGCAACACTTCACATATCAATTTATTTATTAGACGTTAAAAGTTTACGTACACATAGAATAACTTCAAGAGTGTTTCCTGTCTTTGTAAAAATTACAAGCCCTTTAACTTTGAATTCTTTTATTCCTTGGATCTTGAAATTACAAAGTAATCTTAACTGATGTTGAAGGTAATCTCATTAAATTCCAAATTAAGCCTGTTAGATATCAATGATATAAGAAATGTATGTTAGCCATGGGAACAATTTGAATGTATGTATAGTCTCATCAAGGCAGAAAACCCTACTTTGATTGATGTGTAATGAACGTTTTGGTCAGATTGTTAACAACACCAGTTTCTGAATATAAACATTTTGGAATCCAACACTTGATTAACCATCTTTCTTAATGTTAATGAATTGGACAATGCGGTTTGATAAAAAAAAAAATCATTTGCATAAAACATAGTTATGACGTTATTCCTTCATCTACCATCACCAGGATGTTGTCGAGAAGTCTCACCTGTCGGGGAACTACTTTGCAAGCTTCCTGCACCAGAACTACGTGGACTTCTACTCCCAGATCGAGGACGTGGTGGCCGCCAGTCAGTACCTCAGTGATGCAGACTTCTTCACTGCAGACTGGACCGTGAGTACCCTTTATACGTCACATGAAGACACCTCTTAAAGTTTTGTTGCTTTCCTTTATTTTTTATTAACCTCAAACTATGTGATGATATGAGAATAATACTTATCAATCCTTAAGATGGGACATTGAACTTTCTATCCAGGTTTTACCAATGTTTATGTTATTTTTCTGTAGTTAACAATGGGTATTTACAATCTACAAAGCTAATATTTTTTAGTTTGATTGGTGTGAAACCAAAACATAATGGTAGCTGAGAATGAAATAGGAAAAATGATTATCAATTTGAGCTTTATGTTTCACTTTTATGTATGTAGTGATGTTTCTTCTCATTTTCAGGATCTTGATTTAATGATGAATTTTTTCTGCATACATGGCATATTACCCGATTTTGGCGGGTTTACCCGATTTTAGGCCGCCTAACCCGCGTACCCGATCGGGTATGGAAAAAACCCGATTTTAAGAGAAGTGCTAAGAATGATTTTTCTAAGGCTGTGTTACCTATTTTAAATCTTCGATTTGATAAAATTTCAAACTTATCAATAGTTTTTAGTCGAAATTAAAACAAATATTTGTCAGAATACGATCGCAAGAGCACGTTCTTATTGTACATCGGTGATTCGAGAATTAATTATCGAGTAGTTTATATTCCTATAGGATAGCTGAAGCTCGATGAATTACGTTTAAGTTAATGAAAAGATATTACAATATCATTATAATAGACTAATAAGATCGACAACATACCTCTTAAACTTCAAAAGATTTAATAATCGCACAAATTACCGAAAATGAACGTTGAAGTCGTGAACATTATCTTACAGGAGCTATAAAAAGGAAACACCGTTTGGAAATTCAATGCCTTTTCTTAACGACAAATAACATTGGAATTACGCACTCGTGTCCATGATTTTCTTTACGATTGTCTTTCTTCGAGTTATATATGAATAAATAAAATATTTATTATATATTTCATTATTTCAATAAAATACGAATAACTGCTAAACAGATTATGGTTTATTTAAACATTTTTTTTGTATCGGTAATATGTTGCCATGAAATTATCACGACCACGTGTTTCGACCAACTTGTAAAATTTACTTCGGCAGTCCTGAGTCGTATTTTCGTACATAGTTTTAAAAACACGATCTAATTCATGTTTCTGGGAAGAATATTTGTAAACAAAACATATTATCGATGTTTTAATGAGGCAGGTACGATTAAACTATTTGAAATGTCGGTTAAATTTACGTGAAGTAAACACGCTCATTCATTCAAGCACTGTCGATAAACCGCCGTTCGTTCATTTGTAAACAACGTCCTCTCATCGATCCGTAAATAATTACAAACGATCTGTAATTTTTAAATTTCAATGTGACGATCACAGAGTTGGACTTTTCTAAATGAAGTCTTACTCAATATTTTCAATTAACTGTATACTATTTTGATGTCAGATTTAAGTGATAATTCAATCTAAGTTGATAAAGATAATAATAAGCAAAATAATTTGGCATGGCAGTCACAAACTTCTAATGTTTATTATTGAGATCCTGTTTAAAAGACTGTATTATGATTTATGTTAGAAATAGCTGTCTGGATTCTTATAGATTTATATGTCACAATTTAATATAAAGTTATTTTTCAAATAAAACATAGTAATTTATGGATACTATTTGTAATAAGCTAGTACCAAAATTCCTGCAATGAGATTTGAAATATTATCTAAAAATAATTAGATATTATCTTGATAAATTATCTGTTAAACAATGAGTTGTTATTTTTAAATACGATAAATCATATGTTCTGCAAAAAAAGGAAAACCCCCATTTCAGACCCTAAAAACCCCCATTTAGAAGGAAAAAAACCCATTTCAGTCCCTAAAAACCCCCATCGCCTCTGTTGGATTATGCCATGTATGTTTCTGTAGTTTGCAAAATGCACTTTGAATGTAAAGCATGTACCACTATTAACTCATTAACGCCTGGACACGGTTTACTGCTCAACACCTAGGCCTGTTGCTGCTAAAGCTGTTCGCTGTAGCGAGACTGATTAACTCAAAGCACAGGTCATTTAGCGAGAAGGTTTAGGGGGCCGATATGAACGGATAATGTCTAGCCATGAACCATAAAGTCTCGATTGTTTTATTGTTTTATGAAGATCAAACAGGAAATAGAGGGGACTGAACACTGATAACTTACAGAAACACCACCTGTCATTATTCTTCAATGATTTTTTTTTCTTTATGCCGTTGATTAAGGGGTTTGTCCGTCTCCAATTAAAAGTATATGCTTGGATCTTTATAAGTTACAAAATAATATATTAACTTGTCGATCTTCATGTTAGAAAATGTCTTTTTCAATTTACCATTCGAGTGATTTGATGACGGCATGTTGTTTACTCTTTTGCAAGTACCAACTATATTTTCTTTCATTATGATTTGACTCGCATTTTCATTTGAAAATAGGATTACAACCACTATGTGTAGCAAATAGAACGTTTGGTATTCCAGCTGTAGATGATAATTTAGCCATGTATTTCACATGAAGATGTTACCTATATTTGACAAGGCCAGATTATCATTTTTGAATAATCAATATAAATTGTTGGTGCGGTATCAACTCTAGATATGAGATCACCACGAACTATGATGTTACAAAATGTGTAAATATTGTAAATAAAACGAAAGTTACTGTCTTTTGTTTGAGCTCAAACGAATAGAAATAGCATATTAGCAAACTAAATAATCTTTATATAGAACTGCGAGATGCATGAATTACTGGTGAGGGTTCAGCATATATTATGAAAGTGGGAGTGGCTGTATGAAACTTTTCGGTCCAATGATATAACATTAACTTTTGTTCTACTATTGTTACATGACAAAGAATAGCGGCGTATATACAGGTTCTATTCTACAGGATTGTTATTTCATGGTATAAGAGTTGCCCAAATATAGTGTTACCTTGAACAGATTGAATGAATATTCAAACGATTATCAACACTGTAGGTAATTCTTATTGTACTGTGTATTTATCAAAAGAGACTCACTTTATTTAGACTTATTTATTGAATCGAATACGCAAGATCTTGCATTTTAGTGACTTGAACGACCTGGTGGTTTGATAAATAACAAAAACAAGAGAGATTCATGAATTACATGTTTGCATGTAATCATTTCATAACAGACATGGGCGTAGCTCAATGAAGCATACTGTCTAATGATAAAAAACATGTACCTGTTTATTCTGTTTATCTGCTTATTCTTTTCATAGCCACAAATTATTCACGAATAAATGACAATAATAACGCTTCCTCTCTTATATATTTTATTTCAATGCGTTTTACAGATAAACTATATCTTAGTGTGTATAAAAAGTGATAAATCAATCTTCACAAGACTACAATCATTACATCATGTGTAAAACTATCTCTTATCAACTTCCAATAAATGAATCAAAGTTTTGCCTCGGTATAAGCTAAGTAATATCCTCTTTATAAACGTAATGTAAATGTAAACGCTTAAGTTTATGGATTGATACTAAGATGATTGCACAAATTTGATTTATTGTAATACAATAGGACGGACGCACATATGCGGCTTTCGCTGAATAAGAGGTGCTTTCAATTAATGCACATAAGCGTCTCTCGCTGTGAGGATCTCATTATTTTGACGCATATACGCGGCTCTCGGCGTTAATGAGTTAACACAGTATTTTGAGGGCTGTGAAGGATTGTAAGACTCTTGTACACTTTGTATTTCCTGGGGAAGAGCTTTGAGCCAGGTGTCGCTATTGACAGAGTGTAAAGGTATTACTCTGGCAAGTCAACCTGTCTTTGTATGATTTGTTTACCAATCAAATTTCAACAATTAACCATATGAGTAATTAATGCTGGTGTATAAATAATAGTTGTGTATGTCCTCAGTCCCGGACAGCTATGGAGAACTATGCAGCATCTATATCAACCCGAGGAGTGATCCACTCCAACTCACAGGTGTCAAGACACGACAGCAAGCGGGTCGGGGTCGGCTGGAAGCCTATACACAAGTCTCAGTGGTTTGGAGTGCAGAAACAGGTGTGTACATTTTAGTTGAAAAAGTTTAATCCCTGCTGAGTTATGTTTTTTCAGTTGACATGTCATTGTCATCATTAACATCAGCTTTCAAAGAGATATTTTGGGTCGAAAACTCTTCAAAATAAAAGAATAATAGGCTCTCTTCAACTTGGCGATGCGACACATTGATATGAATTATTTGACATTATTTCATGAATTTTTCAAGTGACATTGAATCTACTATTCTAAGAGCCATTTCAGCTTCTGAGTTTTTATTAATTTGTTGCTTAGGTTTTTTTTTACTTAATGAAAGAAAATTTTGATATATTTGAGATTAAAGAAAACAGATTTAATACACAAATCTGTATATATAAGAAGTCCTGTCTGACGGTAGCTTTTAAACTTGTTTAGGTTTTTGATTAATATGCAATATAATTTGACCCCAAAAAATGTGTTATACCACATGTTGTATCCATTTCAGGCACAAAGAAATGTTGACAGTGCATGTTCCCTATTTAAAGGTATGTTATATATGTTCACTAATTGAACTTTCATCCACTAAACAAAATGTTTGAGTCAATGGCTAAGTTGTAATGAATTGTTGATCACACAGTAAGTGGACACCTTTTAGTCAGCAATCAAATCTAATGTTTATCTCCCCCCTACTGTGTGAGAAACACATTTTGTTTAAAGTAATGACTCACAAGCTGTATTTTTGGTTGTTTATAAGTTGTTATTGATGTTTCAGGTTATCATTGGGAACCTAAAGTATTATGTGCAGAGTTGCTTCCCTTTATCAACATGATCAACATAACGCTGCACAGTCCAGGTAACCATAGGCTCAGCCTGCTTTGAGAACCTATCAATTTCCACTGATCATTTTCATGCCTTTATAGACTAGTCTTGAGTTCAGATATCTCAAACAAGATATAAAGAATTATTTCACACGATATTTATTTTTGAATGACCTTACAGAACTTATCCTCAATTAGCAATTTACCTTGATTATTCTACGTATCAGCATTGCTGTGGTCCTCAAAAGGGGGTCTTGGGGTAGTTTGTCGACCATTTTGGCATGGTGTCTCACAAAATTCTGAGTAAGGTTCTTTTACCATTTTAAAGGGTCCACATGAGCAGAATATGTCTCCAGAGCTGATTATCTAAGAACAACAATACATGTAGTGATGGATTTATCATCAGCTGCATTAGGGGATCCAGTGGGGGAGGGGGGAGTCTGGAAGTTTTTTTAAACATCAGCCGTAAAATGGGTGATCCCCATGTCAAAAGTGGATCCCCTACCTCCCCTGAAAATTCCTGGATCCGCCACTGAGCTTATTTTTAGCTTGCAACATAATGCTTTGTTAACCTCACTGAGAAAACATAATTTTAAAGATATTTGTTTATTTAGATTTTTTCAGCTAGGTTATTTGTCAGTTTTAATGATTGTTTTTAGTCATTAGAACTGAAGAAAAGCTTTTCAGGCTGGGTTTCCTTACCATGCCACTAATGGCTATAGCTAATAGCGTTGCTTAAACAATAACTCATTCACTCACTCTTTCTTTCCAAACCTAAGTCTGAATTTTCTTTTTTCAGGTCAAATATCTTTTGTACAGGAAATTTGTAGATACTCAAAGCTCAGTCAAACTTCAAGGTAAGAGCTACAGATTCTGGTATGTCTTTCCCTCTTTCTCAAGTACTCTTAATTGACATAGACATTTTGACAGTTTTAGACCATGATAGTGTTAGGCAGTGTTAGATCTAACTTCCCGTCCTTACTAGCATGCAGAACTTGAAAAATCAACCAACCCTTATAAAACCTTGACAAGCCCTTCAATTTGCTGACATTGTCTCCAACAAGCCCCATTTGAAATACCACCCATTGGCATTTATTTCAAACACTTATGTTTGGTCACTGTGTCACCTTTTTTTATTGGTAAATCATAAACAATAAGGTTAACCTTAGTATAGTTTGACTTCTGCAAAAGTTGCTTTTTATAAGTTCTCCATTTTCATAAATTCTTTAAGTAGGCTGGTTACAGTTTGTTAAACCTGTCTTGCAGACGACTGGAGAGATTAGATGAGACTGATGTGCTAGCAGAAGATGACTCACAAATGCCAGGGTCGAGTCAACCAACATCTAGTCAGCAAGAATCCAAACAGTTTGGGCAGACGGAATCTGGTGAAGGGGAGATAACTCTGAGTCAAAACCAGGTGCAGGCTCCAGCAGAAGAGGAAGAGGAACCAGTGATAGAAGACTACGATGATGAGGACTATGAAAGTCTCTTTCTGTCAGACGATAGCTTTTCATGATGTTGGGTTAATACGGCAAAAGCTTTAAACAGTGACAGCTCATCTTCACATGATGATAGCTGATGGAGTAGTCGGTTTCAGGTTGTGTATTTTTACTGACAGTAAGATTTTTATATCAACCTGTCTGAAATATAGAAAATGCAAGAACATGATGCCATGTTTTGAGTGAAAATTATTTTCCTTCAAATACTCCAAAATCACACTAAGAAACTGACTTAGTGAAAATTATTCGCTGTCTCAAAGACATTGACACCTGTGATATTGATACTCCTTAGCTTTAAATCCTGCTTGATTTGCTTGTAAATTAGCTTTATTATCAAATTGGGAGGCTTGGAACAATGAAGTGTCAGTGAGAGTGTAAGGGTTAAGATGAAAATCAAACCTTAACAACATTTTGTATGTTTAAAGTGTATTGTAATTTTGTTGGTAAACTTATTTATTTATTAAGTTCATGGAAATAATTTAAAGTTTGAATTACTCAAATATCTTTATGTTTCAAGAAATATAGATCCATTGACCAGTACAGTGATCCTAATTGCAAAAACTAGCTTTGATTTCAGGTATTTCTTTCTGACAAGAATTTCAAGTGGTTTTCTCTTTAAGAAACTACCGGTACTCATGGTGACTTGCAAAAGCTAATGAAAACAATAAAATTGATCTTAAAGAAAAATTTGATCTTTTTTTCTACCATTTGTCTCATCATGCCTATAAGGCCAGATGGGCATAAGTCTTTGCCTGTTGTTTGGTGTAGTTACCCTGTCCATCTGTAATCTTTTCACATTTTTTTACTTCCTAGGAAATAGGAAGCCCAAATTTTGTGAATATTCTCTTTGTAACAGGGAGATTCAAGTTTGTGGACTTACTCTCTACCCTCCTTAGAATATGTGTGGCAGGTATTCTATCCTCTTACCTTCTTTTGAGATTCTCAAAAACCAGTTATGTTTGGAGTTTCAAACTCAGAGAATATCTTCTTTGAATGATGTAGACCAAGATCTGAAAATCTCATTGTTCTAGTCCAAAAATAAGGGTGTGACAGGAAGCAACTTTAGTTTGGCTAACTAAAACCATAACTATATAGTTGGCATAGCTTCTTTGAGTGGCATTTTCAGAATTTGGGAGCAAATGAGTACAAATGTTTATGGATGACAACTTCTTTATTTTGAGATTTGCAAAGAAAGGAATCAAGTATTACTGCATCATTTCCTTTTAGCCATCATAATAAACTTTGATTCGCGTGTGACAATCTCTGGACGCAGTTTTCTTGGGTGAATATAGATTGAAAAAAGGTTTAGAACATGGATGGCGAGTGATTCACCATTATTGAATTACACTTTTTATGTATTTATCAACAATGAAATTGTTTCCAAAAAATTAAAGTTTGCATGAACGGGATACAATGTCATAAATGTTTATCGTAGTGACATTTGTATCATTTTCGCCGTAAGTATTCTCCTCTTTAACTCAACTTTTGTGACAAGTTAGTACTAAAGTGGATGATTCATTTGTATTTATCTAACATATCTTGTTATCTCATCTCACATCATGTGGCTACATGTATATCCCTGTCTTTGAATGTACCAATCAATGATATGATAATAAACTGGTGCAATCGTTAAAAACATCCTATATAATCCTATATTGCTCGACCATGTCAGCTGCTTGTTTCTCCGAACATGAAAGATTTAAAGAAGAGGATTATCCGAAAAAGGTCAGAATATTTGCTATGCATAGTTAAAAAATGGTTGCCTTTCTCATCCTACCAAGCCTTTTTAAGGAGGATATGTGTCTTTGGAACATGGAACAGAGGTTTAAATGCAGTCAATGGAATGTGAATAGGGTTTAATACTTCCTGTAATTGACCAATTCTTGCGGAGGGTATGAGTATCATTTTGGACCCATTTTTTCGGACATAACCAAGGATGCTCATTCATTCTTGATGCCATGTGAATTCAAAGTAGATTGTTACCATACATCATAGATTCTTTTTCAGAAGGGATCCTCCTTGGGGTACTATTGCATAAAAATCTGTATTTTTTGCTATATGACAGGTTGTGACTATTTTTTGAATAAAAAATATACAAAAAAACACTCAAAACGTGTTTTTGTACATTTCACCACCCTAACAGGGCCCCCTACCCTGGCGATAACAGTTCCGCCAGGGCCGGTAACTCTATTAGCAAACCACTTATCAATCTGTCATCACACAGTGAAGACGTGTTTCTGATCTGAGAGATATATTGCTAGTTCTAAGAAAGAAAACTGAACATGGACAAAGAGACTGTATGTGTGGTAACTTTTATTCTATCTAGACAATAGAATAGGTTCGCATTCTCGCGTTGTGACTTAGGATTTTTCAAACCTGTCGTGGCCATGTGCTCGCGGTATGGGTTGGAAAATGGACAAACATGGCGAATTCTCGGAAGATTTTTTCCCGACTAGAGGGAAATGCCCAATCTTTTGTTTGGAATTCGTATGTTGTTTGGCACTTGATGTTATTTTTAATAATGCATCTTATTACGTTGGGACGATTGTTTGTGTCTTGTTTTTAACTTGGCCAAAACTTTCGTTGTCTGACGGGCAAGCCATTGTTTTTCATGCTCTTTTTATTGCAGGGAATGTTGTAAGGGCTTGCTTTTAAGATGCCTCTAGCATTTTTACTACAAAATGTCGCGGCCTCTTACTTAGTGTAGGCGCATCACATATGTATACACATAGGTACATATTAGTCTTCTTGCACACTTAAAATACCTTGTATGATTCTTGCAGTCATTCAAGCAGTGTTTTAAGTGCGGGGGGAATATCCCCCAAGCTGACGCACACGAGTTATGCCTCACCTGCCGGCACCCCAGAGAGACAAGGTCCCGGCGCTACGGTGTCGGGACCCGCACCTGGGCTCCGTGATCCGCCTCCTTCTTTAGAACGACGTAGGGATGATGGGGAGGTGATCCGTATTCCTCTGCTTCCTTCGTCTGCCGCTTTGATCGCTCCCGCTGACGCCTTGTCCTCCACGGAGGGCTCCGAGGTGTCGTGGGAGAGGTCGGAGGGGGAGATGGAGGTCGAGGGGGATGGTAATGCTGACCCGTCAGACTTACCGATTTCCACGGCCCTGAGGGAGGTCCGCGAGAAATTCGCAGAGGCCTTTCCTCAGGTAGTCGTTCCTGAGAAGGAGGCAGATGTATCGGGGTTTCGGCTGCCGGGGGGAGCTTTCGCTCAGCGGAAGGCCCCTCAGGTGCATCTCCACATTTTGGACTCGGTGACGGCTGATTTCATATCCCCTCTCCTTTCGGGTACCCGTGCTTGCTTCGATTTACCGGGGCTCAACAAGAGGTATCCGTTGGGGGAGGTGGGTCTGTTTGAGGTCCCGTCGCCAGACCTGGATGTGTTGGCCTCTGTCAACCCGGACTCCTTGGGGGCCCGGGGCAGGCGCGTGCCACCCTTCAAGGCTAACGAGTCGCTGCTTAAGCAGCTGTTCCGCTCTTTTGAAGAGAGCTATAGGAACGGCTGCCAGCAGTTGCGAGTGGCTGTTCATGGGGCTTACCTGGCTTCGCTCCAGGCAAAGTCACTTGAGGAAGGGAAGGAGCGTAGCATCCCAGCTATGCTCCAGAGGCAATTGACAGAGGTTGGTAGTCACCTGTCTGGAGACTCCATCAGGAGCGCGGCCAGTCAGGTGATGTGCGCAGTGATGGGGCTGCGCCGGCTGTGGCTTCACCACTCGGAGTTGCCCCAGTCCACACAGAATGTGCTGCTCGCACTCCCGTATGAGCTCGGTTCTACCTTGTTCCCAGGGGCTGCGACAGTCATTAAGGACACTGCAGACCAGCTTGCACGGGTCAAGGCGGCCTTGGCGCCGCTGGGAAGCGGAAGTCCTCCCCCCTGGCTGACCTCCACACTGGACCGCCTGCCAAGGCCTATGCCAAGTGGCAACTGCCGCTTGGCGGAGGTGGTGAGGGTCAGTACCAGGGAAAGGGGAAAGGCAAGAAGGGCAAGGCTAAAGGCAAGCAGCAGGCCAAGGGCCAGCAGCAGCCTTTTCGGGGGAACAGGGGCCCCAACCAGGGCACCTAATCCCCCATGTTCCTATCTTGCTGACGTCTCGACAGGGGGCCGGAGTGCCGCCAGTGTCGAACGTCTCTTGTCTTCTCCCGCAGGTTCCAGTAGGAGGCAGGCTGTCCCGGTTCCTCTCGGAATGGGATGGGGCCACGTCCAATCCCTGGGTCCTGTCCACGCTCAGGGAAGGACATTTGCCTCGCTGGAAGATTGGGCCACCTTCTTTTACCGGAGTGAGGCGCACCCCGGTGCCATCCTCCCCGGAGAAGGCGGAAGTCCTTCGCGCCGAAGTCGCAGCTCTGCTCGACAAAGCGGCCGTAGAGATCGTTCCGGAGGGCCAGGAAGAAAGCGGGTATTACTCAACATACTTCCTGGTGACCAAGAAGGACGGGGGCAGTGCAGGATCTGGTATTCTTGGGGGCCAGGTTCAACACGGAGGCAGGGATTGTTTCCCTGGCACCGGACCGTGTGGCCAGAGTATCCCAAACCGCGACACTCTTTCTCCAAACCCCAACACACCCGGCCCGTATGTGGCTACGGTTGCTGGGGCACACGGCAGCTACGGTCGACGTGGTCTGGTGGGCTCGGTTGAGGATGCGA
Organism: Phorcus lineatus; assembly: GCA_921293015.1. Lineage (NCBI taxonomy): Eukaryota > Metazoa > Mollusca > Gastropoda > Trochida > Trochidae > Phorcus > Phorcus lineatus. Next base: position 9,420,243 of record OV121083.1, read on the forward strand.
CCGATACAGCAGGCCTTAGCAGGGCTGTGGTCACATGCCGAGAGCCTAGAGAAGTCGATGACTATTCCGGAGTGGCCTCCCACTCATCTGGAATGGTGGCAGTCCGAGGACAATTTGGCCAGGGGTCTTCCCTTGGCAACGCCTCGCATGACAGTCACAGTGCAGACGGACGCATCCCTCTCGGGCTGGGGGGGAGTCCTGGGAGACCACTCAGCTACGGGCCTGTGGTCTCTGGACGAGTCCAGATGGCACATAAATGTTCTGGAACTTCGGGCGGTCAGGAACGTCTTCAGCCGATTCCTGTGCCGTACCTTCGGGGTCAGGTGGTTCGTCTAGAGATGGACAACCAGACCGCCATGTCGTACGTCCTGAAGCAGGGAGAAACAGTGTCACCAACGCTCCTGGAGGAGGCGTGGCAGTTCCTACTCTGGTGCGACTGGTACAGCATTCAGGTGATACCGGTGTATCTCCCGGGCGTGGACAATATCCGAGCCGATGCATTGTCACGTCGCATGCTGGCTCCACACGAGTGGATGCTCCACCGGGGGATATTCGACACTATCTCCCAGTTGTACGGCTCGTTCCAGGTGCGTCGTCAGTGAACAAACAGACGCCTGTGTACTGCTCCAGGATTCCAGATCTAGCAGCTCTGGCTCACGATGCCTTCGCGATAGACTGGGGGGGAAGGGTGCTGTGGGCGTTCCCACCGATACCTTTGATCCCCAGGGTTCTTTCGCAGGTAGCCAGTCAACAGCCCGTCCTCTTGGTGCTGATGGCACCTCTGTGGAGGGCGCAGAGTTGGTTTCCGTTACTGCTCAGATCTCTCGTTCGACTTCCTGTACTATTGTCGGGGAGGCCGGACCTTCTCACGCAGGAGGGAGCACCACACCCGAATCCCAGAATTGGCCTCTGTCAGGAGTCGCCTCCAGGAGAGCGGTATTCCTGCACGAGTTGCAGACACAATACTGGCTTCGAGGAGGGATTCCACGAACACTCAGTACGAGGATAGATGGGCCTGTTATGCGCGCTGGTGTGGAAATAGAGGGTTACTCGATCCCTTTTCTGCGGGTCTAGTACCAGTCCTTGAGTTCCTTCAATCCCGACTGGATGACGGCTTGGCCGCATCTACGATGAGGGGTTACTCTACGGCCATTTCGGCCTTCCACGTGCCTGTGGATGGAGCCCTGTTGGGTAGTCATCCATTGGTTCAGCGTTTCTTAGCAGGTGTGGACAGGATCCGTCCGCCTTTGCGGCGGGTCAGCCCTTCATGGGAACTTAATTATGTTCTAGACTGGTTGTCAGGCCCGGCGTTTCGGGACCTGAAAGCTTTGTCAATGCAACTTATGACATGGAAGACGGCCTTTTTGGTGGCGGTCACGTCTGGCATGCGGGTAGGCGATATCCATGCGATGTCGGCCGATCCCGAGCTGACTGTCTTTCACAAAGACAGAGTCAGCATTAGACTGCCGGACTCGTACCGACCGAAGGTCGATCATTCGTTCCATGTCACAGCTCCGATTGAACTGCCGGCGCTTACACAAGCGGCGGCGTCAGGGGCGAGGTCGACGCAACCCCACATCCTTGATGTGCGTCGCACCCTCAAAATGTCCATCAAACGTACTAAAGAGATCCGTAAGGATAAGCAATTGTTTTGCTGTTATGGCGGCAATAAGACCGGCCTACCAGCATCTAAACAGACCATATCTCGCTGGATAGTGTCCGCGATTTATTTGGGCTATGTTCATAGGGGGCTACAACCCCCAGAAGGTTTGAAAGCTCATTCGGTTAGGGCGGTAGCAACCTCTAAGGCTTATGCTGCGGCCCTGCCCATTGAAGAGATCTGCTCCGCCGCTATTTGGAGCCGGCCGAGCACGTTCATCAGGCACTACCAACTTGACAAGCACTCTAGCGAGCGCGCTCGGTTTGGTCAGTCGGTTCTCTCCAGTGGGCAGAGTCGTGTACCCTCTAGCTGATTGAGCTTTCGAGGTGTCACTGTTTTTTCTGATGTTATGTTACGTTTAGTGGGATAACACACTAACCCACTAACCCACTGTTATATCGGACCCTAGCAGAAGTCAACCGGTGGGGTGACCTCTCTGAGTGGGATAATTATTAGTTTTTTGCCTCAGGTCTCCCTATATTCCTTTGCAAAAGAAAAGGGAGGGGGGAGGGGATTTTGGCTTAAAACACAGGGGTTTTTGAGCCCTGACATCAGTACCCCAGGGGTGAGCGATGTGCCTGTCCTGTTGGTTCGGCAAACACGTCTCTGGTGAGTACATAAGTTTAGAGCTTAGTTAGCTCTTAGTTAAGACAGAATTCCACTCCCAAGGACTCTTCTTTGGGAGTCTGTTTTATGCAATAGTACCCCAAGGAGGATCCCTTCTGAAAAAGAATCGAACAAACCTGTAGAGGTTTCAGATTCTTTGAAGAGGATCCTCCTTGGGGTACGGCCACCCACCCCCCTTTATTCTGTCTGGCTATGCTAGATTGATAAGTGGTTTGCTAATAGAGTTACCGGCCCTGGCGGAACGGTTATCGCCAGGGTAGGGGGCCCTGTTAGGGTGGTGAAATGTACAAAAACACGTTTTGAGTGGTTTTTTGTATATTTTTTATTCAAAAAATAGTCACAACCTGTCATATAGCAAAAAATACAGATTTTTATGCAATAGTACCCCGAGGAGGATCCTCTTCAAAGAATCTGAAACCTCTACAGGTTTGTTCGAATTTCACCTACTGATGTGCCGAGTAGCTTGAGTGATAGTTTATGATAATTTTCTGATAGTATCTGGCCCAAAAACCTTGTTTACTTATTTGTGATAGTTGATTTCACCTTGAAACAGTCTTATATTTGATTTACCATATTATTATATATGAAATAAATTGAAAAAGTTAATCCATTGAATCCATTGTTTATTTCAATAAGGGAGCAACAGACTCTATATCCTGTTATATACAACACAATATATGATAAAATAATTGGTGAAGCGCCATGAAAATGATACATTTTGCTAACCACAAGAAATAAAGATAAAGCATTTTTTGACAGAGATGTGTTTAAACTGAATAATAAACGAGTATTATGTAGTGACATCAATTGGATATAATTACCAATAATTGTCGGGAGATTTTGTAGAATGGATGGAACAAGTATTGCTTTAAAAGTTCGCTTGTTACGCTAAGAAGAGAAACATCTTAACTGTAAAAGTAGAAAAGTAATTGTGAGTGAACAACCAGGAAATATTTCATAGTACCATTAAAAGCAAGTTTTAATGCATGCAAGGAAAATATTTCATCACTCAAATCGATCTTTCCCTTGAGGTTTGCAACAATCTTCAAAAAATTTGTGCATTCTAACCTTCAATATCGAAATTCAAAACACCATACCCCTCCCTTTAGTCGTACGAGAACTCTTATTACTTTATTTCGCAAAAGCCGTGACGTAGAACCTAGATGATAATTCAATGAAAATGCTCATCCTAACCTCCTTCAAATACAATAAGAACACAAAAAGGCGATAAACGCCAAGAATGCGTATGCCATAAGTTTTGGCGATGCAATTACTAGATTGACGGTATATCGCACTCGAGATGCGACTCTAATGATGTGACTTAAATGTATTTTTAATTAAATTTCAGGCCGGTCCGATAAGCACCGTCACCTTAAAGAGCCACTCCGTGAGTTGTTGGAGTCATATATGATAAACTTAATCAATCAACATCAGCAAAGTTTTGACAAAATATTAACTACATATGATTCAAGTTAAGATTAAGAAAATAAAAAATAAAAAAAAATATGTTGAAACCCCCAAAAGGCATCTCTTCATAATTTTAAGGGGATGTGTACCAAATTTGGTGAATATTGGTCATGAAGTTTCAAAGTTATGCTCCGGAAAGTAACCCTACCCTTCAAAATTACAAAGTCCAAACTATTGCCAGGGAAACAAAACAATAAAAAATTGAAAAAGAAGTTGAAACCCCCAAAAGGCACATCTACATGATATGAAGGAGATGTATACCAAATTTGGTGAAGATTGATTATGTAGTTTCAGAGTTGTTCTCCGGAAACTAACCCTACACTTCAAAATGACAAAGTCCAAACTGTTGCCATGAAAAAAATAAATATGAAATTGAATAGAAGTTGAAACCCTCAAAAGGCACATTTACATGATACAAGAAGAGGATGTATATCACTTATTATATTTGGTGCAGATCGATCGAGTAATTTCAGAGTTAAGCTCCGAAAACGCATGGGGACGCCAACGCCGACGCGGACGGGAACTCGGCCAAAACCAATATGACTCCCGACCCTTCTGGCGGAGACATATTTGTCTAAGTGATCGTCTTCTTCCTTTACAAGATTAATTATTTCAATCTAGTTTTCTGTACAATTATAGCAATAGATGATATCAATAAAGAACAACTGTTATTGTGAATTAGAGCGAGATGAAATGAAATCGAATGAATTTTGTGGATAATAACCATTTACTCAACTAGTTTTTTATATTCATTCTACATAAGGATATCAAAATTTTCTTCGCATTTGTTTTCTATTTTTCCTTGTTACTAATTTTCCAAGCATTGGCTATAACTGACGTTGCAAATAATACCAAAAGCAGCTTTCAAATATGAAGCACAAACGACAGCGATAGAGATATATATTACGAGTCATATTCTGACGTGAAACTCTTCTGAACATCACCACCACGATGACATTCTTTCCCCTGGACTCCCTCGGTACGAGCCATATGAAACTCATAATCACACCATTTACTCTTCAGAAAGTACTCAAAGAGAATTATCAAAGTTTTCCTGCTATTCTGAATGGCGTTTGTGATATTTGAAGCAATGACTGAACCAGGGATAAAATCTCGGTGATGACTACAGAGTTTTAAGCGTGCTTTGTCTTCCATCTCTTCTATCATTGTCTTTCACGAAAGCTCGATCCTCATCAGCGTATGAAACAAAACCGTCAAACATGTATTGAATTTTCTTATCATTTTGTAACTTGGTTTTCCTTCCTACATAATACAAGTATCGTAATCTCCACCTATACCGATATACTATCGTTATGATGATTGTAAGAATTGTCAGGAAAAATGATGAAATTACGGTTATGAAGTAAACGGTGTGTGATACATATTGTAACCTTAAAATGTCTATCAGGCTGTCTAGTTCTAATGATTTTATCACTGTGCCATCGCTGAACTTACAATGACTTGATTCTAAACCTTCAATCTTGGAACGGTATGTTCGCAACCACTGTAGAAAATGCAGATTACTACATATGCAGAAAAAAACATTATTTGCAAGAATTTACTGTAACGTTGTTCAGGTCATCTAAATCTTCCTGAATGTTTTTACCAAGATTTCTCAGTGTGTTCAGTGAAAGGTCCAAATATCTTAAATTCTTCATATGTCTTAGTGTGTGAACTGCATTGTTGAAAAGCCTTGGACTTGTCAATAGCTATATATACAAATAGTTCTGGTCTAGGTTATGACCCTTGGATCATTCTATAGTTACTGACATACCAATATACCAGTATACTTGTAAAGCTGTTCCTATTTAAGTTCCTTCTGAGAGAACATGGGGGCACTGTGCGAGGTGAAATTATTAACGTTAGGGATGGAGGGTTTTGAAAATGGATATCAGGGTTGAAGGGTTTTATTATTTATAAACGGGTTGGATTTTTCTGATATGGTTTGAGGTTTTTCAAGGCTTTGGAGCTTCCAAAATACCAAACTGCATCTTTGACTATGATGAGGGCTAATATTCAGTAACTTATTCCATATGCTGAAAAATGCACTTCCAAGAATCAATGTAAGAACTCAATTAAATATGAAATGTCCAAAACGAAACTTTCTCTGACCGCATTTAAAATGTTTTAAGATGAATTTTACTGAAGAAGAAGCAAGTTCTTGAAATTACTTGAAACACAACCAATTCTACTATATTACATCATCATGTGACAGAAATTACCTTCCTTGTTTAAATTTGTATTTGATCAGTCGAAGCAGGGTTTAACAGAGATTCACGATAACACGAAGGACCAGTATAGAATATCTACTTCATGTTATTTAACAGGATATACCTGGATGTGTCATCTGATTGGATGACAGTACTGAACATTTGGAGATAATTAGATTTTAACAGTCTATTTCACATCTCTCCGTCCATCTGTTCGTCCACCCACCAGTAAACTTTTCGCATTTTAGATGTCTTCTCCAGAGCAACCATTCTGAATAAGTAACTTGGTAAATTTGTTTATAGTAATTGTAGACTTCATGACTCTGTGGACCCATAAGCATCCATCGATATCTAATTTTATCTTTTCTTGAAAATAGAAAGGCCTAAAGAGCTGAAATATTTTGTGCAAAGTCATTTGCCAATAGGGATTATAAAATGTAGATTTGGTACTCTGTGTCTCTTAAAAGATGTTTTTGCCCATGGAACCAAATTGACAATGTTTTAGTGTTTAAAATGCATATCTTCAACCTTAAAGAACTACATTATTTTAATCTATTCGTCAGCAACCCTACATGAGGAGAATTTAATATAATACAAGGGCAAAGCAAGACTCAGTTTACAAATGTCTTACATCCCCACCATTTCATCGTTAGTGTATAGCAATTCTTGAGAAGTCAGTAATATTAGAAGTTACAGATGACAGACACAAATGGATAAGGAACAAATGCCCGTGCCTTAAATGGGCAAAGCTTTTTAAGGATTAATTTCTTAAGATTTTCTCCGATATAAATTACTTGCAAAATGCATAATATTAAGGGGGCCAAGAACATAATCAAGTATTATAATAATTAAATGTGAAGCAAAAACAACTGTCGGCCAGTTTTATGTGAACACCTTATAAACATTTGAAGTAAGGAAATGGAATCCCAAACCTTACCTTAACTTTTGATTAAAATTCAGTGATTTGCAATTGGAAACATTTATTTTCGCTTTTATGAAATCACTTTATTTATCTAAAAAACCACATACACCTGCCCCTTTAACCCATCTGATCTCATAGCCCAAATTAACTTTAAAAAATGAAAATATAACAAACTACATGAGACAACATTAAATAGAGTTCAGACTAATACTAATGAGACGTTTTTAAATATGAGCCCTTTGACGCAGCATGGGAGCAAAACATTCTGATCATGAAAATGGTAGTGAAGGAATTATTTATATAGAAAGGACATATCAAATAACAATTCACATTGTTCATTATTCGGAATAATGTTGGATATATTAAATATCGCATTTAGAGGTTATCTTAACCAGTGGAAACTGTACCTTCACTAAAAGATCTAAAAACTATAGGCGAGATATTTTTAATGATTTTTTTCTTTTGAAACTCTTTACAGAAGAAGACATACAAAAGCAGTTTTCTAGGCGAGACGGGCGAGTTGGTAAGCTGCCTGTGCGGTCAATGCTGACGGTGTTGCCTGACCCTGAGGAAGTGGGTCCAAGTCATTGCAAGGGACATGACGCGAAATAGTTCAAGCATTTGTACTATAGCACATAGTGATCTCAAATATAAAAATGTCATAAAAATAAAGAAAAATATCATCAAGAATATCTCACCTTTCAATTTTAGGCCAATGCTTCAAATGCTTATGTAAACGGCAAGAGAATCAGGAAAATAGATATTACACTGTAAATGAGATCAAATTTTAAAAACAGGAAGCAACAGCAAGATGGCTGTAATCTACTACCATGACAGGATCTGAGTTCTGAGGTCATATCTCGTGCACGGAATTGTCATTATGGAAAAGTTTACTTTTAGTGGTTTCTTCTAGTTTGAGGCTAACGTGTTTACTGCTTCACACAGCAGATGTATTTTATTAAGCCTTCATGTACTAATTTGTCATGAAGGTTAGAATTTACACTGCTGGTGTAAAATAGTTTTGAGAAACTAAATTTCCAAACTGTTTAAGTATATTCGCACAATTTATATGTCCTGTTTCATAATAATGTTTAAAATTGACACAAGATCAAATCGTTATGCCTCGGGAATGTCAATGTTAGACGAGGGGCGGATCGGTGTCTGCGTGGCTACTGAAGTTTTGACAAAGAAAACTACAATCATACAAAATTTTAAAATGTATTGAATTTACTTGCGTTCAAAACAAAAACTATTCTGTTTCCAACAGAGTTCACTTAATAAACACATTCATAAGACAGGTGACTTTAAAAGCTTCAGCGAGTTTGTCAACAACTCACAATACACTAGTAAATATTGAATTAAAGTATTTTATTTAACAAATATATAAACAGTAGTACGTAAAATTTGATAGTAGAAAACTTTTCCCGTAACTAAACTATAAAAATGGAAGTTTACAATAACTGACTTATTTCGATTACTGAGGAGACAATATTTGGTATAACCCCAGTTCCTGAAAGCCTTAGCAAGACGGTGAAGATGTCTGTGAGACCTATTGTTCCACTCTGTTTTGATAAAGTAGTTTTAAAAGAGCTTTGACATACAAAGAAAACCCTAAATTGTCTGTATGACGTGTATTGCATAGCCAAAAATAAAAATACATTAGGGTGTTGCAAACCTTTTTTCAAGTTGTACATATGTTGAAAATGTATCTCTTTTTATCATAATATGAATTATCTATGAGTTAAAATTCACCTTTACCATTCTTCTTTCGTAAACATTTGACGAACAATGACACAGTTTTTCAGGGTTTCTCCCCTGACGCCAACAGATCCGTGAACTTCATCGACGAGCCTGGCCTGATGTATGTGATGTTGTGGTACCGGCAGCTCCATGACTATGCACACGCTGCTTGACATGCATGCCGACTTGACTTAATACACTTGTTTATCGTACAGTATAAAAGGTGATGCTTCATTTGAAACATAACTAAAAAGTCAATAATTATTTTGAATTGTATATTTTCTTTGTTCCAGACATCGTCAGAAGTACGCAAGTGTGCTCCTCCCGTAGGTGTTGCGTAGTGCATGTCTTCGAGGAGAATTGCATGGGAGAGGGAAATTGACATTTTTAGAGACTGCTGCTATCACAGGGGCGTGTATCGCTTAGAAATAGCTTTAGAAAGACATATATACCCATAGACCCTACCCTACTACTATATAAAAGTTCGATCAGAGTTCGGAGTTCGCTCACTTGCTTATTTGCTGCGGCTACGAGGTCAAATGAATGTCAAGGCCACTGTTATGGCCGACAAGACAACCGCAAAGCAGATGATTTTTGATATAATGTCTGCTAGAACTCGTAGAAATAATAATTAGGTGTTGTTCTCATATAGTGAACATGTAGTTCGATGTCGCCGATCGAATCGAGCTCTACATTGGTGTTGTCAACATTGCTGGAATCAATAAACGATGTTAAACGGTGAGTTTTTGCTGTTTTTCGTGAGTGGGGATTTTGGCATGAAAATCTGGCGGTAGCGATTTTCGGGACGTCGTTGCATGTAACTTTTGAAATAATTACCCGATTTTGACAATCCATAGCTCGTTTTGTAGGGAAATCATTTAGCTTTCGAATCGTAGTGAACAATTTGTCCAGAAAAATTATTTTGGATGCGAAAACTGACTTTGTTCGAGCATGGGGTGGTTTGGTCGTTACATCCCTTTCCTTTTATATAGTAGTAGGGTAGGGTCTATGGGTATATATGTCTTTCTAAAGCTATTTCTAAGCGATACACGCCCCTGTGGCTGCTATGAAGATAACTGGGGCAGAGACTTTGCAGAAAAAATGGCTCTGCTTTCTCTCTCATAACATCTTGGAAGTTTTATAGTGTATGCTTATAATATATTTGACTTTTGGGTTGACAACATACGATAAAATGCTCAGTGTTGAATTGGCCCAGTTTTTTTCGTATTTGCTCTGTATTTCTCGTATTTTCCCAGTTTTCACATATTGGCCCAATTGTCGAGGCATATGGTCTAGGCCGAACGTAATGTATAAGAGCTATACAATTAATAATCAAAAATAAATTTATGTTGTTTTACAGGGTCGACAGCATATATGGATATCGTTGTATAGTGAATGCCCGGTCCTAATCCAGTGTATTCCACCATGCATGAATTGTTATGTCGTGCTTGATATTCGTATGTTCAGTAAGATTTAAATATCGCTCTAAGGTGTTTGTTTAAATGCCTTATTCATACCATAATTTCTAATAACATAAAATTACACCCTTGCAGTCTATATCACATTGCAACAAACATGATATAGATTCAGGTTATTTACTTGCACAATTGTAACGCGTAATTGTTGAATTGCCCGTATCCTGTTGAAGGAATCGCACCACTATGCAGTGGAAGACAGGACAGCCTATCCCCTGTGCTCTTAGTCTATGTGTGTCAAGGCTGAATACCTGCACGGAAAACGTGTATTATAAACATAGAAAACATCGCTGAATGAAACCACTGCACACGCTGTGCTCGTCTTGTTACTGGTCGCAATGTACTAATAGAAATAAGTGATTGTTGTGTACTGAAAGACAATGGATGTCAGTCCTTAGACTTTATTCAGTAAAACAAATAAGAAGGCCTAGAAGTAGACTATAGAAAAGTCCCTCGCTGATCTCCAAGTCTCTTTACTCTAGACTTGCTTTTCAGGGGTATACCTCGTGTCAGCATAAACTGGGGGTGAATGTAAAATTCGGAGACGGTAGGAAAAATTAGTTTAGGACCAGGTTTTGTACTTCTATTTTCAACACCAAGAGTAGGACTACTATGAACGAGCTATTCTCATAGGAAACCCGTTGATGTAGTACAGATATACGTTTACGTGCAAGTATCCGTGTTCCCCTATGCCCCGCCTCGCCGGCTCGCCGAGTACATTAGCCGCTAGACGGGACATTCTGTTGTCACTGGGAGAGTTGGGCTACAGGTAGACTAAACCTTTTACTTCTCAGTCGCAGCACAGAGTAAAGTGCCGTGAGTTGGTGAGAGGCAGTGGGTAGACTGTGAAGATAGTGAGTTTCCAGTAATTCTAGTTATTGTGAAGACTGTACAGTGACACCAAATCGGAGTCTCTACTTTGGCTTTCAATCAACGAACGTGTATAATGTCTCAGAGGAATCTTGTACCTCAGTGAAATCTTTGAACTGTGGCACCATGAGTTCGTTGAGCAAGAAGCGTATAGCAATCATCGTTGCATTTATTGTAGTGATGGTGGCTGTCATCACCCCCCTAGCGTACTTTCTGTCCGAGGATGAACGCTCCAAGGGGGAATCCCCGGGGGAAGGGGGAAACGGAGGAGGGAGAGAACCCACAACTACCGAGGCGGTACGTATTAACTGTTTCATGGAAGAAGAGAGTCCTTTGGAAACGGTGACTCGTGAGGCCTGTGAAAAAAGACACTGCATTTACGCAGGTACCAACTCTGATGGCCCGGCCTGTCATTTTCCCTTGGAAGGACAGGGCTACACGGTGACCGAGTCCGTGGAAACCCCCCTGGGACACAGGGTCAGTCTAACCCAGAAGGGGAGGGGGCCTTTTGGGGACGACGTCAGAGACATCGTTTTCGACGTGGAGATGAGGGACGACAACGTACTGAGGTTTAAGGTATGTCATATTAAGAGAATCTGTGAATTGTCACTTACATATTTAGCAAATGGCTAGGAGAATAACTGAAATATCATGTTTTCGATTTACTACAGAGATTTTCTACCGTCATTTTTGGCTTTTATGATTCCCCCAAGATTGCTTTTCAATGTTACCAAATCATATACATGTATCCTGATATTGATTCTGGTGCGAAAAAATCATTTCCCGCTTGTAAAATAAAATTAAATATAGATTCCAACGCCTGTTTTTCCTCATTTAGTATGTTTGTTTTACTGTATTGACGGTTTGTGATTTCTTCGTCTTGCAAACCTATGTGTGTATAATTTTATGTAAAAATAAAAATCATTATTATATGATTCCTTGTAGAATTTACTCATGATATATGGACATATGAAATCAACCCCTTCTGTTTCCCATAAAACTTTGATATGCTTTCAGACAGAGCATAGAAACATTGCTAATTTCGCGTACGCGTGCACACTCAAGGGATAAACATTTATAAATCGGTTATGGTTGGTTGGTCTTTGTCTACAGGGGGTCAGAAAAGTCATTTCATTGATATAGGTCAAACGCTAGGTCATCGGTCTCCCTCTGTACCATATGCTGACCCAACCTCCAAGTCTTGTGTGGTTCACTGAGTAACCAACCCGCTCTATAGGGTTCTGTTTGTTGTGTATCGAATTTTATTTTTTGTCAGCTCATGTTGTTTGTTTTTGAGGCTCCATAGATCATATTTTGCTGAATTAATTTTGGAAAGTGTTTTTGTGATCATTCTCACTGGTAAATGGTTTTGTTTATTTTATATACGAAATTAGTATTCTTCGTTAAAAATGCATAGTTTTGAAGAGGGACATCCTTTAGAGATAGTATCAACCCTCTCTCTTTGACAACTCTCCTGTTTCTTTGTTTACTATCCAGATGCAATGTACTTATGAATTAAACATGCTGGACCCTTAAACCCTCGAATGCGCCTTCGGTATATGGACGTACGTCTTTAAAATCGCTTTTGATAGAAAATAAACGAAAGCCCCTGTAGGCTTGTTCCTAATTAGTTTATTGGCCCGATTCTCCAAATGTTTTCCTTATTTTAAGGGATAACTTAAGGGTGTGATAGGGTATCTTTGATGATGAATGTCATACAGTTGAGAAGGAAATGTGACCTGGAGAAAAGCGTGACAAGACTTTACCATGGAGGCTAAACATAAATCGGTAAACTAAAATCAGTAACCCCAACTTAACCGGAAATTAAACGCCTCTTAAAGCGCACATCATCATTAAAAATTCAAATTGTTTAAGATTGAAAAGTAATTGTTTTACTTATTTACATTCATTATGTGTTATAAGTCTCGTACCCTCTGATGAAGGTTAGAGGACAAAACAGCGTCTCGACCCTCTCGACCAGACATTTACTAGGACAAAATCTCATATCTCATCCTGCTTCATCAGCGTAATTGAATCCGCTGATCGAGCTCCTTCCATATACCCTGATTTCCTTAAGGCCAAAAGCCTCGTATCGCTAGCTATCTAACCAGCCAATGAGACGACTCGAATCCAGCAACAGCGGCACAACCCGGATAGAAAATTCAGTTAATAACGGCATTTCATTGGCTGAAACAATAATAGGTGAGAACAGCCACGAACATCAAGCCGCGCCAGCCGTACGAGGGATTTGGCTCGAAGGAGATCAGGGTGTATGGAAGGAGCTCGATCAGCGGATTCAAGTTCGCTGATGAAGCAGGATGCCCATATCTAGGTTTTCTCGTTTGTTTTATTCAGTAGGATACATTTGATAGTGGGTTATCTTATTCAACTCCAATAAATTGATGTTTTATATATTATAAAGACATCTTTCAAATAATAGAATAAGTGGAAATATCCAAGACAATGTTTGGTCTCCAATACGCCTCTCAGCAGACATGTGCCAATATATGTGCTAATGAAGGCACATCGATCAACTGGACATACCTAAGCTACTAATCTGAATAATCTGTAATACGTATAATAGTTATCACGCATGTTTTTTTATCTTCAATCCCCAAGGACGTATAGAGATAAAAGTCCTTATCGCACTATGACAGTGTGATTTATTATATTGGATCATAAGTGTACAATCACACTCTCTCCCTCTCTAACCTACAATCCCTCCCCCTCCATTTCCCCCACCTGTCCACATACACGTTATGTACATACCACGTACAGGTGTAGTGAATATCTATATTTCTGTCGTTCAGGTCAATACAAACAAAGTGGAGAAACCATCAACCTGACTATTTTTTCTCTCTACACCGACTGGGATGATAACAGAATATTTTTTACCTTGTAAGAAAAAGGATAATCAAATATGTAAATCAAAACACGAATCCAACATTGTTATTCTCTGAGACAGAACAAACAAACCCAAGTTATAAAAGCAGTCTCAACAAGTTTTAGCTTATGATATAACTATAAACATGTTATTATTCTGGTGTATGGAGGGGGGTGAGGGGGGGGGGGTGTATGGGGGGTGTGTGGGGGGGGGGGGTGGTTTGCACTAAAATGTACGCTGGCAGTTTTTACTTCATCTTGATAATTTCTTCGGTCATAACGGTTAAACAATGAGTTTGACCTAAACATATATTTATCGGGTTGAATTTGAAGAAATGTAGTTTATATTTTATATTTTTCATTTTTGGATACTGAAAATTTAAGACCGTTCTTCCATACGACATTTTACTGTTCCCTCGGTCTCGTCATCCACCTACTGTGTTGTAATAAGAGTATAAAGAGGTATACACGGAAAGGAATCATCGAGGCCCAAATTACAATTACTAACAATTTGCATATCATTCATCTTCTATTTGGTATAGAACCAGTTTCCACTGCAAATTAAAGTGCTTACTATATGGTCCCATAAAAAGATTTTTCCGATTTGAATGAGGAGCAATGCGTTGACGGAGGATCAATCTAATGGTTTGAATCAAGAGAGAATTATTTTCCTTTTCTTGTTTGCAATCACCTTATACAGCAGGAGTCAGCCACTTAGATTTGATTTATGATAACAACAGTGCTCAAAGAGCATGTGAAGTACCAGCACGTTCACTTGGAGGTGTCCATGATCTTAGGTAACGAGCAAATACATCATCCATCAACCTCAATGTGCACCAGGCAATCTTATCTCACTAAGTAATATTCAATTGGGGAAATATCCATCAGAGTTGGTATAAAAGTTAAGGTCAAGCCCTACAGGGATACCCTTTGCTGTGAGGCACTAGTTTAGTCTGTCGTCTCTAATATAGGTGTACTTTAACAAATTAGATTTTAAACTCGTCTGGGCAACTATATTCAATAAACAATGTTTTATTGGTGTGACTGTTGTATGTCATGTCTGTAGTACATGTCCAAAATAAATAGACTGGGCAAGTTGATGTAACTTGGTTATCATTCTAGTCCTTCATTCTGAGTTCCACAGCACACGACCTTATATCAAGGTCAAACTTCACTAGGCCAGTAGGTCATACTTCAAATAAGTCCTTGAAGTCACTTCCTGTTGTACAGGTCAGAGGTTAAAGGTCAACATGGACCGGGATATTAAGATTTTGTTGACACATATAGCAATCATTGTCAGAACGAACTGGGCAACACTACATGTAAATGTAACCACATGTATCATTCAAAGTTTAAAATGAAAACGATTAAGTAATTTTTGTCGAACACGTGTACCCGGCATTCACAAATACCTGTTAGTTCAAGTGGTCTGTCATTAAACTGCAAAGTGCCAAAAAGAATGTACGAACTCAACCTTATAACTTCCTTGTTGAAAAGTTGTTTATAATGGGGATCACCCCCTTTCCGTTAGTGCAAATTACATAACAATTTTGGGTACAAACAATCAACATTCGAAAATGTAACCCTTCGCAAATCAAGAAAATTAGGCTATGTTAAGATTATATGATACTTATTTTTAACTATTTAGAACACGGTTCCATTATTGGTGAACTTCATTCTTGTTCGTTGTACTTATTTCAAAACTATGTTTAAAAACGTTTGTTTGAATAGTTCTCGCTTTTATTGTTGCAATGCACTTTAAAGTCCCATAATACTTGCTTGTTTTCACGTTATTTCGTTGTGAACTGTTCAAATTATATTGTTATGAATTATTTTCATCGCAAAATGTCCCCTTAAAAAGACCCTCCGTTGAAGTAGTGCCCTTTGATACAGAGTTACGGACTGGTTCTGAAGCTTTCGATTTCATGCTATTAGGTTAAGTATTGTGACACAATAAAGGTATAAAGTCACGATTCTGATAGAAAACCAAAGAATGACGCACATCGATAGGTAATTTTAGAACTATCCAAAGCATTTAGAAGATGAAAATTTGAAATGATAATGTTTAAAAGGTTACATAACTAGAATAGGATACGTATAAGTGCGGTCTCGGAACACACATAAGGGCGAGTTGGATTTTCATTGAAACCTAATAACTTATATGCAGTGGTCAATGTTCATGCATGTGTTTCGAATGAATAACATCACAATTGGCGTTTTGACACATCTCAAAACCAAATTAAATACCATGAAAATCATTGAGTGTCTTTTAAACACCTAGATTAAAAAAAACATAGTTCTGCAAGAGCACATGTTGGTACACGATACTTCACAATCAAATTGTCTATGCATATGTCTTATTTTGAAGTTAACCTATATCACGTTCTCTGAGTGCGGGTTTAAGAATGTCTTATTCGTGAATTCAAAAGAGAAAGGGTCGATTCAACCTTAACCAACATGTTCTTTTCAGTAGCGATATTGTTGTTTAGTTTACTGCATGCATAACATCACACAACACCTGAATAACTCTTCCTGTTTGACATGCGAAGTATTTGTATAGATTGTACAAAACCTTAGAATGCAATGACAAGTGCGACTGAACTGCATTAAAGTAATAGCCACATACATGTGATAACGACAAAGAAGTGTATCAAACGGTTTTTGCATTACAAATGCTAACATTGGCTTTGATTGGGAACAAGAACCCTGGAAAGCTTCGAAACTTCGTGCAGTGACAAGTTTTAGTTTCAATAGATATCAATTCCTAAACATTCTTGCCTGTTCATAAAAACAAAATCGTGGTCGTGACAGTTTTCAAAACCAAGTTCGCGAATTCGCGGGCGCATATCTTTCCTCCTATATTTTTTCACTAGTAATCGTTGTTTATATAAAAAAAAAATGTCGCAACCTTACTTTTTAAATAATCAAATTCTACATTGGACGTGTCTACGCAGTGATGAGAATTTACATACATATGTATTTAACCGAAACTACAGCGAGTGACGTATATGATGTATCCTATTCTACGACTATACTAATTTTCACAGGAAGGAATATTACGTCTGTATACGTTTTTGAAATGATAACTTTAATTTGGAAAAGAATTCAAATAATCTTGCACATCACTTTTGTTGATAAACCGGGAAGCAGCTTATTTTCTCATGATTTATTTTCAATAGTTTAACATCAAATACTTTGGATAACATATGACTACGTAATGATTCTGTTTAAAAGATTTCCCATTTTTTTTCAAAAAAGGTTTTGGAGATATTTGACCTCATTTGATGTTAAAACATGACTGTAAGGGTTCCGAATTTTGTTTGAGGTGGATAGTGTCCTAGGTCTGTTTCGTCCGAGAAGCATTTGCTCTGGTGTCTTTCGTCAAGGAAGCATTTATCCGGGGTGGCTTTGTCCTGGTTTCCGTCTTGAAACCTATAAACCTATATTGTGACCCTAACCGAATATATTCTGCAACTCTACACTCATGCAATGAGTGCTTTGTAATTAGATCATATCATTGTTTGCATTACTCCTTAAGAAAGAAGATGATATTTTGTAAACACCACTGCACCTCCTCAGTCACGCTTTGCTTTCATAGGGTACATATTGTAAAAAGGTACAGACAATCTTTTAACGTCAGTTGTTGTATGCTAATTGCTTACAAAATCAACACCTGGTGACGATCTGTTTACAAGGTACAACACCCATCCATCTATGGTTGTAGTTGTTTGCGAACCACTTTACAAATTGATCTTTGCTTGTTATATAAAGGTGCGCGGTATTATCGGTATATCCGTATCTTGCAGAACAAAAACAACATGATACGTACTTGTACACACACCTGGATTTCATGATATATCGAACGTTTTGGATTAAAAAATTCGTCTAAAATTCGTAAAAACACTACCCAATATAACATTTTTATGACAGATGGAAACAAAGTGTGAAAACAGCACCAACGTGTTTGAACTAAATAACCATGCAATCACTGATTTATCTCACTTTTACAAGGCAGCAGTGATAACTGGTCTTCTCCCTGTTATAATGTAAAGAAAGCGTGGGAAATCTTAACTTTGAAAAGTACCAATAAAAAGCAATACAATATAATCAATATGCCTTTTCTATCGCTTTATGTCGCAATACAGAAATGAGGTTGGTTTATAGTCATATTTGAAGTAAAACAAATTGTTTTCTTAACTTGTAAAAAATGTTTCTCATACACAGGTTGTATATTTCGTGTATGTCTGTGGATAAGGACTCAGATTGGGGTTTGTTTCGTCTTGAGGGATATCATATTTTTCCTTCTGTACATCTCAGAATCTATTGTTCTATTTTTGTCTTCAATATGTTAATTATAGATTATGCAATAGAAAAACTTTCATGACAGTCAAGACTGATGGGCCAAATCACGGCTTTATTCTTTAGTTTTATAATGGAAAGTAATATATATAGATCCAGTCTGATAAAAATCGACCGTGTTCGGAGTAGTAAAAGTTTTGAAAAATTGACACCACAGGGATTCGAACTCATTTTCTCACGGATGTTTCTCTCTACAATCACTCCACAGGGATTCGAACTCGTTCTACCACAGGTGTTCCTCTCCACATTGTGACCGATAGTATATATATGGATCCCTGTAGAGTAGCTTTTGTTCCTTGGTACACGATCGATTTTACTCAGACTGAATGTGAACAAATGTTTCATTGATATATTTTGGATATTCGTATAAACACTTAGTATCCGTCTGATAGATCGAATACGTGTAATAAAGTATCGTTACAGTAATCTTTCAACCTTGATCGTCCATTTCTGGACGACGGTAGGCTTATAACTTCAAGTCATCGACACGATTTACCCGTTTATAACCTTCCCTTTGCCTCTTCAGATCGACGACCCCAACTCGTCACGCTACCAGGTACCCATGAAGATGAACCTCCCAACAAACAGAGCATCAGAACCAAAATATAAAGTTGTCATCAGCACCGATATGACCTTCTCCTTCAAGGTCATCAGAGTGGCCACTGGGACTGTCATGTAAGCTAATGCTTGTTTCACACAGTAATTTCATACCCCCATGTCATAGACAAGGCTCTTGGGTTTGTTCTTAAAACAAAGGTAATTCCTATAATGATTCTAAGGTTTCGCTGGTTTAGATGGAAACAAAACAAATCACCGTAAATTGTAAAACACTAGCTACCACATCGTTGTGAAATAATATCATATGTAGAAAAGAAATTCTGAATAACTCTTCAGTTGTGATTTATAAATGGACAGCTCATGACAACCGAACAAATGACAAATCTACCCTGGTACATAACTGAAAATAACTTTTGATGACTGCATCACAAATATGCCTAGTGCTTAGATAAAAATGTAATCGTATAGAATTATATGTATATTTGCTACACAAATGATATATCTAATGTAAGTTTACTTTTTTTTAAACCTGCATACTTCACTTGTTAGCAAACTGAGAATTACATATATCAGATGTTAGGGTTTCTTCTGTGGAAGGAGGTATGTTAACAAATATGACGTATGGCCTCACATACCAGAAGATACACTTATTTATTTAGAGCTTAGCTAGAAAACGCTAAGATAAAATTTTCTGTTTGGCACACATACACTTGGTCATCAACTTGAATTTCGAATAAACCGAGACGAGTGGTGGTTGAGTCCTGAGGCCGTATATTGTCTATAGTCACAATATAAGAACAATTGACCTTTCCTTTTGTTAAACTATTAAAAGTACGTTCAACTGTCACGTTATATACTTAGTAATTTTTTAAAACAGTCAGTTAATGTATTGATGAGCGGAAATGTTAAAACGCAGAGCATTTCTACACGTTCACATTTACGAAAGGCTTTATGAACATATGAAGATTCTACGAATGAAACCGTGTGAAATACAAGATTAATGGAATGGCTGAATGTTTTGGATTTAATGAACAAAAGCCAGTTATTCGCAATTTTTAAAAATGGTATCATATAAATATGTAAGAGAAATATACATTGCATTTTCATGTAGATGAGGTGTAGATCTATACGTGTCACATTGTCACATTACAGCTGGGACACGAGTGTGGGTGGTTTCACCTTCTCCGACCAGTTCCTACAGATCGCTACTCGTCTCCCCTCCAGTAATGTGTACGGGTTCGGCGAAAATCTGCATAAATCGTTCCGACATGACCTTACCAAGGCGTGGCCAATGTGGGCACGCGACCAGGCGCCTGGATGGACAGTAAGTATTGCAGTCCATGTGAGAGAAGAAAATGATTAAAATAGAAGCAATAAAATAGTGCAAAACCTTGAAACTAATGATTATTATCAGTGTTGACTTAAAAGAATAATCATTTCTAAAATGAGAGCTTATTTTAGTAATACCTATAGTTGTTATGATAAGAACAAAAACATCAGAAGGTTTCGTCCCGATATTTTAATGAGAGTGTAAAGTTACCCTGGAAGTCTCGGAATAGGCCTTCTGTCAACTTTATATTGGCGAAATTATTTGCAGTGTTTATATTTAGGGCATTCGGGATTCAGTTAATTTTACAACCAGTAATCTCCGTATCTACGATTGTGTTTAAATCATGTATTCTGTATACAGCCCGGAGCTAACCTGTACGGGGTTCATCCATTTTACACGTGCATTGAAGACGATGGTAAAGCACATGGCGTTCTTCTCCTTAACAGCAACGCTCAAGGTGAAATGGAATATAAATTAAATTTTTATAACTGATAAAGTTAGAATGGAATAAATGTCTCTAATTATGCATGAATAGGCACAAAATGCCATGCACCCAAAACAATATTTTAATTGATAATTTATGTTTCCATTTGTCAGATTAATTTTAGCAAAACGCCTCATTGTTTCTAAAGCTTGTGTCAAACTGTTTTTGTCATATGCAATAAATATTATCCTAAAGATGACCAAACGTAGTATATGATCTGGTAAAGTTGTGTTCGGTCTAATTCAAATCGACCATGTTCCGAGGAACTCGTTCTGTCTGTGGCTTTCCTCTTCACAAGATAAAAGGAGTTCGAATCCCGATTAAGTCAATATTTTGAAACTTTTATTCCTCGACTTTAATCAGACTGAGTTGTGTTTTTCTTTTGCTTGAAAATGGCAAAACGATTAATATGGAAGGTCACAACTTCATAAGTTTGATATTGATACACTTAATTGCCTCTCTAAATTCTCGAATACAACTTAAACAGCTTAAATGTAATGCCCTGAAATCCTTGAATCTAGAAACCATATTTACTTAGCAATGTTATCATATTTGAACTTTTCAAACCTTCACGTACAGACTACTCGTTCACGGCCGACCCTACCTTAACATACCGGACTACAGGTGGTATCCTAGACTTCTACCTGTTCCTGGGCCCCTCACCTGAACAGGTGATACAACAGTACACACAGGTAAGAGTACAACATACTTCAAAATATCAAACTTGAACTTTATAACTCAACATCATTGCACACATATGGATAAAGCCAATTTCTGTGAATGAGTGACTGCATGCAAACTATGACTAACATTCTGGAAAAAGGAACACGGTAATGACTGTCGGAAAAGTTCCCTGAAGACTGTTGTAGAACGTATCATGATCTAATTCTAATCCTTCCTTGTTCTTAACATGGGATTGTTTTCATAATAGCTAACATCAGAAGTGATTGCCCTTATAAGAAATGTTCTTCGTGATAACGTTCATATGAAATGGTCTCATTATTTTCCTGCTGAATTTGTTTTTATATGCATGGTAAGGAAGGATTCTTCCGGAATTATTATAATTCATTTACCAGAAATGTCAATTGTCTTCATGAGATTGAAAAAATCTGTCAGATTCATCATTATTTATCTTACTTTGGTACGTTTTTGTCTCCAGGCCATAGGTCGTCCGGTGATGCCCCCATACTGGGCTCTAGGCTTCCAGCTCTGTCGCTATGGTTACAACCACATTGACAATCTCAAACTTGCAGTGGACAACACAAAGAAGTACAACATTCCACATGTGAGTAAAACGACGCGTGGTAATCTGGGTACTCGTAAGGTTTTCTTTACTGTTGCCTAGCCAATGGAATTGTTTAAAACGGTACCCATGGAATGTCTATATTTAGTTGGATTGTGTTCCCGTCTGATTTATCTTCATAAGGGGTAACAAATCAGTAAACCTTAACAAAACATTCCATTCGAAATGTATCGTCTAAACGGATCTCAAGTGTAACTGAAGCAGCAATGTGAATGCGGATTACGTAATGAAGAAAATAAGCGCATGTTTCATAACACCGTTTCTGTTCATACAAATAAAAAATGATCTCAAGCCGCTTATCTTATGAACTGATACATTTTAAATGTAGGAATTTGCCTCTAAAATTAAGGTATTTGCTACTGTATGTTTGAATTATGACTTAGTACAGATGTAAATATACGAACATATGTTTCTATTTAGCAGTTTACATTTCAATGTACTACATTTCCTCAATCCAGGACGTCCAGTACGCTGACATAGATCACATGGATGAGAGAAAAGACTTCACCGTCGATAACGTCAACTTTGCTGGTCTCAACGACTACTTCCATGAACTGCGGAATGGTGGCATGAAAACGATCATCATATTGGTAGGACACTTAACGTAACATGTGTTGCATACAGCTGAATGAACAGTCACATAATATGCACAAAAGTATTATCACTTCCGATTTGACATCAACGATTTTCAAAGGCCGATGTGCAAAGATGAAAAACAGTTAAAAGTGAATGTCCCGCAGAGAACTATCTTGGTAAATTACATTTTAACTTGTACTTTAGATAAATGAAACTTTTCTTGGTTATTGCGGAGTCTAAGTAAAAAGATTTCAACGTTGGTTAGCTGTCAAAATGCAAAACCTGAGCTTCTATCTCAGAGTTGTTTTATGTATATATTACATATTATATTTTTAGTCAAATTAATGCGTTTTCATTCCAGGATCCTTTTATCATCAGCAACGAGACCAACTACGAGCCGTACGAGAGACTGAAGGATGCTGCAGCCAACATCAAATGGCCCAACGGGACTGATGTTCCTCCTGAGAGCCAAGACGAGACTGGAGCCATGCTGGGCTTTGTGAGTACCTGTCTCATGTAGTTTGAAATGTTTTCAATAAAATTTACATTTTGACAAATATATGGACGATCGAATAGAAGAAATCGAAGTGTCAAATTTGATTTCTAAACATTTTAACATAACATAAATATTTCTCGAAAATTTACTTCTGTGGACTTTTTCGAGTCGTTTCTTTACTTTTCTCTTCATCAGGTGTGGCCAAAAGGAAAGGTGGTGTTCCCTGATTTCCTCAAGAATGTAACAAACCAGATTTGGAGAGAGCTTATCGTCAAACATCACGAAACACTCGTCTTCGATGGGATCTGGATCGTAAGTATTCCCTATTGTAATGCTAATTATTAGATAAAACAGATCAGCCTATATTTGTGGGTATTGTGGTTAAGGTTTGCAAATAGATTCATGGTACAGGGGTTTTATATTTAGAGACCGACGATGTTTTAAGAGTTTGATTTGATAAAGCAGCTTAGTTATTTACGAGTAGAGAGGTGTGTGGTTATGGTTAAGAGTTTTCAATACTTTGGGTTTTGATTTCAGTAAACGATACAATAACGGTTTAGTGTACATGCTAAGGCCTTAATTAGATGTATTGCATACTAGAATAAAGTCTCGAATCATTGATCACTTCATAATCATTGATATAAGGAGGAGTCCAGGGACGTGCATTCAGTGAATATAATGACACTGTCTTCGTCATGAAATGTAGGTATTTCTTTCCCTGTAGGTATTAGGTCATTGTAAATGGATTGCGTTTGTATAATTTCTTAAGCACTTTTCAAAGAGAAAACAATAACACAGATTTCGCCATGAAATGTGGAGTTTTCTTTTCTGCAGAGGGAAGGTCATTGTAGATTGCTTCCATCTATGTTACTTTATTTTGAAGCACTGTTTGAAGAACTTTTTTTGAAAACGTATGTATGAAAACGGGCATATCGTTTCCCTGATTGTCGGAGAGTCTATAGCCTGAGTATCACATGTGTCTAGGATATGAACGAGCCAGCAAACTTCGGCACTAATGAAGAGCGCCCATGGAATTGGCCGGAGGACTGGAAGCCCTACTGGTCACTGCAGTGTCCTCAGAACGAGCTGGAGGACCCTCCCTACAGGACAGGTAAGGACAAAGTCCGACCCACAGATTGTACTGTAAGATAAGAAACGATTTAGTTATAAAATAGTCCTCACTGCTTATTATAAGATTATCTAGATTATCTATGTGAGTGCTCTTCATCGTCTGGATAACGAGCTGGGGGACCCTCCCTACAGGACAGGTAAGCACAAAGTCCGACCCACAGACTGTACTTCAAGATAAAGGCCATATCACAAGACGATTAGTCATCAAGTAGCCCTCACTCCTGTCAGGAAGATTATCTATGTGTGTGTTTACATCGTCCTGATAATCGAATTATTTTTTGTATAGAAATGCATTGAGACGATTTGAACAAATATCGTGCAGAAACCAGGGTCTAGAAAATTTCTTTGAAGATTCTCGTTTCCTTTGAAAAATCTCTGGTATACCGTGTACAAATTTTGGATTCATTTAAAGTTTAACTTTACAATGTTACCTTTTTGATAGAATATACCTGGGCACTGGCAAAAGCTAACACTCGTACATTACATACATGATACAAATGGTTTCGAAATATTTGGAAGAAAAATCTAGATTTCAGAGATTAAATCTCCATACAGAATATGTAGAAACCGAATCTGGTCAGTTGAAGAATGCCTTTGATTGAATAAATCTTCATTCTCTCCTTTGATATTTCACTAAGGTTACTTAGAGTATCAACCACAACCTGCGCTTTTTTAAATGTTCCCCAGATCACCTGAACATAGTGAAACTTACAAATTGAATTCAGGATCATCACAATTTTGCAACGGAGCCATTTGATAAATAAATAAATAAATCTTGTCCAACGTTAACCCTTTAACAGCACAGTTGGTTTCTAAACGTTTTTTTTTACTTATCGAAACTGCATGGACTGCACATTTTGTCTTCCACTCGATACAATATTTGTAATTATATGACACTCGGGATGATTTCAATTGTCTGATATAGTTACTTAACGAGGTAAAGCTTTGATACAGTTTTATCTGTATTGAAAAGATTGATGATGTATCCTTGACTAGCTCTATACTTTCAAAAATGCTAATGTAATAAGGATTTGGTTGATGTATCCTTGACAAGCTCTATACTTTCAAAAATGCTAATGTAATATTGATTTGGTTGCACACTTTTAATTCCAGCTTAATATCAAGTCATAGTTAGATGCCAATCACATCGAAATGTACTTAAGATTTTATGTTGACTTGATTATGTTTTAGCCGCTGGATTCCGTTTTGACGGAGACAAGAAGGCTCGAATCTCTGACAAGACCCTGTGCATGTCTGCAGTACAGGGGGAGAGAGATGAGTACAAGCACTACGATGTACACAGTCTGTACGGCTGGAGTCAGACCGAGTCCACGCTCTTGTATGTATAGTCAAGTACATTTAATATAAATAAATCAAGTATGAAACGTCACCGGTTTCCGGAGCGGGATTGATGTTGATGTGACGTTAATAATTGAAATAATGACGTTTTTGCAAAAGATACATGCATGTTAAAAAGGAATTAATCTTAAGAAATCAGAACGGATCTAAGCAGGGCGCATCTTAAATTATTATAAATGAATCTAGATCGCATCACTCATACACGGTACCAGTACGACTTACATGGAGCAGTATTCAGATCAGATTGACTACTGTAATGACGTTTCATTTGAATGATATTTTAAAGATGATACTTGGACTGCAACGTGCTGTTATTCAGCATCGATAGAGATCGCGCCGCATTAGTGTTCCTCTTCTATATGCCTTCTCGTAAAGATCAAGTTACTGATTAAATATGTTGTCTGTGGTCTTTTTTATGAAAACGATATTTAAATGGGGATCGAGTTATGTTTTTTTGTATAAGAAACTCAAATATTTTGAGAATAATTCTGAAGGAATTTTTCCAAACCGATGCTTTTGGATCGTGTGACCAAGTGTTGTAAGTTTAAGGTTGATATTATTATCCTTGTATCCAATTCCTCTACCGTGAAAAGTATACGATTTGTATTGAATTGTGTAATTGTTATCAAATAATTTTGCTTTACTCAATATAATAAGTCCGGCAAAAGTGACAGAGGATCACCAATTGTCCATGTCTTTATCTTATTTAGGGATCTTCTTGTCTCTTAAACGTATCAAAGACATCCCAAATTACATGATATTTGCACTAGGATGCGCAGGTATGTGATGTGAACTTTCGGTATGCAGCTGCAAATGGTTATCGGTTATTTTTTATGACAAGGGCTGCACGTGAGGCGACTGGTACCAGAAGCATGGTCATCACGAGGTCAACTTTTCCCGGAAGTGGTCAATACGCAGGTCACTGGCTTGGGGACAACGACAGTCAGTGGAAAGATTTGAGGGAGTCTATCATTGGTGAGTTAAAATGACATGACGATTTTTAACGAAAATGATAACATAAGTTGCTTAAATTGAAAAGGTTAATAATGCTGACTAATAGTATTGCTTTTTTCCGTATAACCTAACTGTTTATCTGTTTCAATTATTTCAGGAATGCTTGAATTCAATCTGTTTGGAATTCCATACGTAAGTGTTTAAAACTTATCATTTGTAATTTTACACAAATAAAAATGTTGGGAAGTAGAACCGTGGTTGTTGTATAGGACCGTGATCCCAAAGATCCTGCTCAAAAACATAGCCATACAGAGGTTTTTCTCCTGAGTCCTTTGTGGGTAATATTTTCCTCTGTTCCTTTATTATTGCAAAAAATAATATTATTAAAGAGAAAATATATGAAAGAATTTCTAAATCCTTTAGAAGGTCATCTTACAGTTTTGCAGTTAATCCTGGAAGATCAATTTGTGGAATGTTGTCTTATAATCATCGTCATCACTTTTAACCATCTACCTATTTCAAAGAGCAGCACACATGCACTTTCTAACTATTACAGATCGGAGCGGACATCTGCGGGTTCTGGGGTGACACGACAGAGGAGATGTGCGAACGTTGGATGCAGCTGGGGGCATTCTACCCTTTCAGTAGGAACCACAACGGAATCGGCAATGCGGTCAGACATCATTTTATCCACGTGTAAAATTCGCTGTGTGTTAATGAAACATTGACTCTGTGAAAGTAATTTGGGTTGTATATTATGCAGTGATGAATGTGAGTAATATGATCAAACGTTTGATATTCGAAAGTGTGAGTATTTAACGGTGTATGCTCATATTTTTATGAATATTATGTTGCAAAAGAGGGGAAAAATTCCATCACTTTATCCATTGTCTTCAATGCCATGGACATTTTAAGGACGTTGTTAAACAAGTGATACAGGGATGTTTTATGATATTGTTAATGCATCTTGATTCTTTTTTACCTCAATTTCTTACTTTCCAAAGAGGTCTTGAAATTTTTTCAAATAAACTTTCTACACCATTTAACACGATTGATCAGCAAAAAAGATCACAATCTAAAATTATTCCATTCAAAGATGCTTTTAAAGCTAACAATGAATATTAATAGACGATGCCAAGCAGTGGTAAATAAAGTATTCAAATATACATTGATAAATGAGGTATGTAAATGAGGCCAATGACTTTACATGATGGCAATAAATGTTAATCAATCGTGCCAAGTAATGATGCAAATATATGTTTATAAGAAAATTAACAAATTCAAATGAGTAAATTATTCCAATTCATGTTAATACATGATGCCAATAATGTTAGAAATTTATGCCAATAAATGTAATCCAAAAGTTCCGCCAATAAATGGTTAATGATGTAAAAATAAATGTTGATAAATGAAGCAAAAAAACGCTAAGAGTCAAATCATACTTCCATGGTTTCAGCCCCAAGACCCGGGATCAATGGGCGACCGACTGGGACAAGTATCACGTGACGCAATCCTGACTCGCTATTGGCTGCTCCCCTACCTGTATACGTTGTTTCACCATGCCCACATCTCAGGGAACACTGTCATTCGTCCGCTCCATCACGAGTGAGGATTGGTTAAGAAGTTTTGTTACTGTTATGTTTAAGCCACATGTGTCAAACGTTGCCTAATCTACATAGATCTAGATGCACTATATAAGTTATTATAGTCGACCTATGAGCAAAACAAAGGGGATTGAATCAATAAAATTAATTTTCATTATTTTTTAAAATATCTGATCGTAGTTTGATTATTTTGAATAATATTTGTTTCATCAATAAACAATAATTTCTCTATAGTCTGTAATCTTAAATTGAAGTGAATAGA
This sequence comes from Phorcus lineatus, assembly GCA_921293015.1. Taxonomy (NCBI): domain Eukaryota; kingdom Metazoa; phylum Mollusca; class Gastropoda; order Trochida; family Trochidae; genus Phorcus; species Phorcus lineatus. The sequence continues at coordinate 9,448,513 of OV121083.1, forward strand.
TCTCTAGAAATGATTTTTCGTTATATGTCCTTTTACAGACAATTTTCGTAAGTTTTGAACGTCAGTATGCAAGATTTTACGTCTAAGAGTGTGATTTATATTTTTACTTGAGTTCTTGTGCAATGTGCAGTCACTGGAACCTAGTAACCTCACAAAATCGTTTGTAAATTAAGAATTGATATCTATAAATACATCTCAGCAATCGAATTATTCATCAAGAAATGTTGGCCTCTCACGGCTTTCCGGATGCAGGTGAACTATATTACGATGGTTTCAGTCTGAAGAGGACTCAGGCGAGTTTAGGCAACTTTTCTGATTGACTGAGCGGCAACATGTCAAAGTTCACCGGGACAGCCGTCATTGCCTGTCAATGTCAGATCAACAGTATGACATTGTATTCAAATCAACGTTGATCTACATTTGATTAGATTGAACGTTACAAATGGTGTTCTAATTGAAAAAATCATTTTGATTGTAATGGGTTAATTATCGTGTCAGTATGAATGTGACCAAAGATAAATTATATAAAAATTCATATCTGTTGAAAACACTATAATTTCTGAAGATATTGTTAAACATTCCGCTGCATCATGATAAGAATTTATTTATAAACAATAATAATTTTGATCATATAAAATTAATGAATAATTGTTTTAGGACCATAGGGAATTTTGTAATCTGTGCAAAAAATAGTTGTAGATTAGTTTTCTATTTATTAATCGTTGAACTGTATCGTCAAAAATTGCAAGAAAATCGTTGACATGACCAATGCAGCCATGTCGGGATGTCATACTTGCATTTGCGGTCAATCGGTCAGTCTGCGATGTCATTGCACAGTTTTATACAGCGATATTTTCAGCCCGGCGACTGATAATTGATTTTATTACACTTTGGAGTCATAGCACCTTGAGATTATTAGTACCCAAGAACAGTTTCATTCAGTACTCATAGGAGGTTTAGAATGAGAAGTTCTTATAAAGAAATAATATACAATCAATGATCTGATATCAGGCAATTGACATTGTAGATTCCCGTCCGACGCAAAAACCCATGCAGTTGATGAGCAGTTCCTGTGGGGTCCTTCGCTCCTTATATCACCCATTCTACACCAGGTAACATGACACGTGACTCATGTTTTTACCTACTCGATAAGATATTATCATTTTATATGTAGCGTATCGTATCTACAGATAAGACCACTTAAACTATAAACTTTATTTATAAACTGTTGATGTTTATATAAGTTCCCCTATTCCTTAGTTTGTATACCATGAAACATTAAATATAACGTCATTACTCACCTTGCTTTTGTCCAAATTGAATTAATTTTCGAGAAATTACTTCACCTGAAAGTGAAAACTAACCAGTTCATAGTAGTACAATCCTCGCTCTTACTACGGTGATAGAAGAAATACGCTTTGTAAAAGGTCTGAAAGTTTTCTATGGCGGAAACGTACTAGTGTTCAACTACGTAGCAAGTTCATTTGTTTGAGTGAAGTTTGAGTCAAGACTAAAACTGTCACCTGTATTTTCCAGGGACAAACAGAACTCCAGTTCTACCTACCAGAAGGACGTTGGTATGATTTCTATACAGTAAGTATAATATTTTTCCTTAAGTTTGTTAAAAAAATCGAACATTTGATATAAAACGCTTTTTATATTCATCTGAATGACAAGTTTTGAAAACCTTTAATGAATTTTCGAAGCATGAAAGAAGACTGATACTTGTTTGCGATAGTTTTCTGTCTATGTTAAAGATTCAATGCATCATGGTGTTATCTTAAATTGATGTATGTATAATATAAGACAAAACATAATGATTATAAAGAAGGTGAAAAGGTAGACACGTTCACAAAACCACTATGAAATTAAAATGTGCATATCCAAATTTGCGGTAAAGACGGTATTCTCAAGGGCAAACATATATTTTATTTATCACATTATAATCTCGGTTTATGTTGAAATATAGTCTGATTTCATAACGGTTCATTTAATATTATAAGTAATCTGAATCTATATAAGTAATCTGAAACTATATAAGTAATCTGAAATTTTATATGTAATCTGAATCTATACGTAATTAACCATACATGCAAATGCTAATGAGACACAAAGCCAAAAGCTGTAAATGGGCATTCGTCATTTGAGTTATGTTATGAAAGTGATGGAATGATTTGATAAAAATGTGCTAACGTTATGATGTAAAGAACGGTGTTGAGGAGGGGCCGGGAACTAAGACTATACCAGTGACACGAGACTCCAAGCCCTCCCTCCACATCCGGGGAGGACACGTGCTACCTCTCCAGACACCTGCTAACAACACCCACTTCAGGTAACACCTTCTGACAAGTGATGAAGTTGCAACAATCAAGCAATTTCTTTACGAGAAACGTATTTTGATTTGTTTTCTCCTCTTGCTGGAGGAAAACATAACATGAGGACGCATCGAAAGTTGATCACAATCGTTTAATGCATAGATTGGATTTAGAAGAAGAGAGAGAAGAACATTGTTTTATTCACGTATCAGATATTTTCTTTACAAAGTTTTTTCCTCATTTCTATAACGAGTTGAAAGGAACTATGCAGCCTTTTATTCCTATTAGTTAACCGTGTACAAAACTAAATATTTAACTTTTATGAAGGTTATTTCCTATTTTATTCTTGAAACTAAACAGATTTGTTATTTTATTCCTTTTTGATTATCTATACGATACTTTATTTTGATTCTTTATTCAACTATATTCTAAACTTCAACTATAACTCTCTTTCCACCGAAAGCCGTCGTAATCCTCTGAAACTGATTGTCGCCCTCAACGACCTTGACATTAACGGAGGTCGAGCAAACGGGGATCTGTTCTGGGATGATGGACAATCAACAGGTAAGTACGAGGTCTATCTCAAACCATCTAGTTTAGTATTCATTGAAAAGTACAATGACTATTGTGTCTGTTTTAAGAGTGACAAAATTTCATGATTGATTTATTTCAGACACGTTCGAGAATGGCAACTACTACTACGCAACCTATTCTGTCAGTGACGTGAGTGATCTCTTTGTTTCTAGGATCTTTCAATTACTAAATACTGATAAAACTCTAACTTTACACCGTGATAAGTCGGACATATACAACTAACAGAAGAGCGACATGTTTTATTCAAGTTCGTTGGTGTGTCATTAACACTTCGAAATTGAGGCTGTCATCAGTTTGATATATTTATCTACATGCCCGTCTCCGTTATAGTTATTTACCCTCTTTCATGAACAGTTAAAAATGCAACATTTTTTGCAATTATTGTTTTTACGTTTGCCCTTCCAAAAAAGGCATTCAATTTCTTAGACAAATATTTTAGAAGCTGGTCTGATTAATAAGAGTTCCATGGACTGTCACTTTGTTATTGCTTGAATGCGACGTTTTGGTGGAGACACTAACATCGTTCTAAAGCAGTTGATACAGCTGGAGGAAACCCTTCATTTACCAGGCGTGTTTTTGCAATCAAAATCTTTGATGCACATCTTAGCTTACTTGTGATAAGGAATTTACAGTGCAGGGTAGTTTTTAAGAAGAAGTTAACTATCCATGGAACATATCCCTCTCAAGTTTATCAAAGATGTAATTTGTGATGCAGCAATCCCTGAGAGTGACCGTCGAGAGGAACAGTGTGGTTGAGATCAAGGACCTCCATTACGAGACCATCGAGATCTTCGGAGTCAGATCAACCGTGTCAGAGGTCAAACTTCAAAAGGACGGACATGAGACTTGGCCTTTCATGTGGAAACACAACCTTACGGAAAATGTAAGTATGATCCTTATGAATGACTTTTGAATGAAAACTCTTTAAAGGTACAGTATCATATTCTGTAAATGATTAGGAGCTTAGAAATGCAAGTGAATGTAACGAAGCGGTGATTTGATCTGACGTCCTCAGTAACGGCATCTAAAACATGTGCAATCAGATATTTCAAGACCTAGACAATATATTAAAAGCAATCTTTGCAGCACAGCATATATCATAAAGCATCCATTGCCTATTTGATATAACAGATAATCTTTCATATATATAAGACTTTGTACAATTACAGGTTCTCACCATCCACGATGCGAACTTTCCATTAAGTCAGTCTTTCAAGATTCACTGGGGGTGAGTTGTAACAGTCGTAGGCGTTTGTTCTGTGTGATTATTGTTATTTAACACAGCTATCTTGGTATTGCATACTGGTTTAGAAACTTAATCAAACTACTTGATGGCAAAGAATAATTTCACACAAACACAGAGGATATCAATAAATTTCAGAGGCTACATTTTGTAGTCTTGTTTGAAGAGAATGTCACTAAGCTTAATTCTAGATAAAACATATCTATTACATTGAATGGTAAGTAATGTAAGAATCGACACGAGAGCTCAGCATCGTAAGATTACAACAGCGAATTCATACCGAGCACTGGTCTCTGCAAATACAGAAACCTACAAGAGGACGAGTTATCCCTAATCGACTGCTACCCGGAAGCCCAGGGGTGGAAGTACGATGTGGACAGAACTAAGTGTGAAGCCCGAGGGTGCATATACAATCTGGAGGGGCACTCTCTCGTCCCCAAATGCTACTTCCCGAAGACGGACTATGGGTACTCTGTGTCCGGAGATGTACAGGAGACACTGCTGGGCTTCCGGGTTCCTCTGACGAGACGCGGAACAGGACCTTTTGGTAATGACATTGATGAGATACATTTTAATGTGGAGATGCGTGCTGATAACATCATCAGATTTACCGTGAGTACTCGTTGAATACCCCATGTTATTCTTTTCATAACAATTGCCATTGATAAATAATTATCGTGAGTTTAAATATTATGATATATGTGATTAACAACTTTATTGCTTTCATAATCATTGGTTGGCTCATAGGCCAAACACGTACACTTGTTCTCAAAGAGAGGTTTATATCATAAAGATACTAACTCTTATGCAAGGATGTTTGCCTTCAATTGACTTTGACTGGTGCAAAACAGATAAAGTTGATAATGTATATAATACTTAGTAAAATTATGTTATGATAAACCTTTTATATTTATTTATTTGAATGAGATATATTCTTGATACCTTATGAGTAAATATGATTAATATACACAGTCCTTATTTCAGAGAAACAGTTCTTTTTGTTCTTATTACCATTGTTCATACAATAAGACTAAGAATTCCCTTTATTTAACAGTTTGACGACCCTAACAACGACCGCTACAAGGTGCCAGTGGAGTTGTCACTTCCCAATACAAAGGCTGTTAATCCGCTCTACAGTATCCATATCACAAGCAATGAAACATTCAGCTTCCAGATTGTCAGAAAATCTACAAATAAAGTTATGTAAGTACAGTCGACAGTAATACGTAATACAAAGTGTTATTACATTCACATCATCAACAATACGTTAAGAGGGTAACATATAATTACAATGCCTCGCTATCGAAGCACTCTTAGCGCTGTGATATTCGTAAACCAAAGCTAATGATTGGAACGACAAAATCTGAATAAGCACCAAAGAGTGTGAGTTTCAGACGAGTTCCTCGCCACTTGTGTTGGTTAAACAACCATCATAAATTCTATCCTATCTGTCCTGTAGATGGGACACTGGTGTAGGGGGGCTGGTGTTCGACGACCAGTTCCTGCAGGTCTCCACTCGACTCCCGACCGATCTGGTGTACGGTTTTGGCGAGAACCTGCACTGGTCCTTTAGACACAACAACTGGTACCAGACTTGGCCCATGTTCTCCCGGGATCAACCAACCGTCAAGGCCTGGGGAGTAAGGGCTCACCATAATTCCTTAAATGATTTCTTCAGCTACTTCTTTATGTTAATCTACTCTGTTTTCCGTTCGGTTGTATGTTGTTGATTTTGTTAAGTGATATAGTTTGATTGATAATAACTCTGACACTTCGCAGTTTCCAATGCAGATTATGGTATTGTGGTTTTCCTGGTGGAGCTGCTATTTTTTCGTAGTGTAATATATAACCATATATTTGAAATGTTTACTTGCAACACTTCTCAAAATAATTTGTTTATGAAATCGCCATTTAAACATGGGTAAAAAGCGTATTTATTCACCAAAACAGCCTTTATGCTCGGCAGACGACACAACAATTAGAATACAAAAAGGCATTGTGTCAGAATTCATTGCTTCATAATTTTCTATAAAAAGGCACATGCAATGGTCATGAAACGTGATACACAATAACAGAATTATTCCCGTTCATTCCCTTATTTTAACAACAAGTTGTACATGCTGTTTACGTCCACGTTCAGAACAACAACAACCACTACGGCGTCCATCCCTACTACCTGTGTCTGGAGGGGGACGGGGGCAACGCTCACGGGGTGCTGCTTCTAAACAGCAACGCTCAGGGTAAATTGAACACTTCCGTTAGTCACTGAAATACTCTCGCCAATAAATCTAACATTTGAAGAAAACAATCCTAACAGGAACCTCTTTTACTTCTTCAATTTCAACATCAAGCTTTGTACTCTGCTAATAGAGTTTCATCGTTCACATTAATATTCTTTATTCCATTCTACTTCCTTTTGTTATGCTATTAAGATGTTAGCATGTTTGTCCAAGGACTCTTATGCACAAATTGGGAAGCACATTCTCAAGCATGTGGAGTTTCGTTATATATACACTGTGTACATATGATGATATTGAATGTATTGCTGCATTTAATATTTTTGTTAAAGCCTTGAGACATGACCATATTTGTCAAGGGAACTTCTATGAAATTTGGAAACAGCGAATTCCATTTTGAGTGTTTTCAAGCTTTCTTGTATCTTTAAGGCACATTTATCTAACACCAACATATCACCTTTCTTTTCTTTCTCAACGTATACATATGTAGGATAAAACAATTTTTCGGATGCAGATCAGATAATCCTTTCTATCTCTAGCTTTCATACTTTTGTGTTGACTACGTCATCGCATCTTCCCCCCGGTGGACATGGCTTTATAAGTCTCTTTCACTGGCTGTTTTAAACCTCACTGCCTATTAGTCAAATTCGTGTTTTGAATGTAGCGCTTGACTGAGAATAGTTGCAATTCCCATACTATTTTTCCTCAACTATCGCGATTTGACGCAGCAGAGGCCACAAAAAAGTACGAGAAATGCGGCAAGGCATATCTTACTAATGCAAGTCAGTGGGGCTGGAGTAAGACAACAAATGAAGGCCATGCGTGGGAAGATGACGTTATTACTACAGCCGATTAGTTATCGTAGAGAACAACACTGGTACTCCTGGACAAAATTAAAATGAAATTAATGTTATATGTGCTCGTATTTATGCTATCAGTTTTCTTTAATAAAGACACTTTAACATTACATTGAAATGAACTATTCTTATCAACACGCTCTGCATGATAAATGCAAACGTGATATGAAGCAATGATCGAGCCGATGAATTGTTGCATGTCGAACTGCTCCTCTAAGGTACATAATGTACACCTTGTTCCCTTATCTCCAGATTACACCCTTTCTCCACTGCCCATGCTGACCTATAGGACAACAGGTGGTGTGCTCGACTTCTACGTCTTTCTGGGTTCAAACCCGGCCGAGGTTACACAGCTGTACACTGGAGTACGTTTGAATTTCATCCAATAAATAATCTGAAGTAGATTTCAACGCTATGCGTATTTTATGGAAAAGACTAACCAAGTTGTGTTACTTTATCTATCGATAACGTAGATTATTTTCTTCTGGATTAAATGAAAGTAAACTTCCATATATAGATAGTTGATAACAAATCAGTCTGATTAAAATCGACCGTGTTCCGAGGAATAAAAGTTTCAAAATATTGACTCTACCGAGATTCGAACTCTATCTGTATAGGCTATGTTGTGGAGAGGAAAGCCCCCCGTTAGAGTCATTTAAAAAAAACTTGTATTCCTCGGAACACGGTCGATTTTAGTCAGACTGATAACAAATCAATATGACTCAGAAGTTTCTCTGACTTTGTATGTTTCTTTAAATGTCCTTGCTATGTTTTTCTCTAAACTAAATATTAGTAAAAACGAAGAGATAATCAAGAACATGGTAAAATATATTTGAAAAGAACTGAGGCGTGATATATACTCTTTAGCGTCTTACTCTGTTTACATCCTTATTAGAAAATATTTAATGTTTCATAGATGTTTTATGCAGCTTTAGTATTTCTGATAATTGAAACAACATGCGTAGTCATGATATTCCATGTAAAACTTTGGGATATGAATTTTACTATTTCATGCAATATTTTTCTATATCATTTTAAGATATCAACAATTAACAATGTTCAAAATAATAGGTATGATTTATTCTTTTCATCATCTAAATTTTAGACTATTGGGCGCCCCTATATGCCACCGTACTGGGCACTCGGCTTCCAGCTCTGTCGCTATGGTTACAACAATATTGACAATGTCAAGGCCGCTGTACAGAGAACAGCTGATGCTGGGATACCTCATGTAATCCTTTTCTAAAATAAGCACTTATGCGTTATGTATAGTGATTTATTTTATAACTACACTTTGTCTTTTACCTTCTTCTTTGTTATAAGTACTCTCATTTCTCAAAATATATCATACAATTGTACTTTTCGTTGATATGAATTTAATTTCTGAACATATGATCATTTGAAACAATATGCATACGTTTTTAAAGAGAATGTTACACTGCATAACAGTAATAAGAGTCATTTGACATTCAACTCTGTAAATGTCAATTGTAGATAATTTATACACTTAAAATTGGCAATGAATTAAGATTTTGAATCAATAAACATTTACATTAAATATATATAGACAATATTTTCTTCTAAGTACAAATATGTATGGATGCCAACTTTTTATTCTGTCATTATTGTTATCCATAAATATTTGTACCTAGTTGTTTCCAACTTCTAAAATGCCACTCGAAGAAATAATATTTACTTCTTACATTGTAAGAGTGCTTTCAATAACTTTACTTGCATTCACTGCTATGATGTTACATATAAAGCATTTGCTCACTTAAAGATCAAATCAGTTTACATTTCCATCATTCATATTTACATTTCCATCATTCATATTTACAAAAAAGTCATTTACAGCAACAGATGCAATAGTTGTAGTATTCATAACATTTATAATGTAAATTTACATTTTAAAAAACAGTATATACTTCCTCAGATACAGCTTTTACATCATTAGTCAAAACGTGCATTTTCTTTTGCACATTTATAGCATCTACATCTACAGATAAAGCATTTATATATCCATAAGTAAACCATCTATGTATACAGATAAAGCATTTATATATCCATAAGTAAACCATATATGTTTACAGATAAAACATTTATATAGCTATAAGTAAACCATATATGTTTACAGATAAAGCATTGACATTTCACACTTTATCACTTCAACTTAACAACAACAGTTACAGAATTTTCTTGAGTTATAGTTACAGTACAACTTAACAGACTAACATATTACAATATGTTAGAAGGTAACTCTATGGAGACAACATTTTTACATGACTATACAAAACATAGTATATATTAATCATGAAAAAGTAAAGAAATATTTTACAAAAGGCTCTAGGTTTATATTCACTTTTTAGCATTCATTCTAAAAACAAAGCATTTATCTTCACAAATTTGATTATTCAATAAGTTATTTTTATACAATTTGCATTATATAATTATTTTTTTACTTTTATAGAAAATAGCAGTTGCACCATTTTTTTAAACAATATGTATTTTAACAATTAAACCTTTTAAAGTCACAACATTCTTCATTTTTTTTAAAAAGACATCATTTGCATCTATGACACTTTATATTATTAGCATATAAACCATTTGCATGTAGGCCACTTTACATTATAAGCATAGAAACCTTTTGCATGTATGACATGTTACACTATAAGCTTTTAAACCATTTGCATGTATGACATGTTACATTATAAGCTTTTAAACCATTTGCATGTATGACATGTTACATTATAAGCTTTTAAACCATTTGCATGTATGACATGTTACATTATAAGCTTTTAAACCATTTGCATGTATATGTTGTTATATTGGTTTAACATCATATAAACCAGATACATGTAGGACATTTTACGTTATGGGTTCCTCAACCGATTACATGTATGATATATTTGTCATTATAAGCATTAACAAACTTGCATTTATAACAATTACATAATTTCCTTGACTCCCCAGGATGTGCAGTATGTTGATATTGACCATATGGATGAACGGATGGACTTCACAATCGACCATATCAACTTCCCTGGACTTAAAGAATATTTCCAACAGCAACAGAAGGATGGGATGAAAGTTATAATTATTCTTGTGAGAAATTGATAAATCTTTCATTTTTCTTTCATGCATCCAGTTATGTAGATGACTATGTGAAAACTCTGACACTCCAGTCATAACTCTTTTAAAAGAATTCATGTTGGAAATGTAAATTTGTTTAACAAGTGTTGACATTTTTTATGGTCCCATGGAATTTTACTTTACAACTGTTCTGAATAGTTTAAAAGTACAGAATTGTATATATATATATACTTAAGGTGATGTGATGTTTCCCTATCTCAAAACTTTATTTCAGATTATCTGACTTTCACAGGTCCTAAATATGAACACTTCTGTTAGGATCATGATCCTTGATGTGTTTGGATATGAACTGTATGTCGACTGGGGGTAACTTGTATATTGCTAGCACCTGTTCCTTAATACATCATTGTAGCATTATCCCCATTGAAAAACAGTTAATAGGTAAAACCTTTTGTCTCAGGATCCTGCCCTGATCTCAAATGTATCCAACTACGAGCCGTATGAGCGCATGAAGCAAGTGGGAGGCAACGTGATGTGGCCCGGCCCTCCTTATGTCGTACCTGAAGGCAGCTCAGACTCAGATGGCGCCGTTTTGGGTTTTGTGAGTATTGAATTTTTAAATTTAAATTCTAAACATTTAAATTGGTATCTCAAGTTAGGTCATACTTTTTTTCGAGGGCAATTCCAGGAATTGTTTTAAAAGTTGGGGGAGGGGAGGGTTACCTATTGAGAAAGGGGAGGGAGTTCACCCTTGTTTGAACCCCATGGAACCCTTCCTGGATCTGTCATTGTTTTTGTTGTCATGGTATTTGTCTAGCATTTTTTTGTTTATGATCAGACTATCTGCAATAGTACAAATTATTGTACTTCTTTTGGTCAAGACCCTTGCAGGCTTCAAACCCACACCCTCAGAGTCAGGCAATATATTGCTAGCATTAACACTACCAGAAGCTCACCATTTTGCCTGTTTGCCTTGTCTGCAGATATTCTGATCCCAAATGTAACAATTACATTTTTATACTCTCTAAATGGAATGTATCTGTAGTGTGTAAGGTATTTGTCATTCTGAAATGTTGGATTTGGTACATGAATGAGATAGCTCACATTTATGTACTGAAGTCTAGTGATATACTTGCCAATTTGATATCTGAAAAGATTGTTTTCTATTGTTCTTATGGACCATTTGTCTTTAGATGTCTATAAATGACTCTCTTCACTGATGTTTATATGTTTTCTTGTAATGCAGTAGAATATATCAATGTGTTCCATATTGGTATCATTTATAGTCCATCTTCTTCAGAAATAAGCATATACCCCAATACATTCTTTATCTTTTCTTGTCATCCAGAAAATCATGCTGTTCTCATTATGTCTTTTTCAGTAATATGATCGATTTGTTCCCAAAATATTCTCTTTATAATGGTTATTCTGGACGTGGTTTTATTGCATAGCTGTTATTAATGAAATCATGTTTTGGTTCCAAGGTTTGGCCAAAAGGTAAAACTGTCTTCCCAGATTTTTTCAAGACAAAGACTTGTGATGTTTGGAGAGAGCTGATTGTCAAACATCACGACAATGTACCGTTTGATGGTCTGTGGATAGTAAGTGTTTTATCAAAGAACATGACAAAAAAATGCAAACAGGTCTTCTTTCCTACTTTTCCTTAACATTTTTATAAAAATATCAAATTATTACCGATCAGCAATAAACTGAATAATTTTTAAAAAAATTATATGAATGCATTGAAAATGAATTTTTAGCATAAAACATTTTTTGAGTTAAAAATTCACTAATTCGTTATTCTTGTACATTGTAACACAGTCAATATACGATAACTACATTACCTTTCAAATATATTTCATGCAAAAGAAATGTGATTTAATGAATTTTTTTTAATGTTTTCATCGCTTCTCCAGGATATGAATGAGCCTGCTAATTTTGGTACCAATGAAGGGCGACCTTTCAACTGGCCTGAGAAGGATACACCATACTGGAGTCTGAACTGTAGCAAGAACAACTATGAGGATCCTCCATATAAAACACGTGAGTTGCAACTTGTCACGCGGTCACTGCATTCGCGCCGATGACGATGAAATGGTCTTGTTAGTGTTGCGCTGCGCCAAAGAACAACGTCATTCAACGACACTTACTACACACTACAAGACGATATGTGGATATAAAAACTTGAAATATGGAAAAACTCCAGCATTTGAAACCAACACAGAGTCAGATGTATGATGATGCTGTGATACAGGGATTCATTATCCTTGCTAGTTTTATATCTAATAAGCTTTCGACTCAATATCTACAGGCAAGGATTGGATACGTGACTTGACCAGCAGGTGTTTGTGATGTGTTGGATACTCCATATAAATGCCTTGTTAACCTTCTGTGTTTAATAATCTGGAACTCTCTCCAGGTGCTGCCTTTAACTTTGACACTGGAGACCGAGACGGGCGACTGTCAGACAAGACGCTGTGTATGGTGAGCCGGCAGGGCAATGATAACGAGTTACTGCACTACAATGTACACAGTCTGTATGGCTGGAGTCAGACTCTACCAACACTACAGTGAGTTACACACCTTCTTCAATTAAATTTTATTGTAAGTGACTTTTTAGTCCAAATTTAACACGTAATTTGGCTTCAATTCAGTAGTGATTGCCATATGGTTGATCTGGTACCTTTCTGTGCAAAACCAAGAATGTGAAAAATAAGTAAGAATTGAAATATTTAGATTGCAATTTTTCTAATAAATACACTTATCTTTTTATATATATAAGATCAATTCTATTCAGTAAAAAAATGAAAACAATGTATTTTGATTGACCACTTGTTAATTCTCTGTAGGCCATGTTTAGACATAGAATCTAACATCCTTGTCAAGCAAAGAATTTATGAAGTTTTTTATCAAGACAAAATCCTTCAATAGAACTTTTTTTATGCCAGTCATGAAATGCCTGCTTTATATACTAATTATAAACCATAATGAAAATTATCAATATTTGGCCAACAATCCAATACTGCAAATCTCCTGCAGGGGACTACGAGATGCCACAGGGCTCCGAGGGATGGTAATCTCTCGTTCTACATTCCCAGGAAGTGGAAAGTACACAGGACATTGGCTAGGAGACAATCGGAGTGACTGGGACGACCTTCGGATTTCAATCATAGGTACTAAATTGTACTTTAAGTTAACAGTTTTTGTAATCCAAGGTAATAAAAACTAATTAATAGAATAGATGGCATTTATGTACATAATGATAGATCTGAAAGCTATAGACTAAAAGTTGTTACCTAGGTCGATTCGAGCCAATTTCTGCTGGGTGAAAGGAACATTTTGAACAAATTCATTTACCAAGGCTTTTCTTTTCCTTGAGTGACATCTCAATGTTATCATGTTTGCAGGAATATTGGAATTCAATCTCTTTGGAATACCATATGTAAGTAGAATTTTTATTTATATGCTTCCCCAAAAAATGTAATGTCTGTTAGTTTTTTGTGTGAATAATCACTCATTTGTGATATTTCTATAGAGGTGAAATATCACATAAATATTTTCCAGATTGGAGCTGATATTTGTGGCTTCTTTGATGACACCAACCCGGAACTCTGTGGACGATGGATGCAGCTCGGCGCCTTCTACACTTTCTCCAGGAACCACAATGGTATTCGTTACAAGGTCAGTACTTTGTACCATTGACCTTGCTTCTTACATCAAGTGGGTGCTTCACAGCCGACCTGATACTTTGGGTTCTTTACCGTTAACTTTTGGATATTTATTTTTAAAAGTGGTTCTTCTCATTTGCTATGAACTGTAAGTCATGCTTTGTGCTCATTGAGCTCTGTCAGGATTCTAGCAGGGTATTTCTTGTTGAAACAAAATTTGTGGTAATAATTCAGGTAAAATTATGTATGCCACTGAGACAATATTAATTACACAATCCATTTTAAACATGTAAATGGGTATATTGACTTTAAGTTTGTCACTGTTTGGTTTGATTTTTTACACAACAAAAAAGCCATCCTCTTAGATTTGTCATTATTAATGTCTCAAGGATCAAGATCCCGCAATACTTGGAGAAGCTGTTGCCAAAATGTCCCGAGAGGCCATGAACACACGCTACTGGCTGCTGCCCTACTTGTACACACTGTTCCACTCGGCTCACGTCAACGGAGGTACCGTCATCAGACCCCTGCTAGAAGAGTAAGTAAAGAGTTGAAATGTGTGACTCAAGGGTATTGCATTATATTTTTGAATTAATTCATACCATTCAACCTCATAATCATATCAAAGTGATCTTCGGCTACTTGATCTATGTTCAGGTTTACTAGTGATGTTTTCTCACATTGTCAAATGGAATTGATACATATGATTTAATGATTTTATGAACTTATTTATGTGATTTGTTTCTACAATAATGAACATTATTTCTGTGTGAAGGTTCCCTGAGGATAGTAACGTGCACAGTCTGTATGAACAGTTCATGTGGGGGAACGCTCTTCTCATCTCACCCATTTTGTATGAGGTAGGTCTATATGGTTGTATTTGACAAATATAAACACTGATATAAAGTTGGGAAAATTAAATATAAATCATGTCCATTGAAAAGTTCAATAAATGATATTTGCCAATCATCAGGCAGAAAAATACAGTGATTTGCATTATCTTTTTATGGGGTCTTTGACTTTATTACATAATGGTCATCTTAGTGACCCTCGGTCACCTTTTATAGTATGTGGCTGGCTATGCAAGAAAAGAACAATATAAGTTTCAGTCTTATTAGCCTGAAGGAATTTTACTTTTAGCCCTTAACATGATCTTATTTGTCTCTACTTCCTGTATTCAGGTACCCATTTTAACAGCAGGGTGGACTGAGTACAATAGGGATAAAGTGCCTCAAACAGGGACACAAGACAATTAATAGCCTAGGTCACACTTTTTGTGTCACCACCCTGATTCTACCCGGTCCTTTCACTAAGAGCCCAACATGCTAACCATTACAACACCATAGTCAACCATTGTTGAAACAGTGTAGTGGATCAGGTTTTCTTCCAGCAATGATATTAAATATAAATTTCATCAAAATTTCTAGATAGAATACTCACTCTTACTGTTGTATTACAGAAACAGTCTGTCCTGACCATGTACGTGCCTCAGGGTCGATGGTATGATTACTATACTGTGAGTATTAGTTTCCTTACTCCTGTCCTGGCTCTTGATCAACATTCACAAATGTCTTCAAATAACATTGCAGAAACTTTTATAAATCAAACCATTTATTAAAAACAATAACATCAGTGTAATTTATTCTGTTTTTGTTTGTTTAATCTCTGTCAAATTTGACAAATCTTTTTCTTTCCCCTCTTACTTACAATGCTGTTAATTTATGTAACATGTTTCTGCATATCTCACCCACTTCTGAGATACATTTTGCACCTTTTTTCTCATGTATCAACATAGAATTTTTTTTCTGTCAGTTTAAGTCAAGTCAAGTTAACAGTTAAGAGTTTGTTAGGCCATTCATGAAGAAAACATGTCATATTGATACACCTAAAATAATTGGTTTCAAAACTTTTTCAAAATGACTGTGAATGATAAACTATATTCCATTGTCTGCATTGTATTTCTTCAGCTCAAGGAGATGACTGTAACCGGAGGTCATGTGACTGTTCCCATCCAATCAGATTCCCCGATACCACTACACGTGAGGGGGGGATACATCATACCGATGCAGAAGCCGGCCAATAATACACGATATAGGTGTGTATCAGTTACGAGATTATTTTTTTATGAACTTATTTTTTAATTCTCAGTTAGCTTTTGGATTTATGCACAGTCATTATGGCATGTGTTTTTTTTATTTTATCCAGCTAATTTCGTTTTTTACACTGAAGGATGTTCCGAACATAGCAGTTTGAATACACTCATTAACTACAATGGTCTTTGTTGTCTGTCGTGATTCAACCCCCTTCTCTTTTTAACTAATGCCAATGTCTTCGTTAGTTCCAATACCATGCCATCCTTGGATAGAGTCACTAAGAAGCTTTATTAGCAACTTAAGAAAGGCAATTGTGCCACTCTTTTGTTTAGTTTAAACATATTTTATTCACTTGAAAAGGATGAGGAACAAGATACTCTCTCCTTTTATATATATGGGATAGCACAAACGTGGATACCCACATGATGATACTTGTTTCTTGCAGTCGTAAGAACTCCTTCACTCTGAAAGTGCCGCTGGACGCTGATAACTCTGCTATGGGACAACTCTACTGGGACGATGGGGACTCTGTTGGTAAGAAGAAATACTATCTGTCCCACATCATTTAATTTGTTTTTCTTCAAGCCAGAAATAAAATATAAGTAATTTCTTACTTATTTATGCCTTCATTTTTTTACTTTTATTGCAGATACTTATGAAAACGGGAATTATTACATGTCAGCTTTTGAAGCGAAAAATGTAAGTTCTCATAAATTATTTATGTGTAACAAGACAGCAAATTGAAATTTATTTATTATATTTATAAAAGGTATAGGGATTATGGCAAATATATGCAGATTTTGTATGTATCAAATGATAAAGCTTTGAGAGTAACACTCAGATTTAAAGAACAGAGGTTTATTATATTTTGTTAGAGAGTTATATTCAAAGGTAAATAAAATAAAATTTACACACTGTCTTAGATGAACCATATCACTGCGCATGCCAATATGCCTTTCCAACAAAAAAATAGAGAATTTTGGTAAATTACATAACGTGTAGCTAAAAGAATAATTCACATCATACAGTTTCCAAGATCATTGCAATAGCAACTGTTTTTGAATAACACACATTTTGGAAGCTTGGTCAAGAAAAGACAATTTAAATGGATGATCAAGTTTTCTATTTCAAAATATGCTTGAAAACAGTAATAAGTATTGACGACCTGCTGTTTTAGAATCGAAACCTCATAAATTCTTTTCATTAGTTTTGGCCCCTTATGGATTATAATCCTGAATAATATCTGAACAAAATATTTCTCCTGTTACAGAATGGTTTAACGATGACAATTAGTCACAACACTGTGTCTGAGATGAACAATCTGGCCATCACGTCGGTGCTGGTACTGGGTGTAGATTTCCCTATCAAACTTGTCAGACTCAACTCCGACAACAGAGATCTGGAATTCACTTACGACTCCATGTCAAAGGTATATTCTTATAATTTAGTATATGCATAAAAAGTCAACTGATCTCTTATATCAAATATCAACACATTGCTACAAATATCCAAGACTTGTCTTTTTTTTTAACTTCATACATATGTTTGCAATTTTAGCATATTAGCAGCTGTTCAATAGTCTCAGAAGGCACATATGAATTTTGAGCAATTAAATATATTTTGTGTGATTAAGTCACACTGTGTTATCATGTGGAACTTTTTGTAAAATTATACTTATCATCAAGAAACACAATAATGCTTAAATAGAGAATATCAGCCAATTACCTGTGCAAATTTATGATTTTCTACTTCACAAGTCCTCGCTGTGTGTTTGATCAGAGGGTCATGTCAGTTCACCTTGTCTGTGACCTTCACCTTCCAGAATTTCAAACAATCAGAGGCCCTCTAAAACATCAAATCTCACAAACAGCTTTCTATGCTAATCACTGATTGGTTGGAGAGCAAAGCTCACCTGACATGGCCCTTACGGAGAAGTTTTCAGATCAGAGTAGCATCGAGGTTTGGCTGATCGGTTTGTCTGATTTAAATGAGATTTATGCCTTGATACTTAACATTTACCTTTGTAATGTGTTATCCAAATACATGTCTGTTCAGTTGTTTTCTTGTTTCTCTAGGTTCTTAGGATTACTGATTACCTGCCCTTGAATGAAAATTTCCACCTTTTCTGGTCGTAAGTAATTTCAAAATATGCAGTAAATTTTAATTTACATTTTAATATGCTAACTTGATGAAAAGGTTGGGTTTTTGTCTGTGGTACCATAGGATTATGGAACTTTATGTAAATTATGTTCCTAAAAACAAGTTTAGCTGATTTATCAATGTATTTACAAATTAAATAATGTTTTTCTCACTTACCCCTCTTTTTACTTTATGATCAAGGTATGTCCCTATAAGTAACATGTGTGAACACCACAAGGGAATCTTGAACTAACTGAAATAATATTGCAATGGACAAAATGCCATTTACTCAAACACTATTGAACACCTGAAGATGTAATCATATAGACGAAACATCATGTTATTTATCCATGTCAGATTCTTTAATCATAAATCTTGCTTTTCAAAAATGTTTCATTTTGAATTTCATTAACATTGCCTATAAACAGAAGTATAAGAATCTCTGTCTGTTGCAGATCAGCTTCCCCTGCCGACTACAGGAAGATAGACTGCTACCCGGAAGTGAAAGGGGGTGTGGTTAGTGTTACCAAGGAAACATGTGAAGAGCGACACTGCGTATACAATGAGTCTGATGCCATGGATATACCCGATTGTTTCTACCCACAGGAGAATTATGGGTACAGAGTGTCAGGACCTCAGGTTCCGACTGAAAAGGGATACCGAATTCCGCTTGCCAGGATAGATACCTCTCCTGGTCCTTTTGGGAACGATGTTCAACATGTGATGTTTGAAGTTGAGGAACTTGAGAACCATTTATTGAGATTTAAGGTATGACTTGTTAGATCAATCCATTTTAATCTTGTAAGTCCAAATGTACAATCTCTGCGCAAATTTTCAAAACTGAATAATCAATTATGCAATCTGTGAAAGACGGTTCTGTGTAATCAATCTGTCCAAGCAATCATTCATTTACATCAATCCATTCAAGTAAAATTCCATGTAATAACAATGCAATTCTAAATTTGATTAAATCTAGGCATAATTGAAATCAATATTATATAGAATCTACAAAAAATATTATATAGAAACAAAATAAAGCATATAATTATACGAACATTGGTTTGCCCAGTTCTATGACGCCAACTCCTCTCGATACGAAGTGCCCGTCCCCCTCAACCTTCCCGACACCCCGCGAGCCATGGAGCCTCAGTATCACCTGGAGGTGACCAACAACGATACCTTCGCCTTCAGGATCACCAGGAGAGGCTCTGGAGCAGTTCTGTGAGTTATCAGTTTTGGACACTTTAACGCCACTAGCACACACCAATCTGACAGAATTAACTAATGCACAGATAATGCATGTCTTTGATTTTACTAAAGATCTGCACTCAGGTAATCTGCTGTATGATATATTTGGAATATATGTATGTATTCAGGCTATAAAGTTTATTATAAAAGACTGGATGTATTTGATGCAACATCCTATTAAATATGCATGAACTATGATATCAGTCTTTAAACCCAAAACAGCAACCGCTATGGTTTATACAACAGAGATATTTATACTGTGTATAAGAAATTGGTGAAGTTACAGATCTATCTTAAAAACAAGTATTTCACCCTTTGGCTTTGGTGAAGAGATTAAGGTACATTCAAAAGCAGAACATATTCCTAGT
Source organism: Phorcus lineatus (assembly GCA_921293015.1). Classification (NCBI taxonomy): domain Eukaryota; kingdom Metazoa; phylum Mollusca; class Gastropoda; order Trochida; family Trochidae; genus Phorcus; species Phorcus lineatus. Next base: position 9,468,365 of record OV121083.1, read on the forward strand.
TCAGACAATCTTGTCACTTGTTGGTCACCAATAACACACTCCATAACCAGTTACTACTGCTGGGTGAACAGAGTCACGTGTAGAACTAAATCTCTTGGCCAAGTAGTCACCACAAGATTTCTTTTTTTGTTTTAAACATCTTATTGCACTTCACATTACAGCTGGGACACTAGCGTTGGTGGCTTCTCCTTCTCCGACCAGTTCCTTCAGATCGCTACTCGTCTCCCCTCCAGTAATGTGTATGGGTTCGGGGAGAACACTCACGACTCCTTCAGACACAATCTGTGGTTCAAGACATGGCCCCTCTTTTCGCGGGACGAGAACACTGTGGACACTGTGAGTTCAAAACTGACCTCACAACGCTCTTGGCTAATTTTCTCTAAGCTTGAACCTACAATGAGGCAAATGTGGATGCACTTTTTATTGATTAATTAAGAATGATGTTAGCTGTTCTGTAGTTCATGGTATTTAAGGACATGGATGTCAGCCAGCATGTATCCTTTAATAATTCAACATTATTTGTGTTACCCCTGCAAAAGAATCGCTACTAAGAATTAGTTCATTGAGAACTGTGAACCAAAGATAGATGCAAAGATACTTCTAAAACATATTCTGTGATATAAAGAAAGATGGTTTAGTCAATAATTTTGAAGTGATTCGTTCATTCAATTTGAGCTTTAAAGACTCGGGGTAAGTCTGTAATGCTCCAAAATGTTACTTTTTATATAACCGATACATGGTTCCTTTTTAACCATACCATTTTCATCTAGCTAATTCATTCTCATTTTGCACACTGTCTCTGTTGTGTCACATTGCTCATGTGATGCTGCCTCTCTACGTGGACTGTCACTGTTTGTTGTAGACCTATGAGAACCACTATGGTGTCCATCCCTTCTACACGGGAGTAGAGGACGACGGTCAGACTCACGGAGTGCTCCTCATGAACAGCAACGCTCAAGGTATTCCTCCTACACTCCTTCCTTCCTTCACATAAGTTGAGATCATTTTGTGGTGGCACGTGGTTCTGTACGTAGCTCAATTGACTGCTATCAGTGAAGTTCAGCAATATCCGGCGTGGCTCGGTGGATGGGTGGGTTACTCGATCATTGCTATATTCATGGGTTATTCCCTGCCCCGCACTGAGGCACAAGTGGAAAACTTGTGGTGTTTCCTTAAGCAAGAGACTTATTCAAAGTGTGCCTCTGTTCACCCAGCAGTGCTTATTGGGTACCTGGTGTAGATTGTGTTGGAGGTGACCTTGAGCGCTGTAATCGGCAGCTTGGGTTAGACAAGGGTAATAATGCAGGATGCGCTTAGAGCATATCCCTCAGTGATGTGGATTTAGCGCAATATAAATATCCTTATTATTATTATTATTAATTATGTTCAAAATACTTTGTGGATTCCTTTTGATGTAGATCTAAAGATTTTTTAAAATTTCCATCCTTTGAAAGTGAATTATAGTGAGCATCAAAAGAGACATGAAATCTTCAACTTTTTCATAACTGTGAGGAATGGTTTGTTAAATGGATGGCTGCAATGGTTCAATTGTTAATGGCTTTATTATAATTATTTCAAAATAACTCTTACAAGAAAAGAGAAAAACACTGATGATTTAGCAAAATACATCATGCTTGCTATGCGTCTGATTCATGTTTCAATTGGTGTTCAATATGAGATCATGATTAAACTAGAATTGATTATATACATTCAATTTAAGTATTGGTAAATATCATTCATGATTTTATTTATATTGTTGATGAAAAAATTTGGTAGATTGTATAATCCATTCATTGTCATTTATAGCATAATAATATCTTAAAATAGTACCGTAGTTCTCAATGCCTCGATCTAATTTGTGCACCAAATATTGTTTTCAAGAAAATAAACTTAATTTCATCGCTTGACACAAACCTGTCAGCTCAATGACAAACAGTATCATCATAATAACTACTAGATAAGTTGCACAATTTCAATCAAAGTTAGGTCATAATGGTCTGATACTGAAAATGGAAAAGAAACAAATCTTATCCACCAGCAATTCAAAGATCAGATGGTTATGATAGCTTGTAATCTATTGATTTGTAGACTACTCTTTCACACCTCTGCCGATGCTGGTGTACAGAACAATCGGCGGTATCCTTGACTTCTACATGTTCCTGGGGCCAGAACCAGAGAATGTTGTCCAGCAGTACACTGAGGTATGTCTCGTCCTTGTTCTCAGCTCTTTCCTTCTTTACTTTCTTATGTATGGATGGATGGATGGATTTGTCTCAAAGAAACAACATCATTTGTTATGTGCGATCTACTCTGCTTTCTTTAACTGTAATAAGATTTGTATTGTATCCCAACTATGGTTTGGTGATGATAATTGTCTCAAAGGTTTCATAGCCATACTTCGATGATATATCATCACTCTTTACAAAACTGAAATCAGGATATATATGATCTTGGCACTAAGGCCCTGATGCACAGGTCTATAACTTATAACTATTTTTAAATGTTCACGGATGTTTTATAAAGTGGCATATCAAGAGGGGCGCAACTTATTGTTGATGGGATTTACTACCATCAGCCACCACAGGAATCCCAAGCGTGAACCCTCCCCTTGTTTCTAGCCGAACATGAACTCATCTTTCAAAATTCCTAGATTTGCTTTGTTCATCCCTCAATCCTATTGAAGTACTGTATATAAAAGATGAAGAAGTTACTTGTGACCTTACTGTACAGGTGGTGGGTCGTCCCTACATGCCTCCCTACTGGGCTCTGGGCTTCCAACTGTGTCAATACGGCTACAACACTCTAGCAAATCTTCAGGATGCCGTGGCTAAAACAAGAGAGGCAGGAATACCTCATGTGAGTGAACCCTTGTTTCATTTCAAATATTTGGATATATAAACTTCATGAGACAATTAGATGTTTCAATATATGCAATGTGTTTGATTAAGACTGAATCTCATATCTAATTATAAATATTTGAATATGTTCATATTTACTTAGAGATCCATTCAATTCAATTTGCATTGGTTTGACAACCAACCAAATTACTTGATAAATTCAACTCAATGTCAACAGGTTTTGAAGGATGTTATATCCTGTTTCCTCTTCTGAATGCTCTTCACAGACTTTTAAACCTCCATGCTAGACATGCAACACAAATTTATTTGTGACATATTAGGGCATATTATTTTTACTATTGCTGAGGTCTGGTCCCAGTTTTCATTTTCAGAGGATTTTATTCTTTTTTTTTCAAAATTTTTGTTTAGAGGATTCTTCACAGATTCTTTTAAAATGTTCTATGTATGATCTACAGGATGTGCAGTATGCTGATATTGATCACATGGACGAGAGAAGAGACTTTACCATCGACAGTGTCAACTTTGCTGGTCTCAAAGACTATTTCACAGAATTGCGTAATGGTGGCATGAGAACCATCATCATCTTGGTAGGTCAATTATCTTCAATATCTTGTTGAGACATCCGCAACTCCCATATAGTAACTTACCCTATAAGGTATGACTCATGTGTGTTCCCTTTACTCGCTAATCTAAGGGCTTGCTGCTTTGCATCTAAACTTGCGGTATGAATGCAACACAAGAGATTTCTGATTCAACCATCAAGTTAAAGTGCAGCTCACTGAAAAATCAGCACATAAAAGGTGTCAATGCAAAAAAGGCTTAATTTAATTATTTAATGAGACGTAGCAAATTATGCCTTCCTGTTATGACAATGATAAATGTGACACTATCTTTGCCTAATCATTGTATAGAGAAAAAAAATACCCTGGGGAACTTTTAAATTTATAAATCAATTAAAGTCTTACAATGAAAGAAAGTCTGTCATTTTATCATGGCCCATGATTGATTGTAGTTTCAGTTAGTCGACTGTGACAACATGTACTCATGTGCCATTTATTGTCACACTCTAAAGTTTGAGACTTTGTACAACAGGCTTAGCTAAGACTTGAAATTAGGATTATTGCTTTTTTGTTGATAATAGTAAGTAGTGACAATTTCATGATATATTATTTGTTTATGAGGGACCATTACATTATTGGAATTGCTTCTATAACAGTGTAAGTTAATCAATTTGAATGTTTGTTTTTTTCCATTCAGGACCCTGCGTTGATATCCAACAACACAGACTACGCCCCCTATGAAGCAATGAAAGCGGTTCGAGGTAACATCATGTGGCCGTCAGATGGAAGTGTTGCTATACCTGAAGGGAGCAATGATACTGACAATGCATTGCTTGGATATGTAGGTGTTTTTAGTAAGAAATTAATAACTTAAAATAATATGTAATAAAAAAAAACTTTCCATTATTTTGACTTCTCTGTTTTGCCTATTTGACATGTAACTTTGATTTTATTTCCAAGTTGTTTTTTTTATTTAAATGGTTTTGATTTTCCCAATTTCTAGTCCACCAATGATTTTAAATGTATGTTTTATAACAGGTGTGGCCGATGGGTAAGACTGTGTTCCCCGACTTCTTCAAGAATGCTACACAGAGAGTGTGGGGAGAACTGATCAGAAACCACTCTCGGGAGCTGTATTTTGATGGGCTGTGGATTGTAAGTGGGATCAACCTTAAGTTTCTTAGAGTACTTTTCATTAGATAATCTGTATGACTATGATAAATACCTACAAATGTACCTCTGTTCAAATTATCACACTCAACCTCAGGTACATCCCGGAAAAGTAAAGTATGTTAGTCATCAAATTGAGCAAAAGCCTTTAAGATAATTAGAAGGTAAATAGCATGTTCCATGTATACACATGTTGTATAAAGGTAATAATTGACATACCCAATGGCTCAATTTTAGAGGGAAGGTCCATTGTTTTGGTACAAGAAGAGGTGACAAGCTAATACAATACTTAAGAAATGACAATCTTCTTTATGTCTTACTTGAACCATATTAAGATTTATTTTTCAGTAAGAATCAATAATGAAAGTGTTGAACTGGCATGACTTTTAACAGTTTTGATTCTACAATGTTGATCATCTGTGTCATGTCGCTTTATCCTGAATGCGGATTACTCCGTTTTCTCCTTTAAGTTGTGTTTTTGTATGTACCTGACCTGAAGTTAATAAACGAGCATGATTCAAAACCGAAACTGTCGTGTGGTACCTGCTAGATAATTCTGAAGGTCGAATTGAATATAATATTGGCTAATGTGAGGAATTACAATCTGTGTGCCTGTTCATGTTCAAAGTCATATTGACCACTTTTGTCTCAAATAGGCACAGTTTTTTGTATTGGGCCAGCTTTCCTGTAATTGTCCAGTTTTCAAACCATATAGTCTAGGCTGTAAACATTCTATAAGTTGATAAATAAATTGTCCTATTGAATTCAATTCAAATGATTCACATGCGTTTTTTCAGTGACATAATAAAGTTAAGTCATTCTGCATCATAAGCAGCCTTGGGATTTTAAAATAATGAATCTTAATTCTGAAATAATGGATAAGATAAATTCTAATCATTTATTTGTTAAACTGATAATGCTTAGTCAAATATTACAATAATGGGTCTATGATGAATTCCTTTTGCAGGATATGAATGAGCCTGCTAATTTTGGCACCAATGAAGAGAAACCGTTCAACTGGCCTGAAGATGCAAGACCATACTGGAGTCTGAAATGTCCTGAGAATGTTCTAGAAGATCCCCCATACCGGACCCGTCAGTGTTATCTTTTATGACATATAGGGTGAAACATAAGTAGTGAGATAGTATCAATAAGAGCACATGGGCACATATAATTTTCACCTAACAGTGATTGTTTCAATGCAAATTATAATAATTTGTTGCCTGGAAGTCACAAAAACCATTGCTCGTGAGACCCCTGTAATTGGCTTTTGCAGTGAAACCGGGTGGAAATCCAGATGGTTACAGCATGAGTGGAAGCCAATTCCAAAGCTTTTTAACAAACAATTGATGTGATATTTTACAGGTGCTTCTTACCACTATGACAACAAGGATCGACTAGCGAGACTCTCTGACAAGACTCTGTGCATGTCTGCAGTACAGGGGGAGAGCGATGAGTACAAGCACTACGATGTACACAGTCTGTACGGCTGGAGTCAGACCGAACCAACACTCAGGTTAGTAGCATTCATATGATAATGCATGTAGCACAACCATGATAACCTTATAACCAACAGCCTTATGTGTGAAGAAGCCCAAATTACACATTCTATTTACATGAATGTAAGTTGTATACCCTATCAAACAATATCAACTTCTATCCTACCTTCTGTTTGCTTTTGATAAGTTACCAAAATTATGTTCGAGTTGTTAAAATGTGCCAACAACAGAATATTGTTAAATTATCTATCAAAATCACGACTTGATGACTTTGTTTTGTCACTATTCCAAACTATTAGTCTTAGATTTAAACTTTTCAAGAACAAGAAATATAAACTATGGTAATGTTTTGCATGTGTGACACCAACAACTCGCAGAGTGTCCCTTTGATGTATGTTGGTCATTGAAAATTACTTGTGTGCTTTATAAGTGTTATTTTCAAAGGAGAAAACAATTTTGAATGTAGAACTGAACATAAATCTTTAAAATATCAAAGAAACAATTTTTAATGTATAACTGAACATAAATCTCCAAAATATCAATTTCAAGAAGTTTCATATATATGATTTGGGGGAGGGTCATCAAAAAAAATACACCTAAATGGGAAGGGCCATGAAGAAAATTACAACAAGTTGGGGAGGGACACATTTTTATATACAATCTCAAGAGAAAAAAAACTGTCCACATCCACCCCCCCCCCTCCCCCCTATAAAAAATTACCAGTCCCTTAGGTCGAGTTGCCTGCATTATTTTAATCCAAAGACCTCTTACCTTCAGGTTCAATTTGCGGCCTTGTTTGAACTCAAGATATTTTTAAAATCACATTCAAAACTTACATGCGTAATACCTAACTTTCAATTTTTCTGATGATTAATTAGATGATATGGAGAATGCAACATCAAGGCAAAGAACCCAATGACTAACTTCTTCTTCCTTATTGATATTTCTGTTCTTGTCCAGAGCGCTGAGAGCAGCTACCAATCAAAGAGGAATAGTAGTGACTCGGTCAACGTTCGTGACAAGTGGTCAGTACGCTGGACATTGGCTAGGAGACAATGCTAGCAAGTGGAGGGACATGCTTCAATCTGTCACAGGTAGGGAACAATCCTCTAGAAAAGTATTAAAGTCTTTTATATCTGACTTTGAACATAGTGTTATATCTCCCATGGATCAGATTTTGGTAATTGACAAAGAAATTACTTATAAGCATACTGCAAAATAGTATTTGGTGATTCTTTCCATTGTTACAGATGAAAAATAAAATAACTGTACATGTGCCAAAACTTTTGTTAATAGACGATTCGTTAATGTGCATTTATATGACCAAGTGTAGGAAAACAGGAAAAGCGGTTACAAATTACCGGTAAGGCATAAAGTTTGAATAAGTATAAGTCTTGCAAAACCTTTTCCCACTCATATACATTTCAACAGTTCTTTTCATAGATACAATAGAAGTAACTACTATAATTGCTATTTATTTCCTTAAATCACTACTTTCTTGATATATAATTCAACATAATAACCCACACTTGCATTTTGTGTATTTTCAGGCATACTCGAGTTCAACCTTTTTGGTATACCATATGTAAGTAAATATTTAAATTTCCTTATTGAAATGTTTCAGATTGAATGTATTTGATATTTTTAGATGTAGAAAAACATTTTTTTAGGTCAAAATGGAGCACAAGATTTTCAATTGTTCTTATGTATCAGTTAGATCACACTATCTTGTTGTTATGCTCACTTGTGACTATGATATACGATCCTCCATGGAAAAGAAAAGCATGTTCAGCCGATATACACTAGTGATTATCACAATACCTTTCATTATTTACACAGTTACCTTATGTGTATTTTAAGATTTACAAGCTCTAATGCTATAATATATCAAACTTCGGCCTGATGCTTAAAGAACATTGATATGATGATTGTTCTCAGATTGGTGCTGATATTTGTGGATTCTTTGAAAACACAACAGTAGAACTATGTACCAGATGGATGCAGCTCGGCGCCTTCTACACCTTCTCCAGGAACCACAACGGCATCGGCCAGATGGTGAGTGATCGAGTGTCCACTGAAAAGAGAAGTGACACCAGACAGGACTACAGATAATCGGGTTGACTAATGAATTTGAAAAATAGAGCCACAAATTTATTCTCATCTTATGGCTATATTATGATCATTACAATGGGTCAAATAGTCTGGGCAAGATTTGTATTCTTTGTTTTTTAATACCAAATGATGCCAATAGATGGGGGTTGTTGCTTCCTTGCTTGGTGTTAAGGATTATGAAATGAGAATTGTGTAGTGTCTTGTGGACAGTGTGGCTGAAATGCACTTGTGGAAAAAGATAAGAGCAATATAGAATTATAATATAATTATATCACATGAAATGAGTTAATGTATGAACTTCTTCTTAAAATATGTAACAAAAGTTTAATGGACATTTTAATTTTGTAATATACTGGCATAAATTTTTAATTATTGTGCCCAGACAATGTTTGCTAAGAGTGTGAATATGATTTTACCTTAAAATGTAACCAGGTACCAAATACTATCTGACTAAATGTCACAGATAATATTTTTTAATTCAAGAAGGTAATTTGGATAACAGATTTACTATTACTTTTAAATAAAGGTAAGTCAATTGCTCTCCGAAGGGAAATTTTGTTGCAAACGTTGTCACGTTATTGTCTAAATGTTCTTGTATTTGTAAATGTTCTATTAAGGAATTTTTTTTTCAAATGAAATTCTTCAAAGGCATTGAGAAGATGGTGTAGTGATACAAGACAATGTTATGGATGACAACTTCTTTTTTTATTTCTCGCAACGTTTCATCCACCTGATGAAGGGGCAAGAAGTAGCTCGTGAAAAACGTTATGAGAAATAAATAAAGAAGTTGTCATCCATAACATCATCTTGTATCATTATCAAACTGTTTTACATTTTAGCGTCAAGATCCTGGCTCTATGGGAGATGAAGTGGCACGTGCATCTCGAGAGGTGATGGAGACAAGATATCGACTACTGCCTTATTTGTACACGCTGTTCCATAAAGCTAACACTCGTGGTAACACCGTCATCAGACCCCTACATCACGAGTGAGTTAACACTTTACAGGCTTGGCCAGAGAAATTCTTTTATCTCTATAGCCTTTCCTTAAGTAGATCATAAAGTTGTAGGTTAACTAAAAATCAGAAATTTATTTAGCTGTTAATGTGCAGCTTCAAACTGTTAGTAACGATTAGTTAAATTCCTGTCTTCCTGATGCAAGTGTATTGACAGAAATTAAAAAACAATCTACCCATTTTAATCCTAAAAGTCTCTTCATTACCCTGATTTTTATAAGGCCAAGTCCTTGTATTGTTATGTATAAAACCATGCAATAAAAAACAATCATTATTGTTATGTATAAAACCAGGCAATAAAATGACTCCCGATGGCAGTATTATCGAGATGACAAGTTAATCATGTTAGATCCAAATAATTTCTACAGTCTCATATCATTTGTTGAAAAATCTACATGCTAAACAGGGTATTGAAGGATCTGAGAGGATTAAAATAACCTGATGTAGCAAAACACTCCAATATGCAGTGTTCAAAATAAGTTCAATACCTTACTGGCAAACAGATCTTGTCGTTTGAAAAGATAACAAGCCCTCAAAAAAATTGACAGTCATGCAATTTGTAGACACTTGGTATATCTAAAATCACACAAGCTCAACAGGCTTGCTTACTGTTTTCCAACAAGCCCCAAGTGAAAAGAACTAGTGATTGGCTTGAAGGCAGGCACTGCCAACATGCATGTGTTATAAGCATCAGTACACATAATATGCCATCTATGTCTCTCGTATACATCTACTCTTCACTGTCAGGTTCCCGACAGACACCAAGACATACCACATCGACCATCAGTTCCTGTGGGGCCCAGCTCTCCTCATCTCTCCCATACTGGAACAGGTACTGTCTTGCAGACTCTCTCTCAGTGCTTCAAATAGTGTTTAGTCCATAATGGCTGGTGGTCTGAAATATTAACCAGACCTCATAACAATTAGACAAGCCCTGCAATGTTCAGATAGAATGTGTAGAAAACACCTAAAATCACAATATTCAGAATCCAACCAGCACAATCTGCAAGTAACCAGCAAGTGCCTGGCAGGCAGGCAGCTTTTTCAACTCTGCGTTGAAGCATGCTCTAAGTTAAGGGTGAAACATTTTAAATTACATTCATAAGCTGCACATGGTTATTTGCTTTTCTTTGTCTTCACTGTAGTGTTTTAAGTGTCATTGTCTATATATTTGTGAATGAGAATTGGCAATCAAAGAACTGAAAGAGAACTCATGACATTGCTTTTCCTTTGTATTTATGTTTTTTGCACAAAGCAACGTTTTAATGTCATAGTGTTAATTCTTTACTGAATATTTTCTATCTCTTCTTTAAGGTGGACTATAGCAACCATGCCAAGGTGTAACTTGTTGAAATTTGTTATGAGTTGATACACAACTGTTGTTAACAAAAGGTGGAGATATGGAAAGATTTTTTATCTTCCAGGGCCAAAAATCTATCAGCATCTATCAACCAAGAGGGCGCTGGTACGACTACTATACAGTGAGTGTTGCTTCTGAGAGTTAAGTTAGCGATAAATAGAATTAAATGCAGGTCATGTCCATGAGATTTAGTTATAGATCATGAAAACAAAGATGTAAATAAAGGAAAAAAGAGCAACGCTAGTCTAGAGGCGATTATGATCGAGATAACAGCATGTGGATCCACTTAAGGATGCAGGAACGGGGCCAACCTAAGTTGGGAAAAACTAAGAGAAAGGGAGAACCGTTCACAACACACAGAGCTATCCGAGAAGAGTACCAGAAGGATTTTGTTACATATTTCCGAGTCGGTTGACTCCTTCATCAGACGATGGTAGTCAGGTGACACAGTTAGCTTACCTTTGAATGTTTCGTCATTATAATTTTTTCTACCTATGCCCCAGGGTTCTGTATCAAGTTCATCAGGGGGGGAGTTTGTGTACCTCCCTGTCTCCTCCACGTCCCCCATCCCCCTTCACGTGCGTGGAGGGAACATTCTACCTATGCAGCAGTCGGCCAACAACACACACTTCAGGTAAGAGGAAGTCAACAGTTTCTCAAAGTTCCAAGTAATAGCATGCCTTAACCATGTTTTTGATCAAATGCAAATACTAGCTAATGGTTATTCCTGATAACTTTCCACTCTTGTTTCCTTTGCCTAATTGAATTTAACATCTAGATCTTTGTTTATATTATCCTACATTCTGTCTTTTTAGCAATTTTGTGGACTCCACATTTATGGGACATCCTATAATCCAAAGGATATAAAATAGTTTATCTTAACCTTTCACCTGTACATATAGAACTATCTGTATCTAATAAATCTTGAGCTATATATTTAACCTTGATCTTCTTTGATGTTCCTTTGTCCTACACTCTATCATTATACCAACTGAAATAATTTTAGAGGCCACACTTAAGAATCATCCTATAATCAGCAAACTAATAGAAATAATTTAACTCATCATGCCACACAGCACATGTACATATAGAAACATGAGTATCTGATTGTCTGTGTTATGAATCTCAAGTCGACAGACCCCCTTCACCCTGTTGGTAGCTCTGGAGGAGGTACAAGACCGCGGTCTGCAGGCTCGTGGAGATCTCTTCTGGGATGATGGAGAGTCTATAGGTGGGTCCTCCAGATATCCGGAATTATGTCTGGTGTCATTTTTACTCACATCCTGTTCTCTATATAGACTAAGGATTTGGTATCCAAACATCTAGATAATACAGAATCTGATATGGCAGCATTATGATGGGGATTCCCCGCTTCTAAAAACATATCCATAACGGGAATTTCCCCTTGTATTTTGTTTCCACAAAGAATTACCCGGAGAGGACTGTACATCTAAATAGGGAATCTCGCATTTTTATTCCATGCAAACTCTTCCTTGCCACCGCAACCCCCTTTCAGAATTCTCCAATCTACCACTGTCAATTGAGATATAAGTGAATGATATTATGTTGAAAAAAACGTGAAGTCAGTGTAAATGAGACATTTTGAAATATTCATATATGTAATATGGATGAGAAGGTGTAGTTGTGGAGTCCTTACTTACATTATGTTTTCAGATACCTTCAAGAGTGGAAACTATTACAGTGCTTGGTTTGATTGCAAACAGGTATGGGAACCAGTTATGATATTTAAAATATTGTCGACATTTAATGCAAAGAAAAAACACCCTAGAAACTAAAACTCAGTACCTATTTGTACAAACTGGTTGGACAATTATTAGTAGCAGTAACTTAGTAATTTTCATTAAAATTGTTAAAAAATTATGAAATATGCAATAAAAAAAAGTTTTAACTTTCATGTATCAAATTCTAAAACCAATTTAATGTTATTTTATTGATAATGAATATAATTTTAAACTTCAGATGTAGATAGATAGCATATATATTACAAAATGAAATAAAACAACAATTTTGTTACCAGTATTACAATATAAACAATATGTATTGTAGAACACACTGACGATGACTGTCCAGCACCCAATGGCAGGTATGGAGAACCTGACGCTGGATAGTATTGTTGTGTACGGACTGTACGAGGACATCTACTACACCACCGTCAACAACTCACAGCATCTACACGTCACACAGGAGAGAAACAAGGTAAGTCTCCGCTTCTCTTTCTCCCTCGATGCACAATAAGTACTTGGCATAAAATGGCATTTAGTTGATTAAAATTGCAAGATTACAAGAGGAAGCTAATATTATTCGTCAAAAAATACCCAAAACACAACAGTGCCAGTTATTTGTATATAACATCGAATGAGAATTGTTAGTTTCACACTAAGACACGAATCCTCAGTCATAAAACAGATCACCGCTTTTACAAACTGTGCCCACTCTTGCTGAACTTCAATGGTAGCAGTAAACTTAGGCATATAAAGACCCATTATGGTTGTACAAACTTTACAGCCTTTTACAATTACATTCCATTTAGATTGTGTAAAATTGTATATTTTGGGTAACACATTTTTAAGCTCGCTGCTTGTGGTGTTGCCTGAATCGGAGGTTGCGGGTTTGAATCTTTCAACGGCCTCAACCCAAGAATTACAATTGCAGATTAATCTGATATTAAATATAACATTGTTACAGCCTTTTGTTTGCTCATAGTTTACACATAGGGTGATGCAAGCAATACAGACCTTCAGTATCATCTGTATAGCAAGTGATCTTTGGGGATTTTACTCTATTTGCCTTCTAAAACCTAACAGCCTTGTCAAAACAATCTGAATTAAGTTATTCTTTGCAACTTGGTGTATAAAATATGAAATATAACATTGTCCTAAAAAATGTATACGTCTTTATATGTACAAACTACAGAGTTTATGACTCTATTTTTTTTTTTGACTCCAGAAACTTACAATTGCTAAACTGAATCACCCGATGTCTGAACCTTTGGTTGTGAAATGGTCGTAAGTAGTTATTCATTTAGAGATTTTTTTCAGGTTTTTAAACATAAATTAGATACGAAAAATGATAACTTGTGTTAAGATTTATATATAGTGCTTATAGACTATTGGATTCCAATCAATGTTTTGTACATTCTATGTATACTTTATAGAAAAAGCATTGATACATTTAAAACATTACTGAGTTATTAAAAACATTATTTTCTTCAAATTTAAGTGAATTACATCAATTATCAACATGCTATAAGAATAACTTTCTAAACGTTTTTATCTTTACATGAAAAATATTCATAATATCAATTAAAGGTTGATAGTATTGTTTGCTATTCCAGATAAACCCATGAGCGCAAATCATTTTGATATTTTGTATAAAACATCTTGATATGACTAAATGTTTAAATAAAAAGATGTGTGAAGTTCTCTTGTTCTTGTTACCCAGCCATCTTTCATGTCATAATCCAAAAGATTTCCATCATCTTCCAATGAAATCTGTTCATGCACTTAACCATTATCAAGATCATGACTGCTTTTGTTCAGCCCTTGATACCAGCTAATCTGAATTCTAGTTCTGACACATCTCAGGGTGTAGTTTTCTTTATACAGAGACATTTCATACTATAATTGGTACTGTTGCTAATTACAATTATTATTTTGGAAAGTTTATTCTACCAGAGTTTCTCTTTAATTGACGTCTATATCATCATGTTATACATAGATGCAATAAGATTATTGCAATTGTGTCACTGATTTGACAACATGTGTGTGAAGTACACATACAAAATCTCCTATAGCTAGTTAAGAGAGAGAACAGAATAAATAGAACATTCAGACTGATCCTGATCAACAATCTTCCTTCTTTTTTTGGAGAATCAGCTTTTAATAGAATCAATTTTTGGCAATTGAAGACAAAACTTAGGCATTATAAAAGTAACATGTAGTTAATTTGTAGTTTTTTTTAATAGATTGTAATTTGGGCCTAGGTGATATTCATAAAAAAAGACAAGATTTTCTGGATAACTTTTTTATTGACAAATTCACATTTTGGAGTATATGTTTACTGCTTCATCAAATGGAATTCATCAGGATGAAGGAGTTATCATATATTCAAAAATATCATGAATTTCACAATAAAGAAGTGGTTTTCCATAAAATCTTATCTTCCATCGAACAAAGAGTTAAATTCTTACATCAATTTATTCTGTTTGATCGTTTGAAGCATTAACATCAGCTGTAAGAAGAATTTCATTTTTAATGTTCTTCTGTTTATAGAAACAAAGCACCAACATCTACATCTGAGTCAGAGCGTTTGGACTGTCTTCCAGATGCAAACAAGTTCTCAGGTTAGTGCAGAACTCAGTGCAGAAGATGGGTTGGTTTAGCTTTTAAACTTGGATATGAATAAACACTTGATTTGATCTGATGGGAATAACAGCATACTCATCAATATATAGTAGGTTAATACAGGTTGCCAACCAGTGCTTCATGGAAGTAAGTATAGAAGGTCTAGTTTTTCCATTTACCTTATCATATATGACTAGTGCTTATTTCCCATACTCGTAAAATACAAATATTGGAATTGGTGATGAAATACTAACCACCTTGTTGCCTTAACATAAGTAAAGATTTATCTTTACCTAGGAAGGGGAAGTGTGTGCCAAACATGTCACCTGACCTTGGGACATCACATCTTTCCTATGATTATTTAAGATTCAGTTTCAACATTTTTTTTTTCCAATATACTTTCACTTCACAAACTATTTCATGTATGTAACTGTGCTTTGCTCCTGTTGATTAGATTATTTCTGAGAGACTTCACCTATTTCTTTTCTCAGATGCTCGGGAGGAATGTTACAGACGCAAGTGCCTATGGATACCATCACAGGGACTGAATGTCCCCTACTGCTTCATTGATAGGTAGGAATCTAATATTTTACTTTGATCTTTCCCTTTGAATATCACATCTACTCTGTAATGATACAGATTAAATCAAGATGGGAAGTTATATTGAACATGTTCCACAGATCAATTTATACATCCTACTGTCACCTTTTCTCTTAATTTCATGTATCATCATCAGTTTAAACAAAACTGGCAAACTATTAAAACTTGTTTAAGGTTGTTTTTTTATAAATCTTTATATTCATGTGGCTGCAGTGTAACAATGTAAGCAATGGGTTTGAATAGGAGACATTTGGTCCCACTCCCAGTTTAGCCATTCTCTCCCAACAGAGGTAACTCCGTCCTAAATTCCTATACAACCTCTGTCTTAATTCAAAGGTTTCTCGGTCTTCCGGCACTTTCCCCTAGCGGGACAATATTGCACCTTAAACTACCTGGCTATATTTCAGCTAATAAAAACAACGAATGCATGAATAACATATTTGATGTCACACAGGCCTGTGCAATGAAACAGTCGGAAAATGAGGCGTTTGTGTACTGTAAAGACGACTCAAAGCACAAGGTGCATATTCGAATAAAGTTTGGCTTTTGGGAAGCTCATACGGAAATAACTTAGGTGATTTGAATGATAACTTTTGAAACGGTGTCGCTGATTGCACAACTAACTTTGATTGCATCCAATCAGCGTTCTACATTTCGTGCCCAAGAAACCTTTGAATTAAGACGGAGGTTTACAGACATTTTTGACGGAGCTACCTGTGTTGGGAAAGAATGGGCTTACAGATAACCAGTTCAAAAGTTTAAAAATGTACCAAGCAATCAAAGGTAGAGCACTGTTCTGACATCCATGTTTGTTTCAGAAGTAGCTATGGATACCAACAGTCCGGTGCTAGCATTGACACTGGCAGTGAGACAGTGCACAACTTGTCGTGGAGGAACGTGTCCTCCATGTTTGGTGGAGACATCACCAACATAGCTCTTATGGTGGACGAGATCAACAGCAATGTTCTACGTGTCAAGGTACGAGGCAGATAAGAGAGACCAAAGCAAAACTCATAAAGTTTGAATTTTTAAAAGATTATTTTTGCTCATAGTAGCATTACAGTGGCATTCTAGAACAAGTGCATGACTTAATTGTTTTTTTCAAAAATGTATTCACGTTTTGTAACTTTACTATTAAATTTCTTTGTTTTTCTCTCATTATTTGTTTGTCCTGGGTTTATGTGTATGATGAACTATAAATTAAAAACATAAAAATATTCTTAAATTTGATACATTTTCCATAGATGGGTTTTATTTGGAATTAGCAAACTCATAATTTTACTGATATTCAAAGTGTTTACTATTAATTAAATAAAAAATGAAGATCATCTAATATTTTTTCCTTTCCTTGAACACTAACTCTAGAATTCCACTCAAACAGTTTAGGTAAAGATTTATAAGTCATGTTAGAATTAAATTTTACAAATCACTAAAGAGAATATGTGTTTCAGTTTTACGACCCGAACAACAAGCGGTACGAGGTTCCTGTCCCGGTGACACCGACCAGATCTACTTCGACCAACAAGAAATACCAAGTGACATACAAAAATGACAGCACTAATGGGTTCTTTGTGACAGTGACACGACGAGACACAGGAAAAGTCATGTGAGTTTTAAAAACACAGTATGAGGATTTTATAATCGGCTAAGGTAAAGGTATAAAAGGTCTGTTTTGTGGTGGCAAGTGTGTGTGATAAAAAAGATTTTCTAGCAAAGTCTAGCTTTATTACCCTACATCCCCAATTCTTTCAAATTTCATCAGGATTGAGTTTAAATTTGTTAGCTGGTTTTAAGAAGTGGAGAAATTATATTTTACTGTTAAACAATGTAACATAGCATTTTATAACATAATTTAACATAGTTCTTGACAAGTGGAAATAAGATGCCAAAGGTTGGTTCACTGGAAGGAAAGAACCACCACTTATTTTAATCATCTGCTGTATAGACCTTGAAATATAAGTGAAAAACAGTAGTGATGTGGGGCAACTTTCATAAAGCAACCTTTACCAAAGTCAACCTTAGCTCCTAATTTGCTTTCCACTTTGGACAATGATTAGCTTGTTGACATTTCTAACAATGGCAGTAAAGATCAGAGGCAGAAACAATCTCTATTCCCTATTAACGTTTTTGTGTTACCATAACATCAACAAAAATAGTGTTAGGAGGTCCTGTTCAAAGATTTTCAATTAATGGCAAATGTAAAGAATATATCCTGCAGGAATTGACATGAAAAGAAATAGAGTAGCCTTGACCATTTTGTGTTTGTAAGTAAATTATCGTTGAACCATTAGAGGCGTCAAACCACCCAGCCTCAAGCTTAGACTACAATAGTTGAGTCTAAAACAGTACTTTCTTGCAGAACACATGTTGTTGAAACCATTGGCTTGGTCCTCTGTGAAATGACTCCCTGTTTTCATGTAAAGTTTTGTCATGTCAATCTCAGATTCAGCACGGACATGGGAGGTCTGACCTTCTCAGACCAGTTCCTGCAGGTGTCCACTCGTCTGGCCTCCAGCAACCTGTACGGGTTCGGGGAGCAGACCCACCGCACACTCAACCATCAGCTCACCTTCCAGAAACTTCCCATGTTCTCCCGCGATCAGCCTCCAGGAGGGGTGCGTTTCATTCTTTCAATAAATTGTCAGATTAGAAGAAAAGCTTTTATTGTCTTTACAAAGTAGGAAAGCATATCGAAGTAAAATAAAGTAAAAATCGTGTTATTTTACGTGTAAAAATATTATCAAAGGGATAAGTTACGCCTGAATTTTCTGTATTTCTTATATTGAATAAATCTGTATGTAAAGATGCCATGTGGATCTTATTTAAAAAATTGAATATTGTTTGTTACAATAATAATTGAGGCATTTCCTAACTTATAGTTTTCAAAAAGCTTTACATCAGGGCCAAGGTTATTGTTCATCTTCCACAGGTTTGAACTCAGCAAAACTCTTGCCAGCTATGCATATTCAATTGATACAGACACTTTCTATTTCTCCCTGCAGACTGGTAACATGTACGGGGTCCACCCGTTCCACATGGTGGTAGAGGACGAGGACGGTAACTCTCACGCCGTCCTCCTTCTCAACAGTAACGCTATGGGTACGTAGTGCTTCTATCATTAACCCAATGGTTTAGGAAAGCAGCTTGGGAGCTTTGAAGCTGTTATTTAACTCATAACTTCCGTTCCAGGCACAAAGAGGGAATTGAACTTCGATGAAATAGATTTTGATTTGAAAAATCTATGCACAAACTTTAAAAATATAACCTTTTGGCAAAACAATTTGTAATCTTTCTAGTATGGACATTGAGTTTTGTCAGTTATTTAGATTACACTCATTATTATACATATTATATATCTTGTAATGAATTTGAATTAAAGGCCAAAAATGCTGTATAGTTATTCATAGCCCTTCAAGTATTACAACGGGTTGATAGATTATTGAAACTTGGAGTGAAAATTTGAATTCTTGAATATTTCTTAATTATTTGTACAATTTTTGGCATAAGCAAACAAAATTATATAATTATAATTTCCTGTGTTAATTGACAGAGGTGGTACTGCAGCCAGCCCCCGCCCTCACCTACCGCACTGTGGGGGGCGTGTTGGACTTCTACATCTTTATGGGACCCAGCCCAGAGGATGTCATCAAACAATACACACAGGTACAGTGTACGAAATATTACTTAAAGTCTAATACTTATATATATTTATTATATTTGCATGCAGGGCTTGTTTCGTGTAAAATCGGCTAGCCCATCTCAAACTTTGACAGTCCCACAAAAAAAGCCTTTGATCATTTGGTACGATCCATCAAGCGATGTGCAGCATGCAATTATTTTGAAATCTCTGGTTGGGGCTGAGGATTTTTTTTTCAGAAATTCTCTATAAAAAGGATGGAACAGCTTTCATGTGCACATAAATATGCGTTTGACATGAGAAGTTTTAAGTATAGACTTTAATGTCATAATGAAAGTGATGGTTACTGTTGAGATTGTTATGTGGAGACCATTGCAGATATAATGTATAGTACAAAGTAAAGTATTATGAAAAAAACTCAGCGGAGAAGTCATCTGTGCAAAATAATGTTTAAGTTTGAATTGATTCAAATTATGTTTTTTTTAGGTTACATACACAAAAATATGAGAAAGAGATAACAAAACTATGAAGACATTTTTTCTGTTTCTGCTTCCTGAATTTGAAGGAATAGTAACTGAGTACATCATTTTGTGAATAACAATTTTATTTTTTCAAGGCTATTGGTCTACCATATATGCCTCCCTATTGGTCGCTTGGATTCCAACTGTGTCGCTATGGTTACAATAGTCTAAATGCTTTGAAGGCAGCCGTTGACAGAACCATAGAAGCAGATATACCTCACGTAAGTAAGCTTAAAAGTCAAATTCCAAAGATCATTGAAGGTTAAAATGACAAAGTATGTTCCATGTTTTCTTATGTACCTTGAATAAGAGCCAGAATACCATTTGTCCTCAGTTTAATGTAAATTGCCTCTTTAAACTCTCATTATTATCTCTAAAATGCGAAAATAATATTTTTTGTTTTGATGAAAACTGGAAAACTGTCTTTTATATGGTAAGAAGTCAAAATTATGAGTCCTATTGTGATGAATAATACCTGGGTAGTTGAATGACCTTCTTAACTCTTCCAACCCATATTTGTGTTAGTGTCCCCCATTCCACCGAGCATACGACCTCACTGCGACCGATTTGTGCCCCCCACTCATGCACACTCTCATTCACTCCCATTGACATCGCACTGAAGTCTTGGGAAGGTCCCCATGATCGCTAAAAAGTATCTCTCTCACTCGCCATGGATCGCACATTGTCGCGGAGGGATTTGCGATTTCAATTGTCTGTTTTCAAAAATCGCACAACTTTTGCGATCGATGCGACTAATGTGCTACGCGCCAATTTTGTCACAATGGGATGGTATTTCTCTCAATGGGGTCTTGGTAATGTCGCATGTCAGTCGCTTGTACTCTCAACTTGATCGTGTAAACTCGCATAGCGATCGCGCTTCTTTTGCCTTTGCAAGAGGCTCTGTAGTTGCTGCCATCACCAACAATGTGATGGCCTACTCTCTCCAAAATTTCGTCAAACACCTCAACTGGTATTCTCATGTAGTTTTGAAACAAATGTGGATCTTCCTGCTTCAATTTTTGGACAAGATGGTAGTACTGACTGTGTTCTTGTCTCTCCAAAGAGGTGAGCACTTTCAACGCCTTCTTCTCTTTCTATTTTGATGATGTCTTATGACAGCTAAAGTACAGTCGCCGATCTTCTGCAGTTCTTGTTGTGTTTCATAAAGCAAACCAGCAATTAGGACCATTTCATCTACCATATTCTCCAGGTCCTATCGGTATGCCAGTCGGACTCAGAAAGGCATGAATGCAGCTGATCGCAGTCATTTTTATACTTCTGACCCGACAGGTCTTGCAAAAAGTTGTAATGAGGTCGCATTTATTTCAATGCGGTCGTGTGAAATGTCGCCATGGTTGTACTCGAGTTGTACATGAAATGTCCTAATGTGGTCTCACTTGATCGCACCAAGCATCGCAACGGATGCCAGTCGATCGTAATTCGATCGCATGCTGATTGCAGAAACTGTGGCTGTGGTCTCAGTTTGGTCCTACTCACTCGCATAAATAATCGCCAATACGGTTGTGTGATTGTCTGGGGACCTACTAACGATCTATCCGACCTGTCATAACAAATGCAACTCTGTCTCAATGTGCTCGCCACTAGAAGGATATGTCATCACTTTATTGTCGCAGTGGAATCGTACAAGTAATTTGGTGGAAACGCAGACGCTAAATTGTTGAAAATTGGTCGCTAAAAAGTCTGAGATGGCTGCGATTGACGTGATCACGGTGATCGGGGACAGTCGCATATCGGTCGCGGTTCGGTGGAAGGGGGGCATAAGTTTGAAGTTTGACTGAACAGCATTCCCTGCATGCTCCCCTTTAAATAAGAGGCATGGGACTGTCTGCTTATTTTATGTAGTGAGGAGCAAAATGGGCAATTTCAATAGGTAAGGTTTCATGAAGGTACCCTTGATGTTCCACAGGACATCCAGTATGCAGATATTGACCACATGGACGAGAGACGAGACTTTACGGTCGACCCAGTCAACTTCCATGGTCTCAATGACTACTTCCAGGAACTACAGGACATGGGCATGAAGATCATCATCATTCTGGTAAGCACCACGTGCAGGCTCTGAAAATTGCAACTCAATGAAACTAGAGTATCAAATACATTTTCGAATCTAGATTTCAAGCGTTTGGAGTGTAAAGGGATCGATTTAATCTGGTTTTCATTTCGGTTTCATTTTGTCCATCCAATCATATCCCAACAGGAATTTGGTATTAAAATCATTATGGATATCTAATGGGGAACAATTGTTTATTGCTTTCAGAAACTTGTCAAATATTAATCCTAACATCTGTCACAGCTGTTTAAACCCGCACTCACGGCTTTTTAGGAAGTTGTCAGCAGCAAGTTTCTTTAACATCAATATACTTGGCTAAAACCTCTGTTTATCCTTCAGTTCCTGATAAGGCGTGTTATACTGTCACATACATTTAGTGTGTCACTCGCCGCATGGCTATTAGCTGAGACCACTGAGAGCATGGGCTGAGGAACACATGGCCAGTCAGCCAATGCTCTGGTGATAATAACATTGACTCGGAATGAAAATAATTATGTTGTCAATGTCCCATATCTATACAAAAAACACACAGTCTTAATCGCACATCAATTTTTTTAATACATAAGAGAGTAGTTAAACGTTCTACATTCATTCGCAACAATAACATTCTTTACATTTAGCATTAAAAAGACTAGTAATTAATGATATCGCACACATATTTCGAATTTGTACAGATTTGAATTACATATATATATATATACATAGATGGACACATCATTTTCCAGAACAAAATTTGATACAAAATACAAGTTTAATCACATATGCTTTACATCATCACATCATCTATATTACGTTATTGATATATATATATTACTCACGCTATGCTACTCATGAAAAGTATTGTTGGTGCAGAATTACAAAAAAAACCCAGTATATTAAGTTATATCTATGTTTTGTGGGGGAACATATACAATATTCATGCCAAATAAATACCTGGTCTCAATATTAACATTGTATAAACTGCATCACTCCAGTGATCTAATGAAAGAAAACAAAGTCATAGGATTTTGCCTTGTACATTTTTCGGTTATGCAGTCTTCCTAGATTTTTTTAAGATGAAACACTTCTCACTGAAGAGTGGGCATGATCAAAGTTTTCATTCCAGTCCATTATTGCCAAACCAGTCCTCATCTCATACATCATGTTTCTGAAGTGTACTCGTTTGTCCACATACGCAAGAATAGTATTATGGAAACTTTCGATGTAATGAGTATCAGTGCAGTGAACATGCCTTTCTGGATGCTTATAAATGTACAAAGAATGTAGAGATTTCCTCAAACATTGTGCGGCTGCTTCTTTTCTGATGACCTTCCGACTTGAAACATAATTATCCACCGTCTTGCACCTTGAGGATAGATGACAGTTATCATGGCTATCTTGGTAATGGTCAACAATATTGTCAATATGTTTTATCAGATTCTCACATGACCCCTCACAGTTTTTGATGCCCCAGTACACTGATGTTTTGACCCCTGCAAGTTTATCCGACAAATCAGAGTGCCAAGTTTTGCCTTCAGTTTTCTTTGTGCCCTTTGTAATTTTTATCACAGATTTCTTTACTTCCTTGGAAGCATGCCAAGTATCATAAGAATCTGTGACATCAGGGTGTTCGTCCTTCAGGTATTTACTAACTGAAAGATTCCGGTCATGGCAGTGGATGTTCACACTAACCCCTTTGCTTTCCAGATCGTCATAGATCTTCTTGGTTACAAACAGTTCATGTTTTTGAGCACTCACTTCATCTACTTTTGTGATGTGTTGGTAGCTGACAACCTTGTGTGTAGTATGACCAATAGCAGTAACATCACAGTGATAACTATTTTTCCGACAGGCATGCCTTGCATCTGTCATGATGTTTATTGCTGAAAAGCCATCATTATTCAAAAGCTCCTTTTACAGAACCGTTCATACTGCACTGGAAGCATGCCACTGCATAGATATGCATGGATAAGATGGAGATTCACCCAGTAATCTTGGTTAAGTGTAGGAGAAGAATGCCAGAAGACACATGCACCAGTAGGTTGGATTGTTGGTTGAAGTATAAGTCTTCCAGTGTGTCCGAGTCTTTCAAATTCGACTGGTTCCAAGGGACCATGTTTTTGTGATAGTCTCACAAGTTTAAAGAGCTGACCATTTGTGCAAACAAATGACTCGTTTTCACTAACTGAGTCGTTCCCTTCACTTTTACAGTCATTAAGGGCATACGAATGCATCAGGGTATCAATGATTTGTTTGTTGCTTTTGCCGGGCAACACTTTCTTAAGGTCTTTGAACTTTCCCTCGAATTCTTCTTTTTCCTCTTCAGATTTAAAAGTTATATCTATAGTCTTTCTTACATTCCTAACCTGATAACTGTAATCCTTGAAGGATCCATCACTGAGTCTTTTTCTTGACTTCAATTTGGGTTTCAAATTTGTGATATTAACCAAAGGCACATTCTCAAAGACATTGCCTTGGCCAGGCTCTTTAGTGTGCTAGTAGACTAAAATTTAGTCTATGAAATATTCTAATAATTGACTGTTCCTTCATCTATATATTCTTTTCTTCAGGCTCCTAATTTCATATTCAGTCAATCTAGACTTGCCTAATGTGGACCTAGACTGTATTAAAGGCTTTTATTTACAGGCCGGGATCCAAACCTCCAAAAAACCCATGGGTTTCTTATCTTTATCATCTTTACTCTGATTGGTCGATTCGATAAACAAAGATATTATCAGTGTTTGAGTGACAGGGCGGTAACGGTTTTTTTGGTGCCTGGGAGAGCTCAGCAGGGTCAAAGGTCTCAAAACTTTACTACAAGTTGTGGCTGGTAGTAGTCTACTGAGTTTCAGTGAATAATCATCAGGGAAAAAACCATTAGTAATAATACATGAAGTTTAAATTTGTGTGATAGGCTGATATTATTTTTAGTATATAAAATTCTATATATTTTATGAAATGAACAACACAAAGGAGATCTTTAATTATAGAATTAAATATAATTGTATTTGTTAAAATTTTGCGAAAAACGTTCAAAACAACCATAGTCTTTTAACAATGTTTGGATGTATTTGAAGTAAATATGTCACTATTGTTGACAAAAGTTATACAAAATTGTCTAAATCCATTTACTGTCACAATAATCTTTTTATAAACTTAGTCTCCATAGCTTATCCCCACAAGCAGAGCTAAATATTTGGGGGACATATGGGATGGGGGAGGTTTTGATTTCCCAGTCAGGCTGGGAAGGCAGTAAAATCTGACACTCTGAATGGATCTTTTTCTCCACTAGCAGACTTGTTTGGTATGGTAATGATGAGAATCTAGTCACGTGACATTTACAAAGTTAATTCAAATTTGGAAATAAATGCAGTCAAAGTACTGTTTTAGTTTTTAGTTTTGATTAAACATGATTAGGAATTCCAATTCTTTGAAGTACCAAGGATATATTGTGTAAACATGATAACTTTCCGGTAAGAAGATTTTGATTTATCCCACTTTGAACATAGGTACCCTCATTTTTTCATTTCAAGGTGTAGTTTTTTCAGGTCAACTTGGCCACGCCAACACCGTGTATAGTGGCGGATCCCGGGATCAGTCATGAAGCAGGACTAGTGTGCTAGCTGCTTAGAGCGACACGAGTGATGAGTCATGGCTCGTGCATGGGTACTTAATGTTACTAAGGCTGGCATCATTATTTAAAGATGGCGTCTACCCTTAGCAACTGTTCTCATCTTGAGATTAATTGTCCCTATTTCTCCATACTAACAATGTGCTGGTTAACATAATTGACGTTATCTTAACAATTAACCTTGTGGAAAACTCTAGGCAAAGATTAATGAGGGTCTGTAGAGAACTCAACTTGGGAGGTTACAATAAACAAAGTCAAGCTGGAATCCTGTAATCTCAAAAGTGTTTATAGTTAATGTCTCACAGTTATCCTAACTGAGTTTTCACCCCCCCTCCCCCCTTGAGGAAACTGTTTATATCATCTTGAAGGTTTAAAGGTTTCTCAGTGCTTGGAGATGGCTGTAGTAATACGCCAGTAAGGAATTAAGGTGTATTCTGAATGGAGTGAAAGTGTATTAGCTACTGTTTTTTTCATTTGGATTCATAATGGATTCTGTTATTGAAAATCACTTTGAGAAATTGGAGTTAATGTGTCGAATATGTGCTGGAAGACTAACACCATTCGGTAAAAAGAGTAAATCTAGACCATGTGTAAAATACAGTGATAGGCTATACCATGTTTACGGAATAGATGTGCTCTCTGACAATGAGTTTCATCCTAAATGTTTCTGTGCAACATGCTACAACAGGACATTTACTCACAAACAGAGGGGCATGAAGGATATAATTAAAGACGAGAAATTTGAAAATGTGTGGGAAGTGAAGAAATGTGACAATGACTGTTGGGTATGTGAATCATTTAAGACCCAGAGTAAAGGCGGAAGACCGAAAAAATTTAGAAAGAAAAAGGAAAATGAAGAGGCCTCCAATGCAGGATTTGAGAGTAGTCAACAGGATGAAACATTCGGTCAAAATTTAATGGCGACTGAACATTCCACGCTGACTCGTCCTAAGAAAGAGTATAAAGAGGCCCAAACATCCCCATTTCAGTTTCCTGACGAACCATTAGACCTGTCTGTTAGTGAATGTTTGAATAAACCAATTACAGAACCACTTTCTAAATTTGAAGAAAAAATACAAACACATTTGGTCAGGAGAAAGCTTAATACAAGTGGCAATCAGAAAACTCTACAGTGTAAAACTAAAGGTCAGCCCTTGTATTTTCAACTTGTGAAGAAAGCAAGAAAAGTTTCTTCAGAGGCAAGTAGTCCGTTGAAAAGGAGACGTTCACAAGAGCTATCAAAGTAAAGATCACTTGTAGCTGTGGAAAATGATCAGACTAGCCAGTTTTCTTCAGATTTAAAACGTTTTCCAATTAGAAAACGAGAAAAAAGCAGGAGTAAAACGACCCATGAAAGCTACCTCAAGATATGGGCTTGCAATCAAAGCTTATTTAGGACTATCGTGGACACAATATCGGAAACAAAAGAAACTGATGTCAAAATTTGGAGTAAAATTTGAAAACGAAACAGTAGAGAGAAAAGAACAAAATGAAATTTTAAGTTCCCACATCAATTCGAAAATAATTGCAATGGATGCAACAAATGATGATGGAGTTCTGACAAAATCAACTGTACCTATGGCGTATGTAAAAGATCTGCCAAAATTTGTTACAGAACTTCTTAATAATTATCATGAATGTGGTCAACTGACTTGGCACTCTCAACATATTCCAGAGAATGAAATATGGTTGAAAATAGGTGGCGACCATGGGGGCGGTTCTTTCAAACTTAGCTTACAAGTAGCAAATCTTCCACGACCAAATTCTAAACACAATACTGTTATTTTCAATATTTTTTAGGCAAAGGACACCAGAAAAAATCTAGAAATTGCACTGATGCCATACAGTGATCAAATTAAACAACTAAATGCACAGATTTGGCAAGGAAAACGCATTAGAATATTTTTCTTTGGCGATTATGATTTCTTATCAAAGGTGTTTGGCATTTCTGGTGCAGCGGGCAAATTCCCCTCTCTTGGGTGTCATGCTTCAAAGTCCCAGATAAAGAAAGAACCTGAAAGTCGGGGACCTATTGAAGGTAGAACATTAAAAACACTGAAAAGAGAACACCAAAAATTTGTTGATATTGGAAAAGGAAAACTTGGTAATGCAGGATCATACCACAATGCTATTCACCTGCCTCTATTCCCAGTCCATATCAACAGAGTATGTCCCCCTTATTTGCATATTCTACTTGGGATTGTCAAAAAGCACCATGTTATGCTTGAACAAGAATGCCATGAACTCGACATGCTCATTGGGAGATATGCCCTCATGCCAACAGAGGAAGTTCCAGACACTGATTTCGGCGATTATGTGAAGAAATGTAGAGAAATACAAAAACTAGAAAAGAAGGAACGAAAATTAGCTAAACATTTGGAAGAAATTGAAGAAACTACTCCTCTCGCCCATCTGGAAGTAGAAGTAAAGAAAGTACAAGACAACTTGAACAAACTTTGGCAAGAAATATCAAAAAAAGCGCAAGAAAAGAAACTTAAGGCGAGAAAAGGTCCAGTAACTTCAAATTTAGACAAAGTTTTGAAAACACACAGAATTGTACCACAAGCCTATCATGCACAGTCTTTTGTGGGGAATCACTGTAAGAAATATCTTCAGTCCAACGTTATTGACGACCTCTGCAGGAGCATAACATCTATCACCAGCAAAATGACCGATCATGACGGCACGATATTACAAGCTTTTTGGATAAGGGATGTATATCAAGAACTGAACAGGAAATTTTCAATTGTCCACCAACTTGTCAGTCATGACAAACCAATACATAATGATGAAATTCCAAATATTCAAACAAAGATTGGAGAATATAGGTCCTTTTACCATCGCCAATTCCCTTCAGGTACTGTTACTCCAAAAATGCATTTTTTGGAGGATCATGTGTGTGCCTGGATCAACACCTGGGGTTTTGGAATGGGCTTGCATGGTGAGCAGGGAGGGGAGCAAGTCCATGCTACCATTAACCTGTTGAAGCGTCGAGTATGGGGTGTGAAATCGGACCAAATGAAGTATCAGATAATTTTGAGGGAACATCACATGCAGGTATCACCTTGTGTTCAGTCTGTTCTTCCGGTTCCAAGAAAACGTGTGAAGAAATCATAAGATATTGAAAGATAAAATGCAAAATACTGATAAATACGGTGTCACTTGTAATAAGAGTCTTTGGAAATATTTTAGGAACACTTAATTCCATTTAAAATTGTGATTTTGACTGGTTTTTCTTCTGTGTGTGAACAATTATCAATTGGATATGCAGTGGATGGATTTAGCAGTTTCTTAACAGTGAGTACACAATCCTTGTAATAGCAGAGTCAAACACCTTGCTTGATTATGATTAAATTGTTGTGTTGGTAGCAGTACATATTAGGCTCAATGTTTACGTAACTTACATTGCATCTGAAACTCTATCAAGAAAATTCGAAAATTGGCAAATAAATCAAATTTAAAACTTTTAAAATGTATGGAATGCTAACTTTCATACTGAAATAACCCCCCTCATATGAATTTGTTTTCAAATCTAAGTGCACTCCTTGATAAAATGCTATTGTGTCTTAAAGCCTCATCAAAGCACACGAAACACACACGCGCTCGGTTTTGATAACATGTGCGACCTAAATATGGGCTCAGGAATGTACAGTCTAACCGCCCCACCTTATCTCATACTGCCTTCTTCGCTCAGTCAGCTACGGTCTCTGTACTACCTAAAGAACCTGGTGCTTAGTGCAAAATAACATTTTTCAAAGGGTTTCCCTTGATTCTTTTAAACCAGGAGGACCCTATATGAAATCTACATAGTGAAGGTCACCTATTGTTAAAAATATTTCAGAATTATCATATTGATTTGAATGTATATTGAAGATCCGAATTATTGTATATATTTAATGTCTATATAAAAGGTAAGGTTAGTCTGTGGACCTCTTTGGGCATGTAATGATAGCTATGAGTGCCTGAGTATAAAGAATTATATGTGAAACATGTTGTTAACTCATCTAAAAAGTACAAGAATTATTTTTTATTCCAAAATGTAACAATATTGTCGAGAATGATGCTTGAAATTTTTTATTAATATCCTCATTAATATTTTTTCAATGTAATTCTCCACAATGCTCATGTAAGCTCCATGCAGCAAAAGTTTGTTGAACTTTTGTCTTGCAAAAATTAAAATGTACTTAAAGGTTTTGCTATATACTTAAAAAGAAATTTGTAAGTATGAAATTAAGCTCGCATACCAACATGTTCATGTACATTAACTTTAGTATAAATTGTACACTATTTTTGTATTTTTACTCTGGGCCGCGGCCTCAAATGCTGAATAAAATCTCTCTCTTTTATATATTTGATCACCTAATTTGTATTTCCAGGACCCTGCTCTAGTGAGCAACTACAGTGACTACACTCCCTACAATGATGGACTGGCTCGAGATGTCTACATCAAATGGCCTAACGGAACCAGCCCAGACTTCGACGAGTACAAGAATGACAACATGCTGGGATATGTAAGTGGATATTACACTTAGACAGTCATTTTTCAGTTTGGTTTGAAGAACCTTAACTTTTAATGTGAAGTAACTATTTTTTCAGCTGACATCTTGATAATTGACATTCTTTTATCAGATATTTTTTGGTTCCGGAGACATATTGTTTTTGGTTGAGATTCAGTTAGCATCTGAGCTGCCGTTGGCTTCAGCATTCCTAGATTTCATACAGAGCAGAGTTTTAAAACTATTTTACCAATCAACACAAAATCTATCATACTGCCTCTCAATAACATGCATATTCGCCTTTTCAGGGTTTAAACATCTTTTGATTTTGATTTTTTCTGTTTCCATGGCAACAATTTGGACTTTGTCATTTTCAAATTTGGTATACTGCCTCTCAATACTCTCAATTTTTCTTCAGTTTTTGTTGTTTACAAAAACTTGAAAAACTTGAACTTAGTCTTAAAACTTAGAACTTAAAGGATTTTTTTTGGGGCATAATTCTAAAACAACTTTGTGAATTTGTGAGAGGATGGGAGATATCTTTTTTTACATGTAAAAACAATCCTTGATTGTATATATGAAATTATTTTATTAAGTAATTTTGAACATGTTTTAATTTCATTAGGTATTTTGGAATGTCAGATTCTTATATCATGTATTTTGAAATTTTTTATCCCAAAATGAGTCGTTGTAGGTATAAAATACATCTAATAGATTTGTCATTAAGTGATTTGCTCCGAAGATAGTGATGCAGTACCTTTTTCGGTTGAAATTTGACTTCAATTTAAACCAAAACTTTATCAAATCTTTTATTGAGGCAGACATTAATTATTTAAAGGTATTATTATTTCGTTAACACAACGAATGCACAGATACTGCATATCTCTCGATATTATTCAAGATCCTCACTCAAGTAATCTACCTCGTAAGTTATTTAACAAATATTTACGTATTCAGGTAGTAAAGTGGATTTTTAAAGACCGGAAGTATTTAATGTTACGTTACAATAAATCGACATGAACTACGATATCGGAAATATTAAGATTTTGCTCATTACCAAAAAAGCGGAAACGGCAGCCGCTTTGGTCAATCTAATAGCATTGCTAATGCTGTGTTATTAAATCGGTTTATTTTCAACATTGCTTTCATAAAACATAATTCATTCTTTGGTCTCAGTTCAGAGTTTAGGTAAATTCAACAGCTGCACATAATAATAGTTCATCCGCGTTCAACTGTCTATAATTTATCCGTTTTGTGCACAGCTAACCTTAGATTTTTTATATGTCCAAGCCGACAGCATCTGTCTAAATTTGTTCATTGTTGATTGCATGTCAATTGTAAAGAATTTTAAGTATATCATTGCATCGATAGAAAGCTTAAGTGAATGCATAATTCCTCTTAAACCTTAAAATAGCCAATTTAAACCGTAAAAGTGTGCACTAGTGCCTTTGATAACATACAAACTGATATTCATGTAATGACAGGTGTGGCCCCAAGGTAAGACTGTATTCCCAGACTTCTTGCTAAACAAGACTCACAATTTCTGGCGGGACCAGATCGTCTACCAACACAACAACACCCTGGTCTTCGATGGACTCTGGATTGTGAGTACATGTCATTTCATCTCATCCATTTGTCAGTCTTATATGATGTTTATATTACATTGATCATCTAAAATTGGGAAGTTTTCTAATAATTCCATTTAGTTCCTGGTGGACTTTCAGTTTTAACATATAAGTACACCTACCTATTTGGTACATTCCACCATTATGCTTTGAGGGAAAATGTCATGAAAATGGGCACTGTACTTTTACTAATTTCTCAACATTATAAAAATAAACTATATTTATGGATAGGATATCTAGAATTAACATATGATTTGTTATAAAACTAATCAACAAAGGCTTTTCACGCTTGTTAGGTGATGAATGGCTTTACTTCTCATTCTAGTCTTGTTTAACTGAATGAGTGGTCTTATTTATTTATAGTTGTATCCCAATTAAGAAAATAGATTAAATATGTCATTATTAAAATAAATATCTGATGAAGACACAATTAATATACCATTATCATAATGTAAAGGTAGTAGATATTTATGATTTGATATTTTGTTAAGAAAATAAATATCAGACTGATGGCAAATTATCCAAGATGCTCATAATAATCACCCGCATATCATTACAGGATATGAACGAGCCTGCTGTCTTTGGTACTAACGAGGAGAAACCATTCAACTGGCCAGATGAAGCCAAGCCCTACTGGTCACTCAAGTGTCCGGTCAGCAAACTGGACGATCCTCCTTACAAACCTGGTACTTTTTATTTTATTTTTAATGATTATGTACTTTTAAATGGTAAAATAGCATTTAATATTTCAACCTTAATAAATGTTTGACTTCGGCTGTGAAATGAAAATTCTTGACCAGGTCCCAGGTTGCTGTTAGTGACATCATAACACTGTTGTTGTGTATATCATGGAATGTTGTTTTGTGATGTGGCTCAAAATCTACTCTTAATTGTGGAAATAAGGGTCAGCGTAGCTTTAGATTTCCAACAAAATAATGCTCGAAGTTGTTTTCAAGCAATGTTGTTCTAACATGCTTAAATGCTTGAATATGACATGAATCTCTATTTCGAATAAATAATTGTTTATCCCTTTAGAATTTCCTTCATAATTTTTCATCACCTCAAGTAACTTCTATTCAATTGCAATTATATTTAAAATCCTACTTTTTACTCCCAGACTCAGTATACGGACCCAGACTGTCAGACAAGACCCTGTGTATGGTTGGGCTCCAGGGTAACGGCACATACACTCATTATGATGTGCACAGTCTCTACGGGCACAGTCAGTCTCAACCAACCCTCAGGTAACTATCGTCACTATTAAAATGATTTCTTATTGGAAGTTTACACATATTCTTGAGCATTGATTGGTTGAGAGTGCTGTCATGTCATCTAAATTTTAGAGGTTCACTTTACAGAAAAGGTAAAAAGAAAATGTTCATTATTGTGTTAACTTTTACTAGCTATTCTAAGCTGTGTGAATGTTATATGCTGGGAGCTAGTAGTTTCTCACCTCTCATATCATTGATTCAGGAATTTCTATCATGAAATTTACTCAGTTTGGTAAATTCTAATGAAATTTTTTTCCATTTGAGATAATATTAATGCTTGCAATCTTGCTTGATTCACAAAATGTTGAATGTAACATATTTCATTTTCTAATACAAACACAAAAACTGACATTCAATTATTAACAACTCTGTTCAAATGTTGTTCTTTAACATTGAATCTTAAACTACTGTGATGTGTCCCTTATATAATCACAGGAACAAAGATTTCATATGTATAGAAACAAAAAACAGAGATTTTCAATCTGATTAAAATTGATCGTGTTCCGAGGAATAAAGGTTTTTTAATATTAACTCAAGCGGGATTCAAACATATTCTATCAGGGGCTGTCCTCTCTACAAGGGTCTGAAAGCACACCCCTTGCTTGCACGTTCTGATGTAATCTCAACTAGCCAATCACAATGACAGCGGCAAGAGCTTTCGGTATCAGTATCTAGGGGCAAGTAACTCCCATTCAACATTGGTTAACCTTTATTGCTGCTATTGTTATTTTAAAGGTGGTGATATGATTGGTTCGCTAATGACTAGGTTTAATCTGGTGTAAGAACATGCGAACGAGGAGGATGCTTTCAGACCGTTGTAGAGAGGAAAGCACCTGGTAGACGACGTTAGAATCCCGCCATAGTCAATATTTTAAACCTTTATTCCTCAGAACACAGTCGATTTTAATCAGACTGCAGAGATTTTATGAGATAGTCTACAAAGAGAATGTACGACGTTAAACCCAACATGGTATTCATTCACAGAGCACTACGTGAAGCAACGGGCAAGCGAGGAATTGTGGTCAGCAGATCTACGTATCCTAGTAGTGGACGCTATGTTGGACACTGGCTCGGTGACAACACAGCTCGCTGGTCTCACATTCACGACTCCATTATTGGTAGATATGATTAATTATTACTTACCAATTTTGAAACTGTCTTTTAGTTCTGTTAAGGAAATATACCCTACTGGTCTAACATTCTCGACTCCATTATTGGTAGGCATGATTTATCATTACTTACCAATTTTGAAACTATCTTTTAGTTCTGTTAAGGAAATAAACCCTGTAAAGATTTCAGAACAGTTCTCTTAGTCAATTTTATTTTCACACAATTATATGGTATTTCATTTTTGCCACCAATATGTTCATGTTTATTTTCTTTTTCAGGTATCATCGAGTTTAATTTATTTGGAATACCTTATGTAAGTACTTGTTTTGTTTTTTAAGTTTTGCAGCATATATTCAATCCATTCATCCCATCCCATCCTAATCCCATCTTAACAAACATCCTCATCTCATGAGAAATATTGATTAGAAGAAGTTTCTCACCTTATAAAAAAGTCATGCAAAAAATCATAAAACATCAGGTAACGTAAATAATTGTTCAGATATCAAACATGTCACTCATTTTCAGGTTGGTGCTGATATTTGTGGATTTTTCCTGAACTCCACTGCAGAATTGTGTGAGCGATGGATGCAATTGGGAGCTTTCTATACTTATTCCAGGAACCATAATGGCCTTGCATACATTGTGAGTCCAGAGTTATTGAATGAGTGACACTTTCTCCCCGTCTATATGTACAGCCTCTGTCTATGATGTATTTAACTTGGCAATAGCGCTAGACTTTATATGGTTGTGAATTAGAACTGGGAGACACCATTATATATTACCCATATGGGCGAGGAGACACAGGTGGATATTTTTTTGATATCCGCACATGTGCTCTTTAGTGATTCTCGACGTTGATTGGTGGGTTACCCTTAGAATGAAATACGATTGGTTGACGGGACTATTTTCACGTTTCATTGATAAATAGAACGTGCCGAACACATGCATCGCCATTCAAAGAAAAGCGTAGATAGATAAACATTCTTATACATTTATTGCAAGTTAAAATTCTAAGACATTATTTGATACTTCATCAAAGTGTTTCGCTTTGGCTGTAATTTACAAGAATGATAATTTTTCCAAAGCAAAATACTTGAAAATAGGCGTCGCGTTTGTAAACAAACATGGCTGCCATAAAAATATTCATGAAAACATCAAAACATAATCTGAAGATTAACGATACAGTAATGATAACTTAGAATTAA
The DNA here is from genome assembly GCA_921293015.1 of Phorcus lineatus. Lineage (NCBI taxonomy): Eukaryota > Metazoa > Mollusca > Gastropoda > Trochida > Trochidae > Phorcus > Phorcus lineatus. The sequence continues at coordinate 9,503,449 of OV121083.1, forward strand.
TCATCATCATTTCACAACATAAAATCACATGAAGCCAACGACTATTCAAACCATTACCTATCACCGTTGTCACTGCAAAAACGTGCAGATCTGACGGACTCGATCCAGTTCGAACACGCTGGCACCAAACAAACCTTTGCACAATGGCGTCCTCCACACAGTATGCAGCTGTATAAAGTACTCATACAAATCGAGAAACGCTCCGTACAAATTTTTGGGCTAAAGTTTCGTTGTTGTAGTTGTGTATTTAATTAGTTTAACAAAGGTTCATCGGCTATACGATAAGTAATCCGATAAGAGTTATCGTTCTTGATACTGGCAACAAGACGTGATTGAAAGCAACATCCAAGAGAAGAAATGTTGTTCAAACTTTAGACTAGTTGACAATATTGACATACAAACTCGTTTCGATGCTTTCATTAAATATTTCTCTTCAAGATATTGCCACTTTTATCTTTTGAAATGTTAAAAAATTGACAGGTTTTTCCAATTTTCGTTTCAACACTGTTCGTTCAGCGTTAGTAAGTAGGTAGTGACGACGACACATTCACATAAGCATATTCATGCGATAGCTTCTAAGAGTATTTTTGTAATGATCTTAATGTGTCTTAAATTTGAAAATCATGTTATGTATTATTTGGGGACCAAAATGTCGTTAGTTTCATGGCCTTTTTAAACAGAAGTACATTGCGTAGCGTTGTTGACTAATTTACTTCCTGAGATGTTTGGTTTTTACACGCGTATGAATACGGATCAGCTGATCAATGTCACAACCGTAGTATTGCCGTCTTGTAATGACAAGGATATTCAGTCGTAATTGGTTATTTTAATTGCATATGGGTAATATATAGAATAACCAACTCGGTACGAGTGATTACGTGAAATATCTACTCGTAGAAATAATGTTCAGTCGCTCGCCAAGGCTCGCAACAGTGAACATTATTTCAACTCGTGGATATTTTCCGTAATCACTCGTACCTCGTTGGTTATTCTCTAAGTCTTTAATGTTTATCACAATATCATTGTAACAAGTTGTTCAATTGGACAGATTTTGATAATGTGTTAAAAGCATAGATTTGTGCAATGATACCTGTCTTGTTCTAGCAAAGGATTATCAATGCATTTATCTCTCCCTACAACTCATATCAAAGACTGTAAAAGGCTTGGACTTTTTTTCTTTTTTTTCTTTTTTCAAACCTCATTTAACCAGATGTAACTTATATTAATGTTACTTACATTTATTTTTAAAAAAGAATTTTCAGTATCATTATTTCACCCACTGGCTATCAAATATTTCCTTTAACATTTCCTTATTAATTTTGTGTATTTTGATTGTGCTTTTTTCCTGCAGGACCAAGACCCTGCAGTGTTTGGTCCCGCAGTCGCTGCCTCATCCCGCCGAGCCCTGCAGATCCGCTACAGTCTGCTCCCCCATCTCTACACGCTCTTCTACCATGCTCACACACAGGGGGGAACTGTTCTCAGATCCCTTATGCATGAGTATGTCACCATTTTCTCTATCATATTATAAAATTCAACGAAGTTAAACATTAGCACCTACATAGTTTTCATTTGTGCACATATCACCTTTGCAAAGAGTGATTAATTGTTTTAATACAAGTTCCTATATTAAATAGTCTGTGACAGCATACAATGTATCACATTACAGGGAATAGGTTGTTAACTTTAGTTTCACTCAGGTAGTGCACCTACTTTGTTGTTCGTTAAATGCAGCATGAGATATTTGCTAATCTGTTAATTTTCCAGTATTGATGCTTCCTAAATTAGAGATGATCATTACAAATCTTAACGTATTTCTGTTTGTAAAAGTTGTTGTTTAAATGATATTATGTTAGAATGGAACTTTCCACAAACCCTGAAAAGGTTACTGAAAAGTAATGTAACAAAATAATTCACAGGTAAAATCAATACTATACAATAATGATGGAAGTCAATCAAATGTCAGATTGATTGATATTGTTTTTACTGAATCTAAGTAATTTATAAGATGAGAAATAAGTATTTACTAGGTAAGTTTACGAATAATATTTTGATGGATTTAAGATATAAATAAACACCTTAAAAAGGTACTGTTTTCACATTGCAGATTCACAGGGGATGCCCGGACCTGGACAGTGGACACTCAGTTCCTCTGGGGGTCCGGCTTCATGATCGCACCTGCCCTCAACCAGGTGAGTACCAATCTATAGGGACATTTTGAGAAAATTATCAATTAAGCATGTAAAGTGATAACGTAACCATGATCGTTTTCCTTTTTTCCACAGGGCCAGACAACTGTTGATGTGTACTTCCCCAATGCTAGATGGTTTGACTACTACACGGTGTGTATATAATGTAGATTAGAAACTTTTTGGATAGAGGAATTTCATTCATAAAGATTTTCCAGTGTTCAATGACATTTTCAACATTTGGGCGAAACGTGCCATGAAGGAGACTTGGTGTCTATGTGTTGTCAAAGAATGAATCAGAAAACAAACACATCATATCAAGATCCTATTTATTTCCACACACAAAATCTGTTTATGAGAAGGACATTTATTTATAATTTTATATGCAAATTTCAACTTAACTAAAGAAATATGCACATTCACCAAGTAATAGGTGAATTGTTTTGAAGATCACTAGGGAAAGAATCTATTAAATATATATCTTATACGGCTGGCCATCATTCATTAATGTCTTAATAAACAGCAAATTTTAAGTTTAATTCTCTCTTATGACTTTGTCATGCATTGTTAATTTTTAAAATTTTAATTCTTTGACCCTAGGGTATGGAGGTTCCAGTCCGCGGTGCCATGGAGACAGTGGATGCACCACGTGACTTTATCCCCTTGTTCGTGAGAGGAGGGACCATCATGCCCACACAGGAACCTGCTAATAATACCTACTATAGGTATGTCAAACGATCTTAATAATGTAACGTCTGGGGAAAGTCTAACTTAGTGGTTACATCATTTACAATTCTAAGTTTTTTAATTGTGGCAGATGTACATGCTGATTAGATGTTGGCCTCAATGTGTTACATTGTCTGTCTGCGATGCATATGGAGCTGGAAGGCAAAGTGAATAAGATGTTTGGAAACTGTTATTATGTTATTTCTTGTGGCTTCACAATGATGGATATTTTAATCAACCTTTTTCATAATGATAATGATTTCCTTCTAACACTCACTAAATACATTAGTAAAGGCGTACGTGTATTTCCAGTCGAACGAAGCCAATGGGTTTGATTGTTGCCCCTGATGACGCTGGGAATGCAAGGGGTGATCTGTTCTGGGATGATGGGGACAGTATAGGTATGTTTACATCCTTCATTACACGGGTCATTTGTAAGAAAAATAATTGAAAATAAATTTTAAAAATAAATAAATAAGTAATAACAAAAAAATAAAATAAAATAATTGTCCTTGTCTTCAGTTTCATGATATATGCTTCTGGTTGTAAGGTCTTTTCAATATGAATAAAAATTCTGATAAACATTTTGTTGAAAAGAAAAAAAAGAGTTTAATTTGATGAATGAATTATTTGATTGATTGAACTTTGGCAGGGTAAGAGCTCATGATTTGATTTACACATCTAACAACTGAAGTAAATGAATATATGACTTAATTGTTTATTGTAATTGAAATTTACTTATCATTTACATAGGAATATTCAATGACATATGTAAAGTGTAGTTGAAAAGATATTTCTATTTCAATTTTATTTAAACATTTATGGTATTGGCTCCAGTGAGTGAGTTATTGTTTAACACCGCTTGGACAATATTTTAGCCATTAGTGTATATTACAGTGTATAAGTCGAGTTTTTTTAGCTCTAAGTTAATTCCTTAATTCTTACATTGATTAAACATTGATGAAACTGTTCATTCAGTCTAGTTTTTTATCAATATCAAATATAACATTATTAAGACTTTTCACAAATCCATTTTCATTTCAGATACAATTGCTAACAACAAATATTATATGGCAACATTTTCTTTAAGTGGGGTAAGTATATATATTATATATTTTACCTTGTCATGTGTAAACAAAAGATAGTTCCTGACTAATGAAATGCATTCTTGATTAAATTACAACCAATAAAACCTTCCCATCAAACCAAAATGCTAAAATATGTTTTAGTTATTAATCACATCTTCATAACAAACTTGCCTCCTTTATGACAATGCAAGTAGAACAATTAAATAGATTAGTTTATGATAACATTTACTTTACAGAAAAATCTGACAATGACAATACAAACTCGTAACGACGATGTTGTGACTGGGTTGGAGATTGAAACCATAACACTGTACGGAGTTAACCAAACTCCTAATACTGTCACAGTTGCAGGAACTACAAAAAGTGATGGCGTAATCTATAGTAATAAATATAAGGTAAGAATTAATCAGTTGTACTTGCTCTAGTGTGTAAAATGGAAACTTATATAAATCAATAAGAAATGCATTTGGATAAGAACATGTTATTTATATAAATTCCTTAATTCCTTAAATATCTCCTAAATTTGTTTGCTAAGAATTTTAAATTAACATTTTAAGAAATTATTCAATATAAAAAGGCAAAATTCTTGAATATTCTTGTAATATTTGTCCTAGGTAACTGTTTTTCATGACAATTTATGCATTTTATAAATTCTTTTATTTTTTTCCTTCCAGGTTTTAAGGTTGATAAATTTGAACCTAGGATTGAATACAATTTTTACCATCACCTGGACATAAGATCATCAAATCCACCTTTGTCAATGTATCAACTTGTCTCATCTTTATGTTATATGTACATTATGGTAAGACCAACATGTCTATTACTCATTTAAGATCCATGTTTCCTCCACCATTAGATATGAATCTCCAGACCCTATCAACCCCCAAAAAGACAGTCACAAATACATTAGAGAGAGTGAACAGTGTTAATCTCAAAATACTACATAAAAAATTATATTTACATTTGAAGGCTATGGGACAAAAAGTATTAGTCATATGTCCATGTAAGTCTAATTTTGTACAAATAGCTCTATGTTAGTATATGTATGTATGATATATCCATTTTGAAGAGATAGCAACATTTTTCAACTTGCATGATTTCTTTTTTTTAACTTTTGTACCAAATAGTTGCTTTTGTTATTCAAACATTTATAATGTAGTTCAAGTGGAATATCTTTTTAATGTCCAGGTTTAGAATTAGCATTGTATTTAGATAGAGACAGTTAATTGTAGTTAGGAATTTTGAAAAGTGTAAATTTTGGATTTCATATTGCTTATAGGAGATCATCTGTCTATAAATTATGAGGACAAGTTCATAATTTCATTTAACCAGAGAGTTCCTCCTCAACCATGTAGTTTTGAATGTATTCAGAAATAAATATTTTTCTATATTTCATGACTTTGTATCTATTGATTTTTTTGGTGCATGATATTGATATTAATGGTGCGTAATATGTTCGGAAATGGGAAGGCATTGCATTTGAACCTCATCAAGCAGTGGAAGATCCAGGTATTGTGAAAGGGGCACTTATTGAAAAAGTGGGTTGGGGGTGAGTTCACCTCAGGATTACCAATTTGACAGTCGATTTTTTTTAAAATTTCTGAAAAGAGGGGGTTGAAGCCCCCTGAGGCCTTCCCCCCAAGGGCGTCCTCTAGCCTCACCCCCTCACCTCCCCAACCAACTACAAGACAAGGCTTTCAACAAATCAATATTGTCATAACACACCCTTACAGGCTGAGGTCATTAGGCCATTAAGCCCTTGTACCTCTACATGACCTGTGAAGTGTAAGCCCTTCTTGTATTACATATATTGATGATAATTCCTTTGCTATACAATATGTACATTAAGTGACACATTTATCATTTGGAACTGGATTCTTTCTTCCTGGCTGTATAATCTCCTACAAGACCAATGAAACATTAGCCTATGTTGTTTTGATTTGCTGAATGTTAATTCTTTTGTTATGCTATTATTCGATCATAAAATACACAATATGTTAACACACAACTTTCAAATAATTGATTCTTTGTTTTTGTCATTTATATTTACAACATCATCTATCGAACAGTCCATTATAAAGTTCCAGGATGGATTGAGTGAACAATTGTATTGAATAAGAAATGCATATGTATGGACAGGTTCAATATATGATGGCAAACCAGAAAGAAAAATATTCCAGCCGTATAAAAAAAAACACCTTCACTTATTCACGCTCAATTAGAGAATATTTGTTGTCATGTCTACAGATGATTTAATATTTGTCTATCCAATTTATGTTTGCAAGAAGACATAACATAAGCTTATCTTGTTTGTCTTACATAATAGAGGTGTTATTGTTAAACATTCTCAGCAGGTTCCATTTAACATTCTGATTGAGCCATCAAAACCTTGTTAGATTCTATACATGCTATCAAAACCTTTTACATTCTATACATAGACCATAAATAGATCAAATATATCTACATTTGTACATAAAATCGGTTTATAAAAGATATACATACCATTCAAAACAGAAAAATGAGAGACAAATATCTTGGAAGATAAATTAACCATATATATCAAATTTGAAAAGTAATTGAAATTGAAAAACAATGTTTGGCTGTTAAATAATATAATTCAGAGTTGGTTAAAAATAGAATACGTTTTCTCAAAATCAGATTTCTCTAAATGTATGGGCCTAAAATAACACTGATTAAAATTTATAAGGGAATTCTGTTAAGCCATCATTATTCTCTTCTTTGACGGAGCTACCTCTGTTTGGAGAGAATGGGCCATTGTATAATACACAGTGAATTGAAATATATATACACGCCATTATTTGAATGCTGAGTGGTTATGCAGGTCACAGACCAAAATTGGATATATTTTGACACTGTCTACAGCTTTTTACCGAAAACCAATGAGGCTTGTTAACTTATCTATTGGTCTTTAAATCAGGCGTAAATGGTGTGGTGTATAATTTCAAGAGTAATGGGAGTTATTTTGAGAAGATTTCTTTATTCCAATGGCACAATCTAACATAACACAGTATTTAATGCGTCTTGCATCAACACGTAAATTAATTGCATCATAAGTTGTTATTCATTGCATCATTAATACATACTGTCTTTAAAGTAATAATAAATAATAATAACTGTTATAATAACAGCTAAACTTATGACATGACGTAACTAGATATATGAACAGGCAAAGTCAAGACCATATGACATGACATAACTAGATATATGAACAGGCAAGGTCAAGACCATATGACATGACATAACTAGAGATATATGAACTGGCAAGGTCAAGACCATATGACATGACATTACTAGATATATGAACAGGCAAGGTCAAGACTATATGACATGACATAAGTAGTTATATAAGAGCGGGCAAGGTCAAGACCATATGTCATGACATAACTAGATATATGAACAGGCAAGGTCAAGACCATATGACATGACATAACTAGAGATATATGAACTGGCAAGGTCAAGACCATATGACATGACATAACTAGATATATGAACAGGCAAGGTCAAGACGATATGACATGACATAAGTAGTTATATAAGAGCGGGCAAGGTCAAGACCATATGTCATGACATAACGAGAGATAAATGAACAGGCAAAATCAAGACCTTATGACATGACATAACTAGAGATGCATGTATATGAACAGGCAAAGTCAAGACCATATGACATGACATAACCAGATAAAGGAACAAACAAAGTCAAGACCATATGACATGACAAAGCTAGATATATGAACAGGCAAGATCAAGACCTTATCACATGACATAGCTAGATATTTGAACAAGCAGGGTCAAGACCATATGACATGACACAACTAGATTTATGAACAGGCAAAGTCAAGACCATATGACATGAGGTAACTAGATATATGAACAGGCAAAATCAAGACCATATGACATGACATAGCTACATATTTACACAGGCAAAGTCAAGACCATATGACATGTCATATCTAGATATTTAAACAGGCAAAGTCAAGACCATATGACATGACAAAGCTAGATAGATGAACAGGCAAAGTCAAGACCATTCAAGTACATTCTTAATTTGAATGATTTAATGTAACGTTAGACAATGGACTGAATAAGTGGATTCAAAACACGTTGTCAGTAAAAAAAATCACAACATAGTTTTCATAAAAAGTATTAGGTTATTTGTTTGAAAATACATTACCATTTCTTGAATTACCTTGATTTATTTATACGCTGAAATCAATAATATGGCTTGTCATTTCAAAACAAATATATTATTCACCGAGCTTTAAATACCCTGCAATTAGGCGTTGAAATCATTTACGGGTTTGTAAATCACAGTGTAGACTTCTAATGTTTCGACAATAAAATACCTTTTAAACCGAGCTGTGACGCACACGATCTGTCAAACCGAATTTGTTTGCTCAACTAAGTGATATATTCCTCCAACACCAAGCAATCTGTATAAGTCATAACAAGATTTAGATAATCCTGGATTAAGATGGTAAAATACTTATCCGGATGAAATACATGGCGCCGTTATGATTTCGTCTTGAGGGTATCAACCTTGTGGTGAAATGACCAAGAAACATCTCGGTTATAATTGATTCGTCTATCGTGTGACCTGAAGCTCTTACCACTGTTCAATTCTGAAATCGATGGTATTGACATTATTCCGATGCCACCGCCTTTAATAGTTAGCATGAAAGTTTTTTACCGTTTGGAGGAAACGTCTGAAAGTCAGGGCAAGTTAAGTTCAGCCGGAACAGACGAGGCAGAATAAGACCAGGATAAGGAGCTTCTGTGTTACATAACTGGAAACCGTCAACAGTTACATCATGTGTTGGCCCTCACAACGAGACTTATACTAGTCCCCATGTGGCTTGGTCCATGTACACGGAGAACAGCGAACAGAACTTACTCGGTGTGGATTGAAGAATGATTATAAAGGACGCGGTGCCAGTGGTTTCAGGAAACGCCGTCTTGAAGCAAGTGCAGCCAATCTCCACAAAAAATGTTCCTGGGAATCTTGATCACGGGCCGCACAGACCAAGATCTTCAAAACTGGAATATATATCGGACTCTGAATTGAAGAAACCTTCTGAAATAAGGATAGCTTCGCTATCCCGCATTGGATCAAACAAATCTTCATCCTGGAACCTCAGACAAGAAAAAGTTGTGTCCCCTTCACGACCTTGCACTGCTTCAACCGTAAGATCGATTTCTTACTCCAGAGACAGAAGGAATAGTCAGAAATTATCTTCGGACCGTAAGTGTAGTTTGTCTCGACCTTTCTCGAGATTCAGTGACTATTCTGTTGATTCTCTCTATTCAAGGCTCTCTAAAAGGCCTGGGACAGCGTCAACCTTAGGATCGTGTTCCTCCTCAACCACAAAACGACCGGTTTGGACCGGTTACGACAACAAGCAAAGACGCTGTATGACGTCAAAAGACGCCATGGTGAGACTATTTGACGCCTGGCAGCCCCAGCTGACCCCCTCCTACAGATGTAGCGTGGAGTACATCCCGTCAGGACCTCTGCAGATGAAAGCCTTTATGAACGCTATGCTTCTTGACAAACAACCTTCACCTTACTTGGAGAAGTTCCGAGCAGTAGGGAGGGTGGTGGAGACTATCAACCACTTACAGCATCTTCCCAGCGTGGAGTCTTCCAGCACGGGGTCTTCAAGTTCTGTTGTGAGACAAGACAGCGTAGCAAGTTCTGTGCATTTAGCAGATACTCGTTTACTTGAACTAAAACATCCTCATAGACCAAAGTCCGGATCCTTACCTTCCGAAAGTCGCAGTATTAATACCGTTGGAATTCATGAAATAGGTAAATTGGGAAAAAGTAAATCGCACGCTCAATTCAAACTATAAATTTCGATGGATCCTTACTGTTAATTGTATCTCGATTATTCTAAATTTACCAGTAATAGTTTCATGACTGACTGCTCATGTGATATGATGTTACTGTGAATACAATTTCCTGACTTATGTCACGTCTTGGTATGCATGTGTGCGATCTTTACTTAGCGCGTATCGAACTTGTTTACATCAACATGAAGAAACCGTTTTGATAAGGGACATCTAGATAACTGTAACAAGAAGCTATGTAAGAGAAAAAAATATTAAAAGTTTACGGCTGCAAACAGAAAAATTAAGAAAGGACAAAAGGATTGTTCACAAAAAATAAATATACGATGTGTGACAGAGGCAATCGTTTCTTCTTTACTTATGGCAGCCATGTTCGCTCCTCCCTTCATAAATAACGCGTTTATCAAATCGTAGACCTTATGTATAGATTTAGTCACTTTAGAATCATATCCTTTAAGTGATCACTTGATGACGATACAGAGTTTAAATTGTGATTGCTTTAGTGTGGATGATATTTTTTATTCCTTTGTGACATACACTACAATACAGGTAGGATCGAAACTTAAAGTGCCACTCCCTGATTTTCATAACATATTTCTTACCTTTAATACGAACCTAAATGTCATATGTGGTGATATAAAATCAAAACATCTTAACTTTTCATGTCCAAAAGACAAATACTGGTTTTCCATGAAAATCTAAAAACAGCCTTATAAATGCACAGAGGTGTAGATATCACGTCCAATATACATGGATACTAGTTATATAACCTAACAAACGCTATCAACTCCTAACTGCCCTCCTGGCTAAGTCTCCAAAATTACGTTTGACTATTTGACGCGCGCCAATGTCCGGTTTTCTATCATAATTGCGACGTTCTACCTCAATATTGTCACTGTAAAAAACAAATAAGCTTTAAAAAATCTGTCTTTTGGGTAACAGTCAATACTTCGCGATCAAATGACACCATTGATTAAGTTTGGCATACATGACTCCAACAACTCACGGAGTGGTTCTTTAAAAGGTGGCAGGTGACAGTAAGCCTACTACTGATTGTGTTTATAGCAATGTTCATTTCACATAGCAATAACGACACGAATCGGAGTGGCAAAGCAATTAAATACAGGAATTAACTTACAGCCTGGTTTGGAATTTCGAAGTTCATAAATTGAGTCACACAGAGGCTTTGCTTACGATTTGACTATTTCTATAAAAAAATCTTTTTTAAAATGGACTAGAAGTTAAAAGCCCTCTCAACTGACAGTGGCCAGTGTAAATGTATGATGCTATCTACTATCCTAGCACAAAGAGAGCTTCGACATCTCTGACGTAGTCAAGCTACAGGTTATCGTTGGATAACGTAAATAATGTTTATAGGCGACTTTTAAACAACAAAATAACGCAGCACGATGGTCATATCGTCGTTTTTAAAACTCTCTTGTTTCATGTTGCCATGACTATCAAAACCTTTATAAATATGATTGATGGTATCACATTAATGGATAAATGCACAACCTTTATGTCGTTATATCAATTACATTCAATGGGTATTCTCCCCCACCTTTCCCATGACGTTACTCGGGTAATTTCTAAACACGTAACTGTTGAAGGTGTGTGTTGAGTAACCTCATTGGGTGGGGAATGTCACAGTGGCGGATCTAAGAGTAATTCGTTCAAACAGCACTACCTTTGCTTCCAGTGCATTCCGAATTATTTCTTGTAAAAGCATTCTTACAATATCATTGAACGTCCAAACAATTTGTCATACGAATCCAAAATCGCGTACTCCATCACCTGAGAGATAGCCACTAAATACCAGCTATTATTTTGTTTTTGTAGCTACGAGAGCATACCGTATTATAACTTGAACATCAAATCGCTTAGTCATACTTATCAAAACATTGCACTCGAAAGCCGGAGAGAAATCCATTAAAAACAACTATTGTTTAATGTTTTGGTAATTCTAAATCACGACGTTGAGAACCTTTGATGCCTTGAACCTTTGTTGTTCACATTTGATAATAAAGGGTTCGACTCATTGATGTATGTAGCATATCACTGATGCAACAATCCATCCGTTATCATTCCAAATACGAATGTTGTTGACATAAAGAGTAAACTTCTAATACCTCTCAAAATGCGCATTTATTATCCCTATATTCTAAATGCAACTTCTAAATGCCACCTGTCAAAGAAGTTATAAAACGTACTTTCTTGTCGACTTTCATTCTTTCCGTATGTTGCCTTTTATGAACATATAACCTGACTGAGACATCACATTTTCAGAATAATAACTTCTTTATCATGAAAATCTCCTTTTTTCACATATGCTTACATTCATCAGAGTCTGTTATTCTCTTATTTCGAAGAAGTTGTTTTTGTTTTATAATGCACAGCTAAAATACCCTTCAAAGACTTGATGTTGTTTGTCAAGATGGCTTCAATAGTTTCAAATCAAGCACACGGTGGAATCCAAGAAAAGCCGTGTCAGAGTGACCTAACAAGCGAGAGAAGACAGTGTATCTCCTCTTCCTGCTGCCCTAATCGATACATCATTAGACCGGCCTCTTCTCAGTGCTTATAACCTATCCTTGAACAATCTGGTGAAGTGTTTATTTCTAGAGGGAGGTTCTATATTTGGGGAAATCTTGATTGATAGATGCACTTATGAGATAATAAGAAGTTCTTAACTACCAAAATAGCTTTCTTTGATAATCAGAGACTATTACGGGAACAACAGTGTAATATGACTTTGAGAAAAACAACGTTATTCCCATCATTATAATCACTCGATTTTTACTAAATTTCTGCAGTTAAACACTGTTAGCATGTTGGTCGTTTCAGTTATGAACGTTACATTTTTTAATACCATCACAGACAGAAAACACGAGAATTCGTGCTAACCAATAGTTAGCGTAAAACTATGTTTACACATGTGCACATTAGAAGATACGATACAGTTCATGTTTGGATTATGAAAAAAATGTGTTTTTTAATTTAACATACCGCTATCCCTGGTGTTAAATGGAATAACTTACCAACTGAGAGACATTCTGCACTTACATTACATGTATTTAAAAGTAAATTTGAAGATGCATTTCTTGGTCATGACAACTGTTTCTAAGAAAAAAAGATATACAGCTAATATCTAAGTTGTAATTGAAAGAATGATTAAAGGAAAGTGAAGCATAATAATTTTATATACTTTTACTTTACGATGATCTTTTGTAAGTAATTTAACTGCCATACTGGCTTGGCTTGAAAGGGGCCAACGCAATTCAGCGGGACTTTCCTGTTAACAAATACACATGATTTTTACATGATTCTTTTCACACTTAATTTCAAATATGTACATAAGTTTGACATTTCAGTTGTTCAAGATTTAACAATTTGACAAGAAAAAAAGAAAACTTCGTGAAATGAGTCAATCATAGCAGTTACGAATGTGGAATGCATTACTAAGACAAAAAATTGTCGTAACTGACAACTTTTATTATGAATTATTTGTACATATACTCCTCTCCTATCAATCTATTAGTTATTTCTTAATTTTTTCATTGAATTAGCATAATACAGCACATTGGATTTCACGCAATGCTAACATTTCAAGATGGCGGATGAAAGCAGCTCGAATGGTCCATTTAAAATATCCCATAAGAAGCGTGTCATCTTTTTAGTAAAATACCATCTTATACTTCACATGATGATTTTTCTACGTGATCAATACAAATTATTGTGTTACTGAATGACGTTAGATCTTAATTTACAGGAAGATTCGCTTACGTACAATGTATTTAATATGGCTTCTAAAACTGTTTGAAGCACCCGTAAAAGAGTATCTTTCGCAACGTGATGATAAATAAATACATATACGTTCGTTCATTTCTTCCTCGAAACTATATTTTGTTCCTTAATTTAGCTTTTTTATATTTAAGAATGGTTCTTTTTAAACTAGAAGAACGCTCGTATAGGAATGCAGCTTGATAATTCTGGTTTGTCTGGACCTGATTGGATTCGACATATCTGACACTGTCTGTTTAACTATCAAAACTAAAATAATCTTAAGCTTGAATGATTTTATCAATTCCATAAGAAAATCACGTAAAGCTCAATTAACCTGTTGTACGTCTACGTTCGTTTAGAAGTCATATCACACACTTGTTCGGGTTATAATCTCTAAATATAACCTACCAGAGGAAAGATTATACTTGTCTTCGACCTTCTGGGGCTCATGTTTATGATTATCGAAGGTGAAATACATTTTAGCAATTAGTTATCGGTCGATTTTAATTTCTTGACATTTCAACGCAGCGAAAATAAATAATTTCCATTCCCAAATTCTTAAATCATTGTTTAGTCTTTCATTTGAGATCTCAGATAACACACAGGTAGAGTGCCACTTTAGAAACGGAATCCTTATCAGTTCCTTCTTACCGGAGCACAGACGCCAGACTCTGAATGTACAATATCATGTAAGTATATAAATGTAACTATATAACATAAACAAGGTCTGACACTGGTTTCCTGGCTCAGTTACCCTACATAAACTTCGTAGACAGATCCCAGTTCGCATTTCTGGTCCTATTGCAGACACGACAGTGTCAGACCTTGTTTATGTTATATAGTTACATGTATATATAATTACATGATATTGTACATTCAGAGTCTGACGCCTGTGGACCGGAGGTGGTTCTTGATTACGCTTACTTTTTATTTGGGTCCTTTGAAACGAGTTTTGTTCAGATTGAGGGGGTGCTACAAATGATTGATAGATCGTATTTACTCTTTTAGGGCCCTTTACTCCACCCCCCTACCCTGGCTGCTATTGGAGACTCGGCTCCAAAACTAGAGGAAATACAGTACTCGAGCTACGAAAGCCAATGTGCTTTTTTAATCAGAGAGAACTAACGACTCGTACATCGCCGTGTTTCTACGTTCTGCTACACAGGGGTCGTACCAGGTTCCTTGCATGTGACCTCTCACGGTCTAATGGAGCAGTTTTTAGATCAGAGACGCAGCCAAGTGCGAAAGACAGGTTCTAGCTGATTACAATGAGATTGTGTGAAATCCAATCACGTTCGGATCAAATATGAATTACAGGGAGAGCTTTGATTAAAGAACATGCCTTACCGAATGCATGTTTTAAACGTGTAAACAATATCGACCTTACAGTTAATAAAATATTATTTATTGTACGATAATCTTTCTAAATAATTTCGAGAGAACACCGCGTTATAAAACATACATCGAGAAACTCGGTATTGGGTTTTGTTAACAACTACAATAGTTTTGAATTAGATTAGATACTCATCAAAATATCATAAGTAAATTTTATTTGGTCAGCAATCACAAAACTTATTATTTTCAAAGCTTTTATTAAGAAGCTTTGATGTTTGGAATATAAAATTGTATGTTGAAATAAACTGTTATGAAAAAAAGGAAAAATTCACGAGCATAAGAAACGTCCCAACGTGATTTAAAAGAATAAATAATATATACTGCTGCCAGAGAAAGGCCACTTTGAATGTCTGTGATAGGCGCATGTTTGTCAAGAGGACAAGAAGATACTTAATTGTATTTTAATGTCTTTTCAAATACACTTTTGGTATTCAAATCGCTTTTTCCTAATGTTTTGGAGCCAGAATGTTTGTCATTTACGTTAAAGGTTATTGAAATGTAGACATTTGATCAATAAATGATGTTATCGACATGTATAACCTTTTTTACATTAATTTGTTCAAGCATCATAACTGTAGGACGCCAAAAATTACAACTAAAAAACATATTTTTGCACCTGGAAAACAAAAAAGTTAGGTAGCTCCATCATGAATTCCTATACTAACCTCTGTCCTAATGCGAACATTTTTCGGTCAAGTAATGAAGAAGCCCGATTGTAAGCAATCAAATTTAGTTGTAAGATCTAAGGTTTTCATTCGAAAAGCTTCAATGTTTTTCATGTTCTTCAGACAGAGGTTGTATAGGAACTTATGACGGAGCTAGCTGTGTTCGGAGAGAATGGGTTTTTGTATGTGTTTTTGTTTTGGTGGAGGGGGAGTTTGGGCAATAAAAGCAATGCTTAATCGATAATAGATGAAATCAAACAACTGTTTTGTGTCCACAAACTCGTCAATAATCGAAGCAAATGCTTAAATATAGCACAATGGGTTGCTTTTAATGATCATTACTCACTTGATTAACTTGTTACGCAATTACAATATTTGATCAAGCGCGGAGTTTCCTGTTACAACGTGGGTTTATGGCATGTGCGGCAATAATATTCATGGAATCTTGCCATCTGTATTGGTTTTTCTCCAGAATAAAGGCTTTTATGATCTAGAATGAAATCTGACTTGGTCCGATTGGATTTTCTTCAACTGAAGATCAGATCGGGGCCTGACTTCATAATGGGTTATCGATTAGTTTGACAGGTAGTTTATAAGGTACCGGTCACAGTAAGCTATAAGGGTAGCCAGCAGAGCTGTTGATGGAAACGTGAGGTCGGAATGCTAACAGTCATAGCTAATGACCGACCATTCACGTTCTTGCCTAAAACAAAGTCCTGATCGGATCCGTACGGTTCAGGCTAAAGGTCACCAAGGATTTACCCAATTATTTCTTCGGAGATCGTCTAAGCGGATTATCTGAATGGACGGGCGACCAGGGACAATGCCTCGTAATGGGACTCCAGTCTGAGCTGTTAGTGGTTGTAAGGTTACCGGTTAATGACTTTAAATAGAGGGTGATATCGCCTCACCTAAAAACAGTTACATATTTCAGTTATTGCAGGAGGGCGGAGATACTGAGAGCTGGGAACGGAACGCAACTGAAGCGGACGGCTTCAAATGTGGTTAAGCTGGAACTGTTATCATAACGGTTAAATTGGAACACCAATTTGAAATACATGTGAATTACGGTGACATGGTTTGAACTGCGATTCGCCGAAAGGACTGGTTCCAAGAGACTTCACTGGTACAGAGTTGATACTTCGTTGTAGCTGACGTCTGAAGAGACAGGGACAGCTGTGTCTATTAACTCGTATATGATTAAAACGGGATAGATATCTGACTACACAAGCATTAACCAAGTGTTAACCTAATAGCGAGTGGAAACTTGTGTGGAGATTTTTCTAAGGAAGTCTAATAAAGCGAGGCAAGTGAATCACTGTTTGGATTTACACATAAATCAATTTTTAGAATACTGACAGATTTCATATTGCTGTGAGCAAGTTTATATCTGGTTGAGCATATCATATTACAAATTACAAGCAATATAGTGTTTCAATATCGAATATTGTCAACGTAAACAAGTGGTGACTGTCGATGTGTTTTACCAATCAAGATATTGATCCAGAATGATACAGAAGGATATCCCAAAGCCGGTGAAGTGTGTCACGCCGGTCAACTCCCGTCCCAACTCAAGCCGGAAGTCACCATCGCTCCGTCTTCTCAGTGCAAGGAGTCGGGACTCACGGTCGAAACTCACGCCTCAGGAGAAACCGAAACTGAAGATCAGCCAAGATGCCGAACATCAGCTGACTTCAAACGAGATTCTCGTCAGGTTGTTTCAAATATGGCAGCCCCAACTGACCACATCCTACAGACCCCACGTGGACGTTGTTCCGACCCATCCGGACATCATCAGGGCCTACATCGACGCTATGCGGGTCCATAAGAGACACAACAGGGACAGATTCAAGGTAGTGGAGAGAGTTGTGGAGACGGTGAACCACCTGCATCAGACTTCACACTCTCACAGACGGGAGTCCAGGGTGTCGCTGGCTAATATCAAGTTTAACAGACAGTCTGGAGAGACCTGAGTTTCTGATGTGTGCATTCTCGGAGGAAAGTAATCTACAGAAACAATTCAACCTTGTGAATTTGTGAAGACTTGACTTGATTCTAACAAATCCACCAAACATTACATTCACATAGCTAACATACAAGTTTAACTGACAACCATATCAACACGCCGTGAAAGATAATAGCCTCAAAGTTGATCCTAAAAAGGAGTTAGAAGACGTCGGTATATTAGATTCAGGTTTATCCTTTATATCAGAATCAATATGAGGCCACAAGCAAACAGATCATAGTTATTCTGTTGTCATAAAGTTTTTCAGTTCCTGACGTATAAGGAAACAGATCGGGACCAACGGATTTGAAGATGACATGTAAGATATTTATACAGTGTGACAAGTGACATGTTTTGTGAACAATCGATGAAGTATAGTCAGTCAATGTTGAACCCACAAATTTGATTGAAGATCTGGACTATAACTATGTACATGTCATAGGTTACTCAAAGAAAATAGGTTTTAACGATATCGTTAACCTTGGCCTAGATTTTCGGAGCTCTCCTACATGACGAAGTCGGTTAAGCCAACATTAATGTATGGTACATACGACTTCCTCAGTGCTAAGATAGCTTCGAAAATAATGGTCCCCGCTTTTAGATCAATTTTGATGTCATCGGTATACCTTATTGGCAATATGCATGGATGGTGTGATACTTTTTTTTGGTTGCCACTTGCAAGTCTTATTCTAATTTAAGCACTATTATTATATGTAGGTTCATACCCGGATCATTGGGTTATTCTGTTAAGACTGAAGACATTAAGTTCACCAATGTATGTATTCTGTTATTTCCATACGCATTCCAAAGGTGATAAGAAAAGATGGAAGAAAATCTTGCATATCGCTCATCGTTGTAAATTTGTATATATTTATCATCGATTGGCTATTATTGTTTGCCCGACGTCATGAATGAAGGCATTGGAGGGTTATTGTGTTGGTAAGCCGTTTCATTTTACTTATGATAAAAAGACAATAGTCATATTTGATTCTGTATACATCAAAAAAAAATAATGAAAACATTAAACTGTCGAAAATCTTTTGTTGTTTTATCACGAATATATATATTAACTATAGCTAATTGTCGACATTTAGAGGTGTCATCTAAAAAATGATGTTGAATCGGTTTGTCTCATATGACGTATGTATAAGAAACATGCATGATTTTATATTATCCGGCTTTATACCTATTACAAAAAAACAATGTTTTTCTTTAACACGGAATTTCCACGAGGATTCAATAATGAAGTTATGTGAACTGTTCTATATAGTCACCAATAGAAATGTTATTTACTTTATAATTTTGGTAATGTGATTTTTTGAAGTTGTAAATCAAATTCAGTGTATTGATTGTAGGTTTTGTATGTATCTATTTCATATATGAATATATAACCATAATTAATCTTTAACATATTACAAGGCCTAATTTTAATATCAATAATGTGACTTTTGGAAAATGGGTATAACGTCAAAAATGCTTCACAATGAAAATATTTTGTCAAAGTCAAATATTTTGAATTGTACAAGTACATATCATACAATTTCCCACGCCAGATAACGAGATAACGTCAAATAATACGTCACTATTAAACAATGTCAATTATTTGAATACTATAGTGAACCAAATCTACGACTTAAGATTATGTACGAGGCCCACTAATGTGAAACTTGAACCTTGCGTCTATATACCTGGCGTTGTTTGACGTTATAGATGATATCTATATTGTTACGCTTGTATTATCACAACCAATGGCTGCAGGCCACATGGCAAGTCTAAATGTGTCGCCTTTTGTTTGAAGGTTAACCTATGGAGCATAAAACGACATATTTTGACAAGGAATAAATCAATCGATGGTGTACTGGTGGTTAGTGTTAATCATGCGTGGGTAAATGCGAAGTATGTCGTGGTTCACGCGTAGTTGTGCTTTAAGAATGGCCTAAAAGTGGTAAATGAAAAATCTTCACAAAAATTTTCAGTGTATCGGTTTCAACAAAATTTAATGATCTTTTATTATAAGATATTGATTATTTTTTGCGAAGAAAGCTTTAAAATCAAAACAATATTAAAAAACTGATAAAAAAGCTAATTACATTGGAAAATTTATGAAAACAATTATTCTAATATTCTAATTATTCACTAATATATATATATATATATATTCAAAGACAATAATGAATATAATACTGTATACTTGTGAACTCTTTTTCAAATATTGTGTATATATATATATATATATATACATACATACATACATACATACATATATTTATTATCACTTATAGTTTAATAAAGACAAAATAAAATTCTAATTGTCAAAAATAAAAAGAATATAGGTTTATTCACGTTTGAGGAATCAATAGGTAGTTAACTGGTTAACGTAGACCAACATATGGTCCCTGAAAAAAAGGTTTCACCAAAAATGTATTTTTCAATATTTGGTATGAAGGAATATAAAAAAGGAGTCCTGTACAATACTTAATTTCAGGCCTATGGCTGAGGCAACTAGACTTGCCAACATTTTCTTGACTTAAGAAGGCTCCTTTAATATTTTCCCATAGGGCCTGGTTGACAGACTATGGTTAACGTTTTGCTTCGTACTTTCAAGCTTTACATTGTTGATAAGTAAACGGTAGAGAAAATAAAAACTTAACTGTTAATAGAACTTTGTTAGGCTTCAGCTCTACAAAATCTAAAAGGCGGCTAGAATTGATAAGAATAAATTATAAACACCACATCACAAAAATATAAGGTATCTCATAACCGTTTGAATATATATATATTTCTGAATATCAAAAATAAATATTGATATCGTTTCCAGAGATTACCCTATTTCGATACTTCGAAAGGTTCGATCACGTGAATAATAAACTATCAAAAAAGGGAATGCAAAATTATTTTTTCAAAGAATTTATTGCTTTATGTTCAGATTTTAAATATTATGTTATATCAATAGTAAAAAAAAAGATGAAAATTCACATGTCTATAGACAAAGAGTAAGATAATACGACTCCAACCTACTTTTATATTCTGGCATGTTTTCATTAGTCAACACGATGGTGTCAAACTCAAAATTTAACATTGGCAAAATGTTTTGCATTGCATCCATTTGGCGAGGTTTAATAAGGTCGATGAAGTATATTTAGCTGAATTCTTCCCCAGACTTCCTGAAATGCGATGGCCAGTCTTGAAAGTGTCTTAGTCGTTCATTGACGTTGAAGTGCACGTCAAACGGGTTCCTCCCATCAGTGTTTTATTGGGATAAAGAGCTGGTGCTCTTGAAGGGCAATTGTAAGCATTTTATGTTAGAATTGAAAAGGTAGTGAACCATGACGTATGCTGTTAATAAAAAAGCGTATTCTTTATTGAACAATACGCTCTGTTGGTTCATATTCGGAGACATGTGAACTCTTAAAACGTCGTTTGTCAGAGGCGTAACTACCTTGTAGCACAAAAAGCGAGTGCTTACACTTTGAAATTCAATAGGAGCATTTAGTATAAACGTCATATAGTCTGGATTAAACAGTTTTTGACATTTACGTTTCTTGAATAAATGTTTCTCTAAAATATTACTTTTGCCAGTCGTCAAAACACACAGTTCTTAACGGAAAATCGATCATGTCCAACCACATGATGACTAGTTTATTGTTTATAGAAGTGTCAAAATTGTTTACATAAGTTGAGTGGCATAAGCGTCTTTCGCGTGTCTCTGACCAAACATCTGCGCCGTATTGTCAAGTTGATAAAATCACTTTGCATCAAAGTATAATCTTACAAAACATGTTTAAGAAACTTGAGTATTATGTCGATCTAAAAAGTTTATATTAGTTACCATAGATAATTTTGATGGTACCTTTACATTTGATTGGTATGATGTTTTAGTCAGTTTGGTTTACCACGTCCATTAGTTGTGCTTACAACTGAAAAGTTCCTAGTTACGCCCGTTTGTGAATTTATTTTCTAGCTATTACATTCCTCTCAACCACGACTAACTCAGATTGTGTACGCATTTTACACCATGACACAGCCTCATCCCAATCTGTTGACTGTTTGAATGAAATTATTGACAAAAATGTACACTCAAAATGTCTATGCAAAATCAAAATTTCAAAGGATACTTGTCTATTTTTGGTTATCAGTACATTAATCTCTTGCGTTTACTCTCTAAAGATGTTACTTAAGATGACTTCTAAATAACCTTTTTTTCGAAAACGCCTTTAAATGTTTATGAAAAAACCGAAAAGGTAAAAATTGTCTCGTTTTACACAGAGGCTCTTAACAATCATACAAAAATGATATTTTAAAAGAAATAATCTTTTTGTAAAAACATTTCAGCGCTTTTTTACGAGATCAAAAGATCAGAACCATCTATTCGTTTCTTTTTGAAGGGTACATGACAGATACACTATTTCACATGCTGGGCAGAAGACGTAATCTTATTGATATAATGATATAATCTAACATTTCATGTTATCTTCATCTCATCGCATTCAACGCTCCTCTGTGTGAATCTATATTGTTGATTATAGGTATGTGTTGTAAATGCTGGTATGTTGGTGACAAAACAGGTGGAGTGAAGCGAATTGTTGTTAATGTTGTAAATATCTGGAGAGGACCTTACCATGTTGGATAACTCGTGCCTAAACCTTTTCTTGCATGAATAAAATATGTTTCAATCACTTAGGGAATACATAAAGTGTTGATTAGACAACATCGATCCTAGACCTTAACCTGAAAGTTGGAAGTTAAAATGTTTTTAATTATTTACAAGTTAGTGTAGTAATTGTTTGGAAATATAAAGGGATCTCACGTAAAACAATAAAAGTTACCAATTGCAAGACACTTATTTTAAAGAAATAGAAGGATTTTCTTGAACGAACGTATACGAAGTTTGGCTAAGCGGCGTGAATCCATTCCCCAACTCGAATTATCTGAGGTATTCACACCAACATTAAGGCCGAATGCAATTTTCTCTCGATACGTGACCTTATGCTGCGCACTTGATAATGGCGTTGAGTAATGAGTGATTCTTTTATGTACTTTTTTTGTATGGATCATTAGCTGAATATACAATAAGAAAATTCTTTAACATTAACGATACAGCATTTTCTTCAGACTTCAGATTTCAAACTTCAGACTCTTTCTTCTCTTTTTATGTTAGTAAGTCTGCCCTTTTCAGTTAATAGACTATAAGACGAACAACGAGCCGAAGATTTCTTGATATCTTAGCATAGTATAAACATTATTTTTCGATTTTTTTTTATGACTTTATAGATCATATACAAGAGAAAATAAATCTAAATGAACTTACAAACTATTCGGCCTACTGATCTCAACATATACCAAACACGTTAATTTGATCATATTTAATCTTTGTGTAAATGTATTGCGAAATAATGATGAAAATTCAACCTTTCCTTCATACCATAGAAGATTTAATAGAGTTTTGAAAAAAAGGTTTGATACCAAAATCTTTTTACCCGCTTTTTCATGTAGTTATATATCGCACTACGGTACATTTTCGGCATACGAAAGTGCAGCATATTCAAACAACTTATCCAGCAATTAGTAGATATGATGACACATGATGAGATATGATGACTTAAATCTCTCTGCATATAACGATATTAATGTATCAATTTCATGATTTTCATGTATAGACACAGCCTCGTTCCCAGGTCTATTGATAAAGGCTCGATTCGAGGAGAGGCGTAGCAGCACTGTGAGGAGTTTGGTATAGACATAGACCAAAAGTAAACGTGCGGTATGCAACCAAGTCCTCGTGACTTACCTCCCTTCCTAGAGATAACCAACATGGCGACGTCCATGTGCAAATTTTGCCTTGGACGATTGTCAAGTTTTCCTATTGTTTTACGCCAAACAAAACGTATAAGATCAAATTCGTCATTTGCATCGTATAGTACACAGTCATCATCAACCGACGATGTGGAAGTAGTAATTGTTCCTGAGCCAGAAGTGGATGAATCGATCATTAACAAACTAAGAGATGTTTCTGGTTTGAAGGGCAATCTCTACCTTCGCAACCATAATAAGAAACCCAAGCTTCTCACGGAATACCAGCAAAGAATCAAATACAGAAGACGCCTTTATGGCAAATTCGGTTCATCGGCAAACTTCGATCCAAGGAAGTGTTGGCCAAGTCGGGATGAGTTACGAGAAGCGATAGAATTAGAAAAGGAATGGGAGCCCACCTTGCAAGAAATGATGGAAAATATCAAGATGAAGCGAAAAGCGCATGTAGAGTTAATGGCTAAAAGGTATATTTCCTAAAGAAAATATGTCTCTACTGTCGATTACTTTATCATATTAATCACAAATTAGATTAAAAAATGTGAGTTACCTTTGCACCTGATAAAACCTCATACAGATACAGATTTTAAAGGTGCATTCTGCCCGTAATCCTTCTATTATTTTTATTTTTGAAAGTAGTATGTTTTGCAAATCTGTAACAATGAAAGTCAAATATCAAAATCATTCTATAATGATATTCGAAAAATATTCTTTTCCCCCTTAAAAAAAAGATTGAAATAAATACAGGGATTAGGATGTAAACAGAATATGCTTATGAATATGAAATTGCAACAACAACAAAGATTTAAGTTATTTAGTTACAAGTTTTTTATCAATTGTTATCCATTTATTTGATGTCTGTTGATATATGTTTATTATCTATTATAATATTTGTTTTTATAGAATCATTAAGACAGTACCTCCATAATGTTTGCTAATTCATTTGATAACATTTTAAAGGGAAGCAACTGTGACAAAGAATATGGAGAAAATGAGTGGATGGATTGAGGAGTATCGAGAGAAACAAGTGAAAGCTTTGGAGGCGAAGAGACTGCAAGAAGAGAAGAGGGCAAGATTGTTACAAGAAGCAGAAGAGTACTTTGGATACAAGGTGGATCCTAGAGATGTAAAGTTCAAGGAAATGATGGAGAAAAAAGTAAAAGAAGAGAAGAAACTTGCAAAGCAGCAGAAGAAGCAAGAAAAGGATGCCAAATTCAAAGCAAAGCTACAAGCCCTGGCTGATGAGACACAGGAGTCTTAGACACTTACTAGAGTTTGATAGTGCTGTGACATATTGAAATGGAAAAAAATAATTATTAAAAAATCTACATTTACATTGAATGATTTGTTTAAGTCCATTTCAACTGATGGTTCCATAGAAGTCTTTAAATCTCTAATGGCAAGCGTACGCTGAGAATCTAGGTCTTCCATATGTTGCTCTAGCAATCAAGCCTATGTCGGGTCCAGGTGCACTGTTTGTCAATTATGTGAGAAGAAAGAACCCACAGCTTATAAGGGGCATAGAGTTTGATGTTTGAGTCAAAAATGTCAAAATGGTGTTATTGTCTCGAAAAGTAGTGGTTGCTTCAGAAAATCAGTATCCTGATGCTTATCAGTCCAGTATAGTGACAATAAACGGGTTAGTGCCGTGATTTGTGATGGAAAACAGTACAGTGTCGCGTGCCAGTGATTCAAACGTAATTTCAGAAACTGATTTACAGCACACACAAAGACAAACATTAGTTGATAGTGTTAAGTAGGTTATTTAAATAATATACATGTTAATTAGACACATAATTTCGAATTCTTAACATTTACAGGGCGTTTTTTCCCATTATAAGTGAAAACAAGAAAATATCATAATTTTGGCATTTTAAGGTTTAAGATGCAAGTTTAAGGTGGCAATTTTAATTCAACTCATTTCATAAGGTTTTTTGGCTCTTATTAAAGCCCATCCTGTCTCAGGGTGAGACTTGTAGCTGACATCCCACTCTTCTTACCCTGGGTGTAAACCCAAGCATAGACTTCGCGCCGTGATCTATGATTCAGCCAATCAAATACTTTTATCATGATGGTGTGCGATTAAATTTCAGCCAACCAAAGAGAGCCTCTCAAACTGCATTTGGCTTTTGATCTTCCGCTAAATGGTGACGTCCATAGATAACTAAAATCGAAAGTGTTTTAGCTGATCGATGATGGTGATAATGTCCAAGTCCAATTTTGCGATGTGTTTAGTTTATTACAGCAAATAATACATCCAGTTTTGGGGGATCGGTTTGATTTTAGAAGGGATGAGAGCCGCCATATCAAATTGCATATTCGCCTTTCAAGCGCTGTCATTGGTTGACTATTTTTACAAAGTTCGTAAGTCATAGGTCATGGCGTGAAGTTTATGCTGGGGTTCTATGTTCTATTCTATGACCTCTTGTCTAAAGATACGAGTACTTGGTTACTCAAGTACTTTTCTTTAGACCAGTGGAAGCTTTTGAGCATCATGCTAAATAAATGAGACAAACGGTATCTTATGAATTAAAAATATAATTTTAAGAAACTATAAAGAAGTCTATAGATATGAAGGATGCAAATAACATTATGATTGTAACATATTTTCAATCCTTAGTCAAAGGTCAGCAATTCAAAGATGTGGTGTCTTTGTAATGGGAAAAGTATGCACATCAGCAAAGTTTTTTAAATATTAAGATTGATAAAGAAACTTTTTAAGACTGATGACTACCTTAAAGAATGATACAAGTGCCAGGTCATGCCATATATCCAGTAATTATTTGCAGAATTTCTACTTCAAAAAGTATCTTTGATGATCAAAAATGACATTTGATTTGTCTATTGTCTTTATTCTGTATAGGAGGTTCACCATAAGATTGTAATGTTGTTGTTAAACCATATTTTTTTACATTTAATAGATTGCCTTAATAACAATGAAAACAGATAGTTGAAATAAGAATAAACATAGTATTTTAAGCAGCCCAAACATAATGTTCCAGATTTAGATATCATTGAAATTGGTGAAGAGGTTGTTTAGTTTCATCTTCATACAAAGCCAGTTGATGAAAGTTTTCTTAAAATCATTTTTATGACTTTTTTAGCAGGTAGTTTTGTAATAGATCTTTAAAAAGGAAAACATTTTGCATAACACGCATCGCATTTCCATTCATGGCAGACTAAATTTTAAAGCTTAGCAAAGATGTATGGAGATAATATCATTAAATGGTAATTGAAGCGTTCATAAAATACTAATACTTACCTCAATCAGTGCGCAACTTTATATTTTCATAAAAAGCAATATAGAAATGCCAGAGAGTAATGATGTTGATGTATATTCTAAAGAGAGTAGATAAAGATGTTTTAAATGTTTAAGAAATTTACAGGGGTCAAAAGAAAATTACTTAAAATGTTAAAATTGAAAAGGAAATTAAAGATGCTTACAAACAACGTGGTATACGGGTAAAGAAATTTTTTAATTAGTCAAAGTCGGACAAAAGGTTTGGCAAACAAATAAACGACAATGGCACATCGCCTATTGCAAAGAAAAGAATAAGCTTATGACAAAATCATCGACGCATAATGCTATAAACGTCAACAGAAAAGTACGTATACAATAAGTGAAACAGAAACGGGTATTTGAAGAGATACATTGTGAACACTAAATAAAACATAAGTAGATGGTATGGACATGGGTCAGCTTTATAACTATAATCAAGGGCGTAGGAGCGAATTTGAAAGTGGGGGGGCTTGAATTGAAATTTTGTAACCAAAAAAAAAAAGGAAAATCAATTAGGACATAATACTGAAGTCCTACGCCCCTGATAATAATAACATTAAATTCAAAAGTGGTGTGATATCAATAGATAAGGATAAGATCATCGGAAAGTACGATATAAGAGACACATTCCTACCGACATATCACATGACATGGAACAACGTCCAAAATCAAATACGTCGAAAAATGATATGCTTATCGATCTGTATAAACTATGGAGGAATTGATTCGTATAAAAACTGAGTGAATGTCAAAGGAAATTTTCAAAACATTGAAGCCATTTTCCTTTGACGAAAATATGGAAAATAATAATTAGATTCCTGAGAGGAAACCGATTTTGCATTTGCTTTGAGAAACACATGTACTTGAGTAACTGCTATTATCAACTGTATTATCTCGAAATTCAAGGTATTGCACGTTTACAGCCTTATTTTTATTTTTTTTTAATGAAAGTCGATATCAGTGCAAACATAATAATGGTGAACTGTACAATTTCAAAAGCTTGGAAAACTTTGAATAATGGCAGCCACGCATCATAATTCCCAAACAAATGTGTATAATGAGTTGCTCTAAGCGTTCTGTCATTTGGAAATTCTTTTCTTATGGGAAAATAACGAAATACCTATAATGCTAGTCATGCATAAGTATATCATAGCACAACAAAAACAATACACTCGCAGGAGACTAATACGTTAATATTTTAACCAAATTCTGAACTCAGAAATGAATTATACTAGGCTAGGTTTGATCCAAGGAGTTTAACATTCATTTATTGTAAAAAAAACCCAAACAATTCAGACATTTTGTTATCATTTCAACTATTGCAAAGATTGTCATCGATGTAACAAGAACAACTGGTAACAAGAACTATCGACGTGCCCTTGAAATGTTTCCTTATCATCTTGATAATTGAAACCAGAGACCGTCAGTAATAAATGTGACGCGTCAACTGTCTGTCATATTGATAAGATGATTGGTTACCATGGCGATTTCCTACCGACGTGCTACGGATGTTAACAGCATCAGGTGTCTATCTTCAGGTGTAACAAACCATCACCTATACTGTGGGCAGGTGAGAATGGGTTTTATCTACCGGTGGAAGACGAGAGATAAGCAAAAGATAACTTTTCTTCAGGGACATAAACCCGTGTGCATTGTATATATTGGATAAACGAGAAATGAAAAGACAAAAGGTTTATTTTGGACATTGATTTAAGTATGTAACAAAACACAAAATTCAGGCTGCTTACATGCCCCTCTTAGAGTTTGTAAGAGTGTTAGAATTGGGTAAACTGAGCAACATATATGGGTGTGTAGGCCTATTTGTTTAGGGTCACATGGACCAATCAGAGATCGGCATTCTTACATGAGGTGTGATAACAGTTTTTCTTGATTTCCTCCTATGTTCTGCAATCAATCCGAACTGATGAGGGTTTCCCAGTTATATTCAGAGCAAAAACATTACCAAAACCAAATGGAATACATGACCTCACAAACAGTTCAGCGTCTTGTTCAGCAAAAGGGGGCATTTTGCAGAAACCATTCGTGCTCATCGGGGTTACACGATTTCTATCTTGTTTTTGTATTTACGGTCATTATGAACGTTCTTTATTTCTGTTGATATTTATGCCATCGGCCTATAACAACATAGAATACCTATATATTAATAATTGAACAAACATAATGCATTTGCGTATACATCAAAACATATAAGTATTTAATTAAATTTGTTTATGTAATGGTTGAGTTTCGAAATTTCATGGCATGATAAATGTACATGGCAATTTTTCAATACATTCTTCGTTTTGATTAGACATCTTCAATGAAACGTTGGTTTGACTTTATGGCAAGATCTATGTATTGATTTCTAGTATGTGATAGTCATTATGCTAAGTAACCTTATACACCTCAGCTAAGCGAACATTGCTGTTACATCAAAGCTTTTTCAACTAAGAAATTGACATGAGCTGTTTTACTAGGCTTATGTTGATATTTTTAAAGGGATTAACTAAGTAATTACTGAAAAGTTGTTGATTTTGTAATAATTACCTTAAGACATTGTTTTCCCTAAAATAAACGCCGTTAAATACACATTCCATGTCAGTATTTTTTAAATTACAAGAGTCATTTGAAAAGCAGGGGTTTTGCAAAACGTTTCCAGGTGTATATGTATGAATAGTCACGCGTTCTTCAAGATCGGGAAAGAAACCAAATTCAAAGAAAAGGACTTTTTTTGCATATAATGATTCAATTGCGATAAATGCTAATTTAATGCATATTTTAATTCGATTCAATGTGAGAGTATTAAAAGAAAGGATTAAGTGGTGTTACGAGTAAAAACCGTGATATATTGTAAACGAAGCTAAACAGCATTCGATATGGTACACGATTTGAAGGTCTCATTATGAAAGAAAACAGAAAACCACAATGACACTTATGATGATGTTGTTACGTACATGTTACTACGTAACTCAAGTATCAAGTGTTTTGACCTAAGCCTTACATTTTTTGAGTTCTGCTATGAGATCGAAGTTTTAAGTTGCATTTCTATCGAAACTGTCAAATTTGAAATTTCCTGAACGTTGACCCCCCCCTCCCCCTCCCCCCCAAAAACACAAGTAAATGTGGTGATTATCCATATCCTTTTGTTTTTTTATATTCTGCATTTCTCTCGAAACTGCCAATATTGAAAATGCTAGGAAATTGAAAAAAACCCAAAGGCACAACTACATATACATTTCTAGGCCTTATTATTTCCGACTTCAGCTCCAGAAGTTAATTTTTTAGTTGCTATTCTACAGAAACTTCCAAAACTGACAATTCTACAAAGTGAAAACTCATAAGTACAGCTACATGTGATGGTCATTTAATATACTAGGTTTCGTCAACCTAGGCCTTATCGTTTTGCTACCGAAACGATGAAATACTGGTTTTTTTTGCCAGCATTTATCTTCGAAGCAAAATTCCTTAAATGAGTTGGAAAAGCTTGAAATTGCCCTTGATACAATATACATGTGAGGATGATGTTGGATGGAATGGTCTAGTAACACATTTAGGAAACATTTGGGCCTTTGGGCGCATGTATTTTTGTGGCCATTTTAATCATGATTTAATTTTAAGAAAACAGATTTTAACAAAGGTGTGTCTGTGGATTCGACCCAAAGGGTGGGAGTCCGAACCTTTACCTAGAGCTACATAGGTTATTTCTCTAGTCGTAATTAACCAGCGTGAACATTTTCCTTTTATCCAATCATAATTTTAAACTTTAAAAAAATAACTTATATAAAATATTCAATGTTTTGACCTTAAAATGTAGGGTTCAAGCATTTTCAAGCTAATATCCATCGTGATATTCTCAGCTTAGATTTAAATGAGAGTAGCACGTTCTTTGAAATATTTATTTATTCAAATTTTCTCAAATCCTTAGTTTATGCCAACCGTATTATCTTCAGAGTGTCAAAACATCTCATCACTCAAACTGGTAATCCATAGTCACAGAGGAAATAATCAATTATCAAGCAAAAACACTGGCGGCCATTTTCGTGTGAACACCTTTTAATCATAAGGCGTACATAGAGGGATTCCTATAGCTTAATCAATCATTGTACGTTAGTTTAAAATCTGATTCTTTTGATTAAAATAAATTGTCTAGCAATTAGAAGCATTTTGTTTTCGTCTTAATGAGATGTTTTTGTCCACCTCTAACGTGCTACTGTCCCTTTAAGTTCATTCTCTCCCAACAGAGGTAGCTCCGTCATAAATTTCTATGCAACCTCTGTCTTAATTCGAAGGTTTCTTGTGCACGAAATGTAGAACGCTGATTGGATGCAATCAAAGTTAGTTGTGCAATCAGCGACGCCGTTTCAAATGTTATCATTCAAATCGCCTAAGTTATTTCTGTAAGCTTCCCAAAGGCTATACTTTATTCGAAAATGCACCTTGCACTTTGAGTCGTCTTTACAGAACAAAAACGCCTCATTTTCCGACTGTTTCATTGCACAGCCTGTGTGATACCAAATATGCATTATGCATTCGTTGTTTTCATTGGCTGAAATATAGCCGGGTAGTTTAAGTTGCAATATTGTCCCGTCAGGGGAAAGTGCCGGAAATCTTCGAATTAAGACACAGGTTGTATAGAATTTTATGACGGAGCTACCTCTGTTGGGAGAGAATGCATTAAGTTACTACCTTACATTATATCTGTATCACTTTGTCACTTCTTAACTTTGTCTATCATTAACCTTGTGCGCTCTCTGAATAACTGCTATAATTTTCTTTCCTGAAGAGGTGTAAAGGGAAAACATTCACGGAAGTGTGTGTATATAGACTTTAAAGGCAGTACTCAAAATATCTATTCATTTAGTCCTGCTTCATGATTGTGCATTTAAATAAAAGCCTTTAATATAGTTTAGGTCCACATTAAGCAAGTCCAGATTGACTGAATACACATATATTAAATTAGGGGTCCGAAGAAAAGAATATATAGATGAAGGAACAGTCAATTACTAGTATTGAAATATTTCATAGACTGAATTTAAGTCTACTATTCATTTGGTGAGAACACTTACGGTGGCATGTTGATTTCAACTTATCATCTTGAATTTCATGATGGACATGTTGAAATTTCAACTTTCTTCTTGAATTTTCAAGATAAAATAATAAAAAAAAGATTTACCTTTGATTTCAATTACACATAAAACAAATATTGTGCACGAACATGCAAGATTAAAGAAACTTATATGGACACAAATACTTTATACAGAATACACTTAAGTATTGCATGAATTTAAGTAATGGACAAAACGTAAGACAATCGATATGCTTCAGATTGTATAACCCGAGGAAAGAAAGATAAGACCAAAACCAATGTCAATAGTATATATTTCGACCTAGATATGGAAAGGAAGGCTATGGCGAAAATAGAGCCTGAATATGCCATGAATTAATGAAAGACTACTGTTTCATCGTAAATAAAGTTTCACAGTCCCATGGCTGATATTGAAATCTGAGAGAAAGTAAGTGTAAATTTATCGAAGGATCCAAAATGACAATTGAGAAGTATAAAGATTGGGATCGTATTGGAATATCCATTATGAAATGACTTTGGCGCATTTCAATATATATATATATATATATATATTAGAAACGTTAAACGGGAGATTATAGTTGAGAAGTGGGCCGTGGAATTTGTTTTTTTTTAAGCTGTAGAACTTTTGGCATGTAGAAGTTTTGAAGGATGATAAAGGCACATCTAGGTTTCACTGAAATTACATATGTTACATTTGTTACATGTTACATAATATTTAAGCAATAAAGTGTAAAACCCAAAAAGTATGGAAGCTTAAGTTTGAATATAGCAAATGTTCCCAATTTTTGGAATATCAACATTGGAATTTATTTTTCTAACTATGCATTTAGATATTTTTATGTAGAATGGTTTTATAACTGTCTATTTCAAAATGACCCTCCCAAACCTTTCGTATTTTTTTTCATGACCCTCCCCTGGTGGCTGTATATTTTTATCTGACCCTCTCCTGAACCCCCCCCCCCCCCCCCCCCCCTTAATAAATGACCGGGTCCCTAATGCTTATAAAGGTGCATTTCCAAATCGCAATGATATACCAAAAGAACAGATTATGTGAATTATATTGGTATGAAATAAAATTTATGAGATGAGAATGGAATTCTAGCATATAAATAATTGCAGCATTAACGTCAGTTAATCAGGTCTGTTATCATATTCATAAAAATTAATATTTTTTAAAGGAAACAAGATTTTATGGAAAATAACTTCTATAGTGAAATTACACGATGTTTCGGAGCAGATGCTTACGTACGTCTTCATAAGTTAAAATTATGTCTTTAACGCAAATTTATAATGTCGCGATGCTAAGGTATTCGTATAGTATTTATGCCCTCTTTATAGAACACCTAATGGAAAACAAATACACGTTATAACGCCTATC
Organism: Phorcus lineatus; assembly: GCA_921293015.1. Taxonomy (NCBI): domain Eukaryota; kingdom Metazoa; phylum Mollusca; class Gastropoda; order Trochida; family Trochidae; genus Phorcus; species Phorcus lineatus. Next base: position 9,536,720 of record OV121083.1, read on the forward strand.
GATCGGCATCGCCTGCATACAAGAGTTATCCGCCCCTGATTGATAATGTAGGAAGGGGCCATAACACTTGCTTAGTGACAAAATGGTGGTCCAAATGCCTGTCGAAGCTTACCAGAGACCACTACAGTCGCTCAATGTTCATGTCGGCATCGGCGCAGTGGTTTGGTAGGAATTTACTTTAATTACAGGTAGGTGTGAATCAAATCGACTGACATTGCAATTAGAATTGGAGAGGGTTTGCATACTGCTTTATACGGGTGCGCGGTTTACTGTTACTCTGAGTGAAACTGTTAGTGTTATGCGTTGATCAGTATCTTGATATGCAGATTCAACCCAGAGTATTATGCTCACGTTTTGAATTTGCCTATATGCGTTATATATCATCCTTTATCTTTTTTAATACACACAGACATGTATACATGAATTAGAGTTAAAACTTGACATTGTCTGTGTTTGTGAAACATACATAAATATAGGCCATATATCATGACGTATTTCCATCAGTAATTTCGTAATCAGATTTTATTTTATATGAATTACTAGAACCTGAAGTGTTTTTCGATAAATTTGTTTTTTCAAGATTGTGATATGTCAAGCTAAGATTATTTTAAAAAATAATATTGATTTGCTTTTATCATTTTATCCGGTAGGCTACCTTTTATGAACAGCCAGCAGATGCTATAATTGTCCAAGTTTATTTGTGTACAGTATATGAATGTTTGAACATGAACAGAACCAACACTTAGCTCTTACGAGTCTGGGTATTGATATCGCATAGATCATTGCTCATTATTTCAAGGGATAACTGAAAAGAGGATGTGAGCGATGTGACAATAGAGATATTTCAAGATACGATATATAACGCAATAACTCATTACAATTGGATACAATATGATGCACTACTTTCAGGGATACGTTTAGGGATTTTTGATAAAAAGAAAGATAAACTTTTGACAAGCACCTTGAGTTTTTGGCTGAATAAACAATTTTTAAGTCAATGTTACATAGCAAGATATGGTGACTGTATGACAATACCTTTATCTTCATATTAAGGATCATGGTTTTCGATAACATATTATATCCTTACAAACTCTTAAAGTAGGCCTAGCTTGAACTGAAATTTTTTATACCTTTATTTTTGTACATTTTTTATGTAAATTCTTATCTGAAACATTGTAACTTACTTTAGTATAAAATATCATGATAATCGGATTTGTTGATTTTTCCTATTTTCCATGTACTAAAAAGTAAATCTTTTTCTAATGTTTCACGATTACTTAATATGGATAAACATTACAAATCAAATCAAATGATAACATTGATATATTTCAGTCCAGTTTTGAATAAATAAGAAAAGAAAAGAAAGGCTATATCATGTTATACAATGCTTTATAGTATCGATAGCTTCTACAGTGCCCTACCTTGAAATATTAAACAAATATTGTTGTTAACATAATGTTATTATTTGTGTAACAAAGGATAATTGAGTTATTATTTGTGTAACAAAGGTTTCATGTAAACTGCTGTTTAGTTGTGTTAACAATTTTTAGTATTATCATGAGAAACAAGGAATAACTTATTAAATAAAATTTTGCTTAATGTTGAATCATTAGAGATATATGTCAATGTTAATTATGTTTCGGAAATAAACAGCGACATTGGTACAGTGTAAACTAACTTTTCTGCAAAGTATGGCATGATATTCATACCAAAATTTTGGAGGCTAGATTTAGGTCTAACTGAATGACCGTAGGGATAGTATGTTCACCTCAGTCCATAGTCTACATGTCAGTGTGTTGCCCCCTGCTCGGTCAACTGTCCCGGCTATGAAATATTTACCTGGATATCAGACTAATGAGCTGCTTCAGGTAGAGTTATTACCTGTCCGCACCTGGATCAATACACCTTATCTCATGTTCTCAATATATATACTCAGTTGAAAAAAGTTTTGCAGTGTTTGATTTGTGCGTGACAGAAACACTTCTTCAGATACATGATCCTCAACTAAATTCAACTTTAGCTGCAGTTAAGAAATGTATGGATCGAAGTTCAGTTTGCAATGTTCAAAGTGATTATTTATTCAGTGCAGTTACACAAATACTTTGATAAATCTTCTTCCTTTAGAGGAATCAAGCTCTTTGTACTCATCAGGTGAATAAGTTTTTGACGTGAACTAGTGAACTACATACATGTATTAATCTACATGAAGCTAAATGGTGTTCTTTCTCTATTATGTAAACAATACCATCCACCAGTAGAAAATCCTTGATAACTTTTCTTGTGTACTTGGTGACCAATCTCATTAAAGTGAAATTTAAGGTATAAGTCTCACCTGTGTCATAATTCAAATCAGCCAATCAGCAACTTTGCTTCGTATACTATGCTTGCAGGCAACCTCGACTTCTGAGCAATAATGTAGTGCAGCAGTTATGATTTATTCCAATGAGATTGATCTGGTGACCAAATCATTTTATCTAATTTTATGCTTTATTTCAACAGTATTCATGTAAAAAAAATCTGACTTTATATTCTTATTTATCTTTTTGTATGAAATAAACTTGAAATTGAGCAAGCCCAAAAGTAAAAGTAAGTGTTGAATGGCAAAGTTATTTAAAAGCCTCAAAAGTTATCTGCCTTGAGGAAAAGTTACCATGGTTATATGGATGGGCCTTAATTCATACTCTGCTTATGTCAACAAATTCTGATTTCCTCAGTTTGGTCTTACATTATCTGTTTTCCACTGGTACATCAGCACCTGAAGTGTTAACAGATCCATGTAACATTTACTTACATTATCTGTTTTCCACTTGTACATCAGCACCTGAAGTGTTAACAGATCCATGTAACATTTGCTTACATTATCTGTTTTCCACCGGTACATCAGCACCTGAAGTGTTAACAGATCCATGTAACATTTACTTACATTATCTGTTTTCCACCGGTACATCAGCACCTGAAGTGTTAACAGATCCATGTAACATTTGCTTACATTATCTGTTTTCCACCGGTACATCAGCACCTGAAGTGTTAACAGATCCATGTAACATTTGCTTAAGTTGATTGTTCATACAATACATTTAAGAAATGAATTTCATCATATGGTTGTCCACACGGTTATAACGCCGGTTGCGACGCCGGTTATACAAAAGTTTATCTTACAAGTTTCAAACAGGTTATAACCGTGTGGACAACCATATGATGAAATTCATTTCTTATAAATTCAAACGTTGTATTTAAAGCGAAAATGCATTCGAAATGCAATTCTATAGCTGCTTGTCGCACTGACCTACGTACCGGTTACACCAAGACGGATCTCTACCCGTATTCAGACGCATAAACAAAATAGTTCCAAAGACTCGGTAAAAATGACACTTTTTTATTCTACAAATAATACATTTTGTGTATCAAAAAACTAACAATGATTATATTTTTGGAAAAAAGTGGAAAATGTAAAGTTTAATTTAAATAGATCAAAGTTAACAAATAACACTCGCGTATTTATACTGTCCAGAATCTAGGTGACAGTACAGCGTGTTTTGGCTAGTTCCGGCACGATATCGTATAACCTGCATTTACTGAAGGTTATTTTGTATAACCCTCAACTTTGGGTTCATTGAAATGTATACCGATCACATGACCATGTCTGATCCAATCAGAATGCAGCATATCGTTTACATCACAAAGTCTGAATTTATTCTATCCTGCAGAGCCAGTGTATTATGTGCCTTCCCATATTGTGTGCTCCCTGTACAGCCCGCATAATCAATGCTTTATTGGTGCAGATTTCTTTATGCAAAATTGCCCACTGGCAAGGTGATTGAAGTTTGATTTTCTTGGAGGAAATTGTTATGCAAATATGTGAACGTCTATCTTTTCCGTTTTATTGATTTTCTTAAAATAATGAATATCTATAATCTTCCTCAGTGTTCAATCTGGAGAAAAAAAATAAAAGGGGGATATGTGTCCCCCTTCAACCCCCACCCTAAAACACTACAAGAAACTGAGCAGGATGTGATGTTGCTGTCAATGGTGACTGGGTATTATGCAGTTAGCTTTATTTTATTTTATTTTTTTTGATTATTCATCATGGATTTGACACTGATAACAGATCATTTCCATTACTCTCATGATTATGTCGCTGGGTTTATGAAACAGAGTTTATGTAACAAATCTTTACACTGTACTTGCTGAAGTAATTAATTACTTCCAAATGATCAATGAAGGATTTGGCATAACGTATGTATAACTCAATTAGTAGGCATGACATTTGGCTTGCAAATTTAGGATTCTTATGATCTGATAGCAATCTTTCAGTGAGAAGGCAGTGCACAGTCCAAAAAATTCAGTATCACATTGAGCTTACAAATTCTAGCTTTAGATTTAGCTCATTATGTAAATCAAATCGCAGACAATATGGCAGTGCCTTATGTGATTGCTATTTATCTTTGAGGTTACATCTGGCTTTCATGTTCAGAGTTGGGTGTGGTTGTTGAATTGATTGTTAGGAATAACAATATTTTCGTAAGGTATTGTGTTTATTTGAGAGATATTAAGTTTCTGACAAGATATCGATAGTAAATTTGACACAAATATCACTTATGGGTTCATTTATTTTGTTAGTGGTTGTTAAAATTATTAGGAAATAAGGTTTTAGGATAGTGAGGCCTCTAATGATCATAAGGCTTTGTGCGTTGTTTGTCATCCATTAATGTTTTAAATTTTAAACTTCTACTCCATCTGCATGGCCTATATTTGCGCCAACCCAAATTACTTGCTAAGATAAGCCTTGCCACGTTTCCCAAACCAGGGGCGTAGGAGCGAATTTGAAAGTGGGGGGGCTTGAATTGAAATTTTGTCCCAAAATAAAAAAAAAAGAAAAAAAAAAGGAAACTTGCTGGCTGCTTATCCCATCTTATCATCAATTAGGACATAATACTGAAGTCAGTTTAATTCCTTGTTTGATTGGATGTTTTAGTTCTACCCTCAGAGTAGTTTTAGAACTACTCTCAAAGTAGTGCATAGTAACTGTTTTGTAACAATACTAGACCAGTTATTGGGAAATATGTAATAGAAAGGGGAAAATAGTCATTTTGAAAAAAAAAAACATTTCGAAAAAAAAGCCCCCCCTGTTCCTACGCCCCTGCAAACTTTTCTGTCCAGAGTGCTGCTACAGATCTTGATAGTCCAATGAAAAATCATATGGGAACTGCAACCTTTTGCCGAAGAGGGCACTGCACTCAAAACAGGAAATCTAATATTCTGACTTTAATCAAGTGCAACACAAACGAGAGTATTTGAGTTGCGAGTGTCCTGTTCAAGCACTCACAACATATTGAGCTATTTTTTATTTCTTTTTATGTCTTTGTAACACTATGCTCACATAAACATGTTTGTCTTCAACCTTATTTATAGATCAAGCTATGTCTGTTACAAATAGTTCATAAGAAATAGCATGGTCTGTTTAAAAGATCCAGTTACTCTTTTGTATTCTACATATCTTGGTTATGCTTTTTACCTTTCTATAACCTCATTATAAAAGAGTTAGTGTAATAGTGGGATTTCTCAAAATAAGACAAGGTGAATTGTGTTTAAAGTTTGAGCCGAGGTGTGGCATATCATGACAACATGTATCGAAGGTGATATTAGTACCAATACCAATAATGACTATCTATTGTTGACATCCATATATCTAACTAAGCAGAGAGGCAATATTTAGGTCGTACCACATCTTTAATAATTCAATAAAACGTTTGTCCAGTTAGATAAAGAAATGCATTTGAAGGTAGAAGTAAAATTTTCAGAAAATAATTTAAAGAGTTTTATTTCATTATTTGATAAAAGTGGAATGGAATGAATTCAATGGAATTATTTGTTACCCGGTAAGTTGTAAATCTAAATCAGGCAATTATTATGATTAATGAAATAAATTTTACCTGAAAATCTCTGAAAGCTATTATGGAATGGCTGATTTTCACGATGCATAATTCTTAGGAATGAAGAGAGATACAGCATATTCTTTATATGTGTGATATAACTACATAGCCGATATTCAATTTAACATGACAATTAATGATAAATGTAAACTGCCAACAAAGATTTTTCTCCCCTAATGAGAAGACAACTCATCATCGTCAAGGAAATACTGTGTTATTATAGTTATGAAATATTCCTTATTGATCAGGAAAAGCTGTCTTAGAGAGAATGTCGGTGTAGTTCACCTGACGCTGATCATTACTTGTGTGTTTTCAGACACTACTGCAGCGGCCGAGATGATTGGAATCTGTCTCCTGGACTAATCTATCTAGTCTTGAGAGTGAAGGATCGCTAACCATGTGGACCGGAGAAAAAGGGAATGCTCCCTGGTGATTGGTCATTAGAGATTGATTCTGGATTATAATGTTGTAATTTTATCAGGTAAAAGAAATCAAAATGTGGACCGTACACCAGTAAAACTGCTCACTGTGGTTGGATAATTTAGGTTGATTGCTCTGAACTTCCTCTGGAAAAAGCAGATGCATAATGTGATCTAAAGACTAGTAAATCTTCACAGTCATTTGAGATTCAGGCTGAAGGTATTGCACATAAGTATCCTGAACTTCATCAGGGAATATCAGATATGTTTCTGACATATCACTAAAACAGATTTGTCATTGGAGTTCCTATGCTGGATGTGTATCAGTTTGAACAAATTGTTATTTACAGTGAACTTCATCAGAAAACAAATAGTTCCAAAATGGACGTATTTGGAACAAGATGAAATTTCACCATGTTCATGGCCGAGCCATAAGTCTGTCAGATGACAATAAGCAAGCCACCCGATCAGACTCCCAGTTTTGTAATGGCATAGTGTTTGGGGACCAGCCAATCAAAGTTGGCCAAAAATTATGTGTGGAACTATCATGTGTTTCAACATGGAGTGGCGCTTTAAGAATAGGCGTGACCACAAATGATCCAAACAGGTTGACCCCAGTTGACCTTCCAAAATTTGCAGTGCCAGATTTACTTAAAAAGGAAGGTTACTGGGCAAGGGCTATTAATGAAAACTTGACAGCGTCAGGTACAAGGGTGACCTTTTATGTGACCTCTGAAGGTCATCTCCAGGTCTTCATTAATAATGAACACAAGGGGGTGTATCTGTCTCGACTGCCGACCAACAGGACGTTATGGCTGTTCCTGGATATCTATGGAAATACAAGAGCAGCCAAGTTCGTCAAACCAGGTAAGAATGATAGATCAGTTCATACATTTTTCATAAAGATATTCAGTTGTAATAAAAGTGATTAGGACTCATTACACAGTACCCCTTATCTTCTGCTCATCATAGTTTGCATTCAATCAAACAAGTTCCTTTTGTTACTCATACTTATGATTTGCCTTTTTATACACATGCCAATGATTATTAACAAGTTTGGGTTTTGAAATTTATTTTTTTTTCTTGTGGCCTAAGATCAATGTAGGCCTTGGTAATCAAATTCTTATCGTTGATAAGCGTTTCGATAAAGTTTGAGTTAGGTTCTTAACAGGATTTCAACATCATCTTCTAATGAAGGAATAAAGAAGGAGTGAAAGAAAATAAACAGACTAAATGAATAAAAAGAAAGTATACCTTATCTGATTTAAGATTATTTCGTAATTTTTCATACATTGTGTGAACCATACCTTAAAAATTTAAAGGGCTATTACCAAACATCTTATTCCAAGAAACTTTGTACCCATGGTTTCCATGATGTTGTACATGGGGTGTAGTGGTGTAACGATTCATCGATAGTATCGATGTTTGCATCGTCTACTACGCGATATGAGTGCATAGATGCAAAACATGTTTACACAATATATCAGGATATTTATATCGTGAGGGTCCACAATACATCGATGTATCGCCATAAGAGACAATATATCCCGATACTGTTAACAAAATTTGTTTCAAACAAATAACTATGAAATCTAAAAAGGTTTTCTTCTATTTCAGAGATAACAGTGTTTAGAACAGAAACAAAAAGAGAAATTATATGACATTTCTGATATGTTATATGTAATTTCACAGTGTCTCTAATTTTGTGATTTCCCTTCATGTGATATCTTTGACAATTTGGTATCAAAGATATAACATTAGTGTTCTATGTCTTATCTATAGTTCTTTCATAAGCTGTAGAGAATCGGGATACGTATTGAATCGCAACATCTGTATCGTGATGATAATCGTCTCGCAGGTTCCTTGGCAATAATTCCATGATATATCGTCTCGCCTTATACAACTAGAATCGGGATATATTGTCTCGCCACTAAGTCCAGGATACACAGGTCTAATGGGGTGCATAATGTGTCATTACCATTTATAAATGTATAAATCAACAACTAAGTCATATGAAACTGGTTTTCTCTATGAAAATGGTTTGAAGAACCGATTTTAAAAACAATATTGATAGATTTAAGATAATTAATTCACGATTGCGTAACATTATCATATGCAAGCATGACTTATTTGCATTCATGCAAAGTGCCACATGTGCATATAGATTACGCAAGCTTTAGCCCTGAGATTTACAATGCTTGATTTTTTAAAGGCAAACAATCAATGCAGCCTTCAGTCTAGTAATGAATTACCTTGCAAACAATGGTGTTTGAATTGAGCCCATTGATATACGCTTCAGATTTTGGCAGGGGTACCTGTTACTTACATGCTGTCAAATGCCAAACTCATGCATAATGGTTTCTGTTTCATGATCAGGCAGATCTATAAGTGTAAATATTAAATTTGTGCTTGAAGAGATAGGTAAACTTGAATGTCAAAATTTTAATTTTGTTTTTTAAAAACTTATGCCAATATTTTCTTAAAAATCAATCCAAGGTTGGTTTGGTCAAAGGTTAGTAAAATATGCCTAGAGCATTTGGAAAGATTGCTGTACAATATGCCTAAAAATATAAGAAAATTATTTTCAATAATTTATTAAATATACTTGTTATAAAAAGTTAAGTCATAGCATTCAAATAAACAGATGAGGACTTATATTTAATATATATATTTAAATATAGACATTATTACCAAATCAGTCCCTTGTTTAGCATGTTCTTAGTGACACTGTGTATCATGGTATCAGAAGCTTGGTAACAGCATGTAGGTAACCTAGTAAACACTTCTGTACAACAGGGTAAACTCAAGTTGTGCGTAATAAATGAGACTGGAAAGTTCATTTCATTTTTCCTTTGTTTAGCTTGGTAGAAGCAGGTGTACGCCTTAAATAGTTTCGATTTGATATTTCTTTTTTTTTTGTAGGGGTCCTTTAATTTTTCTTTGGGATTTTTCATTATAATATGGGAAAAAACAACCTCTAAGCCTAACAAAGTTCAACTTCCTACAGAATATTATTGAAATATCGTATTAATTCTAATGTATACATAATTTTTTTTATTCAATGTTAGAAATTATAAAAGTCACATACATGATTTAGGCCAACTTATTTGAATATTGTTGTAGGTATGTCTGTGCATGTCTGTTCACTCAATTTCCTTTATGAATTCAATTTTTAAATTTCAACAAAATGTCAAGATGATGTAATATTCAAAATATTTTAGATTCTTTAAAAATATCTTTTATTATTCAGCTGCTTGAACTAGAACTAGAAGATCATTGTTTTTGTATGTAGATGCAGCCAGGCCAGTTTTAAATTAATAATTCACTGGTAATCCCCATTCCTTGATTATCACTGTTTGGCTAGTGAGTATCACTGTAGCTAACACCTTGTAAATGTCAAGGATAGATTAATTAATTTCCAGTCGGGCCTGAATACCTTATCGACATTTCTGTTTCATAACCTTCTGAAGAGTTTTAGATTGGTCTGAAAGCTTTAGCATTCCAAAAAAGAAATTCTTCAAATGCTTTTCCCTACTTATTTTGAACAAGCATCATGAAATTTATTTAAACCTTACCCTTATAGAATTGCACTCGGATATTAATTTCTTAAGATTAAAATATATTTAGGTGGTGATAAGGATATTAAAATTCTTCATGAACATGAAGTTCAACATTTTCATTACTTTTAATTCCCCAAAAATATTTATAATACAATCAGTATAAGTCTTTCCTTACATTCCTAATGAAATAGAAAGCCTACCCTTATTTTTGTAGTCTTTTAGCAAGCGTGCCTTTCTATTTCTTTATAACAAGCAAATAAACTTTTTGTACTCAGTAGGAATATGATGAGCTTATAAGTATTCCTGTTCATGTCGTGCAAAGATAGATTTTGTCCAATCTTATTAACCCACATATGTTGTTGGATTATCTTTCATATCAGTGTAATAGTAGTCCCATTTTTTGCATTAATTCTTCTTTCAGGTTTAATGATGTTTTTCTTTTTATCGATAAAATAGTCTTTACAGATAAAAATTAAGCTTAAACATGATTTATAATGACCCTCATCTTTTAAAATGTAATCATAGTGAAATTATGTCAAAACAGATTTAAAATCATTCAAAGTATTTTTATTGGCTACTTGATGGTTCAACTTTCTGTTGGAATAGTTAAAGATTTATGATAAATGATAGGATAATCCTCTTAGGTAGAAATCTTCAAAGACATTTATTAGTTGAGTAGATAAGATAAGATATGTCGAAAATAGATCTTTATATTTGTAAGCATGTCATTAAGGTGTATTGATCAGGCTGTTGAGTAAATATTTTCTAGGATAACGAGTAACATGTCAGAGCATATATAGTTACAGTTTATACACAGTTAGGAACACACATAACAGCACATGGCTTAGGATTTTCAGCTTTTTTTCAACATACAGCAACATTAGGTTAAAAAAACTTGTGAAAGAATGTGCCCTGATTTAAGTTTACAGTAAACGTACAACAACAGTTATGATGTTTAAAAACCTGTTGGAAATAAAGGGTTTAAGAAGGAAGAATAGTTACAGTTTGTTAAAATGCTTGGCTTATGATTTCAATTACAGTGAACATTTAAGACAACAAAAAAACATGTCAAAGGATGACTTGCAGTAACAGCTGATACCCAGTAACAGTTCGGATATTAGAAACATGTTTTAACACATGTCAACTGATTTTGTATTACAATTTATACATAGTGCCAGTTTTGATAAAACAAAAGTGTGCAAGGATCTTGTTACATCTTCCCACATGGCCTTTACTTGCCAGCCCCAATCAGGCCCCTCTAAGTATTGAAGTAAATGCATCAAATTTGAAGAAAACAGTGCATAGTCATCTATCTACAGAAATCTTTCATAGTCCAATGAGAAATTATATGAGAAATACAACTTCTCTAAACAAGTCTTTTGGCGAGTTGGCAGCAAGGTTTAAATTGGCCAGTGATAGATACCGGTGCAACTTAATGCAATGCAGGGAAGATGATCCTGTAATGGCGACTGTGCGGCTTAACATAGGCTTTCCTTAGATAATAAAAGCAGAGAGATAATAGCTTGAAATTCATTCCTTTTATCTTCATAACTACACAAAATAAGTCTTCATTGTAAAGCAAGTGCAATATTAAGAGTTATGAACCCAAATAAATGAGCATCGATTCACAAACACATCTTCCTGTAATTCACAGCCACTGGCTGACTGTTTTCACATACTTTACAGGTCTGCATTGAACCTTCCTCGTCAACTGTGAACAATTACGGACTTCTCGCAGGTTCTTGTTGGAAATCTGAATGTAATGGGAGGTTGTTAAGTCATTATCCGTGATACTTGACAACTGTATTTCACCAGCGTTATGAAAATCAATTTTCTCTCTGAAAGTGCTGATTGATTTGTTCTTACAGTACAATCTGGTTATAATTGTACCCATTGCATCATATTTGCGTCACAGATTTAAGTTATATTTAGACAGAAAATCAAACCTTTATTCCCTTTAAAAACTTTTGATTTGTGATACTGTGTGTCAGTAATAAAAGAAAATCAAAACATCTAGCAAAAATCAAACCTTGAAGTCACGTAAAATTGAGATAGAGCAAGTCCTAAGCTAGTGATGTAAATAATTAGAAAAATTATTTGGCTTTTGTTGTTTTGAAACATTTCAACAGTTAGAGGGACATATTAACAAAGAAACGTGTTTTTTAAGCTCTGGGTATCTTCAGAAATCTGTAGGTAGAATCTGTGAAATAGAAAAGCCTCCAGACACTTGCCAGAAGGGATAAAGTAAAAAGGCACTGTTGCCATTAAAAACAAGAGTTTCAATCAAAGAAATATGTGAAACTGAGTGTTCTGAAAATAATGGTTACAATAAATATCCACTTGATTGCCATACCTGATTCCTCAATGGCAGGAGAGACTGTTAAGTATGAAAAGAGAAGAAAATAGATAATTCAGTTGTATGTGTTTCTCACTCCTATTATCAGAGGAAATATTGTAACAATGTAAAGCAGAAACAATGGCTTCAATCAAAGTGATAATATCATGAAGTTAGGTTCATATTAATAAAGTAAGGGTGATCAGATGACGTTTGATTCACCTTTCATCCTCTATCACTTGATGACTCCCCAGCCTACTCCCATCAATCCATGCCCCCCAACCCCATCCCCCCACTCCCATCAATCCAACCCCCCCCCCCCCCCCCCCCCCATCAATCCACGATCCCCACCCCTACCTCTTACAATCTACACCCCTACCTCCCATCATTCCACACCCCCTAGCCCCTACACCCCATCAATCCACGCCCTCACCCCCTACCTCCCATCAATCCATGCCCCCACCCCCTACCTCCCATCAATCCATGCCCCCACCCCCTACCTCCCATCAATCCCCCATGTCAGGTACTCATAGACTCTGGTCTAGTGCAGACAGATACCTGATTATGTTGTATTTGTCATGCTTTTATACCAAACCATCAATGTTTAATTACAATAATGGGGCTGGACAGAAGTAATGCTTTAAGGGATTATGTCCACATAATGCAGAGATTTCTCTCTGATGTGTGCTTGATATTAGCTGGGAGTTAGGGGAGTTGTATTCCATGTAATGCTGTGACATTGTGATTAACCTAACCATTTAGTCAATCATTTTACTGAGAGTCCATTTTCATCTGTGCAAGCATCATAATATTATCAGACCGTTACACAAAGTAGCAAATAAACCCGGAAGCATGCCAGGGGCCATCTTCCCACAGCCAGCTCATACCTGCATTGGATTAACATTTGATCTCTGCTTTTAGTATCTACTGTTATCTGTTATCTGTTTTAAACTCATATATCAGTCTCTTCTGGATCCTGCAATTCTGCGGTTGCAGAAAAACTTGCGGAAATAGGCTTACAATGCAGAAAATGGTATGATCCGTGGAAAAGTTATTTTAATGCAGAATGCCTGCAGAATTCATCATTTTCTGCGCAGAATTGACTCATTTTGTAAGTTGAAACTTTTTTCGATAAAACAAGAAGTATTCCTCTGTGGAATCCAGGATGGAGTGATATATTGTGAACCCATTTTCTTGCTTGAAAACTACTGTGCAACGTGAACAGAGTTTAAACATCACAATATTTCTCTCATCAAACCATTTGTAACATCAGCTCCTCTATGTAAAAATCCTCCTCTACAAAGCTCACATGTTTCACTTGCTCAGTAAGAGTGTTAGTAGCTGCACCAAATGTGCAGAAAAAAACTTGAGTGGTCATTATTTTTAGTTTCACTTTATAATAACAACTTCACTGCTGACGAGCGAAACATTGCACAAGCAGAGCTTAACTATAACTCATCTACTCTACCATGCTTCTCGACAAAGTAACTATTTCAAATCTTGAATTAGGGGAAATCTTTTCAGCTTAACATTTCTTTGAATAAGCCACCTAGTAAAACATGATTTTCAATAAAGAAAATTCTTATTGATAAGCAACTTCTTTAATCATTGAAAGCATAAGAACTGTCCGTATTAACTTGTAGAATGCCAATCAGAGACGTTAAGCAAAAGAATTGTCCTTACTGTTTATATTAACTTGTAGAATGCCAATCAGAGACATTAAGCAGAAGAATTGTCCTTACTGTTTATGTTAACTTGTAGAATGCCAATCAGAGACATTAAGCAGAAGAATTGTCCGTACTGTTCATATCTTTAATTTGTAGAATGCTGGGGAAATAAAGCATAAGAATCGTCCGTACTGTTCATATCAACTTGTAGAATGCCACTCAGAGAAGTAAAGACTGATTTGTCTAAATATTTCAGCATTCTATGTGTTAATCTATAAACATCGGAACCAGACAGAAATATTGATTAACACCCAAACAGATGACATTTAGTCTTCTTTCTCCTTGCAAGATGATTACACATTCTGTTGTTTCTCATTTGTCTCCATGTCTGATACCTGGGAATTAAGACCAACCATTGGGAGAAGCTCTCGACAGGGGTGCTGTCTCACCGAGGAAACTATTATTGTAATGCTATTTTGTATTTATTCGCATTTGTCATGTCCATCTTGAATTACTATATGATGCGAGTTACCTGTAGGGTGGCGACGGAAACACAATATTTGCTTAATATATCAGTTAATTTGTCTGTTTTTAATACATTGATAGGAAACATGAATTATTGATGAATGTATTTTGTCATTCCTAACAAAGCTTTCCTTTATAAACAGGATGTAAATGTAATAACAACTTAGGAACTCAAAATAAAAATTTTCACCCTTTAGCTTATTCCATGTGCAAAACTTTTTCATTTGTAATCAGATAAAGGAATTAATCAAGGAATGGGCACTTTCTATAGTTAAGATAATGAAATTAAGGGATTCATGGATAAGGTATTAACTAGGTTTTGACGCTTTCAAACTTTGTGCTGTTTATTTACAATTTCAATTTTCTCATGGGTTTTATCAGAGTATAAACCCACATGATTTTGCAAGGTTTCTCATGCAAGCTATTGTGATATGAAGTGAATATAAAGTCATGAAAGCCTTTTGGCTGCATAGAAATAATTAAATGTTTCTCAGGCACATTTTTTTTCAAAAGACAAGGGTGGTAGGTCTTTAGTTTTACTTTTTATTGGAACAAATATTGTTGCAAACCATGCACAAAGGTATTATAGTCATTTTTATAGATATGTATTTTTGGTTAACAAATGGTTGATTTGTTTGACCAGTAATGAAATTTCAAAAATTATTTTTTCAATGACAAAAAGTTGTTATGCGCTTAAATATAAAAGTAGTTTGTCAATGCCTGAGAACCATTTATATTTTTATTTTGCCTTATACTCGTAAAATTTTGTCATATAAATGATTAACCGGCCATTCTCTAGTTACAGAATTTGAGAATTGATAGATGCAGTTATGTAATCAGTTTATGGCCAAACACATGTAAATTGGTAGCTATTTATATGCTGAATGATTCATCCCTTGGCAATGTCTGTCTCGAGTGGATTATTGAAATTTATTGCTTGAGAGGGGAATTTATCATAATAATTCACAAGGGACAAATAAACCATTATTCGGAACTTTGAGTTTATTATTCTTTATCTTACCCAGGTCAAATTTAAGAATATTTCTGGTATCATGGAAAATAAATTCATAAAGGCGAGTCACTCAATCAGTCATTGTATTCCTGTGCGACAAACTACAATCATGTCATGGTCTTCATTTGGGTAGTCAAATGTAGTCCTTGCCAGCAATTCGTAACAGATTTATCGATGATGTATTAAGCAAGACAAAACTCATATGAATGAAATAGTAAAACACATTTTTTTCACTCACATTCAACAACCACATTTGGACACTTTATGTTTCATTATATCCCATACGGGAATAAAAAGTTTGTTTAGAAGTCTCGCTGACATGTGTATGCTCAACTCACTGAGCTATATGGAATAGAAAGTAATCCTGCAACCAATTAGATCTCCAGTTATACTTAGAAAAAACCTAATTCCCATGACCATTAGGAAAACTTTCATACCCGGCATATTTGTGCAAAGAATTTGTAAGTAAGAATATCATTTGCCATCTACTATTAACTAATCTTCCTCTGTCCTGTTGCAGATGATGCTCCAAAGGAGATCGTGGCGCGGGGTCCGGAGGCGGTGTCCGCGTACGAGAAGGCATGCTCCAGCGGCACCAAACCAGTGTTCCGCACCCGCCTCATGCTCGTGGGCAAGGACCGCGTTGGCAAGACCAGCCTCAAGAAGGCTCTCACTGGACAGAGGTGCTTAGCTTTTGATATGGACTTAATTTTATTTAGGAAATAATTTTAAAAGATTCCTTTGTCATGTATCACTGTAATATGAGCTTCCAGGACTTTGACTGTTTAAAGGCTCTGGTATTAAAACCAGTCATGATGCCAGACCCCTATAAGTTAAGTGCGTGAATATTGAAATAACAATAAAATATGAAGTTTGATGTGGTGGTTTGTTTGTAAAAAGGACTTCTCAGCTTGCCCTTTCTACACATAGTTAACTATTAGGATATGAGATGTCTCCTGAGAAAGTGAAGAGTAAATCAAGAGCATATATACATAAAGACTTGTCTATATTGAAAGATTTAGCATTGTACAAACTAGGTTAGTTTTTGTGCTTTGTTTTTGTCTTCCTGCTCTTTTGGACACAAAAAGCCTAAGGACCATATGACTTTGAATTTGACCCCAGCCTTCATTACGCCCTTGAGTTCATCTTCTTTCTTTGTACCATACAGGCACAACGAGGCTGAGGAAAGTACAGACGGAATCGACCTGTCATCATCATGTTCCTTCAACCTCACCAACCGGTCTGCGTGGCAATTGGCTATCAAGGGAGACAACTTGCCAAGAGACGACGATCACACGTCTCAAAAGAATTTAGGACTTCTTGGTAAGGATGTCTTGGGTCAATTTTCAATTATTCAGTTCAATTCAATATCTTAAAACAATTTTCTGCTCATCAGTTTTATTGAGTGGAAAGTCATCTATGCTGTCAGACTGTCTGTAGAGGAACCATTGGCTCTAAATAAATGAAAATTCTTTGTAAAATTGCCCTGGTCCATGGGGATTATCAATAATTATGGAAACATTTGAAAACATTTTTTCATTGCCCTAGAAAAGCCAAAAAGCTGAAATCATTGGAGCGGGATTGATAAAACGCTGTGGATTAATTGCCACTAGTTTGACAGGGTATGGGTTGGGTATTCTGGAAAATCAAAAGGTGATACAGTATCGATGTTCTGTTCTCAATTATTGAATTGCGCAGTGCTCTGTCATCATCAACTTTATGATGTCACATTGCAGGAGGCAGTGAGGGTCTCAAAGAGGAGTACCACAATGCGTATATATGTTATGAGTCTAGGACAATTCCCACCAGCCAATTAACACCCAGACAATTCCCACCCAGGACAAGTCCAAGGTAGGAATTGTCTGGGTGGCAATTGTCTGGTGGGAATTGTCTGGGTGGCAATTGTCCGGGTGGCAATTGTCCTCCACCCATATGTTATTCTTTATACCTACCTGTTCAATTGTCCTAAATGAGACAGTGAGGGTCTCGAGGAGGAGTACCAAAATGCGTGTGTATGTTATTCTATATACCTACCTAATCTATTGTCCTGCAGGTGGAAGTGAGGGTCTTGAGGAGGAGTACCAAAATGCGTGTGTATGTTATTCTACATACCTACCTAATCTATTGTTCTGCAGGTGGAAGTGAGGGTCTCGAGGAGGAGTACCAAAATGCGTGTTTATGTTATTCTATATACCTACCTAATCTATTGTCCTGCAGGTGGCAGTGAGGGTCTCGAGGAGGAGTACCACAAGGCGCTGGCCACCAACATTGTACAAGAACTGCTTTACCAGCAGAGACAGAAGGACTCAACTTCTAGAGGTGCTAAGGACGTTAAGACTTCAATATCATCCGCTTCTACGGGGAAAATCACAAATAAGGTTCATATTCTTTTTATTTTTTTAGATGATCATTAAAGATATTTTAACATTTCTTTTACTTATTGTTTCTCCCCTGTGCAGGACAGATTTTTTATGCTTTCAGATGCTATCATTTTGGGTTGTTTTGATCCAACTGATGTCTTGTTATTCATTTGCATACTTTCAAAGATTGAAATTCTAGGATGCATAGCAATCATGTTTTTGTTTTCAGATACCTGACAAAAGGAAACCAAGTTTAGTTCGCAGAGCAACTTCAGTGGGAATCAACCTATTTGATGAGATCAAGGATGTTCCTGCAGACGTGATTCAGGACATGCCGGACCGCGTCATCCAGCTGGTCCAGAGCATGCTCAGCGAGGATGCCAAAAGGTCATCAGATGATGACCTTGACCTTTCATCTTCTCAGAAAGGTCACAAAGCTGTGCTCAACATATGGGACTTCGCTGGTCAGGCAGTGTATTATACAACACATCAGGTGAGTCCTGTTTTTTTATATTTTTCAAGGTGTGCTCAAGCACATTATGAAGTTTTTTT
This sequence comes from Phorcus lineatus, assembly GCA_921293015.1. NCBI lineage: Eukaryota > Metazoa > Mollusca > Gastropoda > Trochida > Trochidae > Phorcus > Phorcus lineatus. Next base: position 9,555,083 of record OV121083.1, read on the forward strand.
GTTGTATACAGTTTAGATCATTGCTAATTTTTTAGGACTTTTGTGTGATTTTAATGTGAAATTATCATCAATAAAAATGCAAATTGATTTTTAAAAACATTTTTTTCATTGTTTATATTTTTATTCCAAGAATTGTTACTAAGTTGTGAGAGGGTACATCCCTTTGTACTCTTTGTCTAATATGCAAATTTACTTATCACAGATTATGCTGTGTATTGGTTGATTGTATTAAAATGGTGTAGTGGTATGATGGTGTAATGGTAAATGTAATAGGGTGTAATAGGTTGGTTTGGATCAGCTGTGAATGAAGGGTATTATTGTGTTATTGATTGCAGAGCAAAATACAGGGCACTGATAAAATTCTGTTGATCCAGGACACTCCTTGTCCACGTATGCTGAAAACATTTCTCATTTCCTGTTTGTACAAAATTGACAATCAGAGTTGCCTCCCCTTTCAGGTGTTCCTGACCTCAAGAGCGGTGTACGTGATTGTGTTCAACCTGTGTGATGACCTTAGCGGCAAGTTGCCAGAGACGATGGAAAAGGTATTTACTTTTCCTCCTCACCTGAAGCTTAGAGCTCTACTTCTTCCAGAAAGAGCATATACAGAGCTTTCGCTACTCAATCCAATCAATATATAAAAATGAACATCAATATAATGTTTTGTGACTTCTGAATTTCATCTCCAAATGATTTCAATCTGGAAACAAATTTTGATAACATTTATGTATCAGCTTAGATTTTGCCATTCGAGGAATTTATATAAGTAATGGGCGCATCCTTTATGCTAGCGTAGCATTTCCTGTTATTGCAATTTGATTAGTTATTCATATTTACTAGTATGAAGGCTAATCTTATTTGATTTGATGCACAAGTGACATCAGCTCACTTTTACATATACAAGGAAACAGTCCAGACTTAACTTTTTGTAACTTATTACTTTCTGAAAGGACTAAATCAATGAGGACTTTGTACAACCTTAGTATTGAGAAAATATCCTGACCTAAAAGTGATGAGAATCTAGTTTCTAACCATATGTAAAGTTTTTAAGACTTGACAGGAAACAATAGCTAAGCAGTGACCTCACATTAAAGTCTCCTGTAAGTTAAGCATCTTCCTAATCTTTTGTATGCATCCCAGGAGACAGAAGACAGCCTCTCAACACTGGACTACATGGACTTCTGGCTGCGCTCAATTCATGCACATGCAGCGGAGAACATGCGCAGCAGCATCGACAACACCAAGCTGTCCCCACCCATCTTCATCGTGGGCACCCACCGCGACAGCCTAGCTCTAGACCATGATCGGCAGATGGAGCTGGTTAGGACGCCCACATTTTTTTTTATTAAGAACTGGTTCCTTCTATTAACCATCCTGCTACATCAGCATGTTTGTCTCTGCCCAGCTTTATCATATACCCTTCGGCCTAAAACGCTTGTATGGCTTACAGATGGTTACTCATGGCTATATATAGCTTACATTGACATTTGTTTGATCTCTCGGTGGTGGTGCTGCTATTGCTGAATGCGAGTCATGTCATTGGCTTGCTATATTTAGCAATACGAGCGTTTTAGACGGAAGGATATCAGGGTATATGATGGAGCTAGGGGGAGACAAATATGCATATATATGTAGCAGGATGTCCATTATTTCACAAAGTTTTATCCTCCATGTTGATATAGCAGTGTATGACATTAAGCTTTCGGCTAGTAGCAAGTACTTGCTACTTGTTTAAATCACAGGGGGAAAATGACCTCTACCTGGTAGAAACAATCTTTGGTCTCCCTACCCTTTAGTGTAAGCCCCCTTAGTTATGACCAACAATTGAAAATTTAAAAAACTAGTAATAGTAGGTTTATGGGTGAAAACTTTTCTTTTAACATAATTATGAGTGTCAGTTAAAAATAGCAGGTAGCAGTTTGTTTCTCTTGTGTAAGTTATTGGGTAGTAATATGTGTTTTGAGATAGTAAATCAGCTACCTCAAAGCACTAATGTTGAACGCTGTAAAGTGCTGTGAAAATGATAAAGGCAACCAATATGTTGAACGCTGTAAAGTGCTGTGAAAATGATAAAGGCAACCAATACACTATATCTATATGGGTCATATTTTAAACCAAAAAAATTCAAAATGTTTATGTTTCGCTGTCAGGTTGCAGACAAGTTCAACCAGCTGCGAGAGTTCCTGACTGGCAAGCCGTACACCCAGCACATTGTTACACCCTTCTTCGCTGTGGAGAACAATTCCCTCAGTGCAGAGGACATGCAGGTCAGCTGGTAGTCACAACCCACGGGCAATTTAACAAGCCCACAAATCAGTTGATCAATGACCAGATGTATGAAATATCTTAGTTATGAGTTTTATGTTGTATGCATGGACTGAAAGATTGCACAATGGCCACAGTGGCAAAATGGTAACGGATCACCTAGACTAAATATCGAACAAGAATGTTAAAAAGACCATTTTTGTTTGGTTTGGATTTTGGACAAAGGACTAGCTGGTTTGGCATTTTTATACTTCTTTGCTTTGATAGTAAATAAATCTAAGATTTTTATGATACAAAAATAATACCTTCTCCAAAAAGTTACATAAATTGCGTCCACTCCACTCCAGATTGACATCCTGCGCCACCAGATCGAGCGTGTCGCAAGCCAGGAGCCCTACATGGGGGAACAGATGCCCATCAAGTGGTTACGCTTTGAGCAGGATCTCACCGAGAGGGTGGAGGCGGGCACCATGTACGCCTGGTACCATCAGGTCAGTTCTCTCTATTCATTCTACTTATCCAAATTGTAATCAGATCAGTTTCTTTATATGCTATATTTGCACTCTTACAATCAGAACAGTTTCTCTGCATACTATATTTGGCATTCTTACCATCAGATCAGTTTCTCTATATACTGTATTTGGCATTCTTACCATCAGGTCAGTTTCACTTTTCATTCTCCTTACCATTCTTACCATAAGGTTAGAGATTCTCTGTTAACTGCAGGTTTAAGGCCCTTAAGGAAGGTAGCATCGTAAAGAAGTTTAACATCTGATAAGTAGCATAGTGTTATGTTATTTTTGTTAGTTCATCAATTAAGACCGACATTGTATTTGCAATTTTCCCATAAACAGATAGAGGAAATGGCACGGAACCACAGTATCAGCGACCCCGAGGAGGTTCGGACACTTCTTGAGTTCTACCACGACCTTGGTGTCATAGTTCACTACAACAGCGGTGGCCCCACCCACAACGTCCTACGTAACACAGTCATACTGAAGCCTCAGTGGCTGGTTGACATGTTCCAAAGGATCATCACTGCTAGGACTGGGCATGACCAGGTATGTGCTATTACATTCCTCTCCTTGATGTGAGTGGTTGCCTGCGTGGGTGTTATTAATCCCTGTTGACTTATTTCATAATATATTCTGTTCAAGGTCTTTACATCATCGGGCATGTCAGAATGGTATCGTACCATTTTGGCAATGGTAAGGAGATATTTGTGCCCACATGAAATCTGCACTATTATTTTCATTGTTACGTAAAGGATATCTTGTGGTCAGTAAACGTATGACACAAAAGGAGAAGACAAAAAAGAACAAACTTACATTGTATTCAATGAATTAACCTGTAGATCCTTTTAGCATATAAGTTTTATTTGAGTGTGTACTTTGGGTCATTAGCAATGCCATACCTTTAGATTTTGGGGGCAGGTGACTTACAGCAGGTATGTTAGCTTATTTCACTTCTGTGTTGTTTTTCACAGTGGGACCTGCTGTCAGACAAGTGGGACCGACTAGAGAAGCTGGGTATCCTGGAGGAGCCCCTGCTGGACAAACTGTGGCCCGATGCAGTTGACCAGAAGTACATGCTCCTCGCCCTCATGGACAAGTTTGACCTCATCTGTCGCAGACTCCCTCCCCGCGGACAGGTTAATTTAGTTTACATAAATGAAACTCTTGCCTTTTCAAAACTAGCATCTCTCAATCACTGGCTAATTTAAGTAAAAAGTAGTTCGATTGTAGTGTCCTTATTCATGATAAGAAGTTACCTCCAGGAGATTGATGAAGTTTAGGTTTAGTGGTCTGAAGGGCTGGCAAAGAAAGATTGACAAGATGTAGCTAATGTTAGATTAATCAGAAGTTGATGCTGGTGCAATTATGCCTGGCCAGAGAATTTGTTACAATATTGCCATCCCTTGAAACTCAACTGTAAAGTTGTCTAAAGATATACCTCCAGCCATTACAAAAAGGGGTATACATCCTTTTATACAGATATTTTAATTATTGTCATTTTGACATTTCAGCAATGTTTCCTTTCACCCTTCCTGATTATTTATTTGATGCCACCAATTGGTCAAGTTATTTTTTAAAGTTCAATCAGTTGATAATATTTTTGGAAAGGCCATGTTTTGTGAGATAAATGCATTGTTTTTTTTACAAAGAAGTCCACATTTATTCCATTATGTTTGACATCGCAACTAGTTAAATCATATTTCTACATCCCCACCTGTTGCAGACCCATCGAGAAGAAACAGCAAGCTACTACGTGCCGATGAGACTGGAGAAATACCACAACCAAAGTCTGCTGTACCAGGTGTCAGAGAACACGGCCATCTTCTATCTGGACTTCAACGGCTTCCTGCCGGGTAGGTTGTTGTCAGCTTACCGAGGTATATAGCATGTTATCTTTGCTTTCTAATCTTAACATCATCTGCATGTTTATGTGGTTAATTCCAGCGTCTTTTACTTGTATGAGCGATTCGTCTTGAAGCTTTCTATCATAAATTCTACAGTCCTGAAAAATCTGTATCAAACCCTAAAACTTTGGCTGTAAAGTTCATGTGCAAAACATTCTGGGGTCTACTTCTCAGGAAAGACAACTTATTTGCAGGGGAGATTTATCAAAGAACGAAAGCATTGTTTTGTGGTTGAAAGGTTAGAGGTAAATTTCAAGGATGAAGCCTTTATTTTCTCCAGATGGATTATTTTACCGAATCCTGACACGTACGATAAGGTGGTCTCAGGATAACGGAGGTCGCGACCCCTACCTGTACAGTCGGATAGCCAAGTTCTACCTGGATGATATGCATGACTTTGTACTGGAACTGTCTTCTAGAGCCTACCATAGGATGAAGGTAATATGGGTTATTCACATCAGTCCTTTTATCCAAATGTTTACTTTCACAAGTGGTATCATCCTGTTAGCAGCAAAATATCTTCAAGAAAACAAGCCACTCTGTGTTAAGCAATGGACTCTTGTTCCAGGTGGTGGTGATCGGACTGACGGAAGTGAGTCTCACCCAGCCAGCTTACAACCCTCTCCCTGCTGCTTGTGCTAAGGTGAGCTTATCATAGCCCTGTGCAGTCCCAGAAAATTGTAATAGACATAAAACTTTACACTCACCCTGCTGATATCCAAATCATGTTTACACCTTAACTTTCACTACTTAGCCATTTTGAGTTCAAATTACAAAGATCAAGGGGAATAATCAGGGTACTCTTTCAATAAATCGTTTCATTCAACCTTTCTCATATATAAGATCACTTTTTTGTCAGGTGCGTAACTTCTTAGAGTCGACAATGGTTGACCTGAGACAACTGTGGATGAAGCGGATCGCCTACAAGATGTGCCTGTTGTGTCCTTGTGACCGAGTCTGTGAGCTTCACTCCACCTCCGGGTGTACTCTCGAGTCCTGTCAACACTTCCTGGATCTAGATGAGTGTCTGGCTAGCAAGGTGAGTCCATATAGATGCTGTGTTGTTGCGAGTGAGTCTGTGAGCTTCACTCCACCTCCGGATGTACTCTCGAGTCCTGTCAACACTTCCTGGATCTAGATGAGTGTCTGGCTAGCAAGGTGAGTCCATATAGATGCTGTGTTGTTGCGAGTGAGTCTGTGAGCTTCACTCCACCTCCGGGTGTACTCTCGAGTCCTGTCAACACTTCCTGGATCTAGATGAGTGTCTGGCTAGCAAGGTGAGTCCATATAGATGCTGTGTTGTTGCGAGTGAGTCTGTGAGCTTCACTCCACCTCCGGATGTACTCTCGAGTCCTGTCAACACTTCCTGGATCTAGATGAGTGTCTGGCTAGCAAGGTGAGTCCATATAGATGCTGTGTTGTTGCGAGTGAGTCTGTGAGCTTCACTCCACCTCCGGATGTACTCTCGAGTCCTGTCAACACTTCCTGGATCTAGATGAGTGTCTGGCTAGCAAGGTGAGTCCATATAGATGCTGTGTTGTTGCGAGTGAGTCTGTGAGCTTCACTCCACCTCCGGATGTACTCTCGAGTCCTGTCAACACTTCCTGGATCTAGATGAGTGTCTGGCTAGCAAGGTGAGTCCATATAGATGCTGTGTTGTTGCGAGTGAGTCTGTGAGCTTCAATCCACCTCCGGGTGTACTCTCGAGTCCTGTCAACAGTTTCCATTGTCTGACTAGACGAGGTTTGTTGATATCTTATTTTCTTGAATACAACCTTTGTCTTTAATGGAATAGCAAAATTCTAGGGTTGTATTCGATGAAATGTGCATGGTGCATGCTGAGAACTTAAGGTACTTAATTAGAAGGAACATCCTAGTTATGGCTAGGTGCCTTGTCTGTGGGTGCAATTTTAAATCCAAGAATTAGTAATGTTACAGAAAATGTAATCCAAAATATAAGTATGTCACATTGGTTCATAATCTAAATAGAATGTGTTTCTGAGTAGTAGTGTCATATGATCTACATGAACAACGTAATCATTTTTCAGATTGTATGCTGTGAACATAGAAGAGTGAAAACTGCTGATATAAGGAAATGCTTTCCACAACCTAAAACAAGTAAGCAATCCTGAATACCTGTCAGAATTATTTTTCTTGTACAAATGGTCAAACTTGTAACCAGGAATACTGTACCAATACTAGTCCTATATCAAGAAGTTCTGACAACATTGATTCAAAACCTAATAAAATACACCCTTCTTAATTCATCATTAAATCCCAAAATGTGCACTTTTTGAAGACTCTTTGACAATGGACTTGAGATGCTTATTGGCTGTTAACTAATATTTATATGAAAATTGGGGAATATAATTCAAAATGTGGATCATTCTCTCATCACCAAGAAGGTCAGGATTTATTTCTGACATTATAAGATAGGGGTTGTTGCTTTTTGATTGGTTCTCAGCTTCCTGTGGATAGTAAAAAGCTGTAACTTGTGATGAACTGTGAATACTGGGTGCATTTCCTGAATTTTTAATGTAACTTCACCTTAAACAGGATGTATTTTCATCATTGTCATAATCAGTATCGCTTTGTCGTTGTTGTTGTTTTTATTACTGTTTGAATCCTACCTCTAGGTATGCCAGAGCCGATCCTCCCGACCCTGAGCCTGGAGGACGGGGGAGGGAATATAGAGAAGAACATCCCCAACCTGCCTGTGTGGATGAAGGGGGCCGCCAAGCTTCTCAACTGTGGTCCTGAGGACCAGGACTGGACTGCACTTGCTAAACTCATGGGTAGGAGCAGAAATCATACTTGATAATGCCTCTAGTAGGGCACAAAAACTTGCCCTTTCTCAAAAATAGTTTTTCTGGGGTGTTTGAGAGTTAGATACAGGATGCCTGTTGCAAAAAAATTAACTAGCAAACACAGGGCTCATAAACTTGCATTTTGTTGGTGTAAAACAATAAATATGAATCTCAAATTCGATATATAAAAAAAAACCATTTAGTATAATTTTGTTTATATGTTATTCGGTTTGATAAAATGTAATGGTTACAGTTCAGTTAATAGTTCAATAAAAAAGGAAATAAACCAGAATGGGCCACTGGTAATTATAGGATACAATATGTCATGATACTTCCGGACCAACAAGTGAGGTGGTATCTTTACTAGATTATTTATCCTTTGATTGTAATTCCAGTAATTAAGTCATCTAGGGGAAGAGTTAGTATGAAATAACTGAACTTCCCTGGCTAGGTTTAACTCAGGCCAGTCTCAAGCACTGCCTAATTCAAGCCTTGCTGCATTTCTAACATTTTCTGTTCCAACTCTTTAGCCTCCCGCAGCTGAACTTGATAGTCTTATCAGAAATCTCCCTGAGAATGGTACATCACCAAGAAGGCTCTGCTCTCAAAATGAATGGTAGTGGAATGGTTCAAGGCTTATTCAGATGGAGAGAATTTAATTTTGAGGAAGCTGGAAGTTAATTAGAAAAAAACCTTACTTCTTGTAATTGTATTTGGTATGCAGGGTACAAACAGACTCGTATTGACGAGATCAACGAGGACCTAAACCCATCCCTGGCGCTGCTGGCGGACTGGGTGCTGACCAGCGGGAACACCTCACTCTCTGTCGACCTCATGATGGTCTTCCTGGAGCAGATCAAGCGTGACGACATCGTGGCTGTCGTCCAGAAGGCTAAAGGTGAGTTTGATTTAGTGCAGTTGTTCACACTAAACAATGCAACAAAGCTGTTGGCTTTGAGTTTGTATCTCATTATCATATGTGGTCAGTAATTTGTTGAAATATTTTGAGGCATTGTAAAATTTATATTTTGTTTCAAATGTGTGCTAGCTCTTAATGAAGCAATATACGGGGATTTCTCTTAGAAATTGTTGCTCATTTTCATTTCAGATGTTGTTTTTCAGTGGCCATATTTAACTAAAATTTGTGATGTAATAAAAATAATTATCCCCCTTTAACTGCATTATGAAAACCTTTCTGATTCAGGGATGAAGGTCATGATTCATCAGAGACACAGACAAACTGAACTGAATTATATCTTATATACTGTATCTGTGTACTGGTTCAATTCTGTCATACATCAAAACAAGCTAAGTGAAGGGATAAAGGAAATGTCCTTTTTTATTGATAATTCACAAGTGTCCTTTCTCAAAGCTTCTTTTCCTTAAGTGGAGTACAAGCCACTTCCTGGGTTATTTGATATAGTAATGTTGTAACAAACCTCTCTTGTTTGATGTCTTTTGTTATGATGTACTTGGAATTTATTCTTTGTAGTTCTAAATTCTTGACTGTTTCACCAAACTTCGAAGGGCATTTAGAAGATATACATAAGAAAGACAAGATTTTCTGGATCACAACTTCTATATTGTTAAATTCACAATGTTTCAGAGGATATGCTGATTCCTTACACTTATCCAACCTGATGAAGGAATATATTCCAAAACGTCATGAATTTCACAATAAAAAAGTTGTTGTATAGAAAATTCACAATTTTGAAAAAAATAGCTCAAGAAGTAAGTTAGCATTCTGTTTTAGTACTTGCCCATTTAGATCGATCATATTTTCTGTATATATCCATGAACCACAAAAAGGTAATAAATTTGTTTTTAAGAATTCTGAATAAAAAGCTTATTGTAGCAGCACTAGGTAAATTGTCATGTTATCAATAAACACTGTTGTGATGACAAACATGCAGAAAACTAGTTTGATGTTTCCATATAAATATTATGCGCTATGAGCAGACACTGAGTGCCTGGAGTTTATGCGCTATATAAATTTACTTTATTATTATATTATTATCATTATTATTATTATTACACTGCGTTGACATAGGTTTGTAAGAAATTATTTCCTTTTTGTCTGACAGTCTTCAAATTTTCCTCTTCCAGAGAGTGACTCGGACCTGCCCCAGATCTTCCTGAGCTACCAGTGGGACACCCAGGACGAGGTGCAGACACTCAGGGGTCGGCTCGAGAAGGCCGGCTACACTTGCTGGATGGACATCGGTCAGATGGGGGGCGGCGACCAGCTCAACACCAAGATAGACGAGGGTGTCCGCAACTGTGTGGTCAGTTTAAAAATTGACTTTGATAAATTTGCTTGATATCTGTGGTCAGTTGAGGAATTAACCATAACAAATGTCCTTAATATCTGTGGTCAGTTGAAGAATTGATCGTGAAAAAGTATCCTCAATATTTGGTGGTACGTAGTACACACTGACACTTTAGTTGCAATCGGGTGCTGATGTCAATATCCTTCACAAGCTTTCAACTTGTATTGCTGCTAGGGGCAGTTTCACCAATTTGTTTAGACTACTGTGATTGGTTAGTTGCTAGAAGGGGTGTTGTCCTCTCAAAACGTTGCATTTTGGAATAAAAATTACAGGATCTATTGGGATAATTTTACAAATTTCTTAGTAAAAACTTTGTTGTTGTTTAGCCAGTTTGGAATACATAAGATGATACAACCATGGTCATTCACATTATCACGAGCATGTCAGATTTGATCTAAAATATGCTGGACTCTTTTTGTACATGGTGACAAGGTTTTAGTAAAGTTTATCTATTTGATGTGCTAGATATATTATGAGTCTTCATTTCAAATACTAACTTACAATTGATCAGGTGTTTGTTGCGTGCATCACTCCGAAGTACGTTGTGTCCCACCACTGTAACCGGGAACTGGCCCTGGCAGACATCCTCAAGAAACCAATCATCCCTGTCATGTTCGAACCAGTCATGTGGCCGCCGCCCGGTGGCATGTCAGTCATTCTCTCACAACTAGTCTACATCAACATGAAAGGTAGGATTACTAGTCCAATATCAAGAACCTTACCATGGTGTAGAAATACTAGTCCTCTCCGAAGATCTTAACCCTGTTGTACCAATGCTAGTCCTATGTCGAGAACCTTACCATGGTGTAGGATGACTAGTCCTATTGAAGATCTTAACTACGTTTTACTAATGCTAGTCCTATGTCAGGAACCTTACCATGGTGTAGGATGACTAGTCTAATTTGAAGATCTTAACCTTGGTGTAGTAATTCAGTTTGATCATGTGAAATGAGAATGCCTATAGCTTTGTAAAGAAATAAAGCCTCTTTATCCAAACCTCCTCCTGTAGGTGTTGGTGGTCATGGCGGCAGTGGTATCCACGCAGACCTGGAGGAGAAGCACCGCGAGGTCCTCAACCGTCTCCTCCTCTACACAATGCCATCGATCCAGCCCTGCATCGACTCAACCGTGACCAACACCGACATCAGCAAGCATCCCCCAGACCTCTGCAGCGAGTCCATGTACAACACCAGCCTCAGTTCCCTCACCGAGCCCGACGTGGCCATTCTTCAGGAGGTGTTCCCCCCTCCCTCTCCCCCTCCAGTGGCAAGGATAAGAGCTCCTGAACCCTCAAGCAGATCAGCTGCCCCAGTGGAACAAGTGCATGTGACTAAATGTGCTGTGTGTGTCATACTCTAACGATGGTTGTGATAGTCCTATATGGTATATAATACTAGGCCTCATGTTTAGAGGCATTTTCTGCAACTGTGATATTTTAATATTTACTTTTGGTACTGGAAGTTTTGTCAGAACAAAGGCGCAGATGGAAGATCGTTATGAAATGTGAAGTGTATGTTGATGTAGAATATGGAATATTCAAGGAAGTTTTACCAAGAATATCCAATATGACTGTGATATTTTCTGTTTGGAACAAATAAAAGTGAAGGTGTATTTTAGTTGGAAACATTAAGTTATTTGTCAAAATAGTCCTTTTTATCTGTGATGTACCATATCTGCAACAAATCAATAATCCCTTGTGACGTATGTAAAGCTGAGTTTGCTTAGCTTTAGATGAATGAGGACTCCTTCTCTGTGATATATGACCATGTAAATTGCAAGCAATCACATGCTTCATTGATGTCTTTAGTTTCTCAAGCCTTTGCTAGGTTCTGTGAATCATTTCCAAATAATTATTGGCGTAAACATTCCCTCTAGGATGAGCTGTGCCCTTCTTTCCGTCCCATGGACGTGACTGCTGTAGTCTTGATAAAAATAAAAATATATAAAAAACTTCTATACATAATTACCTGTGGTGGTATGCAGCTACCCTCTTCCCCCTGGAGTTATCTCCCCTTTGACATAAGATTGCAAAAGATTTCTATAGGAAGAAGTTAGTAAATCTCATTCTCTCCCAAGTCATATATTTCAACATAATTGCTGTTTTGATCAGGGCCGTGTTTCGCTGTTAATTTAAAGTTCTATAGCAATTGAAATCTTTGACATGGATACCATCCTTACTTCTATCCAATCAAATTGTTTTTCATCTTAAATAAAAACTTTGTCTGGTCTGAAAAATGTGCTAATATGAGACTGTTCTTTTTCACAATTTCAAACTGAGTGAGTGCTCATTTTGAAACAATTGCTAATTATACACTAACTTTGATTGCAAACAATCATGATTCTCTGTTACTAGCCGAGAAAGGATTTAGATTATAACAGCTGCATGAGTATGAATAATGGGATCAACAGTAAAAAGATATTATGTGAGAGGGTTTGTTAAGTTGATCTGCCATTCTCCTTCTTGAAATGCTGCTTGAAACTAACATGGCATAGTCTTTTGGTGAACTCTGTAATTGCCTGTGCTTTCTCCAACAAAGTTGTTACATCAAAGAAATGATAGATATATTGATTTCAAACCTCGTTAGGGATATATAGGTGTCTAAAATTGAGTAACAGAAAATGTTCTGAAACTGGGACACAATTCCAGGTTCTTATTTTCTGAAGGTTAAATAATCCAATGCCTGTATTTTAGTGATGTTTGATATATCTCATTTCTATTTATCAGCTGTAATACAGACCGAATGCAGCTTGAATCTGACCGTCTCAAGGAAGATTTTGCATAAGAAAAATAATAATATTTGCTCATTGCTTCGGAATGAGTTTTGTTAAGCATACATCATCTATATCTTTGTTTTTTTGTGAAAATATTCACTTTGCAAATCTAAGGTCTGTAAATTTATCTTAAAATGTTTTATGTTATATTAATATCTATATGGCATATTTGCAAACATCTATTGCCTGTTTGAAAGGTTTCCACACTTAGATTAGATAAAGAACGTTTTCTCAGCACTTCTACACTATACATTCAATAGGCCTTAATGCTATGAGAGTTTGCATGATTTGAATCGTAAATTACATTTTTCTCCAATAAAAAAAAATAGGGGGGAGGGGGACTTTAATGGGCACTGTCCGTGTACTACACATTATATAAAACCTAAAAATATTGTACCAGTTGATGGGGATATAGCATGACCATATCAGCTGCTTGCGTGGTAATGAAAAGGGATATTTGAATGTTGGATTAATATTAAGAATCCTTACTATGTGTCAATAGGACAGGAAGACATCAAACAAACCTGACAGGGGCCTACATAGCTCTGAATGTCAGTGAAGTTTATGACTTGTACTGCTTCATGCTGTTACTAAATAAATGAATGTCCAAAAGAATTAAGATTTTGCCACCTAGAAATTACATTTCATTCACTGAGCTTGCCAAACGCAATGAATCCAAGGTTAGGATCTGAATATTTAATGAGTTTAAGCTTTTTCTTAAGATTTTGATGCTTCTATGATATGTTTTGTGGGTGGATTGATTTCGTAACTGGACTTACGGTTCTAGAAGGAAAAAAAGAAATGTTTTGAAAGTGCTTTTTTGTGTTGTGTGATTTTAGCTTCAAGCTTGAATTTGGTGCTATATTAGATAAATATTTATGGACCAGATCTTCACCACTGTAACTCTGGTTGGAAACTGTTGGTGCGTTCGATTAGACAACACTGGACAACACGAGTGTAAATTTTGCGCATGCGCTCTGGTACCGCTCGAGTCCAGTAAATAAAACGTCAAGTGTTGTTTACATAGTGACGCAAGATGGCCTTCCGGCGTTGCAATCAAATTAAAAGTATCTCCTTTGATCACCAATTCTATCATAAAACTGGGAAAAATAAAAAAATCAATTCCTTTGGTGCGCAGATATTCATAATTGATAATATTTTATTTATTTTCAGTCCTTAAGCAAACGATTGACAAAAAAATTTAATGTTATGCTGCTCTTTTTAAAATGATGACAACTACACTTTGACAAATCTAACATGTGCTGTACATAAACTTTAAAACTTATAAATAAAACTGCACTAACTTGTTCAATGTAACTGATGCAGTGTGATATAACTAGATTTACTAGATTTACCTTCATGTAATCAACAATGAACATTATTTGTTCCAATGTAATTTAAAAAAGAGCAAAATATCACATTTCTTCATTGTCAACTCACTTTTCCAAATATTTGGACGCCATGTTTACACCCGCTCACTCCTCGTCTGACTAAGAGTAAATTCCCGTGACCCGTGTTTGACACTAGTGTTCTGCACAAGACGTTTTTTTAATCAAGTGTGGAACACGAGTCACAGGTGTTGTCTAATCGAACGCACCCACAGTGTATCATACTAATCAAGGTTAAGATCCAAATCTCATTATTAGAGTAAACCAAGTTTTTATTGAATTGTCTTAATGTTAACTATTGTTAGTGTTATTAAATATATACATGTTATTTAACATACAAAGGGGTCATTGGGTGGTACGTGTACCTTCTTTGTTTTTCAGCGTTCATCTATTTTAGCTGTCGTGGTTAAGAAACAAGCACTGAAGGTACGTCAACTCATCTTTTGGACCAATAAATCATTCATATATAATGGACATTGATGAATTATCTGAAGTTCAACATTATGATGATATGAGATTATATTTTGAGAAACCAAACTCAACGAGTCTTCATAGGAACCTAAAGAAAGTACATTTCGCACTCAAACTCAATCTCAACACTGATTTTATGTTTGAGTCCATGAACAATTGATACTTTAAAAAGAAATTTAAGATAAAATTGCTTTGAAGTCAGTGTATTAGTTTGTGCATTGAAGTATGATATTTATTTATGCACTGATAAGGGTTCAAAGGTAATCTGGGAACAGTTTTGTGTCTCAAATGTAATTATTTTTTCACTACACATTTCTTTATTTACATATGTGGTTTTAGTCATACTCACAGATTTGTTTTAAATATCATCGGATATCTGTTTTTCAAACCATTTCATCTGTAGTTACATGTTTTCTGCTATATTTATTGAAAGTAATTTCAAAATTATCAAACAACCTCAGCCAATGATACTTGTAAAATGATGGGATTACTTGTAAGAAGGATAATATGTGGAAAAGTTTGCTGGATCCTTTTCTTCAAGGTTCACTTTGGGCTGGGATACTTAAATGTTACAGCTAAATGTTTGTATTATGACCACAAGTTTAGTGCTTGGCAATCTTTTTGTTTGAAGACCCAAGGTATTAGGGTAACTGCTCATGCTCTGTCACTCTAGACTGTGTCCTTATTTGTCTCTTCTCCTTCACTGAGAATAATTATTAGAATCTTGATTCCGAAACTTTTTTTTCAAAAGTTATCTTGAAATAGAATCATATTTCAAAGCATTTATATTATTTACACTGAAACTATGTTTCATTTTTTGTATAGAATCTCTATGATAGGGCATATCTGGTACCTAGATTTTTGTTACTTAATTTATTCTAGACCTATATGTATCTAGACCACATGTCATTTTTTTTTTACAAGTTGCAACAATATTGCTGATTAACAGCTGACAATGCTCAAGAGACACTAAGCATTAACGCAGTCACTCCAACTATATCTAAGTGATGAAGCAATGGTGATGTTATATAACATATGTTGTGACATTCCCTGTGTCTGAAACACAATGCTTAGGCTAAATTAAAAAATGAAATGTTTCATGGGCATTGGCGCATCACTTTAATATGTGTGCTATTGTTTAGAAAAATATATTTTGAATTATCGCATAGCTATAATTCTCAACCAAATCATCCATTTGTAAATCCAAAATAAATGTCCGAAAAAACAATTATTATACAGTTGTGTATGCTGTGAACACTTTTTTCTTATGACAAAAAAAATGTTTTTCCTCCTGCATGATTATTTTATAAAATGTAAAAATAAAGACCTACCGTCCTCATCACTTTTGAACAAAATGTGCCCAAGAAACATTTATTTATTTTTATGCAGCCTAAGATGTATCAGAAGCAGAGTATCAAAACTTAAGAAACTTTGGATATGTTCAATTTCTCATCATTAATGATTTCTATAAATGACCATCTAAATATTTTATTTTTGTAGAAATTTTTATGTATCCAAAAGTAGCATTCATTTTAGCATACCCAGGTATATATAAACATTAACATCATATACATATCACCAAACAATTATTTTAGGTCTTTCTTATCTAAGATCTTCATTATGTTAGAGAAATGAATCTCACTATTCTATAATTCAAATCTTAATATCAGGAGATGGGGTTATTTGTAAATTGTAATAATGGCCAAAAGTGAAAAGTGTTATTGTGAGAATATGGAATGTTCACCATAGAGAAGCTACCGTATGTGAAATCTAAACTAAATGATAGGTATACAAAGTATTCTAAGTGCATGTATTTATGGTGACTTTGAGTAAATTAACTTTCCCTGGTTTCTAGAATATAATACTGATTCCTTTTCTCCGATCTTTGAGGCTTTATAACTAAGTAAGAAGACTTGTTTATACAGTGCAACAGTATTACACTATTGATATAAATTGTGTTACATTTGTACAATGTCATTACCATGAAGATATAGCCACCGGGAGCAACAACTGCTATCTCAAGATGTCCATGTCAATAAAATAAATAGGGCATATACTGTACAGGTTTATGAATACTTATGAATGTAGCTCTCATGCAGGCTTTGAAAAAGGAAAATCTGTTAAAGTTATGATTGATAGTTTATTTTATAAGTGTAAGACCTTTGAAATGTATATTATATACTGCAATTGAATTTTAACTATCAAATCATTCATGTATTATATTTTGTTACACATCATATGACATCTGTATACCATTTGATATGAAAAGTATTAATGTTAATATGTGCAGTGTTAATGATGTTCTTATACATTCACTATAGATGAATGTTCTAGTGCTTGTAGTGTGGTCAGGATTAGGGAAATGCTTACATGAGATAATGAAATTTAAGAACAAACTTATCAAATAAATTAAATTAATTTCGTAAAATTCTTAATATGTTGCATATTTCTGTTCAAGTGTTGTGCTCTCATCAAAATTTAGAAAGGTTTTATTCATTTTCTTTTATCATCGTTTCTTGTTATGTCCTATAGTTTATTAAACAGACCAATATTCACTTACTGTGTAGGATGAATGTTTATTTTATTTAACTGTTTTATGTTTGTATCTACAATATACATCTGCTGTAAATTAAATGTACATTTGCCAGTTGTTTTGTAAATATGCAGGAAATAAAGCCAACATGATATAAAAAAAATTCTTTTCTTCCTAAATCAATTCTATTGCATATCCGAATAGTGTTCATAAAGAAAACAAGTCTCCAGTGATCAACTGAACCATGCTCAATGTTAGACAGGCTTTGGAGTATGGATGAAGTGGAACAGTTGCTTATACTGGTATCTTTATTAGCTCTATCTTTTCTAGAATTTTCTAATTTGTTTCATGGATATAAGAACCAACTTCCCCAGCAAGGTGTAACTCCACCAGTCTCAATTACTGTCATACTTAAGCCTTGCTGAAGTTCACCATCATTACTGTGCAAGCTCTTCAGTCTGATGTGTCTGAACTTGTTTGTCCCATCTGAAACTTCAACTCCATGCGTTGACCAACACCAACTGAGTCGGCCCTACATTGTTACTCCTTGAATCAGGTAAACTAAATTTTTTGTCTTCCCTTGAAATTGGTGAAGTCAGTGGTGTGCAGGTAATCTGAGCCCTATGTTGTTATTCCTTGAATCAGGTAAACCTACTTTGTCATCCCTTGAAATTGGTGAAGTCAGTGTTTTGCGGGTAAAGTGAGCATTACGTTCTTATATATTGCTTGAATCAAGTGTCAGGGTTACTTTTTAAGTCTGTGCATGCAAAACCATACTTTTCAGGTTGCAGGTGGCAACAATTGCACAGAGGTAAGCCTGTCCCACCTTTGATTATGAGACTCATTGATTGAATCTCCTGTAAAACCAGGTTGCAATACATTGGGCAATGCAGTTAGGTTTGTGGACAATTATACATCATTATTCGCTTCAAGATGCAACAACAAAAGATCATATAGACACCATATCTAGATTCTGCATGTGACATTACATAGTTGTCAACTGACCGAAAACATTATAAACAAACAAATAACAGAAACATGAAGTTGGCAATTAAAGAATTTTATTTGAAATAGTAGCTTGTTCTCGCAGCATGGAACCCTGGGTAGGAGGGGAAATGATATCACAAAGTTAGTACATGATTTAGTGTAGATGGCAGTAGGTCTCTGTGAACCTCGTGTCGCCGCTACGTAAACCCAGAAACCAGGTCTGAAGCATCAATGATCCGCTGGCAGAACTTGACACGTGTGCAATGCATGGGAAGTCAGTGTACACATTCCATTTCTAAACAACTTTAAAATTTACATTAACAGTTAAAAATCGTAAACATAACTTTCTCGATTAAAAATTAACAATTTCACAAAACTGAAAATGTAAACTGACTTCCCTCTCTAAATCTATTAGAATAACCTGAACGAATGCTGATCGTCCGAGATTTAATAAATACTAACATTAACGATTCAATTGTTATGAATAGGTGAAGAGATGAATGACAGTTTCCTGTCAAAAGTGAACAGCAAGATATGTCATAATGGCAGCAAAAATACTGACATTTAGTTGTCTCAAGACATAATGTATTAAACTATAAATATCTCCATCCCTCTCATCTGGCAACATGTGAGCGAACAGCTCTTGTAAAATAGCTCCACTTTAATTATGCATAATACCATCCCTTCAATCTAGGAGGTTTTCCATAGAAATTATACCCGAATAATCAAAGACGTTTTGGTGCAACAACTTCTTAAAGTGCGTTTAAAAAATATATTGAAAAAGCCAAATATAAATAATGAAAAAGATATGTTTGAAAAATATCCTTGAATATTGTTTTATTTTTAAATTTTAAATTTCTTTGTCTTAATTCCCCAAAAGATTTCCAGTACTAGTGAGCTGCCTGATTCCAACAATTTAGGCCTGGGACGTTTGAACATGATTTGAAAACAACCTCGTCAAAGTAATAATTTAAAATAAATAATTCTCTAACAAATCTGGGGGTATCCGTTTCGGATATATATCTATACACACCTTCTGCAACAGTCGTTCCCCCGAACTATATTAATATCACAGAGTTTGGGCATTGTCAATATTAACTTGTCTAGGATTTCTCATGTTACCAATGGGCAGTCAAATATTCAACACTGTTAAAACAATCCAACAGACGTTTTGTTATTAGACATTAGTTTGCAATGATATGGACAGTGTTATTTCATGATTTTAAAATTGATATTTTCTTTTTGGCATTGTAATTTAGAACCTATCAGAAGTTTGACTTTTGAATATTTTAATTTCTAATTTTGAATCAAATTTAAAAAAACAAAGATTTTGGAAATTTTGTTATAGAAGAATTAAGCCTTCCGGCTGGTACAAATACTTAGTTTCTTGAAAAATCAATGTCGAGGAATTGAAATAATGAAAATATCACAGTTGTTATTTCAATGATTGATCAAGTCATGGGAGCAGCTGAGGATATTGTCAATTGTTGATTAATCAAAATGCCCCAAATATGCAAAAATCACATATACAAAGAACTATTGTACTAGACAATTCACTAGTCTTCAAGTGGGTCTTCGGCCATTTTGACATTTTCATAGTCTGTTTCTACAAATGTCTTGTCTCTATGACAGCATGAGCAAACGAGAGTTACCTCCCTTTGCCCACAGAGTCAATCACAATAACAGAATATCTTTCTATCGCCATGGCGAACAGAGAACATCACATGGAGATCATTCAACCTTCTAGAAGTAAACAGGAGTGTCTGAGTCCCATCAATAGCAGTAGATCGAACCATGGGAGTGAGGAAATGTCTGTCGCTTTTTGAGGGTTTTCGTTGCAAGCTCTTTAGTCTCTCACACAACTGCTGTCATCCCTGAGTGAATTTCACGTGCAACTGAAGACGTAGCTTGCGTTCTAGCCTGTCTGAGTATCAACCAATGCACAGATATATAGCTTAGCTGTTGACTGGTCAACCAATCTGAGCCATATGCTGATCAACCAACAAGGCCATTGACTGACCAACCAATCATGGCTGATGACTGGTCAACCAATCACTGCTGTCAGCTGATAACATAAGTCATGACTATGGATGGGGTGTTGTTAACATGTCTGTATTGTCATGGCCATGAGTCAAACAACCAATACACAGAATTTCAGCTGTTGATGGATTGTTACTTATTATTGCGTCCACCGCAGTTTAGACACAGAGTGTTCAACTACAGGACACAGGAAGTCACTCATTTCTTGTCAATCCCTCGTTGATCCGAGGCTGGATCTTCTGGAATCACACGCATAACGACCGGAGACCCGACAGGGCGTTCATGCTCCTTTTCCTCGTCAATCTCAAACTGAAACTTGGCGCCGTCAGGATCGTCCTTGTCGTCAGTCTTATTGCTACAGAAGCTGGAAGATGGGGAGATGGGAATCATCGACTGGTACCAGTCCCGGTTGTCCTCAAGTGTGTCGAGGATGTCCTGAGCGTCTGGGTATACGAGATCCGCCCATGTCTCCCACAGCGGGTGCACAATGTAGTCGATGAAGCCCACCTGAAATACAAACAGAGGAAAGTAAGTATCTTGAACAATCATGTTGATTAATCAATAATTGTTGACAGGTATCTGACAATATTAGAAATATAACTCAAAATGTACAAGGTCCTAATTCAATTCATCTTGAATGAAAAGGAACTTGTCAACAAATACCTGACTTAACTTAAAATAATTGCAATGTATCAGTCAGTGTTCTACCTCAGGTAAACACAATTTTAGCTCCAGTAAGACACTCTTTTCTAGTGATGTATTTTTCACTCAACTTATCAAAACATCAATGTGTCTTTTCAAAGATTTTGGGCTAAAGTATTGTATTGTTATGGACATTTTCAATGAAAACTTTATTGTGAAGCACATACCTGAGTCTTCTCGACGGTGGCGGTGTGTCGGTCACACATAGCACTGATATCAAGACCCTGCTCCCGTTCTTTGTCACCCTGCCGGAAGAACTCGTTCATGATGCGGTCCACCCACACCTTGTACAGTTCAAGCGGCTTGGTGGGGTTGCTCAGATCTGAGCAGTGAACCATGTTTTGTAGAACCTACACAGGAGAGAGATAATATTGAGGAAATGTCATTTGAAATAAATTGTAAGATCTAATTTGGATCCTAAAGAATACAAATCTGAAAGGTAGGTAAGGAAGGATCTGAGGACCATCTTTTTAAGCGCATGAAAGAGATGACCTACAGGAGGTGTAGTTGAAGATAAAGTGTAAGAACTGCAGGAGACCTAATGGAAACATGTCTGATTTCTCCAGTTTCAGTTTCAGTCATATTTAAGAAAATTTAATTGCCTCCTCAGTCTTCCACAGTTGATTCTATAGTCACAGGAACAACTAACAGGAAATCATCTGAAGACTTAGAAGGGAGGTAATTCAGAACTGATACTTAGAGCAAACTGGGAGATTCTTGACCATGTCATGTCATGTTGAGGTCAAGTATAGAACAACAACCAACACGATGGTTTGAGTTGAGTCTGAAACTCACAAGTCTGTGAGACACGTACCTGTATCCTATCGGTGTAGTTGTCCAGTAGCAACACCCCTGATCCAGCAACCTTTTTTGTCTCAACCATTGTCTTCAAGTCAGCCAGCAGACTCATGTGTTTGGACATGTCCGTAGCAAGCACCTGCAATCATCATCATCCCATCATCATAATTGTCAGCATCCGTTACATAATATCAAGTCATATCTCTAAGACATTACAGTGGAAAACAAATGAACTTTTTATTGAAACAATTCAATTTCTGATTCAAACAAAAAAATCAGAAGATGAAAGAAAAAGACTTACCATGTCAATTACCATCTTGCGCAGTGTCTGTCTCTGTTTCTTGCCGAGGTTGGCGAATATATCACAGTTGTCTTCCTGGAGGAGTTTGAACGCCACGGCAAGGTGATGGTTCTCCAGAACAGACTCGTCATTGTACATCAGCGCCAACTCAGAACCTGCGGACACAGAGTTATACATAGTGAAGGGTGGAGCATGGGACAAGTTGGTTAGAGATACATTCAATGATTGTTGCACCGAGATTTGGATTGATAGGTTGTCGAGGGGGGTACTGGCAGTGTACAGGATGGACGGACGGACGGATGGATGCAGGCCGGGTTGGACGGATTGAAGGATGAAGGGTCAGATGGACTGGATGGATGAATGCATAAATAACAAGTGCTTGTTTCATGGACAGTGGAACCGATGGATGAAGGAGTTAATAATGATTTGATGGTTGGTTAATGTAGATGGATTATTTTTGGTTTATTTTATAAATGTTTTGGAGATTATGGATGGATGGCAGACAGTATACAAGAGTTGTGATAGAAAATATTTCAAATATTATCTAATAAGTGAAAATCCAGCAAACAAGCTAAACCAAGAATGTTTGTTTCACTAACGATGAATGAATGACCTTGAAGATACCAAAACAACAAATAGCAGGACCAAATTCCTGTGGTCTCATTTCAGCCACATCAAAGCAACCACTTGTCTGTCTGTTTGAAACCAAAACCACAACAAATTAGATCTGGCTGGGAAAAGAAGATGCAAACATCTGGAGTCTGTTCCATAGCACCACCCGACAAATACACCAGATAGATAGATACACAGAGTACTGATAGACCATTCCTCTCCCAGCAGGTGGAGCGCCATTAGACTCAGCACTTGGCAGACTCAGCAAACAAACATGGCCGCTAGGTTAAATGTGGATCTATCCAACTGAGCAAGATCTGCTTGCCCTTTCTCTGACCTTAACACCCTCATCCAAAGTCTCCATTTTGCTCTACATCTGCCAATCATCTCCACCCACATATAACATTTTACAAATTATTTCTCAAAACTTTTGTTTACCCTTTTCAATTACCACAAACTACCACTCCGATTCCTTATACTTATCTCTCTCCTCATACCTCAGCCCCTCTCCTACTAGCTGACACCTAAACCCCACCAAATAACCTCACCCCGTTGCCCTCATGACCCCCAATTGTGAACCTACGTCACAAGCATCGTTAGCGTCACTGAAGACATACACAATCTGCAGTTACTCCCCATTGCGATACTATATCAAGCTCCCCACCACCTTCCATGCGATATTTTCAGACACTTCACCGCATTGTTTGTCCAAGATTGTAAACATAGCTACGAGACAATACCCTTATAGTTTCTATTGTTTATCAGCCTAAATTGTTGATAATCACACCCATTCACCAAAGGAGAGCCAATTAGCTGAACCTGGATATCTTCAAGTGGAACATCAAGTGAAAACTGCCAATCAGACTGACTTAATCTAATTAACCTGAATATTACAATCGCATTTGTTAGAACCTTCATTCTGATTTCATTTAGATTTTTGGTAAATGAGTTGGAAGTAGGTTATGATGTGAGTGTTCATGGAAACGGATACAGTGAGCACATTTACCTATGTTAACTGATGGGAAATGTGGTACATGTGTATGGATGAAATGTGACATCTGTACAATGAGAATGAAATGGGATAGGTTCTCATGACTTAAATACTAAATATTCCAATGTCATGTTCGAAGCAAATGTATAGATGGTAAGTTAACAAATGACTTTTAATACAATAAAAAAATATATCAGTTTGTTTTCATAAAACCCCCAGTTGGCAATACTTCTTTTAGTAGCCTCAAAGGTAACGGATTTTGGTATGCATTTTCAAGCTATATTGATATAGATGTATGTAGTAGACAGATAATTAATACTTACTGGTGTTGACTAAATACTGGTTAGTGAAGCCAGGATGATCCACATCGTGAATCGCACACGCATATATAGCTGCTAAAATCTCCAAGTCTGTAAACACATTCTGAAAATGAAGAAATAAAAATAAAATATTTTTAAACAAAAAAATCTAAAAACAGTTTAAATCTAAAAATCTAGTTTCTCTCACATCATAATAACCAAATCTAAATCTTTTTATTATAACAAAAAAGGTCTGTGTTTTTCAATATAAGGCATCTTAACTGCATAGGATAGAAATTAATGTTTAGTATCTAGAATGAAATTTTAAGATTTTGAAAGAATTTGAAAAATTAAAACAAAATAAATAAACTAAATAAAAAATGTTGAGCCCCTGAGATCTCTTCACTTGTAGCAAGTTTTCTAGTATTAATATAAGTTTGCTTTAAATTTTATTTGAGAAAAATGTCTGGATTTACATTAGTATGAAGAATATGCAGCCAAATGGGCTACAGTGCTATAAACTGGAGGAGTGCACAGACCGAAATCATACTGTGTGCAATTCTTATGTAAAATCAATATAATTTTAGAAGTTTGTTCTTCAAACAAAATTTTTACTTATCCCATTTAGGAAAATGAGACGAAATAGATAATAACACTGCATGAAGATCCTGCAGGCCTACTGGGAAACAGTTCAAAACATTTCTTGGAATGTCTGGCACCGACTTATGTTCTGTAACCTGATCCCATAGCAATCTATACATTAGATATCAACTAACATACTGTTCCACGGAGATCATGACAAACATGATGAAATGCTGAATCATTGATAAATATAGCATATGGTTCATTGCCCCCTCAGTGTAGGTATATGTAAGTAAAATACATGTTCAAAGAATGTACAAGTTGAAGCAACATCTGCAGAACAGATCAAACTTTAACTTGACAAGTTCTGATGCCATAGTTCTGAGAATTTGTAATTCATGAAATACATGTGACGTAGCATGGAAACAATTTACGCAGCAAAACTATTATAATGAATGTAAAACGTAGTCAGCTTGTCGAAAACTATAAACAAAAATTTGCTTTTTCATACTAATGAGATGTTCATTGTTTACTGACGTAAATTCATCAAAACATCTGCATAAGCCAAATCTGTTTTTGTAGAGCAACTACCGTTTTCCTTAAGGATTATTTACGTCAGACAAATGAAGCTTTTCTACTTTTCCTAAGCTGACACACTGTAGAGGATGGAACAAGCGCATTTCATGTTCTACCCCCTGCCATGATGCCACGATGGCGGCGCATTTCACCGATCCTCCATTGAGAAAAAGTGGAAATAATGTCAGTGCATCAAGGTGTTAGCTAGAGAATGAGTTCATTCTCAAACAAAATGCCAGAGAATACAAGAAGCCTGTCTTTCTAACCTGAGAGAATGTTAGAAATTAGTTATAAGAAGTTATTTGGAAATTAAGTTCTTAGCAATTTATTTTTTCAAACCAAATGTCAGGTAAATGTTACCTATGTCATTGACGTCATCGCCAGATCTAGGATTACCATTGCCAGATCTCATGTTATCTTTACCAAATCTAATGTTATCTTTACCAAAGGCCATAGGAAGGAAAAGGATGTTTCAATGAAAAAGAACACTAGAATTACAACAAAATATCATATGATACCATTGTCTAGAAAACAAAGATCTCATGACTTATCATCACCAACGGCGCCATGAGTGGGTGGGGATTATATGGAAGAGAGGGGAATTACACCTTATGTGTGAGGTTATCATGAACCCCTGGACAAGTGTGGGCAAGGTCATTGTAAAGAGACAATAGGAGAGAAGTAATAAAAGAACTAATGGAAGAACTTATAGCATATCAGGTTATCACATAGCAAGGTGCCAACGGTGGGCGGGGTATATCATGTAGAGTCTGAATGGACAAAGGAGGGGACAATTCTATAGATTATCAGGAGAGTTGGCGCCAATAGTTGATAATGACATCATTGTTGGTTTTGGCAGCTAACTAAGGGTGTGATAAACACAATGGTTTCTTGTACCATAGACTTGTAAACAGCAGGATTACATAAAGGCAACGTGTTGTCATGGAAAAACATTTTGACATTTGATTTGCTGATGTAAACATGTGTCTGCTGTCTCATATTGGAAATCATTCATACACCAGCATATGGCGGCAAGGTCTTTAACAAGTCAATGACATCTGTTACATAATATCAATGTCCCTTGAATATGTAAACATGTTATATACTAGTTACAATATCAGACAATTTTCTTGAAAGATCTATAATTCAACTTTTTTAGTACAATTGTTGTTTATACATAATGTTAAGAAATGGTTAATGACTCCAAACAGTTTTAAAAAATTACCTGTAATGTTTTTGGCAATATTTTAACTAAGACGTTGATACAAATTTTACAATTCTTTTGTTTTACATGTTTAAGGTATTAATCTTTTATATGAGCGCATGCACCACCGTATGGATTTTGGGCACTATAGAAATAGCCATTAGTATTGAATTATTTATTTATTCAAGTTCAAATAACTAATGCACAAAAAGGAATATTTTTTTTGGTTTTAAACGCTTGTCTTTTCTGGCCACCTTCATACTAACTATCAATATAGACTAAAGGTATACTGACTTCAAGTGCAAAGCAGAGAGTACCTCACACAATAAATGGACGTCATCTCCTCTCATTTAAAATCCTTGGATTATTTTTTGTCTCGTCATATACGAAGTACAATAGACTACTTGTATACTCACTTCGAGTGCAAGAGCGCTGAGTAGGACGTAAGTAGATAAATGGACAACATTTCCTCTCATTTAAAATCCTTGGATTATTTTTGACTAGTCACGTACAAAGTGTACATACTAATTGTATACTTCCTTCGAGTATGGGATAGGTAAGTAGGACTTGATAAATAGATAAATGGCCAACATTGACCCTAATTATTAAATCCTTGGATTAATTTTTGACGGGTCACATACAAAGTACATTAGACTAATTGTATACTCACTTCGAGTGCGGGAGCGCTGAGTAGGACGTGAGTAGACTGGACGACGTCTGAGGCGTGTATGGAGTTGTGGTAGGGAGTCTTGCGGTGGTAGTGGTCTTCCAGGTGCATCAGGTAGGTGACTAGGGTGTGAGACGCGATCTTGAACGTCTTGCACAGATCTCGCTCCTACAGGGGCGGAAAGTAGGATTAATTATAACAACAAATAGATTCCACCAAAACCCAAAATAGCTTTTATAAAATTTTTAAGAGTCAGTTGATGTGTTCATTATCGCTAATGTCAGGGTTCTGGGGCCCTGAAGTATGATTTATTGAATGAATGTCAGGGATGAAAAGGGATCTATCAGGGATAACCGAAGTCAATATAGAAAATCAATAGCATTTCATAAATGATTTAAATACTATGCTATTATTTCAGTTTAATTAACCCCTTCACTCCTAGGAAACCAGACACATATACATTTCAGAGCTTGATTTCAGGCCTGTAGGGCTGAAAGGGTTAAAGATCTTTGGAATATTCATTCACTTCTCATCGAACATATCTACTCACCTGAAATATCCTAAATGTAATGGCTGTTAGAGGTCGAAGGTTTGAGTATTCTGCTATCTTGAAAATATCAACTCCCCATTTGTCAATATCATTCAAATACTGAAAGAGAAAGAGAAATACAGTTAAACATGCATCTAATCCAAATTGAAATCAAGAAAAGAAAATTTTCAAGAAATGAAATTCAACAAGTTTAAAATGATCTTTTTTTGTTTCAATCAAAATGGAACTACCGAGTGTATTAAAGTTATCACCATTCTTTACAATTTTAATTTAAGAAAGAAATAAATATCTACAAAGGAAAACTGAAATCGATGATTAATGCTCATCAATAACTGTCAAGTCAGCATGTACTAAAACCTGTTGAAGTCTGTTGCAACAGCTGTTATTGGAATAACAAGTAGGAAAATGTCACCAGAACTCCAGATGATAATAACCAACAGCTGTCATTTGTCTGTAGGAGTACTTGGTGGAGGTGGAATATCAGAATGTCAAGGTCATTTTTTTAAGTGCACCACTTATTGTATATAGGTATAATTGATGTTATATGTATATGTTTTTGCTCTCATGTATATATACTATCCAAATGAATTGAAAAATTTTGTTCTAATTTTCGTGGCCATTGTCAACATTCTTTGTAAGAGATTTTTTTTACAAACTTGAATCCTAAAAACTTAACATTCTCGTATTCATCTCATGCTTATAACATCTATACAGAAATTAACTCTTTACAAATGGAGTAAAATATTGCTAAATTTGATATATATTAAAAAAATAACCTCTAGAAATGATCAGCTTATTTTCAAAAGTGCTTACACCTAACAAACTTTGAAACATAAAAAATCTTGTTTTAGTTAATGTATATTGAAATTTTACAATCATACAGATCTAATGTTTATTTCTGGAGAATTTTCTAACCCTACTGACACATTAAGCAGACAGTCAATCATTTCCTCACATTGTAGAGAGGCCAAACGTAATCATTCAATATCAGCTATATGTATTTCCTGCAAAAATATATTCCTTGCAAATCTAACTTTGAAAATGATTATTGGGGAATAGAAGGGCGGAAATTGTTGTCAACCACAATGAATCATATCCTTCAGTTAACCCTTTTCCTGCAGGGAGAACTATACTTTGTTGTGCATTGTGAGGGAAGTCAGACTGACCGTGGCAGTATAAGTATTAATATCTGACTGGTTTATGACTCAATCCTTGTAGTTACATCACAGGCTACACACTCCTACAGACAATATGTCTCAGAACTTTTGTTTCATGAAAATTTAATTTCCTTTTAGGGATTTTTATGTGTGGGAATGAATGAATGAATTTGTACATAGGATGTCAGAATTTTTATTTCAATGAGTCGAATAAGAAAAACTGAAAATGACATTAAATAATTTAAGAAATTAAATAATTCCTGTTTCTCAGTGAAATTATTTTTCAAGGTTATGTAAATCAGAGATTTATCTTGTTCAAAGGTTGTCAGCTTTGTCCCCAGATTTGTAAATTAAGCTACAAATTACAAAGCCCAAGAGAGCTATTTCAGGAAATTAAATTGAAGTTAAATGTAAAACAAAAGAGTCTATAAGAGTCAAAAGCTATTACGGTTGATCAGTCCAACCACAGGGAGACAGTTATAGCGACAATAGACATTCATTAAGAACGTACAAGGAAGCAAAAGCTTTATAAATCTTGACTTAATTTGAAAGGGAAATATCAAAGCTTACTTAAATCAAAGTGTAACAATAGATAAAAGAGAATTAAGACTACTGTTAACTGGATAGTTACGTTCTCTTTTGAGTTTAAGAAATTCATAATTGTCAAATTTTTTCTAAATGTAAAAAGAAACCAAATTTCAAAGACACTTGTCAAATATATAAGTCATAAGATGTGTGCATATGATGTCATAGATGACAATATAGTAAAACATTTAAATGAAGACCCAGAATATTCCATAATAGAATGTCCCTAGCCAACTGAGTACTGTTAACAAGTTTGGTCTTTCATAATCGTTTGACGGTTATTGATAGAGCAATTTATGTAAAATCAACTTCATAAATTGTGCTTTCAGAAATTGTTTACAAGCAGAGTGCCACTGTTTAGGCAAGACATGTTAATGAGTCAACTGACTGATATGAACTCATCTTATGAGTGTATAAATTAAGTTTTGCACATTCAAATGTATTAACCATAAAAATAAGCCGAATCTTCAATCATGCAGACATTCAGACAGCACTTGTTACAAACAGTAAACAACTCCAGATTTCAAGTTCACAAATTAAGCTTTTGATATAGCTAACTTAAAACCTATTTCATCCACAGGCCACTTCATCAAATCACAAACAAAAAATCATAAACATGATCCAAGACATACCTTTCCAAGCTCTTCTCCATGCGGTGTCTCAACTCCATATTTTGGAACTACCCCAGTAAAACTGTTGGCATGTTTGAGTTTGCGAACCCCCTGAATCTGGGACATGGGCCGGTTTTTGTCCGGGATTTCTTTCTGTATGTTCTCGACTGTCTCGACCTTTAGGGTGGGGATATCCACTTCCTGTTGCTTGTCTGCAAAAATAATATTTAAAAAATTATCCAGAGCATTAACTTTCACTGTTTTTATTTGGAAATGATTCATTTCCATTTTGTGTTTCAACAATCAAGATGGACAGGTCAGCTACCTGTGAAGCCAAGGTTGCTTGTAGAGAAAATATGGTTATTTATATCGTAAACTCAATCTAAATATTGCTTTTAAGACGAAGAATCGCTTCATATTTCTGCTGGTGACCTGAGGAAAAAAAGAGTTTGGATAACATATGACACATTATAATCCTATTCTCACAATTGGTGTTTATGAAGATTACCTTAATCTTTTTATATAATTCATTATCTTAATAGATTTAAGGTTCAGGCTTTTGTTCTTTGCAAAGGTCAATCGATTGCAATGGAGATAAAAATATGAAACGTTTTGACAAGTCTGATCAAAGGAATGATAATTCACCTTCAAAAATAAGAAGAACACTGTCCCTCATTTTGAACTTTCTCCCCAGGAAAGGCATGGTGGAAAACTCAAACCAAAAGTATCCAAAAGTATCCTCAAAGATAGTAACCAAAGAATTGGTTACAACAAAAAGCAAAGTATATATAATGCCCAATAAATTAGCTGACAGTCCAACAAGAATCTCACTGACAAGTGATCTAGTGACAAATCAACACCTAGCTGTCAGTTCCACAATCAAACTCAGCAGGAGGTGCGAGGCAGACTCTCTCCAGACCCCATACTAGGATCTCTCACCACTCTGTTGACCCCCTGTCTGTCTACACAATGTCTTTTGACCTACACACTGTCAGACAGTCAACCCCTGCTGTCATGTCACTGTCTTCAGATCTACCCCCAACTGGCTGTCCACTATCTTATACCGCTAGCCCCACCGAAGACTAAACTCTCAACAATCTTATACCGCTAGCCCCACTGAAGACTAAACTCTCAACAATCTTATACCGCTAGCCCCACTGAAGACTAAACTCTCAACAATCTTATACTGCTAGCCCCACTGAAGACCAAATTGTTCACTATTCTATATTGCTAGCCCTACTGAAGACCAAACTGTCTGTGTACAACTGTGTATCAATAGCCTCAAGGCTTATCACTGCTACTGTAGACCGATCCATACCCTTCAATCTTTTTTCATTCAATTGAACCCTTTTCTGCCTATAAAATGCAAAACAAGTTTAGATTACCTAATAAGCTGCTAGATAGGTATAAGCATATCAAATAGACAATATATGTAATTGATATCTAAAAAATCATTCAACTTTAATTGATTACTTCAATATTGTCAATCAAATTTGTAGCTATCTTTACCCCCTGTGATTGTGTTCGATTTTCTAGAGCACCCCCTGGGGATATCTTTCTGTAACAGGTAGCCTATAACTCCCCATGATAGAAGGTATCCTGCAGAGACTCCATAAACAACAACAATTGACCACTGCCCCCTGGTCAGTCTGGACATACATATATAGACTCTAGATCAGCTCATGTAGGTAATATTAGACTCAAGGACACCCCCACTGTTCCTCTCACCAGGGGCTTGTAATGTAGGAGAACTTCACTTCTAGAGAACTGTTTGAAGTTCAATATAAGCCTCACCCTCAAGCATTAATCCTCTAAAGAATTTATCTTCTGAAATTCTTCAGCAGAGAATTATTGATTTTCAAATGTAGAATTTTATTTACAGTTAAGATTGATCTTTCTCGTACATGTCAAAATATTCAGTTAATCAGTGAATGTTTTGAATCTTTATTTTATTATCCAATCTTTTAAACTAAATAGAGGATCTAGTAATGTGAGCTTGAAATTTAAAATTTCAAAACATTTCAATGATGAAAAAACAATATGAGTACTAACAAAACAGAAAAATAAAAAGTTAATTCAACAAAACAACCTCAACCTTTTCCATTCATAAAGTAAGTGCCAAATTAGCCTTGGTTGTCAGAGGATCAAAGGCCGTACACGCAAAGTTGTCATAACAAATCACGCAGCACAACAAATCTCTCAAACCACTGAATGAATGGCACACCTCCGAGGGAAGGGTCTTACTGAACCAATTGAACACACAAATAGATACATATCTCCATGTCTCTATGAAACAAATGTAAAGATAACTGATATTAATATCTGATATATCTACGGTTCTTTCAACTCATATTCAGTTCTTTCATAACCAGGACAGAAGTTTATGTCAAGGGTGTCAAAAGTGACGACAGTGTCAACAATGACGACAGTTAGGAGTAGGTGTGTTGTCACCCATTAGCGGAAGTCGCACTCCATAACATAAGGTCAACGACAGGCCCTGTTCAGCTTTGATCTCGAGATCTTGAGTGCAATATACTTGGAACTCCTCCAAATTTAACAAGTGAACACGATATTTACAAAAACATCAAGTTTTGTACTCGACTCAAGTAGGCAATTTCATGACAAGAAATAAGTAGAGATGTTTGCTCTTACTGCATTATACTTTCTTTCTTGAATAATTAAATACTTGATAATAAAAAAGAATTATTCTATGAATTCAATTAAGTTGTTTTTTGAGGGCCAGAATTTCACATATTATTCAATTAGGAAACTTTTGAGGCTAATGAATCCAATTTAGCAAAATTCAACATTTCATAATCTCAAAGATATACTTTGGTCAAAAAGAAAAAACAACTTCAGCAGCATTTAATTTCCAATACAGATGATATCAGTATGGCTATGCCAACTGATATTTAGTGAATGAAACTTGAAGATAATTAGAAAATTCTGTTTATAAAATATTGGAAAGGCCTTGTATTATTGAGAAAAAAATTCCTGCTTATGTAAACTATTAGACAAACACAACTTTAAAGACATTAATAAAAGATTGGGGTTTTTTTAAATATCAACTGCAATTTTTCCCTAAAACTTGCCACCAAAAAAGGAGAAAGAAAAGTGAAGAACTTACAATCAAAGCATGAGGTAGAGACAGCTAGAACAAATGTTTCCTGGCGCCGTGAGGAGATCATGTCGACAACAGTGCCGTTGGGCGGCACACGACAATCTTCTACAGAATCAACATCCACAGGAAGTGCGGAACACCGAACGGGCATCTCGATGCCAAGCATCAACACTTACACAAGAATATTGTCAAAAATCAGACTGTCTTGAGGAATAACTAATTTGATCCTTGCATCAAGAAATCATCAGTCTTAGCGGTTGAGCGATTTTCCTGGAAGAAAGCTTATGTCAATCAAAACAGTCAAAATGTCAAACTTCAGGAATCTCTAATTTTTCAGGATTTCTTCAAAATGTCAGAGGATATAAACTAATGTCCATCCAACCACAATGCAATGTCCAAATTCAAACTTCTGAGTGAGGAAGCACAAATTCCCTGCATGAAGATCTCTCAAGTCTTAGAGGAAGAAACCTCAGTGTCTAACTGTACAGAGGAAGGATGAACGTAAACTGAGGATCTGCACATGTGTCCCTCCACTAGTATCTCCCACACTACTCATTCATACTCCACTCTGATTGGTCAACAGCTCATAAGCCCTCCTGCTCCCATTGGCTGACATTCCCTGGCTGCCATGTGCTAGAGCGCTTCGCTAATGAATCCCTCCTGTAGTGAGATATGACGTCAATGGAGACCACTCACTCAGCCACGATAGTACGCTTACTCCTCTATCTAGCCTCTCTCTCCCAGGCCTGAATAGCTGATAACGTGATAGTGTAGCAGTCCCATAGCAAATAACCTCTATAGTAATGCATTCAATATTCAGCGTATATCCTCAGTCTCAATAGAAACTTGTCAACAAGACTCAATATCATTTTTTCCCCCTCTTCCCTGGCTAGTATAGCTGATAATGTGATAGTGTAGCAGTCCCTTGGCAAATAACCTCTATTGCAATTCTTACAGTTTTAGTAATATACTATATATCCTCAGTCTGAATAAAAACATCATAAAAGCCTCAGTATCAATTTGTCCTCTCTCCCTGCACTATACAGCTGATAATACTGTGTTAAGTCATATACAATATACATTGTATTCTGTTGTATCTCATTTTCATTACATATTCTCAGTCTGATTAGAAACTTCCAAAAAAAGCTCGATAATTTTATCTTTGCCTTCTCGGTGGCCAGTAGTTCTGATAATACAGCTGTCATATACAACATACACTGTATGTTGCATCATCTATTCAATACACATATTTGACCTGAATGGCAAGCTAACCTATATCTATCAAGCCTCTATACAATTTTTCCTGTTTTCACTTCCTAAACCTGCACAGCTGATTGTTTTGATTCTAGTCACTTGAAAACAGAAAAAATGACCTAGAATGTTGTGACACATAATTAATTTACTTGTTTACATTTAAATTTTTTATCTTGACTATGTAATGAAAATAGTGTAACAGTAAACAAATGCACAATTTATATCAATTTAAAAAAATAGATTTACATATTTGGAATTATTTTGATAGTTATTTACAACAAATTACCTCATGGCAATTTTTGCAACAAACATATGACAATGTCACTCCAGTGATAAAAGATAAACAATCAGCTTCAGTTCATTCTTAGATGCATATGATTTGATGAAAGAAGCAGTCAGTGTGAAAATAAACATTATTAATAATCATAATGCATGTACTTATATGGTTTGTATGTACATACATCCTTCATGATTCACTCTCAGCAAACTCCTGCTTAATCAGTGCATCTAACACACTTTCTTCCTTTGATTCAGGAAATTATTGTCAAAATTTTACAAAGTCATTGGATTGACAAGATCGATGCAAAGCATGCAGTGAAGGCTATGGTCAGCTTTCAATTATACATTTTATTTTTACCTTGAAGTATTTTGATATGACAACGGGAAGTAAACAATTCATACTATTTTTTCAATTATAAGAATGAAGGTGTAAGAATATCCACAAACTTGCATCACTTAATTGTCATAATTATACCATTTACTAAAACTAAAATAGTAAAAAAGTAAAATATCATCCTCATTTAACATTATGAATTAATAACACATGTGTAATAAGGAATGTCATGCAGAATATTTTTTTACAACAAACAACACTTGATAGAACAACCCCTGTAAGTAGAAATCTTGGTTTGTGACTTGAGGGCAGAAAGGCAATAGTATTGATTATCGTCATCAACTGATTCAATTACCATATCTGACGACATGACACCTCGTGGTGACATCAAACTAAAGGTCACCCAATAAGTCACGCAACACAACTCGATTTATAACCATGTTATCTTCTTTTATTCACTGAACAGCAATAAAAGAAATCTCCGACCCCTGCAGGGACTCTACTAACCTCCGACTCTATCAACGATTCAATTTACGTCATGGATTTCAATCAAACATTTTACAATACAACTCCTTGCTCAGCTGGGTCATGTCAGCCCAGGTTTAAAAAGTGGCTCTATAGTAAAATTGGTCCATATACCAATCCTGACCTCTTTGGCCGATCCAGCAATCTTGAAAGGGAGGGCTTCATCTATCAAAAAAGCAGTTTCACACTTGGAGCTCAACTATTTTTGGTTAATCTTAACCACTGGATCTGCTGGCAAGATATATATGAGGTGTCTAAATTAGTGTCTCTTGCTAAAAAATCTTCTACAATCATACGATAAAGAAATGAAGAATTTAATCTCATTTTTGGATATCACAGCATCATTGTCTAGTCTTATCGTCTATTTACATGGTCAAACTAGCCAGTTTTGCTGAATTGACTCTTTTGTCCTTACAAGATTCGGCAGTTTTATTAATTTTCAAGATTTGATATTCACGACACAGAGAGGACTGAAAACCCTTAATTCTTTGACTAGCAAGTGTAGACTTTCCAAACTAAATACACTTGACTCCTTTCAGCTTTTTGCTCAAGAAACTGTTGACAACCTAAGGAAACTGTTGCTATGGTATCACTAAGATGTGATAATTGAAATGAACATTACATAAAAGTATTATTGCTGTGCAAGTAGTTAACACCCTCGGTCCGGATATTAACTTAAGGAGAACTTAACATGAATCTCACGACTCCAAATGTAGAAACATGTGTTCACACTTAGTCGTGTTTATACATTTGGTGGAGTTGTATAATGGAGTCAATGAACTGAACAATAGAACTAGGGCTATCCTCTTGTGGAGTTTATCTGGTGGGGATTGCCATGCTGTTTTAATTATCATAGAAACTCATGCATTGAAACCTACAAGTACTGTCTATAACAAAGAAACTGAGGGTTGTCCTGTAAGGATCTAAACCCCTTGGAGAAAATGCAAATAAGGAAAATGACATATTTAAGATTGTAGAGAATTAGGTTAACAGAGAGTTTTTTTGTTATTTCTTACTGGTTTTAGGGTTAATGAAAAAATTCTTAACATTATAATTGTTTAATATTGCTTTACACAATGATCAGAATGAGGGGTACGGGGGGATATATGGGGGATGTTTGGGGGTTCTGAGAGTGCTCTACAAGACTTAATTGGCACCAGTGCTTCATAGAGAAGATAGTATGACCTTATTTATATCTGATATAGATTCAAATGTTGAATGCTGCTTTCATAAAAAAACTGTTGTCTTTTGAAGTAAATATCTTCATTAGAAACATATCATAAAAAAGGCTTTAACCTTGTAATTGTTGTAATGTTGTTACATATATATACTTGTCTAAACACATTTAACAAAAATTAGCTGCCAGTCCTCTCCAGTTATCACTATGTGTTAATCATGTTATCAAATTGTGTCAATCAATATATCACAAATTAAAATAATCACACTTATACCAATCTCTTTATCTGCAAATTTTATCATACAAACGTTTAAACAATTCACTTGTTATAGAAAAATATTGAAGAGTTTCTTTTGTTTGCATGATCTATGAAATTGTATTAAAGGATTCAGTAGCAGCGTCAAATATTCAAAATAATGGACTCATATCCTCTGGTCACTTGGTATGAGAAGTTTTTATTCTGCTACATGAAAAATACTGATAAGTGTTAAAGTTTCATATGGAAAATTTAATAATCAATTATAATTATTGCAACTACATTATCCAAATCCTTTACTATTGTACTCTTTAGTAAATATAATGGGTACAATAGGGTTAGGAAATATTTCTAAGAATTTGTCAATTAATCATCATGCACATAATTGATTAATAAATTAGAATGGAATTGTAGGTGTTTTATATTCAATTGAGATTGAAATTAAAGCATACATATATATATCAATAAATGTATTAATTTTGGCAGCTGCCTACGCATGTGACAGATGGCAGGTAGGTGCTTGAAGTAGCTCACGTTGTCCAAAAGGTGGCGCTCTCCTCTCCTCTCCACGTGGAGAACATCGTGAGGAGCATTAGCACAAGACCATGCTTGCACTCACGTGGGTCTTCACAATTAAAAAAAAAAAAACATCCTTGCCTGTCTCAACTTTACCCCAGATTAATCTTTTACGATAAACTTCTTGAGCAGCAATCGAATTAGATCAGTATTTCTTTACTTTTCTTTTATGATTGGTTACTTCTTCTACTTCTAAAGCTGTCAGGAACACATTACATTGAAGCAATTTGATGTAATTCAATACTTCTAGAATTATTGATATATATGTGTAAATATATATATTGTTTCTAGAGTTTTATTTCATTTAGCTATTATTGTACAATGTTGGAATTGGCTATGTTATTGTAAACCTTCAAATTATATTTTCCTAATACTTTATCTGTTGAATCAGTAAGTGCCACACAATTCCACATGCTTCCCTTTTCAGGCCAGGCATAAGAAATTGTATAGAATATCCTTGGAATTAATCTTTTTCTTTTTCTTCAATTTCAGTTTTAAGATATTGATTTTTCTTACACATGACAACTTTTCCCTCCTATTATTCAATTTTCATTCTCCTAAAATTTGAACATAATTATTTGTTTTGAATTTTTTTTTCTTTTTTTCTAATTATTCTTAATTCATATTGACAATGTTGGTTTTATTTATTTATTTACTAAGATTTCACTTTCAGCATGTATATATCTAAGAAATATTCAATTGATCAAATTTGTTTTTAAAAGATATACAAATGATAAATCAAGTTTTCCGACTCAGAATGTAAAGAATTTATAAAGAGAGAAAATACCTAGTGGTACTTAGACATTAATTTATTAATTCCTGTGTTTTGACCATGCAATCAGAATGGTTTACCATTAAGCCATACAAAAGCTTAGATATTTAAGATATATCAGATATCTGCATGAAATTCACACAAATAATCAACAAAATTAAAAGGGCAATAGTAGAGTTTCTTATAGACAATTTTACAAAGAATGTTTGAATGAGGGTAACATACAGACTGACACATGGAGGACCCTGGTGCTATAACTGTCATCACTACCAGACACTCTGACCTTTGACTACAATAGGAAATATGCTTTTGAATACCTGATTGACAGCTTGCAATAGACACAATCACATATCCAGCAGCTGGGAGTATTTCTCTATGGACTAGTTGGAAGCAATTCTCAATTACTTTGTACTTAGAAACAATATTTAGGCACCAAATAACCTGATCATGTTGTAACATATGCTGAGTAGATTTTTCAAATGTTTCGAGTGTTTGAATTGCTGTGTTAAAGTTTTATACTTGTTGGGATGTTTGCATCTTTGACAATTAACAGTTTGAATAACTTACCTTATGAAAAAAAAAATTAAAATTTCAAGAAAATGTATTAAGACACTTGTCATAAAATAAACATACTTTTGATTTAAAAAATTCATACCATTTGAAATATAATGCTTTCAGAACTGAAACAATTATGCCCTTAATGATTCAAATTTACTAAATAATCCTCACTTCAAACACATTTTAGTTTTCAAAGATAAAATATTCACAAAATATTTCATTTTGTATCCTATATTAATTTTTTAAATTACTTGTGTTTCTAACATAATTATTTTCAACTTCCTGATAGCAGAATTTAAGTTCACCACAAAGTATTTTCCTCAAAATTCATCAAATTCAACTTGTTTCTATCATGAAGAGGATAAGAAATAGCAGGACCATTTAGCATTTCCTGGTCCGCCCAATGTTCACTTTGTTTTGATTTAACTGTACTATAAAATGAGAAATTTCGTTCTATTGTTTCCTTGACAACCACTTCCCTACTCTCAGCCAATCAGAAGCCTCGATTTAGGCCCAGGACAGGCACATACGTAACATGAAGCAAAACGTGCATCGGGATAAGGCTTTCTTCTCGTAAAAGATACATAAATCTGACAATCATCACCTTTGTTTTTATCGCTTGAGAACATGTACGAAATGATTCTTGTTCATCAAAACCCTGCTGTATACATGTATATAACACATATAGACCACATCTCTTTGGCAAGTCTATCCAAAATAAAAGAGAGGTAACTGAAGGAGCTCTCCTTAGGTCATGTTCAACTTCTTCATATATTACAAAAAAAATCCAGTTCAGAGACTTTAACAATAAGTAGTGATATGTTTAACTGCATTTGAATTAGGAGGAACAGGATTGATAAATAAAGGTTTACTCCGAGAATGAAATTTGACTCATATTTTTTTCTTAAATTTTTTTGCGATTTATACCTTATAATTATGAAAAAAATTCAAAGTTCAAATCAAATCTTTTTTTCAGGAAACCTTAGAATATAAACAAATATGGCAGTTGTGAAATGAAAATGTACATAGAAATTTTAATCAATTTTACTTCAACCACCATTTAAATAAATAAAGACAAATATGGCAGTTATGGAATGGTATGAATATTACTCTGAAAAATGGTATGAATATCAAATTATTTATGAAGTCAAGTTGATTAACACTAATGAATAGAATGAAAATCAATTTTTACTTCTTTTTAATTACGGGATAAGCCTTAAAATCTTTAGTTTCCATCAATAATGTAATTACAAATATAATTTTCTTTTTATCAAAATGCAACCTTTATTAAAATAATCCATCAATGTATTTTTTTGTCAGGAATGATGTATATTTTAAAAAATAATGTAATTACAAATACAATTTTATTTTTATCAAAATGCAACCTTTATATGCATAATCCATCATTGTATTATTTATTTCAGGAATGAGATATACTTTAAACAAAATAGTGATTATTTGAAATTACATTGCCATTTGTAAAAATAATGTTTACATCTTCCCAATGACAAAATCCTGACAAATCTCTTTGAATAAAGATGATTATGCATTAGGAGTTGCCAAGTATTTTAGATACATAATTAGTTGATAAAGCAATTAAAACTTGAGGATCATGTTGATGTCTGTAAGCAATAAGATGAAACAGAATTGACTAATGTGAGTTTAAGTTGGTGCTCAAAGGTTGCAAGAAAACATTAAGATAGATTGGCTGCCAGTGACAAAGCAAAATTTGCTGTAAAAAAAGGTAGTTTGTCACAGAATGAGGGCAACATTGTCAAAGGGAATGACAAATTGTTGTTCTCTAAAAACATGTATGTTAGGACATAAGTTCATTGATCTCCTGTTGACTTTGATCACAAAACTCACCAAAAAAAAAGTTTACAGAGATATGATGGAAGTCATTGTGGCTATCTGGCACGTGGGGTGGTAGTGAACAATTTGTTTAAGAGGTCCGTACCACTCTTTTACATTTTAAAAAAAAAATTACCCTAAAATAAGTGAACTCTTAAGGTGAACTCCCCCTTTTAAAAAATGAAAAAAAAACCCAATAAGTGAAAACCCATTTTTCTTTTCAATAAGTAAACTTGACATTACATGATGTTACTTTAAACAAATTCATTTATATAATGTCAAAAATGATATTATACAATGCTGTTGCATGAAAACTTTCCTCTTTTGTCAAATTTTTTTGATTAATTTGGAAACTTAAAAAGCTTAATGAAAGTGGTATTAAGAAAATTTATACATTTACAAAAACAAATTTATAAATGTCAAAAGCATATGAGTTTTTTGTTGTTAAAAAAGAAACTACGTGATTTCCTGTTCTTGTTTACAATGGAAACTTTATTTATATAAATAGTTAACAATTCTGATAACGCATCATATGTTTCCGACAAAAACAATGCCTACACAAAAAAACAAGCACTGTTACTACAATATTGCCATGGTGATGAAATAGAAATCTTTGAAAATACCCTATGAAACACACAAAACATCAGGACTTTTGTTTGAACTAAATCTATATTTGAAAAGTCATTATAAGACTTCAATATACATCATATAAAACAAAATGGTGAGAAAAAAATAAAGTCAAAAATAGATTTGATATTACGATCTTAATATTCCATTAAGTTGGTTATATATGTAGTGAAAACTATATTGAAAAAAAAGTTGTCTATTTTGAGACAAGGTTGCAAGTTTGTAATAAATTTACATCAAAATATATAATTCAAAATAGACTAGCATAGGGATACTCCATAATTTTGATGAAATTTTTATTGCTTTGATAAGTATATACATTACCAAAATGGGACATTATTCTAAACAATTTTAAAATGATTATAAACTAATTGATAATAAAATGTTCATCATTAAACTTTAGCCAAATCGATAGCATTAAAAAGTTATTAATCAAAATTTATCAACCTTAGATATGTTAAATAGACACAATCACATGTCCTTTTTTCACAAATATTAGTCATATTATTCATCTAGCGCTATCAACTCAAAAAAAAGTTATCTCTGAGTAAATGATAAACACCAGCAGCAGTATGTTGTCCAGTTTATAACAACATCGTTATCCTTACTATACTGAATCAATTACCAATGATAGAATGCTTGCAACAACCCTCCATATTCCTTGATAAAATCCCATCACTGCAACTATAACTATCAGTTCACTGAGTACCTCATCAAATGTCATCAATTATGATACCTAAGATAAAGTTACAACAATTGAAGCTAACAATATGATATGATTATTGAATTATCCATGGATGACTTAATATACAAAAAATCATTTTTCTGTAGATTTTACCATTCTAAAGTAAAATAACAGTTATCAAACTTTTATTGGTTTACAAATTAGGTAAGAATGCCTGTACATACAACTTTGTAGGCTTTGATATTTACACAGGTTAAATACCCTATGGCTAGTGTTAAGGGAGGCTAGGCTAGAAATACAAAGGCCGCTAAAAGCTACCGGTAGGTCAGATTCACAGTGGAGATTCAAAATACATACATTTCTTTTGAGTACCATGAACATTTTTTATCAAATAATGATGAAATGCTGTATTCCACCAATCAAAATATGATACATAGAA
The DNA here is from genome assembly GCA_921293015.1 of Phorcus lineatus. Taxonomy (NCBI): domain Eukaryota; kingdom Metazoa; phylum Mollusca; class Gastropoda; order Trochida; family Trochidae; genus Phorcus; species Phorcus lineatus. Next base: position 9,597,184 of record OV121083.1, read on the forward strand.
TATATTCAGCTAACTGGAAGAGTTTTGGAAGGTTCTTAGATAAATGATCAGAGTTTAAAAGTATTAAATTGAGCCTTGCATTCCATCCAAATTGGAAGTTTTGTTACATCAGCTGGTAAGTGCAAGGAATGATGCATAGGAGTAAAAGCAAACAATTCCACAGGTATACAACATCCAATTTTGGCAGCTATCCTAATTTTACGTAACAATTACATTGCTTTCATTGCATAATTAAAACACAATAGTGACTTTTTCTTTGTTAAAACCTTTTTAAAAAAGAAACTGAACAAATCCAAGAAAAAAGTTTTATTTGACAAATACCAGCAAAAAGTCCAAACCTTAAATCATAAACCAAACTCCAACCTAACTCATTACAGTGTTAAGGTGTGATGATCGAAGGTGTAACGAGTTCCAGTCTCTGCAGGGGGGTGGCGCTGGAATGTTCTATTTTTAGATTGGCAAAGTGCCCTCTTTAGCTCGGTCTCTCCAACTCGTGCAACTTCCACTTGAAAACGTGATTCTCAAGAACTGATAACTGTCACAAGTTATAGATACAATCTCCAAGGATTGCCATCATTTGTTGCTAGCTGTAAAACAACATGGCATTGCCCCATGCTGATGATATACGTAAACACGATCACATCATCTGTTTGGATCCCCCACAATGCACCAGCTCAACCTAATCCCTCCTAAACATATGTGTCCAGGGTAGGGCGACCTAACGTTAATTTCAATTAACCTGATTATCATACGTCATATTAATAATCAATTTGGAATCATCGTCTGATGTACTTCTACAGAGACCATGATGACCTCACATATTCCACACTCTCATACACAAGAAATTGCAGGAATCGACATTTTTTATTTAATTAAATCGTGATCATGCAGGCCTAGGGTTCGGTTCTCTCATTAATTAACCTAATTTTCACATGTCTTATCAATTAATTATTATGCGTGATTAATCCTAGGTGAGCTGAAACACCCTTCTTTTTATTTCAATAAACAATCTTTATACTCATTCTTTGAAAATGAGTATAATGATTGTTATAAATTTTTTATTCATTACTCATAAGTCATACTTTCAAAAGGATTTTTAAGTTATATTCATTACTACCAAGTCATACTTTCGAAAGGATTGTTAATTAATTTAATTCATTTCTTCGAAGTCATACTTTCAAAAGGATTGTTAATTCTTATTCATTACTTTAACCTACGATCCTTAAGATATTTATAATGTGTGTACTGGAGAAATTGCAAAAAAGCTTTCTAAAAATCTTTGATATGGAAATCTGAATCATTTTTAAATTCATCTTAGTTGTTCATATCAATAATTTTGAATTCATATCACTACATTTCACAAAATGTTAATGTTGAGAAGATGTAAATAAGGGTTGGTGTGTCTGAAAATGTTATTAATTCAAAGAGTGAGACATAATTTGATGACAAGATCTTTATATCATTGCATTGTATTGGTTTTATAAATCTAAAAAGTATAAAGTCAACTAAATCTGAATCTAAAGTAAATACTGATCATCAACAACATCCTTTTTCTTTATCATTTAATCCTTGCAAGAAGATGGAAAATATCGAAAACAACATCTTCTGATTCTCTAACTAAAATCTACACTTTCAACCATATCAAAAGATATTTAACCCAAATTCAAAAGATTTTATTTTCTATTAACATTTTTAAGCTCATTTCATCTGATAGTCACACAAAATCAAACCAACATCAAAAGAAACAAATTCTATAAGATAAGAAAATCCTTTCAAGATATCAGAGACTGAATTTCGAACAGCAGTTCTACCATACCAACCATTGCCCCTGCTGTGCAAGTCATTAGTCTCGTATAAGAAAAAAAACTTGTTTTTTCATTCAGAAAGTTCTGAGCAACTGGGTCTATATGATTTGGTTAATTAATCTACAGTAACGGTTTCCGGTGTAGTTTATGACGTCAACAAGGCCGTGGGATGGACAACCCTGTAAGGAGCTAAGCAAATACACAGCTTCAGTTACGAGTGTACTCGCTAGTTTCCACTTCGTGCGCATAATCATAATAAATAATACTGGGTAAGGTTATGAGTTTTAAAGATGAAACACTCTTATAAGGTCTCACTTTAACCAAGGAATCAAACATGCAAGGACGTTTGTTTCAATTTTGACGCTTCTGATCACTGAGCTGTTTAGCAAATATCTGCAACACCATTTTAGTTGACATTTACAAATTGCTGATAAACAGATTAATTCTTAATCTGAAACTCCTGAGAAAGCCTGTTGTGCAATGTTCTTGAAAAAGGAAGTAAAAGTTATATAGATGCTTTTAAGTGAAAAAAAAGGTTACATGTGCACTTACTTAATAAAAACTCTTGCACACCAACATGATTGCCATTATTTGATTTTTATAATAACTTGTTCTATTGAATATGATTAAATCTTTTCATTAGATTTATTCTATTCAATAAATGTTTGAGATTGAAAAATAACCATACTTTAAACACTCCTTTTACTAAAATTTAAATAAAAATGCAAAAAATGTACTTCTAATTTTGCTCACAATAGAATGATCAAGATTAAATCTGTATCTTCATAGACACATATCAAGCCAGCTATTATCCATTGACGTAGGTACATTATCTAGATTATCTACATGTAGGTAATAATTCACAGGTGGACAACAAGACAGAGATAAGATAACAAAGACACAGGTATGTCTCAGGTACAGGTGATAATTCAGGAGGAGCACTTCAGGTGATAACGATGCACTCTTAGATGTGAAGGTAGATAACGATGTTAACCTTACATCTCAAAGGTGCAGATAATGTTTTTTTCATTAACATTATTATCATCATTTGTTGATAAATAAATAAATGCCTAAAGCTTTGAGAGGCAGGTAAAAAGATGTATATACAGGATGTCCAGATTTTGTTTTAATTGCCCATTGTGGAGCATGGTGGTGTAGTGGTGCGCATGCTGACCTCTCACACAAAAAGAACAGGTTTGAATTCAGGTAGAAACACAAGAAAATCTGAGACCAGGGAGTCCTTGCAGGAAGCAGCTTAACACTAAGGTTAACCTTAGTGCTTTATTAACCTTAGTGCTTAGTGCCATCCTTTAACATTGCACTAAGGCTACCATAGTGATTTTAGGTAACTGTCATGTTTTGTGCAACAGGAACCTGGGCTTTAAACATGTTATGTCCAGCTGTACAAATGGGTACCTGAACACAGGAAGTATGTACCCAATATGAATGCAAAATTATTAAGTGCTTAATAGCTGCTTCAAAAATACAATGCTCTCAGGATGAATATACATGTACATGAGCATGTAGTCATGCCACTGTATTTTACACAAAAACCTTTTCATTATTATTGATATCATTTAGTATACATAATCATCATCAATTTAACCTGGAGCTGTTGAACAAATTAATGCCTGATCTTATCATCTTTCTAACATAAATTGATCAATAAAGGTAATTATATTAGTGGCCACAAAGGTATATATTAGAGAATATATTTTAAGTTTACTACAGATTACAAAAACACCTTTATCCAATCTGTGTAATCTTCTGCAAACATCAAAAATCTTCACATCAAAGATTTTTTTTATCATAATCAAAAGAAAATAATAGTTCATACGCCTAGACATTTATTTAGAAAAGTTTTATCTTAAAACTGTAAAGCAAAGATTGTGTTTTAGAAAAAAAAAGATGCTAAAATCTTAAATTATAACCATGTTATATACCCAAAGATCTTGGAGCGGATCTACAAAAAGCAGCCATATCCCAGACAAACTAGGTTATCAGGAGGTCCAAATCTGGTTAACATCTACTTTGAAAATGAGGGACCATAAGATTGAAATCCAATGTTCAAAATTGTATAGGGCAAGATAATTCAAGTTTTTTAAATATATAACATTTAAATTTTTTATTTTGAATGGTAAGTGAAGTGAGATCAATTTACATTTTTAAAAAAACAAACAAATATGAATCTTACATAACACCAAGTATCAATTGTTTGCGCATTTTTAAAAATACCAATGATCTTGAAACTTTTCATCAATCCATCAATGTTCTTGACTCAATGTGCCCGCACATATAACCTTCAAACATATGACATCACAAACCCGTAAAATACCTATCATTCTACCTGCCTCAAACTTGGCCAACAATGAACAAAACACAAAAAAACTCATTAAGGAAGATATTTTTGGAAAAATTGTTTCTGACAAATATTTCCAAATTGAATCTTTTGCACTGGTTCAAAACTCTACAGGTGATATATTTTTAGAAAAAGAGAGATTCCCAGACTTAACTCTTGGATTCTCAGACCGATTTGAAACTATGCAATAGGAAAAATGTATTGCACAGCAATATTTTACACAAATTTGTCATGTTTCTAAAATATAGGCATTCACATGATTGACAAATAAAACGTACCCTCTTGAGGCCAAAACAAACAACTGAACACAACATTAAGTTGTCAACAATAATAATATAAGTGAATATAATTTGTCATTAGAAACATTTCTATTGTGCACAAATGCATGTAACCATTACATTACAAGTGCTGTACTGTTCAGATCATGACTACAAAAGAAGGAAGCAAAAACTCTAATCTCCTAATGACTTTGGTGGGCCATACTCACTATAGTTTCAGCTTAATTATGACAAAATGACGTAAAATGGAATGATTCCAAGCTTTAACTGATGACAAAACCACAATGAGAGAGGAATGCGTCATCTCAGGTATCAAAGGGTTAAGGATTTTACCTGCTAGGTACAGGTACACACTGGTTCCTTCAGGTGCTTATGCAACTTTCCTTTTCTAAGCCAAATACCAAACTCAGCAGGGCTATGGAAGTGTACGCAATATCGTCAACATAAAACGTAATTAGCATGTACCCTCAACGCTCCTGTACACTAATGGCAATAAAATATTTTTCAATAATTGACTAGATGATTTAAAAAATATACTTAGTGAACTCTCAAATCAAATTTTTGTCTAATTTTGTAAGGATATGTATTCCGATTGTTGCAATTACCGAAAATGTTTTGTATTTTTTCCATAGAAAATATCATTATCATTAACCCATCAACTGAAAATTCCTTGCGAGATTCAAACCCACACCCAAGCAAGGCAACAACTAACGCCTGGTGGTCAAGAGGACAATCTGTCAAGTAGAACGGTCAGTGCTGAAAACTGTTACTTGACCATTATCAAATGATTCTATATGAATTTTGGAAAATACACCACATTTTAAATTTTTTTATCCCGGGTGAATGATAGGAATTTAACGACCTCAGCAATTCAGATTTGGCAGGTAAGTTCCAACACTCACATGAGACATAAGTGTGAAGAGTTAAAATTTTCTACACTTGCAAAAAAGAGGAATAATTGACTATATAACCTAGAACATATATCTGGTAAGTTGGATGCACCTAGCTGCCAAAACTGTTACTGCGCATTTTCACGTATCGGAGTTCAAATCTATACAGTGTTGTGCCAACAGTCATTAGCTGTAACAACTGCCTCTTATAAATTAAAATTGCTTTCTGTTGAATTTCAATAGGTGTCTCAGGTGGTAGAAAAATGCCATCATTAGAGAATGGATATTCATTGGTTAGAATTCCTTGATATACAACTTAGTGTTTTGTTTGAATACCAATTTTCATTTAATTGATAAATAATATTTGAAATATCAAATACATTAATTTTGTAAAGAAAACATTCCACTCATATCATAGCAGCTCCACTGAAAGACCATTCTGACAACACCTTGGAAAGAAACCTGAGGAAAACATGCAAGACCATTCTGACAATTAACAGCTTGAAATAAAACCTGAGGGTTTTGATCAGGAAAATTAGAAATACATAGATGAAGTGAACAGAGACAAGTTAAAGATTTTTAAAATCCTGATAAGGATGAATTATAGTTGCAACAGCATGTTTTGACTCCTGAAACTCTTCATTTGAATTCAAGCTAAATATTTGTAGACAATATGTATGTACAGAAACATTTTCTTGCAGAGTTAACAAAAACATAGCCATTCACACTAAACAGACCTGGCTTCAAGACTATTAAGTTCATCCAGTTCCAAAAATACAATCTCTTCAAACTATATATAAATTGATATTTTATAAATAACATTTTCAACCCCATCCATTAAATGAAACAGAAGAAGGTGATCTAGTTTGAAAAATACACTTTAATTACAAACCATCTCAGTTTTCTGCCTTCACAAGGACACATTTCATATACTCCTTTTCTTCATGGGATATTCCAAATTTAGATCCGAAACTACCATATCAATCAGGTTTTTCTATTAGCACAGGCAGATGAATGGCTAATGTTCACGTTGAATAAAATTCAAGCTTTGTATTGCCTCCTATTCTTGAAACTTTGGTTCCATGAGCTAAAAATATGCCAGCCAATCCTAGTGTCTCATTCAATGGAAGATCCCTTCTATATCTGCCAGAGGAACCCATGGCGCTATATTCTTGTTACATGGTACTAATATATGCCATTTTGGTGGCGCCCGCGGACAAAAGGGTCAATGAGTAGAAGTCCCAGGTGAATATAATTTTTTGTTTTTATCAATTTTCCCCGTGAAGATCCAATGGTGGGAATAAGAAGGGATTTGAAGTTGACTTTATTATTCATTTCAGTCAATGATATGTCCTTAGGAAAAGGGAATGCAAGCATTTTTCAGTGTTTTGGGGTTCAATCATTGTGGGTATGTGTGGGCCATACATAACATAAAGGCAAAGGTTATTTAAACGTTTGATTTCAATAACATAATTATCTACTTACATAATGTTAAACAAATTTACAAAGAATTCTCAACGAAACAAAATCTTCAAATTTGAACACATCAAACATTTACAGATCAATATGTTTAATTTCAAAATAAAAGAAGCTTTTTTGTCATTTTTTTATTTTTAAATTTCTTTCAAAAGAAATCTGATTTAAAAAAACAACAACATAATTTCACACAAAAATTGCAACCTTACAGTAAAACAAACATTTCATTCAAAATAAAAGTAAACAAATTACTACAGTGTATGAAATAAGCCTGGCAAGTCAGCATCCAAATGGTATGTTTTGTTTTCAATCATGGGACAACATGAAAGAAAAACCTCACAAGGTAACCCGGCGATTCTTAAAGCAAGCAGTTACAGAATGGTGGCACATGGTCCTGTGCGTAGCTCAGTTGACCGCTATCAGTGAAGTTCAGCCACATCTGACATAATGCAGGGAGCACCTTGAGCATGCATTCAGTGTGGATATGTGCGCTATATAAATACCCTAATTATTATTATTATTATTATAATGGCTATCTGCACTATTTCATACCCTGATTATATTGAAGATGTTGGGGTACTTACCCAAGTATGTATTGCAAATGAACTCTGCTATTTGATTTCCGGATTTGCTCGATTCTGCAAAGTGGCTCAGCTCTCGATTCAACATCCTTTTAAACTGGAAGAAAAGCAAAGCCATTACAATCATGGAATTGATGGTGCTCGCTAGAAGTGATCCCGCGAGCACATGAAGATAAGATGCCATTGCACAGTAATCGCTGTCTTTATAAACAGTTAGCTTCATGACACTCCAATTAGTACTAATTTGGATTAATGATGATTTCTCACTTTCTTACAGAAATTACCGTTATCCAAATGTGTTTTACCACACAAACCACTCATTTCATGACTAATCTGTTCATACCGGTCATGAAGAGTTCAATATCTTTTTCTCATTTGCTCCACTGTTTACGTAATACAAGCAAGTTGTACAAACTTCATTTCCTAATTCGGAATTATCTATGGTCAATAGTTCATTGACATCAGAAAATCACCTTCAATCAATGATGCTCTCAATCAAGGACAGCTAGATTGCCTCAACTCTATTTGCTGCTGATTAATTTTAACCAAGAACTCCTTTTTATAGGATAAATAATTGAAAACCTAAAGCTAAGCTTAAAAAAGAAGCGCTATTATTAGGATTATTACCTGAAAAACTTTCTTTGACTGGTTTTTCTATATCATCAAAGTTATTAGTAGTTTGTGATTTGATGAGTGATCGAACGCAACGTGATGGTTCTTCATCCATGTTTTTGTTTCCACAAAACGTACCCTAATAAGACTAAGTTTCTTAGTATATTTAAGGGTACTGATTTTCTGCAGGGGAATATCTCAATCCATATAGGTTGTGGGAAGCTTTTCTACCTTATCATTCATATAATAATTTCAAGTCTCCTATTTCACAATCATGAAAGGAAAAGAATTAGGTCTTGTAAAAAAGATTCTAGGATAGTCAATAATTGATCATGCAGTTCATCCTTTATCTATTTTCAAAGGTATTTTACAATGACATTGAACACCATCAATAAAACCAATGACGTCAAAGGCTAAGAGTGCTTTTATTCCATTTTATTTTGTGTTACTGAAATTTCACTAGATCTTGCATCAGTGTGGAAAATTCCAAATTCCACACTTTCTTTGTTTCATGAAGAACTGTCAATCTAAACTTCATACAACTTGAAAAATGTTGAAAATGACCATTTCAACAATCAAGTAGAGGTTAAGAAAAAAGTCCCTTATCCTAACATAAAAGCATCTAGCAATCCTAAAATGACCAAACAAACCAGCGAATGTAATACAATTCACATCATGGATCTTGAAGTTCATACAGCCAAATATATGTAAATATGTTTCTTTTGTCTGATTCTCTTATGTGTATTATAGGTATTCGCTAAAACTAAGTAATTATTGGCTTCATTGAAATCAGGTTATTAAGGATTTTATTAAGGTTTTACAGAGGTTGATAGTGAAAAACACAATAAATGAACCATAGGACAATCTTTTTAACTACTGTACGATCTGAGAACCAAGTTTCTAAATAATTTTCTCTCACTACACCCTCAAGTTGAGTATTGTGCACATTAATGAGCATATCTTATTATAAACGCATATGTTGTTCACAAACAATGATAATATCTTTACACAAAAACACATCAACATTGATTTATGCTGGTTACGTATCAATGAAAATATAACAGTTTTCATTTCTTAAAATATGGATGTTTAAGGTTTGTTTGTTTGAAATAGACATAACAATTGTAGCTGGCAATTTGTACAGATAACTCATAAATAACAAATGTCATCAGAAAACCATTTATACAAAATCACAAATGATCAAGAAGAAAAATAATATAACAATTAACCTAACTTGCGGGTCATTGCATGTCTTTGAATACCTTATCTCTGCAAGCCATTTTGAAATCCTAAGTCATTCCCTTTGTTAAAAGCTCTTCAACAGCTACATGCAGTGTAAAGAAAAACAACTAAATTGACGTAAAATGCTGCCAAATGCTCGATTCCTTGGTAAAAAAATATTTTCAGAAAGTTTCAATCTCTGATATTCAAATTCTTAAATAGTTTCATATTTATACTTTTATGCTAAAGTGTTGAAAGCAAAAAGCAAAAGGCATAAACCAATATATACACCAAGAATCAGAAACTAATATATACACCAAGAATCATAAACCAAGAATCATAAACCAATATAAATACACCAAGAATCATAAACCAATATATACACCAAGAATCATAAACCAATATATACACCAAGAATCATAAACCAAGAATCATAAACCAATATATACACCAAGAATCATAAACCAATATATACACCAAGAATCATAAACCAAGAATCATAAACCAAGAATCATAAACTAATATATACACCAAGAATCATAAACCAAGAATCATAAACCAATATATATACACCAAGAATCATAAACCAATATATACACCAAGAATCATAAACCAATATATACACCAAGAATCATAAACCAAGAATCATAAACCAATATATACACCAATAATCATAAACCAATATATACACCAAGAATCATAAACCAAGAATCATAAACCAATATATACACCAAGAATCATAAACCAATATATACACCAAGAATCATAAACCAAGAATCATGAACCAATATATACACCAAGAAGTTATCACTCTACATATCAAGATATTTTTAATGGCATTTTTACCAATAGAAATGACAAAGTATACAACTGGGACCAAATGGAGACTAATATAAGGTGCAGGTTTTAGGAAATCATCTTTTGATTTAATGATTTGGTTAAGATTTTCTTTCAAATCTGAACTGTGTTTTTCAATTTCTTATGAATAAAGATACTTTTATCTTATATGATGAATTTTTCGTCTTTTTAATACTTCAAAGAATGAAAGAGTTGTAGTCCAACAATTAGACTCTGAAAAGAAAAATGCATCATTTAATCAAAAAAAAAATAAAAAATAAAAAATGAAATGAAAAGGATCGGGCCTGAAATTTCTTCATTTTCAGAAATCAAGCTTTAAAGTCTTTTTATAGACTTGCTTAGGCTTCTACCTAATTTCAGGGTCTGGCCTACAGACTAAGTGAGTTGTTGAGAGTGCTGCTTGCGTAATAATTATATAGACATAAGCATCATATATTTAAGAGTTGAGCAAATAACTTTATTGCTTCTGAACTATGTCTGTTCATCAGAAGAAAACAAATCGTATATTGATACCACAAGTGCATGAAAATTATATGAATCAAGAATAATTAACTCGATCCATCAACATTAATTTTCTTAATAATATGTTCTCAGAGGGTCATATTTCTTCTTATATTTTTTCCTAATTGCACTTTTACAACTGAAAGAGTCACTAAGTTTATTATAAATGTATTTTCTTTCAAAAAAGTATTCATCCTTATTTAAGATGAATTAAACAAACCATACTGTATACAAACACAGATTGGATTATAAATTCAAACCTGAACTGGTAAAGCATTGTGTATCAACACTTCATTGTCTCATACAAAGAGATTTTGTGAAAGAAGAAGATTTATTGATTCTAATAAATAAAAAATTTGAGATACATGATGCTTTCTCATCAAATTATCAGTGATGAAAGTGGGTCCGTAATTACTGTTGAAAATCACCAACCCACACACACTCAGCGCTGAAATCACTGATTAGGTTAGCGGAAGCTCCACCAACATCCCTATCTTTATCTATTAAGTTAATTTTTGTGCATTAAATAAGCCACAAACTTGTTTAATTAATAAAATTTGTCACATTTGATGAAAGGGGGATTACTCTTGGCCGCTATCTCAGACAAACCAATGCCGACACATCACAACTGATTTGGACTTGATTGTTGACGCTAATAAAGACTTATACAGCTACATCCAATAAACCCTCAGAGAAAAATTCTTTATCCTCTGCTCCAGTAACCCAGAAACTAAGATAAAATATTTTTTTTAATCCTTCAAATTCGACACCAACATAGTCTTCATACTTCTGTTTTGAATGCATCCAAAACTGTCTATCAAAATGTCCTTGTTGGATTTTTATTTGTGGAAATCTGTTCTTGGTATCTCATGAATTGAACCTTTATTCTTTAAGAGTCCAAAAAAGATTTCTCTATCAGTAGGATAGGCTCTGTCTTTTATGGATGCACTTTTGTAATAGAGAACAAATGCACTGCTGAATGTCGTATCAAAATACCAATGCAATGCGTTATTTCAGTTCATCCTCCAGGGAGACAATAAGGTTATTTACAGATTAAGCCATTGCTTGAAAGATTTATTTAAAGCCACGGATGACCGTGTTACAACCATGTCTTGATTAAGCATTTCAAGATAAAACTGTGTCCCGATCCATTTGAAGATATATGTACTATTTTGATCAAAAATCTTTCTAACGGCCTTTAATCTGGAATAAGGCAAAAATTAGTTGAGAAAATATGTTAGGACGAGGCTTCAACAGAGCAGATAGGGGAATGCCTCTCAGGTAATGGTCTCTTAAAAGATAAAATGAGACCTACTTTACCCTCATTGAATAAGAATTCTGAGTATGTGTCACTTCTTGTTAGAACTTGTTCTTGACACAAATGTGCATAATTATGATGGAATTAATGAAAGGGTTTCCTTATCTCTGTCAGCTTTGATGATAGATAGTACTGAGCATGCGTTTAATTGTGTAAACTTTTCAGCAACAACAGTTGATGATTTATTCAAACTTAAGAATTGTTTTTATGCAAACATGCTGATTTCATGAAAATAAACAAGATATCACATGAAAAAATCCATCCTATTTTTCCAACTTTTGATGATAATCTAATACTGATAAGCCAACATAAGATTAAATGAAACAAATGTCTGCAAGACATTTTAAACATTCCCATTTATGAAGCTTTCCTTTTCCTTCAAAGACCTTATCCTTTGATTTTTTGCAGTACATAAAAACTGTGATCAATATTCATTTTATCATGGCGACAGCCTGCAGCATCATTGGGTCTCACCAATGCAATGAACCCTGATCACGATGAAATTGCTACCGTTGTGGCACTGTAATGTAACACTGCACCCTAAACTCACTGTAAGTATTCCTGCTGAAGATAAATTTGCTCAACCTGCAATTGGATTCAAACCCTGATCTTCCTTATATAAAGGGAAATTAAATTACTATATTACTGAAGGAAACTAAGGGAACACACTAAGCATATAATTGTACAGCCATTCTAGCAGAAGTTCAAGAACCCCCCTCCCCAAACCTTCCTTTAAAAATTTCCAATTGCACCAAATAATTTAACTAAATACAGAACAGAAATTGAATAAATATGACCAAAGTCAGAGCTGATCATTTTCGAAATGTTATACAAAATTTGAAGCACTAACTATGTTCTTTTCTCTATTCATGACTTCAGGCGCTTGATAAAATGCATCACATTTGAGATTCACAAAAATGAATTAACAACTTATTCCTTCAAAAACTTGATTTTTAGAATTCATTCTATGATAAGGATGAATACATAGACAAGTCATCATACAACTGTAATACTCGTATAGTATTCGAGTAAATTAGTCAGATATTTTTTTTATTATTATTTATTTCCCAGTCGTAGGACAAAAAAAGCCATCAGATTAGGTGCAAACACATTATCTGAAATATTAAGTAATAATCTTCATTTAGACCTTTCAACACAGTATTAAAATTTTATGAAATATGTAGGTAATAACATAGTGTACATAGTACAGAAACATAACATATCAATCATAGTGATGTAAACTTGTTATTCAGTGACTATCTTTTCGCCTGTCTCAGAAATAAAATTAAATCTGATTGCTAGGAAAATAACATTAGTCAAAAGAGAGGATTTACAGAATAATACATGTTAATCAACTTTGAATATATAGCAGACATTTTTCTCTTAATTTTGATCGAAAATATCAAGACATTTTAATCATTCCATTGAATTTTATGGTAAGCTATTTTGATCCATTTATCTATGCCTTTGCCATGCATATTTCTATGCATTTCTTCATATTTATCTACATGATCATGGGACTTGTAAATAGCTTTTTTGTGACATAAATTTTCAGCAGAATCAATCTTCAAAGCATTCCATGACAATGATTTAGTTGTTGAATTTATATATGCATAAAAAACCATTTGATTGGCCATTTTACATAAGCAAGAAACCAACAACACAGGAACCTTTAGATCAGTCAATCTGACCCCACTATAATACCAATCACTTTCAAAATAGATTTTACAATTCATCTTATTCTGCTTTTCAAATGATTCCAAATTGTGTTTTCAGTGAGAAAGAATTAAAATTATAACAAATCTTTAAAGTCTCTTTTCTCAACTGGTCAGAGTTATCAACTTACATTGCAGACAGATTTTTTATTTTATGATATATAGTCTAACAAGCGCCTTATGAAGACGAGACAGCCTTGAAGGCAACTTGTTACTTGACATAAACCTCCCCTATCCACTTTTTTATTGCGTCACATTCCCCAGTCTCATGACTCAGACACCTGTCAGAGTTTATTGCTCGTAATGATTCCGCATGATTTGTTTTGTAATGTCTCCCAGACTAATAGACCCATCAGCCCTCTCAAGTCGGTAGAAACAGATAAAGTTTGTACCAAAACACTTTGTTTTGAGTAGTTATCCTTGCTTAGGATATTATGAGATTTAACAATTTGGCAACTTAATTACATATAATTACAACTTCCGTTGACAAGATGAGTGAAACTAAAACTTGATGATATTTCAAGCCGCCTGTATGAGAGGACTTGAAGTAGGATTATTTAACTGCTAACGAAGGAGCAGGTGATTAAAAGATGATTAACTTTTATAGTAATGATTAACATGATTCTTGCATGTGAGATGAGGGGGTGAAATTAAAACCATTTAATGTGTAAATTGTTTGAGGCTAATTATCTGCCACACACTATTAATAGAAAGTTGAGTGTTGTCATGAGATTGCAATGGTATGTTATTTTGCAAGCTTTGAAATAGTATGGTATAGCATATAGCATAGTATGGTATTGTATGGTAGGGTATGGTATATTGAATGGTATTGTATGTTATGGTTTGGTATAATATGTCAAAGAGCAAGATATATGTTATATGTTATTGTCTATTGCAAGATATGGTCTTATTTAGTGTGCTATGGTATTATCGGTATGGTATGCTATGTTTTGGTATAATATGTTTAAGAGCAATATATGATATATGTTAATGTCTATAGCAAGATATGGTCTTATTTAGTGTGCTATGGTATTATGGTATGGTATGCTATGGTTTTTGTATGGTATTGCAGGGATAACAAGGTATGTAATAATGATAATGTTTCACACATGAAGTCATGATATTTGACAAACTATATGTTATGATTTTGCAATGAATTAGCATGTGATTACTTTAATTTACCAAGTTTTTAATCGAAGTAGAATTTGTTAGTTGGGAAAGTTTGATGAAGTCAAGATTACAGAGTGTCTAGCTACCAGCTAATATCACTAAATCCAAATTTATCCCCAGGGAAATGTCTCTATGCATGCACCCATGAGATAAAAATGTAATGAGATATATAGAAATATTCATGTATGCAGATTGACGTACCCATCAAACCATGACAGTCCCTGATATGTACATCTGTATGCATATACCTACATAGAAATCAGTGATAAAAGGAATCGCCTACAGAACTGCAATTGGAAATTTTAAAAAATGATTGACTGAGTAGTCAATTCTTTACTCATATATATTTTTTTTTCATACGCAAATGTAAATGTGTGGTCTGATTGGATGAAAACCTGTGGAGGTGGTTAACCTATACTTCTTAATAGGTTTTGTAAACTAAAGCTGGTCATGAAAGTCAATTGTGGTTTTTCAGCTTCAGGATATCTATAGCTTTACCAAGAAATAATACATATATTCAGGTACAAGGATACAAATCAAGATGAAAAGATTGAAAAGATATATCAGAGGATTGCCTTATGCTTACCTAAAGTTCCACTTCTTCACTTTAGTCAAAAGTTTTTTACAAATTGAAAATCATTGAATTTAAGGAAAATTAAAATCTAACATCACTCTTATATTTCTAAAAATGACCTAAAATTGATAAATTCTAGAATGTATTTTAGAAAAAGTTAGTTTTATATAGATTTTAATACTAAAAATTACTTCAGGTTTCCTAAATGTTCAGTCCTAAATCATATTTTGTAAAATCTATATAAAATTAACTTTTTCTAGAATTCATTTTTCAATTATCTCAGGAAATGTTGTGTATTGTAAATGTCAAATATTGTAAATTTAATAAGCAAAGCTGCTGGACTAATAATTAAATAGTCAAACCATTCTAAAAGACCAATTAACAGGAATAGTGAGTCTTTCGCTAAAAAGCTCTTAAAGTATTCACCTACAACATGATGATGTAGATATTCCTTGTGGTAATGATTATAAAAAGAATATTTCAAAGGTTAATTGGATTATCATTTTTAAGACTAAATTCCTACCTGTCACTACTGAAGAATTGACATATCAGTTTTGATTCAACAAGAAAACAAAGCTCAATAAATATTCATATCAATTTATGAACCAATCTTAATGGCCAACACATGAATGAAAAAACTGCAAAGAGCTTTACACTCCTTCACTTGCCCTGTATAAAGTTAACACGTAACTATCAAGGATCTTCACTGTTAGTCATGCTATCATGCCAAAATCGTGAGGCCATTCCCACCATATTAGAATATCATCCTAAATGTCAAGTATGAGATATAACTCGCCAAATGATTAAAAAAGATTGAATTTTGTTGTTGTTGATATGCGTAAATACATTACTTACATAACTATGTTGTAAAGTTTATATAGACATCAGGCCATACCTACACAAATTATGCCCTAAAGGTTACCCTATTGATTAATGACTTAAACTATATTGCAATGGTATTACTTGACGAACCAATCAAAATGTTAGTCATTTTTTTCCAGATTTGTTTTAACTTACATAAACACTTAACCGACACAAACAAAGGGGTAATGGCAACAGTGATGGGCTAAACTACCAACCTTGTTTGTATCAATGTTTCAGACAATCAGATGTTCTTGATGTCTTTCCACAATCTATATTTTATGTGAACATTTTCCCTACACAAAAGAAGTTGTAGATGGTAAAAGTAAGAGAAGAAAGAGGCACCCATTCTTGAGGTCAGGTTATATACAAATTTGTTGTTCTAGATGTCCTAAGTAAATCCTGACACAAGCCAAGTTGTTCTACAGTTTCTAGTTTTCATTAACTGAAACTTACATAAACTAAAGGCTAAGTATTGTTAAAGAAGGCTGAAGCAACAACCCTGTCTGACACCATGTTCTTAACAGATCATGTTTCAATGGTCTTTGGCCTACAAAAACACGGGTACTTTTCTTTCAGAGATTCTGATTTAATATAACCCCTTACCCACATAAACTTATTAAAGCTAAATATTCATAGAGAAGGTCAGAGGCACAACAAACTTGGAGCTTGATATCAACAAAGGAGGTACCAACCTTGCTTGAGGCCATGTCACTGACGGACCGGTGGGTCTGGATTGTCTCCAGTTGATCCAGACACCAGTCCAGCTCCTCCAGAGTTTCCACTGCCAGCTTCATATAGCCGTCATCTGCAACGGGGACAAACATCATGGAATATTTGGCTAGGAAGCTCTGATGAGTTTGAAAGTTAAACCTTTCAAGCTTGCAAATGGTGAATTCAATAGCCATGAAACTAAAGGCTGTGTGAATGTAAAAGATCTTGCATATCTTGGAAATATAACATATGACACTGTTATATTTTGGATCACACTTTCTGCTTATTAATACAAATTCTCATATTTTTTCGGGTAAAGTGTCATATGGGAGTCAAACCCATATCCTGGGAGGCAGGCAACAATTGATTGACTAACAAAGCGGTTACCAACTCCACCATCAGGCAGCTTAATTGTTTGACTCTAAGGATGTTGAGTTGAATCAAATTAATGACCACAAATATCAAGTACAAGAATTTGTATTGAAGATGGTGTGATCCCAAACTCAACAAATCTTACATTCCATCAAGGTAACTTAATGGCTTCATCATGAGATTTTTTTTAGAGTTTTTGGATATATGAATAGAAAGTGTACAAGCACAAATTGTACATCAATAATTGAAAAAACTTGAAAGGATATTTCACAAAATCAAAATCTTTATATTAGAGAGTGAACATTTTAATCACTCAGTATCTAAAAATTGTATTTCCAATAATAATCACTGATTAATTTGTATTCTCAAAATAATTCCTAAACTCACACCTTGTTAAACACCTGATTGTGTTCTGATGTACAAAGAGAAGTGAAAGATCTCAATTCCAATTTTATCATATCTTATGACATCAGAGACGATTCCTCAATCTCACTGACGTCATGATGACAACTATTCACAACTCTTAACCTATAAAATTCAAGAAGACTAAGCATGTATTGATGGTCAATGTCAATGTTCATTGTTTGCTTCAAGATTATCAACAAGAATTTATCTTGACATCGCCACAAAGTGTAGGGAACCTTGAAGTATGTATACATTGTGATAAGTCTTTGATATTAGGCCAAACACATTGTTTTCTGTTTCCTTTCACAAATGAATTAATTTTCTTCTAACCTCACTTAACTGTCAAATGACAAAATTCATCATCAAAATTTTAAAAAATATCACAATATGGCCTATTCCACTGTCATAAGGTAAATGTGTATAAAAAAATTTGAAATAGCCTTATATGATATGATTTCTTAAATTTTTTATTTTAAGAGATCCCCTGATTTTATTAACATAATTTTTTAATTATTCCAAGACAGGTTCCTTATCCAGATCTTTTCACATATATCTCTATTACACCAACCCTTCATGGCCTTAACTTGGTTCAAGAATAATACATAACAAATTTGTTTGGCCTTAGATGTACTCTTATGAAAATCATGTCAAGTATGCTATTAAGATAGATTAACATGTGCTATCTGGATTTTGGAATTTTTCGAGGAAACATGAAACAAATCGCTCAAATCTGGATAGGAATATGATAGGTAATGCAAAAAGAAGCTTTTGTTTTGAAATACATATCAGTCAAATTAAAAAAAAGGTTTATAAAATTGATGACAATTTACATTTTTTTCAAATATGTTTTGATTTCTTTTCAGGTAAAGATTAGATTTTTCAGACTTAAACTAGATAACAACAGCTCTAAAAAGAATAATGATCATATGCTTCTACTATGCTTCTGTTATGGTATTCCCGTTTAAACTAAGCAGGCGGAGTTACCTCCCTTCACTTGTAAGGTACATCTCTCAAAGAAAACACTTTTTATATAAATGAAATTGTCAATGGACAATTAAGGGGGTTGAGAGATAAATTAGAGAAATTTCTCAGTAGGATGAACTCCCAAGAGAACTACTTTTCCTCTTATAGATAGGTGAAACCCTCTTTGTAAATTCTTGTTTAGTCCATTGAGTGAAATCTGCTCACCCATAAATCTAATACTATCTACACTGTCAGGTCATATTCATTCCTATAAAGAAGCTGTAATTATCAACAAACAAATATTAAATGAATTGAAATAAACAAGCAACCTCACACTTTGTATTGAAGATCATCTGCTGTATATTATCGAAAATGTTGTTTGAATAATTTTAGATAGTAAGACATACCACATTAAAATTTATAATTTTACATTTAACAAAACATTAAATATGTTTAATACAAATACAATAAAATTTGGCCTTGTTTAGAATCTTTATAGGATATAGCCATGCATTTATCATACCAAAATTCATTCAAAATATCCAGTCTAAAAATGACAACATGAATTTTTTTAAATGGTTGTCTCAGTCTCGTAAAATGATAAACAAAACCTTATAACCTTTGAATATTTACATTTATTTGATTTTCCTGATTGTTTAAAAAAACATTAAGCAGTTTTAAACAACTTCTGTCGCTGTTTTAATGATCTGCTTGTTATTTCATTTATAGCTACTATTTCAGCTATAGCTATGCAAAAATTTTAACCTGCATATTTGAAATGTCTTTTCATTGATTTGTTTGATTATCTTAATATGCTGGTAATTTTATTTGAGGAAACAAGTCCATAAATTTTATTTAGTTTTTTCAAAAGTAAACTATGCATTTATCTAAAGTATATAAATATATGTTTCTGTAAAAACAGGATTATCATTATCTTATTTTTTAAACCCTATCATTATTTTACATCAAAGTCTGAAACATCCCTAAAAAGATTCAGAGATAAAGAAAAAGAACTCTTGAAAGATTATATAAAGAGACCTCTTATATTTAGTGGCGTGTAGGCTTATCAGTGTGACATGAGTTACCTACCTTGCACCTTGTTGCCACTTGGAGACAGTTGTTGCATATTGTTGTGTTGGGGGGATGGTTGTTGCGCGGAAGCGTGAGACAACAAACCGTGACCATGAGGCCCGGAAGAGCCTCTTCTGGGTCTGAAAACACAAAGGATGATTTTGTTAATTATTCTTATGATAATCAAATTTGTGATATGATTAAAATCTAATACTTAAACTCTGCATGCATGCAACCATGATTGACTCTGTTTCTATTTCTGAAAATAAAATTGATTACTTCATACACAATCAACAACAAAAATCTTTACAATTGTGTCAATAAGGCTTCAATAACTATCTCTAGATATGAAAATTACAAAAATTGATTCAACTTTTTTTTAAGTCTTCAATCAAGGCATAATGTGGTATTGATTGATAATATTTTTCAAGCGTTCATACGGAATTCTAAAGGACAAACATATAACATTGTTTGTTAAATTTTCTCCCAATAGATAATATACTGTGATATTTGATTGGATAATATAATTCCAAATACCACACGGTATGGTTGATTCAAACCTCTATTAACAATAAATTATTTCTCCCTTTTCTCAGCGTGGGGTTATGCACGATTTTGTCTCATTTTCAATACAAATTATCAAAAAATATTATAAAAAACTATTATTATATCAATACTTCTATTATTGCAAGAAGTGCATTTATAAACAACGTCTTCTCATCGATCCGTAAATAATTACAAACGATCTATAATTCTTAAATTTCAATGTGACGATCACAGAGTTGGATTTTTCTAGATTGAAGTCTTACTCAATTAATATTTTCAATTAACTGTAAATTAATTTTATGTCAGGTTTAAGTGATAATTCAATCGAAGTTGATAAAGATAATAATAACCAAAATATTTTTGCATGACAGTCACAAACTTCTCATGTTAATTATTGAGATCCTGTTTAAAAGACTTATGTTAGATATAACTAACTGGATTCTTATAGATTTATATGTCACAACATAAAGTTATTTTTCAAATAAAACATAGTAATTTATGGATAATATTTGTAATAAGCTATTAACAAAATTCCTGCAATGAGGTTTGAAATTTTATCTAAAAACAATAAGATATTACCTTGATAAATTATCTGTTAATCAATGAGTTGTTATTTTTAAATACGATAAATCATATGTTCTGCAAAAAAAGGAAAACCCCCATTTCAGACCCTAAAAACCCCCATTGAGAAGGAAAAACCCCCATTTCAGTCCCTAAAAACCCCCATCGCCTCTGTTGGATTATGCCATGTATGATAATGTGGTATTGATTGATAATATTTTTCAAGCGTTCATACGGAATTCTAAAGGACAGACATATAACATTGTCCATTATACATTATGAAATTTTCTCCCAATAGATAATATACTGTGATATTTGATTGGATAATATAATTCCAAATACCACACGGTATGGTTGATTCAAACCTCTATTAACAATAAATTATTTCTCCCTTTTCTCAGCGTGGGGTTATGCACGATTTTGTCTCATTTTCAATACAAATTATCAAAAAATATTATAAAAAAACTATTTCTCAATGACCAATATGTCCATCGATCATTCTATTCCATAATTGTTTTTAAACCATATGTGTCAAACTGTATTCTAGTCTATTTTAATAAAATCAACTCTTCAAAACCAAAGATGATGAGGTTTTTTATTTTCTGAATATGTCTTTCAAAAGAAAACAGAATATAGAATTATGAACTCATCTTAATAAATTTCATTTTAAACATAAAATACTAGAGTTCAAAAAGATTCAAGAACTCAAATGTTCAAAATGAGTAATTTCTCAAGAATGAAACTGCCAAAACAACTTGTAAATGTGGCTTTGTTTATAACCATCTATATAAGTATTAAAAAAAATTACAAAAATAATTAAGAAATTGAATAAGGTTTATATGAAAAGTTAATCTTAAAAATCATCAGGGGATGATTATTTTAATTATATGAAGTTTCGCTTTTGTAAGAGCCGTAAACTAACTTTAATTTTTTAGTTATGCACTACAGGTCAGTGTATACTACAATATAAGTTAATTATACTATGTGAATTAATTCCTCCCAACGTCTCGCTGACTAAACTCAAGGTAAAGATTTTCAATAAAATCCCTGGGTAATTAAATCAGACTATCTGCATCCATACAGGAAGTCCTACAAAGATGACTGGAGATTCCATTAGCGTATTAGTTGTTAACTCCCACAATCCCCCATCCAAGATGGCTGATCTAATGAAAAGCCTTCTAGAATCTGTCTTCCTAATCATAGCAATAAAGGATAACAGTCATATGTCATTTGTATCTTTGATTGAGATGTTCAGCCAAGATGCAACAACGTATAGCGAGAAGATTGACAACTGTATGCAACGTGTAGGCCGTTTGTTAATCCATAAGTCGTGGGTGAAGCAGGCACCTGCATGTCAAACATGAATATCTGACATCGTGAACATGTACTTGCAGATTAAAGATATTTTAGTTTCAAGTGATGTGGGAGTATGTTTCTATCGGGTCATCTAAGTGTGTTATCAAATTAACATCCACTACAGATGATTCAGGATTTCATGATGAAAAGTTGTTTGTTAATTGGCAATTAAGATACAACGATAAGTAATGCTGTCAATAAAATTCACAGCAATTTTCTGTAAGATGTGTTTATCAAACTAAGACATCAAGGAACCAAAAAACAGATTCTTAAATCAATAGCTATGCCATATAATATCGATTGAACCAGTCCTCATAGAATAGGGAATAGAAAATTATGATTATAATCATCCTTAATATTTTAGGCATCAAATCTAACGTAAGAAAAGGTTTAACTAATATTGTAGTTAGTGTAGAAAAAGCAAGATTTATAAAGGGAGAGACAAGAGATAAGCAAAATGGGTTTTCCTTTAATTTCATAATCCCAAAATCTAGTACTCTCGCTTTCTAATTTCTGTAGAAAATATAACATTTCCTTGATTTAATTGGAAATGTCTTTAAAAATGTAAGTCAAAAACCAGAAAAATAATTCTGGAAAACTCTGCAGCTTGATGCAGCTGTAACTTTAATAAAAAAATATATTGTTATCAAAATTTCTGTGTCCATGTTTTCCTTTACAACAATAATCAATTAGTGAAATTGCAACATAGTTCAAACAAATAAATGAAATGTAATTAAGACAATGTTCATTTATCAAAAATGGTCCTGAAAAATATTCCGTATTTAGGATTGGCATGAATTAAACATTTTCTTTTAACACATAGACAACATAATTCTTAAATCTGTGACTTAAGAAACTTAATCTACATACACTATAAAGTTTTCAATCACGTACAAGACTTGGGAGTATAAGTATAGCAAGAAGAGCAAGACGATGCTATCGAAACAGTGTAAATATAATTAACTGGAAGGGGACCAATGATACAATATCGCCAACTCTGACACTGACGCAAGAATCGATCAATTTGCAAACCAAACTTAATGATGCTGTAACTTTAACCCTTAAAGAGATTTCTTGAACATTTTAACTGAATATCAATCACTCGAGATCTGCGTAACACGTTAGCGTTTATGGGTACCAGCTAATTGATAAGATGCACCGAGTTGACTCTCAGCTCAGCTAGTTAATAATCCTTGGTGTTGGTGCCACATTCATCAATACTGAATTCGCGAATCGTTCGAACGGCCATCTCCAAAACGATCGCTGCTCTACAAACTCATGATTGTACACAGCAAGCATATAATTTGGGTGAATGACGTCCGAAGATCTGTAAGGAGATGCAACGTGCGTCAATCTGAAAATATGATTGTCTATGTTTCCACTGGTGACCAGTTAGCACTACCTAATATCAGGGTCCTCTCTAATTCCATTGATTCTATATATAACATATATATTTTGTCAAGAAAGTAGAATAGAAGGAAGATATCATCATCAAAAGGTAGAAGTTTTATATAACTGTAATTTCAGAATAAATATTCTATACAATCAGTCAGGCAGAACAGGTGAACTGATCAACCATTCAACTATCAAAGTCTGCTGTCAATATAATTAACTTCGCAAAATTTGCTCCAGCGAAGACACACTATCAATTTCATACACTGACTTGATCTATTTTGACTTAAGAGACATGTTTCTTGCAGTAGGCAGTTCATATAGGCAACACTGGAACAGCTCATTGATCAAAGTCGGTCAGGTATCCTGTGTTTATCTCAGGTAAATCAAAAACAGCTCATGAAATTTGAGTTTAGAATCTGTGTCGGTGGCCTCTATGTAAATTTCAATTCTAAATTTGACATTGAAATTTCTACAAAATTTTAATAAGATACTAAATATTTTATGAGTTTATGTCAGTGTCTACGGCAATATTTCAAACATTAATTACTAAATTTGACAGTTCCTCATTTGTGTCTTGAATTAATCAATTTTGGTTTTTAACTTCTTAACATCTTTAGCCAGACTATAGCCATTAATCCTGGCTAATTCCGTTTAACTAATGACTTGTTATTCCCAAGACTTGCTGCCAAATTAAAATTAAAATGGACACTGTAACATGAGTTAATTTCATGATTAAAGTAGCAAAGCAAATCAAGAATATTTGAAGAAGAACACATTAAAAGGCAAGTTTGAATTCTCACAGTATATGTACTCTTGCATGGTGAATAATTTTCAAGTAACTAAAAAACATCAACTGTGCCCTCTAAATACAACACACCAATCAGAATACAGTTTTCAGTGTTATGCTAGCATAATGGCACTTTAACAGTTAATGATGACAGCCTGTTCACCGTCCAGATAGAGAAATGAGCTGTATTCCCTACCCAATTACTTTACACCCAAACCCTCCCAACAGACTGATACCGTCATTACAAGGTGTTCAAAGACTTGATATAATCTCTCAGAACATTGTTCCTCTCCGTTGAACTTGTAGACGACTAAATCTTATATGACAAGTATGACATCTTATTGATATATGCTTTAATCAAGATTCTAGACAAGTAGTAAATAGCAACCTCCGCTGAGGTTGATATAGAAATGAATGCGCGTGGTTCAGAAATGAAATTATTTTATAAAAAAATAATTAAGTAGTAAATAATGACCGGGTGACGAGCAATTATGGCAAAAAAACTCGCGAGGGCGAGTTTTTTTGCGATAACGTGAGGCTAAATATTTGATTCTAAAGATTAGAAATTGACATAACCTTACACCTATATATTTTCTTGTATATATACATATACATTTATATATATACCAGGGGGAAAACAGTACAGACATGACACAACAAAATGAACAGTGACAGGCAGGGATCCTCGTTAGCTCAAATGGTAAGGGCGTTACTCGCCATCAAAGAGGTCCCGGGTTCGAATCCCACTTTCGCTAATGTCAAGTCTTAAATACTTAATTTGTAAAACTATCAAAATTTTACAAGTCTAATCGTTTGTGTAGGTTGAACATCTCATAACACCCACCTGCGTAGTTGGTGGTTATGGCATATAGCCTTCAACTAAAAACAAATAACTGATTTGAATGATATGTGATAGTGCCCTAGGGCGATATGGAGAAACAACCGATGATTACATCATAAGAGGTTGATATGAGAATGAACCAATGTTAAAAGAATGGGAACATATCACACCTAGGTGATACCGCCATACCAAGGCGATCAAGGACATGCAGATAGATAAAACATAATATTTGGATGACAACTTCTTAACTCTGAGAATGCAATTAAATTATACAGCTCATTAAAGAAGTTGTCATCCATATATTTGTCTAATATCTGATTTCCAACTTCTTAATGCTACTCAAAGAAAACATGTTACTATCTCTATGAATTTGTACTCAATTTGACAAGAATAGCAAGTATTTATAGATACATATGTACCTTTTTTGATCAAGATTCTCAACATAGGCCGTTTCTGCCATAACAAGGTATTAACAGATTTGTTTGGTCTCTGAGAACCTAGTTTACCTCTGTATGAGCTAAAAGTTTAATCTGACAAGTATGTCAAGCTCTCATGGATCAACCGAGTTTACTCCGGAGAAACTTGAACTTGGATTTTAAATTTAATTTGAATCACGGAGAGGTGTGAAAACACATTCTGAAGTACATTTGTCACTCATTTCATGATGACATCTATCATTCTGTATCCTCCACTATAAAAACACTGGCAGATAGACAGAACTCCATGCAAATATGAGGAAATAGTTGAGTAATCTATCAAGCTGTTCCCAAACCTTACCTGTTTCAGCTTTGAGATTACTTGATAATAGCAACATAATAATGGCAGATTAAAACCAAAAGTATATGTATATCATCTAATTGACCATGGAAAGAGTATAAAACTAAAACAGAAATACCAAATATGAGTGGAATAAACTTAAATATGAACAAAAGAGACCGAAATAAAAGTAAAAAATAAAGAAGACATAAGACACCAGCAACATGAGTACAAGAACGTGGAAAAACATAACTTCGCATTTAGCCATGAGAATTAATAGCAAATGCTATCAAGATACATAACTTCACATTTAGCCATGAGAAGAGAACAGATAATACTATCAAGATACATAACTTCACAAGATACATAACTTCTAAAGATACATAACTTTACAAGGTACATAACTTTACATTTAGTCAAGAGGAGAGAATAGCAAATGCTATCAAGATACATAACTTCACAAGATATATGAGGCGCTAGAATAAGCAATAATGTCATCAAGAGCTCTCTCTGCATCAGAATGCTTGAATGATCCTTACAGAACCGCTATTCATAAAACACAATCACTTGAACAAAAGCAAGAAAAGTGAAATCGACGTCGCTGTAGAGTGCGTCTCACTGTTGCAAGCAAGACATTGCTATGGTAACATTGATCTGCTATTGGCGCTGGAGAACAACTGGTAACATTCAACACTCAGTCGGAAAAACTGGAAGTGTGATTTTGTGTTGGAAAGATTTAGACATTGTACATTCTAGACAGCTTCTTCTGTAATAAAACCATAAAACAATAAAATTCTGTCATGCATAGGACAGTTGACATGACATGTCCTCCCAATTTGAAGAATGCATAACATTACACCCAAACACTCTTGTACATCAATTTTATAATTACCATTTCTAAACACGTAAGTTGTTGATTTCTGTGTTCTTCACAACATAATATAAAGTTGATTTACTTTTTTAACTTTTACAATCATATGTTGTACATTCTACAAAATCTTGCAGTTACATTTACTTACTTACATTATACAACAGGGACTGACTTTGTGATTAGTTTGCAAGAATGGTAAGAATGATACCTCATATGATATATATTTTTCATCAAAATAAATACATAACTTGTCACTTAAAATTAAATATAAAAATATCACTAATTGTAAGAATATCTCCTTTTTTTGGAGGTAATCATAGCATATAGTCCCAAAATTATAAACCTTTAAGTATATAGACAAATTGTATTCTGATCATCAATTAAGACTCTATACTTCTCTTTTTACTCTGTCTAAAGGACGGGTGGAAGGGAAGACAGCATTTTCTGTTTTTGAAGACATTTGCTTTCCTACCGAAACATTTCAACACAATGAAACAAAGGGTTATCTCTCCTAACTCATTTGCTGCTAATTGCCAAAATATTGCTTAAGCGGCGATACAAACAATAATTAACTTGCTCCTTATTTATGCATATACAAATGAAAACATGCCTACCATTTAGTTCTGAAGTGAGAACTTAACATTAACATAAAGTTAATTTAATATTTACTTATACAAAGATGTAACAGATCGGCTATTGTCTCAGACAAATGAAAACATGCCTACCATTTAGTTCTGAAGTGAGAACTAAACATAAAAATAAACATGATTTTAATATTCACTTATACAGATTGCCTTTTGTCTTACCTTTTAGAATGCAGAAAGTGACTACTCTGTAACATCATAATTAGCAAATAACCATGTCGTATATAATTTCTATGAATCACTGAGAGGGGGCAGCTATGGAAATAAAGGATGTCTAATTTGTTTTCCTTTGTCGACTTAACTTATAGATATATATAGTTTAGATCATTACGATTGCTTCAGATTGCAGGATAATCTGTTTCACATAAACACATAGATTTTCAAAACCCAGATAGAGTTATTATCATTCTAAATTTTCATATCATCTTAACTGTTATTCATGATATAAGTATAGAATATGAATAGAAGTTTAAAAAAACCTTATAGAAATTATTCAGTCTTTCATATGAAGAATTTATGAATAACATTCCCTTATAAACATATAAAGATTCAATACTGAATACATTTTGGAATAGTTTTGAATAAGTCTAGATTTCATACAGTCTGATTAAAATCGACCGTGTTCCGAGGAATAAGAGTTTCAAAATATTGACTCTATCGAGATTTGAACTCTATCTGTCTAGGCTATCCTCTCCACAATGGTCTGATGGCAGCCTCACTGCTGGCACGTGCTGATTCCAGTTTAGCGCAGACAAAACCTAGTCATTAGCAAACCAATCACATAATCGCGTTTAAAATAAAGATAGCGGCGATCAAGGTTAATGAATGGTAAATGGGAGTTCCTTCCCCCTAGCTACTGATACCGAATGCTTTTGCTGCACGCATTGTGATTGGTTAGCTGAGTTTACGTAAAAACGTGCGCTACAGTAGGCTGCGGTCAGACTGTTGTGGAGAGGATAGCCTAGACAGATAGACTTTGAATCTCGGTAGAGTCAACATTTTGAAACTTTTATTCCTCAGAACACTGTTGATGTTAATCAGACTGAGATTTCATAGAGCTTTGTAATATTCCTAGCACATAAAGAACTGTGGGGTAAGAAAGGTATGCTCCTGTTTACCTGCATCATTCTCTAATCTTTAAAGATCAATGAGATCTTTAGATAAATTTATTCTTCATCATTCTCTAAATCAGGCTTACTGTGAAAGACACACTTGGACAAGAATTTGATGCAAAAATGACAAGCAAATCAAATTTGAGCACATAGTTCTATAACAATTTATTGTCATCCAAAACTTCACCAGAGGGTTGTAAGACTGTATCAAATACATTGAAAAATCATGATCAAATTGAAAATGATCCTAGAAATAAAAATCTGAGAACTGTAAGAAAGGTCATCATTGGAGCAAATTTGTCATATTCTGAAAGTCAGACATAGGAAATAATGAAAAAAGTTTCATAGTCTATTCAGCACAAACTGTGCAGTGCCAGGCAATGGGCATTTCTATCCTCACAGAACTCTTGTTTACAATATCTGTTAGGAAATTGCCAAAACAATTCAAGAGATAAAAATCATCAGGCAGTTGAAAGTGGATAGAATAATGGCTAGATCTACCATTGTGTTTTCTGCATTGTAAGCTTACGAGATCAATATACAGCAGCAGATGGGAAGAGTTAGAATATAGGCAGAGAGAATAGAATATGGTAAACATGATTGACATCCACTCTGGATAAAGATTCACAGTTGATTGCTACTGAGGGATGGATTAGCAAGATTTCTCTGTCAACAAGCGGACAACTTGATTCAAAATCAGAGGCGTTCCTTCTAGCTTCTATCTCTCATTTACTCCTTCATCTAGTATCCGTCCATCCAACTCAATCCACCTATTTGCATATATGTCATTGTTATCTTATCCATCAAAATTTCAACCCGACAGTCGATTTGTTTTCTCCACACTTTTACCAACTTTGCAAAGTACCTTATGTTGTTGTTTTGTTTCTAATCTGAGCCAACACCCCTTCAAGTCAGTGATTCGATTTATTTCTTCTGTATGTCAGTCTGTCTGTGAAACAAGCTGACAGTTCAACTCTCATCAAATTGAGTAAATCTGTATATGAGAATGGATCTTTACAGATGTGAATAAAGATTTAAATCTCTATCACTGGTTTGTCCACTAAGAATATTTTCTAAAACACTACAACATCTTTTTCTTTCCTCTTAATCGACATCCGCTCATCCTCCAAGTTTGATCTTTCAG
This sequence comes from Phorcus lineatus, assembly GCA_921293015.1. Classification (NCBI taxonomy): domain Eukaryota; kingdom Metazoa; phylum Mollusca; class Gastropoda; order Trochida; family Trochidae; genus Phorcus; species Phorcus lineatus. The sequence continues at coordinate 9,626,941 of OV121083.1, forward strand.
GCAGAGTTTATTCAAGTTCAGTTTTCACTTGTTATATTTATCTACACCCCTTTCAAGAGTATTTCATGTTGTCAAAATGTTATTGAGAAAGTACAGAATCTGAATAACAGTCTAAAGAAATTATTGTCTTCAAAAATATCCTTTTCTTACTGTCTGGCTCCATCAGCCAATCTTACTAAGTAAACTTTCCCAAGCATATTAACGAATCTAAGGCAGGGCACCTCATAGATATTTCCGATCAGAGGATTTGAGATGGTACAGAATCTGACTAACAGCTCTAAAGAAATGATATGTCTCTTCAAACAACCTTTTCTTTCTGTTTGTGTCCATTAGCTAATCTTACTAATTAGACCTTCCCGAGCATATACTTCATCGAGATCAGTGGATTTGAGAAAACACATATTCTGAATAACAGTCTTCAAATTGATGTCCCAGCCTGTTCTTCTCTATTAACCAATCTTACTAATTGAACTTTCCAAAGCAAATACTTCATCAATGAGGTCGAATACATCATGGATATTTCCAATCAGTGAGTCAGGGAATTCACTTGCTATGACCAACATCAACATGGAGTCATCACTGCTACAGTCCTTCCACCACTGCTACAGTCCCTCCACTACCCTATCTCTGGTTTGTACACCAAGTCCATCAACTCCTGGTCCACCAGTTCAAGGCTTTATTGAGGCAGCCAATCAATTCCTTGGTTCACATCCTACTTCATCAACAAGCTAATCTTCTGGCCCTGTTTGTGTGTTTGTTTGTTTGTCCATCATTTGTCGTGGGTCAGTCTCTTGGTATCCAGGTCCTCCATGTATTAGTTACTGAATCATGAGTTTACAACATACAATATGTAGATTTTCTATCTGTCCATCTATTCATTCATCAGTTAGTTCAACTGTAAATCACTCTTTTGGTCATACCTACGAGTCTAATCTCTATCAAAACATTCTGCCGATTTATCTGTCTCCTAATTTTTGTTTATATTTTTGTCGATACACATGTATGTCATTCTGTCCATCCATCGGTTCCTTAGTCTTTGTCTTTTCTGATGTCAACAAACACGTATACGTCTTTCTGTCTTTGGATCTGACCCTTAATCTCAATCTATGTTTCTGTCAAGACACAATTTTTCTATTTATGTCCATCCATCAATCATTGTCTTTCCTTCCCACAACAAAGACTTACATTTATTTCTCTCTATTACTTTGACCCTTATTACTTCTGTCAACATCCATTACTTTGTGTATCTGTCCCTAAATCTTTTTCTTTTCTTCTGTCATCATTTAGTGTCACTGTCCATGCCTCCATCAGTCCATCACCGCACCATGTAAGCTGCAGAGTGGGAGCAGAGTCCGGGAGGTAACTTGACAAGGACTTCACTTCATCTGCCTACATGCTTCACCAGAGTGGATATTGATTGACACTACACGCACAACAACCTGATCTCTCCTCGGGTACAGCATGGAGATACAATCTACCTTCATGAACTAGAGAGCTCCTACAGGAGAGACAACAACTTACCGACAGCGACACATCTCATAGATACTCTTGACACACCCCATACATGTGTCCTCCTCCTGTCCTCATCTCAGAGACATGTGTCCTGGCATCTTGTGACCATATCCTGGTACCACACATGTACACACCTCCTCGCCTCACCAACAGAATGTCGATCAACGCTCAAATGAAGCATAGAATTATTAGATATGTGGGCCTTTTATGTAGCAACAACAACCAGAAGAATAGGTTCTCGGTTCGGGTCCACTTGGCACAGATGTAGATCTGCTGCAACCGATGTTCTACAGTTCATGATGGTCAGGCATGAGGGAAACTTGCACACAGGTTATGGTCCGAACCGAAGCTAATGCACTCAGTCCCTCCTGTATGAAAGGCCTCAGTCTTCATAAAGCCTTGTCAAAGAGCTTACGGACAAATTACCATGCTCAGTTTCTTGAGAAACCTCATTAAGCTTCGGGTTTTGACCTTCTTCCCATTAACCAGGTTTTCAATGTTACAAAATTTCAGATCTATACTCATGTTTTTTTGGCTCTCCTCTGCTTGGCAATCAATGGGCATAATGTATAAAGCATAGCGACATACCAATGCTTATCAACATGAGGTCTTTCAGAGTGGCAGCTAAGCTATCTATACAAGGAGCACATCACCAATAATATGACATGTCTTATGGCACTAATGACAAAGGGGTGAATGGCTGACCCTGCCTGACCCCCTTTCAATATGTATTGACGGAGTAAAGGAGAAAATAGACGCAGAAATAAGCTCTATAGTATGGGAGAGGAGGTCGCTTAAGGATCACTGCATGCTTAATTTTGTGTCATGTTCAGCTTATCTTGTCTTTTTCCTTAAGAAAATAATTAAATTTTGTTGTTTTTTTTGAGGATGAACTATATTTTACAAATCAAAAACAAAATCTAGTTATTAAATAAGTTCAATAATTTTTAGAATCAAATTGTAAAGGGATAAAAAAAAATATTCAAAATTAAACTTTATGAGACTTTTTAAAAAATTGCATCTTGGGAACCTTTATGTACAACATAAATCTATATAATTCAAGTCACACTCAAAATGAATCCTCACATAAAGAAAATGCAATCACCATATTGGAACTCATTGAAAAAAGTTGTTAATTTGCCCTTATTTCAGCCTTCAGTATTGGTAACTTAAAATCAAGTTTGTGTCGATACGAGAATATCAAAATTCTTAGAAGTAAAAGGTTCAATAAAATTAAGCCACATATTGACAAAATATCAAGGGAAATTAAGGTATTTCTTAAGGTTACTCCCACATGTAAAACACCAAGGTAAAAACAAGGTCACGTGAAGGCCAAAGACATCCCCCTCAATAAATCAATTTTTAAATTATATTTTTAGAAAATTATTTTTAAGTTTCTTTATACCTGCATGACAGACTTTTCCAATTGACAACAAGTCTATTTGAGAGAGAGTAGAATTGCTTATAAATAGCTTTCAGTTCAACCTGGCAATGAAGAACATAACATCGGAACATAAACTATTCAAGTTCGAAGGAATCTCCCGATCAATTCAATCAATAAACTATCCAATCTCCCAGCTCAAATAATAACAGTTGTAGGACAGTATTACCCTATCGATTCAGCCCAATTTATGCCTCACCATTCAAAATTTACGTCACGTCAAGAGAAACTGCGTCATGATTTAGCTAATTATCGGGGTCTGTTGCTTCGAGGGCTGAGTGAGTCCAAATTGACCGTTGTGATTTGTTGTCATGATTACCCAAAGTCCTCCAGCCAGGTCAAGATGGCCGACCAATTCTCCAATCACCCCCAATTGACTTGTACAGTGCTGGTAGCATTCTCACAATTGGGGCGAGATACTCTCCCACTGGAGGGCACTTAGAAACCCCAACTTTTAGATAGAGGATGTTTTCATAGTTGGAATGAAATTGATTTACTTCCATTGAATACTACTTGTTGTAACGAATCAATTTGGAAACAATCAATTTCTGAAAAATAATTAAATAAATAAATAGTTGTATCAATGATAACTTTTATAGCACTATATTCCAGTACAAATCAAACAATTTTTATCTGCATGAAATTGACAGTGATCTAAATCTCACATTAAGAATTTCCCCTTTAAATCTAAGCCCTCAGACAAGTGACAAAAGTGTCCAAGTAAAATCAATCAATCAAAACTGAAATCTTGGTGCATTTCCTTAGTTTTATGTATACTTTTTGGGGAATTCAATTAAAAAAAAAAACTATAATCAGATAATTTGAAGTTATGTGAATGATTATTTACAAATCACTAAAACTGTTACTCACACTTATCATTATACAATATATCACAACAATATACTTATCTATTTTCAGATTCATGATGGCTACCTTTACAGTCTTTGAAAGACTAATAAAACCCTCTAGATAAATAACATGCTTGAAAATATCCTTGCAAAATCTATAATTACAAAACGTGGGCATGTTGAAAATAGAGAAGTTGTTCATTCAAAAAAATCTCCTTGTTGTCCTTACTCTGCAAACTTCTGGAATGCCATTCAAACAGTTAAAATAACCTTCCATTTTTCCAATTTTTATAAACTTTAATTGTCAAAAGTACAAAGTCCCCTCGTTGCCAAGTTGAAGCTGTCCAATCTGTAGTCTGAGTGTCTAACAATAAAAGAAGTAAAAACTATGAACTTTTTAAAAAATCTTAAACGTCCTAAAATTTTATGTTGATAAAAAGTCCTGCTGATGAGTGTGCCTGTATCATCTTCACTCCTGTTTTTTTTATCAACACACAAATAAATCAAATATAAAATAATGTTGCGATTCTAAGTAAGACGAATCAAGTCACTTTATTTCACAAGCGTGACGCAAGAAAAGTTCAGTTCACTTTATTTCTCCGAAGTAGTTCTGTAAATAAGATTAAGCCTTCTGTCTGGCACCATCAGCCTGCTTGATGACATAACTTGGAATAGTCAGGATCGAGACATTTTTACCAAGGCAATTTCTCCCAATCAAGAAAACTGCGCAGGAACCTATTTTAGTAAGTTACTGACGTGAAACTGTTTAAGATAAAAGAGGATGAGGACGTTTTTCACAGTAAATTTATGGCCGCTTAACTATTCTTGAGACATTCTGTCAGATGCTAGCAAAGACTTTAAATTTAATTGTTAGATTTTTATTAATGAAACTTCAAAGGCTTTAACTTTGGCATGATTTGATGGAAATAACGAAAAAGGACATGAATTGTCCTAAAATAGTGCAACATAACAGTTATATAGAAATAGAGTTAAGATAATAATTACAAAAAATGTAGATAAAAATGGTAAAATGGTGACATGTCCACCTTAGATGGACAAGATAGAACAATGATTTCTCGAAGTTTGTTAAAATAAATTTGTGAATTAACATATTAGTTCAATTCAACACTTATTTGATTGTATTTGTGATACAAATTAGTTGAATTTCTTCAAGAACAATAGCCTGGCAATACTTATCAATGTTTCAATATAACACGCTTTCACATTTGTTTCATGTTAATACTAACCGTATTGCACTCCAAAAAGTTATATGAATTAAGCCAACAGGGGTTTGATGGAAATGGAAAATTTCATGCTAATTTAGGACAACTTTTAGCATCATAGTGACACTATTGTTCACATTGTATTGTATACTAATGTCCTGTGATAAGCATCAAAGCACCTTTTTACTGTTGAATATGGAAAGAACAGGTAACGCTTTGATGTTTAAAAAAATATATTCTAAAAGAAGTTAGATTAATGCAACATGATGTACGAGAGGTTTAAACACTTGCTTCCATGCTTTTAAGATTTCGATGATAACATAAAACGGGTATATTTAGGAAAAAGTGGAACAAAAAAGGTAATTCGTAAAAGTTACATGAAATAATATTTAACTGATTTGAAAGTGTGGTAGAATATAACATATGCTATGTCATAACTAAAATTGGACAAATAGATTTAAAAACCAGTAATTTCAAAAGGTTTCTCACCAGGCTATTTATTGAAACTGACTGATATTTAATTCTTAATTTTACTTCTTAATAGTAGAATAAGCTCATTTAAAGATATAATACTTCAATTATCAACTTCAAAAAATTATTTCTTCATCCATCACAATTTCTTTTTAGAAAAAATAACAATAAAGATAAGTGATGAGAAATATTTTAAAATGTTTATATATCCAATTGGATATATACAATTGTTAGTATTAACATGATACAAATGTGAAAGCTTGTTATATTGAGTCGGCCCTTATGTTCTTATAAAATTGTGTTTATTGGGCTTATCTTTCTTGCACTTAAAGAATAGTGTTATCGTAACATTATTAAAAAAAGAGAATGTATGGTTATTGATTTGAAAAACAACAACTTTAAAATAGTTATTAGTAAATGTTAGTAAACATATTTTAAAAAGCACAGACTGTGGGTATTCAAATCAATCACACAAAAAAAAGAATTGCCTGGGTAACTTTTGAGGTTTCATAAACAAAATTAGTTAACCAAGGTTAATTAAGTTCAATGCAGAGAAAATATATTACATAGAATTCAAGGACAAATCAAATTATGATATCTATGGGGAGTAATCTAAAGGAATTAACAAAAACATAAAATATATTTATGATATGTTGACTCTTTTCAGTATTGCTTTGAATGCAAAATCATAAGAAAATAAATGACATATTTCTACGAGGCTTATAGGTAAAATGTATAACAAGAGTATATGTTTCTATCTTGAGGGGATAAAAAAATAACAATAACGTCTACTTGGGTTATATAAAATACACATTATGGTTAAAAACTTGAAATGGTTAGATGAATAATTTAACAAACACTGATTAACAAATATGATGCTTCTACTGAATATCTTCAAGACAATAAATATATAATTAAACTAAACCATAAGTCTACAGGGCTAAGGTTAGATGCATAACAAAATAAGAGTAGAACATGTTATGTTTCTACAGACGTTAAGTAGAATCAACTGCAGGCGAGAATGCAGATTTACCTCTCGTGGTCCCTGTGCACCTTACTGAAATGATGCGAACTGAAAAAAGAAGTCGACCAACTATGAAATCATCAAATATACATATCAATATACTGTAGTCAAACAACAGCTTGAGATACACCACACACGTCAAGTTCCATATTATTTTTTGTTTTGAAGAAAATGGAGTGTGTGAGTGAGTTTTTGTTTTTAACGCCGCTTGGGGAATAGATTAGCTATTAGCGGTGATTGAATAAAATGGAAGCTTAAATGTACCTTGAAATGTCTGAGAAGATAATCATGTTTTGTAATCACAACTCAGTCAGTTAGTTAGCCTCTCATCTTGTAGCCATCTTGTCTTTGTGGACACATTAAGTATATAATGAATATTTCATTTCATGTATGATTAACTTACAAAAAAGCTAAAAGAGAATTATTTTATCCAACAAACTTCTTTTGAAATGTGGATCTCACAATAGACTTGTGTTTCATGTATCTGCTTAAATGCTTAGAAATATCAAATGCACCTCTATCAAATTCAGAATCTAAAACAAATGTTGTTGGATTTATTTGTTCAATAAAATTATCACAAATCTAAATGAATTAAGTCATATTTTTAATGCTCAGTTTGGAAAAAATGGAACCAATCACTGACCATAATTACGAATTGTAACTGATTAGAAATAATTTGATTCATGCATTTTATGGAATCATATACCCTATATTCTAATTTTTGGTTAGCATGAGACAAACTGAAAGGTAGACTGACTGAGAGGCGAGAATATAGCAACTTGTCGCATTAATCTGATGGCGATGTACACACATCAGGCGCATTGTCAATGTCGACACTCAACACGCAATAATGATTTCTCTAGATGTTACTGACGGCACAAACAGCTCCAGAATCACGAACATGACGACCTAGCTTGCTGCCGTGTTCTGCTTCATATAGTGGCTGACAGGCTGTCGGAATTTGCTTAAGTGTTTTGCTCATTTTCAAGAGGTATTTGTCGGTTTCTATTTTCGCCTCCTGTGTGTAGTAACGATGTGCAAATCGTTACTTCATTTTTTTCGTTCAAGGTTATTCTTGTAACAAATATTTTGGATAATTGATATTTCCACATCTTGTTGCTATTTGTATGAAAGAGAAAAAGAAAATACAAAACATATGGAAAACTAAAACTCTATTGATGGAAAAGAAGATTAAGACATAGAAATCTGGAAGAACCAGAAAACTTTAAGATAGCCTTTCTTTTGCCAGCTTTCGTATCACAGTTCTTTCCCTTTGTTCAAGAGCTTTATTCCTGCAAATTGGCCACAGAGAATCGTCTTTCACTAATTGATTCAGAAGCGTTTACTCCACAGTTCAATGGAAACAAAGCTACTGACTAATAAGGGCTCATATGATTAAAACTCATTCTTGTCATATCAACAATATTTGGATAAGTTTTATTTAGGTAGCATTTGAACATGAATTGCGCATACCCTTCAAGTAAATGTTAGCAAATGATTAAAAAATAGAGCCATGGGCTCTGTAGCTCATCAGACTTTTGATGGAAATAGGTGTTTGGGTTTAGACCATGAGGTCATGGGCAGTGTAGGAAAGATAGCCTGTCCCAACGTCCGAGTTATTCACAAATAAAAAAGGCCCATTGCCCATTTGGGGTCAAGGGGTCACCGAAACCTACAATTCAGAATCCCCATTGTCCAAGGAATCTACACACAACTATTAAGCTATCAAGACCTTTTGGAACTGGAGAAGAAGATGAAAGTAGGATTTTAAGGTTTTGACCCCTGTGACCCCGTTTGGGGTCAAGTGGTCACCAAACCTACAATTTAGAATCCCAAATGTCCAAGGAGTCTTCACACAATTTTTCAGCTCTCTAGACCTATTGGAACTAGGAAAAAAGATGAAATTAGGTTTTTTAGGTTTTGACCCCTGTGACCCCATTTGGGGTCACGGGGTCACCAAACCTACAATTTAGAATCCCCATTGGCCAAGGAGTCTACACACACCTTTTCAGCTCTCTAGACCTTTTGGAACTAGGAAAAAAGATGAAATTAGGTTTTTTAGGTTTTGACCCCTGTGACCCCATTTGGGGTCATGGGGTCACCAAACCTACAATTTAGAATCCCTGTTGGCCAAGGAGTCTACACACACCTTTTCAGCTCTCTAGACCTTTTGGAACTAGGGAAAAAGATGAAATTAGGTTTTTTAGGTTTTGACCCCTGTGACCCCATTTGTGGTCATAGGGTCACCAAACCTACAATTTAGAATCCCCGTTGGCCAAGGAGTCTACACACACCTTTTCAGCTCTCTAGACCTTTTTGAACTGGAGAAGAAGATGAAAATAGGTTTTTCAGGTTTTGACCCCTGTGACCCCATTTATAGTCATGGGGTCACCAAACCTACAATTTAGAATCTCCAGTGCCCAAGGAGTCTACACACAACTATTCAGCTCTCTGGACCTTTTGGAACTGGAGAAAAAGATGAAAATAGGTTTTTCATGTTTTGACCCCTGTGACCTCATTTGGGGTCATGGGGTCACAAAATCTACAATTTAGAATCTCCAGTGCCCAAGGAGTCTACACACAACTTTTCAGCTCTCTGGACCTTTTGGAACTGGAGAAGAAGATTAAAATAGATTTTTAAGGTTTTGACCCTTGTGACCCCATTTGGGGTCATGGGGTCACGAAATCTACAATTTAGAATCCCCATTTGCCAAGGAGTATGCACATAAATTTTCAGCTCTCTAGAGTCATTGGTTCTGGAGAAGAAGTCGAAAAAGTGAAAAGTTTACGGACGGACGGATGGACGGACGCCGGACGCCTTGCCATGCCATAAGCCCATCGGGTCTTTCAGACCTGATGAGCTAAAAAGCAAATGAAAGTCACACAAAATATATCATATTTCCATAGGGGCAGCTGGACTACATTTCACATGACAAATAACTGCAGTGATAGAATTTCATATAAATGGGGAAATTTGATGAACTTGAGGCCATGCATTATCACTAAATCAACCTTTATTAAGATGTTACTTTTGCTATATCCATTAAGGCAGTATGTTGAAATTAGATGTAAGTAATTAACTTTTTTTGGTAAAAGTAGCAGATACATAGGGGGAAAATCTTGGGGTTTAACCTCCAGTCCTTTTATTCAGACAAATTTTACATAATTTATATGACTGAACCACTTCTTCCCTTCTTTCATAATTTCTGGATCTGCCAGTGCTTCTATATCAATTCGCGGCAAGCTAGATCTCAATCAACCCAAAATAAAACAAAATTAATCACAGCACTTTAGACTTTAACCCATCATCTGTTGATTTAAATATTTGAAAATTGCTTTATTATGTCAATAATCAATCAATATCTTTCCCCTTGTTCAACTTACAATGACTCCTGTAAAATGGCCACTCATAGAGCAGTGCACTATAACTGATTCAGCATTTAATATAGGGACTTTATTACACTAAAAAGATGTGTCTCTGAATATTATTTTGATATAAATTGAATTAAGTTCAGAATTCTGACTACAATCACATTACCAAAGTATCAAATCTCATAAGTTCCATTTATGCACTCTGAACCAAATGAAATGAAAACTTTTTCATTATCCAACATTAATTTGACTTCAGTGTTACGGCTGTATAAGAAAGTCTATGAGTATGAGGAAGATATGACGCAGTTGGAGATTTGATCAATATCGTGAAAGGGAATTACAATTTGCATACATGTCACCGTGGGTAATCGCACTTGTATTGCCGGCTGTTCACAATGGCCGTGCCGGAGCTTATATCGTGAGCCCTTGAAGGATAATATAATTACCCCGAAAATACCCCCAGCGCGGAAAACCTTGGTGAGAATTTCTGTAGATTCTTCCACCTGATTGCCCGATACTTTGTTAGCTGGAATCACTTATACAGCATTTACGTCACTGCGTATTTTTTATTAGGTCTTTACTGTTAATAATTTAGATATTTCATCGGTTTGATTAAAAGAATTTCATGATATTTTTATCTGTTACTGGATTGATTGAATTGATTAAGATCTTTGTTACTGTTGTTAAAAGAGAAATTATTGTCGTTAAGCTAAACGTTTTGTTTTTAATTTCTTTAGCAATAATTACCGTTCCTTTTGGCAAAAGTTTTTGGTTATATTGTAGATATTTGTTATGATTTTCATATGTGTTACTTTATTCAATTCTATTAGCGATTAGATAATTGTTAGCATGTTTTAGTGATTTTCTGTCAATGTACTTCATCTACATGCCTTAGCAGAAAGATTAAAAAACTAAATAATGCTGTTACTTATTATAAGGCCTAGCTATCTATAGTAAAGGAAAATCAAAATTTCCAATACTTCATTTGTTTATCCACATCATAACTTAATTATCATTTTTATCTAATGTTTTCAAAATGAGTTTGATTCATTCATACATGTCCAGGATAAAAAAATTATTATCAGTAGCAAATCTAAGTTTGTTTTCTTTGATATGGGTACCAATTCATTGACTGTGAATACAAAATGAACATGAAAGAATATTTTCTAAAGTAAATATTTATACAAATTAAATAAATAAAAAGAATTGACAATTAATCTTACGATGAAATTCAGATTAGCTTACAAATACTTTTTAACCTTATCAAATTGTTTTTACATTTGAGATACACAAAGATATCATGATATCTTTGTGTATCTAAATTTTTCATTTTTAAATCTTGTAGCATTAATTTATTTAAAAAAAAACACTTTTGCATATTGCAATATTTGACCAAAACAACCTATCCCATTTCCAAAAATAAGCAAAGAGGATATCCGATTTACAAAAATAAATGAAGCTCCAGAAAAATCAACCGGATTGTATCAGATTTCACAACAGAGCATCCCTACAAGATTTCATGTTGCTGACTGTGTTGTCACGAATTAGTGCTTTGGCTCCCGTCAACACTAATCTGTGATTTCTGCCACAAGAATGACACAATTCAGACAAGTCCAGTTCCTTTTAATGCGTAGGAGGCCATGATATAGTTGTAAATCTTCTTGTCTTCACGATCGTAGACGCCTCTTATATGGTAATACTTCGTCTGGATAATTCTTGAGCATGCAACATTAATGTATCAGGATATTTGTCATTTACATTTATAAGCTAGATGTCATGAAATAAATGAAATGTGTCTATTCTTATCTATAGATGCGATTTCATCAAACACGAAAACAAATTACTGAAGTAGTATCATCTTAACTAGTACATATGTTAACTTTCTCAGAACATCCTTGACCTAGCTTTCAGTGTTTTATTCCTCTCGAATAAGGTGTAATACATTCAGGGTTTATTCCTCTTGAATAAGGTGTAAACATTTAGTGTTTTATTTCTCTTGAATAAGGTGTAAAACATTCAGTGTTTTATTTCTCTTAAATGAGGTGTAAAACATTCATTATTTCTTTTCTCTTGAATAAGGTGTAAACTATTCATTATTTTATTTCTCTTGAATAAGGTGTAAAATATTCAGTATTCTTTTTCTCTTGAATAAGGTTTAAAATATTCAGTATTCTTTTTCTCTTGAATAAGGTGTAAATCATTCAGTATTCTATTCTTCTTGAATAAGGTGTAAACTATTCACTATTCTAATTCTCTTGAATAAGGTGTAAGATATTCAGTATTCTTTTTCTCTTGAATAAGGTGTAAATATTCAGTATTCTTTTTCTCTTGAATAAGGTTTAAAATATTCAGTATTCTTTTTCTCTTGAATAAGGTGTAAATCATTCAGTATTCTATTCTTCTTGAATGAGGTACGTGTTAACTATTCACTATTCTATTTCTCTTGAATAAGGTGTAAAATATTCAGTATTCTTTTTCTCTTGAATAAGGTGTAAATCATTCAGTATTCTATTCTTCTTGAATAAGTTGTAAAACATTCAGGATTTTATTTCTCTTGAATAAAATGTAAAATATTCAGTTCTTATTTCTCTTGATCTAGGGGTAATCATACAATCATTTAAATTCTGAAGAACTAGGAGTAAATCATTCAGTATTTTATTTTCCTAAACTAAGCTCGAGTAAATCATTCAGTAATTTTTTCCGTAACTAATCTCGAGTAAATAATTCAGTATTTCCTTTTCTTTAACTTTGAGCAATTTCATTCATTTCTCTTGAATCAAGTATAAATAATTTTGTTACTTTCAACCCTAAAAGAAGGTGTAAATCATTTAGTATTTGATTTCTTTTAGATAAGATGTAAATCATGTAGTATTTCATTTTTCTTAAATAAGGCGTAATTACTCAGTATTTTATTTCTCTTTTTTATGCACTAATTTTTAATGCAGTATTCTTTTCATCTTAAACTAGATATGAATATTTCAGTTTTTAATTTCTCTTAAATAAGGTGTAATATATATCATTGTATTTCCAAAACTTTACAAGGTTTTGTCCATAATCATAACATCAATAATATTCACATAATTTTGGATTCAGACATGTGATCTGTATATCTACATATACCTACGTAAAAGTCAATTAACTTTTTTCCTCAGGTAATCACATTCTCTATCTAACATTCTACCTTTTGGCTTTCAAAAGATTTCAGATGGATAACTTGCAATAGCCAGAAGCCATACTCTCAATATCAGTGTTGTTAAAAAATTGATTTGTTTCAATTGGAAACTTGCTGATTCAGCACGTCAGCGCTTCAGCGTTGACGGCGTTGGCTGAAAACCCCAATCTTTCATAATGGTTATACTAACATTTAAAGGGGCAGTAGCACAATTTTGAGAAAAATTTTATTTCTTCAAATGTTTATGCCAAAACATTATCTTCAGAAGATTAGATACCTCATCATACTAGACCTGATAATCAGTAGCAGTAGCAGTACAAGAAAGTATCAAGTATCAAGTATCAAGTATCAAGCAAAAAGTACTTGCTGCCATGTTAGTGTCAAGACCTTATATCATGGTTCATATTCTGGTTCCCAGAGTGAGTGAGTTGGTTGGTGTTAAATGTGTTTTGAACAATACTGTTTCCTGAGAGTCTATGATATCTAAAAACCTCTCATAATCATATCAACACATTAAATGTAATTGCAATTTTGTGAGCGAGTGTTCCTGTATAATACCTTTTCTTAACACATAAACTCCATTTTTCATGAACAGTTAACACTAGCATGATCAACATGTATCTAATACTATATATATATATATATATATATATATTACTCAACGTCATTTACCTGATGAGACCTTATGGTCGAAAGTACTTGTGAATAAATCATCTTGGTTTTCTTCAACAAATGTGTTTTTCCATATATATATATATATGTCTTACTATAACTTTTCTAATGTTTTGTGATAACAACTAAAATGGCATTTCTTTTCTCATTCATTTTAAAAAATCAGAGTTTATTGAAAATCAATTTTTTGATACTAAATCACATTAAATGCATGAATAAGGAGATTTGAAACAGGGCCAATCTAAGAGCGGTGGCTCACAGCAGATTGGCCTTGTGCTTGGAATGATAAACTTGATTAACACCTAATGCATGATAATGAATTCTTTGAACTTTAAATTGAAGAGTTTTCAATTCTATGTTTTTCCTAAAAATTGAATTTCTATCAAGGGTAATTCTTTATGTTACATCTAAAGAAAAGGATTTGAGAATATTTTTCAAAAGTCATGAAAATTTCAGTTTGAACATAATGGATAAATCCTGACAATACACCCTAATAAACATAGAAGAAATTTATCATCCAAAACTTGCTTCCTTTTCAAAAGTTCTGAATATTAGAGTTTGAAGATGAGATATCAATCTTGAGAGTATGCTCTAATAGTGTAATAAGTGTATCATACAAAATAGGCTTTCTCAATAACAAATGGTGGTCATATTCTATACACTTTGGGGGAAACTTGTAACTAAATCAACAAACTTTTAATGCTTTGACACTGTTGATATTGCAACAATCAAATTGTAATAATGCTTTTGCATCATGAGTTAATGACATGACAATGCTTTAGCCTCACCACACATGATGTCACTATGATGTCACAATGCTATGACCTCACACACTCTTCAAAAAACCTAATGGCAGTTTTATTGTCAGAGACTCATTTTATTATTCACAACTGTTGAAGAATGATTTTGATTCAAGAATAAAATCTCACTGTCATCTTATTATATCAATCGTTTAGTTTTGATATATTTGATAACAGAAGAGGAGAGAATCCCTATGCAAAAAAAGTCCAAGTCTTGAGTATTATTAGTATTCCTTATGACAAGAACTGACACCCTTGATATGAAAAACATAAAGCACTCAAGTTTATCATTTGTTATGTTTCACTTGCGAGTCATTTTGAAACATTTTAAAATAAGTTTGCATCTGTACTAAGACGGATTAACAACAAATCCAAGAAAACAGCAAGCTTCATAAGAAAATTAATACAACCATCAAGCTCAATCATGGCACTATAATCGAGAACTGCGGTACCATGATGATATAAAAATTGCTTGTTCTAGCCTGAAGTTAGAGAAAAAAAAGAAAAAGGTACTCACCTGTCTTTTGGAACCGGGACATTTGTGAGAGCTAGGTAGTTATTCCGGACGCTTCTTAGACTAGCCAGAATCTGAGCAAAGGGGGTGACGATCAGGTCTTCAGCATGTCTGGAAGTAAAACACATAGAACTCCGACGTTTAGCCACTTTGTCCGACGGCGCCGAGACCGAGATCTTACCATTTTTGCGAAAGTTTGGAGAGAGGAATTGCAATTTTTGCATCATCTGGACGGCAGTGTGTTAACCGACTTTGATAGTTTGACGGGAGGATGAAATTCCACGTTTTATACTCGTAATAAATGGTGATGCATTATCCACATGAGATTTCTTGTTCCGTGATTCAACTTTGTAGGCTTGTTTTATCCTCTTTCAAAAAGGGATGTGAATATGAGCTTAAGGTTCCAAGGGGTAATATTTTACTGATTCTATAAAAATCTTAGTTTTAGGATAGTTCTATGAAGGTTCAAGCATAATTTTGGAAATATATTTCAAAAAGTTAGTTGTAGACCTTCATAAGAACCTGTTCAATGATATGCCTTTGGTTATCACAAGGACATCGAACTCATATCATAAAAGATTCAAAACATTATTGTTCACAAGCTCTTAAAAAATATCCGTCTGTCACATCAGAAAATTCCATACAAACACAGCAGATAGTTTTAACAGATTCCATGTGAATTCAGAACACAGTTTTGGCATCTCATGTTTACATCAATGAATTCCATCAGAAGAGTGGTTTGTTGACAGATTCCTTTAGATGTCAAGTGTTATGTCACTGTGTCATTGACGTGACTGACAAATGACGACTGACAATATGACGACACTACTGTAGTATTACTCAAGGCCAAGCCTTCCACAAGTGCTACAAATTATGAGCGCAGCATTCTGCTTGCTGGCCCACTGGCAGCTTTAGAAGATGACTTTGGTGAAAGATAGCTCCTCCGTATTTACGCACATCAGCCTGATCAATACGCGATTTCCAGGCTGCTTCCAATACAGTCTCAGGGCTCATGCTCCTATACGATTGTGTCTCTGCGTCAATCACATACAATTCCTATCATTTACTCCAGGAATTTGGACAAATTTTCAATTACAGGTTTCGCTTTGAGATCAAAGGAAACAGTTCTTGTAGAAATAGAACAGGAAATTCTTTTTCCGATCATATTCTGTATGAATGTTCCTATATGGGTCATTCTCAAAAAATGGAGCAATTATGCTAACAAAGAATTATTTTTACAGTTTGATGATTTTTTTACCCCATTTGTGATTTCTCCAGGCGTATCTCTCATATTTGCAAAGAGTAGAACAACAAACTCTTTAATCTCTTCAATATTGGTGTTTTTAATTTCTATAAAAACATGATATTATGCACGTTACGTAACTAACAATGGTCATAGGTCACTATTTACATCTATAGATATAATACCCTACATGAAAAAAAGGCAGATGTTATGGGTGAAGTCTTAAAAGATTTACTCATTAATGCAAAAAAAAGTATTTCATTAATGTTTAGTAGGTTCTTATCAAAATATATGAAAAAGAACATGGTAACACAGATTTGTGTCAGTGATGTTACCATGTACAATTTTGATGAATCCAAGAGTTGTCTCTCTATGATGAAGAGGAAATAATGATGTCTCCTTTTCAAGCACTTCTTGTTCTAAATGATGCATGTGGACTTAGTTGTGTCAACATGAAATTGAGCTCAGCAGATATATAGAAGGTGAGTACACTTAACGAGTATGACTTTTTATTGTCAGTGATGTTACCAAGGTTACCATAATGTATTTCATTCTTTTAACACTTTGGTCAAAGCTGTAAGTTGCCTTCATGAATCTCCAGCACTTGCTTCTCTCTCCTGCTGTTTTGGGAGTAATCATTGTTCATACTGACCCCTTCACTTGAAATTTGTCAGTGATGTTACCGTCAGTGATGTTACCATTAAAAAAGTAACATCACTGACAAAAAAAAGTAACATCACTGATAACTCATAAATCATGATATAATATGTTTGATTGAAACACATCATTCATCATTATTACTATGTTTTACTCTGTGATATATGTCAAAGTTTGATATACAATACAACAAAGAAGTGTAAGGTAAATCTTAAAAGGTACATGGTGTTTTATTATTTATGGTAACATCACTGACATAGAAAAGTAACATCACTGATACATCATAAGTTTTGATACGATATGTTTGATTGAATCATATTATTCATCATATTTATTATGATTTTACACAGTAATTTTTTTATTGTTTGTGAGATTTATTAAAACAAAGAAGTATCATGTAAATTTTAATAAGGTATCAGGCTTTATATTACTTGAGGTAACATCACTGACTTAAATGTCAAATCCCTGATAAATAAAGACATTAATTTTCAAACTGAACAAACATACTTTGATTTGCAAATGGTAAAATAAATATTATTTTTAACTTGTTTGATAGTATTAATATTGCTAATACTTTAATACTCAAGCAAAGAATTTGCAATTGACAAGGATGAGGCAAATTATATCTAATGTAATAACATACAATATGATAGGTATGTCCAATGTATACAAATTCATTTTTCTCACCAGCAGGGCACTCATTGCAGAAGAAAAACAGGAAAGATGTGGACAAGAGAGAGAAAACAACCCTGAGAAGTGCCAAGATTTTCTTTAATGTCATCGTTCATGTTAGTCATTTTACCTGTGGTGTCAGTGATGTTACCATTCATTGTTGATGTATGGTATTTTTATTTTCAGAGATTCCATCAATTAACACTATTCAATTTGGCATTTACATGGTCTAATAAATGATGACACCAGTGCCTTACCCATAAAATACTACACCTCTGAAAAAAACAATTTATATTATTCATTGTCAGTGATGTTACCTTTTCAGTCAGTGATGTTACCATTTGTTAGAGAAAATGTTGATCTGATCAAAAAAATGCCCTGTGTAGGTACATTATTTAACAACAGACTACCAACAGACTATGTCAACTTTACCATTATATAATAAATAGTGAAGCCGGTTATTCATCTTTGACAGAAATACTTATTTATTTGTTTTTTCTTTGGTAATGTCATATCAGTGATTTTGCCTTTCCTGTCAGTGATGTTACCAATAATATTTGATGTATGAAATTATTATTAAAAACCCATAAAAAGTGAATCAACTAACACTAGGCAATTTGGTATTTTAAATAATTAATGAAAGAATACATCAGTAAGTATCTATGACAGTCTTGCACTCTTTAGAAATCTTTTTATGAAATTTCTTGTCAGTGATGTTACCTTTATGTCAGTGCTGTTACCATTTGTAAGACAGAAATTTGTTTCCAGCGGAAAATATCAATTTATATGAATATTTTAAGTTAAACCTGTCTTGCATTTTACAATAGATAAATAATGAGTTAAACAATATTTCATCTTTGGCAGTACAGATGACATTATTAAGCTTTTATCCAACATGATGTCAGTGATGTTACCCTCCTTGTCAGTGATGTTACAACTAACAAAGTCTTTTATTTCCAGAGAAATAATAGCCAGAAACGCAATCCACCTGTTACTGTATTACCAGTTAACCTTTCTCAAAATTATAAAGTTAATTCAGCATTTTTTAATTGCATTTGCACTTTGTACACATATATTTGTATCTCATTACATTGTCAGTTTCACATTTCACAAGTAAAATCATGAAAAACTAAATTTGATGATAAGTTTTTATAGATTTTCTTCAGACAACCTAAAGTATGTCATAGATACTAGGCTCAAGTAAATTTATTAACAAAAATGATTTATTAGTTATCAAGAAAGGCTAAAAAATGTTTCGGTAACATCACTGACATATATCCTCAACTCATCATGTTAACAAGTAAATATTCATATAACCAGACATGTTTAAGATTGCATAATCTGGATTTTTATTTTCAGGGATTACCTTGTTCAAACTGTTCAAATAAATTTGAAATTGAAAAGGATCTTTTTTTTGTTATGACATCCACCAAATGACTCCATTTTTTGAGAATGACCCATATTCTTGCATCATAATCTTGTTCAAAACATAGATGGTGTTGCCTGGGAAGACTCAAGTCCTTAACTCTTAGTAACACTATGAATTTTGTTATTTAACTAATTTTCACTATAGCCTATAAACAATCAAAACAGCTAGGTTAATTCAACAACTGTTTGACTTTGTATTATTAATCCTGATATTTGAAATCTTGAAACCTTTTAATATGTCATATTTCAATTACAACTCATGAAATTTTCACACTTTGAAATTGTCAAGAACGCATTGTTATTCAAACATTATATGGTATCTTCAAGGTTGAATAATCTCAACGAAACATTGAACTGTCATACATGAATTGTAAACGAAAAATGAATGTCCCACATTATATATGTCTATTCTCACCTCATATATACATATTCCTCTAAATTTTGGCTGTTGAATTCTCCAATATTCTCCCTATTTTTTACTCCAATTTGTACCTCATGAATTTTCCGCATTTCTTCTTCTCTCTATGTCTCATTCTCCAGGCAAATTGTTACAATGTGTCCCCTCACACCTTCCATAGAAGACAGCATCTCATCTCCATAATCTTGTATTATGGCAACTCCGCGGCCACAATGAAAGCACTCTTCACTTTCAATACTATATTCACTCGGCCTGCGCTTTGGTAAGAAATAAATCATATTGGGTCGACTTGCATAGTCTAATACTAGTAGAAGGAAGCTAGCTTACAACAAACCAAGCTCTGAATTGGTCCAGTTTAAACGAAATAATATTGGTAATGGGTGCATCAATGCTTAGCTTTATACTTGCGGTTCTGAGTTAGATTACGTCAGACAAATCTTGCAGACTGGAAAGTGAGAAAGAATCATAATAGTTAATAGTTGTGGAAGAGTTTAGCTTATGTCAATCTTAGCTGAGGGTAGAGTGAGAAGGAATTATATTCCGCTGAGCTGCATAGTTTAATTCTTGTAGAACGGAGTGAGCTTGCGTCATACAAGGTTTGGCGAGTGTAGAATGAGAGTTGAGGCAAAGAGTGCTGTATATATATTCTTACCATATCTATCTTCCTCAACTTTCTGACTTGCATGATTAATGCCAGTGACGTGCAAATACCAACTAATTCATCAAACAAATATTTTCACTAACATGGATCGTAACAGAGATAATCACTTATTATCATATTGTTTTGAGTGCATATGGTGAGAATTAATAATGAATTTGCTTCTTCACGGATTTTAAGTCTGATAAGATGGAATTTGAAGGCAAAAGGCAGGGTATTTTTTTCAGGGAGACAAGAATGTTTTTTTAAAGGTTTATTTCATCAAATTTTCCACAAAAAACATTAGTTTAAACCAAATGTAATCTACTCTGAGAGTCAAAAAAATTTCATAACTAAGCCTGACCATCCACAGTAGTGAGGAAATTACCAGGTCTGAAGCAAAAACAATTTTGTGTGAACACCTTTTATCATCTGAGGTAGAGAAATGGTTTGCATAGCTTAACCAAACGTGGTATGTATGTTTTAAAACTGATTAAACCAATCAAAACACAATTGGCTGGCAACATTTATTTTTATTTTCTTGGGATTAATTTATTTATATAAAAAAAACCTGCAACTGCCCTTTTAACCACATAATATTGGATAAATAATAAAAAATGTAACAATTTTCATTAGAAGATATACAGGAAAATAAAAATTTGTGCAATTATGTCACCTTTTTGATATTAAAAGTTCCCAAATAAAGATTAGACAAAATACAAGTGTATCTATAAGATCATAGATTGATAAGATATTTCATTCTTTAATTAAAATATTTTTAGGGAAAGTAAGAAAACTAATTGTAATTTAACATTTTTACACAACTAGATATGATTTAAATAAGATATGAAAAGTTAAAAATAAGAAAGTCTTAATTTACAAGAAGATAATATAAATATTTCTATTTAAGTTTTACTTTTTCAAAAAAGCATAAATATATATTATCAATAAGTTAGTGAGCAAACTCGTTTTTGAAAAGCATTTTGGTAAACAAAATTCTTTATAAAACATTGTATAAAACTGCCTCATTTTCTCATCTCTAAAACCTATTACCTATCTGTACTATTGGAACTATACCAGTCCTTTACATGCTGCTAAGAGTAAGTTCCCTTTAGTAAGCATATATACAGGTTTTTTCACAGGTATATATTAACATCACCTCATTAAACTTGCTACTCAATAATAATTATGAAAATTTACATTTGTAATTTCAAACAATCTATAAATAAATTTCTGAGTAAAATGTTAAAAAGGCGCTGTTTTTCAAAAGGTTTTAATGCTGATCATCTTCTCTGAAAATACATTAAATTTAATTTAGATGATTGAATATGTTGCCTTAAAATGCGTAAATAGTGCCAATATTGAGGAACTCTATCTTCAAGTTTGGAACTTAATATCTGGTTGATGTAAAGAATATTAAGAGAAAATTATCTTCTTCATGTAGTAATCTCAATAAAGGGAGGTAACCAATGAAACCATATAACAAAGAAGAATTTTTAGACATTTTATGGAGCTTCAATCAATTTACACTGAGTAACATACAGCTTTGGTAATATGGAAATCTGTTTATGACCAACATTTTATGACCAACATTAAAAGTTATTGCATTTCTAATTTCTTCTTTGATATAAACTTTCCATACTGTATACAGAGGGATAAAGCTTCAAAACACAAAATAATATACATATTTAACTAGTAAGATCTTTTCGAATATTTTGCCTATTTTTTTTGGGAGGGGGGGGGGGAGTGCAAAATTTCTAAATATTTAAACATTGAAGTTTGAATTGTTAACTGATTAAATATTTTCGGAAGTGTAAACTTAACAGAAATTTTGATTGTTGATTAAAAATTATTACAAGTATAAATATTTTCTTGTAGAATATCGATAAAACAATTTATGATAAGTCTACCTAAAAATACTTAACTTTTTCTTCACCCATCACCCTTAACTGGAACTGAAATTTCATCTGTATCAAGATTACCCAATGTATAAACAGAGAGTGAAAATCATGCAATAAATGCAGAGATTTGCTCAGAATTTAACTTTTAATTTCCTCTAAGATGTCTATTTCAATAATTTCCAAATCCAGCATCGTCATTATTTATTTTATGTCCCCCTATCTCTTCATAAGCTGGAGCTGTTATCTCACAAGGTCATATACATAGACACTTACATGAATAAATGTTTCGTACCTTTTTATAGCCTTTGATTACAGTAACAGAAACATTTGATATATATGGGGATGACAAAAGCCAGAAATAGCTGACAGCACATTTATAATACCAACAAGGTTAAGGACAGGTCAAAGGTTACAAAATTTGAGGTTGTTGGCATACTCTACATATATATTAGTCAGCTTCCTATGAAATCAGGAATTATAAACTTAGATTTGAAAAATTGCAAATATTAGATTTTTGTATATGTGATAAAGCAAGTTAAGTTACAATTTTGTCGGTATATTATCACTATATACATTTCAAAATATATTGAAACTTCCTAGAATTGTATTTAATTATTTACCTTTTAAAATGAATAAAAAATTCTTTAATGTCAAAATTATCTAATTTAAAATGATAAATGGTCACATAATTCTTGTTCCTTGACAAAACACATCTGTCAGTGAAAAGCGAGGTTAAAAGAGAACATTTAAAGTTAATTGGAAAAGTTTTGGCAAATATTAAAACAAAGTTTTAGGTTATGTATCAAAGTAAAATAACATGTTTTTGGCCTAAATTTATCATTTTCACATTTCAAACAAAAATTAAAACCATTAATTTTACTTAACCTTTTAACAACATTTAAAAAAAGTTAAACTAAAAAAGTTGTAGGAGGAAGTTTAAAGGATAAAATGATTGGAATATGGGTCCTCTGCAGTACCACTCACTCTTAGGGGTCAAAAAACTAATCTCACTTTATTACTGTCACACACAAAATATTTCTACTTGATAATGTCTTTCATGTACGGAGTGGTATCCAGATAATAAGAAAAGATTGATGCTGAGATGGTATTGTCTTGATTGTACCCAGATTTTCTGCTTATACACCTTCAACAGGTGTAAGAGAGAGATAAATACTACTGTCTACAGTTGTTGAGTCTTACATCCAGAAATCATGCATTTTTAATTTCAACTTCAAAATAATTTTCAAGATAAACTGAAACATATGAAATTATAGTCACTGGAGAAGTGTCAAGGTAGTTTTGTATCTATGCTGAAGGTTGAAATTCCATACTTGAATAATGTTTGAGTTTTTGTCTTAAGGTTAATGAGAAAATACCTACTTGTGTTTAACACTTACAAATTTCTAAAAGACAGAGAAATGATTCTAATTTGGTTTTTACAAATATCATTTACACATTTTCTTGGAGTTATTACAAAAAGCAAATTCAAATTCCCAAGAGTTAATATTTGAAAACCAAATGAAATTCATTAAACAAGTTTCTCATAAATCAAGTTTAGTCATTACTCGAGTTATCTCATTTTGATAAAAAGTAATTTCAAATCCAAATTTACAGGAGATGTAAAATCACATGTACCAAATATATTCTTCCTTTTTAAGGAATTAATTATCTAGTTCTGTAACATATAAGTTATTTAGGGATATTTGTTGCCTCCCTAGCTTATGCAAGGTATAATTATGATGATAATTATATACACAAACTGATCATTACTGTAAGATAAAGTCATAAAGATCAAGTAACAGAATTTGAAGATTTATGAAAATTGCCTTTTATAGGAAGATTATTAGAAACTCTAGTTTGATATAGTGCCCTAAGTAATAGACTTATTAATCGATCATCAAAAACATGTTTGATGATGACTTGGAAAGGAAGATTATTACCAAAATAACCTCTTCAGAAAACTTAACAAAATGCACCTACCATGGAGAGGTATTAGTTTATTGAATTTTTTTTAATGAGTGTGTAACTGTTAACTTCAAATAAAACTTGAAAAACACAGAGTTTTATTACTATAGCAAAACTATGCACTAAATTTTAACTTTTTACTTAATTCTTGACAGTATTTTAATCAAAGAGGGATAACTTTTAAAACCATCTCTTGACCTGTGTTGTTGAATCAATCCACATAAACACTGAAATGACATCTTCAATCATACACATCAAAATCAAATACCAAGCTGAAACTCTTTCACTATTTCCATGTTTTGGTTATCCATATCTTGTCAGGCTGCAGTTGAGTTGGCAGAAATGAAATGTTTAAATGACATCTTTAATAACACGCTGCAAATCTCCATCTCTCTAACTCAGTGTCTTCTTGTTTTATTTTCATCCTTTGTATTCGTGTGCAATTTTCTACTGTGCACAAATCAATCATACCCAGGCGATCAGGGCTTTTTTTTATAATCGGCAACCCTGATGGGTTTGGTAGCAATATCCATATTCATCATGGAATCTGTCAACAAACTCTTTAGCTTATAAATACATCGTTTGTTTTTTTAAATAATTATGTCGATACTGTTTAAATGTACATTATTGTATGAATAAATATATAAATCAAGAAATAAATGCCTGGTAGTTGAATGGGTTAGCTGTTGGTACAGTCAGTGATAGCGGTGTTGCCTGATTCTAAGGGTGAGGGTTCGAATCCCACAAAGGATACCATCCTAAAAAGCACAAGACCTTGAAAAATTACAGATAGTATGATCCATAATTTAACATTGTTACATAATGTAAGCAGTATATTTGTGAGTTAAATTGTTTACGTATGCATGGAATCAGGTTATCTTCTGTTCTCAGGTAAAAGAAATCAAGACTGATGCCATTTAATTGCATTTCCTTCTCCAAATCTTTGTAAAAATGATTATATTATTTCTGAAAATGAATGATTAGTTAAACATATAAATAAGACATAAAAATGGAATAATTTGAAAAACAGAATGCAGGCTAATGGTTATCATGATCATAATGAGATAGAAGTAACAGAATTGTTCATTATAGCAAAGCTCAATCACAGAGAAACAATTTCAAACATGAAAATTCCTGAAATTAAAGAAAATGAATGAAATCTCATAAACTCTTTTATTCATCTAAAATTCTCTTATAAATTTATAGAAATATAGAAAGAAATCTGAAATAAGATAAAAATCATTGTTCATCCAGGCAATTATTCAGCTCTGCAGGATTGTCCACAAAGGCAGATGTTGCCACAACACTGTGGAAATATGTGTTCCCAATCCCTGGAACACCAGACTCAGTTGACCACCTGACACCTGGGTTAAACACCTGAGGTGTTGCAGAGACCTTGACTATAGCTTCAGGGCAGGCAGGTGCTTGAGAAATCCCTGATGACCATACAAAATTCTCGAGTGCTATATTAAATCTTACCATTCAAACTTTTCCTCTTGCTGTGGCAAGATGGCAATCTGCAATACACTTTCAAACTTAATATTCCACAGACCTATGTTAAATCTTTTCTATATATAAACACAAGTTTGATCATGCCATAGAAAACTTTGAATAATTCAGCTGTCAACAGTGAATTCACATGACATATCTTATGAAAAACCTCTCTTCATACTGAACCTATTCCATCTATCTGACATGTTGATATTCTTGAGCTAACAACCTCACTCACCTCTGCCAAAATGAGTATCGTTGTTTAGGAATACGTAGTGCACTTGTACTCATGACCCGGTGGAACCCGGGGTTATCGTTTACCGGTAGCGCCATCTTGAGAGCTCTATGGTTCCAGGTTTGTTCCAGTAAGGAGCTGTAAAGATCAACACAGCCTGAGAGAATATCCAGCTTGATCCGTCACCTTACAGTGTCTTGAGTCCCGTGTCCCTGGACTATCAAGTTAACACCTATTAATATTTCATACAGAGTGAAGGATGAGGGTTTCACTTGTCTTGTGGGAACTCATGCGGAGTTTAAGCTCTCCATTTACAGCATGTTATATTGATGATCCTGAGGTTTGATGATTTTTCATTTTGAACTGGGAAAGAGATAAGAATAAAAAGGCTTGGTCGATGGTCCTCAGTTATGATATGTGATATTTGACCTGGCAGTCAATTTAGTTGACACTGGAATCCAATTCAAGAGTAGGTGATCCTAGACTCCTTTAGTCAATGGGTGGTCCATAGATTCATTTCCATCTCATGGATAACCAAGAGTCTTGAAACTAGATATGTCACCAGATTATCCCCGAGATCAATAGGTTCCAAGGTGATCCTTGAGTCACAAGATGTTTCAACACTGGCTAGATTCTGGTTGTGCACAAGTCTATGGATTATCTTACTTTGAGTTCTTAATCACTAATGATCCAAATTGAACAAATTGGATAATCCTTACTTCAAAAGAAGAACACATTAATCTCATCTACAAGTCATGAGATAAATCTGAATAATATTAATTCTTGAGGCATAACAGAAGCAGCTTGCCCTGTCCACAACGTCAGATCCAACAATGACAGATCATCTGCTATCTGGTCTCTAATGTCCCCTGTCACTGCTTTAGTTTCCTGATGAGAAAATATCCCCTTCCTCGCTGCTAATAGATACACAAAGAGCAGCAAATGTGTCCTTAGAGTATCAGACTCAGCACAAACCAATCTGACATTCCTCTGGCCAGCTGACAATGTTTATAAGATTAATCACAATGCATATTCCTTAGGACCATGCCTCAAAGAATCAATCGTAATTTCCACTGACTGGTGAATATGTGAATCAGATCAATCTATTCCTTTTGGATACCTTGAAGGGATCCTTTTTGATAATTCGCCCAATTTTATATTTTGTCAATTATGTCAATTCCTTAAAGATACTGAATTCTTAATAATTGGCATGAATAATAATGTCACTTTCTATTCAAATGAAGATGTTTTACATTCTTGTTCATTCCTAATAGACAGTAATCAGATTCTTGATATTTCGACTTTGTTTTCAAAATGAAATTTCTTACAATTCTATATATCATCAGTCCATCTCAATTTCTTATTTAGGAGTCAAAACTTTCTCTTGTAAATCTGATAGCTACTTCTAAAGTTCTTAATCATTCATAATGACATCTCAACTTTCTGTATTTTGTTTTTAATTGGCACCTTTCATCAGAGCTCCTGATAAATATTTTTACCCCAATCAGAAATCAGATCTGCTGTATCAGATGTATTCTCTATGGATCCTCTGGTTACTTATTCAATGTGGTTACCGGACCAGATATGCCAGAACCATCACCAGGTTCTGTATCAGATGTATCTCTGACAGACTCATGCCATCAGATTGTTCTTGGCAAGTCCAGAAGTAAAGAGATCCTCTCCAGTGGGGATCAAATTCAACTGTTCTGCTGGCACCTAGGTCTCTGCTTCCAAGGATCTAATACTTGTAATTATCAAGTATCAAAATACGATTCCTGACCAACTTCAAACAAATTTAAGGACTCCTTGACCATTGCCTTTCTATTTCTATTTCTATTATAACTGAAATGACTCAGTTGCAATTAGTTGTAATTAACCATTCAGGCAAACGTTATCAAATCAATTTGAACACAACCAATTGATCTTGAAAGAAGCACCACAATCTGTCACATATCAAATCCAGTTCTTGTGTTACTGTTAACTGACAACCATGTTTTCTGGGGAGTGGTCAGATTCCTCCTGGGTAAGCTCTGTTTCAACCATCAGCTACTCCAATGTTCCACTTTCTCTGTCCTTTCCTCTTGTTTCCTTACTTGTTACAGTATTCCTGTTTTCCGGTGTATCCAGAATTCTTCAGTTTCACCAGTTTGACACAATTCTCCTATCCTTGCACCACCAACCTGTCCATCTATTCCAAACCAGTCTCTGAAAGAAAACAAGAAAAATCAATTAATTTGATGTGTTATATGTGGATGATCAGAACATTTGAAAGAACAAGACTCTTCTTAGACTAAAACCTACTCTATGAATATTTCAATCATTTATTGTTCCTCTTCTTAGACTAAAACTTAGTTTATGAATATTTCAATCATTTATTGTTCCTTCATCCATTATATTATTTTTCTTCTGGCTCTTAATTTCATGTGCATTCAGTCTAATCTAGACTTGCTGAATGAGGACCAAGACTGTGAAGGCTCCTATTTATACAGTCATGAAGCAGGACTAGACTTTCTGAGATTTCTGAACTTTCATGTACCATAAAGTGTTCAAAATGAATCACTGACATGAAGCAAATGTCAAATATTTATAATCCATTGAACAACAGGTTTAGACTTCCCCTCTTATAGATAAGTCATTAACAGTGAAAACACTTCACTAGCTCATGTAGCAACCAGATGTAAACCTTCAAACAAAACTTCAACATGAAAAAATGAAAGATCTGCCTCTTAACTTCTGCAAGACAGATGAAGACATATGTTTCAAAAGAAGGAAGCTTGTTAAAAAGAAGTTCTTACAGAATTAAAAAAAGTAACGAAAGACACTAAGTAGTAGTAAATATGACATTTCAAAACCTGCATTTTATAACACATCATTTATCCAAGCTGAAAATTAATCTGCGGACAATAACTTTCAAAGTCTCAGCTCACGATTGCTTTTAGCTTCCTTGAAATGTCAACTGTATGCAGAAGCTCTAAAAAGGATTAACGAAGTAATACAAAACTGCCAATAAGCTTTTAGGTAATGTTTTCTTTTTATGATACAATACTAACAGCCTAACAAATGATATATAAGAGAATAATCTGGGCAGAATAAGGAAAGGATCAGAGTACGTCAACAAGACAATATGGTTGGCTTATAAAGGTGGTGTTCTCTGATATCGTGTTTCAATGTTAAAGCATTGTTGCTCATGGCAGGAAGAGACTTTGTGAATTCTGCTTCTGACACATGTAAACTCATTATCTTGTTGCATGAATAATTTATATTTGAACATTAATGGATAAATGTTATGCAACTGTTGTTCAAATATCGTCCATTGTACAAGTTATCAATGTTGAAGATGATGTATATAGAAGTGAAAGTGTTGAGACAGGAAGAGAAAATTGGTTGTTACTTATTACTTGTAACGTGGATGGGGTAAAGAACAGAGGGGGAGCATCCACAACGGAAGAACAAAGACACTTTAATTGATGAATAAAATGTTTTTAATAAGTGATGTTTCGGGTGCCTTTCGGCACCCTTCATCAGACCGTGAATAGGGTTAGTTCTCCTTCATCCTCCATATCAATTATGATTTTTTATGAGTTATTGAATATTCAAGGACTTAAAGAATGATGAGAACTTTCATGTACATACTACTTCTTTATTCTGTATATATAGGCAATGATTCTTCACTGCTCTATCTTCTAAAATGTCAGTTATGAATTTGTCAAAAAGTTGCAGTTAATAAGGACAATAATCAGAAACTAACTACATCAATTACTATTCTGAATTTGACAAAAATAAAATCTATTATCCTTTGAAAATTTCCTTATTTGATATTGATTATGCAGGAGACTTGCTGACTGGACATGGACTGTAGCAGCGGCCTCTCTTCAAAGAGTCATTCAAATTAAGATTCTCAAGCATTTTTTCAAATAATGCAAATCCTTTTCAAATATCTATCTCTTAGTCTTAGTTTCACAATGCTTAAGTATAAACTTGCTAAATGAGGACCAACACTGTATCAGAGTCTCCAGTTTGATACACATGTAGTCAGGATAGGAACTGTTTGTGTAATCAACAGTTGGGAGACTAGTCCAACAGAGGCATACACAGGACAAAAACTAGTGGGATCCGTTTAAGGGATGCCTTCCGGATCCCTGCAAATTTGGTATACTGGGATCCGGTGACCACAACGGATCCTGGATCCGGCCGTGTTCCAACGGATACGTCAACGGATCCCTGCAAATTTGGTATACTGGGATCCGGTGACCTCAACGGATCCTTGATCCAGCTGTGTTCCAACAGATATCTCAACGGATCCCTGCAAATTTGGTATACTGGAATCTGGTGACGGATACCTCAACGGATCAAGGATCCGGCCAGATTCCAATGGTTTCCTCTAGGATACCGAGTAGTTGAGATTACAAGGATCCGATGACTTACATCTTACTGGATCCCGTCTGTTTTCTGGAGTAGTCAAGAATTGAACTATGTAAGGTTTACACCTCTAATTGAATTTATTTTTCATACTTGTAAAAAGCCATTTTTCCAACTTTATCCTAATAGAGACTACTCCAAGCCATCACTCACTCTCTAACCTGACAATTTGTGTGTTGCTCTCATTTAAATTAAGATTCTCATGTATTTTTTCAAATAATGCAAATCTTTTTCAAATATCTATGTCTTAGTCTTAGTTTCACAATGCTAAAGTATAAACTTACTAAATTAGGACCAACAATGTATGAGAGTCTCCAGTTTGATACACATGTAGTCAGGATAGTCTAACAAAGGCATACACAGGACAAAAACTAATGGATTCCTTCAGGATGCCTGCAAATTTGGTATACTAGGGTCTGGTGACCTCAACAGATCCTGGATCCGGCCGTGTTCCACCGGATACCTCAATGGACCCCTGCACATTTGGTATACTGGAATCCGGTGACGATATCTCAACGGATCCAGGATCCAGCCGTTTACAACAAGATTACAGGGATCCGGTGACTTATGGGATCCCGTCTTATTTCTAGAGTAGTCAAGAATTGAACTATGTAAAGTTTACATTTCTAATTGAATTTATTTTTCCTACTTGTAAAAAGCCATTTTTCCAACTTTATCCTAATAGAGACTACTCCAAGCCATCACTCACTCTCTAACCTGACAATTTGTGTGTTGCTCTCACAGCCAGGTCATAAGTGTGATAAATGGGGTTTCAAAACTTGTAAGTAAATATGATTGTACACATTCAGAAGAACATTAAGTCAAAAACGTTTGAGTCATGTTTGTAATTAAGTATGATGAATAAGTTTTGAAGTTTTGAAATTAAACCATTTTCAATTTGGAACATATGTTAGTTTATCTTTGAAAAATAAATAGAAAGAGAATTTCAAGTATGATGGATGGTATTGGTACAAATAACCATATGAAACATTTCAAAATCTTCTAAAGAGTTTGGTCATGTAAACAAGGAAATTAGATGATGGCATTTTCAAGAGAAGTAACCTCCATTGCACCAACTAAATTCATAGAAAACATGTAAAGAAACTCTTGTTTCATAAATTTTTTTAAATTGTTATATATTTATGAAATTTAACAGTTAAAATTAGTGCTACCATTCCTTGAAAATTTGAATAAATCTGTTGCCAGTGATTCAATTATAGTACCAATTAAGTACAAATTAAGCACCAATTACATACTAGTGATAATCATAACCTAATGCTTCAGATGGTTTGCAATATAGGGAATCCCCAGCCATGTGTGACAACAATCTTACAACATTGGTTGACATTGGTTGATAGTGGTTGAATCATCAGTGGACATTGACCACAACTTTCATTGATCAAACTTTGTAAGATGAGGATTTACATGTATATGATTTCTGCCCCTCCTTGACCCTATACTCAAGTCTCTTCCAAGACTATTCTAACTGTTTGCAACATCATATTATCTGATGAATATTGCTAAAACAGAATATATTGGATGCTGAATCAAATGTTACAGAAAAGTTGGACATGGACTGCCCATTACCAAAAATAAAAAATTCCAATATATCTAAATAAATAGCAACTTCCTGATAAAGAAAAATGTAATTTTAAAGTCTTTGACTAGTTTATCTGAAGACAAAGTTTTGCAAACATTTAAATCAAGTTGACAGGAACAGGAGTTGTACAATGGCAAAAACTTGATTCCAATTAAGACACCAAACCCCGTGGGGAGTTCAGATTAATAACAATCTTACCAATATTTATCATGACTTGCCCATGTCCCATTTTAATACTTCATTATGAGTAATGAGATAAATTGGATGGCAAGATATAAGCCTTTGGCTTGTTTCCCTATCAAAATCTATATTTTTGATAACAAAAAGAAAGCTGTCTACCCTAGTTATGAGGTTGAGATATAAAGAAGCTGTAAAAGCTGCATATTTGATGCCAGGATACAAGACCCCTCCTGGGAGATAATCCATACCATGCTGCCAATTGACTTGTAAATAATCCCACCCTCAAGAAAGGATAAAGATTAAGCAGGGAAAGTTTTCACACTAGGTGAATGACCCTCACTGTTTCCATAAGCAACTCACAACAAAATATTCATGAAATTCTAAAACCTACCCTTAACTTCAACAAATAGATATAATTCCTGAAAACTGATACCCTGCAATAACTTTCCCTCTGAAATGAATTACATAGAAATGGATCTGTATATTTCATTATTGCTCAACATTCTGCTTATTGTGAACATGAAGATAAATAAATGTGAGCCAACGCCTTCATTTTTGTTTTCAGAGTTACCGGGGAATGAAAAACAAATATCCAAAACAAATCATAGACATTCTCCGACAAAGAAGACGCTAAGATCAGAAAGGAGTATCAGAGATGTCCTACCTTCACCATGATAATCCAAGAAATCTGAGCAAAGCCACCATGAAGACACAGACAAGGACGATCAAGTTGAAAGAAGATAACAACCTCCCCAAACAGATCTACTTCAACTGATTGTTTGGAAATAGCTCCATATCAATTATGTAGCACGTCTTGACGGAATCAGCGAGCACTAAGAGACTCTGAAGTTCATTTAACTACACATCTGCTCACGGCTAGCAGACGACAATGTTAGGCTGTTTGACCAATTGATGAGTGAGCATTGAAGATCGAGTATTTGACTTGCTTCTCAACCGTCGGGGACATAGGGTGTGGACAAATGTTCTTGAAGATTGGTTCCCCACAATTTTGATTTTATCATTTTTCAAATATACAGTTCCCGAAAATATTTTTAGGATTCTGTAATTGTGGTGGTGTGAAGTCAAAAGTATTCCCACTAACTGACTGGAATTGATCTCACAATCACTTCTGCTACATAAGAAGAAGAAATGTAATTCCTTTAAGCTTTCTAAACAGGTCATACATAGTGTATTTTCAGTTTCGTTTAATTATTTTCACCTTTTCATCCCTAAGAAACCAGACAATAATAATAGTCTTTAGAATAAAGAATTAAGCTTCTATAGCGCTCAAACTTGCCTACAACAAGTGCATGCACACAGTGCTGCATTTACAAACAATACATTTACAAACATGATTCAATACATTGACAATCATGTTTCAATACATTTACAAACATGATTCAACAAATTGACAATCATGTTTCAATACATTTACAGACATGATTCAATACATTTACAAACATGATTCAATACATTTACAAACATGATTTAATACATTTACAAACATGATTCAATACATTTACAAACATGATTCAATACATTGACAAGCATGTTTCAATACATTTAGGAGCATGATTTTAGGCCTGTATTGGTGAAAGGATTAATAAAGGTTGTATGCATAAACAAATGTGAAATTTTGATATGATAGACATTATCTGAAATCCTATATATTCCTGAACTTCTACATAACAAGTTATTTGCATGATTCAAATCTACAGCCTCAGCGTCAAGCACTTACAACCAATGATGAAAGACACCAGAATTAAAAGATTTTCTTCTATCAGTGACAGTGTGGTCCACATTTATGCAAATAAACACATCTTACAAAACCTGTCCCTCTTGCAGCAAAGGCGGTACTAAATCATTTGATTCAGTCTTGGTAATTGGAGCAGATGATCCAGGGTTTACCAAGCACTAGCTCGGACCACAATATTCTAAGAATAGTTTCAACAAATAAGAACAATTTTCTATAATATTAGATATTTTAAAAGTATTATCAAATGTGCTTTGAAGCACCTCTCAGATCTCTTAGTAAACACAGAGAACACGAAGATGCTTCCAACATGAAATGGCATCATTACTTGCAATTTGGGCAATCAGAAAGATGTTGACATTATGGAACCTATCAGAATATTTTTGATGAATATTTGTAAACAGCTGATCTAGGTAGCAATATCAAACACTCGTAAAATTCAATCATCATGTCATCGGTCAATTACCAGATGTTAATCACTTTTGATGCCAAGGCTATCAAATATTCCAATCATGCCAAATAGCATTTCTGAAATTTGTTTCTTTAATCAAAGACATTCAAATGGGTATAAGACTCTCATGTGAAAATATTTGATGGCTTGTGTGTTATTAGGATGTGATGATGATAACATTTTCAGAAATTAGTTTTTGTTCAATATAAAACTTATAATTGAACTGTTTTTTTTCATGAATAAAATCAAAAGAAATAATCAAGCACAGCACAAGAAAAATTTGGATATTCTAATTATTAAAAAGGGAGACCTGAGTCAAATGAGATTTAGATATTGAGTATTTTGGTTACAAAATCTGTCAAAGACATCTTTAAAAAATGATGCTCAATCAAGAATAAAACATGGCAAAATATTGTTGAAGATACTTCATCAATAGAAATGTTTAAATGCATACATCATTGAAATAACCAGACCCCGTTAACCATATCTACAACTATGAGAAAGCAGGTGACGTGCAAAACGTGATTTGATGACGGCCAATATTAGCATTAAGAGATTTACAGATTATCAAAAACCTGCAAAATCTTTTTAATTGTTTCATTGAGTATTGCCTATCATTAACATTGGCAACCATTTTCTGATGCAAAAAGAATTAATAGAAAAACTTGAGGCCTGAATGATGAGTGGTATTACAGGACAATTTATAAAACACATTCATTCATTTTAATCAGTAAAGATGTTTTTCTGTTTTATCTACATATTGGAAATTTGTTTTGGCTTCTGAACATGAAAACGATGTTGCTAAATTTTAAATGGAAACAAATTATTGACTTTTGGGATGAATATTTTAACCAAATGAGAGGATCTGAACTTTAATCAACACACATGGTAAATTGACATGTAACAATGACAAATGCGATGATACTGAAACTATTCAACTTCTCCTTAAACAATGAATAACCTGATTGAATGAAATGTAAATAAAAACCTCTCAGGGAATTGAATGATAAATGACACAATAAATGAAGTTGAAATTGTAAATTGTACACAAGATATCATAAATGACAGCTGCAACCATCAATTATCAGAGGACAGATAGATATCATAAACTATTCAGAAAGTTATATCCATGCAGTCTACTTTATAATATCAGGTTGGATGCTCCCTGTTTAAGCATGGCTCTGATTTGCTCTCTGACATTGACAGTGACTTTGGCAAGTTTGAAAAAACATTTAGACTAAAATCTAGTTAATAAAAACCCCAACCTGAATGTCATTCATGTGAAAGAATAACAAATCAGATGTTACAATTGTAATGAATATACTATAGATGATTCACAGGGTATCTGACAGTAAACACGACCCTTGTCTCGTCCTGACCACATCAAATCATGTTTTCACTCTCAGCTGGAACTTCACTCTCTAGACACAGTATCACTTACCCCAATCAACAATTAAATCTTTGATCTTCTGATCTTGATCAGCATTATGATCTTTCAGCAATCACATATCTGACAGCTTTGTCTATCACAGGTGATGAGCCATATCTTACAATCACACCGAAAGACAATTTGTAAAGACTGATAAAGCTGACTATTGACTTGAACTTCTGTTGATTGCTTTGTAAACTAATCAGTGCCTTATTTACATAGAAATCAATAACATCAATAAGAGCTCCAGATCTTGACATGAGATACATCTAATCAAATTTGCACTGACTTGTGAAACAAAGCCCAGAAAGTAGTAACGTTACCTATTGAGAAGTAAATGAACATGTACAAACCAGACACAACAACACCTTAAGCATTAGCTGTCCAATTATGCATCTGCAGGTTCCCATCGATAGAAGCCTGTCCGGTTGATACCTTATCAAACAGACATCATGTTCAAACATTTATAGACCCTTGACCATAGTGTCCATCAATACGTACGACACTCTGTCCACAAACCATACATCAATACAGCAGCTGAGGGGTACTGGACTTCATCAATACATTAGTCGCGTACACAGATCTGGCTTCAGATTGGACTGTTGAGTTAGACAGGATCGAATGTAGAATCAGCATCATAAAGGCATTATCACAAAACCAATGAGTATACTCATTGGTTTTGTGATAATGCCTTTATGATGCTGATGCTACATTCATATATGAGCATTAATTCATAAAAATCGAGAACAGCATCATCACCAATATCATGACCAGAACCAGTACCAGAGATACTGGTAAACTACATTATCACGTGTAGGGGTGCTCCTACAGGTAGTTTTGTACATGAGAAGTCAAACTGTGATAATGGGAGTAGTCAAACTTGGAGTAATCATAGCGGGAAGACACTGTACAATATGAGATCTGAAAGAGCAACTTCCTCACCTATAGACCTCTCCAGCTCCCCACAATAAGGAAAGGCTTGTCAATACCTCTTGTCTACAGCTGCAGCTTCCCACCAGCTCCAAGGTAAACACTCTCTAACTACTTGTCAACTACACAATGCCAACAAATTCTTGTAACCATGACAACAAAGAGAATTGATACTCAAAACAAGAACTGTGACCTGTCGTTAATCAAATACAAAAAGGAAGATAATATCCATATGCTATATCAGATATCTGTAATAAGATTATTCAATGATTAATATATATTAATACTGATACAATAAAGTCATTGACCAATGTTAAAAGTAATACATGGAATGACAAATGGAAAACTATCATATCATAAATTCTTGACCAAACCTCACTTGATATCAAGATAATTCAGGCAACATAAGTGACGTCATCTTTTCATTGATCTTTTGAATCAATTCTGTCATCAATCTATTTTTCAAATATATTTCATACATTTGAAGAGCAACAATTGTTTTCTCTCTAACAAAAACAAAATTATTCTCAAACATCTGGTTATTACAAAAATATTCTGACGCAGCTGTGTCTTTTTAATCCATATATCAATCAAAACAGGTCAATATGTCAGCAGTATATATCAAGGTTTAATACTCTTTACACTAAATATCAATTACCAGCTAAATATAAAAACAATATTAACTTTTGTGTTAAGAATCATAAAACAACTTTCCTAGTGAATATGTAATTGGTAACAACTATACTTATATTCCCTCGTACTCGGGATTTTAGAATCTCTACTGCTGTATCTTAGCACTGATTAAGGTAAGGGGAGGTGATTTTTGGTTTAAAACATCTTTCAAGAGTACTTCACATGTATCAAGGCTGCTATTATTATTGCAGGGAGAAAGCCCAAATGGCGATGCATTGTGGTGAAAACTGCCAGCATTGGCTGGAACTAGCGAACCATTCCTGGTTGAAAACATAAAACAAAGCATAAAGCTTGCAACAGAGTTCTTGTAATGAATTGTGACATCAACCCTCAACAGAGTTATCATTAACCCTCAACAGAGTTATCATCAACCCTCGACAGAGTTATCATCAACCCTCAACAGAGTTATCATCAACCCTCGACATAGTTATGATCAACCCCCAGCACTGACTGTCCAAACAGATTATCCACTCAGCCAACAAGACCCTGTCTCCATCTCAGTCTCTAATGGTAAATAAACATAGACCCATCAAAAGGTATTAAAAGATAATATACAACAGACAAACTAATATAATTCGACTATCAGCACCTGAAACATGTTTTAAATCTTTTAAGTCTAAAAGCCAAGGTTCATGTGGAACTCATCAAAGCAATTAATTCCTTTCGTTACCAAGTTTTACTTAGAAATTCCCTTTGATCCTCTGGTATATCAATCCTTAAGCTGCTTGTTTCTAGGAGACAATGATTTTCTGGGAGACTGCAAATATTTGGGTTTTTTCAAGAAACCGAATTATCAACTTGGATAATAGATAAAGCCAATTTGGAGGAAATCATCAAAGAGTGAACTACTTTTTCTAATCAAAATGGTAAACCTTTTTTTATTTGTTACAATCAATTTATCTTAGAATGTAAGAATTTTTAAAAACTTATAAACTAAAAAGCAACAGATATTGAACCCTTTTGGTCTTTAAGATGACATTTCTTTAAAATCATTAAACCAATGTATACAAGGTAATTCATTTTGAGCAAGAAAAGTACAAATCCTGTAATTAGAAATGTAGAATTGATTTTATCGCAAAAGAAATTCAGAGATGAATACAAGCACGTGCGTTCTTTTCAAGAGAACCTTACCTTTCATCTTATCAGAATACATTAGAATTTGTGTATCTTTGAGTACAAAAGTTCTCAGTAAATTAGTAGACTATCTGCCTAAATGTTAGCTTCACTTGATAATACTAAGCTTTGAATGAAGATAATAACTATCTTTTTAATAGCTTTTCTTCCTTTTTGGAATTATTGTCTATTTTTTTAGCAATTGGTTCATGAAAACTATAGCTGAAATGTTTGTATGATGGTTCCCCTGGAACAAAAGTGATAGCATTATCGCCTGTCAACATACTTTTTTTCACAAGATCATGACCGTCAGGGTTTATTCAGGCCAAATGAACAGGTCATGTCATTTGAGGTAATCTTATTGCGTTCATTTCTTAAGAACAATCATTTTTGTGAAATTTGACAATTATAACTCTCTGGTGTAGTGCGGCAAAGATACATTCGAGGTGAGTTCATAATTTTTCTGTATGATTAGATTATTGTGTGGCAATCTATTGAAGAGTAATCTGGGAGTTGTCTACCCTTTGAATCGGCATGGTGCCGCTTTCACGATAATCTCACTACATCAAAAAATGTCTATTAAGTTAAACCAGGTTATACTTTTGAAGTACAAAAAAGATATAGTGAGCAATACCAGTCCAAAAGGATATGGTTTCAAAAACAAAAGAGTTCCAATGTTTAATAAAGTACTGTAAGAACTTGTATTGAGCATGCTGTGTCCTAACGCTGTCATCTTCTTTTTGGAAATCCATCCGTACAAAACCTTTGGTCCTCATGCCAATATAGAATTTCCTTGAATTCCTGGGATTTTAAGCATGATATGTTGGAAAAAATTGCATACCCTGAACAAGGTTTAACAGTTAACGGTGCATTGTTGGAAATCTTTGCCAATGATTTAGAAAATGGCAGAGCATCAAATTCTTTATAGGATCTATAGAACTGAAAGAACAGATTTACGTGATGATGATTCCAGCAAGAGTTCCAGTGCATTTAAATGAGAAGCATGGAATGGAAATTGCTAATGATGATTACATTACAGACATGTGCAATTATGCTGTTAGACTTATGGATAATTGAGAAAACTACGTATTGATGTGTTTGACTATAGACTTTGAAGTTAATCTGTCGCATGACATGAAAGCTAGGGTGCTGCAAGACAGACAATACTTGTAACATATTGAGCAAATAAATATATTTTTTTAGTAAAATTATCTACATATAGCTTCTTTGAGTGGCATTTAAGAAGTTAGTATGATGAAGAAATAGTATATTTATGGATTAACAACTTCTTTATTGCAAAGAAATGCGACGTTTCGGTGTAGATACTAACACAGTTATCACTTTGCAACAAAGAATTTGTTAATCCATAAATTTCCTATTTCTTTATCTACATATAGTATCTTGATCTTGAGATTTCACTACACAAATTTGGCATAAATCAAACCTAGTTGCCACCATGTTGATGTCAATACAACTCCTCCTCAAAACTGGGATTCGAGAAGCAAAGCTTTAAACAATACCTGTATCATTGAGACCATACATTCATGGTGACTACAAACATTCTCATTCCGCTTAGAGCACAGTGATAGACAGAGAAACAAATTCAATGCAAGACAAGAGTAATGGACAGATAAGCACACTGAAATTTTGTATTGCAAGCTGTAATGGATGAGAAATTCAAGATTGGAAGTGTCAGTGGAAGATACTAGGACTCAGTCTGAAGGACCAAATTAAGGTGTCAGTGGCTCACTTATATGGACTTAGTGTGAAGTGCTTGTAGTGGTCTACGTAACACCAACTCAGATTCCTTTAGAAGAAATTGACAGAATAAGATGGTTCAAATTAGAATCCTTGACAAGATATATACAACCAGACTGAATGGAACAGTTCAGTTATTAGAGAGGTATGTACACTAGAGCTGGCTCGGCCAATGTGAACATAAAAAAAAAGTATCTTAATTCAGATGAAATACAAATTTCGTGCATATAAAGTCAATAGTAAAAAAAAAATTAAGAATAAAAAATATTTGGTTTTGATTGTAACGAATAACAAATACGGTTCACATCCTGCCATGGTTCGATTCACCGAATAGACGAATGTATCGTTGCAGCTCTAATGTACACTGACTATGTCTGAAGTGAATGCTGTGTTGAGATCACTGAGGTTTCTGTACAGTTTTTAGATATAGTCAAGTGTTCCCCTGACTATTGTAAGACATTATGCATTAGCACAGACGCAAAAAGCACAGACATCAAACATTAGGCTAAAGGACAGCGAGAGCTTTGACAGCTAAATAGACATTCATTTCCACAAGTCTGTTCTCAGAACACAGGTAATAAATATAATCAAAACCAACAATAGAAAGTGTCAAAGAAAGAAAGTTGCTAGACCAAATTGATTCTGGACTATCGAGAAAGTAACTCGAGTATGATAGTTTTAGATACACTTTTATTGTATTCTAGACAGAGATGTAGGATGTTTACAAACCAAAGGTATTAACTGAGGTCAACAGACAGATATTTGCATGATATTAGCTGAGGTCAAAAGATAGTTTACTATAAAAGACAAACCAATTTATAAATAGTGTTCAGGATGTGTAGGAGGTTGTGTCCCTTGACCAAACATGTTTTATCACAATTGATGGATGCTAAGGTTTGATACAGAGATATGCAGATGACATTGTGAATTCCTTGGCTATAATTGGACCTTTTCAAGGCCACAGGTGTACTATTTCATTGATCTGGAGATCTTCAAGAAATTTAACAGTCGATCAGTTTGTCTGGTCTTTCAAATTTCAGTTCTACTGAC
The DNA here is from genome assembly GCA_921293015.1 of Phorcus lineatus. Lineage (NCBI taxonomy): Eukaryota > Metazoa > Mollusca > Gastropoda > Trochida > Trochidae > Phorcus > Phorcus lineatus. The sequence goes on from OV121083.1 coordinate 9,668,013, forward strand.
TTCCTTTTTTCCAATTCCATAAAGATTGAGTTTTTATCAAATTTAAATTAAATATGATTAAAAATGATATTGGATTTCTAGTGAGGGATCTTATTTTCACTAAAAGATTAAATTGCCAGTCTTTTCTAGAAGTGTTCTATAAGGAAGCTTCTTGTATTTTCTTGCACTAGAGTGACAATTCATCGACTCATGTCTGAAGGTCAAAGCTGCTGCACCAACAAACAACATCAGGTGATGCATCAAGCTAAATCCCCAAACCCAATATAATGAAACAAAATTATAAGTAATAGGACATACATGAGCATTGATAAGGGTGGATGAAAGGTTACCCTTTGAAAGACATTTAAACCAAGACAAGAAGACAATCCTTTGGATATAGAACAAAGAAGCATTTCCATGGAAAAGCAAGACACATATAACAATCATAAAGGTACATATATACATGTTGTGACACAGGTTTATCAAGTTTGGTGAACCTAGGTGTACAGTGATCTCCTCCAGACACAAGGACACATGTTTCTACTTTTAACTCCAGCAATAATAGGACCACTAAGTATAGAAACTTCTTCCAACCTTCGATCTGTATCCCAAGACTGAAGAGATTCAGGGAGTCATTTACTGCACTACAGACAATACCATCCAGGCAGTGATCAACAAATCATTAGGTGTTACCAGAATACTTACCAGTCTACAAAGTTCATCTATCATCCCTGTTTTTGTTGAGCTCTTCACATACATCAAAATCTACTCCTAAAAACCAAATTGTTCGGCAAAGGGATAGAAACCACAACACCTCCTGTAAACACAGCATCTCCAACAAGCATCATCCAACACCAAGTGATGGAGTCCTGCCTCCTATTAGGTCTTTCATTAAATTGCCACATGTCTACAATCAGGCTTAGCAAAATAAGCAAAAGGAAATCTTTATCTAGTTTGATTCCAACTTTGAACAGCTCCTTGGTATTTTTCAAGCTTTTATCATTTGGTCCTTAAATAAGACCCAGCCTTCTCTTGACTACTAAATCTGATCAGGAACTAATTATAATAGCACTTTGACTTGTTTTAGGGGAAAAAAAGGATTTCACTATCAAAGATGAAGAGATATTTCTGACCCGTAGACCAACTATCTGTTAGGACTGTTGTGAGATCGAAGTATATTCAGGTCTGATCTAGACATCTACAACAAAGAATACTTCTAAGAGTTGGTTGGCTAGTGGATAGATATTACTTGACACAAACCAGACAAACGTTGCAGAATCATTCAAACCAATGATGAAGGAAGATTTCCAAGACTTGTATCCTAAAATAATCCTTGGTAGTTTGTATCCACATTGGTCTGTCTGGAATGTACCTTCTTCAATCTTCAATCAACTCTCCCAAAGAGCTAAAGGTCAAAGGTTACAGCTCACAAGACTATATCTATTACAGTGTCTCAACCTTTTTCTGAAATGCTTTTAGTTTCGTTGACAAATTTGCCATATTCCAGTCATAGACATATAACTGTTACTTGTTCACTAAACTGTGTAACAAAACTCCAACAAAGATGCTAATGCCAGGAAATTTGACTTGGATAAACAAACCACTAAATCATAAAAACTCTTCATGCTCTTTGTTTGATATAGGGAATTAATGAAATAAGAGTAATATATTACTTATATGTAATGCCCTTGATTGAGAATTTTGATTTCACTCTGTATTACTTGACAACTACATTAAATATAAATGTCTTATATGTATCAATTCAGAGACTACAAGAAAATTTTTACATTTTAGATTACATGCTCAATTTTATTTCAAATAATGACTTGCAATTATTTTGACAATCATAGAATTTACCTGTCATGTTTGTAAAGATATTACTACAAAATTGAGCTTTAAAGAAAAATCTTATACTACCTTCTCCTGCTCTCCATAATGGACTGAAATCTTATAATTACTTCACTTCCCTCGGACAATAATGAAGAATGTTTTATTACTTTTTAGTTGCAGAAGAAACCAAGTTACATGACCAATAAAATTTGTTTTCAACTTGAACGTTTAAGGACAAAACCATAACCTAAAATCTAATTAGTGGAGCACTGCCAAAATGTGCTGCACTTGTAAGTACCTACATTGCTAGGCCATTGGGTGCAGGAGTGCATCGTCAGCATCCTAACTATTTAAAAAAATGTATTAATATGTTATCATCTTATCAGTGGCTGCAAAATGGCCATAATTACATACATAGTTAACATATAAATTATTACATCAACAAAATTTACAATTCAACAATTATTTAGAGTGAACAGGTTGCCTCATCTAAAATACAGACTTTAGTTATTGCTATTTGACCTCAACACATCCTCTTGAAAAAGCAAGTCTAGATCTGAAGTCAATCTGAAAGAACCACTTCTCTAAGACTCATTTCTTATATTTGATAAGATAATTTTGAGAATTTTTTTCAGACTCTGAATATTAGTCTACATGCAGGTTGCACAACAAGCAAGGAAGTGCATTTGAACTGAAATACACATACACATATAATGTGTATTTGAAACAATGAGTACTCAGTGGATTAAATGGTAATATACCACTGCATATGTGTATTGAGGCAAATGATTTAATGGTACTATCAAACAAATAACTGCATGCCAATCAGCAACTGATATTCGACATGCTAGAGTGAACAAGAAATGAATGAGATACTGGTGCACATGTGATGTGTATTCAGGGTGGATTAACATCAAATGGTACAGACTGAGATATCTGGAAGTGTATGGGGTGAAACCAACAGCAATGTACTGAACACCATTATGGGGTTGCAGAATGAAGTGAATGTGGAGGACTGTTTAATGAAACCTACTTGATACAGGTGGGAGTCAAAACTGGAAGATAGCTTTATTAGAAGACAGCTCTTTTCAAATTAGAGCAAACTCAGCATTAAGTAGACTAATGTTTATGTGATAATCTCAAATGAAAAGATGGTCAAAAGAACATCTTATCTTTACAGTGTACACAGTTCTCATAAAAATGTATATTAGCAAATCATGATCAGCAAAAAGCCGACTTAAATTACCTTTTTTAAAACTTCATCTTGAGAGTGTCCCGACTATTGCCATTAATTTTCTCATTTGTTTCTGGATAGAATTATTTGTTTTGATTTCCATCAACATAATTTTTTTTACTATTTCCCAGACACGGAATGTTGTGTTTACAATAATTTAGTGTAATGTATCACATATGTGACGTAGAGGACAGTTCCTGATGTAAATGTCAAAATAACTGAAATACCAACAACCTGCACACAACTACGCAACATAAAGTCTAACTTAACAAAAAAAAAAAATGAAAGGAAATGAATTTCTCATGTAAATATGATGATTGGTGCTTGTGTGCAAAATTATTTGGTAACATTTGGTAAACATTTATTGACATTTTGAATAATACAATACAAGCTTAAACAATTACATAAAGCTGCTTTTGGACTATATGATCAAAATTTAAAATTTTTATTTGGTTAATTATTTTGAAAATAATACACTTTTAATAGATATTTTCAAAAGATATTTAATTTTTTCACAATTATTTTTTATATGAAACTAACATGAAAATGATAGTTAGCAAATACCTAATACTAATTAACAATTTAAAAAATTATCAAAATAGATATTTTATTAATGAACTGTTTCAACAGCATAGAACAACTATATTTTGTTCTAGATCCTAGAAAAGAAACATTGGAACGAGTTGTAAAAAGTAGCATACGACAGGCCAACAAAATATCAAAATATGAAAGTAATGATATATTGAAAAAAATGTCACTCTGCTGTAAAATTATATTGATAAATATAAGATTAAAACTATCTAATTACTCTGGTTGACCATGAACTCAATGTGATCAAGCAACCATTAAATCAAGGTTAGTAGAGTTTAGCCTTGACAAGCAAACATAGAGAATACTATATATATTGGCTTGTATTTAGGGCGAGGATTTATGTTTGACAATTTACAACAAGCTGTTGCACTAAAGCAATATCAATCTAAAATCATTCCCTCTTCCGAGCGCATGTTCCTCTTTGAAGTAAAGGCAGACATGTCTGATACTTTTTCCAACCAAAAGCACAGATATCTATTTCAATTAAGAAGAATTCATGGCATTGCTTTGTAGCTTCAAACCTTATTGATATATTGATATTTTCAACATTCAGACAACTTCAGATTTTAAAAAACTTAATTCCATGAATAATTCATTAGAGTTCCCCAAGAATTAATTCACCAAATATCTGAATTACATACATGAAATATCTCATAAATGAGGATCGAAGCGACACACAACAAGATTTACATATAGAATACTTAACAAACCTTTCTCGACTACAGGTATCTATATTATAGAAAAGAACCTTCTGCAAAACATCACAACAGTGAATACAGTATATAAAACTGTGAATATATAATGGTGAATACAGCATATATACACCATACATACTGTAGAACATACCATGAGTGACACACTGTTACTAAACTCTTTTTCTACACTTACATACTGCAGAACATACCATGAGTAACACACTGTTGCTAAACTCTTTTTCTACACTTTTCGTATTTGCTAGCGATTGAACACTCATTCTGAACATGGCATAAACTAATTCACTTAGGTTTAATACAATGTTTCATGGTCTATTAGCCATGAACTACATAATGGCATATAATAAGATTTTACTGGACAAGTTGGTCCCAATGATATTGAATAAGGTCTTGTTTGGGTTACTCTGATTAATTAGTTTCAGATAATCATATTACGTCACTCTTATTCCCAAGCAAATAAGTCATGACTGATCAAGACCAATTTACATAAGCCTAAGTTATTACTTTACTGCCAAAATTTTAAGGTTTATCAAATGCTTCGACTAAGGAAACACCAATTCATGGTATTTACAACTATCTAAAAGAGCATAGGAAATCTTGGCTGAGATGATTTTGAGTTTAATCTAGATAGCTAAAAAACACATCAAAACCAAAACAAACTTTATAATTCATTTGTTCTTGTTTAGAAAATGTTGAAATTATTTGCCTGTCAACTAGATTCTTTTGTTACTGCTTAATCAAAACAGAGTGAGTGAGTTATTGTTTAACCCCGCTTTGGGAATTTTTCAGCCATTACCGGCGTAATTAAACAAAACAGAGTGAGTGAGTTATTGTTTAACCCCGCTTTGGGAATTTTTCAGCCATTAGCGGTGTAATTAAACAAAACAGAGATAACATTGTGAACAAATAGTGATTGAAAAAACAATTTCTGGACAATCTAACCAAGACTATTTTCATGAAAACTCTCTAAAAGCAAAAGCAAAAGCTGATTCACATGTCTGTGAAAAAAAAGAAGTTTTATTTTGCAAAGACATAATCATCAGATATCTTCACATCAGTAAATCCTGTTAGTAATATTAAGAGATTAACAAATTTGATTATAATTATGAGAAGAATGCATTACTCACCTGAAATTATATCTGCCATAAACTAATCAACCTTCATGTGGGTAATGTAACCACATAATTAACTACTTCCATTAGCAAAGTCTCCCCTTTCCTTGATTACAAGAAGAAATGATAACAGAATATCAATTTACTGTCCTCCTGGTGTTCCTCAAATGATACCTTCTACTGTGAAGTGAGGAAACCTTATTTCATAAACATGATCCTCTCACTACTACTGGACATGCTCCCGACTCAACTAGTAATCTGAACATGGCCGTGATTGGTTACACAGAGGCACAGACACAGCATTTCTATGATTCTTCATGTCAACATAACCCTGCCTTAATTAAATCTGGAAGCATTGTTATTGAACATTGTAAGCATTTAAAAATATGGTTCTCAAGAAAAATGGTTTAATATCACTGCATTCTACAACTGGAATCCGGTAGCTTTATATATGCAACAGCAAGATCTCTGGATTACATCTTCTTAGTTGTGAAAATCACAGGTAAAGCTCACTCCTTCATCAGGTGGGATGTGGAGAATGACTATGTATACCACTTCCACATGCCCTTTGGTGACTAACTAAATTCAATTTCAAATAGGCCTTTTAAAAAGATGATTATCGACCAAAATACTAAGATTCTTTAAAGATCCAAAAGGTAATCTTCTTAACAGTGCATCAAATGGGCAGTTATACAACTCCTTAAAATAGGATTATCAATAAAACACAGACATTCAGCGGAAATTAGAAATCATAAATTTCCCCAACAAAGCACAAAACCGCACTCATAGGTCTCTTTTGGAAGTAATTAAACCAAATAAATAGCCTTGGAAAATAAGACTGTTTCTCTAAAGAAAAAAATTTCATTTCTGTGTAATTGATCCTCCATCATTTCTGAACTACTTGTCTCATTTTGTTTCTGAACCTACTTAAAAAACTCATCTCATTTCAGGTCCTGTGAGGATTTTCTTAAAATTATTCCTCGTCATTATAAAGGTCACAGCTTCTTAGATCTTTTTGCTGAAGACCAGGATTCCTGTTCCTTCATTCCTTGTTAGAGAGTTACTTCTTCATTCCTTGTTAAAGTGTTTCTTCTTCATTCCTTGTTAAAGTGTGTCTTCTTCTTTTTTGTTAATGAGTTACTTCTTCATTCCTTGTTAAAGAGTTATTCCTTCACTCCTTGTTAAAGAGTTACTTCTTTTTATTCCTTGTTAAAGAGTTACTTCTTCATTCCTTGTTAAAGAGTTACTTCTTCGTTCCTTGTTAAAGAGTTACTTCTTCATTCCTTGTTAATGAGTTACTTCTTCATTCCTTGTTAAAGAGTTACTTCTTCATTCCTTGTTAAAGTGTTTCTTCTTCATTCCTTGTTAATGAGTTACTTCTTCATTCCTTGTTAAAGAGTTACTTCTTCACTCCTTGTTAAAGAGTTACTTCTTCATTCCTTGTTAAAGACTTACTTCTTTTTATTCCTTGTTAAAGAGTTACTTCTTCATTCCTTGTTAAAGAGTTATTCCTTCATTCCTTGTTAAAGAGTTATTCCTTTTTATTTCTTGTGAAAGAGTTATTTCTGTACATTAATTGCAGGTCCTAACAGTTTGGACTGTTTAATTCCATAACTTGAATGTTGTAAATGAGTAAAAGAAACTGGTACAATGTTGTGTATAATAAACATAAAATTTCTAAGATTAAAAATCATAATCATAGTAAAGACTTGTTGATTAAAGTACATTTTCTATTCAATGAAGCCAAAGCTGTCTTTTTAGAATATACAACTACTCATTAAGATCAATTTCTTTTAAAATAAATTCAATTTGATTACAATCAAATTCTTACCATAGATTTAGAATGTCCTAATCAAACAATTCACAATCTGCAATTCACTGTCATAATATACACCTGTTGCAATAAGCCAGGTGTGTCAAATGCAAATGCTTTCTATATGGCACCCGAGCAATGACGATGAAGGGAATTTATATAATCTCATTGAAAGGAGATTTACTTCGATTGGTCAAACACACCCTTTGTATGGAATCACTAACCTAGAACCAGTGGTCATAAGAAAACAGATTTCATAAGTGCATTACCAAGCATTGTTCTGTTCACTGTCCTCATGATAAGGTACTCACAGCAATTTACTTACACAAGGCTGTATAATACCAGCACTGTTTCTTATTTCAGTATTTTTAATCACTTTTAATTGTGGTGAACAGCTAATCATCACAAAAACAGTTTAGATATGAATTAGAAATAGCCTTTTTTAAAGTCAAAATTAACAATATAAAGAATTTTCTTTCAAAAAGCAAAAAAATGGATATTGATAAAAATGACTAATGTAAAAATAAATTGAGAAAACAACATATCTTTACATTCGATAATGGTAAGAATGTAATTACCTGAAAAAAATATACTCTGATCACAAGCTGAGTGGCTGAGTACATAAAGGACAACTCTCTAAGAGCCTTATTATCGAGACTTTGTCACAGGTGACAAGAGCATGTTTCCATGGCAACTAGACAAAACAATTTACATACTATTAATTACACTATCACGAGAAAAACATGCAGACATCTCAGAGATTACAGCGCCAGATTTAGCATTTCTTCAATATTACTTTAATAAGTATTACATTATTCTACTGAATAATGATTTATTGTAATCATCATCTTAAGATGGTAATCATTTTCATAAAGGAGTTATGCAAATGGCTTTTCCTTGTTTAGTATTGAGTTTGGTAGTTGCTTGGAGAAACTATCGTTAATAGTAAAGTATTTAAATGAGCTAGAAGGCAAGATACTATAAAAATTTTAAAGTGCATTCACAAATATTGATGAATATGTATAAACCTAACACTAAGATTTTAAAGACTTATTTTCGTTTTACTAAAATCTCAGAAATGAACAAACATGAATTTTTTTTGTTGTAGTTCATGAAAGAAGACCCAACTAACTTGAAATTTTGCTACTTTTCTACACAAAATTGATAAAAGAGATGCTTCCAATTGAAAAAAATTCTTTTACAACTAACATCAACGAGGACCTACCTCAAAGAAGAGAAATATCCTTTTAAGAAGCTATTGGAAGGTTAATACATATATATATACATGGGTATCAGGAAGAAATTGACACTCACCTTCATCATCGAAGAGCCTATCAAGAAGGGTAACTCTGACTGATATCTGTTAATGCTCATATTACGTCCACACCCTAGACCCCAGTAATAAAGCCATCTTCTGGATGATAAAATGAGTCAGTTCTGGACCGAGGTCTACCTCATGAAACCAAATTACATTTAGTACGTGTCCAAACGAATGTATATACCACTGGTACCACGAAGTATAGATAATACAAGATACTTTCTCAGAAAAGAGGGGGAGATAAAAATATTTTAATGATATTCCTTTTGGCTTTATGATGAAAAATCTCATGCACATGAAAAAGATTGAAATTGATCAGATGCTTTTAATGATAACTATCCTCTTTGTCTCTTGTATAATGCTTATCATCTGTTGTTGATGACGATTGATTATGCCTATTGAACTTATGTATAATCAATTTCAAATCATTGTCTTGGGTAGAGAGAAATTGATTCATTGTATCCATATATGGAGCAGAGTATATGAAATGATTATATGATAACAGTGTCTGAAAAATCATATTTTCAAAGCAAGGACAAAGAATGTTTAAGATCGAGTGTTAACATGAAATGATAAAATCACAAAGATAATGTTCTATTTATTAACAATGCCATGAACTGTAGGAAAAAAGAACAAAAACTGCTTTAAGCTTAGACTGGCTACCTGCCATAGCTGCAATTGAAACGCAATGTCTTTATTGAAACGCAACGTCTTAATTGAAACGCAACGTCTTAAGTTAACTGCGACATCAAGATTTCATGACGCCATGACAACTAATATTTTGAGTTGGTGCATCATATGAATAATATGAACCCTGATATGCTTGCCTAGGTTAAAAAGTTAGTTTAAGACGCACCTGTGAATCGTATATGAAATAGAGTTTGAATGGCAAAGTTGAAATGAAACATGAGTGGAAGTTACTGACGTTAATGTGAGCATAATCAAAATATCAAAGATGTAAACAATTATCCAGTTTATGATGAACTTCTTGATAATAAGATTTATGGTTGGTTGCCAGGAAACGTTGATTAAAAAACAGATATTCCTTTACTACGAAATGTTTATTAGAATGATCACGTTCTGAATCTAATTAACTGAGTATGACTTACGATGAAAACGAGGACATTGTTGTTGGACTTTGATAATATGTATAAAGAAGATAAATTACTGTAGTGATTGTACCTGAAAAAGATCTGATATCTGATGACATTTTGACATGATTCATGATGAAAAGAAATTATGATTTTGAAGAAGTCTGTTGTTTGTACAAGTGTTATTGTAGGCTTGTAATCTAATTTGATCTACAAATACATAGAACAGAAAAAGTATACAGAAGTTTAATAGGCATAATCAGTATCTAACATTAAAAGCTATTTGATTGTTGTCATTTTATAAGGCATGATGAACTTAACACAAATATTTGTGGCTCTGACAACTGGATCAATTTCTTTTCTTTATTTCAAAACAAAACTATTTGATTGTTGTCATATAACACAAATATTTGTGGCTCTGACAACTGGATCAATTTCTTTTCTTTATTTCAAAACAAAACTATTTGATTGTTGTCATATAACACAAATATTTGTGGCTCTGACAACTGGATCAATTTTTTTATCTTTATTTCAAAACAAAGAGATTCATTACTTTTAAAATAATATCTATATCCAGTCATCAAGCTACATGTTTCATGAGGAATATTTTGAAACCTTTGTACATGATGCTCAAACAAGGTAAATCCATATGATATTTTCAAATGATATTCTTTAAAAATAACAAACTGAAGATTGGTCTTCATATACATATATTCTTAACACTATACCATTAGCAACACAATGTATAAGTTACCCTGATGATCACTATGTTGTGAAACCGGTTGGTAATGAACTTATATGAAGACCAATCTTCAGTTTGTTATTCTTAAAGAATATTTAGTGCATAAACCATGAACATTTAACATATATATCCCCACAAACTATCCCTTTAGTAAATCAAGGCATTGATCAAAATTTTGTTTATGAAAAATGTTAATAATTCACTGTTCCTTCATCAGTAATATTTATTCTTTGGGCTCCTAATTTTTGTATTCAGTCAATCTAGACTTGCTGAATGTGGTCCTAGACTGTATTAAAGGCTCCTTTATATACACAGTCATGAAGCAGGACAAATCAAAGCAGTACACAGCTGATCACGTAACAGCCTTGTTTAGGCCACTTCACAACAGAGGAGATCTAGCTTATAAGATAGCCCTGTTTTACACTCCCCCACCTGAGCTGGTGTACACAACGGTACACAGATCCAGGTTTCCAGGTGAGCAACTATCTGTAGTTATGCGGCGATGACCCAATTACATATACCCTAGTCCATCAACTCTCTCTTTGGATCAGTTTTTTGTGGAAAACATTTTTATCAGAATTCTACATGATTTTAAATGACTTTAAAAATTTGAAAAAAAAAGTTAATGTAAATTTAAAATCATATGCAGTACTAGCTGAGTAATTCAGATCAAAAGTTTGATACCATCTTGTTTACATTCACTGCAATCTGACATAAGCCCCAAATTTCAGATACGAGTCAGATATATATTTTATCAATGTGATATGAAAAGGTTAAAAACGTTTTTTGCCTTACAAGAACTTATGTATACCTGAATTATTTATCACACAGAGGAAACATGAACAATGATAGATGTATATAATCTCACTTAGATCCATTTGATATTTCATACACCCAAAAACTTGTCTGGTTTCATATTTCAGATTTCAGATGTTGTCAACAACAGAAGAGAGTTATAAATCATATATTTCACTATATGAAATAACAATGATTAAAATCTCAGACAGATGCATATATGGCATAACATTTACAACAATCTTAATACCAAAATTTAAAATTCAGCATTAAGGTGTTTCCAATGTTATAAACAAAAGTAAAAAATATGTATTGCCTTACTTACTCAAATATCAATATCATATAATCATATAATCATATAAAATACATGTGAGCAATGATACATAATCTCACCTGTATGCATGTACACAATAACACCAGCACAAACCTTATCTCGGAGCGTGATTTCAGAGCCCTTAGTCAGAAAATTGAGTTTGTTTCAGACTTAAACTGTGAACCTAAGTGGTGGGGGCATATGTTACATTTATGAATTGATATAAAGGTAACAGATGTAATATTCAAACCACACATAAAAAGTATTCAGGAATTACAGTGGCAGGATCCGGAAAGGGGCTTCACTTTTTGAGATGGGGGGGGAGGGGGTGTAACCCAAAGGATTCACCCTTTAAGGGAGCAATTTTACAACAAAAATATCGAATCTGGTTATAAACAACCAACACCCCAACCCCCAAAGCTGGATCCTATAATCAATATTACATAATCCTTACCCTTCTCTCAATACACAGAGGTATGAACAATATCTGTGTGCTGTGCTCCATAAACCCACACAACAGCTTGCCTCAAGTTGTGAAGTCCCTATGTAAGCAAAAACAGTCCACAGTTTAAGTAGAATACACTACAGACACCTACACCTTAATAGCTAGGAGTATGCAACCCACAAGCAATTTATGCGCCTTATGGTTATGTCATAATCTCAATGCTTCCAAACCAGGTACCCATTTATAATGCTGGGTGAACAGTGGCAAATTTCAAATAAAGTCTCTTGCCCAAGGCCAATTCACAAGATTCTCAACATGTGTCCCAACATAGGAGTAGGGAATTGCCCTCATTATCTCTGTCCTGCAATAAAGATGGTAACCTATCCACATAGTGAGCCATGTCTGATGTTGCTGAACTTTATCGTTGTGTACAGGACCATGTGCCATGACTTAATTGAATCTAATAATGGCTACAAAATGAAGAAAAACTTCAGACCCACATATACAGGGCACCTAGAAAGTCTCCTTATTTTGTATACATGTGCACAGTTTTGAAAAATAATGACATACTGCCCAAAATTATGGTAATCATTCTTAACGAGTCCCAAACTCAACGTGCATCACACTCAAACATTTCTCTGATACCTGATACCAGAATAAGAACTCTGACCCTGAATCAGAATCTAATAACAATGACTACTCAGATCAGTACCAATATTTCAAATTCATATACTGCCTCACCTTGTAGTAACCTTTAAACAATAACATCAGGTCCTTCCCAATATCCATTAACATTACAAGGTAAAGCTAATCTAAGGATCAGAATGGCATGGTGTGGTCTGCATAGGATCAGATAGGCCATGCTGACAGACTACTGCCTGGAATAGAAGGTAGCAAGTGTTGCCGCACCAATACAACAATGGTGATTGGTTATTGATATGTCCCAGTCTTAGATAATTGAGACTATAATCACTGGCTAGGATACTGATACTATCACAGCAATACCTGGCCATACATCTGGACTACCATACACAGCGGCTGGGGAACAGTCATGGTATACCGTAAATTTACACTTCTGTAGACTTGAGCTGCATAAGAACTATCAGGTATCTGTAACTCTGTGTTTTGTATTCTTAACTTGAAGAATGGGACAGGGGAGAATTCAACAATAGATGATATCATTTACATAAGAATCATGAATACCTTTATAAGAAGCTCTGTATCCTTGAAATAACTCCTAAGTTATGTTTAACACCTCTTGTACCATCTAAAACCTATAGAAACTACTTTTTCTTTGACATGCGATTGCTATCAGGCATGAGATTTTAACATGCTGGAGAAACATATATAACACTTCTCTTCAATTTTGCTTGTTAATTGGCATGTTTGACATTGTTCTACATAGGAACTGAAGACTTGGAATTCTTGCTCAGAGTTCCTGTGCATGTCGGTGATTCTTACTACCATGGGGATGAGTTGATCAAAACAATTGCTTGACGAAAAGGCCCACCCAAAACGTCATAAGATTAAGAAAGGCCCACCCAAAAAGTCAAAAGTCATAAGATTAAGAAAGGCCCTACAGTCTAAGTTAGAGTTGTGTACAAATCTACCTGGAACTAGCATGCTGAAGCATACAGCACATGAATATTCTCTTATGATAAAGTGTTCTTGAACACAAAGCTGAACTTCTTGACATAAAAGAACCTACATCTAGACCAGCAATAGCAGCATGGGCAATTGGAGAAGAGTCTCAACAGAACTGTGGGTACCTGCGAAGACACCGATAGCCCTGCCTACAATAAACAGTGCCCTCTAATCACCACTAATGTCTTAATAGCTACTTACACCACCTCGGTTGTTTCCAAAGAGAGGAACATATTTCACACTAATGCGTTACAGAGCTCATCTGGAACTGGAGGAGTTTCAGGAAGTAGGGAATAGATCCAGGTGCTCAGGTGTATATATAGAAGTTTCGCTTGTGAAGGGCATGTAAAATTCTTTAGCCTTATCCATTAAAGAGAGTATTGAGAAATATAGTGTAATAATGAGTATTTTGTGTTCCTTGACCATGTCTTTTTATATAATTCATTCTCTTTAGAACTCTGAAGGTTATTAAGGTTACCAAAGCTAACATACTTTTCCGTTGCACTAAGGTCACCCACCGTTGTGATTTATGATTACCCTAGTGTTTTGTAAGAAGATGTCGAGGACCTTAATTGCATCAAATCATATCAATTGAGCATTTTTTTTCATAAAGTTGACAAACATATACCAAAATATGTATTGTTGTTAACTGGCATTATGGGTTTATGAAAAGGATTTCATGGTATTGTTAGTTAATTGCACTTGTTTCAAAACAAAGAGGTTATGGAGAACGTCATATCTCTGATTCTTGATCTACTGCTTCCCTGCAAACTAGTTATTAGTTCAGTCAAGCGTAACTGAACCTCAGTTGGATTAACTCTCTAATCTGATTGGCTATGAGATCCCTCTTGCACGCAAAATGATCGTAATAATATCACATGGTTCATTGCATCATCATTATAGGGACCATGACATTTAATTCATCATGTGATCAAATTTCTGAAAAAAATATAATAGACTTTCACAGTTGTTCTCTAGATCTGACGTTTGATGTATAAAAAAATTCATGAATATTTACACATAACTGTAATGAACATCAGTATCTTCATTCTTTAAGTAATAAGATATAAAACAGCTACTTATAGAAAGTTTGTTCACATAGCTACATATGCTGGTGCAAATATCATGTCATTTTGGATGTCTTTGAGGCAAATTAGCATTGCAAAAAGGTTTTGGCGGGTCAATTAGGTTACCAGGGGTAAAAAATTCAAAAACACTATTTTTATTCTTCTCTACAGATTCATATATAAAACATTTCAACTTAAAGTCATGTTTGTTGCTTTTGATTTCATAAATTTACTTGTAATGAAGTTTTTTCTCCGAGTGTCTATATGGCACATTTCAATCGAAATTTAAGAAAATCGGATTTTTTAAATTATAACCCATTCCGTCTAATTCATCATGCCAAAAAAACTGTCTGCAAAGAATACCAGAAGGTCCTTAAATAAGTTAAGGTATGGCTATTTTAAACAAGGACAACGGGAGATTTATTGTAATTTCTGCTAAAATCGTTTTATTGACGTCCAAACTAAACCAAAATTTCATGATGTTTTAACAAAGATACAGTAGTAACTGAACAAACTTTTGGTATGCAGCTATACTTACAATGAACTTCATATCCAATTTTAATAACTCATCAGACATTTGCAATTGATAAGAATAGGAATAACATACTGAGGTTACTTTGTAAATATCATACACATACATTTTATATATGTAACATGTTTACATGAATATCTTACCTTCATACACTCCGATAATGATTATATCCGATAGATCCTTATCATGTATCAACTTTTGACATTTTTTTATTGATAATATGTCTATGAAAGACAATTAATGACCACATGAATTATTGATAATAGATCAAAGAATTTGATACAATGATATTTATTACTGTAAGGAGAAAAACCTGAAAATGATATACATTATGAATAATTGAAAATTTGGATTCTTTTCTCCAGGCTTTTATGCATGTAACTCTTTGTTTTCCCAGGAGTCATTTTAACATGAAATGGATATTGTTATATGTCATAACATTATACAATAACCCGAACATGAAAAACTGAGATGGTTTCAATGCATAATATCCCATTAAACCAGGTTATTTCATTATGTCATTGGGAGTAATTTGAAAATTAGAAAAAAAATCAATTACATAATTCAATAGTTTTCTTGTCAAGTGTCATTTTGATAATTGAATGTTATTACAGAAATTGCATGGTTAAGAGATGAAATTAGAAACTTCAAAATACAAACAATTAAAAGTTTTGAACAGTTTCAGTACCAGATTAGATTTCAAATAGGACAAGATTAATGAAAAAATCTGTCATAAATTTTTATTTCTTTTAATATCTTAAAGATAAAAAGGTAGTTTAGGACTAGAGTTATTGTTTTATGAAGCATAAATTAAAATTATTTCGAGCAAAATTACTTTTATATACAGACTATGTTATTATCATTTTTACCCCAACATACCTCTTGTCAAGTCTTTATTTGAATCAAACTACAAAAAGCTTTACTCCGAGGTTCCTTTCTTGTATAATCTAATTCAAATTCATTTTGAGAATTATTCGAGAGCATCATTCGCAAAGATGATTTCATAACCTGTTTACATATCTAAATATTGAGTCTAATGTATGTATGTTAGTAAATAATTGAATAGGACATCAATTAATGCTGTAACATAAACCATAAAGAAAAGAATCTTACAATTCATATATCAACAATATCCTCATTTGATCACTGCCAAAGACGGTCTCCAAGGCAACAGCTCTGGAAATGACTATCTAAACCAATCCCATGTCACCAAAAAGTTCCGACAACACCACCAATAGCTGGCATAAGGCAGCGCTCTTAGGCAAATCCATACAAAGGATGATGATGTGACGAAAATCATTGGCCATGACATGTGAATTGAACCGAGTTTACATGAAACCAAGAAGTCATTGTAATAGGTGTTCAAGTTCCATGGTACAGCTCTCCTGAGAGATTCACACATCAAATTCCAAGACTTTTGACACGCATTACCATCGGTGCCAGAATTCAAAATTTCTGAACACTCTTCTTAGGGGAATATTGCATCTCACAGAGCACCATCTACACAACAGAGATGTGGAAAGAGCTTAACTGAGAATGATATGAATTGGGAGAGCAAACATGTCCACAAAGAGGCTGCCAAGTGCCACTACTGTCCTTTCAACTTCAGGTATTTATAACATCCTCCAGGAAGACAAATATCAACCAGAACAAGAGTCGGCTTTCTGACACAGTTGAATGATGTCTTGTTCATAAAGCAGGTCACATGAGACCACAGGGTAATTTCTTGACAAAAAGATATTTTTCATTTTTCCTTATCAAGGGATCTCACTTTAGTCAATCTAAATATCAATTTTTTCTTTTTTACCATTGCAGTCATATTTTACTATTACTTTCATTGCTTGTTCTTTCCACTGTTTTTGCCAGTTAATGGTGACTGATGATGATGATGATGATGATGATGATGATGGCCATTTCTAAGACATTGAATACAGTCTAAGGGAAGAAGTTTGAACATTTAAAAAAAGTAGTCCAAATTTTCTTGACTTTCAGCTAGGTTCTTTTAAGTTTTCTTCCTTTTTTTCATTTTCTTCTTGGGACGGGAATTCCTGTACATCTTTGCCACTTAGTAAATGTAACTTTTTGAGTTTTGTAATAAATATTTTACCAGTGAATATGGGTTAAAACACATTTTATTGGTGAAAATAAATTTTTCCTCTCATTTTAGATTTATAGTCAAATAAAAAGGATGAGTTGTGTTATGTATGTCACTAATCTATATTGCTTGGCACCAACTTAATTACTTGCTTTTAAATGTTTAAAACTCAGAGCAACAATGCTTTTAAATCAACAATTCTAAAACGCATTAATTAAAAAAAAAACACCAGAAGACACAGGAAACCCAGAACCATATTGATTAACCTCAAACAACACTATTCCAATGCAAGCACACCAGAATTTAGATTTCCCACTTAAACATAAATAGCCAATAATTCACAACAAATCCTTTTCAAAAGTTACAGGCAACTGAAAATCAATGGAGACAGCCTCGACAGCTGATTTGGAGAATTTGCCCAACGTATCTCTTCTTTTAAGCTAAAAGGTACAATATTTTGTTTCTAACACTTTATCTTGGCAAGAATCTGAAAAGATTATCCAGCTTGTGCAGCAAACAAACATAGTTTCCTCTGTCACTGACAAGTGCTTTCATTAATATATTTCCGCATCTTGGCAACAGTTCAAAACCTTTGAAAAATTGGCTACCTAAAAGTGGAGTTATAAATAATATTATGTTGCTATAAGTAAACTCTAACACCTCTTGTTTCATATCATTAGACACAATTCATCATGGAAAGTATGATTATATCATGAAGAAAAATGTGACGGCCACTTTCCAGGTAAGTTTACATACTACACCAAATTAAGTTGGAGATGTATAAAGATTTTTTACATATGTTATTATAGAGGATTCTTCATATTAATTGCTATACATTGCATAATACTTAGCATCATCTAGTGGCAAGTATGTTAGACAGTAACAAATATTTCAATCACATTTATATATGAAATAAAGAATAAACCAGCAATGTTAACATTTGAAAAGTTCATATCTTTTTTATGGACCTAAATTGCAAGGAATATAAAATGTTCTGTTTCTCTCACATACCAGGAAAGATATAAGTATATACCTGCAAATATCAATATAACTATATCATAGGACCAGTTATTCTACTTCACATATACAATTTTGTCATGAAAGAATTTCCATAGGTACAGGTACCAACAAGAAATTCCATCAATGAAGTAAATCCGTAAGAGTAACACAGGTTTATCCAGGTAACATACATATTATCTCACAGCAAATCAAGATAACTAAAATACAACGTTAATGATATAATGATTGTTTAAAGGTTGCCAAATGACTTTATAAAAAGTTTGAAGTTAAACATTTGTAATACTTTTAATGAAGTAGGTCACTTACCAACTCTACAGCAAAGCTGGACGAGTGACAACACAACAGAATTAACCTAGTTTTCTGAGTCCAGTTATGACATATACAGACCTTGGTATTTCATAGTTCCTCCCCTTGTAAGGTTACGTCAAAATATAAACGTAAACATTTCATTATACAGAGGAAGCTTACAACAAAAACAGATTTTTTTTCTCAACAAGTGACAAAGAAAGACTACCGGTAGATGTGTTGACTAGGTTACTAAAACAAGAAAGATTTTCAATGGCTTATTTTTTTTATTTTTTTGGAAAAATGTTTATGTTTACCTCCAGGAAGGTCCTTAATGTAAACTGTTATTTAACAAAATGTCAGTGTTTTTTTTCGTTTTAATTAAACGCAGTGTATTTTTCACATCATGAGCAGTAAATGTTTCATATTGTTCTCTTGTTGAATGTTTTATATTGTAACTAGTAAATGTTTCTCATCGCAATCAGTAAATGTTTCACAACACACTAATTTAATAACTTACATTGCAACTACAAATGTTTTGCAATGTAAGTTGTTAATTTTTCACATTTAAGCTTAAGATGCTTATGTTTTACTTTGTAGCTTATAGATAATTCACTTTGTAAGAAACAGATTAATCACATTGTAATAAACAGATAATCACATTGTAAGTAATAAATGTTTCACAATGTAACTAACAAGAGTAAATGTTTCACAATGTAACTAGTAAATGTTTCAAGTTGTGGTCAGTAAATGTTTTACAATGTAACTAGTAGATGTTTCAAGTTGTGGTCATTAAATGTTTTACAATGTAACTAGTAGATGTTTCAAGTTGTGGTCAGTAAATGTTTCACAATGTCACTAGTAAATGTTTCAAATTGTAGTCTATAAATGTTTCATATTGTAACTACCAAAAGTAAATGTTTCACAATGTAACTAGTAAATGTTTCAAGTTGTAGTCAGTAAATGTTTTACAATGAAACAAGTAAATGTTTTACAATGAAACGAGTAAATGTTTTACAATGAGACAAGTAAATGTTTCAAATTGTAGTAAGTAAATTTTTCACAATGTAACTACCAGTATAGTAAATTTTTCACAATGTAATTACCAGTATAGTAAATTTTTCACAATGTAACTACCAGTTTAGTACATTTTTCACAATGTAACTACCAGTATAGTAAATTTTTCACAATGTAACCACCAGTATAGTAAAGTTTTCACAATGTAACTACCAGTATAGTAAATTTTTCACAATGTAACCACCAGTATAGTAAATTTTTCACAATGTAACTACCAGTATAGTAAATTTTTCACAATGTAACCACCAGTATAGTAAATTTTTCACAATGTAACCACCAGTATAGTAAATTTTTCACAATGTAACTACCAGTATAGTAAATTTTTCACAATGTAACCACCAGTATAGTAAATTTTTCACAATGTAACTACCAGTATAGTAGATGTTTCACAATGTAACAAGTAAATGTTTCAAATTGGTAGTGAGAAATGTATCACAATGTAACTGCTGGTAGTAAATGTTTCACATCACAACAAGAAAGGAAGAATCTCTGTAATCACAAGGTGCAAGTGAGAATGACAACAATTATTCTTCCTGACAGGAACTCATTTATCTGTAGGTGTAATCACTTCCTGAACTGTTATGTAACAAACTTGGAAACATCTACATATATATATATATATATGTGGCTGGTCCAGATGTTAAACAGATCTGACTTGTTTAACTTACAAGCCTGTACAAACTGCATGCCATGGTACTGTCAGGAGCTGTCGACAACTACTCTAACTAATGGAGGAGAGCATATGTGTAGTGCAGCTAGCGCCAGGGTGAAACCAAAATTAAAGGAAACCTTTAAACATCATTGCTGAAAAGTTTAGGAAAACCTAGAGGAGAAATCAGAATGAAATAATTTTAAGGCATAAACAAACCACTGACAAGAATCCCTATGTTTAATATTTGATTTGAGTAGATTTGGGATTGTTTTGAAGCAAATGGAAAAAATTTTGAGGCAACCTCTCAACATCAATTATCATTTAGGCATGTTTGTGTTATATGTGTTGACAGTATTCATGGAGGATTTAATTTAGGTATTTACAATTTGATTATTTTCATAACAACCAATCTATGAAGTAATTGTAAGAATACTTTAAAGCTGAGTGTTATGACGTTATTTTCATTTACTGCAATCAAACAACTCTAAAAAATAAGTATACCTATGGATATAAAAAATTAAAATTTGATTAAGAATCATTTTACCTTCAGATATATGCTCTGTTTATGCATGGTTATCTATTTGATTTGAAAGACAAAACAGACTTTTGCAAAGCAACTAAATATGATTTTATCAATTCCCCTAAACTTATCATGCTTTTGGCACATTTGTGCTAAATTTTCTCATAGTTGATAAAAGGATTCCATTTAAGTTGATTATAACTTGAAAACTTATATTTCACCAACTTTAAAAGCAATGGCAAAATCATTTGTTTAGATAGAGCATATAATGGTGGTGTCATTTTTACTTTCTGCATTTGAAAACCAAAAATGAAAAAGTGAAGATTTGATCAATATTCAGTAAAACATTTCTTTAAACATTTACAAACAGAGTCCATTACATCAAACAGGTTTATATGCACCTCTTTGCTTTGGGCACAACAACATTATATCCTTGCAACTCATTTTTTAGATGATAAGTAGCTTAGATTTGAATTTTTTTCAATTGAAAACACATCTATCTGTATTATCACAAATCCTCTCATCAAGAACAGGGTTCACAAGAGTTTACTTCATACTTTTGCTTATCAAGGACTGGTTTCCAGCAAGGTTTTCAGTGCACTAGTTCTGCCGATTTAATCTCACAAAGTTTATCAAGATGTGAACATACTGCAAAATGACAGTTTGGCACAAAATGATAAGCAGTTTCAAATGAAAGCTGGAATGTGTATTTTTAAAACTTACATTTCTGATACATGATTTCCATGTTCTGTTGACTGTAAAACTCATGAAGTAATATTTAATTTGCAAGGTTGCCTTGGTACAGTTTGATAAAGATCTAGTACTTATATAACTAAATCTTTAGTCTATCCGACATAAACTTGATTATACAGATTATAATCCTCCATATACCAAGTAAAAAATTGTGAAAAGGCTAACAGTTGAACACTCCAAACCAATACCACACACCTATATAAAAAGTATATTTCGCCCATGATATGAGATCAGTTACCATACATTTTGATTTTATAAAGATAGATGATAAGCAACTTTACTATAGTAGATCTTTAACTGACACCAAAATCTATATCTTATTCTAAACTTTATAACACATACACAAAAGAACACACATATTGACCTGATCATGTCATCATTTGCTTTATGTCTTTTGAAATAACAAAACCTTGTTAAAGTTTCTAAATATAATTTGAATTTAATAAAGACGTTTATCATATACTTTTTCAAAATTTATACATATAATCTTTGAATTACACCAGATTTGCTTTTATATAGAGATCTACTACAGGACAAACATCACGAGTTGGGGTGCAGCAAGGTTATGCTCTTAGTCCCTGCTTATCTCACTTATAGATAAGATGAACAGACAAACATATTTATTAGCCTTCTTAAATCTAACACATGAGCTTATGAATACTATCTTAAAAAATAGGCATTCTTTAACAAAAGCCAGAACTTGAATTTAACTTGAATGAATCTAAATCACCCACTTTTGAAGAATTGGGACACCACAAGGTTGCGCTCTTGTACCTTGCCTATCATATTCAGAGATAGAAGAACTCTCATAAAGTGTCTGCAGCATTCCTAGCTGTTTCAACCATACACCAGAATCTTACTGATAAACAGAAATAATGAGGTTTATTCAAATTTTCAGGAAAACTGTCAGATTACATATGGTCAACGACATGATAAGGACAGTCTTGTCTTAACGATCCCCAGCTTGTTACTATCAAAGTCATGTTGCCTTGTAACTTTCACACCTTATGGGAAAAGGTTCAAGTGTCAGCTACTGGGGGTAAAATCAAATCACATTTCTCAAAAAATTTCATGATCTTTTAAAAACATTTGACAATAAATTTTTCAAAGATTGTTCAGAAAAACATTTGGTAAAATTTGAAACAATTCTGGTGCAGACTGTTAAAAGAAAATAAGGAATTTAGAACTAAAGTATTTTTTAAATCTGAACAAAGTTAAATATATATATGGAAACCCTTTTAAAAAAGAATACATTTAGCCATTATAATGTTAAAGATAAGAACATAATTACAATGTTACAACAAAGAAGGCAGAGCTTTTGAAACTGATATTACGTTTAGATTGAAAAGAAAAACAGATACTTTAAGACCATGTTAGTTTGCCTATGTTTTCAAACATCTCATTAACTAATTTCCTGTTGTATATTCCCAATTGAGATCTTCCTTGATTGTGTATTGGTGCAAGTAATTACAGGTATTTCATGCTAGTAAGAATGTTATGTTTTAAAGGTTTCATACAATTAGCAGGCCATTGACATGACCTCAAGCAAAACATGTATTATAAATGCATACATGGGTAGGTTGGTTACCAATCTAGAGCTATGATGCTATATGCACAGGGTTGTATTTCCTGTAGTAAGTTGTAAGCCAACCAACAATAATCTAGAAGATAGGTACATGATACTCTCAAGGGCAATCAATTCATCTATAACCATTATGATTATAAACATATAAATTCATCTATAACCATAATAATTATAAACATTTAAATTCAACTATGTCCATTATAATTATAAACATATTAACTCATCTATGTCCATTATAATTATAAACATATTTATTCATTTATGTCCCTTATAACTATAAACATATAAATTCATCTATGTCCATTATAATTACTCATCTATGTTATGTCCATTATAATTACTCATCTATGTCTATTATAATTATAAACATATAAATTCATCTATGTCCATTATAATTATAAACATATTAACTCATCTATGTCCATTATAATTATAAACGTATACATTTATCTACATATAATTATAAACATATAAAGTTATCTATGTCCATCATAACTATTGTTGAATAATACTTGTTGGATTTTGAATACATCAAATTGATTACTTTTATAAGGTGGCTGCTGTGATGTGAGAAAACCACCACAATGTTTGGACACAGATAGATGTGATATTTTTCTTCTCAATTTTTTTTCTTATGATGAGCCTTTTTATTTTTTTAAAATCAATGGTTTTTCAATATCAATTTTAAAAAAAAGAAAAACAATGCTATTCAAAATATTCCATAATATATCTCTTATCTATACATATCCCATACATCGATTGACAACATTTGAATGTAAATTTCTAGAACATATAGTGATTTGTGTAAAGTATTATTGGACAAGACTAACAGCAATCTACTCACAAAATGATTAGCTTTATTGCCTGACATTTTGATCAAAATTACATAAAATTTGTATGAAATGAGAATTGACAATGCTAAGTCACAAGAGAGTGATTGTCCTGTGTGTGACTATTCTAGCAATCTGCATAAAAATATGAGCTCAAAGCGTAAACTAATAGCTAATATTGTAACAATGAATACAAATTTGGATTGTTGTGTTCAAAACTTCTCAATTGCCAGTCACGCATTTATCTTTCATCATTTACATGTAGGCAGCACAAACTAGGTGTAATAAGTTGTCAAATACATTCAAATCATATAGGTGAATCAGATCTATTTTAGCATTAATATTCAAATAGTTAATTCTACATACTTTAAAAACAACAATAATTTGATCATATTTTTGATAATCAATTATTAAATTGATTATATTAATTGATATTAAATTTTATCATGTGAGCAATTAACACTTCCAAGAGTTTTAAATCTTTCTGGTATGGTGAGTTCTGGATACAATTCTAACACTGATTATTCTTATATTCCAGAAATTCAAAGTTACCATGAGGCTATGTTTTAACAATCACATAAGATGCACCAACCAGGGACTGAGGAAATATCCGCCATTGCAACATCAGAGACAGATGAGTTCAGCATTGTTCTAAGAAAAATTATCTATGTAAGTATGTACATGTCAGCTATTACAGTGCTGCCTGAATGTAATTAGAAATAGCTACCTTAAGAGTGTTAAACAAAGATTTTATTTTGAGTAGGTAACAGAATATAAAATAAATTAACCTTGTTGTATCCTGGAGCTAATATAAACAATAAAATTATTTCAAGCTGTTGAATGATTGCATTCAATGATGTAAAACAAAAGAAAGAAAAGAGCTCCTTTCAGAGTGTTAAACAAAGATACATTTTGAGTAGTTACCAGGTTAAATAAAGTAACTTTGATGTTACCTGGAGCCAATATAAACAATAAAATCATAACAAAAAAAACTAAAAAAAAACTGTGGAATGATTGCATCCAATGATGTAAAACAGATTAAAACTCTACCTTCAAGCACCCTGTATGAAAGTGCTGAATGATTACACCTAAAATATAATAACAGATTACAACTTAGCTTGAGGCATACAACATAAACCATGAAACTATCTTAAAACTGCTGAATGACTGCATTTAACATGCTTAACAATGATGATAACAGATAACAACTTGATGCAAGAAGCAGGTGCCCTTGCTGTGTTCAGTTGCAGTTGAGTTGCACACACGTGGAACATGTGATGTATGAAACGTTATTTCAAGCCTCGCCTAAAGAAGATGCTTCTAAAAGCAATGCTTAACAAGTTCCATATGGAAAACATCTAACTTTAACAACGTTGGTAGTTTGAAAACAAACAAGTTATACCATTATCAGGCTTAAGCATCTCTTGGTATGAAGCACAGCAAAAGGGGTATAAATCATCTTAAGAACACTAAATTGTCTTTCAATTAGCAGTTACCTTTCAAGTTTAACTTTAAGCAGTAAATTGTGAAGCACCAATTATGAACACCACATGATTAATGATGTAAGAAGTCAATTAAAGGTTCAAATTTTGCTGAAATGCAATATATTTAATGTTTAATAAACCTAGTCTTTGTATTGACTTTCATTCTTAATAGATTGGTACCAATATATAGGTGAAAAAGCATTGTTCACTTCCTACACATCTCAATCTGTCTTCTGATGATTGTAAAACTTGAAGTTGTTCAGCTCAGAAAATGTTAATCTTTCCATTCTAGAATTCCTGATAAAAAAATTTGTTTCAACCATTTAAAGTTGTTAATATCTTATCTTTTAAGTTTCTTATATTATATAGCAATTGATTTCATCAATATCATACCTTATCAAATTTTTCTAAAAATCAAATGAAGTTTTTAATATCATACAATTTTAAATTGTCAATATGTTACCAAATATCATAGCATTTGAAGTTGTCAATATCATACCATTTTAAGTTGATGTAATCCCATTTTATGTTGTCAGTATGTTACAAACTTAAACTGTTAATATGTTACCAAATGAAGTTGTTGATATCTTATCATATTTAAGTTTTCAAAATTATACCATTTAAGTTGTTGATATGTCTTACCATTTGAAGTTTTCAAAATTATACCATCTGAAGATGTCAATGTCATACCATTTTACGTTGCCAATATGATACCATTTGAAGTTGTCAATATCATACCATTAAAAGTTGTCAATATCATACTATTTGAAGTTGTTAATAAGTTACCAAATGACATTGTTGATATCAGATCAAACTTCAATTGCAATTAACCTCGTTTTTCGATGTTCCAACTGGGATTCTTCAAAAGAAAATTATCAATGTATGTCAATTAAACCCTCTAACATACCAAACATTATATCAAGAAATCTTTCAAAAGCAAACATAACCTTACGAATAAAAATTCTTCACCTATGGCATGTAGGAATAGAACGCTGATAGAGATCAGATGTGGATGGTACTAGCACCAGGAATAAACACATCAGTTGATCCTGCTTGATTTAAACAGTTCCAGCAACTGGGTAAACACAGAACACCTACCTCGTCAACAACAACACCTACCTCGTCAACAACAACACCTACCTCGTCAACAACAACACCTACCTCGTCAACAACAATAATACACAGGAACCGCACGTTAGTTAATAGATACAATATGCTTCAAACTGTTCAAATCTACCAAAACTACTGTCTATACTGTCACTGCCATGCTTAAAGATAACTTCATCACTGTTACAAAGACATCAATCATAACACAGTTACACAAATAATTCAATTTGCTGTTAATATCAGAACATAAAACATTAATAAGTGCCAACAACAAGAAACAAGGGAATATTTATGATAACAGTTAATGCAATCAGAATGCTTCACAGAGTGTGTTATCACTTAACCTGTCAAATAAGGGTTCACTTATCGTCCCAAATCATAAACACACTGATACCACTTACAAAAATAATCAAGCATCTCTATTTGTGCAAGTTATAGAATCCAGCTGATGGCCATCAAGCACCTGTCATAATTAATGGTCTCACACTTTCAATTTGCAATCAACCATACAATAACACTTGTAAAATATACCCTTGAATGTGACTTGGTTCAAGATGGCTTTTCAGTTAACCTGAATTATACATATCAAAATGATGATAAATAAACTTCTAACCTCACAAAAGTCTTGTCTTGCAATATCTGTCTTCTGTCTCTGTAAAACCCAGTTTTGGGTCAAAAAATTTGATTTTCACTTATCAATAATATCTGAAACAGCATCCAAACCACAACAGACACTGTATCAACCTTCTATTAACCCAATATGATACACTGTGTTCACACCTGTTAAGAATGATGGCCCAATACAAATGTCTCTTTGTTTTGAAGCAGTAACAATGCTAAACCTACATCATATTCCTCAAAAAAGCTCAAAGTCATTCTTCATCTAAAAATTCCAAAGAAATAAACAGAATTAAAACACACTTATCTCAAATTAAAATAATGTTTTGAGACAATTTGTTTATGATCCTGAGCTCAATTTCCTAATCAACAATAGACAATATTTTTAGTGATTATAATAGATTAATATTGCTTAATTACGTCAGGTAAAAAGTAATTTAATGATGGGCAAACAAAAGGATATCATTTAAATGAATGTTACCAAATAAAGTAAAATAAAGAATTTAGAAAAAAAGTAATACATTTCCAAGCCATCAGATATGACAAAACTAAGGAAAATTATAAAAATCTTAGTTGTTGAAAAAAATTAATAAAAAGTTTGTTCTATCTTTGGTTACTATTCTAGAAGTTTGGCTGATGAAAAACGACTAGAGCATCTATGCCCAATGGTTAGTTAAACACTATACAGAACTTGTGTACCAATAAAGAAAATATCCATTAGAGAACTCTTTGAATTGGCTTACTAGAAATTTTACAATTACATCTTTAACATCATCTTATTTAAGCACAATTATGTGAAGTGATAGACAGAATCTTTAAAATTTTATGAAAAGGCTACCAAAATGCAAAAAAACATAACATCTAGCTAGATTAACTTTAAGAATTATTGCACTAGCGTTTTCAAACCCTAAGATAAAAATTAGAAAATTGGGTTCTTCTAACTTTTCCACATTCTGTCATGCTAAGGCTACCTCAACATTCAGGTAGTAAATGGTGAACCAAATTGCAACCTGATGAAAAAATCTAAGAAAGATGAGGTGCCATTTTAATTAAAACTTTCCGTGAATTGTGTAAGTTTGAAGTTGGAGAAGCACTGAAAATGGCTTTTCAAGGGGCTAGAATACCACTTCACAAACAATACGAGCATTGATTCTGTGATCGAGACACAAATTCAACTTGGCCACACTTAATTCACAACTTAAACCCAACATAAATCTCAGCTTCTAAGTACTTGCCAACATGGAACTGTTTGACATTGATTGAATTGGTCCAAACAGTTAGCGCTAAAAAACGTTTCATGTATCTCATCTCACAGTTTAAAAGTTTTCCTGCAATAAAGGACACCATTCTAGCACAACATGTCAAGCCTTAAGGACCATTTCTGTTTTTATACCAAACCAACTTGCTACTTAAGAAAGTTTTAAGTCTTTGTTCCTCATTGTTTCTTTTTCTAGACTATTTAGAAATCAATCCCTGAATCTAGAAGCAACAAATAATTCCTTGACCTTAACAATAAACCAACCATCAACCTGCCCACAAAAGGGCATCGGTGTTGCTCACAATGCTTGATATCTTTTTAAGAACAAACAAGTTAATAATTTTTTACTTTTATTTTTGCATTAAACAGTCTTTCAGTTGAAAAAATAACAAGAATATCAAAGATTTCCTTTATACTAAAAGTAATTCATCTTTTGGCTACCATTAACATCATGCACACTTGCACAGACATAAAAGCTCATAGTGAAAAGTCAACCAACCAAATGCAATATCTTTCCATTTGTTGGTTGGTTTGCTAAAACTTTAGAAAACTATATAATGCACCATCAAAATCATTTCAGCCTTAAAGTCCTGAAATAAACATCTCATAAGAGAGCTTACCTTTAAATTAAGCCTTGAACGTGCCGCTGAATCATGAGAAAACGTTATCCCAGTGCTATCTTCAATGATCTCCGGATCAGCTCACTGAACTGCATTTCAACCTTAAAAATAAACACAGATATCTTTAAATACATTATTGCAATCCTCTTACTGCACATGGAGCAATTTCTTACCAAATCTTAAATGACTCTAACCTTTACTTAAAAGATCTAAACCCTTCTTACAAGGTTTAGACAACCTGAGATGCAATTCAGGTTTCCTGCCAATTTCTGTATCTGAAGTAATTTTCAAAGAAGCTTCACTGAAATTTTTCAGATGAATACCTGCTATGCATAATTAACCTAACGCTTTCGCGGCAGATATATCATAAAATGAATCTTATGTTGAATAAAGAGATTCATTGATTCATGAAAATAGCTAATAAATTATTATTTCATTTCAGTTTTCCCACAGGGCAAGACAATTCTGAATCTGACGAGTTGACATCTTTTTGACCGAAAGGATCTATATCTGGCACATAAATGACATCAGTTCATGGACTCTCATTCCTTTGAGCTTGTCTACCATGACCAATGTCTTATTAAGAGCTAATTTGGAATATTTGAAACTGTCCACTTTGTATAAGTTTAGTGGCTTGAAACCAATTTTTAACATAATGGAATAATCATTAAGTTATATAAAACATCATTCTTGTCACTATCTTACTGCTCTGAAAATTTTTTAATTTCCATTTCAATACATGAAAACAAAAGACTCTCTAAAGTATTTGGTATCAGTTTGGGGTTCTTTTGCTTTGCATATTTGTTAAGGATCATTCTTTCTTATAGATTAAAATCATGCCAAAAGAGTGGAATTCATTTATGATATTCAAAATGAATTGAAAATCAACATACATGTACTTGCATGTTAGTTAATGTTGCTGATAAAGTAACACATAAAAAGGTTTTGAGTAAAAAAACAAAAATGTACATATATTTTCAAACATGACTCAAACCCTAATTCTAGGAAGAAATGAAGAACAAGATAAATTATGTATGTCTATGGTTACTGGAAAAGGTCATCGAGAAATTTGAACGGAATAAGTCTGGATGGTCACATAAAAAACTTTTAATATACACTGAGTCACTGATATATATGCATTTTTATCTATTTATATTCTTTTCATGTGAAAACACTATTTTTCAAAGCTTTCATGTCAGCTGAAGGTAAATTTGATGGTGAAAATATCACCATGAGATATTACTAGACTAGTGGTACATTTATACTCAATTGGGCCTCTACATTTGGCCTGTGGTAGGTAAATCTCGTTTGTCTATGTAGATCACCTAAGCCATATATACAAACATTACCTGTGTATATTTACAATGTCACGCCAGAATGTTTCCCTCTGTTCTAGGTATATATACAGCTTAGGTAGCAATTAAGTGCTTATATAAGTATATTACACAGGTGAGGGCAGGTAATAATGAAAAGTAACAGACTTTGCTGATACTAATAAGCATGGTTCACGTTGTTTGTTGTGTAAATATCTAGACTGACTCATAGTCCACCTAAACACGATTCAACAACATCACTTAAAATAAAGATGGGATTTTGAAAAACTAATCCTCCTAAAGGGAAATTCAATGCATGAGTATATGTACTGTAACATCATAATATTGTTGGATCTTTACTATTGTACAACTGAGTGGTATGATGATGAGAAATTGTTTTTGCTGATAAAGCAAAATAACTCAAATTGATAAATATGATTCTTATGTTCCTGAAAAGGGCTTTCTAGGGAAATGGTAGGGATGTTGAATAATAGTATGATTCATGAACTGATGTGATATCGCAAATGACAATAAGTGTATTCTATCTTTGGGTTCTCCTGCCTGACATGTAGCACATACAAAGCAATAGAGAACAAGATTCTTAGCAATGTGATACCGCAATACCTAGCCAATAAAATCTCGCTTAAAATCAGAAGTTAAAAAAATTAAATTATTGACTTTTAACAAAAATATATTTTGAAAAACATAAATTCCGTTTACACTTTTCTTCAAAATTACAGTTGATCAAAATAATTATTTTCTGTTATTTTTTTCAGTTTTCAAAAAAGGTATAAGAATTTATGAGGGTTATGTACATCGAATTATGACCGAGTAAGTTCTTAAACACATTCTTTTTATAGCAAATATAGATGGTTATGATCAGCAACAATAATGGAGCAAATTCAAAACATATTTTTCAAGATTACAAGGGAATAGTGCTGCACACACTAATACTGATTGAGAAACTTGACATTATCTAAGACACAGGAACATGTCAGAAGACAGAGAGATATTAAAGTGGAATGTGGCATAATGTATAACCTTGTCTTAACCCATTTGTAACACATCATAGCAGGAAATGACTGTACTACGACAGGCCGATACCAAAACAGCTGGACATTGTTGTACAAAGCATTACTTAGGCAAGAGCTAATATACATGACAAAAATACATTTTGGATATGGAAATTACCTATAAAACGCTTAACACTATATTCACACACCATAGTCTACTTTGACATACTCAATGCATTGGCAATCATAAAAGTGTCGTGTAAAGTCGCATTTTGTTCAACTTGAATTCATCAAAAAAAATATTGTCATCTTTTTCAGGAACATTGTGTATAACAGAACCCCTTATGCACTATGACATAACTAGACATTTTAAATTTTAACAACTGCATTTAAAAAACAAAGTGTAGAACCTTATTTGGATATGTATGTAAATAGAAAAATAATGACAAAATATTGCCTGAGAAATCTAACTTTTTAATGAAGAACTTTGTTATGAACAAAATCCTATTTGTATCACTTTGTACTGGAAACACTAATGTACTGTGACATGCACAATGTCTGAGCAATTTTATAACATTTTAAAACAAAGTGTAACCTGGCAAAGATCTCTTTATACTATTTTTATCCTGTTTGTAATGGAAACACTAATGTACTGTGACATGCACAATGTCCGAGCAATATTATAACATTTTTAAACAAGGTGTAACCTGGCAAAGATCTCTTTATACCATTTGTAACACTTTGTAATGGAAACACTAATGTACTGTGACATGCACAATTCCAGAGCAATGGTATCATTGTGAAGCAAAGTGTTGCTCAATGTTGAACATTGCAGCAATGTTGATGAAGATGTCAAGCAGATCACAGAAACATGGCAGGAACAAGACACAGCACATGCTGGAGAAATTTACACACCTCACGGGGACTGTGGTACCATTGTAATACTTAGAGACATGAACTAAAATACACACATCACACAATGTTTTACCATTTTAATATTCATAGATAAGAGTTTGAAACTGACTAGCTTTTTTATATATTGTACTATAATTGTAATAAATATATATCATATGGCCTGTATTGTGTGCACATCAATGGATTGTTGAATTGTTTAATGATAGTAACCAACCTAGAGTGTATACCATCCGACTAACCTTGTTATGTTGAAACCGGGTACCCAGGAATTACTACTTCTGTATAACTAATAATGGTCATTTCCACTCTGTATATCATGCACAAAGCTAGACCTTGGTTTGCTAGTTCCAGCCGACGCTCTCAGGTTTCACCGCAATGCATGGCCACAATGGTGTTGCGGGCTTTCTCCCTGCAATAATACTAGTAGCCGCAATATAAGTGAAATACTCTTGAAAGCGGCGCTCAACCTGAAGTCACTCACTCACTCACTCACTCACTCAAAGCTAGAATGAAACATTACAAACTTATAGTCTTGTGCCCAAAGATACAACACAGATCTGATGAGTCACCTTATTTTTTAACCTATTAGTCTTAATATTTTCTTCATTGAAGGTGAATCTTATTTGACAGTGCTACTATGGATTTACCCCCATTACTCAGATGCCTCTACAGAGAAACCGAAAACAGACTTGCCCGTCTCAAAAACTATATTATATAATAATGATGAATAATATCATAAATGTTTTCATATGTGTAATGAATATATATTAGTACTGAATATTTTAGAATATACAGATTCATATAATGATATTTTAAATTAATTTATTTGTTAATAATATCATAAATGTTTTCATACATGTACTGAATATATATTAGTGCTGACTGTAATATTTGATAAATATCATTAATAAAGTCATTCTCTTTACATATTTATTTCATTGTTTGGACCAGTCCATTAGTTAGGAAAGGTATCAGTGCAGTCAACTTCAGTGCGACCAACCATAACTGATGTTTTAATGCATCTGACGTTTGGGATGTCTGAGTTATGGGAGGATACCCTACTATGTGCTTTTAACAAGAATGCTGTTTTTAGGACACAGTATCAATATCGTATGAAGTTTAAGATCAATGGACCAAACTCAATTTCATTTTCAAAATGTGTTCGTGAAAACAATTTTTATATCTTTTTATTTTCAGAGAATGATTTACAAGAATGGTCACACCACAAAACACCTGTCTGTGTGCATAAAGTCATGAATGAATGATTTATTGACATTGCACAGATGTAAATGAAATTACGATTGAAACTCGATCGGTAACATGACACGTAAGGATAGTTTGTAAATTGATCCAGGTTTTTATGAAATGTATAAATCTAGTAGCTAGGTAAATCTATATATCTAAGTTTCATGCAAATAAGAATGTGTACTTGGTTTGGAAGTATCTCCTTATTACCATAAGGACCAATATTGTCAGACTCTAGATGTTTCTATTGAATGATGTTTATCAAATATGTATCTTCTTTTTTTATCTCCCATTTCCAACACAGACCTGATCATTGAAAGCACAACAGTGAATCTACTTTTAACAAATTTTAACTTTACTACATCAAACAAACATTACTTCTATTCACATCACCGAAGATAAACCTCTCTTATGGAACTTATAATCAGCAATATCCAACAACAAATTCGTCCAGCTCATTTCCATTAGAAGTCCCAACTATGCAATTAGCAGATGTTCCCAACAAAAGGAATACTATCTATCAATCAATTCACAAGAGGAAAGTGTCATCATTTCCATTGATCAGTTCACTGTACAATGTTTCAATATCTCTGACAAAGACATTTGTGAGCACAGCTGAAACCTGCAGAAATTGCCTTCATATCTCTGTGAAGACAATATTGGACATTATCAAATCTGCCTCATATTAATTGAGCCCACTTAAATGTGTGGATTGTTGTTCATTAGAAATTGACATATTACTTTTATCTATTTCAAGGACAACTGTTTATGACCTCAAAGCACTATAGCTTGAGGCGACATCGAAATGTTTCCATTGTCTATATGTTCCAAGCCTATTTATATTATGCTGAACTTCCAATCAAGGATCAGCCTCTTTGTAAAGTTAAAAACTTGATTCCTGTAACTTGGCACGTCATGTTTTTTTTGGGAGAGAATTCAGAAGTGGTATGATTGGCTTAATTATTCAAGTTAGCTATCATGGTGAACATTTTTTTAATCAGTTTTGTTTCTATTAGGTTTAAAAGAAATTTCTGAGAGAACAAATTTATTTGGAACCTATTTATTTGAAATCTGTAAAAAATGTGAAACACTACCAAAGATAAGGAAAAAAACTATCCCACATCATAGAGCATAAGCTAGTGAAGTTTCATAAATATACACATAATGTAAAATTAATCTTTCTTTTTGCAGCTTGCAGCTTGATGTATGCCATTAAAGTTGTGGAAAGAAAAATTGGGTTCTATTCATGCCAGGAAAATAAGAATAAGGATCTTTGTAGGAAAGGTCATAAATTACTACTTGCATACAAATCTACATAGCGAGAGCCAGACAGAGTTGAGTGAATCAATGAATGCAAATTTCTCTCTAAACTTTTCACATATACCAAAATAATAAAGTTGCTTTGTCCATGAAAGGCTTTTCCATGTCAAAGATGTCCTTGACCTCCATGATTTAAAAAAAATGAACATATGATTATACAAATTTAGAAAAATATTGCCTTTCTCCTGTCACATGAGATGTTATCTGTTTTTTTAGAGAGCAATGAAGGTAAATTTGTTATTATCAAGCCAGTTGTTTTAATTAGTGATAAATGATTCTCAGGTTTCAGCTAAATGTATGTAGCTGTATATAAGGTAGGAGCACTTCATTCAGTATAGCTCTTCATTTAGCATGTTTCATTACAAAGTAAAACAGCTTAAAAAAATAAAAACACATGGTTGATGGTATATTCTTATGATTAAAATGTTATCGTCTATATTTAAGTCTCGTGCCAAAATTGCCTATGGCTGTAGAATTGCTATCCTTAAATGTTCTGTAATTAAGCTTTAATGTTTGATAGTTTATTTCAGTAATTGTTGAAAAACAAAAAGTAGAAATAACAAAATAACACCTGTTTTGAAATGTTGATTTAGATTCAAAACTTCATTTCAAATTATCAATTTAAGTAAGACAATAAACAGATGTTCATATTGATCAACATCAAGCACTGTGTAATATGTTCTTCTGAATCAGTTTATTTATTGATTATAAAAATCTTAAAAATTCCCATGGAGGATAAAAAGTTTTCAAAATACACCAAAACATATAGTGTCTCCTTTACAAATACCCACCTCTACAACACAAGGAATAAACATAAAAAATTTCCTCAAAATTAACCTTTCAAAATACATCTTCTGTCTTCATTCCAAATGCATGTTTATCATACAATCTACAAATAAACAATTATTTACTTATCTACCTGCTACACCTGTCTCTTCAAAGAGAAAGATGAGAAACATAACCTTTACCTGCCAAGATAAACGAGTCCAGCATGCACTCAGGATAATCACAGCCACAGAACTTGGAATCATGTTTTAAATGAATTATTGAAGCAAACAATTTCCCTCAAAATACTTCAAATTGCATCAGCAAGAACTAGCAGACAAAGGGTGGCACCGAGCTCAAATTCAGTGCAGTGTTGCACCACAACCTTACAGCATGTAAAATGGTTCTCTACTGCACAAAAAGTTGTAGAGCCTCTGGCTTTCTCAAAAGACTAGGAAGATATAAAACTGAAATAGGTTCTCTATGTTATGCTAAAACTCAATAAAATGTTGGTACTTGACATCTAGCTCAGATCAGAAAAATATCAAATGCAAGAAGTTGATTCATCAAAGATAACATTTACCTTTGAAAGACGACCATCTATAACTCATTTGAACTTCAAGAACTTCCAGGGTAAAAATAAAGCTTCCTGAAGTCCTTTGCATTATTGATTTATGTCTAGTTTCATATCTAGTTAATCATGACTTAAAACATACCAAAAATAGCAAAACATTTTCATTTTTTCTCAAAAGTTATGAACTCATATGCCATGTCTGATTTTCCAAATGATGCCTGCCGTAAGTTAACGACATAATTAAGTTAAGGGATCAAAGTGACCAGCTAAAATGCGAGGATAAAATTGTCTTTGTCACACTACAAGAGCATAAATAACCTTCTGTCAAGAAAAATGTCTGTGAAACTGACAAAAATCCTCTAATAACATACTTGTTAAATATGAAATAAAAAATGTTTCACATTTTAAGAGAGTTTGCCATGATCATTTTGTTTCGATCAAACAAATAATTCCTCAATAAATTTCATTGTAGAAAAACTACAACCAAAACTGGTGAAACCTATACATGAATTATGTAATACAAAAAACAATTATAATTATCCCTGAGGAAAGAAAATGCTTTGATTACCTCTGTCACACAAACACCTCGTCAACAACCTGAGTTCAAGAAAAAAAAATCATCAGTGAACATGACATTTCACTTGAAATGATCCATTGGTGTTTTTCATAAAAAAACCCCTAAAAGACCAGAGACCAAATGTGCATCTACATGACTATGATATTTTATCTTAAATTGTTAAAAATGCAAAGACCAAAAAGATCAGAGGTTGGTTTTTTTATCAGTTTCCAAATCATATTTTTGCAGTGGCAGAAATTTTATCATAATTAAACAGGATTTGCTGCTAGAAAGAATGAAGGAATGGCTTTTATTCAGGCACAAATGGAAATCAATTGTTCAACTAAATGGTGCCTTCAGGGAAAGAGTACTCTTTGTAGTTATCAACAACAAAGACAAAATCCGATTTTTTACTTCAGATTCTGATTCGTAAATATAGGAAAATACATTGAATTAAGTTATCAAAACTTGCTTTTATAACATTTCAAGCGAAAATATCACCAGTCATGTAGATGCACAGTATGAAAATATGTAAAATTACCAAAATTCTGTTTAAGAACATGTAATTATTCTTCTCATTGTGGTCTATAGGGAAATATCTATGACAAGAAAAATCTATCTTTATCTATACCTTGACAAGGAAAACCATTATACAAATTTCTCACCACTTCAGTATCTCACAGGCAAGCAAAGAAATGGCAGATTTAGGGTAACAAGATGAGTTTGGCTTAACATGTCTTCTAAAAGTATTTATTTACATTGCTTATGCTGTTTTTAATGTACACTGAATTATAGAAATAAAGGATTTTTTTATGATTGTCCATGACTTACTACATGTTATGACACAAATGCTCAAATAGTAGCATTTCAAGAGCGAATGTGGTATGTTCAGGCACATGTGTTGTAAAAAGAAGTAATTCATGGGCAAGAATATAATATTCCCTTTATTACTAAAGTCATGAAATCAGAAAAATTAGTAGAAATCTGCTTCCAGGCACAGGTGGCTTGCGTGGCATCAACACGTCAGGATCGCAACATCGTATGGAAAAGTGTTACATCAAAACTACAATTTATGATATGATGCCACATGAAAAAGTGATATGATTGACATCATAGGTAATAAGTTCATAACAAAGCTGCAAATAATGATAACTTGAGAAGCATGCCAATGTTCACAAACCAAACTCTGCTGCTTGAAAACTAACTTTTCCTTGGACTATAACCTCTAGATTCAAACCTTGATCTCTTGATCTGAAGGCAAACATGCCAACCACTAGGCTACTCCACCCTAATTGACTTGACAAGTAAATGTAATTTGGAAATGGGAACATTAAACTAAACCACTATCCCACTAAAAGAGTTGGAGTCTCCATGACGAAAATGTAGCAAACTATTGATTGAAAGTCACCTTTGCCTTGGACAATAATGCTCTGAGCTGAATCCTGTAATGGGTCATGCAATGAGACTGCTCGTCTCAAGGTACCAATGGATATCCTCACAGAAGCCATGATCCTAATGTTCAATAATCTATATTTGGGGACAAAGTGTTATTTATGTCAGTGATGATGATACATTCTGCAAGTAGTTGAGTTTCTAGATTACAGTAATTCTTTTTTATCATATCAATAATGGCGGTTTTATCTATATCTTGTGGTATCAACTTAAATATTGCAAATGGTAACAGTTTCTTTGTTTTGACATGTTTTTCATCATGAGATGACATTAATGGAAGTTTATCTGGGAGTATTAATGTAAATCTTGTAAACTGTCCCAGATAAAAGTGTCTATTTTGGAAATTAGTATGTCTGTATTTGCTGCCCCCGGACTCCTTCAGTAAACCCTGATAGAGATTCTTAGAAAACAATCATCCAAATATAGATATAGAACTCCTGACAGTATTTACTGTTGTTCAAGTATACAGCCAAACAGCTGATGCATGGTAATATATAAAATGAATATTGCAGATTATGTAATTATATGATATCTTGAAGTAAATTTTCTAATATTCACAAAAAAGAGTTTTTTCAGACTTAAGTGTCCAAATCTAGCTACTGAATTGACTGAATGTTTTCCACAATGCCCAAGACTCTATTTGACAAAATGATATCAAAGAACTGCTACATCTACAACTTGTTTACCTCACTAGCCACAAAATGTACTGCATGAATTGCTTCACTTTGATTTTTTAATAAAATTGACATCTAGGATAAAATCATGCTAGAAACAGCTCAGAGACCAATGATGCAAGACCCTTCTTATATGCCTTGTGATAAGTATTTACAGAGGTATAACATACTATTTTTGTCAACAACCGCTATAACTTTACATTTACCTCACAGGATTTTCTCCCTTCATAACACCCCTGTCAGTCACCAGACAATAAGAATCTTTGCATAATAAGATACCTTACCTTTCTACAAGTCCATGTAATAAAAGCTACTTTCTTCCTGAGTGAAAATATCCACAACCTGCACCGGTCTCCTGCA
Organism: Phorcus lineatus; assembly: GCA_921293015.1. Lineage (NCBI taxonomy): Eukaryota > Metazoa > Mollusca > Gastropoda > Trochida > Trochidae > Phorcus > Phorcus lineatus. The sequence continues at coordinate 9,707,323 of OV121083.1, forward strand.
GCCTCTGACAGACTCACCTCGATGATCGGATATATCCGTGTATAACAACAGACTCCAATGCCACTAGGCCAGCTCTGTGATGAGACTCCCGGCACTCGGTGCTCAGAGTGCGCTGTATTGAACAGTGAGCATGTGAGTTGTAGCCAATGAGATAGGCATGGATGGAAGCTCCTCCATGCATTCAGGGAGCCTTTTCTTCAGCATCTTTCATTACCTGGCATCTTAGCGAGTATATCTCAATATTACAACAATCACTGGAGACGTAACAGATGGGAACTCTCAACAAACTGTGAACGAGTTGTAGCCAATGAGATAGTCATGAATGAAATCTGCTCTAAATTGTCAGTGAGTCTTCCCTCAAACATCTTTCATTACCTGGCATCTTAGTTTATCTAAATACTACAAAAATCACCAGAAACTAACAAGAGTATCTCTGATGTGAAACTTTATGAAAGACTGAGATGAGGCGTGGATGAAAGTTTTTCTCATTGTTGAGATACTTCTCTAGCACATTACATCACAGCTCAACCCTGTATTTCAACAGCTTCTGGATTCCAAATGAGTTTCTGTCTGATCTCAAATAGCTTTACTATTTACATCATTTAAATCTCAATCATCCATGGCAGTAACTTCTCTAACTTGAAAGTTATGGAGAGAGACATCTCAGCAGGAGTGATGATGTATAAACTTTATGCCTGATAAGATTAAAAATCGTTTTCTACAGAACTGGACAATTTTTTTATTCAAACCATCTCCTTCTTGAAAAGGATATTTGTTAGACTGTTTGAAAGTTTATGATTATAGTAGAAATGTTGAGTACTAGGGAAATACATTATAATTCATATGAAAAAATGTCACCAAAGCGTTCTTATTCTAATTTGTATAAGTATTTACTTATTTTGAAATCTTAATAAATAAAAATGTATATCATTTGAATTCCCCATGCATTCTTTCTACACTGATATCTGCCACTTATTGCTCTTTGCATTTGGTTCATGGAAATTAATCTTAATTAAACTGGACTAAATATATTTTAAGTCACAAGCTGGTGCCTGATCATCCCGAGTAATAATCTGATCTGGATTAATCATGGGGACACAGCATGAATTATTATTCATCAATTCAATTACCTTATCAATTAAACACTGAATTTCCATATAGAAGGTAACAAAAAAAGAATTTTGTTTTCAAATTCAATAATTATTCTTGTCAAAATGCATTAAAAAAGTTTTCTAAATTATTCAGTTTTACACATGAATACAAAATCCGAACTTTTTGTCAACTAGAATATTCATTTGCAATATCAAACTGATTATAATGTCAGTTTTGTAGCCTGACTGATAATGAGAAAAACAAACTGAGTGTTTAAAAATAATAATTATATGAATAATTATTATACACTTTACAAAATGTTTTTCCATCATTTACAATTGCAACATCAGATATTTGTCACCTTAAAACAAACCCTGTTTTAATATGCAGTAACAAAAATCAGAAATAAAGTTTTTCCTGTGCGTAGAAACCAAGTTCTTTGAGGCCACAATTATTTTGGAACTACACTCAATTCATTCAATTTTAAATTTTAATTACCGGTAAGTATATTCAATATGTGCACATGTGAATATAACAGTTTTGCCTGGCAACGATTAGATAATGATCCAGTCCCTATATTTTGTTGTTTATCTCTGTAATAGAAGAGATTTGAATTGTTTTCTGGATATTTCCCTGCAAGAAAGTGTGCCTTGTAACTTTTTAAAAAAATCAGACAAATTTGTGTTAATTCAACCCTTGCTTTCCCTTGGGTTATAACAAATTAACACTCGTTTCATGAAAGTGATACAAGATAAATCCACAGTGAATAATCTCTCTTTAACATGTTCACTCAAGTTTATATGAAAAGTATACTATGCTTGCTGCAAACGCATCTCATAAAACAATCAATTTTCTCCCATTGTCAGGGAACACAATTCCAGTGAGGAAATTATCAGATAATCCTGAAATCAATCCTCAACCCTTCGACAAATATCAGCCGTCCGCTTGTCTTGATCAATAACAATGAAAGCTCTGACAGTGATCAAACAAGACATGATCAATTCTAGCTTTAATGGCTTTGCTATTTCCCTGCTCCAGTAACTCTAATTAGTCTTTTTCTCATTTACAAATGACCAAAACTAACCAATAAACATCAGTCTTGGGATAAAAGAAATTATTTCACTTTTAACTGATTCTTTTTGCTCGGTTCAAATAGCAGTAGATTGTTTCCATGACTTTAAGGATAGGACCAAAGAAAATATTTTTTGGTTTAGATCAAATAAAATCTCATCGATCATCTCATAAAAAATAATGGCTCAATCATAGTTCAAATGTTGCTTTTTATATCTGATTAATTGGTAAAACAAAAGAAAGTATTTTTGAATAAGTTGATGGATTGAAAACTTATACAGGTCAGTGATTCTAAATTATTCATTTTCATCAAAAGATCAAAACATTATAATCACTAGATCTGGGATCCAACAACACAATTTATCAGTTTCATAGCCATCAAATATTCTTTGATTTAAAAAAGATGAATTAATCTTCTTAAAAATAAACTTCAATAAAACTGAAATTTTTCAATTTTAGATACTGGTAATTACTAGGACCAACATCATTACAAAAAATAACTCTTACCTTTTAAATATTAAAAATCAACAGTAACTTTGATAGATTTTGAATGAATAAAACCTTCAGTTTTCCATCCATAAGGTCAATCAAGTAGCTCTAGACTGGTTTTGTCTCTTACTAACAGCTACAAGAAGAACAAGCATAGGTCAGTGAATCACCACATTAACAATCGATTACATGAACACTAGGATTGAAATCAGTTATGTATGAACTGTACAACTGATCTCTATCATGGATTTTCTGATCAAATATTAATTATTCCTGCTCTGTGACTCAAGTTCCTGACCTAATTGTAACCAAAGAAATTGTTTGTAATATATGTTTTTGAAACATGAGCTGTTAGTGACTTTAGATTGAATTTGTAAATTTTCAGAACCTGACATATCGATTCCATGAATATAAAAGAACAAGATCAGTATATCAATATATGTCTCTTAGTATTTCTGTTCACATTCTGATAAACACTTAGTTTTCTGCATTTCCTGGGGAAAAAACAATCACTGATTATATGTAATGTCTGATGACTTTGTATACATCAGTTATCTGGTCAAATTTCTGATAAATTAGATAAATAAATTTAATATCACGTTTTTATTCCTTCTATATATGATTCAAACCCCTCAGTGATCGTCAACTGTTGAATATGACCATCAGGACCAAGTGAGCTGTACAATGAGTAATAAATGAGCAATTTTCTTATTAAGGTAATCCCAAAACACTGAATGAATCTCTTCTTCAATGTAAAGTCATCTGTGAATAAAAAGTCATCTTTTCAAGTATAAAGACCTTTATGAATGTAAAGTCATCCCTGAAAGTACATCTCTGATTGTAAAGTTACATCTGAATTTAAAGTCATCTTTGAATGTATGAATCATTCAATGTAAGGTCATGTCTGAATATGTACATCTCTGAGTGTAAAGTCATCTTTGAATGTAAAGGCCTTTATGAATGAACAACTACAACTGATAACTATAGCTGTGAAGTTATTTTTGCTGTGTCTTCCATTATTCCAGTATCACATCTATGAATCGATCCTGTGGGACAAGTTTGCAATGCCTTTTTGTACAACAGAAGCTTTAATTATTAATTGTTTCAAATTCAAAGTAAAATAATTAGAATCTTACACATATCACTTCCAAACACAGGCTATAAAGAGTTTAGATGTTGATTTCATTCTCTGAGGACCATTGTAAATTCAGTTCTGTGAAGTGGCGTATATTTGAACTGTTACCATATAACACTACATTCAACTGAGAATTGGCACCTCCTAAGAAGGAAAAAATTGGTGACAATAACTTTTTATGATCCCCAGGGTGTTAAGATAAAAGAATAATGTCACGAATATATATATATATATTAAGTGACATCCAATGACCAAGGAATAAAATCAAAGCGGCTATTAGCAGTGTTAGCTGAACTGGATATTATTTGTTTAAAAATTATGATATGAATAGAATAAACATAAATGACAATCCTGAAAATGAAGGGAGTCTTGAATTTTGTTAAAGATATGGTCAATTCTGGATTCCTAAATCTAAGACAGCCACTCTGCTAGTTTTGATGACTCAACTGGGCTGACACTAATGACTTCAAGAGCTAAAGTGTTCTTATGAATTTTTCATTTTCTAAACCCAAAAGGTATGTAACGATTTGAAAAGAGAAAACTTTGAAACTTTGGTAATCAAGTCTATCTATCATATGTTACAACATGGCTTTCATAGCTTCAAGCTCCCTGGTTGACTAATTGCCATGTTAAATGTATGATCTTGATAGACTGGGGTTTTTAAAAAAATCACTGGAATATTTTTGTCACAAAAGAAACTACCATATTCGAAGCAATAAGAACCCTCTCCCTATAAGTGCCTCATAACCACATTTGTAACTTTCAAAATAATAAGCACCCCCCTTCTCATATCTTCCCTTGTGTGATAAATTAAAGCATTGAAAACATGAGTCTCGCTCTTTCTTCCATTGTAGTAAAGGAACTGCATTTCAAATATAATCTTGCATGTAAGCCTCTGTCTCTTTATTTCATATCATCATCAACTTTAGTATATAGGGCTCCATAAGGTGGCAGGTTCAAACTTTAATGCTAAGTCCCAAATTTTATGAAAAATCCTTTTGATAAGAACAATTTTTTTCAATTTTTTAAGCAACCAGGGGGCTGAATGAATAAAAATAGCAAAAATAGCTGAAAATAGTAATTAAACTTTCCATACCAGGTTAAACTGCACTTAAAAATGATAATTTTGAGTTGGTTTCAAAGGCAGTAAGTCAGGTTGTGAGTTAATGACATTCTTGAAAGAATCTCTGGAGGTGAGGTGGTGAGGTGAGGTGAACTGAGGTTTAATGCCGCTTTCAAGAGTATTTTTACTTATATCACGGTTGCTAGTATTATTGCAAGGAGAAAGCCTGCAACGCCATAGTGGCTATGCGTTGCGGTGAAACCTACGAACATCAGCTGGAACTAGCAAACCATGGGTGGTACTGCACTTAAATTCAATTGCATTGCACCCAAACCTGACTGCGTGTAGAACAGTTCTCTACTGCAAACAAAGTTGCCGAGCCCCTGGCGGGATTCGAACTACAGACCTCTTGATCTGAAGCCGAACTCGCTAATCCCTGTGCTATCCTGCCCTGTATCTCTGGAACCAATGTCTGAAATTTCATGAACAAAAAAGCACCACTATGGGAAATATTTACAAAACATTTTGGCCAGAAAATGTTTCACTTTCATGTTTAAATCAGATTGTGTTCAAAACATTTTTAAGGCTGGGGAATGTAGCAGGTATTGCATATGTAACTCCTTTACAACAGACAGAGAGAAGGATGTTTACAGGAAGATATACAGCTTCTTCTTCAGATATCCAGGTCTACAGGAACTGTTTATACATATCCTCATCTTCCATATTGCATCAAATGGTAAAGGTTAAGGAAGAAATGCCAGCTTTGTTCTCCCAAACACCTGATCTATGTCAAACACGTGTTGAGGAGTTGGTTGCTGGCAATAGCTCTGCGTTGGATCAAACATGTCTTTGACTAAGAAACGGTCAATGGCACCAATGGGCAAGGTAGATGCGAAACTAGGTTCCATGTATTGATATCAAGACCTTTTGATGGTATTCCTACTTGAAAGCTACTGGGCAGCCTTGAGCAAGACATATGTCCTTAGCTTAGTGGGAATTTATCTGATTGAATTGATGAAATGTAGTATGCTAACTCTTGCTTTTATACTATAGATCATCCTGTTTCATTGAAAAACGAGATTTGATGACTTTTGGGTATTCTATGACAATAATTATTCATTTATAATAATGTTGGCATTATCCTTTGCAAGAGATATTTTGAATTTGATTTAAAATGAAATTTTACACAGTATAAACCATCGTTGAAATTTTACTATTTTCAATATACAATTTAAATGTAGAGGGAACCATTCATGATTTTGTCAAAACAAAATGCACCAAAACTTGTAATTCTGTAATTCAGTATATGGAAAGAATCAACCTGCACACTAATCACAACATTATGTGCATAACTTGTGCCAATTCCAGGTAATGAATTTCAACTGAGGAGAAGTAAATTAATATATAGGAAAGTCATGAAGTCTCTAAAGCCCTATAAGAAACAAATTGTAAAAATAAATATGGAACCTTAAAACCTATATTTGTATAGAAAAAAAGAGAAAGCTTAAAGGAATAGAACCCTAAAGTCAGAAAGTGTAGCATGCAGAGACTTTATCCTTCAATGGCAGCCATCATGAAACATTTTATGATGCATATGTAATGGAGTAGACCCTAAACAGCATCTGTGTGGCACGCCAGCCTCCTGCTGTGTACTACAGTCCCGCCGTGTGCGCCAATACAGTTTTTGCAGACATCACTCTGCGTACTCTGAAGACCCACTTACATCAACAAGAGAACTACTCAAAAATCTATCTACAAGAGAAGCAAAAACATGCAATTAAGCAACTTATGAATTATAGTTGTAGAGTTATGGAAAAAATGATCGGACAAAGGTTTGTGTCTCCACTCAAGAACATAAAATTGCGAGGAAGGAAATTTTGAAAGATGCTGATTTGAGCAAAATTAGATGTGAGGACTTGAAATGCATTAGAAGATCCCTTAATATTATGATATTCCAATTCAGAATAAGGTTTATAGACCAAATGATATGAGATGATTGAAATTAAGAGATTCAGATAATACTTACCCTTTAAAGTCAACCCTAACAATCATGTGACAAATACATTTTAGAGAATGATTTCAGGCCTCTAAGGAGGAAAAGGCTATAATTACAAAATGAAAATTAATATGTCAGTGGTCATTATTTCTTTCTTGACATTTTCTTTCATTTTCTCTTTTCATAAAATTGATCAAAATTTCTCTCTAATTGTTCTAAGCCAAAATTTATGATTTTTCTCACAACGCAGGTGAAAATTTATCCTGGTAATTCTGTATGTGTTTTAATCATAGGCATGAATTTATGCTGCTGCTAACATCAATGTTACATGACTTTCATTTTCAATGTGGAATTACAGTATCATCTCTACAATTCAGGACTGAACATATCTTGAGGCAGAGATGACTATAAGTGCTGATTCATCAGTTCCTGGCTTGAACTGATAACATCCCAAAACATGACACTATCAAACATCAACATTTACCTCCAACTAATATCTAAATTGAAATTGGCACAAGTCAAAAATAGATAAAAGGAAATGAACTCTCCCATGAATAAACACAAATTATAAACATCCTTTGTCATTTTAAATGAATATACTCTTATACTTCAATGGAGTGAACTGTTCTGAAAAGTTAAAAATAATATTGGCGGAAATAAGGTCTGTATCTGAATTAACATTTGAGAAAATAATTTGTTTACATTACCAATTCATGTGACATATAATGAATCTACAAGTATTTTGAAATTGAGTGTGTATTATTAAGTGATTAGAATAACATACCAGGGCCTAGATTTTCGAAGCTCTCGTAGTGCTAAGATAGTCTTCAGCTTATGTAAATGTAATGTACTTACAACTATCTTAGTGCTAAGTGAGCTTAAAAAATCTAGGCCCAGAAATCTTAAGGTCTGTGGTTGAATATAAACTGTATTAAAACTCATAATGATTTCTGTATACACTGTTCCCATGCATTTTCATAGAATATCATTCAAAAGCAATTTATGTAAAGATAAAGTTCTTGAAACAGTTAAGTTTTCCCCCAATATTCACAGCCATATTTAACTGCCTGGCAGTTATATGCTTTAATCTTGTGTTAATCTGGACTTGAAATACTAGAAGGATTCTGCCTAAAGCAGGTGGGACTGACTGCTGTTGTTTCGAAAGTGTTTGATACGTCACTTTTATTTGGTTAATCATAAATTTTCTCAACTTAATTCTTTAAAATTGCTTATATATGCATATTTAAAAGCAGACATTATAATTTAAATATAATTTTTTTTCATGATTAAAACCAAGATGAACTAGCTGGTTTCAATAAAGCATGAAAATGATAGGTTTGATATGAAGAATGTGTACTTACATTTTCTGTGAAAAATTTAATTCACAAGTCAAGTTATCGAGTTAATGAATATGCTTTTGGTAAATGGTGTAAAGAATAGTAGTAGATTATACAATAATATCAAAAAATTAAGATCTGTTGAAACTAGCTTAATTAGAAAACTTCTCCCAAAAGAATTCTTAAATCTTCAACAACATAACATCATCTGAAAATATATTTTCAAGTTGTTGACCTAGACAAGATATAGGTAAAAGGCACAGATCAGCATCAGAATAACCAGGTAGCCAGTCTCCTGCTGGGTACAACATTGAAAAAAGTCTTTTGCTCAAGGTGACACTATTCAGTCCACTTTCAGTGTGAGACAGGGAAATTCTCACATCATCAAGACAACAAGTTATACACAAGTTAAATGCTAACATTACTGCCTCACTTCACTGTCAGGGAACCAAGTTAATGATGATATTACTACTTGATAACTTCATTGTCAGGAGACCTATAGTTAATGCTAACATTACTGCTTCATTTCACTGTCACGAGACCTATAGTTAATGCTAACATTACTGCTTCATTTCACTGTCAGGAGACCTATAGTTAATGCTAACATTACGTACTGCTTCATTTCACTGTCAGGAGACCTATAGTTAATGCTAAAAATTCTGCTTCATTTCACTGTCAGGAGACCTATAGTTAATGCTAACATTACTGCTTCACTTCACTGTCAAAACCTATAGTTAATGCTAACATTACTGCTTCATTTCACTGTCAGGAGACCTATATAGTTAATGGTAACGTTACAGCTTCACTTCACTGTCAGGAGACCTATAGTTAATTCTAACATTATACTGCTTTACTTCACTGTCAGGGGACCTAGTTAATTCTAACATTAGTGCTTAACTTCACTGTCAGGAGACCTAGCTATAATGCTAACATTACTACTTAACTTCACTGCCATGAGATCTAGTTAATGCTAACATTACTGCTTAACTTCACTGTCAGGAGACCAAGTTAATGAAAATAGATCTAGACATTGATAATATATTTAGTAAACCTTGACCATGATAGTACACCTAGACAATGATAGGTTACCTAGTTATTGAAAATACATCTTTTCCCTGATAGGAACCTTTTAACTGTTAGGACACCTTTAACTGTTAGGATTTATAACTTATAGTATACCTAGTCAACATAAGTATGCACAAGACTGTGATGACATCATCACAGCTGAAGGGGAAGGGAATTAAACCAACAGCCAAACAACCAGATTATCAATGGAACAAGTGGGTATGTCACTTGCATCAGCAAGCACTTGCACCTATCAGCGCTGAACTTGAAAGCTGTCAACTGAGTTATGCACATGACTGTGGGCCTACCAACAACCTCAAGATCAACCTGTCATGCTTTGTTTTAGCTTCAGAGCTATTGCATGTTTTGACATTGATAAACTGGGCAATTTTCCTAGTTAAATAGTCAAAGATTCAGTACAAGGTCCCCTTCTCTATCAATATAACTCAATCCTTCAATTACAGACACATAAAGTGGAGTGTCATTCTTTTCTGCATATTAATCTTCTCTCTAAATATTGATTTAGACATATTTCCATGGCAACAAAGATTCTACCCATCCATAAAAATCTTTCATGACAAACGATAAACAATGTGAGAGTCATGTCGTAAAGTGCATGCTGACATCAATAAAGGTTAAACCACTTAAATTTCAATTTCTAAGGCTCAACTAAAATTGTGTTTTTCTTGTAATCGATATCCTGAATAAGGACCAAACAGATTTTATCTAAAATTGTTCATAAAATTTTAGTCTCAATTGGCCCTAAAGTAAGTCTCTCCCTCTTAAGAAACATCAGCGAGATAAATTTTGAAAAACATGCATGATTCCATGAAAATAACACGTTTCGGGATTTTTAAAATTCTATTTCATAAGGACAACATTTTGGTAAGGATTCCTATAATTCTGTTGATGCTTGAGAAGAGTAGAAATTTCGTATTGAAACATGAAGTCCCATGTAATGACATAGGCTGAATATCTGTAATGACATACGTAGATCTTATACCAACTTATAGAATGCCTTATAAATAACTTTTTCCATTTGAAATACAATCACTCAGGAACTTAACTAATAACAAAAGTGCTCTACATGGCCTCAAGTTTCAAACTGTTTATTTTTCTCTCAGATTTTATATCTATTTATCCTTTACATGACATTTAATGTGATGCATTAACTTGCTATAAGAGTTTATGGGTCATTATAAAGTTCATTTTCAAAAAGTATTTTTTTGTAAAGTGAAAGTGATAAATGGTGCTGAGGAAATGAATTTGAAATAATTAAAAAAAAATCCTGATGTTATCAAAAGGTCACTAAAAATGAATAGCAGTTTAAAGAAATAGGATTTTAATGAAGAATTTATTTCTAAAAGACCTTAAAGATCCGATTTGACATACAAGAAGAGAATTAAAATACTTAATTAGAATTGATGCGGTTAAACCTGAAGAGAGAAATTGCATCTTTGTTTAAGAAAGGTGCAATCTTATTCTTTGCTATTAGCTTAATAACCATCCAAAGAAATGGTTCAAATATTATCATCACTTCTTTATGAAAATGCTTTTTAGCATCAATTTCATTTTAAGCTATACATCAACAGAAAGCGTCAGTTCTTCAATTAGGTTTTGATTTTTTACATAAGTACAAGCAGAATGACCTTTAATCTGTATACGCATGTAGACCACTTTCAACTTAAATAAAAACCAAGTAATGTTAAAGCTTATAACTTATTTTATACCTTTTGACTTTGAAATGGTAGCAACCTTTGTCCATTTCCTGTATACGAATATATAGTTTTGATATGCCACAAAGCATTTCATTTTGGGCTCCTAATGAGCAAGTAGAAAAAGTAGGAAAGGCTACAAACAGAACAACTATGTAATACTACACTATCTCTTTTTAGAAATTTAATTGAAAAAGAAAGCAAAGGAGCTAAGAATAAACTTTATATTTGGGAAAAACTGAAATGCTGCTGACCTACCTAGCAGCTTGAATTAACACAGAATGATAATTTGTGAGGAAATATTCTTCTTTGCCTTTGAGAATGATGATGCTATTCTTAATGCTGTAATGTCTTTTCTTGGCTTCAAGCGCAAACCAGGGTGCCAAGATACATCAGATAGCTTCTCAGAGTGGCATTTAAAGAGCCAGTCCGTGATTTTCATAAGATATTATTTTGCTTTGATACGAACCTAAATGTCATATGTTATGATATAAATTCAAAACATCTTAACTTTTCCTCTCCAAAAGACAAATATATGACAAATAATGTTTTTCCATGAAAATCTAAAAACAGCCTCATAAAAACACAGAGGCCGAGATCACACGTTCAATTTACATGGATACTAGTTATATAACCTAACAAACACTATCAAATCCAAACTGACCTCCTGGCGGCTTAAGATAAGTCTCCAAAAATACGTTTGGCTGTTTGACGCACGCCACTGTCCGGTTTTCGATCAAAATTGCGACTTTGTAGCTTCGTATTGTCACTGTACAATACAAATTAGCTTTAAAATGGTAACAGTCGATACTTCGCGATCAAATGACACCATTGATTGAGTTTGGCATATGTGACTCCATCAACTCACGGAGTGGCTCTTTAAGAAGTTGGAAACTAAGTATAACTATTTATGGATGACAACTTCTTTATTCTGAGATTGGCAAAGATTCGATACAGATTCTTGTACCATTTTCCAGGGTGAATGACAACGATACAAGAATCTGTATCAAAATTACGCAAATCTCAGGACAAAGAAGTTGTTATTCATAAATATTTCTACTTCCATGAGCTAACCTTTAGTAGGGTCCCCCTTAAAAGAGTTATGGTGGTGGTTTGGGGGAAAGGGGAAGTGGGTGTTGAAGGGTTTTATTGGAAGAAATAGGTACCCGGTACTTTAAAATCAGAATCCTCTCAATCGTTCAAAACACTTTAATATGATCATTCCAAACCACACCATCATCCTTTTCAATTAAACTTTCAAGCTTACCAATTCATAAGAATTCATGTTGGAAATGAATCTTAATAGTGAAGAGGTGGAACAATTATTAGACAATAAAACTGATCAAATTTGGAATTTAAAAATAAAAGTTAAGCTTATTCAGAACCACTAGACCAGAAAGAAAACGAAAAATTGGATAAAGAGCAGCCCAAAAGATATCCATGATTAAAAACATTTTTCCAAAAAACATTTTGCATTCCATTTCATAGAAGTTACTTAAACCCTCATTGTGCCTGAACACCACACATGGTCCTACAGTAGTAGAGGCCTTCATGAAGTACATGCAAACTGAAGGTGAGAACAGGCTGGTCTGTTGGTGAAGGAATGTGTGGGATCTACAAACAAAATGAAGGAGGTGAAGACAGAATAATGCTTGTTAGATTTTTAGATGGAGACTCTGGCCTAGAGGGGAGAAACTCTAAGGATTTTGAGCTCGCTTTTGAACATGGGCAAGTTTGTTATCCAGGCAAGTTTTGGAACCATATAAAAGTTATTCAGTTTTGTTTGCACAGCTGAAGGTGAAAGAATTTAAACCTGAATCTGCGGCACAAGGCCTCCTTTCACAAAGCAAACTTTACAAAAATTAACTCCTGTTCCTTTTTCTTTCATTGAAGTAACCTTTGTGACTTATGATCATCTGGGGCTTTACGAAAAGACGCCCAGGAATATAATGGGAAAGATTATCTTAAGCTAGATGGAATTTTTAATTATCCACTTTTTCGACTCATTCTGACTGTAAAATGGTCACTCAGAATAGTTCAGGAACTAAATGATGCAGCAGCATAGTGAGATACGACCTTGAGATTAGTAAAAACTAAGTATAATGGAATCTGAAGAATTGGAATCTTTCTGAGTGTGTTTTTCATCAATCAAATCTGATCCAGCTTGTGACTTAATTGAGCCTCATTAAGTGTGTAAGTACACTCTCTGAGTAGACTCTCTAGTTCATCACTCTCAGGCATCAGCCAATTAACTTCTTAAAGCAGACGAAAACCGCTCATATTCTGGAGGTTTGCAGCAGATTTTTAAAGTAATTAGAGAAAAGTATGCTGTGTTTTACTTAAATACTTGATACATGCTAGTGGGTTACCATTTACAATTTTTTCAAATCCTCATATTGTGTGAGTGAAGAAACCTGCCGCTAATAGCCAGAGGATAGAGGAGATTATGCAGAGGTGCACTAAGGTGAAATAAAATGAGTTTGGGTCAAAGATGTGGGCAGAGGGAGGTGAAAGGTTGGAAAAAACAGGATGGAAGGAGGGATTAATGATAATAATATAATAATATACAAAGTTCATCAGGAATTCATTTTGTGCATTTTCCATCCGGCAGGTACAGTCCAGCGTACGGTGAAGCCTTGTTCTGTTCTTCTAACTGATCATGAGTGTCAAGCAAGGAAGCAACACATCCAATCCTTTAACGTTGTTTGGTATGACGCGACCAGGAATTGAACACCAGTCTTCCGGGTGATGAGCAGACACTCTATGAACTGAGCTACATAGAGGTGGGAGGTGGGAGGTGGGAGGTGGAAGGTGGGATCTAGGTGGAAGGAGGGATTGAGGTGGAAGGTGGAAGGTTGGATCAAGGTGGAAGGTGGAAGGAGGGATCAAGGTGGAAGGTGGAAAAAAAGGATCGGAGGAAGGTTGGAGGTTCAAGGTGGGAGGTGGGAGGGGGTTGAGGAAAGACGGGCAAATACAAGCGGGGAATTCAAATAGTCTTGCCATTCATAACAAGAAGCACATAACTGTGCTCAGAGAGCGTGACATGTTGATTTCACACATCACCAACCAGAACAAATTCCCATCCACTAAAGTCATCATCTAATGGCAGACTGATTGACCTTGGTTGACTTCATTCATGGCTCCAGCTACACTAGTTATCTCCACTATTTGTAAACATATATAGCTCATTGGCAATGCAGAATCTGTGTACAAGTGCACTAGACTAATCTCATTGGAAGTGAGGCAAATCTGTCTTGTCATTGAGGTAAATTCCTGACCTACCTAGGAATATGATGGTAGAATCTCTACATCGATCCGAGTTCAACTCAAGTGGCTTCCTTAACTTTCCTTATCATTTCCAGACCACAGGGAAACAAGGTTGAAACTGAATAGTTGCACAGATTAAAAACAATAGTCAGTAAATCTGGTTTTACTATTTGAGTAATAGTTTTCTAAATAAGATTTATTAAATCTTCTGAACACAGCCAAATTAAGTTTAAAAAAGACAGCACCTACCAAATTTGAATAATCTCAATATAAGAAAAAGTAATATATAAAATATCTCATTATAAAAAGATATAAAATCACATTGTTCATGATATGGCTTCTACCAACTTATTTCAATGAACCACAAGAAAATCACATTCTACCAACTTATTGTCTTATTTTCAGAATTTACTTAAGTATACATAAGTTTTATGTACTAATCTCATATCTGTTTGTGTTTACTTTGATTCACAATCAACATCAAAATACAGCAAGATTTACACAAACAATAATAATCTATGAGAAAATGTTAGTTTTCTACAGTTTCTTATCTAACCAGATCAAATAAATGAGGAAGTTATTGCAAGACAGCATGGGAGTGTTATTGTTTCATTAGCTGGAGGCGAGCTTGTACTGGATGCTCTTCCTATTCCGTCCAACAATAGCTACACGAGATCCAGATCTCACACACAGGCCTACCAAAGAAAAAAATCAAATCACAAAGGAAAGTAGCAAAACGACCACATTAACGGACGAAATAGCATCACAATGTTGCAATTTGCATTGAAAAGTTACGTAAAAGCATCATTCAAGCGATGATCAGCACTTTCAACGTGTGATAGCATAAAATGAAACACTCGATACGCAACACTGTCACTGCTTTCTGTTGCGATTCGTAACACACCATGGGAATCAGTAATGAAGACCAGCATACCTAAATCTAGTATGCATTCTATTGAACATTATCTAGGTATATAGAGAATCTCACCCAAGTGTCTTCTGATATCAAATATATCAACACGAGTTGATAAAAGTTACAAATATCGGAGGCTTGCCGAGGATATTTTACTTTTATCAACGAGTGTTGATATATTTGATATCAGAAGACACGAGGGTCAGATTCTATTTATCATCCAAAATCATTTTTCATTTTGATTCCATGAAAAATGTGGTTTTTGAACACTGCACTACTCTTAGACTCTCAGTGGAGTGATGTCATAGCATTGTGACGTCATCATGTTTATGACTCATAGCATTGTGATGTCATTACTTGATGATGTAAAACAATTGTGATGTCATGAACTTGGAATTGTTCAAAATCTACTGTCAAAACGATATCTCCAAGAGATATCGCTTGTTCTTCCACAAGCGATATCTCCTGTTGAGCACAGTTTGGGATGATAAATAAAGATTAACAACAGACAAGTGTTTAGTTAAACGCCATATGCTCCAAATATACTGGAGAACTTGTCAGATATGATCGATGATCATCTGATTGTTTGATCAAAGAGGATGAACCCAAACCTCCATAACAAACACTACGATTTCCAAATCCTATTTATTTGACATTCCTTACACCAACTGATACCAGGTAATGAACTTATATATAAAGCTACTGGATACAAAGACATCATCCTATTTATTTATACTTGAGATCTTATTGCTGTGATTTAATTGTATGAGTTCATTCAATCCAACAGCAAATGGCCAAGATCTAATAATAGGCATTTACTAACAGGGAATCACAGGAGACTCCCTCATTGGACTCACAATGATAACCCTGGTTGCTCCTAATTGGTCTAAACTTAGACACACTGATAAGCTCTTCCTAGTTAAGTGTCTCTAAATTGGTTTAAGATAGATTGCACTCTGAGGTGTAGGTCTATAAGAGCATTCAATCATGGATACATTGCTTTGCTCTGTGTGTGTAAGGTTTGAAGGGATGAAAACTAGACCTTTTTAAATTAGTTACGGGTGAGCAGGGAGTTGCTTTTAACAGGTAGAGGGGGGCATGAGCATAATTTCTACGAAGCATAACAGTACTTTACAAACCAGTATTCAGAACAATCTTGAAGTAAAATAGTATTGTATTTAAAAAGTATATATGGATATAGAAATTCAGAATGATGATTTGGCAGGACTGCCAGCTTTTGGACACTCTAACCTTAAGTTCGTCTTGAGGGTTTCAGGTGCATAAAAACTGGTAAACATTTACTTTAGAAATACCTACGGACGCAGGTAAATGTTTTCACCTGTCCCCCTACAATCTGACCTCAGCATCACCTGCGGGTCGGACAGGTGTTAATCTCAGGTGAAACCCTCATGTCAACTCCCACATATGACCCAGGTATGTAGCTGGTTAGCAGAGTCATGATAATGAAGCAGTATGCATGTGACACCATTCCTCCTTGAGTTGACTAAATTGACAAACATGTCTATATTGTACATCCAATATTCTTGTCACAGATGAGTGGTAAAACTGAGAGAAGTGTATTGAGTTTGTAGAGGTGTATAAAATCTAGAATATGACGCTACTTAAAAGAATTCACAAGGGAAATATGTTCAAAAGTTGTCTGAACTCTAGAAGTTGACAAAGCAATTAAACTGACATGATGAATCTACAGGTACCAAGGACGATATTTTCGAAGCTCTCTTAGTGCTAAGATATAGTAGTAAGCCAATGTTAATGTATGATACTTACGACACTCTTAGCGCTAAGAGACCTTTGAAAATCTAGGCCCACATCTACAAGTAATCACTTTGGTGCAGATCTACTGACAAAAACGAACTGACATGAACATTAAGATGCTTTACTTTTATGACATTTAACCTGTGAGTAATTAATTTTCTTTACAATTGTTTAACATATTTTCCTTGTTAAGCCTGAATTCCCCATATTTTCGATTCATACCATTCACATAAAAAGGACCATAGGATATGTCTGGGGTTTTTTCACAAAAACTTTATCCAAATTTCTTACTTGACATATTGAGCTACTACAACTCTATCCTGTAAGGTCTTCAGCAAGGCCTAGAAAACTTCCGTGGCACCTGCCAGTGCTGTAATATGCATGTGTTTCGTTTTTGCACCTGACCTTGAATATTTTTTCTTTACACTTCCTCTATTTAATTGTTTGACATGATATATGGAAGCTGTGACATGCCAACTTAAGTTTTCACCATGTTTACCATGTGTCCTTTTTGTAATTCAAAATATTTAAAGACAAAAGCCAGGAAAGCGTTGGGTCAAATTTTTAAAGAAAGTATTTCATACACTGATTTATAGTCCATGTTAAATCTAACGATCTTCTAAAACCATCCTTGCATGATGCGGTTGCTCATATATCCATAAAGACCATACATGCTGGGAATTTTGACGAGATACCATAAAAGATGAATTAACAATAGAAGTGAATGCATTCAAAATTTGTGCATAACTACAGATTTACTTCTCATCTTTGGAGGCTTAACATAATATTGACATTTGAAATCAGTTTTTGTAGAATTTTCCAAAGCACTTTTGAATACTACTTTCTTTAAACTTGGGGTTTCCTTAAAATTTGAATGTAGTTGTTTCAGGTATTCCAATTAGAGAGCCCAGCCTTTTCACATTAATCCCAGAGTCATCAAGTTAAATATGATTTTAGAAATTCAGACACAATGATCTGGCACAATTAATTCACAGAATGACATCTTAAATAATCTATGGCATCAAGTACATCCATCTGAGAGGGACAAAATTCTTCAAAGGATTTCAGGTTGAAATACCCTATGATATCATGAATATGCTTCTTACATCACCTTGTGTAGGGTAAAATCCACTGCTCACAGTAAATATGGCCCGAGATAACACTCCAGAGTAGAGATATAGACGCTGTTATCCACAGTGTAGTCTCATTTCACACTGACATGTGCTCCTATTGACACACTCAGTCCACAGAGCTCACAAGTGATACTTTGACAGTAATTATAACCCACAACTCCATAGAGGAACTCTGACTTTCTCAGGTTAATACTATATGCAACAGTATCCAGGAGGTAATTCACAGTCTGAAACTCTCGGTAGTTGTACCCTGAGAGATATTTTGAAAATTTATGTTTGATTAGTTGTAACTTGTAACTCTTCACCAACACAGTCCACAGAAATAAGTAGTGGTAATTTGACATGAACCCACAGTCCACAGAGTAACACTGAGTGTAACAGATACTTTCTGCAAGAGCCAGCAGATAATTCTCAGCAAGTAACCCACCAATCTCAGAGTTGAGATGAGCCCACTTTAAAATACAATATTAGTCCTGGTATGCAGGTTGCACATGATTGGTCCAGATCAAAGAGAGATGAACCTCTGATTGGGCACAGAGAATGAGCGACAGTGTGAGTTCTCTCAGACACGTTTCAGATCCTTGCTTCAGTCTACAGGTCTCCACACTCTCCACTACATGAGTCCTTCGCATACAAACTTACAGGGTCTACAGCATTACCTGGGTATTCTAGGGATGAGATTTGACAACTCACACTTGAAGAAATAAATTTCAAGACTACAGCAATTTCTATTGATGACTTACCCTTTAAAAAATACACAACATGGCAGAGACACAAGACACAATATATCAGCCTAAAGGCTTTTAAGAGTTGATTACAACACGACAAGAATTCCAAGAATCTTTTGCAGGATCTCCAGTGTCAGAGAAGAAAGACACCTCAAAGTCTGTGGACAAATTATTCACACACTACAAAAGCCCCATCCATGATTTAACTCCCAGACCTACAGGGTGATCCATGAAAGGTGTGGGAGACAAGCACCTCACAGGGTTCATCCACAGAAATGTTACTGACAATAGAGAAGAACTTAATTCAGTCAGTGAAGACGGTAAGATGACTGACACCCTCTGTAACTCCAGTCTGTCTACAGACCTAGACCAGTGCACAGACCAACAGCAGAGCAGTGGATAGACAGAGAGCTGCATGAGTAGTGGATGGACAAAGATCCCAGCAGTGGGTAGACCAGAGAGCTAGAGTTATGTATACAAAGAGCTAGCCAAAGTGTCTGAACAGCGGGAACAACCCCATACATTACAGCTGGCAATTTGTGTAGCAAGGGAGACTACTCTTGTCTGGGTGACTGCTCTTGTCAGTATGTATACTTTTATGACATTATTGTTGTTTTACTGCCTTGCTGAAGAAAAATGTTAATGAACAATTTTCTACCTGTCAGTCTTAATTCTGTGGAGTAATTTTGGGTGAGAAAAACAATTTACATGAAACATTTTGTGAGGTAAAAGGAGTAACATTATAACAATGAGTTTCAGAACTTTGTCGAGTGAAAAGCTTTTCAGCTAGATTCATCCTCAATTGTTTATTTTCCACATTGTGATATTTGCAATAAACTTTCAACTTAAAATAGTGTTTGACATCATTGAAGACATTTTAAAAAGTTATGCCACCAACTTGAATCATTCATTTTGCAAATTATTTTGAATATATTAGACTGCATGTGTGTGAAATGTATATTATGAAGTAAAAAAGATTAAAAGTTCAAAGGTTATATGAGCAAACTAAACCACTGAAAAAGGACAAACTTAAATGACAATTGTCAGTAAATGATAATATCAGATTTTGGCAATAACATATATCAATTACTTGTATATATAACCACTGACGAAAAAAAAGAACCATCTTAATGTAGCAAAATGACCTGCATCGTAACAAAATGATAAAAACAAGTAAAACCCAATAGTAAATCTACCATATGGAAAACCAATTGCCATACACAAGATAATAATCATAAATGGTTCTGAATGTAAGATAAAAGTCTCCAATCTTATGGTTTCCAAAAGTTCTGATTGACAAAACAGAAGGCAAAAATGAGCTAAAAGGATTAAATGCAGATATAATTGGTGATTATAAATGATGATCAATGTTATGGTTATCTAAAATTATCAAAAAAATATCTTCCAAAACTTTTGATTGATTAAACAGAGTCATGCGATGACAAACGTGATGACTAAGATGATATCAATGACCTTAAACTTCCATTTCACTCGATTCCAGTATAGATATTGTATCCGTTTTTGACATTTATATGTTACTTTTAAACAGTTTCCTTCCTTGGATGTCATTTATGGCAGGATGTTTTCAGAAAAGTTCTACTAAAGTTAAAAAGTTTTATAGCCTCATGATAAACTAATTAGTTATAGCATCATAAGTTCAGTGTCAGTCACTTTCATTCAAGTACCTACCTAGTAGATATCCAAACATATACAGGTGAAATAATTATCTTTCTTGCATGAATATTCCAACATATAATATTCAACAAAAACATTATATTGTTGATTTTACCTCCCTTTTGTTAAAAAAAACTGCAAAAACATTGAAATGTTTGCAAAGAACACACAACAACAAAGATATATCTAAAACCACATGTAACCAAAATATCTTACCTGCTTGAAGTAATGCTCCACCAATTGACATCCCCTCAGTTATGTCGACATCATATCCATCCATCATTGATGACAGTGGTGATGATGTTGGTATAGATGACATTCAATCTTGTACTACAGCAAATGTCATTCTTGGCCTTCATATCTCGGTCCATTAGAAACTCAAAACCTTAGCAGACTTAGCACTTCAGCAGCTCATCAGTCTGGAAACACAGCACTCTGGAGACTTGGAACTTTAGTGCTTCTGACATGTTAGCAGATCATCACCTGAGCAGATTGAAACTTCAAACCTTCCCAAGTCTTACATCAGAAGCACCTTAGCTTTAGCACTATCATCTTAGCACCTGCCTCAGATCCTTTGCCATATGTCACCTCAGTACCTCAGGAACTCAGGATCTCAGGCTCTCAGGATACCATTAGCTAAGGATCTCAGGTTCTCAGTATCTCAGGTTCTCAGGATACCAGAAACTAAGGATCTCAGGTTCTCAGGACCTCAACTCTTGAGCATCTATATAGGGAGTATAGGCACTCAGAAGATAAACCAGACTTGAAGCTGTCCCAGTGGACCTGTATTCTTAATGGTCTTTAAAACAAATCCCGTTTTGGTTGTGCTGCTATTACACTGTAGTAAACTATACACCAGAGGGATGCTTTACATCACCAGTCCGGTTTCTCTTAATGTGGATCCATTCAGCTTGAAGTCTGGCTGGATGTGTAGTGGAAGCTGGGTCTCTCGGGGACCATCATCTACTTCTGAACACATTCAATATGGGGAGACTTGCAACCAGACACATTCAATAAGGGAAATGAGGAATTTCATCAGTGTTTGTTTGAGTTAGTTCTAAGGAATCGCTTTCCAGAGCTCAGTGTAAAGTCTCATAATCCCCCTGTCTACAGCGCTAGTCCATTTTCAAATATGAGAGGACTTTCACGTCTTACCAGTTCGACTAATGGAAATGATTGCTTCAGTATCTTTCTGGGAGAACAAAGTCAATATCAAACAGCCTTGAACAGATCTCACATGATCTGATCAAGTTTTGTGATGTTACTTCTCTTCATGTACATCTACATTATGTGCTAGAAGATACAAGGAGGTCATAGTTGAAACAACATATCCATCACTTCTCAGTGTTAAGTCAACTGTAAAAGTTTCTTATTCAACTTTTGATGAAGTTTCAAGCTAGTTTGTGGAACAGTTCAAATGTTTCTTTCAGCTTCACTGCCTTCAAAAGATCTGCTCAAAGTGCTTTTATGGTTTCTTCAATTCAAGGGAGGTAACCTTGTTTTCACTGCATGCTGTCTTTGCTCCGAAATCCTAAGTGAATCACAAGAAGTTTTCTTGTCACGATGTAGTCCAGGGCAACAGTTTATTTCCAATCATTGCTGATAATTGATTTCTTCCTGCGACTCTGCCTCATACAATGAAAGCTTCCAGACAACGCCCTTGGTAATCAAGTAACTATAATTCAACTATTTTTGATTTCCTAGACTCGTAATCTCCATTATCTATTAAAATGGCACTGATTCCCCGCATGATTATCTATTCCCTCCACGTTGGTGTCTCTTGAAATTGTGGATCCCTCCTTCTCTTTCTCAATCATTCTTCTATAACCTTCTTGTCATTTCTTTGAACAAGTTTAGCTTTTTTCTGACAGCGATTATTATGTTTCCAGGTACAACTCTTTGTGGATTCAACACAAACATGAGATCTAACTTTTTTACAGGCTATCTGTTTTGTTCGTATTCCAGAAAGATCCAAATTTCTTCAGTGACAAGGTTGAGCCATTGTTTGGCTAACATAATTTTGGTTTGAAAAAAAATAATTAGTACATGCAATATAAATAATCATAGTGATTGAGCTTGCTTAAGAAATGAACAATTCTGATATAAATATGAAACATGATATATAGAAACTCTTTACAAATAAATAACTATATTCAAAAGAAAGCAACCATTCATTAGAAAACAAAAGAGGTATAGATATAATGGCAAAATAAAGTATGGCCATAATAAGATCAGGTTAACCTTTAACCTGCTCAATATCTGACAGCACATAATATTGATTGACCATTTCGTAGAAAGGAAAAATTTTGATTTCCAAGATTTTGGTGCCTCATAGAATGACCTCAGTATCAATTGGAATCCTGTTGTGTATGAAATTGACTGACAGAACAAAACAGTCTATGATAATGAGCTGGTTTTCAACATTTATTTTGCCATATTATACCATAGCTAAGCCTCTGTAAACCAGCGAAGGTTTGCAGGTTAAAGGAGCGGTTCTATCATGGTGCTTAAGTGGATATGAAATTTGAGGGACATTTCTAGTTTTACTTATATGTTATAAAAACATCATTTTCAAAATCTTATCCAAATCACCATAAGGTTTTTACCTAAAGAAAATAGCCCAAAATGGAGGACCAGATAAACTGATAGAACCCTCTCTTTAAGAGTCAACAAGCCAGGAGTACTTACACGGGTTCTGTTCCCTGCATAGACGAGTGTCTGGACATGGACTTTGGCGAGAGTTCGTAGTCCGAGTCGGAGCGGTACAGGAAGGACTCACGCCGCTGGGGTAGGTTTTGGAGGACCAGTCCGGAGGACGGACTTCCTCCTCCCTCCAGAGGGCTCCGGCCCGGCGCCGCGCCATTCTCAACATCAAAACTGCAAGAGAGAGCCAAGATGTAAACATTTCTTTCCAACGAGGAAAATTGTGATATTCAATATACTTCAATGCAATGCTCCACATAAAACCTGCAAGAGAAGGGCAAGACTGCATGAACAATTTCATCCAATCAAGGATAAATGTGTTTGCTCTATATACATATATGCAATGGTCAATATCAAAACTGCAAGAAAGAGGCAAGGTATAAGTATTTCTTTCCAACAAGAGAAAATACACTTGCTCAGGTAAAATCAAAATTTTAAAATTGAAAGGGTTTTTAGTAACAGGGTAGAGAGTCTCGTTCCATACTTTCTCTAATGAAATAATGAAATACACTGATTTTGCTAAATGCCAATGATGGTGTAATGATATCTTTTGTATCCTATGTATTCACATCCTATAAATGTTTTCTCATAATATCTTTTTATCATATGTTTTCATGAATAAGGTTCTCTCATAATATCTTTTTAATCTTATATATTTTCAAGAATGATGTTCTCTTATCATATCTTTTCATCCCATGTATTCAAGAAGGATGTAGTCTTTTATAATGATAATGAAAATGATAAAAATAACAACAACAAATAATAACAATAATGTGGATATTCATAAGGGAGCTTTTTCCATGTACTAATACATGCTCAAAGCGCTACCTAAATCATTACCCTGAGGGAAGTGTACTTTCATAGAAGCTATACTTAGCCCTTAGCGTGACCTTGTCAGTCTGTACATCCCTTTAGTATTCAAGGATGTAGTCATGCACATTACCCCACAAGGCATAAGTGGTGCCAGTCAAATAACTAACAAAAGCCTTGCAGCATTTCCCTAACTTTTCAGTGATTGCTCTCTAGACTACTTATCCTGTAGCCAAGAGTCATTTCAAAAACCTTGTGAAAGTTGCAAATTATCCTGAAAGTTGGCACTGCAATCAAACCACAGATATTGGCACTTAATTACCATCAAGGTTTGAATTAACAGTGATAGATACTGGTGTGATTTGTGCCTTACAGTTGAACATTACAAGGATGATACGCTCTCTTGAGATCTTGTATATCCAATTATCAGTGAATCATGTCATAAACATTATCCTATGTAAAAGATAGTGGTGTACACTCATTATAATTACCCTATGTACAAAATAGTGGTGTACTCTCACAATCAGTATCCCATGTACAAAATAGTGGTGTACTCTCATTATAATTACCCTATGTACAAAATAGTAGGGTACTCTCATAACCATTATCCAATGTACAAAATAGTGGTGTACACTCATTATAATGACCCTATGTACAAAATAGTGGTGTACTCTCACAATCAGTATCCCATGTACAGAATAGTGGTGTACTCTCATTATAATTACCCTATGTACAAAATAGTGGTGTACTCTCATAATCATTATCCCATGTACAAAATAGTGGCTTACTCTCATTATAATTACCCTATGTACAAAATAGTGGTGTAATCTCATTATAAATATATACCCTATGTACAAAATAGTGATGTACTCTCATTATATATATATATATACCCTATGTACAAAATAGTGGTGTGATCTCATTATAATTACCCTATGTACAAAATAGTGGTGTACTTTCATTATAATTACCCTATGTACAAAATAGTGTTGTGATATCTCATTATAAATATATACCCTATGTACAAAATAGTGGTGTACTCTCATTATAAATATACATATACCCTATGTACAGAATAGTGGTGTACTCTCATTATATATATATATATACCCTATGTACAAAATAGTGGTGTGATCTCATTATAATTACCCTATGTACAAAATAGTGGTGTACTTTCATTATAATTACCCTATGTACAAAATAGTGTTGTGATATCTCATTATAAATATATACCCTATGTACAAAATAGTGGTGTACTCTCATTATAAATATACATATACCCTATGTACAGAATAGTGGTGTACTCTCATTATATATATGTATACCCTATGTACAAAATAGTGGTGTACACTCATTATAAATATACATATACCCTATGTACGCACATATACAAGAATGCATATGGAGGAACCTGAAATGTTTTTAGTCTACACCTTAACAAAGAAGGGAACCATTAATTTATATTTTTTTATGGACAAAAGAAAGTTATGTTATATGTATATAATTCTAATATCGATTTATACCCAAATAATAAGTAACACTTAGCATTATGGCATCATGTTTGCTAGTATCTTCAACAAAGCTGTTTCATTGGATTATTAACTGTAAACTTGCCTGTTTAAGCTGATCAACATATTAATTTATTCATATTCTGCAACACAATTATGAGTTGTTACATCATCATATCAAATTAAGTCTTAAAATTACCTGCCGATCACAACCTTATTAACGAGCTAAGTTGATCATTAAGTCATCAGAGTACTTATAGCCTTTATTCAAAGCAGGTACGTACACTCAAAAAGATCAATCAATATATAATCAAATCTTCTATAATAATTTCATTTTTTTCATATATTTAGTGTTTAATCATGCTTAAACTAAGGTATTTTATGCAACATATCTAAAGAAATAAAACACTTGCACATTTACTTATAGTTATTTAGGTTTTAAGCTACTCAAAATATTAAATATATATAAAAACATATAAACATCAAGGATGTTTTTGGGAATGGATAATCTTGAAGGTTGTAAAAAAATATGTATTGATCTTCAACAAAGTTCTAATGTTTTCCTGGTATGGTATTTTTAAATTGACCTAATTTAATTCTAAAGGTAGATAAAATGTATCTTCTTTACTAAAATATAACTCCAACCTTAGATATAACCTTTTAATTGAATCAACAACCCTCTAATATGGGAAACGAACCTGGGTGTATGAGGGTGTTTATCTATAGTCATGTAAACCTCATGTCATTTTTCAGGAAATACGGTCTTGACTCACTGTAAAAGTTAATTCCCACAGAACACATGTTGACTTCATTTCAACTGTTGACAATAACTTCAGTTCATGCTAGTCATAACAAGCCTCTTCAATGAAGTCGATACACAGATCATGTAACTATTTTTCAATCTCACTGTACGTCATAGGTTTATTTCATGTTTGGTATTCAGTTTACGTATACATGAATATGAAATGATGATGGTATCACAAAGAGTTAAGGAGACGTTTTATTTCATACACGAGTCAAAAGCATTTAGAAGTGATATGAGTGTCATGATTGAAGTTCTGTGTAGAAGGTGCGCTGTGTCAAAGTTTTATAGAGGAAAAGCTGACACATATTTTGACTGGGCAATAGAAATCTGACTTGTGACAAACATGCACATAAATTCATATCTATACATACCAAAAAGGAATTTTGCAGGTCCTAAACTTTAAGGTGCTGTATGCATCTGAATATTTCAATAATAAATATTTTTCCATGCTCCATATTGATGTACATGTGAACAAAGACATGTTTCTTACAGGTATTTAAGCAGGAAAATCAAAATTAAAAAGAAGGACTATTACCTTTTCATTGGGAAAATGTCTGCCAATCTAAATCCTTCTTAACTAATGACATCACAAATAAACTTATGCCGCACCCCAGGTCAGCTTGACAGTGAATATCTAGATACACATGGTGTTCATAGGGTAATAGATTATGGGATTGGAGAGCATATTTCCTAGTAATATATATTAGAGAGAAACACAGGTGAATGTCAACATCCTGCATACCATATTTAATTTCATAAAAACGATCCTGAAATTTGTAAAAAAATAATTTTTTGAGAAATGGTCATAGTGTAAGGTTGAATTAACTATAGATTTTATCAAAAATTTTTTTACGTACTTACAAAATTGAATCCATTTTCAATAATGCTAAAATGAATTTATGAAACAAGCTGCTATTTGCTTGAGTCTGCATAGGGTATAAAATATATATGTGAGAAGCTGAAGAGCAACAACATGGTCCCAAAATGCTGTCAGAAAAAAATATTACCATCTGAGAGAGAGGGATTGTCACCAATTGTTGACCAAATATGTGATAAACTTGTATACCATGCACTTAAACATGTTAGAGAATTTCAACAGATAATTGCTTTATCATGTCTGATCTGATATCCCATCATAGGAAAATGCATTATAAAATCATAACAAACTGTCAAAATGGGAAAAAATAAACTTCATGAGCCATGATCTCAAGATTGCATGATATCAAGGCACTATTGTGTGCTAGCTCATAAAAATGCCAAATCAGCAAACTCTGAGGGTTTCTCTCTGATATTCTATTCAACGCAATTAAACTTACAAAATGACGTAGGAAGTAATCACACAACACACAGCAAACATTGCTTTGACTTACCCACTGCCAGAAACCTTTGATTTGGCTTGCCATTTCTTTAGTTTTTTGGTTAAAAAAGATAAGCTTTTGGCCATTCTACATTTCAACTTTTTTACTCATCCCAATGCAAAAATTGAAACTCTCAAACCGCACCAAAAGTGTAAGTTAGATGAAACACGGTATGTATATTCCAAGCCTAAACGTCGATCTGTCGTAACCTTAAACCGCAGACACAACATAATGATAAATTGATAACTGACAAGACTACAAAATGACCTTTCAGTAAAAGTAACAGCTTTCACCATACAAATTTATTCCTCCTTTTCAAAATTTTCTAAATTTCATATTTGATTAAAAAAAATTGAAGTCAATAATATTGAAAACAAATTTGGTGAAAGGGAGACAACTCTACAAAATTCTTGCTTTTCATTTTGTGTTTTATATTTTGCAAATTGCTGAATTAAATTTTCTTAACTGTTAATAAACATATGAGCTAACAATTGGTATTTGACACATACAATCCTAAAAAGAAAAGTTTTAAAAAAAACATGACAAATTTGGCATGAAAAATATGAATTATATCTTTATAGGAAGGGTTATGAAATAATTATTAATCATCAAAAAATATCATTTGCGAAAATTTTGTCTAGATGAAAAAATATACTCTACACTTAGACAAAACTTATGTTTTTAGTAAAAAAATGAAAAAGAAACATGCATGCACTTTGGGCCTACTCACCCTGAAAACTTTCTTAAAAAGTAACCAGAAAGAGTCAAAAAACTTGTGTTATCAACTATCCTCCAAACTTAGTTCACAATTATTTCCCAATGGCACATCCTAAAACCAAAACAAGACCAGCCCGGATAGCAGCGGGCAGGTAACCAAGAAGAGGGCAAGACCAGTGCAGGAGAAAAGAGGATTAACAGCCGATCCACTTAGGAAGCAACTAATACCTGTTACATAATCAAACTTATTGTGACACTCGGCCAGCCTAACTCACTCTTTCATCTAGACTTCAACCATGAGCAAGAATTCAAAGGATTTTAAAACAAATTGTTTCAGCTGTTATAACCATATAATTGTTTTAACTCCGATAACACATTTTTGGGCCTTTTCATAATATGAAATTTGAAATGGTGTCTCATAAAACTTTAATGGTCATGTGCTTTATATCTTGTATGCAGGGATTATATGCTTTTAGTAGATTATATGCTTTTAGTATGTTTTACTATCTATGTTGAAATACTTGTAACACTTGAATAAACTACTGATCTTCCTTCTTCTCGTTCTAAAATCTAAATTGCTTCAGCTGTTAAGACTGTAAATTATTTTACTCCCATTAAGGATTATTTTACTTTTTCATTTTATGACTTATTTTTTATAGTTAATTAAAAAAATAAGGGATTAAATTTTACATACCTTCTGCGTATTGCTTTAAAAATTGTCCTCGGGTTCCATCCACCTTCTAATAGGTGTTTTGGAGGAACTGGGTTTGGATAGGAATAAATCCGTATTTCATCATCGAGAATATCGTCACCTTCTTCCATATCTTGATCACTATCACTTGACATTGTCACATTTGATGACATACAAGTCACATAATAAGTCACATAATAAGTATGTCATGTATCGAAATGGTTTTGAAGGTTCTCACATATCAAACAATTTTGGAAGAATTATTTTCAAGTAATTGTTCATTTAAGTAGACACATTATACCTTTTGTAAGCGACATATGTAACACACAAAATATCAAAGATATTATACCCACTATATAATCAATTCTGTAACCATATCCTGTGACTCAGAAACATCGAGTGAAATCATATTATCAAAAGTTTTATATGCATATCATAAAATACTATAGAAAATACCTTAAAAATTGTCTCATTTGTAGGTCATATCTAAAAACATAAACACACATGATTCTTTGCAAGTCTTATCATAAATCACACCTTCAACCCTTTGAGGATCATTTCTTTCCTCTTTCATATTTGGAACTTGAAAACATTTCCAAATGATTCATGATTTCATAGAACACCAATCAGAACCACAATGGAAGCTTTGGCACACATTTTCGTAAGGTAACGTCACACATCCAAAATCCTTATCTCCTTACATATCCAAAAAACGGAGAAAATCCATCAAAATCCAAAGTCACTTTTCATAAACATACCACTGAATTATTCAAGCTCTGCAAGACATGTCAACTCCTTGTGAAAAAAACAGAACTCTTCCCCAAGTGCCGAATAACAAAGATCTGAATTGTCAAGTAAGATTGTTGAAGGTGAAACTTGGACTCAATTGCCTCGCATTGAAGAGGACTTATACAAGAAAGTCTCAAAGCATTGAAAGTAAGGCGAGGTAGAAGGTAGCTCCACAATAATACTAAAGTAGAGCCACACAATAGGGGAGATCAGTGCCGCATATGGGCCGTTATGGGATAGTGTATAACGCTAGGGGAATCAGGTAATCGCTTTGCGCCAAATAGGTTATCCGACTGGCGATCATTAGCTGGGTATGGTGTGCCTGATCATACCTTCTTAAACACAGGTAAAACTATACACTTGTACAGGTAGTTACAGGTAAAGTCATGATTGTAAACAAGTACATACATTGGTACATACTTATAGATAGGTAAGGGATCACAATGAGAATAAACTATAAGAGGGGCTTTATCAAATCATAGGTTGAATGCACACGCTATTTTAGGCAAGAAACACACATGGAATTGTTTTTTACTAATGAGGGTAAACAATTCTTCACGAAAACTAACATATATGTAAGTGAGAAGTGAAGTCATGATCAACTACTGCCTAAACTCTTTACCAACTATAAAGAGACATTATTTTGATATTTAGATAAAAAAAAAAATCCATTGTCTAATATTCATGCATATAATTAGACCATTACACAATTCTCAAAAATAGAAATTGAGGAAGTGGCTCCAATAAACCTCTATCTTTGCTAAACTGACAGCAGTTGACAAACTTGGAGTAAACTCTGATGGCATTCTTCGATATTCTTTCGGACATTATCAAACAAATTATGAATGAAAATTTATTTTTCATATTAAAAGTCAAATGCTTCTCCACACATTACAATTTTCTTGTATCTTGCAGACTGTGGTTCTGTTCTTTAGTTTCAGTATCCTTAATGATAAGATTGAAATATCAACTATCTCTAAAAATCTTTGAAGCTTAATGTCAAATTGCCATTCACCTAACACACAAGCAACAATAAAGTGGCATATTTTATTTCTACTATGCAGTCTTTAAGCAAGAAATTAAGAATTTACCTGTCAAAATTCCAGGCACATAAAGGCCATGATGCCATTTTCCTGTATGCACATGAAAAAGGAGAGGAAACAAAAGCTCTCCCTGCATTCTCCATCAAGGAGTGGACGATGGCGCTATTATTTGGCACTGGATGCTTGTCACCGAGTACAGACTCATTGAGGATCTTTGATGTCAGAGTTAGCTTAATCTTTCTACACGATGTTAGAACAGTCACTGGTACTGTTACATTCGCTTCTTGTTTTCTATTCATAAGGTTCTGAAGCTTGTGATGCCTTCAACAGGTGGAGATAGATTTTTCAGGTGCGATTTGGGAATTCTTTCCTCTCGTTACAAGTTATCAACCATTAACATAAATATTTTGACAGAAAAAGGAGTGTTTATAGATATGTTTCACCTTTTAAACCTGAAATGGTAACTTGATTATGAGTATGATGTTTTAATACAGAATGATCAAAATAGTCTCTTTTCAGCTTAAAGAAGTCTGCATTTTTGTTTATTTGTTTTAAGTAACAGCGTGACATATCAAACTTGATAACTTAATCATGTATGTTATACCTACATTTCGGCTAAAAATAGCAAGATTCCCTGCATAAAAACTTAAAAATATACAAACATTTCTGAGAATATGCCTCCACTAAACTGAAGACTTAAATAATGTCATACAATTCTCAATGACCAAATTGTTTTGTTGGAGCAATATACAGGAATCTGAACTCAGGAATAACTCCAGAATATTCACTTGTTAAGTTTAGCTAAATTGACCAAATTCTGGGACTTGACAGGTTTTAGACTTATCAAAATTCATAGTCTTTTTTTCTCAGCTTATGATAAAGAATTATGTCCTTCAAGCAAATATTAAGCAATAACTATGTTTTCTAAAATATTCTGTAATGAGTACATATAATACTCCAAGAGCGTTAATTAATCATTGACATAATGCACCTTGTATAAAATAACATTATTATTTCTTGAAATGTTTCAATGTTTCTGAAAAAGAATCAATATGAAAGAAAGGAAAACTGGGATCAACAAACGTCAACCTTTAGCCATTCTTTTTTTGCTGCTTGATTTCATGCTTAAGTATGTAACAAAGTATGTAACAAACAAATTTCACATAAACTGCATCTTGATTATCTTTTAGGGAATAACTTGTACCAAAGATTGCTTTGAAAAACATATATAATATGGTTATCAAAAACTATTTTAAAAACCCTAAAAGATGAAATATTTTTCTCAGAAATACAGAAAAAAATATTTCAAATTACATTGACAGAAAAAATATTTCAAATAACATCGATCAAAGAGTGAATACAAATTAAATTGTATGTGTCAGATGAAAAAAAAACATCTTATACATGATAGTAACAACCAAAATATGATAACAAATTTTATTTTTGTAAAACATAGATAAACTACTCATTCATCAAGGAATATAGGGTAAAGGATTAATGAAAATAAATGTATACACCCAAACTGGTAATCACTTCATCTTTGATATATACTGAGACTCCATCAAAACATTATCTCATATTCTTAGCAAATTTATCTGATGTGCTTCTGAAAAAGTTTCATATCTTTTTCCCTTTATGAGAATCTAATCTTTTGTGAGTGTAAAAAGTTCTGAATATGTCATTAACCTATTTTCCCATCCTTACTCCCACTCTCTGCCAACATTCTCCGGCTAGGGTTTCAGGGAGGATTTTATGTGTGATTCATTTACTTTCAACCATCAACTAGCTCGTGCCTCATGCTGGTAAACTGTAATTTATATCAGGTGGAGTGAAGCGTCTCACAAGAATATTTCAATTACATAATTATATTTCTTTGAAGAAATCCTGTAACAAAAATGCAGTTATTGATTGTGAAGAAACCTGCTAATGATCCTGATAGATACAGCGTAAGTATTAACACCAAAATGTCGCAGCTCCTTGCAATAAAGAGGTTGTTAATCCATGTTATTTGTTTTTCCTCATCATATCAATTTCTGAAATGTTTCGAAGAGGACAGCTGCATGGTTTCACAGGAAGTGGTCAGTGAGTTGACGTGACACCATTTTTATTTCAAGAGTATTTTAACATGGCAGCTAGGAAGAAAGGCAACGATACCATGGTGGTTATGTATTATAGTGAAACCTGTAATCACTGTATGGAACTATGAACACTGATGGTACACTATAATTAAATATACCTGATATTGTGTGCAGTATTCTGTTCAAATAACCATCTTCTTCATATGAATAAATATGCCTGAGTCTTCTGCCTTCAGCAAAGAGAACATAATATTAAAGTAAATATCTCGCAGTATAAAATCAATTCCTTATTTTTGAAATAAGCAATTTTTAAAACAAATTGACAAAAAACATGCTAAATCATGGACAAAAATAATAATTGATGAACGTTTTCAGTTATATCATTGTGAAAGTAATAATACTGAATGATCTTGACTGAATGCTTTCCACCACCAAGCCTTGAGCATGTATACCACACTACTATCTTCTGCTGAGAAGAGGTAGAGTTGGAATTTCAGAAATCCCCCAGATATGTGGAAATCAGTTTCCGCATCTACCTTGGAGAGGTCACACAGGTAAAAAGTAAACAGGGGGAGACGGGGGAGATTCACCTGTGGAAACCAGGTAAGCAGAAACATTAGTACCTCAATAATGCCTTAGAATTATTGGGAGATACCAGAGTGGGGTGAGGAGGTTGGTCTGCTGAGGGGGTGAGGGAGTGGTAGTAGGAGGGTGGGTAATCTGTCAATAAATTAAAGGAGCCAGCTTATGTGAAGAAAATATTTACAAAATGTACATATACAAAAATAAAATCATATAAAACAATTTTTTAAGATACAAATATGTTTGTCTTGGAGGGTAGGAGGAAAGAATCGTGAGGTGAGATGGCAGATGGGAGGTGGAATGTAATAAAAGGTTTTTGATGGGATAAAGATAAAAATGGAAAGGGTCTAAAAGTAATTTAACTTGACTAAGCTTAGCATGTATGCACATCCCTATAACGATACCTTCACACTGTGTTACTATTGAAAAACAGTTCTTTGTATTTGCTCAATTATGAAATAAAGATATGTCAGGTCTTGCCTTACTTTCATTAATTCTCAAGGTAGCATGTTTGTATCCATACTGTCCTCCCTAAAGTTCATTTGGCACTAATTTCCTGATTATCCAGTGGAAACTTATAAGCTCCTTGCTCTTATACCAATTTTCTGCCCCATGGTAACAGAGACTTTATTAGTAACCATGTGTTCCACCTTACAAACCCTCCAGGTGCATGATGGTATTACCCATAATACCTCAGTGCACGTGTGTCAGATATTCCGCGTGTAGTCTCATCCAATGTTCTACATTGTAATTACAAGTTTGCCTGACTACGAATAGCGTCTTCCAGGAAACTTGCTTTGAGTATCTACTTCCATCACAGTTTCCACACAACTAGTTTCAATATGATATAAAGGGAGTCGGGTCTCTAACTGACGAGATTCTTTCATCAGAAGCAGTCAATGAGAAAATTTCATGTCTACTGGCTCGGTTAACGGCAAACACGCTCCTCAGCAGGGAGTGATGAGTTTTGGAGTGATACGTTTGACCTTTGGAAAACTGAATGGATCCTACTTTCATTTTAAATTTTGTCATGATAAAGGCAGAATGGATGGTACAGATTGAACATATAATATAATATAATATAATATAATATAATATAATATAATATAATATAATATAATATAATATAATATAATATAATATAATATAATATGTGACACTAATATAATATAATATATCTTGATACCATTTGATAATAAAATTGAATCAAAGAAAATAAAAATATTTTTATGTGATTAAATAAGACTATATGTTTCAAATGATGAACACATTGAAGGGTGGGTAATGAAATATCAGAGATAATGTTATAGAAGGCAATTGAAGAGGACACAAATTGATTTTAAATGGCCATGCACATTCATTTTATGCAAATATGCAAAATTATCTACAATGCCAAATCAAAGAGATTTACTGTCAGAAGCGTACAGTCAGAAAACATGTTTCTTATGGTTGATGATAAAGTTACGTAAATGATGATTTGATGATAATTAAGGTTGGGTTAAAGCAAAGTGATATATATAAGAGCATAGGAGCAAGTCTACCCCCTGACTCAGCAGAGAGATGATCAAAGCCATATTCTAACATGACACGAAAACTAGAATGAAAATACCGCTTTCTGATTGGTTACCACAATCAATTTTGGAGTGATTATTTCCCTTATAATCACCTCTAAATATTTACGACCGATTCACATTCATACGCGCACGTTTACAAACTACATTCGCTGAATTTAATGTTTTCGTCGCCTTACAGACAACAGCAAAATTAATTTTAAATCAATTTTATACAGACATTGAGAATACTGTATTTTTTTATGTAATTTAGAAGATAAATCCATCCTGTGGTATATTTTTAGTCGAAGTAGTTTACTTTTTTTATCACTAAATTTATTTTCAAACCGAGCTCGCTTCTTACCGTAACGCGCGGTAATATAGCGATTCGTCAAGTGAACAGAGAACAGTACGTTATTCTTCAACCTTCCTTCCCTTTCCCCCCCTCTCATTCATAAGTGACCACATTTCCAGACAGTGTATTCAACCATGACAAACTATAAAGCTTTCTTGATCGTTTATTCAATCACATCTTGCGTGAGAAGTTAGCGCTAGCAGTAAACAACTACTTTAAGAGTAACGTCCCTTGATTTGGTCAGTCCTTGTCGGTATTGTAGGGGTAATAGGTGTCCTATGTATTTACGTGAAAAACGTAACTCTGACGGGATAAAAAAAATCTGTCTTTTCTTGATTTTATCCTCAATGAAATAAATACTTAAGGGTTTTATTTAAAACCTGTTGGTTTATGTTTTGATATTTTTTTTAATTATTGAAGAGTGTTCTTTGAAAATGAACTGTACCGTAGTTTCGAAAGCAAGTGGAACCGGTCTGTACTGGTTCGACCTAATCACATTGTTGTTGCGCAAGGCAAATTAGTTCCTCATTATATTTCTAATTAGTCATGTTAGAATGGAGATAAATCCCTTCTGTTTTTTATTTTGGGGTTGTATGTCGTGCATTTTTCACCCCTAAATAAACATTTCAAACCTCGCAAGCTCGGTTTGAAATTAAATTTAGGGGTGAAAAATGCACGACATACAACCCCAAAATAACAAACAGAAGGGATTTATCTCCTAATTATTTTGACATTTTGATCCTTTTTACTTACTGAGGTTGTAAATAGAGGTAAAACTGAGTAGTCAGTAAAAATAAACTTTCAACAAGTCATCAAATCATTTTATCCTTTGAATAAAAATATAGAATTATAATTTGTACCTGAATTAAAGAGAATTTTGTTTGAACTATTTCTCTAGAGGATTAAAGATATAGGTCTTTTACAACATAAAGCGAGGAAAAAGGAAAATATTTTTTAGATAATTTTGGAGACTAGAAGACAGTCTAGGTGTATTGGAATCAAGGAAGTATCCTCATTGGGTGTATCAAGCAACCATGACATAGTACATAAACCCAGATAGATTCTTTACTTTCAATACTATAATCTACATGAGCGGTGTTCAACTAAAATATATTCAAAGGAGGTGGGTGTTATAATGTTATAAACACACTCCTTTCTGGGGCTACCTGGCGTCAAAATAGTGAGACAATCTTTTAATGAAGTAATGATTCAAAACCTGTTAATATTTAATTCATGGATATCACTGTAAAGCATTCAAAACTGCCTTTGTGTGAAGGAATAGCGACCACATATGCACTTGGTTTCAGTCTTTGCTTGCATTCAATTAGGGGATTTTCATGAGGATATCGAACCAATTGTAAGATGATTTTGGTATTGGAATTAAAGAATTCTGCCTACCACACAACTGCCTTTGGAAACAAAGGACTGACAACACGTTGATACACATGGTTTATGTTTTACTGTATAGTTACCACATCTGAGGATGGTAAAGGGGTTCTCTATTAGCTTTTATAGTAGCAAAAGGCACTTGAAGTTAGGTGTTTATTACAGTGAGTTTGGTATGGGTTTCAGATCCACAGGCCTTGCAGAGAAAGTGAAGAGGATATAAACTGTGCTGATAGCATATTAGAATGTGTACCTCCATCTGAATGTGGGTTGCACTGAAAGAACCACATTCTAACATGGTGAGTGAAGACTGGTACTGTGACGCACACATAGCCTGCATTGCATGGTGAACTATCAATGTGTGGGAACCACAAGGTGACTTTCATAGTACAGGCATGTCTTTTTACTGATACCTACATATTACCTATATACCTACATGCATATTTACTAAGACTTCACATGAATTATTTTATCCTCCGTAATCAGAGTTTTGGATTTCTCCTACAATCTCTCCAGGTATGTGAATACACATAAGATTGTTTCATAGATATATAGGAATCCCTCTTCACATGTATAAGAGTTAAACAATGTGGGAATAGATTGGAAATAGATGTAACAAAACTTGCCATATATCAATAGAAAATTTTAGAAATGAGTTCTTTAATGAAAAGAGAAAATTACAAAGATTATGATACTTAAAAATTCTCCAGAACTGGAATTTATGTTATCTTATGTTATCCAAAAACAACATTCTGAATGGCAATTTACAGGAATATTATAAAGGAAAGTATT
The DNA here is from genome assembly GCA_921293015.1 of Phorcus lineatus. Taxonomy (NCBI): domain Eukaryota; kingdom Metazoa; phylum Mollusca; class Gastropoda; order Trochida; family Trochidae; genus Phorcus; species Phorcus lineatus. The sequence goes on from OV121083.1 coordinate 9,744,944, forward strand.
CCTCGCATTATACATATGCTATTCTAGAATATTCTCTATCTAAAAAGTAAAGTTTACAGAAATGAGACTTGTTCTAAAAGAAAGCTGTTCCGAAATATTCTTTTACTTGAATGTAAAGTTTACATCTGTCAAAGTCATTATCAACAAAAGTAATCCACAAGCTATTCTTAGGCTATGAGGGAATATTCTTTTACTTGCACATTAAGTTTACATATATCCCTTGTGTAGTGGTTGAAGTTCACAAGCTATTCTTTGGCTATTCTGGAATATTCTTTAAATTACATCTATCCTTCATCTAATAGTAAGGAAAGTCCACAAGCTATTGGCTATTCTGGAATATAATAATTCTTTTACTTGCAGGTAAAGCTTACATTTATCCCTCATCTAGTAGCGATAAAGTAAATTCCACAAGCTATTCTTAGACTATTCTGCAATATTTTCTATCAACCATATGAAGTAAAGTTTACAGGAATGAAACTCATTGGCAAGGAAAGCATTCAACTAACAATACATGAGCTATTCTGGATTGTTTTTTGACTAGAGGAGTCAAACTTTTTAAAATAGAGATCAGGTTTTACACTTATTAAACAAAGGCTAATATTGAATATTCTTTAACTGAGGGGTAAACCATTTGAACAAAGAAAGTTATCCACTATATAGCGAAAGAAAGGCTATTCTTATTAAATCTAATTGACAAGGAGAGTTTTGGACTTCTAAAAGTAAGGCTATTCTAGAATATACTTTAACAGAAGAATCAACTTCACTAACAAAGAAAGTTATTCACAAACTAAAGACTGGTTATTCTGGAATATTCTCAGACAGTAGGCAAAGGGTTAACATCCAGTCCAGCTGTGAATAACTGAGTGTGAAGGTTCCTGTTTTGTTTCCTGGTATTGTTTAGAAGTCACAGTGCTCAACACTTACCTAGACTGTCTACTCGTGGCATTATTTTCAAAATTTCCTATTGACGGGTCTGATTTTTCCTAATGAAATCCTGAAGTCATATAAGCTCTATTGGTAAATTCAGAGAAGCAGTCTTATGAAAGACACCTCTCAATGACAAAAATGTATTATTTCTAAATACTGGATAACAAGTTTCTGAGGTATAAACTGTAACTTTATATTTTTATAATTTTCAGAATTCATTTATTTGATCTTAAAACTCAATAAAACAAATTTCCTTTATGTCTAGGTGTTTAAATCTGCTAAAATCATTCTAAAAAGTTTCCTTTTATCCATTATTTACAAAAAATAGTTTGTTGAGACTGACAAACAGTCTACATAGCGAGGCATGTTTACAGTGCTTATATCCACCTGTATGCGTCATATTGAGATAGACTGTCTAGTTATTTCCTAAATACCACTCACCATCCTATAGATCTCAGAATGTCTGTAATCAAGGCAAGCAAAGATCTCCATTTAAAAATCAGATTTGTGAGCTTTTTAAAAATATTTATCAAAAAAATAAGTTAATGATGAGTCAATGATGCTTATATGATAAAGAGCAATGGAAGCTTGTTCCTTCTGTATATATCTGTATATAAGTACAATATCTTCTCTCATAACACTGCACACTTGGTGTCTACCTGATCGGTGCTTCAGTATCAGTAGACACACAGTAGACACACAGGCTCTGGAAAATCGATTCTCAAAAAATATCAAGCTTTCATTGGATATTAGAAAAGAGCCTCAGACAAATGTGAATTGAAATTAAATTCCAAATTTAGATTTACTATTCAACCAATATTGTTAAGAGCAAAATACTATTAACTGCAGCAAGTCTTGGATGTATATATGTAGGATTGGCAATAATGATCCATCTATTACAATAGTGAAGAAACAGCAAAATAACAAAAACCATTTAAACTTAAGTCATTAAATTACCAAAATGTTTTTTTGAAATCAGTGCCAATCAAATCAACTTGTTTCAATTTAATACCTGACCGATAGACCTCAAATGGATATACTTGTATCGAATTCACAAATATCTATCAAATTTCAATTGCATACATCACAATATCTGATTTCATTTCCCTTATCGCTAACATAACTTCTAATCAAACAGATCTATTTAACCAGCAATATCTATCAAGTTCCATCTATGAAAATTTTTCAAAAGTGAGATAAGATAAATTATTACCATTTATGTAATAAAGATCCTATCACTATTCCGCAAGTCCTTCACACCTACAACACCCCTGCCTTTAATCAGACATTCCACCAGGTAATCCTTGAACCACGCTGGTTATTGGTCCCACACAATATAGCTGGTCTTTTTGCACTCACATCAAAGAAAAGTCAGCTGGGACTCTCAGTGCATAAAGTCACTGACATTAACTATTGATAAAAGGCTTGGTTCCAAGCCTGTTATTATCAATATGTGTAATTTGGTAATCTGAAATCACCCTGTCATTGATTGGATAATCAATCATCGTCCAGAGATTATTCTTATCTGATTTGTATAATGTAATGAATTCTATAATGCCTCTGTTGAAAAAGGTTTGTTCTGTAATCGCTGATGAGATATTAGATTATCATTAATAGATTTTTTTTAGAATTAATTAATTAACAAGCTTTCTTGTGTAGTAATACTTACAATGTCTTTCCATATTTATCTGACATCAACAATTCCGCCATTAAACCTTTCTTTCATATCCGCCAAAATATACTAGCTGAACTTTTAAAAAAGTTTGCACATAAGCTTTGAAAACTACTGGGATATGTTGTAATGTAAGGTTTTAAGTGATTTTGTGAAAATCAGAGTTTGTTATGAATATTTGTATTGTTGACTTTATTTTCAATATCTTTCCCAATCTTGACTGCCCCTCTCCAGTATAAGAACAGATAAGAAGGAATCTATGGGTGTAAATTTCATAACATTTTTGGTTTAAAAAATTTCAAGCACGACAAGCTTTTATAAAAAAAATACAAATGTTATTCCTTCAAAAACATCTAAAAGTTGAATATGATAAATTTTCAATGGTTGAGGAAGGAGTTATAGGGAAGAGGGACGTTTTGATCAGGAGTTTCCAACATCCTCGATAGGGCACCCCCCCTTGAAAATTCTTGGATCCACCAAAAGTTTCCATTTGCAAAATGGTTCCAAAGTTATTTACTCAGCAGGAAAATTGTAAACAACTGAATAAATCATAATCATGAAAATATATATCAAATATATATCAAATAAAGGCAAAGCAACACTCAGAACACCACTTGAACCTATAAAGGGATACAGTTCACCAAAATAAGCATTGTGAATACCATTGTGAAGGGCATCAAGGTATATCTAGTGTGGGGGCACCTGTTCCATCACCAACAGGTAAAAATCACCTGTTCTGCACAGGTGTGTAATACCAGGTTGTGTTGATACACGTTTCAGCACATGGATACACGTTTCAGTACATGGATACACTGTTAGATTGAGATAAATCAGGATTTGATATTTCCTACAGGTGAAATATTTATATTCTTGAGAGCAACTTGATTTAAGACAATATTATGATGGCAGGTTCTTTCTCTACTTGCATAACATATGTGTCTATTTTAGAGTGAAATATAAGAAACAAGTAACATCCAAATGTTTACTAAGCAATGTACTGCAGGAAACACAAGGTAATGATTTTGAATTTAAATATAAGTAATGATCTTTTTTACTTAACAAAATGAGCAGCAAATGATATAATGCAAAACACATCTTATCAATGAAGTAAACAAAACCATTATATACAAAATGGACTATTTTGACTCTTTAGAGATGAATGGAATTTATTTTAGAGTTGAAATCCAAAGATTTCAGGAACATCCCTTCTCCCAGCATGGCTCTCAGAGCAGGCTGATAATTTGCTGAGAGCTTGTCTGATCTAGGCATCTCACACTTACTAAAGTAGACACACTGATAGCTTGTCTGATCTAGGCGTCTCACACTTACTAAAGTAGACACACTGATAGCTTGTCTGATCTAGGCGTCTCACACTTACTAAAGTAGACACACTGAGAGCTTGTCTGATCTAGGCGTCTCACACTTACTAAAGTAGACACACTGATAGCTTGTCTGATCTAGGCGTCTCACACTTACTAAAGTAGACACACTGAGAGCTTGTCTGATCTAGGCGTCTCACACTTACTAAAGTAGACACACTGAGAGCTTGTCTGATCTAGGCATCTCACACTTACTGAAGTAGACACGCTGATAGCTTGATGTCCACTGTCTAGATTTCCAAAGCTCTCCTATAATAGCGCTAAGATAATCATGAGCCATTGTTGATTCACAGTACATAAAACTATCTTGGTCTGATACGAAGACTGTATTTAATACTATTTTGACCCCAAGTAACCTTTGAAAAGCAAAGCTAATTTTTAAGTCTGAAAGAGCAATTTTTCTGAGGTTCCTTTCTTATAATTAATAAACTATCGCTTTTGAGAAATATTTTTCAGTGTAACAACTATGTTAGGTCTTAGAGAGCTTTACTAAATACAATGTATCAAACATTAATTGCCTACCTTTAAAATTGACTGGACATAACAATCTTTACATATAAATAGATAGATTTCAAATTTCAAATTATGATATTAGGATTTGACTTTCTATGATGGACATTGCAAGCTGTTAAGGTGATGATGATAAAGGGAAATTTAATGGACACCATCATTGCAAGGAAAGACAATATGTAGGGATGAAGAAAAACATCTTCTAAAGGCAAGGAACTTATAATTATCAATGTAAGCTTTGTTAAAACATATTTAGTATGCCATCTCTTCATCATTAAAACATTGAGTTTTTGATGGTCATTTAGACATTAAAACATTGAGGTTTTGATGGTCATTTAGACATTAAAACATTGAGTTTTTGATGGTCATTTAGACATTAAAACATTGACTGATATCGTAATGAAGAAGTGAATCAATGACAATAAAAAAAAACTTCCTTGGTAGGCTTTTGAGTAAAAAATCTTTTAGACAAAAATTAAGTCTATGAAATACTTTAATAATTCACTGTTCCTTCACTCCTTATATTAGTTTCTTAGGCTCTTCTGTGTGTGCAGTCAATCTAGACTTGCTGAATGAGGACCTAGACTGTATTAAAGCTTGTATCTAATGCACAATCATGAAGCAGGACTACAAATCTTTCTGTACTGTAAATAATGACCTTGGAAGATACACATTAAGTGACCTCTACTGCAAATTCCATGAAGAGGTTAAACAAACAACAACCTTTTCCTCAGATTCCTTGCTAACTTATATAAATGATGACCCTTCAGTTTGAATGCTGAAGGCAGCCGGTCAATATAACAACATCTTGTTGAACAGTTGGAAAACTCATTCAGTAGGTTCTTGTGGACAGTTACATGGTGACCAAGCAAAGAAAACCAAGGGAATTAAAGCAGGTTGGAGTAAGCCTAACTCACAGATTTTAGTTCATGATATTTTAACTCTAAATTCACTTGAAACATACCCATTTGAAAAGTAAATCTAGATTGGGAATAAACAACATGTGGACATCCTATTTCTTAAAGGCTGAATCTTTGTCATAAAATCTTTTTTTAAGAATAATTATTTCAGAGACTAAAAGATAGTCGACAGTAAGAGATGGCTGATAACACAAAGAATCTCCAATATTGACAAGAGAGAATGCAATCATTTAAAATCTAAACCAATTACTTCCAACCCCTGAATACTATATATATGAGTTACTCGCTAACTTTACAATTACTAGCATGGTATGATTCCTGTAATTTTGGCGTACACAATGACTTGATACTATAACTGATTCAACAACAGCAGAATTGAGATATGTGATAAAAAGCATCTTTTTGAGAAGCCATATATATATATATGCAAAAAAGGCAAAAATACATCAAGGAAAGACAAGACAATTCACCAACATCAACAAACATTTTTTTCAAATTTGGAAATTTTTACCAAAATTTTATTTGAAGGATCAATCTTTACAAAGGAATTTGTATCGAAAAAACTACTTAAGAAAGCTATGATAGAGTCTAGTTCTACCAAGCGCCAGCTGGGAAGTGAGTTAGAACAACAACTTGTTCTGCTGTGTCAAGGCGAGTTTGACTTGCATCCAATGCCACACGCTACCCACTTCTAGAGCCATATACAATGTTCAGACTATCAGACTTCTCTCCATATCCTGGCTATTTTAGTCTCACATGATTAGGTTAGCAAACAACTGGTTCAGTGAAAAATAGATGCAACATAGAGTTGACATTTCTCTTTTAGACTATTGAGATTCATCTAGACATGTATAATTCACCAAGGTTTTGAAATAACAGAAATTATACCTGTCCAAGGAGAAAGTATCCAGAAGGTTGTGAATTTCACAATAAAGAAGTTGTTATATAGAGGACCTAGCTGTTCTCATGTAAGCCATCGAAGAACTTAAAGCCGTTATGACATTCTTATGATACAATATGAATACAGTACAATTTAATATAACACAATCATGTGACAACTTACATAATATTTTTCAAAAATAATTTCAAAGTGACAATGTAATTCCTATGATTGACTCTTAAAAAGCTTCTAAATTCAAATTCCCCAAACTTTATAAATAAATGAAAAGTTTTCTGAAAAAAGAAATGTCTAGATGTAAATAGTTTTCATGAAAATAGTTTCAAAATCATAATGATGAAAGATATGTAATAAAGACATGTGAAGATAAAACACTGTCCTAAATCTAAACTACTTCACTATGTCACTCTGCAAATAAATATGGGTACGATAAGGCTTTTAGACTGACATCTTGCCACAGATTTTACACTAACAAAGTTAGGCTAACATTGTAATAAAGTTAACAACCATCAACTAAGTAGAATATTCGTAATGGTAGCAACTTGGTTAAGAAATGTAATCTTTAAAAGATGTCTTCCTTCCTCTGAGAATATGACTACAATATATCAGTTCGTCAGAGTAGAGTTTGAAATTCATTAAACAATATTGAGCAATATATGGCATTATAATCATATAAATATCTTGTTTAATTGATTGAAGTCACAAATTTTCAATTGAACATAACTGTAAGCCAAAACATGGTTATCTCCTGACTATAAAGATTTTAGCTGAGACTCCAATATTTCAGTTTCTCATTTATACCTTTCAAACCTAAAAGCCAGAAACCAGACCCAAAAATGTATTTGTAACTAGATTCTTAAGGGGGAAAGGTATAGATAAATCAAAACGAGGTAAATTGTTTTCAGAGGAGAAGTGTGATTGAGTTTATAAAAAGAAAGAATTGAAAAGTTTGCACTCAATGAGACCAAGAATGCTACATCCCTCCATCATCAAACTCATCCATCGATTCCGGAGCCACGGCCCAAGACAATGACAAGAAAGAGGTTTAACTTGTGACGATAGATTCAAAGACAAAAATCAATTTGCTAATCAGCAACAGAAGATGACAATGTTTCTCAATCAGTGCAACAGGTAACATAAATCGTCCTGCTCCGATGAGGCCAGTGTGAGCGAATCCATTTGTTATTCACGTAAATGGCCTCGGAAGACTTGTAGAATCAATAGATTATCCTAATGGCAAGTAAATGACCACTTCCCTGGAAGAAGGGCCATCGGTCTATATATCACCTGCAGATTTAGCCATTGGTCAGCTTTAGAAGGAGCCAGGGCATTATGATCAATATATGCCATGGATGAAGACTTATCATTGTTTATAGGCCAGTGTTAGCGAGAGATTACTGAATACATTTACATTGTGCTGGATTGGACCTCGGAGTAGCGAAGTGATTAGATAAATCATGGCAAGTTCAACACTGATGAATGGCTCACTGTCTAGAATTAAACAAAGACATATTTTAGAATTTAGAGATGATGTAAAGGAATCTTTGAAGTTATAAGTTTGGTAAAGTACAAAATTGTTATTGATGTTCAATTATAACGAGAAATATGCGTTCAGAAGGGCAAGACAACTTCTCCAGTAAACATGTCACTACTTGTCAGCATTCCGGAATATCAAATGATTAATGCAATGCTCCAAAATACAATCATATGACCAGTTTGATTCCTAAATCATGAACATGCTAGGATGAAATTCCAAATGCTCAAACTATGAGCAAAGGAATTCTTGCACTCACAACATGTCTTAGAAGTATGAAAACCTCATCCCATGATGTTGGCAATATTGACTCCTTTAAACTAGTTAAAAGACATTTTCTCAACATTACAAACATTTTCAAACCCAGAAAATCAAAGCTTTAAAAAGATGTTTACATATTCTAACACAATCAATAGGTTCTATCAAGCCAACATAGTTTTCAATCCCGGAACATCAAGGCATCTCTTCATCTAATCAAATATCGGAGGGAACGTCATTCCGTGGAAAAGATTGACTCACTTTCAAATCTTATCACAATTCAACCTAGAAACTCCCATGCCCCACACCTTATCTATTGTAGAACTCTGTATACATAGAGATTCAGTTTGGACTCCAAGCTGGATTCTAGCCAACAGTGGAGTTAACGCTGGAGAAAAATTGAAAGTCTGTCTCATATTGTTTCTCAAGTGCTCTGTCTTGATGGTCCCAGGAGAGGAGATGGGATCTAGGTCTGGTTCTGACTGACAGTCCTACTTCATTGGTGGCACACGCTCCTGCACAATTAGCTCCCTTACCATTTTCAGAAAGGTTCAGCATCAATGAACATAGTTTGTTTGATTGGTGACCCTGGCAAGTAATACTCTAGAGTGAAGGACAATTGAACCATAGAGAAAAAGATACAGAGATAAAGAGACATTTTTTGTGTGTCTCTTTTGATAAGTTAAAATTGAGTCTCTGTACACCTTTTTAAATTGGGTACCTGGTGAATTTGTGTGGAGGGAATATTCAAAGAAATAAAAAGGTCATAAAAAGACTTTAAGCAGTGTGTGAGTCAGAGTCGGTCAAACAGTTACCTCAAAGTTTTTTTCCAAGCATGGAACTTTAATTTTGAAATGATCATTTGCTTAACTACAAGCTAATTTAACGGTTTTATAACTCAATTAAAATAAAGCTATGTCATAAAGACCCAAAACGTTACAACAGCAGTATGATAATATAGAACCACTCCTTGCTCTTATTGATATAATGATTAATCTTGGCGCTAAGGTAAATAACTTCACAGGGGCCACAAGATCTCTCTTTTGATGGTGTTGATTGTAGAGTGAAGTGAAAATGAGGCATCAGGGTGTTGCACTTCATTTATGATGTAAATGAGGTAACAAAATGTTAATAAAACCTCATGTGTGATTTGTGAATCCTAAAATTTATCTATTAGATTAAAAGTGGCTATTTTTATTCATCCCACTGTCAGTGCATGACCTGTACTTGTAGGTTTGTGAGAGGTTTAAGTTACATGCATTTCTTATGATGTACTTTGGTAGATATAGTTAATGATGATAATACTAGTCAACTGGTATCGATCTACTGTCTTGCATGGGCATGCAAAAAGCACACAAATAATTTCATTACCCTGAAGGAATAGTTCTTTTGATGCAGCTATTTCGAGTTTCTCATGACCATAAAGGTCAATACCTTCCTGAGTTCAGGTGCCCATTTGCACAGCTGGGTAGACTGAGTGCAATGTGGATGAAGTGTCTTGACAAGAGACACAACACTGTACAAGGCCAAGGTCACAAATCTGTGGTGCTTCCTCTTGGGATACAAAGTTGACGGGAGAGGTCAGCATGCTAACCACTTCACCACTATGCTCCATTTGTATTTAGTCCATCATAATTATATCAGAGCTTACATTTCAACTAATTTAATCAGATCAGCCACATATATTCTGAGTCACACTTTCATTAACAATTTATTTGTAGCCAAAGTTCTGAGTATATATTGTATGAAAGCTTTCTGAATGATAAAGTAATTAATTTCTCTGCCACTGTTAATAGAAAATTTCACAAAATTGAAATGTTAAGAGATTTGTTGATGAATATTCTTAGACTGCGTGAGAGCAAGATGCTATTTTCATACCACAAATGTCAGTTTTCTATTAAACAAGAACAATTGCATATCTGTGGAAAATGCTTTCTCTCCACAAGCATCTAAACAATTTACACTTATGAAGATAAATCCATAACAAATACACAATAATGTATATGTTGGAAATATTTTAGTTAAAGAATTATAAACAATTTAAGCGAAGAAGAATAGAGTGATGTTAAGATACGCTACCTGGGCCACCGGAGACGTCTTTGTGCCAGTCCTATCAAGGCGGGGCGTTTATTTCTCCTCGTATTATCTCCTGTTCCGAATGACATGTTTGAATCGCTGGTCATCTCAACGAGACTGTTAGACAATGACCTTTGTGCAATCATGATGCCAGATCTTCTGAGAGACGCAACTCTTGTGCCTGGGAGCGAAGAATTAACCTGGAGATGGTTCTTCGATTCCTGATATTCACTCGATTCCTGATATTTACTTGATTCCTGATATCCACTTGCAGACCCGTCCTGTTCTGTGTAATGTTCTGTGAGATGCTCACCAGAGCTAGAAGACACCACGCTGAGGTCAGAGGTTACTGAATTAAGGTTGGAGGTAACTGAGTCAGAGAGGTGAAGACGTTGCTTAGAGTAGCTGTGGAGTCCGCTGGAGACTGAGGACGCTGAGGCAAGGTGTCCTCCCTTCAAGCTGAGGACATGCTGCTCAATGTGCTGCCCTGCTATGGCGCCGCAGGAAAAAGATTCCTTCAGTCCTCCTCTCTCAACCTCAATGTGATGTTCTTCTCCATGTCCTTCTGTCAAGATCTGACTTTCAAGAATCTGACCTCCTTTCTTCAAAATAGGTACTTTTGGTAGGAATTGTCCTTCCTTGACAAAATGTCCTTTTTCCAAAATGTGACCCTCTTGTAAGGTTTTCCCTTCCTTCAGAATCTGACCTTTCTTCAAAATATGTCCTCCATCCTTCCAGGACTGTCCTTCCTCCAAGATGTGTTCACCCTTGAGGAAGTGTTCTTCTTTCAACACATGTCCTTCTTCAACAAATTGTTCATCTGAATGTTGACACTCTGCACCAACTTGACTAAACCCGACAAGGTGATGCGACTCACCAACTCGTGACTTGGACAGTTTCGAGTTTTTTGTCTCCACTTGGTGGACACTCGTTGGATATGATGGCCTTGACCTTGACTTCTCAGATCCAATCTTATAATCCAGAAGAGCTCCTAAGGTAGCCTTAGCATTCCTGACACTGGGATCTTGCTTGATAGAAGCATCATCGCTGAACCCTCTCCTTGAAGCCACTTGAGGCCTCACACTTCTGGTAACTCTATGTTGTCCACGCGCACCACCTACATCCACAGGTGGTGTATGGACATTTGAAACCACCGAACTTACAGGTGGAGTAATAGGATTTGATACCCCAGACGCAGGTATATTTCTAGCTGACACCTCAGACACAGTTGGTGTATTGATATTAGACAGTCCAAACCCAATAGGGATATTACTACTTGACTCTACAGGTGGTGTACTACGATTTGACACTCCAGCCTCCTTATCTGTGTGTAGACTTGTGGACACAGTAGCCGCAGGTCTTCTCACTGGACCAGTAGCACGCTGCTGTTTTCTGCTACTAAGACGGTCCATCCTGATAATTGCCGTCAGATCCACCTAAGCTCCTTGTGTGAACAATACCGTCTTGTGCCTCCAACTTCCTATCATTTGATTTACAAACTTGCCGCCTGACCTTTTGCGCTAATAGAGCAATCACAGACACAAACTACACCTTTCTGGCCACAAGAGCTGTAATAACCTCCTTCTAGTGGCAGGTTGCCGCCTGCTTCCTGATCCACAACAGACCCGAATGATACTTTTGGCTAAATTTGAGATTTGTATCACTGGCCTTTTTCAAAGCTCGTGCTCCCCCCTGACTTATTTACAGACTTATCAGCAGCTGGTGGTACTGAGGTAATGTCAGGCGGGCTGTGTTTGCACTCACCAGCTAGCGTGCATTCTCCACCGGTAAACAACGAATGGCTCCAGTGAATTGCTCCAGACTCCATGTGGCTCCACATCCCTCCAACACCCTCCCTACCTACTTATATCTACTAGTCTACTGTACACACCTGCTCTCATCTCAGTCAAACCAAAGTCATAAATTTGTTTTTAACATGGTGGCCACTTGCCAATCTGATAGGGACATATACCTCATAAGTAGGGAAAAAGTAGAGGTGTATGGGGATATGTTGCTAGTAAACTGTTTTCAATATGAACATGGAATCTCATTTCATAACTAAAGGTTCTCTTAACATAAGGATTTTATCATATATATGTATCTTATATTAACCTATATGCAAGTACATTCAAAATACAATTTGAAGAATTTACAAAAGACAGTCTTCATAATCATATAAACAAATTTTTATATCAAAAACTCTTTAATCATATAATCATGCTTAAATTTCAAATATTATAGAAATATCAAAGAGGATGTAAGATATCTTAAGCATATCAAACATGCATACTTCATGAACTATCAGGCCAACATATTTCAGGCAACTTAAGCACCAAAAGTCACATACTTTGCTTAATTATCTTAATTAGTCATATTTTTCAGAAATTAATTCACAAAGCTCTTAAAAGCCGCATGAGTTCTCAACTTCAAAGCAACTGATATGCATGCAGCTAGTAGAGTATTAATGTAAAATCAGATATGATATCTGGTCCATCCTCTGGAACAAAAGGTTGACAATTTGATTATGAAATACTAAAACACTACGATATTTATATTTGTCAACTTTTCCTTCACATGAAGATTTGTTAATCTTTTTCAAAACTAAATTCCATCACTTAAAGTGCCTGACCTATCGATGTCCGGTTCGCCATCTTCTTTAGGTGAGAAATGGCATAAAAAATTCTGTACTTTTACTAATGTTATAATAAAATGAAAATAAACTACTTTACTGTTAGAATATTCACACATTTACAAACTATTTATGATACATTACTAATCAACAATGCTGTATAATGCCAAAGCAAAGCTTTTCACACGTGTAGTGCCTATAAATGGCTTTACTTCTTATTGTTTGTGTTTTTTACAGCGTGTGCGCTCTTCTTCATTAAGTTGTCATATCTAAATTAATTGCTACAAAAATGTTTCCATAGGTAACATTTTTTCACTGGGTTGTGTTATAATTATGTATTAATAAAGGTACTGGAATGTCCCTATGAATTTAGTTTCAACCAAAAATACCCTGATACCACTGTCCTTTAAAAATTGGTAACATATGATTGAAATTCAAATAATTAGAATGTTTTAAGATTTGAATTAATTGAAAACAATTCATCCGATAATGGAACCAAGTAAGTTTTCTGTGGATATAAAATAGTTGAGCAGCACACGTGTGGAACATTAACACAGAAACTCGAGACAAGGTCACTTAACAACATGTGACTCGTGCATTCATCGGCTCTAGGCTGTCTCATAGTCTACCAGATGACAGATCATAGTTTGGGGGGAGAGGAAGATTATGTACACAAACATGACCATTTTATAGTCTATGCAGTGACCAATCCAGTTGGGTATGAGAATTTGAGATCTTCACCTCTGTACACCTTAACTGCCTCAAAGTCTTCCAGGGACAGATCATAGTTTGTTTTTTGTTTGTTTTTTTTTGGGGGGGGGGGGGGGGGGGGAGGGGGGGAGAAAGAGGAAGATTATGTACACAAACAAGACTATCTTATAGTCTATGCAGTGACGGATTCAGTTGGGTATGAGAGTTTGCGATCTACACCTCTGTACACCTTGACTGCCTCAAAGTCTATGCACCATGCGTCTATGCGTAACCATAAAAGGGGGGGAGGAGGGAGATAGGAGTGGGGTGCCTCATATATTTTCTCATAACTGTAATTCTCATGATTTTCTAAGGCAGACGGGCGATTATTGTCAGTTTGGAATGATGAGGTATGCCAATTCCAGACACAAATTCTATGTAATACTTCAAGAAATGTATCACAAGTTGAATTAATTATTTTGTCGGGAAGATTGCCATAATATATCAATGTTTGAAGGTAATTTGATTGTTACATGACAACTTGATTTCTAACACATCAAATTTTTCAAGTCAAAAATAGCCAAAAAAGTATCAATTTCCTTCTGCACACATACTCAACACTCAAAGCGGCCCCAATCAGACACGTTTTTGAGAATAATCTAGTTTTGTTGAATATAGAAACAAAGGTATAGAAATAGATCAAAAGTGTCACCAATTAGTAATTTCAGCTGCCATTCAGGGAAAGCCAAGTAATCGCTTTCATTGTCAGTCAGGAAAAGCAAGATAAATGCCTTCCAGTGACATAGGATCCAGTTTCCTTTTCAGAAACCAATAGTAGAGTCATAGCTCTCGCAATTACACCTTGGCGTGTTAAGGTTTCTACAAATCATTCTCAGAGCACAGGATTGATTGGATATTTCTGTGACCTTTGACCTGTTATTCATCTTTCCATGGCCCTAGAGCTCTACTACATCACATCTCTACAATATGGACATCAATGATAAAGCAAAAAACTGCTCGGGATTTGGACACAACTCCATATTCGTAGAATATAATTTGTTTGGACATCCTTGGCAAATGTTTGATGTCACTTCAAACAAATGTAGAATAAGTAATTATAAAAGAATGAATCTTTATGATTATTTTCCCTAAAATGAAAGTTATTAGAAATGATCAAACCAGGTGCCTGACTGGGCATATTTTTCTCTATTTATTGTTTGTTGAACACAATGAAGATGAATAAACCATTATAATAATTATGGTAATTATTGTCTAAAGATCTTTACCCATGAAAATTAGGAAGTTTAATTACATAAATATTACTCAAATGTTTAATAGCTAGTAGCAATATGTAAAACATTGCTTATAGAATGATATAAAAAAATTTACTTTACAACTAAGGAATTTCTGATGACAAAAAAGGTGAAATTAAGAACGATAACTTATATTGTGTTTGTCCTATATGGTTAAACACACGAACAACAGTATGAATCTTCAACAGAGATTATAGAACACTTCACTACGATAACTCCCAGCTGTAAAGAAGCTTTGTACTGGTGAAAGCTAGCAAACAGTAAGACATACAGAGTTAACTCCCTTGTATTATTCTGTATATCTTAGCAAGTGTTACATCAACATAATAGAGAAGTATTTTTGGTATCTCTTGCTTGTCTTATGTAACAGAGAGCCGACAACGTAGAATGCTGGTATAATGTTAATACTGAGCTTTGGCACTTTGTTTGTTTGGATGAAATATGATATGATATGACTGTTGATACGTATCTGTTTTATGAAAATATCACTTTGATTTTGTAAAAAGGAATTAGTACGTACTCTTCTCTTTCCGTGTGAATGATTTTATTGTGTTTTTACAAAATGTTTTGGGTAGCATATATCAAGATGGATATTGGATCATAACTGATGGATAAAAAAAGTTAACATATACTACTTTTATAGCAGAACCTTTTTAGCAACTGCAATCATAATTACAATTTTGATTGTTTGTCTCTTTTAATTGTAAAACTCTTACGAGTTATATAATTTTTTGTGCCAATTTATGTAGTCAACAAAGTACAATATCTAGGATTCATCTTGAGGGTTATCTAAGGACAACCTTATATAATTGTTTTTTTCATGAATATTTATCTATATTCATATATTCAACTGATTCTTCTATCTTGTTCCGCATCTCATAAACAAACTGAAAATAGTTTAACCTTCATTCACTATCATTCATTATTTTTGCTTCCATTCATTCAGCTTCAATTGCATTTCAGTAGTGCATCTACTTGCTAAATGTGAAATATAGACTATATCCAAAGTTTCTAGATATTAATACAAATCAGGAGCAAGACTATAAGGACTTTGTAAAAATTGATTTTTTGTATTTGTATTACATGTACTTATTTAATCAATTTATTTCAATTTTTTAACAATATAGCATAAATTTGTAACTAAATGGTACGATCAACCCCTATAAAAAAAATTTCCTAAAAAGATGTTGCCGAAACATTGCCGAAACATTGCCGAATCATCTCCGCACCATCTTTTCAAGAGTTTTGAGCAAAATTTTACCATTGCCGCTAGCGGAAGGGTTTCTGGCAATGGTGCGGAAAGGGTATCTTCAGGCTGTAAAGCAATAAAATATTTAAAAAGGTGTTGCTGCAATGTATTAGCTACCCAGTCTTTCTTGTGGAGACCCTTCCGCAACATTGCCAGAAGATAATTGGCCCTGTGGAGATGCTTTGGAAGGGTATCGTTTGGCTGCAAGGCAATAAAATATTTAAAAGGATTTGCAGCAATGTATTTGCTACCTAGTACTTCTTGTGGAGACCCTTCCGCAACATTGCCAGAAGATAATTTACACGGTGGACATGATTTTTTTTATCTTATTTTGCATTTTAACATGCTAATTAGTTCGTCTAATTTGTAGTGTTAGATATGAATAGTCATTCCATGCATATATTTGATTTGGATTTTATGAATAAATAACAGAAGAGGAAATGAACACAGTAACTCGCAACTTGCATATAGTCCAAATAAAACATGATTGGCTATATAGATTATGATGGGTTGAGCTTTCAATTAAGAAGGGGACCAATGAATAGAGGAGAGAAAATCCACCCATTGTCCATGGCTGTAAACAGTTTTGTTAATTGCTACCTTAACAGGTTAATCACTTCATGGGTCATTAAGTTGTTAAAATGTTTGTATAGTAATTTGTTTAATAGATGTAATTCAAAATGTTTAATTCATGTTGTAATTCAAAGAGTCTTATTGATATCTTATCAAACCTTAATCAAAGTTTATGTTCTCAAGGCTTATGTTTATGTACATTTGTAAGTGAGGTGATACTTTTGATAAACAGTCTATTTAGATGTTTAGTTGCTTAGTAACTAACATCATGTACAAAAAGGTTAAATTGTTATATTAGGTTGTGATCAAAGATTATCCTTGGTTAATTTCACATTCAAGTCATGTAATTATATTGAAATTAATAGCAAATATAGGAAACATGGCAATATTGAGCTGAAAAGTAAAATTTTAAAATTAAATTCTTGTTTTAATTCTTATCACAAATCAGATAAGTTGCAAATAAACTTGAAAAGTTCAATGTTGTTAAAAAAATATCAAAGCTTATATGATTATACATTTTCTGAATTTAATGTAAACTTATAAATTCATCCATATATTTTATTTATTTCAAGCTAAGAATATACATTTTGATCAAAGTCCTTGACTCAAATTTATATCCATTACTCTTTTCTTAAGAAGCTGTTGCCAAGAAATAGCTTGTTTGTTTTTTAAGACACCACTTCTAAATGCCATTCAATGACTTGACTCTTCTTTTTGGAAAAGATCACAGTTTAAGGTTCTTTACACTATTCAATACCTTCTGCCTCACACCTGATGAGGCTGGACATTATTATCCAATCAGAATCTCTGTTGTCTTTACCCCCTTTGACTGACTGCAAGACCCAACTTCCTGCCTGACCTGTCACTAACGAGGAGCAATGGCCGCCATTAGCAAAAACAACTGATTCTTGATTATTAAAATCACAGTTGCCAACAGAAATAGAAGGCATATCTACAGTTGCAAAAACCAAAGTAAGTAGACCATCAATGCTACATACACAGTAAAATATCTTAACCTTATTGCTCTTCCTTATTTCATGAAAGAGCTGATAAAAAAAATCATTGAAATGTTGGCTTCAGACAGTCAAAATGAAAAAAAAATTCAAGTCCATTCCCTTCAGTAGAATATGTAATAAAGTTACTGATTGCCACTGTTGACAAGTTAAGTTGTGTTTTATTAACACTGATTTGATGAAAGTTATATGTAGTTCCATTTCTTTGACAATATTAAGCAAAGATGGCATTATTTACATAGGTGTGCTCTGAACCATGACTGCTGGGAGAGGAGGAAAGTGGACAAGTCATTATATAACAGGAAACAGCTGGCACTGTAAGTTTGCTGACCTAATTCTTCAATAAACATGCAGTATATTTCTAAACTGGTTAGATTAGGAATCGCATCAGAGGGTGCACTCCAATTTACAAATAGATAGTCTTGATTAATTGTAATTTCTTTTTGTGAAAACCCAGACAGGCTGATTGTCCAATAAATGGTGTGGGAGAACTTGATACTATTTGCCATTTAACCTGAAATTGATAATTGAAATTTGCAATCAATAATTGTAAAACCATTAAGTTGTTCCCAGTTTTAAGTTTGATCACATGTGTTCATTTCAGAACATATAATTAGCATAACATAATTTGTGTGTATACTTATTGGAATATGAAATTTATTTTTATAAAACTTACACTCATAAATGTTAGTATTGCTGAACTTAAATGTATGTAAATATTTGGAATACGGGATTATAATACAAAATGTTAAAGCACTTTATATTTATTCCTGCTATTGAACTTGAATAATGATTTAATATAGCATAAAGTTATTGGTGAACACTAAATTTTGGATTTTCTGTAACTAATAAATTCTTAACCAACCCTTGGAATAATTATAAAACAATTACTTTATATTTTTATAATTTCAATTATGGTTTTCCTTAAGATGATTGTATATGATAAATATATGACCCCTTTATTTCTCTAAACTTGCTTTCACAACTGATTTACTTGATGTTTTAGAAAGAAGATTTGAACAAGAAAAGGAGAGGTGGAACAAGGAAGAATTCTTCATCTCCATGTATTCTTATGCAGCATGTGCAGTGAATTAGTCTTGAAGTAAAGATCGAACATTACAAAATATTTTTCATACAATATGATAACATGTTGTGAAAAAATGATGGTGGATAGATTTGTAGACAATGTTAATTCATAAACAGATTGAAGGTGGGTTCATATACAGATTAAAAGAGATAATTTTGCATTATCAAATGTATGATTCTATATTATTTCAAGATAATATCTCATTGACCTTTATTTATTTAAGTGATTGTATCACTGATAATGTGCTTGTCAATGCTGAATAATTTTGCTAAGACTAAATATAAAAAGGATAAATCATCAGTCATATATTTAATGCCTGTAAATAATACTTCTTTGGCACATTCTACAATGCTTACGGACCCAAAAAAGTTTATGTCTGCAAACCTGCCATGTCTACAAAAAAACCCACTACACCCGATTTGTCTGCCTGATTCATCTTATCAACATTGTGCATTAACAGATTGGATGGTTTTAGAACACTGGTTTGTACTTAAAATATTGTTATGACTTGATGTGTATTTCATGTAGTAGTTTGTATTAGAGAGCTGTTAATATTAGAATGTTTATTAAAAATATTCTAATACAGACACATGTTTTGTTGTATTTTTAGTGTTTGAAAATTAAAAGACAAAAAGTATACATGAGAGTAGATGTAACTTCATTATGGTTGTACATTTTTTAAGGAAATGGATGTGAGGTGGCTGTGTGTTGTTGTAATGGTTGTTTGTATGCTTTTATGGCTTTCTGGCAATGCTTCCGAAGCATCTCAACATATATCGTTTACAAGTGGTTGACAAGTTTTTATGGCTTACTGGCAATGCTTCCGCACCATGTCCACAAATAAATTTATGATGAGCTTGAGAAGGTTTTATTGCTTTCTGGCATTGTTCCCGCACCATCTCCACAAATAAAGTTTATGAGGGCTTGAGAAGTTTTTATGGCTTTCTGGCAATGCTTCCGCACCATGTCCACAAATAAAATTATGAGGGTTCAAAAAGGTTTTATGGCTTTCTGGCAATGGTTCAGCACCATGTCCACAAATAAATTGATGAGGAAGGTTTTATTGCTTTCTGGCATTGTTTCCGCAACATCTCCACAAATAAAGTTTATGAGGGCTTGAGAAGTTTTTATGGCTTTCTGGCAATGGTTCAGCACCATGTCCACAAATAAATGAATGAGGGTTTGAGAAGGTTTTATGGCTTTCTGGCAATGGTTCTGAACCATCTCCACAAAGTCTAAGATGGCCTGAAGGTTTTATGGCTTTCTGGCAATGCTTCCGAAACGTTTCCGAGATGGTCTGGAAGTACTTGCGGATACATTCCGGCAATGGTAAAATTCCTGTTCTGGCAATGCTTCCGCAACATATTTTCTAGCCATTTTTTTTTGTAGGGGAATATAAATCAGAGTTTCATTTGGAATACAAAACTATTGCAAAGAGCATTTAGATCCCAAAAATCAAATTTACCTCTTTAAAAAGAACTTCAGAAAATAATAGATTTAAGAAATGGTACATAAACCTGTTTATCATCAAAGACATTATAATTGTAAATTTCAAAATAATCTGTCAACTCTACTTCCACCAGGTCCACATATACGATTAGGAAGCATTTAGCACAGACTATAAGCACCCTGGAATATCTCGTTACTCAGAGATTAAGGTAATGGCCAACCCAACACCATGATGCCTGAACTGGTTCAAGTTGCGGCACTAGATGGAGTACTTAGTCAATCAGAAGAAATCTTGACAGTCATTAGAGAGATGGGATTATAATTCAGCTACGTGTCAGGAGGCGTGACCGGTAACCAGCTTTTAGTTGTGAATGTGCTTTGATACGAGTGGAACAGCGATGTCGAGAGTGTTATCGAATAAACACGACTTCCTTACATGCCTGCACGTGAGGCCGAATGCTGATCATTGATCTAGGGAATATCAACCACACTCTACCTTGATGATACATAGAGGATACTAAACGAGCTTCTATGTAATACTGTTTTTGTTCACCGAGTTGATGATTTTGCATTGAATAATAAAAAAGGAAGTTTGATACCAAATATTTTACAAGTTACAAAGAATTAGTAAATTGATGTGATATCAGTATTCTGTTTACAACCTGCCTACAGTTATAAAGACTATATAATTGCTGACCGGGTGCTGAATGTTAGATTGATTATGAGTTCAGTACCGCTGTGTGGCAGGCAGATTGAGGTTTCATCATTGATCATTACGATACGATTCGATATGTTGCAGTCACCATACACTATTTTCAAGGATTTTTTACAAAAAAAAAGATTAACCTTTGACAGGCAGCTGGTGTTTTACGCAAAATAAACAATTTTAAAGTTGACGATACATAGAGATTATTACCAGAGTATGTTTTCATAGCGTAAATATCACTATATAAACAATAAAAATTGTATTAGGCGAGGTTTACCGAGCCTAATACATAGTTGTTGTTTTTTATTTAGTGATATTTACAAAATCAAAACATACGAAGGTAATAATCTCTTTATCATATAATGTCATTTTGAAATAAACCTCCTTTTTCGGTTAATTTTGTGTCCCCTTTACAAACGAAAAGGGCGTATGAATATACCTACGTCATCACTAGGCAAACTCACATTCCATTTCGCATCATAGGAAAATGACGTCACACAAGAGAAAAATAATGCAATTTGTCAAACCTTTTACAACAACAGTGTACTCGTTTTGTTTGAATAAAACATCACACAAAATACGTCATAAATGTTTCAGATATATCTAATATCGTTCAAAACATCTGAAATTGAAACCGAGACGACCCTACGCCTGCCGTGGCACTTTTGTTGGAATCTTTGTCAGGCGGGAGTGTTCAAACCTCCCTTCATACTCTACACCATCTATGTGCACATAGTAGTGTTTGCTCCCATTATACTTATCAATAACAGCTGTGATGGTACCTTTATTATCGATGTGAATTTAACACTATTGCCAATTGACGAGGCGGCCATGTTTGTTTACGTTGACGCTACGTCACACCAAACTCGACACATTGTTTATATTGCCAAGGAAACGTTTTCGAATTCGCTCTTCTCGGTACGGAGCTAGCCAAAGTAGTGTGACCTAGTTACCCTCATTTGCATTGTTATCAGGGATCTGATAACATGATTACAAGATGGGTTTATTGCACCGATAACACTGCCCATTATATGATAAATATCATGATACAGAGACCATATCAGTATAGGTACATCATCAGATTAAGTATCATGATTCTGGATACAATAATTTATCATCACAGCTAGTGACAGGACTAACATTGTGACATCACAACTGCTAATTGTACTGTTAAACAGGCACTGTCTAATCTAGATTAATTTTGTCTATATTACACAGTAGAATCTTACACAAGTAGTCAATTATGTTCTTATACGTACCCATAAGTAGATATATATATAATAACTATGCTTGTGAAGTCTTGCAAGAAACATACATATAAATGTTCATGCACAGCACATTTTAAACAGATGCATTTGAACATAATCTTTTGCAGATGTGGACATGTGTGATTGAATATCTCAAATATTTTATTTAAACACTATAAAACCACAAGCCTATTACTACAAAAAACCTCAATGGTGCAGGCATGAAACTGTTAACAAATGAACGATCTGTCATTTAACATCCCAGATTGAATATCATGAATGTGAAAGTAGCCAAACTGTCTTGACAAATAAAATCAATTACCTTAGCATGCAGATGACGATCAATGCGTGTTGGGAATTGAAACAAATTTGTGGAGCGCATCAGGAATTGCCTGAGCAAGATGCTCAGGAGGATAACTATTTGATTGTTTTGATCATCTGATGTAGAAGAGAGATTACAATCCGTCTTCACTGTGTTGCAAGTGACAAGAAAACGCCAAACACAGAATTTAATTTTTAACGATAATCCAAGTCAAACCCAGTTTTTTTAGAATAAATCTTTGAACATATGACACTAAACTAAAGCTGAATGATATCACAGTCATCTTGGCAAATACAATCATTATTGATATAACAATGCTTAATGAACGAAGGGGTATTATTTGTCTTACAGGCTTAGAAAAAATAATCGAATGATTCTCCCGATGATTGGAAAAAAATGCATCATAATACTTTCATGAAATTACTCAAAATAATCCCATATTGCTTAGTTACGATAGAAAGATGATTTTATGGTTAGAGTCTCATAGAAGAAGATCGCTGGTCTTTATAATTACAGCTTATACTGCCTTTTCCATAGCTCACTTGCTGGCAGGAATGTAACAATCTGACTGCCATTAACTCAAAGGATTTTGTCTGAAGGCGAGGTCGCGGAAGCTTCGTCTTTCTATGATCTGGCTATACGCAGAGTATTAGTAACGATTGATTGTTAGACATCACACGTATAAGCTTGCGATTTATTACGCTGCCCTCGTTTGGCCTGGCACACGGTTTCACCTCAGGCGTTGATGACATCACGCTATCATTGGAAAGCGATTAAAACTCGGAATTCCAATTACGAGTGCAGCTCTTTCCCTCTTCCCAGAATTCCCTCCTTTGAGATGTCTTACGTCAAACAGTGCCATGCCTACCAATGGTAGAGCTGAGCGCTAATCACTGATTCCTTCGAACTCTGCTTTTCCTTCACCGATACAATGCAAAGGTAGATGGACGTATTGATCGGTGGAGGAATCAATCTTGGATAATTCACCTGAGTCTAACAAGGGAAGTAAGGCTGAAGTGATCTCAGATCTTAATACACCCATCCTTTTGAGCATAAAGCTGAGAATACAGTGATTAAACGTCACTAACCGTCATGTTGGGATTTATAGATGGGATATTGTAATAAAACACCCCCCAATAAAACCATTAATCATACCTGGTATTGGTTTTATTGGAGACCCAATGTTTGGGCGGATGAATTTGTGGAAATAATCCGACCTGTGGGGTAATGTGAGCTAGTAAAGTTACTGCCTCTAAATAACAGAGGAGGAACACAATTTCCTCTGACTTTGAATCAAAGTTTCAGTATAAAGACTGGTTGTTAAATCCATAATCACAAACATAAAAGCTTCTTTAGAAACCAAGTATCGATAACAATTCTAAACAATTGTAAAAAGTAGAATTAAGATATTGTGTTATGAATATAGATCGAATCAATATAATAAAGAATTCAACATCTAAATAATAAAATTCATGATTTACTTATGAATATAAAATCACGTTTTTGTTGTTGTTATTATTATTACGTTAAAATCTCTCTAACTTCTACCATGATTCATTACAATCTTGTATAAAATGTTACTTTTTTAATTTGAAAATAATGCTCATAAAGTGTATGCCTATGTAAATAAATTGACACATTCACGTAAATTCAAATATCACATAGACATTGGAATACAAATGCCCTAGCAAATGCAAAATAAAAAATTATGTTAAAATTTTGTTATCTTCTCAAATTTGTATATAACGTACATTACATTTTGAATATAAAACAAATGCTCATGAAGTGTATGTCTTGGTGGATGAATTGACAAATCAAGTTAGATATTGAACATTGACACATAGTGAAATAATTTGTCAATGAACAACAGATATTTCCTCCGAGGTTTTTTTGTGACCTAAGAGACATCATCTTATGAAGCATTGGAGCACTTGTTAAGAAGACACACAACACAGATATAATGTCGGCCCCTATCCTGAAGCAACACTATTGTATCATCAAACACCAAAGTACCTGCTATGAAAAACACAATTAACTCAAAAGTAGTAGTGTGGAAAGTAGTGGCAGGAAGTTCAGACCTTGAAAGATACTAATTCCCTCAAGAATATCAATATATATTCCAGTGTTACAAATTGGGCAAAGTGAGAGCATCAAGCAGTTCATAGCGCCAATCTCTCCGAGGGACGAATATTGATCAGTTCCTGGATAATGATAGAGACTTCGCCTCTTCTCTGCTGGCATAATGACGCGTCTACGTCAGAGGCAGCAGCAGCGTCATGCTTCGTTAGTCTCGCCGCTACATACCACTATGCATGCAAGACTGGCAGAGGAAGAGATACCATGCCTAAGATGCTAGCAGAATGGTTTCAGCATTTGTTAACTTGTTGCCCCGTGCTTCCACATGCTACAAAGCTTTCCAGAGAGAATTTTTTTTATTCCTCAAACCCTGTTACATTAAAAACTTAGCAGCCAGGGAACTGCCAAGTCAAAGGAGACATCGGTTAATGTAATTCAAACAGGGTTATAAGGAGTTTTTTACAAATAAAAATCCAACACAACATTTTCAATTCTCACACCTTTCACACCAATACGAATATGGTTTATGTTTTGAATTCAAATTTGTTTTTCAATTGTTTGACAATAATTTTTATTTCATTTTCAAACCAATTAATACCATCTTGTTTCCCTATAAGGCATCATCTCTTTCTTGCTTTGCAAAGATCGTTTTGGGCATAGATGTCAATTACATTGTCAATCATCGTTAAGGCACTGTATATCCATTGTCTTGCACAAATCCTTTTGACCATGAGATGTCCGTCATTGTCATGTATCACTAGGACACTGTATTCACTGTATTACCTTTACTCAAATGTGGACGACACTGTCATCCCTTGGTCATTTTTTTGAACATGCGAGACACTAAAAGAATGGCAAGAATGCAGAAACTACTTAGTGTGCCAACAAGCACAGATGTTTTACTTCTTCTTGGCAAAATCCTGGCACCAATAATAGATTTTATATTTGAGAATGTATTTCACAGCTGATTTGTATGCAGAAATGTGCAGAAATGTAAAGAAAGGTCACCTTGAAACTTTGAGGTTACAAATACAAGTGGACATTTTATTCATTTCAAGAATATTTTTTTTCAAGAATATTTTCACAACTAACTTGTCATTCAAGTCAAACATTTTCTTTACATCTTAAATTTAATGACTCTTTCTATAAGAATAAGGTCTTTAAATTTTTTGAGGGAGAGCATAGACCCAGGAAATGAAGAAGAATTAATGAAACACATAATCAATTAACAACTTTGATTTTAGTATAAATAAAAGACATAATTTAATTATAGATTATTAACCTGAAATTCATCACAGAGTATTCAGGACTTAAAATACAATTAGCTAGAAGACAATTTTCACCTTTGTGAAAAAGATGTGATTCCTGTAAAATGACGATATACTATGGTTTCACACTAATAAAGTGCAACAAAGTTCAAACCTAATATCTTATTAAAAAGACATTTATCTGAAAGTTGAATTTTCGTTTCAAATGTCAACAGTTCCATTATTTTCCAAACCAATGCCCAAAATATCCATGATCTCAAAGACTACCATTTCCTGTGTCTAACAATGCAAGAGAATCACAGAGAATCAAGCATGATTCCAGTTGATGCCGATAATGACGACACTTGTTCCCCTACCTGTCAATCATCTTTCAGCTTGTCCAATCAGGAGGAAGCATGATCACTGTCTGGATTGTTCTAACGATGCTGATTCTTAGCCTCTGTCAACTCGTGTCAGAGACGATGAAGCTTTTGGTCACAAAATGTCCGTCAGCGATATTCTTTTTTTCCCAGACTTGATACCTTTAGCTATACTATTTGAGGTTAATGTAACGTTATGGGTTTCAGCTACTTTAAAAAATGAACTTTGCAACTATGAGTTATAGAGAATCTTACTTTTGTAAAGTTCAGCTGTAGAAAAGAAATTGTCTTGGATTATATTTAAGTTACTAAAAATTTAGATGATATGTTAATTGTTAAAAGATAAGCGAAAATGTATAGAAAATTATAACAAATACTGTCAGTGTAAATGTGTTTTCAATGAATCAACAAATACATGAGAATAAAAGTATAAAATTCACAATTGACCATCAATATCATTGTAAAACTTGAATAATTTCAATGCTTATATGTAGAGCAAAAGCAAAATATTGAATAAAATAAAAACACATCCTTTGGTACAAGTCTTTTAAGGGCATTCAAAAGTGATATACACAAAGAAGACAAGATTTACTGGTTAAAACTCCTTTATTGTGAAATTCACGACAGATTCAGGGTATATGTCTACTCCCTTATCAGATTGGATGTAGGGTATGTGACCTCCTTTACCAATTGTGTTGCAAATTTCCGGCTGGGGATAACAAAAATTATTCTAGTCCTACCAGGTTCCACTTTAACAAGCGATTTGGCACAAATTAAGATAATTAAGTCTGTTGATTCTTAAGGCACAATCACATACACTCATTATTTAGTTTAGTCTGGGGTCCTGTATAAATCAGATTGCAACAAAAAGCTGTGATACGTACATATTTACAGACAGAATGACATATCAATTTAGTGACACACAATTCAAAACTATGAAAAGCAATTTTGGACAATTCACATTTTAAAACAAATGACATCCAAAAGGAGACACTCGATATGTAGTGCAATTACTACTCATAAATATCAGTTCTCATTGTTGTTTCCATTCTTCTTCAGATAAACTATAAGCACTTGAACTCTTACAAATCAAATTAATTAGAAAATGTTCTTGTACCGGTGATGCCTTGCCAAGTTCAAACAATTGTCATTAAAAACTAAGTTTCTAGGAAAGAAATAATTGATTTATGTAAATGTAACACTAGCAGACTGACATTCAACAAACAAAATAATTCAATTGGTTACATCTTGTTACATGGGGAGTAACAAATGAGACAGAATTTAGACATCATCTTGAACGAAAGAAAAACAATCGAATACAGCACAAACACAATCATTTTCCTTGCATTTGTCGGTGCAAGCACCATCTTCTCTTAATAGATTGGCTTTCAAAAGAAAAAATTTCAATTAAGACACGAAATGAAATCCTGAAATCCTGATTTATTGAGGTTGTGCACTAGTGGTAAATACATTATATCTTTCAATGGGCTGTTGGTTTACAAACTTGATGTGTCAAATATTTTCATAGATCCTCACTTTTCTTTCAAAAATCAATTCAATCCTCCCAAGGCGACTGCTCCTAGCAATCAAAATTCTGCGGAACTTGACACGGGTTCTGGCAGATCTAGGTTTTATCAGGTCATGATTCACTTCACACAAGAATTTACCCATGATGTTCAACCTATAAATTGGGGGGAGCCATGGAAGAAAATGATGTAAACCTTATAGAAAATTTTTAATTCATAATTTGCAGAATTGAAAAATTATGTTACTTAAAGACGCTGTATTTTAAATTGGTATTGGAAAAGAAACAAAACCAATTAAATCACAAAATTTTCGAAAAGCTTAACTGCATGTTTTCTATACGTTCTTTGCCAATCTAAACACTGATAATATGAAAGAACTACATTTAATGTCTTTTAAAAAATGATAACATTCATAGTGGAGAAAATGAATGTCCAAAAACCTTATTTACATATTCTATGAATTAAGAGCCAACCATTCTGAATGGCCAATGTACAGGATCCACAACGGGCAAACAGAGAAGTCCTTCACTGATAATGGCAAAGAGAAAGGCTATTTTTAAATAAACGACATTAAGATTATAAACAATACAAACGTAACATTTACATATTTGGCCCTGGACGTTGACTCAATGGTCAGCTGTTGTGGTCAGTACTTGACTGAAGGATATGGGTTTGATCCAGCCATGTCACTTGACCACAAAAAGTACAAGAGTTTGTTCTGTTCACAATTTGGTGATCTCAAATAAAGCAATGTTAGATGAATATTTCTCCAGATGAGTATTAAGCAAGAGAAAGAGATACTTATCAAATTGTAAAACTTGAATTGAGTTCTCTGAATGTACAATATTAAGTGTACACACTGAATTATACATAAACATTTTCAGGTTTAAAGTTATATTGCTGCTTATATGTTCAAGCACCTGAAAATATATTTACATTCTCAAGCTACAAATGCTAAGTAAACTGCAAGTCATCCTTCAAACTTTCTGTACCTCTTAAAAATGAGAATTCCATCAGGTTAACACAGCAAGAGTGGAAGTCTAAGAGACAGAGAGTTGAACAACATCTCCCAGTCGCCAGAATAATTATTTCTCTTTAAATCACATTTCATAATAGCTTTATCTTCAGAAAAGATGTCTTTTAAGTAATTCCTGTACAAATTGTTCTTAATTCATTAAGTTGCATTTACAATTTTTTATTGAATATAATTTTCTACATATTTTGAAGGAAATAATTATTCATATTTTTAATTCTTACTCTCAACCTGAAAATGTTTATTTTCTCAAATTTAGATTGTACTTTCCAACAAAAGAATTTATCATATGGTTTTGGTATTACCAAGTTCTCCATATTGTCTGCAGTATAAAACTGTTCAACAAACAGAAAGGTCAGGTTACAAAGCTAGTTTAATCCAGTGCGGTGCCATTCATGGTTCACAAGTTTCAGCCGACTTCCAGGTTTTACTTCAATGTTTGACGATGATGTAGCATGCATCTTATCTACCATAACTATCATCTCTATATCAAATAATAAAAAATAAGAATTGTGTTTTAACTCCAAATCTATTCCTCATAACAAGCACATCAAAGAGTCTCCAAGAGTACATCCAACATTTGAGCTTTTTTCAGAACAATGAGAAAGTCTACACCCAACATACGCTGTAGTAATTTTCACACAAATGCAGAGTAAGTTTTGCCGCTTTTCCGGCTTGATAGGTTTCTGTTTTCGTCACACAATTTGCCTACCTGGATGAAGATTACAGGGGCCGTTCTCGTTACTTCACACAGGCGACTGATAGCAAGAGGCAACAACGTAACTACGTAACCAGAACAAGACTCTACGAGTCTGCAATGGTAACTACTAGCATATTTCAGCGCCCAATTTTACACCCATTATTTTGCAAATTGGTTTTCTGTCAGCTACATCAACAGCGCTGTTATTGTGCCATAAGAGTACTTGGTTGGAAATTTTCAGGATTTGTTTGTTATCGTGTTACCTGCAAGTATTCAATTTTGTATCAACATTTTTTTTATCATTAGGTTATATATTTGTGTGGTGATGATTACCATATGTGGCCAAGACACTCATAATAATCTGTAAGTAGAAAATGCCTTGTGATTATTTTACAAGAATCTGAAAAATATTTTGCTGACAATAACTTCAACTATTTCAATATTGAGAAATATTATCATCTTGCTCATCCAGGATGAGAAATATTATCATCAAGTTCAACAATTCTGTTTGGGTAATATCAATATTCTATTTGCAACTTCACCATTGAGTATTTATAAATATAGCTATCACATTATCATCTAGTTTCCAAATTCAATATTTAGTAATATTAGTAACCTTTTACCAACTCTAACAATTTCATAATTGTGTAACATTAGTATTCTGTTTGCAAATTCAACAATTCCATTATTGAGTAATTCCAGTATTCAGTATTCCAGTTGCTAGACCAACAATTTACCAGTTATCAGTTTATGGAGGAGTGTCTGTGGTCGATTCTCAGATGTATGGTGTACAGGAAGTTGCCTATTGATTTCCTAACTCATTTCCTAAATTTACATTATCAGATTTACACTATTATTGCTTCCAAGAATATTTCTGATGGCGTTGCTGCATGTACTTTTTCACATTATTGATTATTTTGGAATATTTTTTTTACAGTTTTCTTATCAGCTGATTCCTATGAAATGAAAACTGAATCACAAACGATAAAAAACTTATAGAAATAAATGCCAGATTGAAGCTTTTTGCGGCTTAATAATACCCGTTTTCATATTCAGTGCTGGCAAAGTTGCCTGCATTATGATGTGAATTTGAATCCTTTTGCGTGTATGTCCAAAACAATTACAATAATTGGCATTATAATATATATATACAATGACAATATAATGGTATGACAGATATATAGCTTGATATGTATCTGTTGCTTATTTATTTAACTGATTATTGATTTGGACAATTAACTTGACTTTTTTTATTTCATAACGAAGTTATAAATTTCGAGATCAGTTTGAAAAAAAAAATTTAAATGTAATATTGACTTATATAAAGGTTCATGTTTTCAAATTTTACCATAAACTAATAATTTCTAAAAATGTATCGCAGAAACATATCACAAAATGATTAATAAAAATCCTTGACAAATCACAACTTCATTTTATGTACATATCAAATCACTTCTGATTAAGTACCATCTTCTAATTAAGTACCATCTTCTAAGTACATGTACCATCAAACATGAGCTGAGCTGGCTTTTCTTATCATTCTATCTTTGAAGCATCAAAGACACTTAGTACAAAAGTTGACCGTTGACAAATCAATTCTTAATTTCACTGAAGAAATGACAAATGACATTAAGAAGATTGTATTTCAGTGGGTGGGATGTTCTATAATAGATGGCCTCCACCCTTTCATGTGTTCAACAAACACTGCCTTATCTAGCCATGCTTTTAGCTATAGAATTGACATCAGTAATTATATCAGCCACCAGTTTACAGTGGCTTGACTTGACAGAGATCAAAGAGACAATAATTATCTTCCAGGAGCAATTTTGGTAAGTGTAGTGACCTTTTAAACAAAGGCAAGCCACTTGTTTACACGGCGGTGACAGTACAAGAAAGAATAAAGAAGTGAAATTGTATTACAAAATTTTTAGGAAGTGTTTTTGTTAGTGTGGTATCTTTCTTTACATATAACAATGCCAAGCAATGCACTGTACAACTATGTATCCAATATCCAAAGTCATTAGTCTGAAAGGTATTGGTTTACAGAAGAAAGTCAAGGTATAAGAATGTCACAGAGATATTTATATCTCCCAAGGCTATTTTCAAAGATATCGGGATATCATTGTGTGACCACAATAATCTATATAAATGCAAGGAGAAAACCTGCAAAACCATCATGAGTATGCAAAGAAGAAAAGCCTAACATTATCAGCTTTCTAAATATTATTAAATATTTATTTCTTCAAACTTTTCCCAATAACATAAATTAAATCCAAATGTATTATCTTAAGAAGGTCAAATCATCACATTACCCAACCAAATGATCCGTAGTCGTAGAGAAATAACCAAGCATTATGCATGCAAGAAAAAATCTCTTTCAAGGTAGGAAATGGAGTTGCATAGCTAAGGCGATCACTCTCGTTTTCAAACTGCTTCTTTTGATTAAAAAACATTGTCCTGCAGTTGGAAACATTCATTTTCGATTTTGGGAGATCAATTTATTTATCAAGAAAAACATGCTACTGCCCCTTCAACGAACCAGGTATGAAATTGCAATGAATTCCTGAACGGTATTAAACCCAAGTCTAACATACTCTTTGTAAAGACCTCCTCCAGTCTCTGATAAATTAATTCTTTTGTTTGATTCAAATTTAGGATTCCTTTTCAAAAGTTTAACGTTTTTAAAGTAATTTCAGGTTAAAATATTATGAACAAGAGCTTAAAGGTTAGGCAAGTTGAGTGAGACAAGTTGAGTTAGCGGGTTGAGTGAGATAAATTGAGTGAGACAAGTTGAGTGAGACAAGTTGAGTGAGACAAGTTGAGTTAGACAAGTTGAGTGAGACAAGTTGAGTGAGACAAGTTGAGTGAGACAAGTTGAGTGAGACAAGTTGAGGGAGACAAGTTGAATGAGACAAGTTGAGTGAGATAAATTGAGTGAGACAAGTTGAGGGAGACAAGTTGAGTGAGACAAGTTGAGTGAGACAAGTTGAGTGAGACAAGTTGAGTGAGACAAGTTGAGTGAGATAAATTGAGTGAGACAAGTTGATTAGACAAGTTGAGTGAGACAAGTTGAGTGAGACAAGTTGATTAGACAAGTTGAGTGAGAAAGGTTGAGTGAGACAAGTTGAATGAGACAAGTTTTGTAATATCTCTACAAAAAATCGGGATATTGAGTTGGATTCTATACTCTAAAACCTTTTAATTCATTTAGACTGACAACATTATACCCAGTGCACAGTTCCACATTAAATATAGTCAAACCAGTTCATCTGAGAGTTGATATATATATTTTCCCCACTCCGATGGAAAGACAGAAAATCTAATTAAGAATACCTACAAAGAAAGAATAACTGCAAGAAAATAAGCCTGCTGAGTATAGGAACGTCATTCTGGACTTACATGGATTCAAATTTTTCATAATTTAATTTGGTTTTCTTATATGCTTACAGCCATAACCTTAAAGAAAGTTTTTATGTTGGAAATTGTCTGAGATGGTAAGTTAGAGTCTGAGTCTAGAGCAATGAATCCTGTAAATATTCTTATAATTTTCTTTCTAAATGTCATGTATCATCTCAGTTTAATGCTAAATACATTATTGAACATTATCAACATCAAGCTTTAAATACATTAATGTAATCACTTTTTTGCCAAATTTGTCTTACATTATCTTAATACAAGTTCAAATTATTTCATGATCGAAAATATCTTCCAGGATATTAAAAGATATAAGTTGAACTATCAAATTATTGAATGCTACTCATAATATGACACACATTTCATGATTCTAATCTCATTTATTAAAGAAACAATATTTAATATATTACTTTGAATATGATCAGTTTTTTATCTGTCATGAAAGGATATGCATGCTTTGAATCTATTCAATATCAATGCAACTTTTGATAACCTATGTCAATTAGAAATATAATTTCTAGAATAAAAACAGTTGTGACTCCTTTATTAACTTCTCAGTATGTTTCTATAAGAAAATGTCCTCAGCAATTTTGTGATATCAACATGTTACCTATACATTGCTGCTCTAATCATCAATAAAGACATACCATCATCCCCTTGGAAAACAATATGATACTTACACTATCTTTCAAAACGTAACATATTTTCCATATCACACCTTAATGTTATAGCCACTCTTGATTATAAGCAACAATGTATTACAAATCAGAACACTGTTATGAAAATATTACAAAATAGGTTTTAAAATTGTTCTCATGTTCAAATGGCTTTAAATATTCCATTACACAGTATGTAAATCATAATAAAAATGTGTAGCTTAAAGAGAAACATATTGTTACTAAATGATCCCTCGATAATTACCAAGCAACTAAAACATGCTTCTGCCAGTCGTTAAGAGGTTCCCATGCATAGTTCAGAACCTATTCCATCACAAAAAGCATCTTGTTTCAAAATATTAAAAATCTTCACATCAATTTTTATGAATATAATTCAAACCATCTCCAACACACTGTATCATTCAGCACGCTAGAAAAGCTACACGATCTCCATCTTACAAACATAATCCAGAACATATGGAGGCTTTGGTTCAAACTAATGAAGAGGAACAAGAACATCGTTTTAGTTTAGATTTGGCGGGTCATCATTCTCCGCACAGTAAACGTAACAAGCTTTTCTGCCTTGCCATCAACCTGATGGGCATCCTAATATCACTTTAGAGCTGAAAGAAAACCTAGAATTATGGATAGTCAACTTCTTTATTGAAACTAATGGAACATTTCAGTGTAGGATACCAACACCGTTTTCAAGCAAGTGATGATAAAAAGTTGACTATCCATAAAACTAGTAATTTGTTCACTTCTACAATTTCTAAAACACCTGGCAAGAAATCAGCATAGTGCATCAAACTGAAAACTTAAACTCTGTAAAACCTGATTGTTTTACACACTAATAATGTAAATACATGATAAAATGATATTAAGTAATGAATGCAACATTTCAATGTAGGATCTTGAAACCATTTAAAAGTAAGTGATGATAAAGAATACGACTTTCTAGTATCTGATAAAATTCTTTCTTTCAATTCTACAACTTCGTAAATACTTATTGAAGAAACTTGTCCAGGGCACCATAGACTGTAAAACCACATTGTTTGACACAATAACGTTCAGATTCATGATAGAATGTTATGAGGTAATATAATTGCCATCTTGTTGTACAATATGCAAAGATGATGAGATAAAGAATTTTATAGCCTGGTTATCAAAAATATAAGGAACTGTTATCACCTCTAAGGTGAAACAAATGTAGTGACATATTTTCCATATGTGTACCTTTTTACATATCACTTTTTTACAGCAACAAATGTTTTGGCATGACTTTCCATTTTTCTTTCACTTGTGATGTAACTGAAATTGGCATAAAAAAAACTACGCCATTTTCAAGCTATTTTTATGCCAACCAAACAGGAAAAATACATAATGATAAAGAAAATTTGATGCATTTGTGTATGACCCTCACTCGGGCAATAAAAAATGTCACACTTGTCTTGTTTAAGTCATACACACACACTGCTCTGGGTAATAAACTGCTCTATACGAGATCTGGCAAATTCATAATTGATGAGATACATTAATAGATGAGTGTTGGGTACTTCTGAATTCAGAACTTGTTATAAGGGGAATTATCCAGAATTATAGACACTGCCTTAAAGGCAATGTGGCACATATTTAAAGGGAATAAAAGAATGTCATGAAAGAGAAATTAAATGTTACACGTGTTGCAAGACTTTCCCTTGAATACTGGGAATCTCACCCAAGTTCATTAAAGTAAGAAATATCCAAGGCTTAATTGCCAATGATATTTTTACTTTAATCAACAATTGCTCATATATTTGATATCAGAAGACACATGGGTCAGATTTTTACTATAAAAATGTTTCTCTCTCAGCCTAAAACTGCCATAAGGCAACTTGAATATTGAGGTCATACCATTTATGACATCATTGCATTGTGACGTTATCAACATTGTGACATCTTAGCAGTTGTTCTCAGTGTTCATAGTGATGCCAAAGCATTGTGATGATTTGATTTTGCAATCTACAATGTAGACATTGCTATTAAAAATAGTTCTCGATGGTAAAAAATAATTTACCCTCTAAAGATAATCTATTTTGTATTGGATTGATTGGAGAAAATTCAACAAATAAGATTTGCAAAAAATGTGTTATAATGCCAGGTACTAAGAATATAACAGCAATACTTGGTAAGGTTCTAGCATTAAAATAACCATGCCAAATTAGTTTCTGAAGTTACCACTGAAAGAAACAAATCATACGCATGGTCTCAATAAATCAAATGGTGGTTAATTCCATGAAATGCTCAATTAAATCAGGTGAAATGCAAGTTCAAAATGAATAAATCATAATTTTCATAAGTATTTTTTAGATATGTAAAGAAATGTTGTGTATGTGAATCTCTATACACAGGGTTTACTGTAATGAATTATTATCTACAGGCTCTACAAAAAGTTTGACATGACCGATAACACAGGCATTGAAATATTACACTTACAGGTACAAAAAGATAGCAGTACATGCTTTATGTTTATACATGTTATCAAGCTATCTTCTGTTGGTAAATATATCCAAAACGTTTTAGCCAAAATCTACAAAATCTGTAGGGTGACACTTTATCCAGGTTAAAGAAGACTGGTGGGGTCTTTGACTTGGCAACTTTAATATCTGGACCTCTGCATGAACCTGATCTATGAGTAACACATTACTTAAAAATCTCTTGACCTCAAAATTAGTCTGACCTCATGCATTCAAGACCTCAAGTATCTGGAACACTTGATTACCCACATTCTGGACTATCTGGAACTCTTGATTACCCACATTCTGGACTATCTGGAACTCTTGATTACCCACATTCTGGACTATCTAGACCTCTTGATTACTCACATTCTGGACTATCTAGAACTCTTGATTACCCACATTCTGGACTATCTAGACCTCTTAATTACTCACATTCTCAAGTATCTGGAACTCTTGATTACCCACATTCTGGACTATCTAGACCTCTTATTTACTCACATTCTCAAGTGTCTGTATTACCCACATTCCAAAGTATCAAGACCTCTTCATTACCCATATTCTTAAGTATCTAGACCTCTTAATTACCCACATTCTCAAACATCTAGACCTCTTAATTACCAACATTTTCAAAAATAGTTTGGGAAAAAACAAGCTCTAGGCCACTTAAATATATACATTTGAATCATTTGGACCTAAGGATTAACAGACCTCTTAAATATCTGAACCCAGGCGTATCCAGACCTCCTCATAATATGAAATAAGGAATAAATTACTAAGACCTTTAGATTATCAAAACCCTTGGATTACCTATAGACCTCTGAATACAATCTTCAAGAGATATATCTTACCTTTCTTGTAACCGTAACCAGGAATGTAAATACCAAAATCAATTCTAATTATTTTGCGCAAATGAAAAAATACTTATAAGGAGAGATCACCTTGAACCTAAATTTACACATGATAAACATTTCATCTTGGTACTGCATCACTTTCCCATATTACCTCAAATAAGAAAATCAAAATGAGAACAATCTTGACCATAATTAACATTTCATCCTGCTAATAAGTTAAAAACATACCATTTTTCAATGAGAGTCGGTACTTGTAACAGCAAAACAATTTACCTGAGAATGATAACAGAGCACTTTAGCAGACAAAATATTATTCAAGAGACTCAAGACTTGAGTTTCGAATGCCAAGAAATGTTTTGACAGTGCAGCGATGAAGAACTACATAAACATCACAAGAGAGCATCTCCGATACCAACGCAATGCTATTCAAGATGGAAAAACAATTAACAGAAGAAACTTGCTTATCCTTGTAGGAATATGAAATTATTGATGTTTTGCCTTGGAATAATTCTGTATAGAAGAAGAGTAGTTTTTTGTAGAGAGAACTGTGTCAAAGTACTGTTTAAATTTTTTAATACTTTAATAAGATCTACATCATTGCAATAATTAAACAGTGAAGCGATTGCAAAAGATTGGAGATGACGTCCATGAAGATTATTGGAAAATGGCAAAAATGATATGATATAAATTAATAAGAATTGAACAGATAAGTAAGAGAAAAATATAAGTTTAAATGATAAGATTTCTAAAATGAATACCACTTTTTTTAGAAAATATTATAGATTATTGAACAAATAGGTAAGGAAATAAAATTATTATCCAAAACATTAAGTTTGTATGCATAATGTCAGATATTTAAACACGTCAGATCTAAAGAATCAATTGCACAACTTGTAAAAAAAATAACATAAACTTCTTGATCTATATAGCTTTATTATAATATATTAAAACATCAAGGGGAATGTTCATACAACCAGAAATCATAAGAGTATATAAGTATAACAGTTATATCCATCCTACTAATAATGGCGCAAATGATTGAATTTATCCGATGAGAAAGATTCTTAATAAACACAGAGGAAAACTGCTCCTCTATATACAGGAGACAAGACTGACAGCTCCATTCATTAGTGAGAGCGGGACATAGATGAAGTATCTTACAATATCAATACATCATAAGCTATACTCTCAAATAGCGCCGACCTGAAGTGCGTCATGTGAAACTCGTGTGACGACAGTACTCAATAGGATCAGACCTATGGACTATACAGTTCAGCATAAGACTGAACACACTCTCTGTCTTTATCAACATAGCAGCGGTGCCTCGTATTGCAAACTGCTTCAGATTTCTACCCTATTGTTTGGTTTTCTATAGGCTGTCATCACAAATTGATCAAACATCCTCAGCCTGTACCACCAACCTCGACTCAAAGAAATTGAATTATCTTGCAATAATATCCTATCTGTGTGCAGTATTTACTTGCAAAGAATATTCAGAAGTAATTTGAACTCCAGCATTGTACTTCTATATCCAAATTTGGAAGATTATTTTCGTTTTTGTATCATATTTTCGAAGACTTATATTTCCAAATTTGGAAAAATATTTTAATTTTCTATTTGGATATTTTTTATGAACTAGAGTCATTTTCCCCAAATATATTTGAATCTAATAATACTAACATTTCTAGAGAATTATGTCAACAGTTTCAAAATCTATTTTGAAAACAAAAAGTTAACTTGCATCTCAGATTTGAAGATAAAAAATCATGTACAACAATTGTTTTGCTAAGAGTTGAATTTCAATATTTCAATATCAAGACAATAATTCTTAATAACAGTTAACAGATAAGCCAATCTTCAACTGAAGGCAAATTCTGTATTTCTCCTTTGTATTTTCATTCATTGTAAAATTCAGTAGTTAAATTGAAATTGGTTTCTAAGGAGACTGTCAAAATTGTTTTGTTTGAAAATGACACATGCCTTGTACACAGGTTTTGTCGTCAGGATATTGTGAACCAATTTTGACACAATTTCCGCCAATAATTATATATATATATATATCTGATATGCGCATAGACAATTACCTGGTAGAAAAGAAAAGTTTGACCCTTAACTTCTTTTGAGTAGTATATTATAGTGAAGTCATCCATTGATTACTTTATTAGATACATTCCTAGGCAATAAGATCAGATAGCCAAGGTGTCTTTTACAACTGGTCAAACCTGGATAGTAATTTCAAACACTATGACGCTATTCCTGTTAATAGGCCACCCAGAATGATTTCATACTTTGCAATTCAATAGTTTAAGACAGAGTAGCAAACTTATCTTTTACAAGTGGTTTATCTCACGGAACAAAATTTCCCAATAATATGCTATTCCTGTAAACAGACCACCCAGAATGATTTGTTACAAGCAGACTAAGTGTAAGTACATCAGACCAAGTATCAAATAGATTCAAATTCTATAAGACGAGATGAATCAATTTTACTGATACAGATACTCCAATATAGAACCAGAGATGCGGACAAAATGAGACATGACATTTAGCCAGATGATACCTTCTTCAACCACACGTGGTATACTCAGACACAAATTTCTGCAAGATCAAGTTATTTTTCAAATGAGTTGCTTTCCGACTGTATAGTAATGAAACGTTGACCATCATACTGTCTATTTCTTTCGACTGGATGAACAAACAGACGAATGACTTATGCACCGAGGCTTCAAGATCGATCCGAGGAGAGTCTTATACATACGTCTATAACATGAAACATGGACAGCAGGAGCTCAGCTTTCTACCAGGCTGGTCATAATACTCATATAGTCTGCTTGGATTCACATACAGTATGGTCAAATAAATGAATTTGGCGTAAGAAATCTTGCAGAAATAGATCCTATTTGGTGACAATATACCAAATTGTGGACTTAGATATTGTCAAGAAAATGATAAAAAAAATTATTTATTGGTGATGTGAAAATTGAAAGAAATTGTTAAGAAATGCTGGAAAAGTTATTACAGAGTTATTGAAATGACAAATTCAATGGAATTTTTTTCTTATCAAAATAATTAAGGATGAAAATGCACTGCCCTTTAACAGACTCTAGAATTCAAAATAGTAATCATAGTTGTATCTATATATTCTGTGTTAAAATTTCCAAATATTACTACTTTTTTACCCCCAAAATCATCATACTGGCTTAGTAATCAGCACAAATCATTTAAGTATTAATGACTTCAATCAATGGGTTTAATCAGATTTAAGCAGGTGGTAAAACGGTTAAACATATATATATATGTACCTAATCACTGCATTAAATAACTAATTAAGTCACAAAGGTACAATGAAATCAAGAAGGAGCAATTATAACCTTAAACACCAAAGAAATTAATTAACCAAGTATATGGCGCTGAACTTATTAACACAAAACTAGCTGTTTTGTAAGTCATGTCAGAACTGAGAGATGAGGAACAAAATGTGTCTGTTAAAAAAAACCCCGCTTGCATCTGGAAACATCCGGATCTTCCCACATAAACACATTTAACCGCTACTTTATTGTTTTTCAAACAGAAACAGTATACAACACACATGCACAAGCACTCACACTTCTACAAGGGAGACATGCATTGCCTCCTATATTCATTAAGGGTTTAGCTGGGGACATAAGGAATTTGAAATCATCTCCAGAGCATTTGGAAAGTTGTTGGGCTTTTATCAAAATCATTTGATCGTTAAACACACAAATTCCAGTTAAATGATCAATCTTGCAGGTTTCCCTGAATCTAACAGAATCAAAAAAACATCTGGTTCGTGGATGTTTCTATGAGGATCTGTTGAACAGAAGACTTGTCAAACTGTTGAAGGGCATCGCGTCCTCTATCATTACACAAGTAGTCAAGATGGCAGAGGGGGTTGGATGTTTGATATTGATAACATTTGTCTCCATTTAACAGATTAAAATTAACCTATTAGTCCCAGAAACAACTTCTGAATTACATTTCTCTGACCAGTGACAATGCCATCACAGATTATTGCATTTGTTAACAAGTTGTTACTGCTGCAAGTGTAAAGCACAGTTTCAGCAGGTGGATCGAGTTTTTACCTGTTTCAGCAGATGGAGTTTTTACCTGTTTGAGCTGGTGCTGTTTTTACCTGTTTGAGCAGGTGCAGTTTTTACCTGTTTGAGCAGGTGCTGTTTTTACCTGTTTGAGCAGGTGCTGTTTTTACCTGTTTGAGCAGGTGAAAGTTTAATCTGTTTGAGCTGGTGCTGTTTTTACCTGTTTGAGCAGGTGCTGTTTTTACCTGTTTGAGCAGGTGCAGTTTTTACCTGTTTGAGCAGGTGAAAGTTTAATCTGTTTGAGCTGGTGCTGTTTTTACCTGTTTGAGCAGGTGCTGTTTTTACCTGTTTCCTCAGTTGCGGTTTTTACCTTGTGACCTCCCTGGTGTTGCTTCTAAACTGTTTGAAAATTCAAAGTATTTTCAAGTCTAAAAAGTGCATTAGGAAGTGGAAACATATAAGAAAAGCAATATTTCCAGTTAATAAAAACAAAAGCGTCAGAGTATAACTTACTCATAAATGTGCCTCACAATCTACTCAGACACATCCATTCCATTCACAACGACAAAAAGAATCTAAAAAGCAAGAGTCACATATCTTTTATACTTGTTTTCTGTTATGAATTGTTAAGGTAAGTTTTTTCTAGAGAACTGTGATTGAATCAAAGGACTCTGGAATAGAACAATTATAGAATATTACACATTTTACATCATTGCACTATTTCAACATTTATTTGTTCATTTTCTTATTAAATCTATATTTTCTCTCCCTTTATTTGTTTATCAAGCACTTATAAGTGATAGAAGTTTTGGCATCACTAGCTTGAAACTCAAGTACAAGTTTTCTCCTCATCTTGTTTTGAGTAATGAAACTTCCTTCCACGATGCATGTTCCTGCCACTTCTAATGTTCTGCA
The DNA here is from genome assembly GCA_921293015.1 of Phorcus lineatus. Taxonomy (NCBI): domain Eukaryota; kingdom Metazoa; phylum Mollusca; class Gastropoda; order Trochida; family Trochidae; genus Phorcus; species Phorcus lineatus. The sequence continues at coordinate 9,786,750 of OV121083.1, forward strand.
GCTTCAGCTATTAGTCAACCAGACACACGAGTGCCAAAGAAACTTACAGTACGGTGGCAGATCCAGCAATTTTGAAAGAGGGATTCACCTATAAAAAAGGGGGTTCCAACCTTGGGGGAGGGAGGAAGGATGTGTCACCCAGAGATAGGGTGTGTCACCCATTTTATGATGGATCTTTAAAGACCCCTGCTGAACTCCCTGTTCCTTCCCCATCCCACAATCCATCACTTCAAAAGAATTTGCATGCCAAAGAAACATTCAGTAAAGTTTTGGTCCAAAAGAGACATATACTGTAGAGTATAGAAGGTTTGCAGAGGTGGTTATAGCAGAAAGGTACCTACCAGTATATTCGGGTCAACTAAAATGGTCTGGACACAGGTATAATTAAATTCTTGGTCAGTAGATGGTGTGTGATTCAATATGAAGATGATGATATATATAAGCTGATGTGTTATACACTAACACATATTATTCTCAGATGCAGCTATTAGAAAATTCAATGAAGAAAATGATATTGTCAATATAATATAACCATTATTCCAAATTAATGAATTGTTGCTTTCAAAAGAAAAGGATTATTCAATCTCAAAATAATTCCTGTACAAATATGTGGTCAAATGAAGCTCACATAATCCAAATTGTTTTCAGCTCTTTGTATTTTACTTCAAGAAAGCATTTGTCTGATAAATGATATCCACAGTTCAACAAGACAAGACAAAAATAACGTTTAAACGGAAAACACTGAAATGCAATAAATGGCAGCTGGGTCTCTGGGGAATGTGATTGTCGCGGTATTGGCCAAGCTTAACTTTAATGATTCCAAACTGCCAGCCTCAACAGATCAGAGGTAGAACAAATTTACTCTGGAGACTCTAGAGCCATCAAACCATCGTCAGGAATAAAGTCATCAACTTGCTGTGAACGATGAGCAATAAAGCTAAAATGTCAATCAGCAATAATGATAAATGGGAAAACCAAAATATCAAAAGAACTTAGGACATATTTGGATTTCCTCACATTACATTGTTAACTATTTCCATGTAAGTCAACATTCATGTGAATTTACAATTGCCACTCAAAAAGTTGAAACCATTCTAGAAGTAGTTGAGATGATGAAATATAAATAAACAAGATTTTATTGATACCAACTTCTTTATCTATCCTACAGTATACATCCTTGTACAGATTTTTGCATTTGCCTTAAACAACTTGATATTAAGATCATTAAACAGCTTTTCTAATCTAGAATGGAATAGGGAGAATTATCTATGCTTCTTTATTTTGGATATAAAAATTACTAGTATTTAATTACCCTAAAACTGAAAAAAACAATATGGCTAGAGCTCCTTTTTAGATATCGTAACATGAAGGAAAGATTTTTTTAAAGTGAAGCCACGTAAATTACATCGAAGTTTCAGTTGCTAGAATATTTAACCATTGCTAGTTTTAGAACACTTGCAGCCCACGAGATCAGAGGTAGAACAAATTTACTCTCCAGACCACCTCGTCATCAGACTAACCTTAGGAATAAAGCCATCAGCACGCTGTGAAGATGGGAAATAAAGCTTAAATGTCAGATGGCAGTAACATTGAATGGGAAACTCGAAGCATCAAAAAAGAGAATGAATAATGTTTAGATTTAATTCTGATAGAGTTCCCTATTGTTTTTACTGACAATATCTTATAGAAAATAGAAACTTTAAACTCCGTATCCTTTGTACAAAACTTTTATATACAATTTAAAATGATCACAACTTGTAAATTAAACACTGGGTATAATCAAGGATTGGCCATCCTCAAGAGTCAGACTTGGTAAATCAAGAAATATACCATTCTGTGGAAAAAATTCCTTTAAAATAATAAACTTCATAAAAGAAAGTAAGCTTAAGTTCATTAACAGAAACACCTCCTCTGGTATTCAAATTGCTGAGTGATATATATCAGATATTTTCTATCAACAATCCAAACATACGATGGCTTTCCAAAGATGAATCACTTCATCTTTTTTCATGAGAGTATAATCTACAAGGTTGATTCAAAGGAATGACTGTGATTCTTATGGTACTGATTTTCACGCCATCGTTGTTTTCGTCAATATCAATCCGTTGAATACTACGATTTCAGATTTATAGCTGTTTGAAGATATATGCAGATTTTGATTATATCAGACAACAATCTTAAAAAATTCGCCAGAAGTTTTATAAAAGTTTCCTTGAAGTTTGTTCAGAGACATCTCCTATGTAATGTGTTTGGAAAAGAAGCCAATTTTGAGTCAGTCTTCCTTTTGACCAATATCATTCACCAGAATGTTAAGATTTCAGATTAACATCTTTTTGAAGGTATGCAAAGCTTAGTTCATCTGTGTCTAACAAGACTTAATCACACATCTTATGATTTGTTCAATCAACCATATTTAAAGAATTAATTCACAGAAGTATAGCTAGTATAGATTGAGTTGTCATTGAAGATAGGAGCATCTTCAGCATATTTGGACAAAGTAGCTAATATGGATTGGCCTAGCTATTCTTCATTAGATTCTTCAGTAACATATCATTGTGAAGTTTATATTTTTTGCCTTAAAGTACAGATTGTCACTAAAAGTTTAATGTATATCATGCTAATTTGTATATATGTATATTTTTGTATATTTTGTATTGACATATGTTCATTGGGCCAGTGGCCTAGCTCCAAACTTCACTAAAAAACATTACTTACTAAAAAACATTTCATTGGGAGACTCGTTTACAGGAATCACTCATCACAAAATGTATCAGTCAGGACAGGATACTATCATGAATTAAGCTATTTCAGAATATAAAGCAAATTGCGTAAAGGTTCCTAGATATGCTGCCGGTTACAGGTAAATTACACTAAGGCAATCTTTCAGGGGGTTCAAAGACTCTCTTTACTAAGCTCTCTCCTACTGTGGTGAGGTGAGATAAACAGGGTTGCTTCACACGTAAGAATTGGACTCTTGACTGAAGATAAACAGCTGTACACATTCCAAACCACATTGGGTATCTGACAATTGTTCTTTTGATTCTCCCTTGTCACTCAAGAATGTGTTTTTTCATTCTTACAATGAGATACGTATATCTGGCAAAGAATCCTACTTTTGATACCACATTTTCATATTTTTCATCACAAAAATAAAGCTTGGACAAAAAAGTTTGAAAGGTGTTTCAACTTCATTGCTATTGGAATGTGAGTTTTTTAAAAATCATTTAGACCTGATTGTAATTGGCATGGGTTTTTTTCTTTTCCATCCAAACTGATTATTAATGGAAAAAAGTACATCAATACTTCAAAACTGGAAGAACAATTGTTCAAGATTGTTAGGCTGATAGAAATAGAAAACATGAGAATAGCATGATTTGAGATGAACATCTTCTTTATATTGTGAGCGAAAAATCATTTGATCTGATAATCTCACTTTTCCTCTTTATTGATATATCATTTTAAAGGTCAGGGATAAAAACCATATTTTTTAAACATGCTTGATAGAATTTTCAGTTTCAGATGACTGATTATTCCATTTTGGTCGCCTCTTCCCAAATACGTTTTATTTCTAAGCCTACTCATCCTGCTACTTCTCTTTTGAACGTATAAATACCAGTTTTCCTTTTGCCACAGAAAATTCCAGCTCATTAAGACTGGTCCCGAGCCCTGTATGCCCAATTACTTGCCATGGTGCAATTTGCTTCTCATGTGGTTCCTGAATCCGTTTCTTTATGAAGATGATTGGTGAGAAACTGATTAGTGGCTTTTGCATTCAAGCTTGTCATTCATATGAAAGCAAGGCCAAAATAGCAACTCTATATTCCCATCAGTTACAAAATGGAGAAAAGATGTTTTTCTTTACTTTAGCGTCTCCATGTCTCTCTTTATATTCATCTTTTTTCTTTTTATTATATTTTTTATTGTTGTCATGATCCCAAGACAAAGACAGATACTTTGTTAATGTTTTGTATATAGTCAAAACATGATAATAAAGATTATAAGTTAGTGTGTGTTAGTTTTTGATATTCAACATACTCATTCAGCTATCAACAATCCTTCTGTTGGCATTAATTTCCAAACGAGAATCAATTCATAAATTTCTAGAAAGTATTATCTACAAATTTGATGCACAAGAATATCATGACCTTTATTTTCATGAGGCTGATTTTGCCTAAATACTGCTTTTCATCATTATCTTTCATCTGAATTCTATAACTTCAGATCTACAACTGTTTGAAGATGTAACTGTGTCATTGTTTTTAAATGTAAACCAATGTCAATATATTTTCTTCCTTTCAAGTTAAAAACAATATTTTGTTTAAAGGAAAGTGGTTAAAATATCTTTTTTATTTACTAACTAGTTCTCATATGTCTTCTATCGATTGCCAAATCCTTATTAGAGGGAAAATGTGAAAGTGTTTGATATTCAACAGAACACTTGACTGAACCAAGAAAATAATTCAAGATTTTTTAAAAATCAAAGCTATCTATTTGTTTCATGGGAAAATGTGTAAAACTTAACATTATAATTATCTAGTAGATCATATACAACGCACCAAGACGAAAATGTGTTACAACTGCAAACATTAAAAATGTATATTTCACAATGTACCACATCAATAATATCATATGTGCAACACTGTGTCACATCAATACATCAATGTGTTACATCGGTGATATCAATTTTCATCACATAACACAAGTCTATCAGAACTGGATGAATGTGTGAATATGTCATTTTGTGGTGGTAATATAATCCATAGATCACCATTATAATTAAAGATCATAAAGAAATATACATTGAGAGCATTTATAAAGAAGACTTGAAGAAAATGATAGCGTCTTTGACAAACAGATCACTTTTATTCAGTCTTAAAACTTAAAAACAGCAAATTCTGAATAAGGATATAAAAGAATAGATTTGTTACTTTTATAAGGCATTTAACATTAACGGTATAATATCATATGAATATATAAAGCATGAAAATCCATGACCTTTCAAACCTAAGGATATGAGAAAAAAACAATATGCATTTGTACAAAAAATTTAAATGTGAAATGTTATATTGACCAAAATAAACACTCTAAAACGTTGTGCTATTTACAATAATCAACAATTTACAAGGAAGTCACACATTTCTTACACAATGAGCCAGGGCCCAGATTTTTTAAGCTTTCTTAGCGCTAAGATAGTCGTAACACTATGTTAATGCATGCACTTACGACTATCTTAGTGCTAAGAGAGCTTTGAAAATCTAGGCCCAGGTCCATATTGGGAACTGCTCTACTGATATGAACCTTGTCCGTCTCCATCAGTGAAAGCGAGTATTACATTGTTACAAAGAGATCTGACCCATCACGTCGCATCCACGTCCACATCCATATTCACAAGGAGCATCACACAAGCTGTCTGTACAGGAAGTTTACCCATCATGCCACACTCTGAGACAGGACAAGCTTACGAGAACCAATCCAAACTTCTTCATTGAAATCTAGAATCAGACAGCTAAACAACAAATAGCTGTCCATTCATAGCACCACTCTTGGATATTGACCCCTGCAACTAGCAGTGCCCTCAAAGCACTCACTAACTGTAGTGATTCTGATGATGCTAGTTTTAACTAATTTGTATGAATAATTTGCATGTTAATCTTGGGAAGAGGAATTAATATAACTTAAAACACCTCAAAAGTGTAAACCCCACATATTTAAATGAACAGACTGTAACGATTAACACACTATTTTCTGCAAGGTATTTTCGCAAACATATTTATGTAAACATGTGAAACGAGATATTTTTCCTCTAGTAATGAGCTTCTGTTAACCAAATCCAACCACGTAAGAAAGAGCCTGACTCTGCCAAACCATAAACTACTTAAAATTGACAGAGACCAAGTCTTCATATCATATATAGACTGTAAAGCAGTATTCTGATGAGTTCCTGTCCTGTAGATCCAATCAACAGGTAACTAACGAGAGAGTGGCTTGTAAGATCAACATGACGCAGCCCGGTGAAGCCCCTATCAGCGAGCCTGTGTCAGAGGCTAGTCATAAAGTCTTATCTCAAAGAGAAACATCTCAGGATCAAGTGCTCTTGCTGAGGAGGAAATGGGGAATGTATCTATAGATTTATTTCACTCAAGTGCAAGAGACTCATTTCTATTTAATTTGTTCTTGATGACGAACCGAAATAAAGAGTACTTGGTTTATTCAAGAGTTTGTTATGAATGTTGAGTATTCTTGTCAGTGAAAATTTATCTAAATATTGTTAATACTATGAGTTGTTTTTTTTTATATCTAGTAAAAATGGTTTTGATGACTCCCATTAGCAAAAAAAATTGTCCAAAATATGTCTTTCTTCTTTGTGACTTTGAGAAATGCATCTTAAAATTCATAGTTCTGTTGGAGAAATTCTACTGTATTTTCCCTGCAAGTTTCTATATTTTTAAAATTAAAACTACATTTTACATAACACTATATAGACTCATTCATATACATTCCCCAAAATATGCACCCTATTACAACCTCTACCATGCAAGGAGTCCTTGATCTTCTCAAATAAGGAGGGTACAATGGTTTGAATCCAATTGATCAAAATTTGATTGAAAGTAGTGAGATCTAAAGCCCAATTTCATGTATAGGTGAACCACCCACTTTTTCCTACCCTCTATCCTGTCTTCCCACAATTCCTGGACCAGTCTAAGCAGTTACACACTTTAGAATTTTTCAAAGTTAATTTTTTCGCCATTTTCACCTCTTTATTTCAGATACTGTGTGTAAGCCTATCCCTGTGTAAACATACAGTATATTTGCACCTGTCAGTTAGAAGCGAGTTTTTGTATCACTGCGCATCATTTCTAAAGGCAATCAAGCGTATATATACTTGAATTCTTCCATCAAAAAGTATCAGTATAGCGCCATGATTAGGACTTGGATACCTGGGAGCACCTGTTTGGTAAAAAAGGTGACAAGAGTTTTCACTTCAAACTTTTGAAATTGTCCCAAAAACTTATTTGTAGCAATTACTTACCAAGAGTAGCTTAAAATGGGTTAATTTATGTATCTTTTTTTGTAATAATATTGTTTCTCCTTGAAATGTCTCAAAAGGATGGGCATGAATTGATATCCAAATTAATCCCCTGGATATCTTTTTCTCTCTTTATATATATACATATACAAAGAGTTGATTTTATTTGAGGTTCTAAACTCTCAAATAAACACTATGTTAAAAAAGTAACGCTGAATGTGTAAAAAATATATTATTAAAAAATTCAAATGTTATAGAACAAAAAATTATTTTTTTTTAAATAAAAAAAAATCTAATTATCCTAAATAAAATAAAAAAGAAACACTCATTGTTAGCACGAATTAATCAGAAGATGAGAAGAGAAACGTACAAAATAATCTCATCAATAGTAAATGAGGTAAAATGCTATAGGACAAGCAAGGAAACAATTACAGGAGAAATGAGAGGAAATTTAAACCCAGAGTTGTTAGCTGTGTTGAGGAGATAGTGGACAAAATGACCAATGTACTGACCATCAGTGATCAATCTGGGTTAAACTTATTTGATTAGTGTTGTAACACTCATTTTAGGCATATTTGGATAAATTGGATTATGATAAAAAAATGTTTTGAATTATTTTAACAAAATAAGTATAACATACACTAACTTTTACTGCTTTTTCATACAGTGTATACAAGAGTGATAGATTTATAACAAATCCACACATTGTCGTTTTCCAAAGATGGTTAACTCTGATAAATTCAAAACATTATCATTTTAAAAAGATGGTTTACAATGATAAATTCAATGTATTATCATTTCAAAAAGAGGGTTCACAATGATGAATTCAACACATTATCATTTTCCAAATAGGGTTTACAATGATAAATTAAAAACATTATCATTTTCCAAAGAGGGTTTATAACAATGAATTCAACACTTTTTAATTATCATTTTCCAAATAGGGTTTACAACAATGAATTCCACACATTATCATTTTCCAAAGAGGGTTTACAATGATGAATTCAACATATTATCATTTTCCAAAGAGGGTTATTAATGATAAATTCAACACATTATCATTTTCCAAAGAGGGTTAACGATAAATTCCAACCAATATCATCTTCCATCGAGGGATAACAATGATAAATTCCACACATATAATTTTTGCTTATATTAATCGCAGATTCCTTTAAAATACATTTCTCCCGGGTCACAGAGTCTATCTTATTAATTGAGTGATAGACTAGATATTTACTCCTTTCCAGTTTATAAATTTGGAGAGTGTTTCTTCTGGCAGTCTCTATATCCTGCATTAGAGAGCTCTCAGAAGGTTTGCTGATTATTTGCCCAATTTCTCTAACATACTGGGACACAGTCTAGCACTTTACATCCTCTATCTCTGTTATAAATGATGCAAGTACTGTCACAACAAAAGACATGCAGAGAATTAAGGAAAAATAAACAAAGCGCAAACCACGACAAAAAAATACCATCAGCTGCCTACCACTAATAAACATATCAGCTCCCGAATATTTTCATTTTCTCTTCCTTTGTAAACCAACGCTAGAATTCTTACATCAACCATGATCAGATAAAAAGATATATACAAATGTGATTTATGCAAATAACCCAAGTTTCTCGCTGCTTGCCTGGTTATATGTATGCAGTAATAGGTGCAGACTGTGTATATGGTGGAATAAAGACATTTGGAAATGAGGTAGTGTCCCATGCCAAGTGATTCCTCCTTGCATAAACAACTTTCTTAATGCTTATATGGAGGCTTAAGTTTTATGTCTTGCTAACTTTGATAGTGTTAGCTATTATCCTTACCATGACTGGAATGCAGCAGGTAATTTGTGACGTTAGATAGAAATACAGAAATGTGTGGATACAGAGGACCTCAATGCCTAAATATGTGGATACAAGAAGATGTGGATGCAAAAAGATGTGGATACAGAAAGATGTTAATACAGAAAGATGTGGATACAATAAGATGTGGATACAGAGGACCTCAATACCTAAAGATTTGGATACAGAAATACCAAAAGTGGATACAAAAAGATCTGAACACAAAAAAAACTGAATACAGAATACAGAATACAGCAAATATTACAGAAAGAGATGATTATAAAACACTCTCACCACAGAACCATAACTTTGGCACAAAACCACCTCCTTATTTCAATAATCACGTCAAAAAGGGGATTCACTGCAAAATTTACTGATTTCTGTTCGACAAATTGGTCTCTGAGATTGCAAAGAAGTTAAAATTAACCATCAAGCAAAGTCAAGAACCATATCTAAAATCCTTCAAATTTCAGAATAAAAGTTATTGTAGTAATTCAAAAACTTTTTGGAATAACTGCATGATTGAAATACTGCAAGTTTTCTGACCATTCATGATGACCTGATTGTTAGAAATAAGGTTTTGCCTTTGAGCAAGAATGCTTTGTCTCAAAATAAATTACTAGGTTAAGTGCTCCAGTTTCGATGTAAGTAAGAAACCATAAAGCAATGCCTACAATCAACATCCTTTTGTAGTTTGGTTCTAGGTTTACAGCTCTTCAGACATCTCTCAACATTCAACAGCTCGAGGTATTGTTAAGGTTCAAACAGTGCAACAAATTGGAAGAAATAAGAGAATGGATATAATTTATAAGTCTCCGATTTTCTGACAGCTAGGTAGCAGAGAAATACTGGCAGGTACAGAAAATAAGTATTTCTAAGATGGTCAAGAAAGATTATAATGAAGGGACTGGAAAATTGTGTCTTGGAGAAACAGTAACAGAATGGATATATATATAAATCTCAGATCTACTGGCAAGTAGCAAAGAGCAATGGCAGGTAGAAAACAAAAGGTATATTAATTTCTAAGATGGTACAGGAAGGTAATGTGGGGTTGAAAAATGAGTGTTAGATTTACTGGCAGGTAGAGAGGAGCAAGTATATTTATATCCTTGATGGTCATGCAAGCCTATGTTGGAGTGCGCAAAGGTACTGAATAGATTTAATCTTATCAGCTCAGGTTATCGTGGATGGGAGGGAATGATATCAGAGCTTGGTCGGTCATGCTACAATGCAAATGCCTTCTCGGTGCAATTTCTCCTGGAAGGAAAGTAAAAATATTTCTGCTGGGTAGCTAAATTAGACGGAGAGCTTCCAAACAACTGCCATCAGTCCATCGTGTTGCAGAAAATAAAGCCAGAAACGGGTCTTTAGACTTGAGAAGGAAGGCAGCGTAGGAATTGATTGAATTCTGGGATAGCCGATCTGGATGTCTGTAAGCTCTGTTCACTAACAGAGGGCTAAAGTAGAAATTATTGTAGCATTACCTCGTATAAAACCTCACCTGCAATTCTGTCTGGCCTTTTTCATTTTGTTCTTTGTTACCTTTCTCTTTCATTCACCTGGGAGGTCAATATTATTGACTTGATACGTTTATTATGATAATTCTTGTTGGGGGATAATAACACTGTATTGACTTAGCAGTAGTTTTGCTATAGATCATTTCTTAGTGCATCACAAAGGATATTTCTTATAAAGGCACCAAGTGCTTTCTCAGTCTTGAGCTGTGGTAATGTTTTTGCATTTCTGAATTTATCTTGTTAATAGCTATAGGTGTTTTTAAAGTATGATAAAAAAGATAATAATGGATACAATAGTATTAACAAAGCATAAAATTATGGTATGAATGGTGATCAAGTACACTACTGCTTCGTTTGATTCTAAATGTAATGCTGAATACCGATATTTTGATTTTCAATATCTTTTTGCTTACTTGAAAACCACTATTGAACATTTATTGATGGATATGATAACATTTTCAAATGAAAAGCAAATTCTTTATTCACTCTAGGAAAATTTGTGTTCAAACAACTCTTTAGATATATACCTATTCCAAAATACATGACCTAAATCATCAATACCTATTCCAAAATACATTACCTAAATCATCAAGTTGAAAATTTATTCAAGGCTCCATATAGACAGAACTTCTTTCTCAATGATAGAGTGTAACTTATGTGAATATGTTACGAGTTATGATAATCTTCAAAGTGCCCAAATCAGCCAAGGCCCTAATTTCACAAAGCCATCTTAGAGCTAAGCATGCCCTTGACCCATAGTTGCAAAATTCACTGATGATAACCATAGTCTGAAACAGCTCTGTGCATGCAATTATAGGCTGTGATATATACTGCTATAGAACCAACAGGTGCACATTCAAACTAAAGCCTTTCATGTCAAAGGTAACACTAAACCTCACAACCAAAGTGTCTCAGTGTAGGGCAGAGGATGGCCCCTCAATGCCTCACCCCATTCACAAAGTGGGTCACCCATCTCTTGGCAACCTCATCAGTTGTTGCTGCACCAACATATAATGGTTAACTGAGTTATGATATGAATGCATAAATTACCTGGCACTCAGTTCCCTCTAATACCTGAATTATCTCAAGATTAATCAGCACCACGGTATTTGTACACTTCAGTGTCAATTTGACATGTCACGATCAACATTTTCCTTTTCTCAAAAAACAATGATATTTCAGACATGCAGTACCAAGATACCTCCTAGCAGAAGACTGTATGAATAAGGATGATAACGGCTAGTGCCTGAGATTTTCTTGTTCCATAATTGTATTATCATGTTGTATTTTTTTTACAAAGGGTCTTTCAAATAAGGATCGATTCATTTTGTAATTTCCTTACTAAAATGTCATAGAAATCAATATTCAATTTCTTACAGTTGAAAGATAATTATGAATTCATTCTTCTGCTACGAAAAGTCTGTGATCTATTTTGTCGATACTTTGAAAATTCATTGACATTTAAGTGCACAATTCTACAACCGAAAATTCGATTTACTTTTCTTTTGATGAAGAAAAAAGGATGAACAGTTTAAAAGAATTCCATGAGCTTAGAAATCAATAAGTTGAGGACATAGAGTTGAAATGAAAAAATGAGAGGCTTTCTTTCATACAATGGTTCAATTCGCTACTTGGTCAGTCATGTTTAAGTCTGTATGATATATAGAGGATGATAAAAGACCTTCCGTTTAATACTATTTTCATCAATTGCGAGAGCAAGTTTGATACCAAATCATTTATGATATAGAGAGGATACTAAAAGACCTTCCATTTAATACAATATTAATAAGTTTATATCTCTTATGAATAACCAAAGTAAATCTCATTTAGAAAATTTTTCCATTTATATACACAAAGCGTTTATGTTTAGAAAGAATGTGTTACTACCTGTAAATGTATAACTATGTACTATGTACTACCGGGCCTGTGGCCTTTCAGTATGGAAGTAAAACTATTCACTATTCACTAGTTTCAAGAATCGCGAGAAATGAGTGAAAGCAAGTTTGATACCAAATCATTTATGAGTTTCATATATATAGTTTTACATGATCTGAAGTTTAGTATTATGTTTATTACCAGCCTACCTAGCAGGACAGAGTTCAAATCCTGAACAGATGTTTTCAAAACCTCTGTTTGTATATATATAGTAAGATAGTTTTAAACCAAATGCATGTAAGGTTCTTACAACTATCTTTGCAATTACTGTCAGCATATTTGCGTTACCCAATTCCACTTTATATGAGAAAAACTATTCTCACTTGCTATTACATCAAGAAAAATAGGTAATAATGATATCCACAAAGGTACCATAAAGAAAATCATTAAATGATGCATTGACCTTTAATAACAGACTATATTGAAACCTTGAAACCCGAGTTCTGTTTATAATGTTTGCTGAGAGGAGGGAAGGAGTCATTCTGAAACCAGTTGCACCAGGCAGTGCTGAAGAAAATATATATCATTAATACATGATTATATATCAATAAATTCAGAGTATGTTCTTGAGTGCAATATTTGGTTGCTTAAGTTTTTACAATTTAAATTGAATTCTTTCAAAAAGAAAACACCGATTGAAAAATTAAGCCATCCATTTTGCTTCATGTAAGGAAAGCACTGCTATATATACAAGATGACAAGATATTGTTGAACAGTCCTGTCATTAGTTTTACATTTGCAAATCTGTTGATATTCAATCAGTGCATCTATTCTATCCTTAGTAGTTGTTAAAAGTTGGTGAAAGTAAAGAAATCTCATTTTCACATAATTCTAAAAACAAGATGGCAGACCAAAAGCAGATAGACGTTACTCCCTTTGAAGGAAATGTTTTAAGATAATGGGGATATTCTGCATCAACTGTAAAGAAAAACCAATCAATTCTATTCCCTAACAGACGCATTTCTTATAGCCGTATTTAAACCAATACTTCCTTTTAAATTCATCTCTTTATCTTATCGACGAATAGAGGTCGGGCAAGCTAGCAGGGTGATCTTTAAAACACATCGCTGACGCAAGCTAACATCGTAACATCAGTATTACTATGAAAAACCACAGATACAAAAACTTTCAAAATAATACATATATTCCAACACACCCTGTGGGCAGAGCAAGAAGTATTTCTTCAAATATATGTTATTTTTTACCCCCAATTCTAGAATTAGACTCAGCGATGGTGTAAAGGTTCGCGACTAAAATCAATAGGTTCCTTGTGGCGCTGGAGGGACCTTCAATCTCAACATTGTGGCGCTAGTCTTCCAGAAAGATGAGAAGAGCCTGTTCTCTGCACTCTCTGTCCTGGCAAGGAGATACATGGCTCCATGGGAAGCTTTGCAAGATGAGAACACTCGATTTGCAGCATGACATTCCCAGCAATTGATCTATTGGTTAAAAGTATTTGTATTCACTTGTTATTGGAAATTCATCAGTGACACACTCAGCCAAATTCCTTTCAGATTCAAACTTTACAAAATTCATTTCATTGGAATCAAACTTATAACCATATTCCTTCCATGGGATCTAAACTCCTACAATTTCATTTCAAGATATAGATTCTTCATTTTCTCATGTATTCAGTGGGCTAGCTATTTCCTTGCAAGTCAATCATCGAGTCTTCCATGGGATTTTATGGAACAAAATTTCTCTGATCAGATTCATATTTAACAAAATTTCTTTCATGGGATCTAAACTCAACCAAATTCCTTCATGGTATCTAAACTCAACCAAATTCCTTTCATGGTATCTAAACTCAACCAAATTCCTTTCATGGGATCTAAACTCAACTAAATTCCATTCATGGTATCTAAACTCAACCAAATTCCTTTCATGGGATCTAAACTCAACTAAATTCCATTCATGGTATCTAAACTCAACCAAATTCCTTTCATCAGATTCAAACTTAACAGAATTCCTTTCATGGGATCTAAACTAAACCAAATTCCTTTCAATAAATTCATACCCAATAATTTTTTTCATGGGATCTAAACAAAAAATAATTCCTTTAATCAGATTCAAAGTCAACCAAATTCCTTTAATCAGATACAAACTGGACCAAATTCCTTTCATGAAACTCTACTCAACTCAACCAAATGCCATTGCAACCAAACCAACTCTTACAATTTCATTTCAAGGTATATTTTTCTTGATATATCTCATGTATTCAATGGACTATTTTCTTGTGAGTCAACCACAAAGTCACATGATACGTACAGCATCTATCTGAAGCTAGCGACATGAAATAAAATGTTTTTGTCAGATGAAAGAGTTGGTTTACAATTAAAGGTTTCAGCTGTATGGCTGGCAGTGAGTAGATTCAATTAACTTCAATCACATCTCAGATATCCTGGGTTATAATGATCAAGCTTTTGTAAGCTTGGAGATCAGGAGAAAATTGCCTCAGTGAAGGATATAAAATCATGAACAGTCCTTCTGATGAGAATGATGGTAGTAGGTTTCCTATAAGTAAACAGTCTTTAAATAAGTCTTCTTGGAAGAGAGCCTACTAATTGAGGTTGGTCGTAAAATAATATTTTTTTAAAGAAATTTCTTAAATGTATTTTTTAAAAACAAGGAAAAGGAAAACAATTTAGGTGAAATTATATATTCTTCATGCCAGCCAGATTTTCTGTTTGCTTGCAATCACAGTAGTACCCTGCTTATTTCATTACACTTTAAAAAATTAAATCTTAAATTACTCAAAACTCATGGGAAAGAAAAAAATATTTAATAGAAAGTGTACCTTATTATAAATGTCAAAAGCTACCTTGTAGTTCTTTACTATTTTGATAGTTATGGACCATAACTCTAATTTTAAAAACTTTTTGTTATTGAAGAGCCTAAAAAATAAACTTTTCAAATAATCATTGTGATCCAATACCTTATGAAGCCTACAAAAGAAGCATATGCCCAAACATATTTTAACTTCTGAAATCATCCCTTTGAAAAACAATTTCAAGGTGAAGGACAAACTGTTTTGTTCTCAAAGTACTATAACACCACTTAATTCACTAAACCTTATATTATCAAAATTTTTGACAATTTCCAAATAAGATTTCCAAAACAATTTGAACTTCACTTCATCTTTTTGAAAATATATTTCATGGTGAACGATAAACTCTTTGCTTCTCAAATATCTTAAAAAACTTTGAATCTTATAAATACTCTCATAAATCTTGTGGAGAGATCTTGTGAATAAATTCTTGTAAAAACTATTTCTTCTCAATTACACCATTTCTAAAGAACGCCAAGGTGTCTGCCCTATTGTCCACTAGCTTGTAAGATAATGGGCCCACTGACCTAGTCCGGATATACTGCACTTTATATTCTTCTCTTTTAAGTAAAACACTGCTAAAACTGGACATTTTTATAAGCTTTCACTCTCGTTCTGATACTCTTGTGGGTCTTAAACTGAGGAAGATGGCTGTGACAGAAATAGCATGATAATAGCAAAATAAAACAAAATGGCCGGGTCTCAGGTGTCATGGCAGTAAAAGCATTTTATCACTTTTATCAACTGGTTCATTTGAAAAACTACTTTTCCAATATGTTCAGAATCAAGATTGCTGATAACAAGAGGAAAATCCAATTCTATATTTTTTCAATACAATATTGACAAAGGTAATAGTTATATTATACCATTACAAAACTCAAGCATATATCATAACCTGGCTAAACTGTCCAGTCTTGGACCTCAACACAGTGACAGAAATAAGAAGCTAATGGTGAAAATGAGCAATTTCTATTCCAAAATAAGTCTCCTGTGGATCAGACAGTAGCAGCTAAAAAGACTAGCTTTTCCGGTTAATACCATGCACTAGTCCCAAAGGAGTTGTCACAGACTTCAATTCCAGGAACGAGATTTTCTAAAGTTGTCACAGCCATGTTAGTCTTCTCCTATTCATTCCCTTCAACTGGTGACAGATCTCAACAGGCCATTCCCATTGATTGTCAACTTGTTAATTGTTGCTGAGTCGACAATTCAACTAATGCAATGTTACACCTCATTTCGAATAAATTTCTATTCATAGCTTTTCAAATTAAGTGATTTTCCTTATCAAAACAACTGAGCTGTCTTATCTAAAGCTGAAACCATTGATTTTCTTGTAAATTTGATATTTTATTGACAACAGGAAGCATATAATGCTTGTAAAAGTATATCTTATAATTCATTAACATGCCAAGAGATGATACAAACAATTTTCTTGGTTACAACTGAAATATTTGAATTATTTTTGAATGGTAGTGTCTGTTATCTTATTACTATGGAAATGGAAGTTATATGACAATGATTCACTGTAATGATGCAAGAAGATGTTAATTATCACAAGAATAGTTAAAATGTCCTTACTCATCATTAGAATAGCAATGACGTCATGAACTAATTTCAATGAATGTCTTTGAACAATTTCATTACCAGAAGTCTGACATGATTGGTATAATGAAATCACCACACCATTGTTTTTCCAAAATTAAATTTGGTCATTAAAATGACTTCAAAGGTAGAACCTTTCTTGATATTTTGCATTGAGAAAATAAATGTCATGAATTGACATCACCTAGAAGACAAATGACATTGTAAAAAAATTCCTATTTTATTGTTGTAGTTTTAGAAATGAAATAACACAAACTGTAAACAAGCAAAGAAACGTCATCAAATTACGTCAACTTGACAATCACTGACATCGAAAGCAAACCTTTCTTATTGTTTTGTATTTTTAGAAAAGAAATAATATAAATGCGTCATCTAAAAAATCAACGTCATCAGATGACGTCACCTTGGCAATCACTGACATCAAAAGCAAACCTTTATTTCTCATGATTTTGTATTTTTAGAAAAGGAATAACATAATAGCGTCATATCGTAAAGAAACGTCATCAAACAATGTCACCTAGATCACTGACATCACAAGCAAACCTCTTTATTTTTTTTATCACCGAGAAAATCACTGACATCACAGGCAAAAGTGGTAATGGCGACACCACAAGAAACATCCCCTTTCAAAAAAATACCAATGACATGTTCAGTTCATTGACAGAGGAGGAGGAATTCCATTCAGTACCCCTTGTAACTAGGTTTGAGGGTTATTTATGTACAGTCTCACAGGTCTGGTGTCCCATGATTGAATTGGAGCTGAAAATGCTAAACTGTGAACGCTATTTCTAGAAGTATCGACCAACGATTTAAATAGAAGGCTGTTTCCTTCCCTACATGATACTCAATTTTCTCAAGTAATTGTCTCCAAGTTGTTAAATTTTTATAAAGTATGACGGATGATGATTTCATTAACAAGTTGTTGTGCTTCTAAAGGTCATGTCTATTAGCTTAAATTCATTTCATTCAAGACCAGTTTTCTAATTGAAAAGAAAAAAAACTTGGACGGAAAATCAATTTGCTGTTTCTGAAATAAACTTACCAAAAGCTTACCCTACAATTTTTCTTTGAAACTAGCCGTATTTTGAAACATGGAGTGATGTGTGATATAAATAAGTGTTACAAGATATGCTTAAATGGTTAAAGATGTGTTAGATGAGAGAGAAATTCATTACTTATAGGTAAGCAATGTCAAAAGCTAAGATATTTCTAAACTTATATTTGAAGTTATTAGGAATGATGGTTGATGGTGATAAACAAATTATGTTTGCATTGGCAATTTACACAATTTTCTGTATTTTCTTAGCCATCAGCTTGTTAGATAAAATGTCAAGTATTAAGTTGGTCATTCAGAAGTGATATACATAAGGAATACAACATTTTCTTGATAACAACTTCTTTATTGTGAGATTCCAAATGTTTTGGAGTACATGCTTATTCCTTTATCAAACCTGATGAAGAAGTTAGCAAATACTCTGAAAGGACGTGAATCTCAAAATAAAATGGACGTGAATCTCAAAATAAAGAAGATGTTACCGAGAAAATCTTGTCATCCTTAAATAAAATGTCCCTTTTTATTTCATAATACTCACCATCAAACAATAAACTTGCTTCACAGCCACTTAAGACTAATTACAAATCCAATCAATAATTGTTTAACTATTATGTTACCATTTTGGCCTGGTAACAAACTTGTTACTAATCCAGCTACAAACATACTAACATTACACCTCAGCCCACCCTAGCTCATTAACATATAAGTCTCATCTATAAGCGATTCATCAGTCAAAATCGTTTTTCTTGTATAAATACCTTTCATGCCATTGGTGTGTGTTGTCGGTCAATATTAATATCACAAGCAGTTCATCTCCGTCTAAACTCAATCCCTCTCGTTATAGGCCCAAGAAGCATATCTTGAATCCTCATCATTCCCCCTTCCTTCAGCCTTATTCTATCTAAAAGTCAATACTGTTGGCTTTAAACTGCAAATCTAGTCTGCTATTAGCATGTCTTGTATTAAGTGATTTGGGGAGAATGAATTTAATGTGAAATTCTTTATCGTCTTTGACACTTTGACATTTGATGAAATTTATATTTGCTACAGATTACTGATGTGTCTTTAGTGTGGATTTGGTATATTACTGTCTTTGACACTAATGAAATTGTATTTTGTTACAAATTACTTTGGTGTGTTTGGTAGGGAATGGACATGTTATATCATCTTTGACACTTGCTGAAATATATGTACTTTGTAACAAATAATTAAGTGTGTCTTTAGTGTAGATTGGATATATCATTGTTTTTTTTACCTTTGATGAAGTATATATTTTGTTACAAAATAATTGATGTGTTATTAATAGGGAATGGGTATATTATTGTCTTTGACACTTGATGAAATTTATATTCCGACACAAATTACTGCACGTGACTTATTTCATTTTCTTTGACATCTGTAAGTTTGCTATACGTTTGTCATCAGTATGGATCGTATCCGATGATTCATGGCTAAAATTAATTTCTGAAATTTGAGAAATTTACTAAACTAAAACTCTGATATCCTAGGATTATTTCTTCAAGAAATGAATTTTCGGTTTATATCAAACTCCTAGGATTATTTCTTCAAGAAATGAATTTTCGGTTTATATCAAACATACCAACTATCATTCCAAGATTAAAATACATTTTCTTTAAAACTATCAGTTGCAATGAAATTTTGGTAACTCTTCAAACAAAGTTTGTAATCCTAAGATTGCATGGTATCATTGATGAAGACATCAGTGAAGACGTGAAGAACTTATGAGTCCATGCATCTGCATACTGTCTGTTCTATTCCTAGCATTTAGGCTGCGTTGCTAATTTCCCTTGATCTTGTTTTAAACATTTGTAGCAATCACTTAAATAAATCTATTCAGTTAATACAACTAAAATGTTTGCATAGACTGGTGTTTTTTGACACCCATACCAAGGAAATAGTTCAAGTGTTTGCAGTGCTTCACATAAAAACATAAAAGCATGAAGTCAGCTCTGAATGATAAAAGGATAGTCTATGTGATATCAAATAACACGATGGACAAATATTACATAACGAATGAATATATTATTTTGCTGTCAGAGCAAATACAGAATGTATGTTCCACTGTACCATCAATGACAACATGAATTACCCAGTGGATCCACCAGTTTAATTTGTGAGATTGGCACAGCTTGATAATTCATTTATAGTGGCATTTTGGCATGCATTAGTAAAATATTCATAACTAGTGGCTGGATCCTTGTATTACTTCATATCGCAGAGTCAGCTTGAGACAGGCTACGTGGTCAACATGGGTTATGTGTTGTTGATGAAATATTTTATAGGCTTCCCCCATAACAGAAATAACTCCATATAGAAGTACTCTTAATGTTTTGAGATTTGACTTTAGGGGAAAGAGAAAAGAATTAACACTTAACATACTGAATATCTCATTCAAACCATTCCTGAGTGGCTGCTTTAGAGGAATTAGTAAGCAAAACAGGTAATCTGAGATCAATCAAGGGTACTGGGTACCAATTTCTCAAATTTTAAATCTACACTGTTTCCTTCAGCATCCCAATCTTCCATGGGTTTGCTTTTCAATGCAGACCTAAAATTGAGGTTACGTGTCATAGGTTATAGATATACATATGTGATAATAAATTCCATGGAATCATGAAAAGAATAATTCTTATGTGACATTACACCATATAGTATTGAGAATCTTGATATTTCATCTGAAAATATACGTATAATGATTAATTGTTACGTTAATTGTAATTGTTAATTGATCTTTATTATTGAGATCAGAATTATATTCCCTTAAAACCAATGTGTTTGTCAAAAGTTACTTATCTGTCACATGAAAAAACTGATGTATCAAGTATGTGAAGGTATCAATATAATAAATATGTGATATTCTTTAACATCTGTGACATCTGTGACAACTGTGATAACTGTAAAGGTGTGTAGTGTTACGAGCCACACTTTAGTTATGTGATACTAACACCAATATGTGATGCTGAGTGTATTTGAAAACTATTACCCAAAGTACTGATAACATATTTAACAACATGCTGGATCATGGGTAATAAATAATCATAGACTGGTTTTGTCATAGGAATTCTATAGTTACATATGCAATATTTCAGATAAAGATGTGTTGATTATCAAGACCTAATGCTACATGATATAATTTATTAACATCAAATGTGTCCATCCTAATGCTTCATTATGACTTAATCTCATTGTTACGCCATTGCTACTGTGACATCATAACATGACAATTGGCATAATCCCTACAATATTTGGAGTTTAAGTGATTTTATCTAATTGACAATGAATTTATACCTGAATAAATGTTGATATAATAACACCTAAAAACATGCTTATCAATGACATCTCCAGAAATTAGTAGAGAGAATGCAATAGTATACCAGAAAACAATGTGACTTAATTCCTAAATGCTTCCTAATTAGAGAAAGACTCCCCAAAATGATATAAAGTTACATCGTTGATTAGGACAATAGCAAGGAAGTGTCTGCTGTTTGGCAATTTACAGCAGATAGGAGATTGATAGTTATTATTTACAATAATAAATGGAGATGAATATGATGGTGATCAAAATGCAATTTACAGGTAGTTTTAAATGGTCAAAGTGCGTCATTACCCTGTTTTAATCATAATTGTACAAAGCAACCATAACGCGAACAACGCAACAATATATGTCTCAATATACATCCCGTTGTCAAAAACAATATACATCCCGCTGTCAGGTACCTATTTACATAACACAGCATGAGGACCAGGACCTGGATTCAAACTCGGGCAGTTAGCGAGACAGGCCATCATGTGCAACACTACCACACCATGCTCCACAGTTTGTCGCCTATATATACACGTGTTGAAAACATACTCTATTCACAGTGGGGCACAAGATACTTATATACATACGAGAGAAAGACAAGTATGTAAAGTATTCAAAAAATGACTCGTTGTTTTAGCAGGACATCTCTAGCAGATACACATGTATGGGTAACTCATTCCACGCTAGGTAGGATGAGTCCATTGTGCATGAATAATTGGGTATGCATTGCAAGCTAGCCTCTCTAGTAGGTGAGATAGAAAGGTTATAATTGGTTATCTGAATGGTTTATAATTCATCTATAGATATTTGAGATATGACAGATGGGGATTCTACTTTTACCCACACAGCCCGAGATAGACTGCTAGGTATATAATCCATAGATTCTATCAAATGTGACAAAAGGCAATTCAGCTGTTACCTTTACAGCCTGATACTGCCAGGTATATCCTTTAGGCTATATGAGGTATGGCAGAGGTGCATTCAGCTCTTAGCTACAGTCTAAGGTAATTCACCTATAGACAGTTAGAGGCATGAGAGAAGGTGATGCAAATCTTACCTGTGACAGACATGGAGATGCTTTCGCCTCCGTCTGGGAATCACCATTTTCTTAAATTTTTTATACATTGCAGCCATCGCTTGTGAAGACTTCAATTGAATCAAACCCAGCTTCCCGACAGCCCCCATGGTAAAGAAATCCCCTTCATGTAATCCAAGCGCATTTTGTCTTCCTCACTTTGAAACACATATCCTTGGAAGTTTAGGACCAGGCAGTGCAAGCCAGAACTCCTTGTGGTCATGTTGGCACCCATGGAGCTCCAGTGGACAGAACACTGGACATTGTATCCGCACTGCCGAGACGAGGATGTCAAGCTACCTACTCTACGTGCCTCACCTAGCAGACTGAGACTTACTAGCAGGCAGGAGGCAGCTTGGGAGACAGAGAGGAAGATGATCGCACCACAGATAGGATTCCACCAGTGTTGTTTACCAGGAGGCTGACTCACAGACCTAGCAAATATACCTTTCACTGAGCTATGTTAACTGCACCAAGTGTAATCACAGCCGTATGTGCTTCCTGACACTGCCAGACTGACAGCAGACGCGATCCACTGAAGCAGACGGTCACATTAGCAGCAGATGACAATTGTATCACAGGCAGAGTACTGACACTTCTGTATAACATCCATTCAGTGTCATGTTTGTGTCACGGACATCATTAATGCTGCGAGTCTTCTTTCACGGTGGAGATGTGGCAAGACTGGCAGTAGTGGGAGATGTAGTGGATTGTGGGGGAGGGCCAGTGACAGACAGACGGGAGTCGCTTCATAATGGCGGGAAGGAAGGGAGAGGAGTATGTCTGTCCATCAGACACCTGATACCTCTGTTTCCAACACCATTCTTCCTCTATCACCTATTTCATAGAGACTCTGCTCCAGCTGACTAATTTCATCACTAACTGATTCCCTCTCCGCTTGCCCGGGGCAGATCACTGAATACCAGTCAAGATTTGTTCAAGTCCTGCACAAATCAATGTCTACCCTGCTGTCATGTCTTGCTGTGGCCACAGGCTCAGCCGACTGGCGATTTGGACGTCAAGGAGAACAAAACACTTGTCTCTCAAATCCCTCCACGTTTAATTCCTCCCCAACAAGGTCAACATCCGATCAGGTTATCTCATCATCCAAGTGCCGCTGTGACAACCTCTCCCGCTTCCAATTTGACCCAGGACAGCCAATTTGGCAACCATAGAAACAGGTCTTTGGGGGGTAATACTGTTCTAGATACTTCCTGATAGGTCTGTGGTCACTGTTTCATTTCAGCTCATGCAGCATTTCATCAAATTAGAAAAATAACATGACTATCAAGCGTTAGTTTCAAAACATGAAGTTGCAAGTCAGCAGAAATATTCCCGTCACTGCGTTGGAGTAGCAGACCCTTTAAGGCTTCAGTGAATCGCGACGGAACACCTTTAACTGATCAAAGATGCAAATATCGGGAAATTATAGGCGAGCAGCATTACAGCCTACAAGCGAGGCAAGCATGAATTATCACAGCTATTATTCTGATCGAAGATTCCTGTATTGGAAATTTGTGAGAATGGTGTGAGAGGTCCTGCACAAATTGCATCCAATATTCTAATCACGCAACAAATCAATTAAAGCTAAGAAGAGGATAACCCAGGGATTCCCCTCGCCTTCCTGTGGCTATGATGCGCTACAAAGCAGCTGTGATCGTCCTCATAAACCAATTTGTTCGCTGACATCATTGACACGGGACACAGAAATTATCATCTGCCTTAACCCGAAACCTGCTAGAGTGCTTTGAATCTTGCCTGCAGAAGGAAGAAAGGTCGTTCTTTAGCTTATATCACTCGATTAACTCCCCAAATTCCACTTATGTGACTCCAATTGGCGTGAATTAACCTTTATCCTTTTGAATAGTCTATCAACACAAATTATTATCAAATGGAATGATTTGAAATTGGCCACTGCTTTAAGATAAACTATCCTGGGGAAATTAAGGGACTTCAGGTGAGATTAACCTTTGATCTTTGCCTCTGCTAGCTGTCGGTGAGGTTCTTTGAACCCCTACTAGATAATTCCTTTTTTCAGGGCGACAACTCTCCGCATAATATTTTAAGGATTAATCTTAAATCAATAAAACTTCAAAATCATTGAAATCTTCACACATGCATCTTTTTAAAACAGAGAATCACTTATTAAGTCGTAACAGGAAGACAGTCAATAAACACCAATGGTGGAATTGTCAAATTCACATCTTCAAGTTGCTCTATAGAACATGACTTAATTCTTCAATTGATATGCAGGTGATATTGATTTAATCACACCCACTGACGACACTTGTGCATCACAATGTGTTACATACATATACAAAATAATATATATATACAACATAAATTTGTCAAGTTCAATAATGGCAGCTGGATATAAGTTAAAAATGCTTGCTTTCATATTTCATCATAATGGTTCAAAATTTTATTGAAGAGACCTCTTAACCAGCTATGAATAGTGTTGACTCAGTTTCTTCTACACATACTTTCCACAGAAAACAACTTACTATGATTACTATAGCTTCAAAGTGACTTGAGTTGAGTTGAGGTGAGGTGAGGTGAGTTGGGGTTTAACGCCGCTTTCAAGATTATTTCACTTATATCGCGGCTGCGAGTATTATTGCAGGGAGAAAGCCCGCAACACTATAGTGGTAATGCATTGCGGTGAAACCTGCGAGCATCGGCTGGAACTAGCAAACCATGGGTGGTACTGCACTGAAACTCAGTGTAGCATTGCACCCAAACCTGACTGCGTGTAGAACAGTTCTCTACTGCAGACAAAGTTGCCGAGCCCCTGGCAGGATTCGAACAACAGACCTCCTGATCCGAAGCCGATCGCGCTAACCACTGCGCTATCCCGCCCCCGAGTTGAGTTGAGATTTTTTGGGGTTTAACATCACTTTCAAGAGTGGTATTTCACTGCTGGTATCATTACAGGGAGAAAGTTCGCAACACCTTCGTGACTATGTTTCGTGGTGAAACCTGCGAGCATTAGCTGGAACTAGTGAACCATTGGTTGTACTGTGCTGAATTTCAGTGTCACATTGCACTCAAACGTCACTTCAGGTAGGACACTTCCTTACTTCAAAGTTGCTGAGCCCCTGGCTGGATTAACATAGGTGAACATAAAAAAACTGTTTCTTGTGATTTTAACAGAGGTCATGTTCAAATGGACAGTGTGTTTATACGGCATGTAAATTTTTCAGTACCAGAAAGGTGAAAAGTTAAAATATTTCACCTCTGTAAAATCATGTATGAAAATGTTTACAAAACAATTCTTACCAAGCATGAATTTGCACAACTTAAATGAAAATTCAGAAGAATAAAATATTCTATCAATACATCTTTAAAACAGATACATTTTTGGTCAGTGGATTTCTCAGAGGAATAAACCAAAAAAAATATTTCTGAAAAATGATTTTACTTCTTTGTGACATAACATGAAAATAAGGAAAATAATGTTAACGATATTATAATGTTAGCGAACATTAGTTCAATCTCACCACTATTATTCAAGCATTTTGATTGACAAAATTGAATTGTGGTGCCTGATTAATTGTTTTCAAGCCTTCCATAATCTAGCTAACAATGCAAATATAGATGTTTAAATCATTTGAAAATAACAAAAACAATTGTATGTCTAAAACTAGGACTGCCGAGGCAGCACTTAGGTCTTCAAAACTTCCTCTTTGACCTTCACATAATGTTTGACCTTCATACAGTGTTTGACCTTCACATGCTTTTCTGTCTTAGTGGTAAACAGTAACTTGCCTATGTGACCAAATCTCATAAGGAAACTGATATTATTGCAAAGAAGTTGATAATGCGAAAAAAGTATGCTAGTTACGAATTCGTCATGATTGACTTTTTTGTTTGGACTGTGATGACGCTTCATTCAAAACAAGTTTCAAGTCTCTAGGTGCGTTTTGAAAAATTACCCCATGTTAAATTTTGTCAAAAGATTTTTCCCGATTTCGATCGTTAATTGTGAAAAAAAGGCCACGTTCGCGATCAATATTTTGATAGTTTCGTCAAGTCCACATATAGGTCTTACATTCCTGAAAAAATGGTGCAATTGTGAGTCTAACTTTTTGAGTTATCGCCCCTTGAACATGGTCACAGGAGCTAAGTCGCCCGACTTTGAAGGGTTGCAGAAAAAAAAGTATTAACAAATTTGCAAATGTTGCTCTATTACTTTTCTCCCCACTCCTTCAGCTATGATATATGTGAGTTTCAGCTCTTAATTGCATGTATCTTCAGAGAAGAAGATTGTCAAAGATGTATGGGGTCCAGAAATTTAAAAAAGTCAAAAAAAGAAATATGGCGGCGAAAGTAGTAACGCTACGAAATTGCCATGATTTACTTTTTTGCTCCAAATGTAATTGCCTATCGTTTAAAACAAGTTGCAAGTCTCTAAGTGCATTTTGAAAAGTTTTCCAATGTTAATTTTTGAAACTTTGAGTGGTACTGTGCCTTTAACGCATTATCCGATTAAGCCCAAAAGCTTCGCACGACTATTCCTCAGTAAGGGCTATCAGCATTCAAAATTTGGTTGAATTTGAAGCAGCCGTTTTGGCTGAATCCGATTCACAAAAAAAGTACAAATAATAATAACTCGGATAATAACAATAGGTCTTCCAGACTTTGTCTTGAAGACCTAACAAGGTTAGTTATCTATCTAACATTGGATATTAGATACAAGTGGTCAAAACACCAACAAATTGATTGTATTTGACAGCTGGTTGTTATTGACCTAGTATTTTCCCCAACTCTAGTTTCAGAAGCGAATAACTTTATTGGATGACAAACGATATTTGATTAAGGGCAATAACATTTACTGTATTCGATATATTAAGCTCCCTGGGACCTTAGAAAATTGAATGGAGGGGGCGCTTTTTAAAACTGTTTTCTATAGAATTCAAGAGATTATAAGAAGAACTAATGCTGCCATCTAAAAAATTTAACATTTAAATATTTGTCTTGCAAAGATGTTGCATAATGAAAACAGTCGTGAACATGCAAGATAAGACATGTTTGCAAGAAGGGAGAATAAATACAGAGATTATTACCCGAGAAAGTGTGTCATATGACTTTTATGAAACGCGTGCGAATTTTTGTATTACCAGAGCGAGAGCATGGGTTATACACAATTTCGCACGAGTTTCGTAAAAGTCATATAACACACTTCCGACTGTTATAATTTCTTTATTACCGATTCTATTTCATTTAAAACACACGGAAATATTCAGAAAATGGCCTGCTTCCTATGCGGCGTCCCACTACAGTGACGGAAATGGTTTGATGACGTCACAGATGACGTACGTAATACGGTAACTCGGGCTGAAACAATCATTAATTGCTAGGCAAAAGTGATATATGCACATGTGGTCATATTGAAAAAATGTCATCACTAATGATTAACCATATGGGTAATAATGTTTAATATGCAACTTCTTTGCTTTAACACACGTGGAAGTTTTCGAGAAGGGGGCACTTAATATTATACGAACAAACTTCCTTAGAAAGCACTTATTTGGAGAGGGTGCTTACTGAATTAAATACGACACGGTTATTTGAGAACCTTCATAAAAGCAATGGACCACACTTAGAATTAATTCAAGTGAAAAATTCAAAACATTGACTTTGACAAGATAAATTTTCTTTAAATATGATTGATTGAAGTTTCAAATTATTTCATGACAAATGATTATTTTTGTGTTCTAGAAAATTCATTAGGACATTTTATAGATCATTTATTTCTCTGTTCAACGTCCGCAACACACGTTATTTCCTGAAATAAAAGAATATTTAATTTTTTAAGTATTTGACGTCAATAAGAATATCAATTGTGTCCATTGTCAGCAGGCGTTTTATAATTTACAATAATTGCATGTTCAACTGGCAAGCTGAAAATTGACAAGAAATAGAATGCAGTCTATGAATTTTAAACGATATCTTGGTGACGTCAATGGTTTCGGCATCTTCAATCAAAGTCTATAGCAAGATATAATCTATATTCTGCAACATGGATCAAAATAAATTAGAATTTAGGCATGTGAAGTTATCTTTACGTCAAAGCTTGTCATCAAATGAAAGTATGTTTTAAGTAATAGTTTGACTTCAAGTAGTTTTTTTTACGCTAGTTCTTGGCAAAAAATGATATTTTTTATAAAGGCAATTGTTTAATGTAAAATGATATCATAACTTTGACAAGAAAACTTATTAAATTAAGGTATGTTATAGTCAAATGGTTGTCTTCAAATGATATCATGTATTAGGTAAATGCTTGATGAAAAATGGTATTGTATTTTAGGTAATTGGTTACTTGCTGTCAAATAATATCATGATTTATGATATAAAATGATAATATGTTATAGTCAATTTTTTAATATCAAATGTTATGCTTAAGGAAAACGTTTAATGCAAATGATATCATCTTTTAGGCAATTTCATTCAGTGCTTATATATAGGCTTGGTTGTTCATAAAATCATAGTTTAGTTTATTCTAATTATTTAAACTTCATTTTAATCCAAAATAAACAAAGTTTGGAAATTTTCTTATTAACTAGGAAATGAAATTTTATGTTCTTATTTTTATACTATGAAATGAATGAAATTGTTCCCTACCATGAAACTATATCCAATTAATTCCCATGGTCATATTGCTTATAAATTTTTGAGAATCCATCAATGCTCTTATCATTTCATCCATTTTATGAAATTATAAAGGTAATGAAATAATCAATATTTCATTTGTTGACATTTTTGTTGTGGCATACTTCATTTGAAGTCAAGGGAGAAGATAATCATGGAGAAAATAGAGGATAAGAGTCATAAATGTGTTTTTATATCTAACATGTACTATATATAATTATTAGCATATGAAACAGGCTCTATCAAGCACCCTTTATTTTCTGTGCCATTGGAAATGACATAGCTGCATAGCCACCTTTTTAAGCTTCTTCAATTACACTAGTTGTCTTTAATATGAAATGTGGTCCTCTTGAAATCTAAATAAGATTCTAGTGATACATACAAAACTTAACCTCGGATCTATAATTTAACACAAGGATCACCAATGTAATGAAAATGAAAGTTCTATCATCTTATCAGGGTCAACTGTTTTGCTGACTGTTTTTGTATCATGAAATGATGAAAATGTGATGTTATTTTTCAAATAATTCGCAATGATTTTTATGCATTGGTAAAATATTCCAAATTTTACTCAACTCAATGATGAATTGTCAGACTGATGAACTCAAATGCAAGACTTTTCATGCTTGAAGCACATTATGTTTCTCTTTGAATGCATGTAAAGTGTCTTTGTTAAAATTGTCCATCTAGAGCAGGTAAATATAATAATAGTTAAGTAACACATTTAACTAGAATGAGAAATGATAATTAATTTATAACAGGTATGTTTAAACAGGCGTGCACCCCTCAAATCTTGTTAATTTTTACAAAAAATCTTTGATAAAACTCTCTCACACTGCCTTGTAAATAGTTAAATAGTTCACTTGTGATCCAATAATTTCAGTCATGTTACCTTAATTTAAAAAAAGGACTTACCTAGTTGATACTTTGATAAAAAATTGGAAGGAAAGGAAACAGACACATGAACAAACAGCATAGATTACCAAAAATTATTTACAATAAAGCAGAATTTGTTATGAGGCTTTGGGACATATAAATGAGTAAAAATGGAGACTTTGGTACATACATTATATAAATGAGTAAAGATCGAGACTTTGGTACATATAAATGAGTAAAGATCGAGACTGGTACATATAAATGAGTAGAGATCGAGACTTTGGTACATATAAATTAGTAAAGATCGAGACTTTGGGACATATAAATGAGTAAAGACTGTGACTTTAGGAGATATAAATGAGTAAAAACAGAGACTTTGGGACATATAAATGAGTAAAGATCAAGACTTTGGGACATATAAATGAATAAAGACAGAGACTTTGGGACATATAAATGAATAAAGACAGAGACTTTGGGACATATAAATGAGTACAGACTGTGACTTTGGGACATATAAATGAGTAAAGATCGATGACATCAGAAGTTTTGAAGGTAATGGAATAACCATTTTGATAGATATATAAATGATCAAAAAGGAGAACTTATTTTCAATAAGATTTATAACTTCATTTGAAAATTTAACAAATCATCTACTCAATACAGCTAAGAGTCAGATTCAAATATATAATAATGTAAGTATTTTTAACTCATTAATCACTCAAGTCACAAGAGGTCATCAAGGTAGTTAAAAACACATGTATCTGTAGGTTTTGGACGTTTTCCCATCAAATACGCAAAAGTTTGAAGGCTTGGAGTTTAGTGAAAGAGAGCGAGATAGAGAAACGGTGATAGAACACGATGTAAGCATTCCTGTAGGAGATGCATTAGCCAGCTGTTGTGTTTAACAGTTTATAGCCCCTTCCATCCATGGTTACACAGTCGTAATCTATAGCAGGAGAAAAGCTTGTTATGTGAGAATTAACTTTGGTCATCAGCTGATAGGTATATAATTAAGAAACTATTTCCATTTGTATGTCATGAATGATTCTGATAATTCTTAATGTGTGTCCTGAGCATGAGTGATTATGAAATCTCGAAAATTAGTTGAATTTTCATCACTATTTTCTATTTATGTAACTGACATATGTATAATCAGTTAACTGATAAGAATTTTCTTAATTAGATGAAATGTTAAATTTTTTTAATAAAACTGACAATTTGTTAAGGATTTATTGATAAAAATCATCATTTCAGATATCGCTAGGTTAGTACAGTTTGTATTCAAAACATATGTATATACTTTTCTTGATAAAACAGTAAAATCTTAGCAAAGCGTCAACGTCAAAGGTTACAAGAAGAAAGACATTAATACATTTATTGATTAACATTTATATCTTATTTCTTATTATGATAAGGTATGTTAAAAATCATTTGATAAACAATTAAAAGCCTATTCTCAGAAGTACACATCTCTGGAATAGTAGCAAAAAAGTGGTTGAAGTGCCTTAAAATCTCCTCATATCCCTTGCTGCTTGGAACACAAGTACACAAACTGACTAATGGATCAATACAGACAGTCGACACTGCAGTCCAAGGGAGATAATAAGGCCTTAACGAGGCAGTAATCACTCCCCTGCCTTGTAATTAGCTAACAAGGCTAGACAGGAGCACAATCAGACACTCCAATCAGAGTCTTGTAGGGAAGAACTGGGAGAGTGAAATCACAATTAGCTCCAAACAAATTGTTTGCTGAAATGTTGTTAACGAGGGAATTGATCTGTATGTACATGAGTGGCATGTCGGCTGAAATCTGATCTGAAACTTTTGAAATCTCCCACACCACCCTCTGTACAACTTTCATGTAATTCTTCCACTGTCCAATTGTGTAACACCTGTTTCATCTTGGTGTGGGAATAATGAGGACTATGTGTATTTTGTTAGGTTCAGAAATTTCATATCAATAAGAAAACATTTAAAAAACAATGAAGTGAAAAGGACAATAGTTAACATATTAGAAACTTGTTCTAAAGTAAAATTAACATCTACATATAATGAAATCCGAAATCTGTTTAAACACATACACTGCTTATAGTTTTACCCGTGACGATGACCTCAAGGTTTATCAATCCTAGGTATATCTAAAGTCTTTCTTCAGAAAATGACTCAGGAGATATAACCTGATTAAGAAATTTATTGTATGACTTGGAGGAAGCTGCTGCAAGTAACATTGCGTACATCCTACTTTTGGTAGCAAGTTTCAGTCCCAAGGATTCCGAAGAGTGTTTTATTGATACTAATAGAACCTCAACAAAGTTTTTTAGTTTCACTTTTTAAAATATTTGCATTGCTTTTTGCTCTTTGTTTTTTAAGTTCTAATTCTAACATGATATAATTTTTTCAAATTTTTAATAAACATGAAAACTGTAAGCTTCCATGTTAAATGCTTATATTCAACTAATGCATTAAACACTAACCATGAAATACGTTTTGAAGTAATATGCTCATATCCTGAAATAGTTAAAATAATGTTTTACTAGAAACCATACTCATGTGTTCAATGATCTGATTTTGTGCTTTTTAAATCAAGGCTTTTTTTACTTTTTATATTTAAAGTCAAAGATTGAATTCTTAAGTGGTGAAATGGTTAGAATTTTGTATACAATGAACGTGAAGTGAATGTGATGCATGTGATTTCACCTGCCGAACTACATTTTGTTTTTAGAAGTCCTGGTTTGAATCCAGAAGTGGTGTTAGGGTTTCAAATTTGATCTCACAGAGAGTTTAACCTCATTTCAAGGTTTTACAGACTTATTTCAGCTGTGGCATTCCGTTTCGTGTTTTGATTCCCAGAGCTAATTCATCCACAAGATTGAACGTCTTTGGAAAGAAACATGGAAGATTTTAAAGATAACTGACTCTGTTTAGGAACTGTTTGATTTTTTTCAATTGTTACCTTTCCTGATTGACATTACCCTAATTTTGTTGTGATAGGCAAACTTTCTTTCAAGGTTTTTAGTTGGTGAAAATAACTTTGTCAGAAAATAAAAACAAATAGTTATTTAACTTTGTAAAAGATAGCTTACTTACATGTTTACTTTGTGGCAATGTTTCTGAATACAATCAGGCAGATTATCTCAGTCTAGGTGATGCATTTTATTACATCCCTATATTGTTTTTTGGAATGATGTTGAATCATACCCCTACAGCATGAAGAATTTGTTTTGTCACTAAATTGTCTCAAAGACTAATGGGCATTAGAATCATCAAGATTAAATTGAAGGAAATATACTGAGTGAGTTATTGTTTAGCGCAGCTTGGGCAATATTTGACCAAGCGGCGTGAAGGAAATATATCACTACTGTACACGATCATGATTCTATTCAACATCGATTATCAGAGTATCAAGCTCTCTCAAAGAATCAGAGAATAATATTTTATCATAATCCAAAGAAAATAAAAACTCTTCGAAAAAGAAATTTGACAGACTCAATCTTATCCTGTTCCTGGTCCTTCGTAAACATTTTATAGTCAGTGAAGAATTGCATAATCTTATTGGTATTCTTGAATATAAATAAGATTGAGGAATTAAAAAAATGAAGAATTAAAACAATTAGATCAAGAAATGAAGGATAGGACATCTGTAACCATGACAACAGAACTTGTCAAACTTTATATCGATCATGTAAAAATCTTTTCTCGTTATTAATCTCAAGTAATCAGAATCAATGTGTTTTTGATGAGAAAAATTGGTTCAGAAAACAATAATTTGCCAAAAAATTGGATTAAAATGGGGATCTTTTCATGATTTTGGTTAATATAGTAATTGAATTGAGGTAGAAGTGAGAAAATTAAGTATCAAATATTTTCATTATAT
Source organism: Phorcus lineatus (assembly GCA_921293015.1). Taxonomy (NCBI): domain Eukaryota; kingdom Metazoa; phylum Mollusca; class Gastropoda; order Trochida; family Trochidae; genus Phorcus; species Phorcus lineatus. Next base: position 9,820,343 of record OV121083.1, read on the forward strand.
TAAAAAGATTTTTCAACTGCAGTTTCTTGGATTGTAAGATACAAGATTTAAGGATGTATGGTTTCCATTGTCATATGAAATAATATCAAAAGTGAATAAGTATATATGTCAAACAAGTGTTTTTCTAGGTTAGAAAGAATTTTTAAATTTGTGAATTTTTGTTTTCAAATGAGTTATCATATTTCCAACAATTTACACCAACATTTTTCTCCAAAGATCTTGAAGAGATACAGAGCTCAAAATGGATGAACATCATCATTACAATTGGGTTTAATATTGATCCTCCTGCTATTAATAAGAGTTATCAGAATAAAGGGAATGTAGACTCTTCTATCAATTATATATATATAAAGGCATATATTTCAATACTTTGGAATATCACCTGCAATGCAAAACTCATATCAATATTTCTTTAAATGTCCATGATATCAAAAACAGAGACAAACTCATATTTTCATTTTCATCTTCATTGACAACCTATCATGTATTTTCTTAAACTTTTGTTAGACAGAAGTGCAGACCTATGATATTGTCAAAAAAGGTATTCAAATTACTTCAACTTTGCATTCACGATACAAAATGATTTGTATAAAATGGATGTGGGTATGTATGATATGAACTTTTCTTCTTGTTACTTTACTCCTTACTTTGTATCCCTTATATTGCAAATACCAAGGAGAGGGTGTTCTAAGTTGGACAACTATACCTAATCAGATTTCTGGGAATAAAATTTTTTTAAAGCAAAATTTAATGAAACATATTTATAGTTTGGGAGTCTTGAAACAAAACCAATCCTGTACCAGGACTGTGGACTCGTTTCCAGAGAAAATGGTAAAGTGATTTGGGGGTTTAAACATCATTTTTGAGAGTATTTCTCTTTTATCATGGCTGCCAGTATTACTGCAGGGCAAATACCCACAGTACTATTGTGGCTATGCATTGCAGTGAAACCCACAAGCTTCAGCTGGAACTAGCATGCCAGAGGCGGTACTGGGCTGAAATTCAGTGTAGCATTGCACCCAACTATCCTGCATGTAGAACAATTCTCTACTGCAGACAAAATTGCCAAGCCCCTGGTGGGATTAGAACTCAAGACTTCTTGATCCGAAGCTGAAAACCTGTACCACTGCTCTATGCCACCCCATAATGGTAAAGCAAAATATCAAAAGGAACCAATCTAGTTGTTGTATCAGTGATCTTAATTTTCCAGGATGTTTGAATTCTATGGAAATATAATGTTATGATGAGCAGACAGATGTATCAACTGCATCATACACAAGGGAGGTACAAATTATAATACCTCCATAAAAAGAAAATACAGAACTTCTTATTAACTATAAAAGTCTATTCCTAGACATCAAAGTTCCTTATCAACATAAAACCTACATACTGTACACAGTTAGTATAGATATATAGGTATATAATAACAGCAGACAGTTATAATGTGAAATGTAGTACCATCAATAACTATAAAGTTCATTTTCTTGAAGTCTAGACTCTTTAATGGCTGATATGAATTATACAGTAATTATGTTAAACAGTATATCACCTACAAGTCAAACTTGTAACACTATTATTGAGCATGATGCTGCTTAACTGTTGAACAAAGGGGTCTGTCTGGGGATAGCAAAACTTTCCTTGGGCATAAAATTAGGGTGATGCTAGTCCTCTGATTTGGTGAAATAATTCTAAATATATTCACTTTCGACTTTTTAAAAATATTTAAGTTGAAGTGTTTACTGTTATAGAAGAAATGTTGACTATTGTTGTTTTATTGTGCTATCAAAAATAAATGGTTAAGATCTTACAGGATGCAGATTTGCCAACTACTCAGGTAATCAACTTAAAAAACAATGCCTTAATTTGAATGTCAGTTGAAATATTGCTGACAATAATAATAATAATAATAATAATAATGAGTATTTATAAAGCGCTATATCCATACACAAGGTGCATGCTCAAAGCGCATATACATGTTAGAATAAAGGGTAATGATGTGAAGTATTGGCATGAATAAAATCAAAGAGAAAAGTATGAGTTATAACATATGAATAAATATAATACACAAAGTCAGATAATTCCATCAGTGGGAAAAATCTAGGAATAATAGCTTGAAAAAAGATAAGTTTTGAGTTTTGATTTAAAAACAGTCAATGAAGGCGATATCTTGAGGACATGAGGAAGTTGATTCCAAAGTCGGGGAGCAGCATAACTGAATGATTTCTGTCCATAACTGGTATGATTAGAGTTTGGTATCTTGAGAAAGTTCAAATTCTGTGAACGAAGAGTTTTTGCAGGGATGTAGTCATTTAACATCTTTGAAAGGTATAGTGGTGCAGAATTATTTCGACATTTGTATGCCATGCAGAGGACTTTAAATTTGATTCTTGCTTCAATTGGAAGCCAGTGCAGATCCTTAAGTACAGGTGTTATGTGACATGATTTAGAAGTTCTAGTCACTATTCTTGCTGCAGTGTTCTGAACTTTCTGAAGTTTGTATAGTTGACGTTTACTGATTCCTATCAGCAAACTGTTACTATAATCAAGTCTAGAATGAACAAGCATTTGTACTAGTATTTTTGCAGCATCTCTTGTAATAAGATGACGTATTTGACCGATGCAACGGAGATGGTAATAACAAGTTTTACAAAGTTTATCTATTTGTGGTTCCATTGTTAGTTCTGAATCAATGATGACGCCAAGGTGATACAATGATAAAGTATCACTGACAATATCTGACATTATCAACTATTCTATGACATTACAGACATAATTATGATGATCCAGTGACCACAAGCAATTATTTGATGATATTATGGATGAGGACATAAATGACACCTGATGCAATATCAGACACGTCATATGATATACAATAGACGATCCTTTGAATGACAATGTCATGACAAAACTGACAATGACATCATGTTCGTCAACTCAAAACCAACTTCACACTGATTGACATGACAAACATCTGTGACACGTGTCCATGACAATGATGACTATTTATATTAGGCAATGACATCAATAAAAGGACAGGACACTGCTCTCCATGATAATACTAATAAAAAGATTTTGTTACCTTGATCACCACAATATTAGCATCTCTGACACAGAGAACTTGTAATCATGGACATTTCAAACTAACTGATACATCAAACGTTTTCTTGCACTGATGATGCAGTTGATTGACAGTTTCACTGACATTGATGCATCCCATTGTTTGAAGCATCGATAAATTCCTTTAAAAATTCATTTATTACAAGTGAATAATATTCAATCATTTTCCCACTTAACAGTAATGGAGAATGACATTATTATATATTACTGCAAATTTAACAAATAAACTAAAAAAATTGTGGATTTTCTAACTTAAAATACCTTCAGCATTAACAGAATTTTGAAACTCCAAATTCTAGCTACTTGTATAAAATATATTGAAATATATATTTTTTAAACCTTTCTGATACCAAATCTTTGGTCACCATTGGCTTAAAATTATGTATCCTTTAATGTTTCAGAAGGCAGATTCTTTTAAAATTACCTGTATAAACCATATATATAAATATATAAATCAAATCCCTGGGTAATATAAAGTAAAGGAATTTTAGACAAATCCCTTTGTGAGGGAGGACGAAATAAAGTTCTATGTAGAAACTGTTCAAGGATACGAAAGTTTTTCAACCGTCTATGAAACTAATATTATTTCATATACTTCATCTCCAGGTGATCTGCTTCCATGTAATATTCATAACAAACTGGGCTTCATTTGGATCATAACTATTAAATATTCACAGTAACGAGCATGTAATTAATATCTTTTCATGAACCTTTCCACAAAGGTTGGCTGTCTAACATTGATTTGGTATCCGGTATCAACAGAATATAGATTATGATATTTATATTGATGAGTATAAATAAACTGACAACTGTATTTGACAGATTAAGCACCAAAGGCGTTAATAAGATTAAAAGGAGGGGGCGCTTTAAACAGATTACCATGAAGTTCATGAAACTTGCAAAATATTAGAATGTCTTGATATCTTAAGTCAATCCAAGAACAAGTTTTGCCACATTCAAAATTGAAAGCATTTCTAGTTTCTGCTTGCCACCATTTGGAATAACATGCTTAAATATATGCAGGAGGTAAACTTAAATGAAGCTAGATGGCCAATTGAAGCAAGACACTTATATTTCTCAGTAAAATTGCCTAGATCATGTGGGGAAAGTTATGAGAAGAGGGCGCTAATTTTTCGTGACTTTGAAACGTATTATGGGGGGTTTAAGGAGAGGGCGCTTTTTGCCAAATACGGCAACATTTTTCCTAGTCTCCTCTTCAAAATTGACATGAATTACATCTGTCCACAAAATGTCTAATGTACATGGTCGATACTTACGGAAAATGAGTAAAAAAAGGCAACGTTATTCCTAGTTTCCTCTGCAAAATTGACATGAATTACATCTGTGTCAATTATAGGAACATAAAATGTCTAATGTACATGGTCGACACTTATAGACACCAATAGAACCCTTAACTGAATTGGATTAGAAATAAAAAAAATAATCACTTACCTTGGTAGCCTGGAAGTATATATATGCTTAGCAAATGTATATTATAGGCTAATATTAATTTTATTTGACAAAATGTGTATGATTAAAACATTAACTTCTATTATGCTAATGTTCAAGTATATGTTATCTTAATTTAACGCGTTGATCTCTCTCTGTATATAAATAAAGGTTTTACTTACAGTAATTTCGTCTAATAATTCATCATTGGACTGCACTTACCTGAAACAAATAAAAACATAATTGACAAATTGTTAGACAAATGAGCTAATAAAAAATACCAAATTTATAAGAAAATGAAATTGAGCTTTATGAAATGGAATATTTGGATCTTATTATGGAATATTGATATTCTTTTACCCTTAAGATGATTACTTAAGGTAGCACTCTGAAACCTTGAATTGTAAATTACTAAAATGAAAAAAACATGATAAATTTAAGTTATACTGATGATTGTATCAACAACTACAAAAGTAGGCAATCATCTAACAATTACACAAAATACATAGAGACTATTTGTATTCTGGAGAGAAATACAATATTTATTTTATAAGTAAGTACAATCTTGAAGTCAAATCCTTATAAAGTTTTATACATGTTGTAGAACATTAATCATTTATTGAGGTCAAGTCATCACAAGGTTTGCATTATAATGTTAAAAGTACTACAAATCTTGAGGTCAAATCATCTTAAATTTTTCATAAAAATGTAGTAGTAAATACATCTTTGAGGTCAATTCACTATGCAGTTTAAGTTTTAATAATCAAGATCAAGTGATTGGGTGTAATCATGGTAAAATCATTATTTTGGTTACATAACCCAGATCCAGGGATAATGATCCTACATCAGTTCAGGTTATCACAAGGTTTTCATAATCAAGATCAAGTGATTGGGTCTAAGAAGTGAAATCATTATTTTGGTTACATAACCCAGATCCAGGGATTATGATTCTACAATAGTTCAGGTTATCACAAGGTTTTCATAATCAAGATCAAGCGATTGGGTCTAAGAGGTGAAATCATTATTTTGGTTACATAACCCAGATCCAGGGATTATGGTCCTACAATGGTTCAGGTTATCACAAGGTTTTCATAATCATGTTCTATAATGTTTAACCTATGAGGTCATGTTTAAAGGATGCAGTCCTCTCGGAGTATTTTTTAATCCTGTTTTTTTCATATAATTATTACTACATGATTATAACACAACAAAGTTGAAACATGTTCCTGAAGGTAACATTTCGGTTGATTTAGATTTGATAACTTGATGCATTAGAGTGCACACTTGGTGAAAGTACACAACAATGAAAGGTGAATTAGGCCATTCATCAGCTCAACAAGTGTTAATGCCTTGCTACGTACAGCATTACAGGGTGAGGTGAGGTGAGCTGGTGTTTATCGCCGCTTTCAAGATTATTTCACTTATATCGCGGCTGTTAGTATTATTGCAGGGAGAAAGCCAGCAACACCATTGTGGCTATGCATTGCGGTGAAACCTGCGAGCATCAGCTGGAACTAGCGAACCATGGGTGGTACTGCGCTGAATTTCAGTGTAGGGATTCGAACCACGGACTTCCTGATTCTCCTGATCCGAAGCCGAACGCGATAACCACTGCGCTATCCTGCCCCCGGCATTACAAGGCATTGATGATAAGTCTTATCATAAATCATTCATAAATATGTGGATATTCTATCCATTCATATAGTTTTTTGTTATAAAATTTCAAAATAAGAAAAAGAACAGTGCATTTTGTCATGTCATTTCCCGAAAAACAACATGGCCGACCAATTGCCAATGGGAGAGACTCTTTAATATTATGTCTGCAGCTGCTAATCTGAAATAAAGGCAGCAAATTTGTATTCAGTGTGAAAGAAGGCAGTTTTGTTTGATCCCATTTGATCTAATTCACTTGAACAGTGACTCCATTAATGACCCAACAAAATCTGTCAAGTTCATCACATGAAAATACAAAAATTTGTTAGAAGGAGAGGTTTCCTATTGCTGTTATTAAGATGAATCAAAGATCAAATGTTTGACAAATCAATAACAACAATAATGCTATTGATCAAACCATTGTTAGGCTTGTAAGCCTTCACTTTCGCCATCTTTTTATTAAGTTCCTGTTAACATGACTTGAGGTTTTGTCAGCTTTAATCTGAGAAGAAAGATCAAGAGAAAATTGCTACTCATTAAAACATTATTTCCCTCTCACTGGTTTCAGCTTGTACTAAAATGGTTGATGAATAAACTCTTGAAAATGTCACAGATTCATGAAATTTTATCTGAATTTTATCATGGACCAGGTAGAAAAGAGATGCAAAAATTTTAAAGACACAAATGTAATAAAAAATCAAGTTCAAATGAATTTGAGGAACGAGATATGAAATATTTAATAAAATTATGAATAGTATGGTCGAGTGATTGAAAGTAGCTGACCAAAATCTTCTAAATATTTTGGCAGTTTTTACGTGATCTCTTAATGTAAAATGACTTCCCTTGGACTTTCAGCTTCCTTAAATGTTGGTAATAATCTTGCATCCAACCCTAAACAAGCCGTTGAAGAATATCAGTTTGGGAGGTGATGTTTTCTGTACAACTGTTTTGATTAACTATCAATATGAGGTGAGGTGAGGTGAGGTGAGGTGAGGTGAGGTGAGGTGATTTCGGGTAAGGCTGCTTTCAATGGTATTTCACTAATATTAGGGCTGGTAGTATTATTGCAGGGAGAAAGCCTGCAACACCAATGTTGGTGTATTGGTTGAAACTAGTGAACCTTTGGTGGTACTGCGCTGAAAGTCAGTAAGCATTGCACTCTAACCTTACTGAGTGTACAACTGTTCTCTGCTGCAAACAAAGTTGCCGAGCCCCTGGAGGGATTCAAAGCATAAACTGCTTGAACTGTATAGCCGAATGCTATCCCATCACTATTGGTATGAAAGCAAGATTCGGTTTCCAGTCAAAATTTTTCAAATTTTAGCCAGTGACAGTGACATAAAACCTCCTACTCAGAATTGTGTTTGAACTAAATGATTAAGAAGCCAGTGTTTAGGATTTATCTGTAGAATATGTTATTGAATTTTTTTTCATGAATAAAAACAAATCAAAATATTTATTTACTCCTAATTCAAGTAATTTTCTTTCAAGATCTGTGAAATGTCAACGCTATCTTCTCCCTAGGTCTTGACTTCAATGACAAGTGGTCACAGACAAGCTTTTATGCTCTTGGGGATTTGCTGTTTGAGTCATAGTGCTGGATTTAGTTGCTAAATAATTGAGAGTTTCTCGCAACCCGTGTAAATGAATGAAACATTATCAAAACTGCAAAGACCCTCAGAGATTTGCCTAAGAGCAGAGCCATTCAGTCCAGCTTGAACATTCATGAAGTTGATAGAGGCTGCCATTAGAAACCTATAGATGAGATCCAACACAGATTCACCAGGAGGCAAGCAGAGCCCATCTAATCCAGTCCTGGTAACAAGTCAAGTGATTCCATGCTATGGGTATTGCTTGATTAGAATTCTGGCACTGCTTTCTCATCCTGGGCCATTACTAGATTAAAGTGGATTATACTACAGATGCAGAGTTTTCTACTTTCAGTTTTGTTTTCTACTTTCGGTTCTGATTTTTATATTCAGTTCCAAATTCTAGTTTCAGTTCCTAATTCTAGTTTCAGTTCCTAATTCTACTTTTGTTTCTGAATTCTACTTTTGGTTCCTAATTCTTAATTAGGGAGAAGGTTTCTGTAAGTCGGATAACATACCTGATCCTTACCTATGAATATGCTCAACCTAAATACTTCAATCAATCAAAACTTACAAAGCAACTTATGAATATTTATATGTAAATTACCGAAAATTTGACTTTATAGAATTAAAAAAATAAAACAAAGAATCTGTCAAATAAAAACCTAAATTCTAATAATAATTTCTTTATCAAGCAGCAAAAATCTTGGAAAATATTTATTTTGAAGATATAACAGAATTTGAAGATCATGAAATAAAAGGGAGAATTTGTAGACTTTCTATAATTATCTTATCTCAAATGTATTCACACACAAGTTCTGAGAACATATAGGTTTTGAGACTGATTAATTAATTCATTAATCTAAATATTACTATTATCGACAAAATGGGTAAACCTACACAAAACCAAAAAACATTTGAACTTGACTGGCTGATGGCAAATAGATCTGTCAATTTCTTTCTCCATTCCATTTATACAGCTCCAGGGTCTCCCACACAAGCTTTTTTTATGAGCACTTAATTGAGCTTGACTTGTTAATAAGTGACCTTTCAGATAAATTAATTTGTCACATATGTGACCTAAACAAAAGATGAAGGCAATAAAATCTTCTTCATTGACAGTAACTATTTCATAAAACCTGTGCTAATTACCTAGTGACCTATGAATAAATGGTGTCCTTGGACAGAATTTTGATAAATAATATCTTGTAATGAAGCCTATTTCGGTCCAAATTGTGAGAATGATACTTGTGTTTTTATTTCAAAATTAAACAGTTGAACAAATACCGCAACAAAATGTTCCAAACAACTACCGTATATGACCGGGTATAAGCCGAGAATTTGATACCAGAAATTGGGGGTCAAAGAGGGGGGTCGGCCTATACCCTAAGTCTATGTTTCAGACCAAAAATTCCTGAGGCCAGGTAAGTATCCAGCCCGGTTCATCAAGCCGAGCGAGTCCAGGGAGACAATGTTTACATCGAAGACAGTGCATAATCATCGATGTCATTTAAATAATGAAAGTTTGAAAAAAATATACCTTTGTCTTATTGTTGTTTTATAATGAATATATTGAGAAAAATATGAATGGAAAGTTAAAAAAATATATATATAAATTATTTATGTACCGGTAATATTCAACACGCAACACGTGTTAGCTGGCAAATATCAATCGATAATTTGACCTGAATGCGAGTGACTAGCCTTTGTGACGTGGACCAATGAGAAGTTGAATAGAAATCGGTGTTATATGAGATGGAACCTCGTGCAAAAGTTTACGATAAGTCAATTAAACAAAAAGAAAAATAATGTCTTAAATAAAGTTGTCGCATTGTTAATTAACTAGTAATGACATAATGTATTTGGTCAACATCTTAGCTTTGATGATCAATTAACAGCAATTAAAGCTGTAATTAACGTTTCCTGTGCCCATGTACCGGTAATAGACGGCCCCATCTTGAATCGAAAGTAGCATTAAAATGCACAATGTGTTTGACTTGCTGATTGGTCGAGTTTTCCAACTTCCCTTTTCTGGGCCAATGAAAAGACTTTTAACAAATATCATGAGCGACACACAAAGACGCATGGAAGTTTGTCTAAAAACTTTGTGTTAATGGGAATGAAGTAAGATTTTAACATTTGAAAACTCCTTTTCCCTGCTAAATCAAGACACAAAAAAGAATCTGTGTTGAATATTTTATATCTTAAATTAAGACCTTAGGCCAAAGCGTATTCAAAACTCAACTTGAGACCTTAATTGGACCATTGCAAAGCTTAAGATCATTGATCTATACCAAGTTTGAGACCTTTAACAAAAACCTAGATTGGTGCTCTTTGACCAATGCCTAGCTTGAGACCTTTGACCAAAGTCTTGAGCTTGCAATTGAGAACTTTGACCATTTCCAAGCTTTAGACCCTTGATCTAAACCCTTGTTTGAAACTTTGACGAATATAAAGTTTGAGACCTTTGACCAATTTAATCTTGAGATCTTTGACAAATATAAAGCTTTAGACCTTGGACCAAACATCTGAAACGTATGATAACACCTAGATTGAGACCTTAATTTGACCAAAGTCTTGACATGAGCTTGAGAACTTTGACCATTGCCAAGTTTTAGACCCTTGATCTAAACCCTTGCTTGAAACTTTGACCAATATAAAGGTTTAGAGCTTTGACCAAAATAAAGCTTGGGACCTTTGACCAAATATCTGAAACCTAGCTGCTATGACAAGACCTATATTGAGACTGCTTCAGATAATTAACTGGATTCTCCAGGGAGAAGATATCTTGTTTTTGTCATAGTGTAAACAGAACTGGAGACTTCAAGGACAGGTGATAGAGATGATGATCTCACTCTAGGGACTTGTGTTAGTCTTGTAGGTGCACATGTGTCACAGCACACCTTGTGGAAGTGTCAACTCTGGATTATATCAAAGAGACAAGTCTCAATGATGAACAGACTCTCGACCACTTGCTGCTGGATACCTCACACAGATGAAACAATGCAATTTGAAGATATAAAATTTTAAATAACATACATATTTTTTGTGGTCTTCTTCAACTCCATTATGGCCAAGATGAAAATCATTCTCTGACTGACTGATGGACAGTAGGCTCGAGAGTGCTCGTGATAATTAACCAGAGTCTCTAAGGAGTGAAGCAAATAAGCCATCTTGTATGTGATAGTGTCAACAGGGCTGTGGACTTCAAGGACAAGAGCTAGATATGATATGCTGACAACTCATACGTATAAGCACCGGTGGTGTTTGTTTTTTTATAGACACCCACCAAGTGTCACAGGACAACTTGTAAGATCTACAAAAACCTTGCGATGTATGGAAAGACCACAAACATTGACAAACGTCTAATAGTAGAATTATGAATTAAGATTGTTTGATTTAAGTGATCAAGTGGCCAATTAAGCTCCTGTCACAAGTATATCATATATCAAGAGTCTTACAGGTGTCCACTCTTCCATGCTTAAAATGGCAGGTGTAATATAAAGAGATTATTACCCAAGGAACTGTTTCACATGACTTTTACAAGGTGTGAACCACATACAAATTTGCATGAGTTTCATAAAAGTCACATGACTTTCAAGTGAAATAAAAAAAAAATCACAAAAAGATATAAAGAATAGACCATTGGCTCTATATCTCATCAGGCTATCTTTTATTTATATTATAAATGGTCACAGAGGCAACATATGAGCGGAATCAGGATCACCAAATCCTTTTATTATTTTCTTTTTCAGCTTTTTTGGCCTTTTCTTTACAAAAAAAATATCTGTAACTAATAAATCCCAACTGTTATGAAGTCTGTACAAAGGGGTTTCAACTTTCTAGGCCTTCGTTTAGCTTCTGGTTTTTAGGGTATGGCCCCTTATTAGGGATTGAGCATCCTCAAATAACTCACACAGCTATGGCAGTTTATATGTTAGGAGAAACCACCAACTATCAAAAGAAATACCTTGAATCGCTTAAGCTTAGAAGACATCTCTGATGCATTGCTCAGAAATCTATTATATCCTGTCAAGCAGGAGCAAGCAGTGCATCAATTACCCTTAACCTTCTCTGCCTCTGTTGCTTGGGAGAACATTCCATACTTAGCATAAGTCACATAAATCAATAAGCATTACATACTGAATTGATGAAACAATATTATAATAATCCCTAATTTCATATTCAAATATTACCAGAAAGACAGCTGAAATGCTTTTCAGTTTTCATATATATCATTTCAACAATCATATATCATCTTGACAGCCATTAACTACTTTCTTGAGAATTATTTCTGAGGACATACTATAGTTTAGGTTGCTATTTGGAATTGACGTTGACAGCAACTATTTCATATGTATAAACAAAACAACTTTTTAACATATATATTACACTTGTGCACTAGTGCTCATTATCATTTGTAGCATCAATCTATACAATTTTGATCACCAAAATAAACATTGCACACTTCAAATTTATCTGGGTTCCTACAACAGGACACCTAGACATGCTTTAAAGTGGTGGCACATGGTCCTGTGCGTAGTTGACCGCTATCAGTGAAGTTCAGCAACATCTGGCGTAACTCACTGGATGGGTGGGTTACCCGATCGTTGCTGTATTAACTGAGAGTTCAAGGGTTATTCCCTGCCCCACACTGAGACACGAGCTGAGAAACTTGTTGTATCTCCTTAAAGTCATAGTCTCATTTTTGCAAGGCAAATTGTAATAAATGCCGGACAAATAGTTCACCACTCACAGAAATCTTTCCCCTGAAGTTTGCAACAATTTTCAGAACTCTGCAGGCATTCTAGCCCTCAATAATGAAGTTCAAACTACCCTACCCTACCCGAATATTATGTTTTTTGTGAGCGTTAGTCCTTACTACGTCATTTCGCTAAGGCCGTGACGAAGAACGCATAAAATTTCCCAGCTGAATATCCAATGAAAATAGCTAATAGCTTACGCTTTTTCAAATACAGAAATAACAAAAAGGTGGTAACCTCAGTGAAGAATGCGTCTGTCATAAGTATCGGCGCTGCGATGACTAGATTTCCGGTGTTTCGTACTCGCGATGGGATTGCACTTGATTCGGTACCTCATCAGTCTGAAACGGCATACGCCAATAAGCTGCTTCATCGAAAACTGTAAATCGAGCATAAAAATGAAAATCTTTGCAAATGCGACCGGAAATATTTGTGTTAGTGATCAGATTTTGTTCATGAAGAATAATTAGTTCAGTTTAGTTGCCTTACAAAAATGAGACTATGACTTTAAGCAAGGAACTTTATTCAAAATGTGCTTCTGTTCATGCACCCAGCAGTACTAATTGGGTACCTGGTGTAGATTGTGTTGGAGGTGACCTTTAAGCGCTTAATCGGCAGCTTGGGTTAGACCAGGGTAATAATGCAGGGAGCGCCTTGAGCATGCAATCTGTGTGGATATGTGCGCTATATAAATACCCCTATTATTATCATTATTATTATTATTTAAAGCATTTCTAATATAAGTGCAAACATAATATCTGAAATTCTAGCATTGTTCTGGTAAAGATAAAAAGGTGGCCCCTATCCTTTATTCCGCAGTAAAGTATTTGAATGACATCACGAAACAATGACCCATGACGTCAACAACAATAATGTTATGGCCCTAGTCGAGCATTTCCAATTCACTGCCAAAGTGGAATAATTTCATTTATAATTTTGGCTGAAATATAATTTACACAAGTTAAAATCGACATGCTAGAAAAGAAATAGAGTAGCCTCAACAGCCATGTGTTTTGCAATTAAATACTGATTTGCCCTAAACTATTATTAACGACAAACCACTCTAGCTACGGCCTCCTGCTTTAACTATAATAGTTCATGGCAAAACTATACTTTATTGCAAAACGCATGATGGTTGAGGCTACTCTATTTCTTAAATCTAACGGATAAAGACAGAGTGCCATGATCAAAACTTATGTGCAACAACACTTAAAATTACACAGAAAAATATACCTTTCGAACCAAATCAATAAATGACAAATATATGCTTTATCATAAAATTCATTTCAACCTATATGATTTCATATTCATGACCAAGGCTAAAGTGAATAACTATATAAATATTTCAAAATGCACAGAATAAGATATATGTGCCAACATATGCAAATTCGCAACCAAATCAATAAAAAGATGAAGTGGCTTATCACTAAAATCATTTCAGCTGCGGAACTTTCAAATATGTGGCCAAGGCTAAATTGCTGTTACAAACACTGCACAACATGTAAGTAGAATTGAGACGCTTACGACATCGACATCAGGTTCAGCTGAGATAATGCGTTCTATCGATTTGTTATGTCACTCCAGAGGATCGAGTGGCTTAAATTGTCTGGTAGGCACAGCTGAGAGAGGAACACAAGTGTTCCTGGTTACACTATCGGCAGTAGGAGCACATCAAAGAGAAATTGGAATTCAAACAGGCAAATTTGTTATACTTAGTGAACTGTTGTCATCATAGTTGATGGGATCTTTTTTATTTCTTATCAATAACGTTTCATAACTTCATGTGCTAAGATAGAAAGTTTCCAATGAGCTTGTTGACAACTAGGTTCTTTATTTTAAATGAATGCATTAGAGAACAATGGGTTTTTGGCTTTTTAAAATCCATTTGAAATATGTTGGGGAAAGCACTGTAGATAACAACTATAGTTTTTATCTACTTTTAGTGAAATGACGACATCTATATAGCATTTAAGAAAAGGAGAATGCATGTTCAAATAAGAATCTCATGTATTGGTATATAAAACTTTCTTGATGAAAGCAGAATTCTGGAAAAGTTCAGGAAGACTTGCAGGAAGATTGAGGGGAAATTCAACTCAAATTCCTCAATCAATATGTGAATGCATAGAATAGATAGAATTTTTCTCTATACATATGATGATAAAACCAGAAAGAGCTAAACTGTATAATGTATATGATTTATCATTTGTACTTGACCTGATATACCATTCCAACCATAATTCTTAAGTTTATGCATGTAAGAGATCTGGATTAGGGATCAGTACACTATAAATAATTTCAAAAGTTGCTGTTGCTGCAAGCAGGCCTACCAACCAAAAAAATCAAATATCAATGCAAGGGAGGAAAATGTACATTTACAGACGAAATCAAATCTGAGGTTAGCAAAAAAAGTTAATCAAGTGACAATCACCACTATTAAACAAGCGATAATGCAACACTCTTATGGCCCAGGCGCAGTAATGAAAGTTGGGCAAAACCTGCTGCTGCCTGTATACAGTTTTGTGTTTTGAAAAAAATGCTACTCTTTACTTTTCATTGCATGCATTGTCTATTAATGTACCGTATATTACCGTGTATAAGACGAGTTTTTTATACCAGAAATTGAGGGGTCAAGGAGGGGGGTCGACTTATATATGAGGTATATGTTTCAGACCTTAAAATTCGGAGGTCGAGTGACGATATGTCGGCCGAAGGAGATGAACAGACGAGATGCAAACCGGAAGCAACACGTTGTCAAAATAATGAAATAAAATTACTTTAACAATCATTTCATACTTTACTGTTTGTTATATATTGCTATTAATAGTTAAAAAATATCATAATCTATTGAAATACATTTTTAATCGACAATTTTATAGACATAGCGTAACGATTCAAACCGGAAGCAACGATGTCAAAACGTTGTCAAAATAATGAAATAAAATTACTTCAACAATCATTACATACTTTACTGTTTGTTACATATTGCTATTAATAGTTAAAAAATATCATAATCTACTGAAATACATTTTTAATCGACAATTTTATAGACATAGCGTAACGATTCAAACCGGAAGCAACGATGTCAAAACGTTGTCAAAATAATGAAATAAAATTACTTTAACAATCATTACATACTTTACTGTTTGTTACATATTGCTATTAATAGTTAAAAAATATCATAATCTACTGAAATACATTTTTAATCGACAATTTTATAGACATAGCGTAACGATTCAAACCGGAAGCAACGATGTCAACACGTTGTCAAAATAATGAAATAAAATTACTTTAACAATCATTACATACTTTACTGTTTGTTAGTACTATTAATAGTTAGAAAATATTATAATATAATACATTTCTAATCGACAATTTTATGGACATACCGTAACGATTCCTACTACGACATGCTTATCGATCCATATGGCGAGTGTTTCATAACAAGTCATATGACGTGGACCAATGATATTCTACGATCATTCCCGCGCACAGGAACCGGTGAAACATGAGAATGAGCCTCCTGATATATGAGGTTTTAACGTTTTGCAAAAACAAAAGCGTAATATTCAAATCTTTTTAAATCTTGGTAAACTTGTGTTATCTTTACAATTTTAAATAACAATCAGTACATATATTGACGAACGTATCCGGTAATTAACCAGCTTTGAGCTGCACTGTATTTAACAGCACTGGTAATTGATGTGGAAATAGCATTACGATTAAGTTAAAATTTACTAGGTATCAATTTAACAATTCACCGGTCACATACCACGCTCAGACTATCAATTTCCAAGAAAAGCAGAGCGCGAGTTTTTGACAGAACTATCCAATGAAATGTATCCATACTTTCAAATCACATACGGGCATTCTGAATTCTTGGAAATGAGCTATAAATAGTTACGGGAATTTCCAATTTTCGTTTTGAAAACAGTAACATTCAAATTGAATTAGAATCCGAATGCTACGCACGATATGCATATAAATGTGTAATGTGTATGTTTATTGCGTATGGTGGGGCCCAGTAGTTATTATTAATAGATATATATTTATTGAAAGATTTGTTATTTACGAATTACACAAATACGCACTGTGCATGTACCGAGACGTAAATGACATAAGATTCTTTTTAAAAAAGGACAAACTCCAGCACACACATATGTATTTTTTATTATTAATATTTATATCATATATAATATATTTATTACAACAATTTCTTGTTAAACAAATGCTTACTGTATTACAAAACACTGACGTATTACAACTCACTTTTACACTCACAACTCACGGCGACCTGCCTCATAGACGGGGGTCGACTTATAGATGAGGTATATGATTTTGACAGCAATTTGGGGGCCTGAGAAAGGGGGTCGACTTATACACAGGGTCGACTTATACACGGTAATATACGGTATATGTTTCTCTGCTTGTCATTTGATGTTTCTTTGGTAGGCCTAATAAGGGCTACTGAAGTAATTTTCTCAGATGCAAAGAATTGAAACAATTTTGTCTCGGGTCAGAGCCTCAGGAAGGGATAATATTCAGTGAACTGGCATTCCCAAACTATCATCCACGTGATTCCTGTAAGTTGGTCATAAAGAATGACATCAAGAATTTTGGGATATAACAACTTCATAATTATTGAAAATACAAAGTTTTAAAGAATAAGCTAATATATACTCCTTGATCTTCTGGGTATCAGGACTGTGTAGCTTCTATTTGCTTTATTTTATATCTGATACGTGGGATGTGAAGGATAACAAAATGGTATAAATATGACATTTTGGACTATATGCTTACTATTTCATCAGGCTGTATGTCGGGTTTAATAAAATTGGATAAATACATGGCACAAAAATAAAATATCTTGATTTTCACACAAATAAAGTTATCCCCCTCGAATCATTGTTTTCATGTATGCCACTTATAAATGCCCTTCAAAGACTTCATCAAGTATGCATTGACTCTACTGAATATCGCAAATGTTTATGACAATAAAAGGGCTGAGAAAGCTGTGTCATCTTCACCCAAGAAATATAGAATATTCATATTGTCCAGCAGGTAGAGGGTTAATTTACCATCAGCAAGAAGCTATGATCGCTGTACCCTCTGCTTACAGTAATCTAATTGGATTTTATCCTCTGTAAGATGTATTCAGATAAGAGACCACCATATGCTTTAATTTGAGATGTTTTAGACAAATAGGAAGTGGCAGTTGTCTCAGAAGAGATTTACTAAGTCGTCCTCAATCAATAAGATGATCGAGCAGAGTGATTCGGCTTGTCGTTATATCCAAACTAGCAGATGGAATTGCTTCAAAGATTACTGAGAGTGATCAAATCTTCTCAAAGGAAAATCTCTAATGTCTTATGAATTTGAATCAACATTTCTCTAAAGTACAAAATTTCTGTATTTCGTTGCTTGTTAGATCAATAAAACTTAATAATGGTGAAATTCCATGAATACATACATAAATTTGTCCACATATTTGACAAAATAAAGTTATCAAAATATCTAAGAAAATGGTAATATATCAAACTAACTATTATGAGTGTGCAAATATACACAGTTATATTTATGATATATGTTATATATGTTTTGGTTGACAATTATATCTACCCAGTAGATATTTTCAAATTATCATCAAGTATGGCGAGTTTTTATTTTAAACTCACTATAGTGCACGCCAATAATTCGTAAACACCACGAATGCACAGATACTGCATATCTCTCAATATTACTCACTATCCTCACTCAAGTAATCTAACTCGTAAGTTATTTAATAAATATTTACGTATTCAGGTAGTAAAGTTGATTTTTAACAGACGGAAGTATTTAATGTTAATTACGGTACATTAAATCCGCATGAACTACGATATCGGAAATATTAAAATTTTGCTCATAACCAAAAAAGCGGAAACGGCAGCCACTATGGTCGATCAAATAGCAATGCTTATACTGTGTTATTAAATCGGTTAATTTACAACATTGCTTTCACAAAACATATTTCATGATTTGTTCTCAGTTCAGAGATTAGGTAAATTCAATAGCTGCACACAATACTAGTTCAGCCGTTTCCAAGTGTCAATAATCTATCTGTTTTGTGCACAGCTAACCACAGATTTGTATATGTCCAAGCCGACAGCGGCTGTCTTAACATTTTCATTGTTGATTGCAGGTAAATTGTAAAGAATGTTTAGTATTTCATTGCATTGATAGAAAGTTTAAGTGAACGAATAAGTCCTCGTAAACCTTAAAATAGCCAATTTAAACTGTAAAAGCGTGCACTAGTGCCTTTAAAGGATACTTTGTTATAAAGTGTTCTTAGCACAACTGATAAACTGCATGATCATAACATATTTAATTTTAAAGGATACTTTGTTATAAAGTGTTCTAAGCACAACTGATAAACTGCATGATTATAATATATTTAATTCTATATTATGTATAATATATATATATCTATATAATATAATATTAATAATAATAATAATAATAATATTTATCAGTTGTGCTTAGAACACCTAGAACAAAGTATCCTTTAAAATTAAATCTCACCATCATGATGATAATTTGAAAATATCAATATAAGAATTCTATATTTTACATTATTTGCAATCCTTCAAAATCCTTCTTGCTACTTGAAACTTGACATTTTCATATGTTTTTAGTGCACTTCTCCACAACCAATTTTGTCTACTACTTTGCTCCTTAAGGTGATTAGTATGAAATGCTTATAATCTACTTCACAATTCAAAACGTACTTGAATTTACAGCTTTTGCAACCAAATGAATGTACTGTAGCAGCAGTGTAGATGTTTAAAACCATATCATTAGTGCTGGTGAAAACCAAATTTAGAAATGTAATTCATGATGTTCGTGACATAAATGTGATCCTTGAAGTAAAAGCCTTTACTGCAACTTCCTGGAATATTATGGTCAAGCAAGCAAAAATATACTGGGGAGATTGAGTCCTGTCAGGAAATTTTTGAGGAAATGAAATTCAAGGTGACATAATAATCTTGTTTAATGAATATGTCATTATTACATTATCATTTTACAATTCATTTGAAGTATGTCACAGAGTATAACACCCTTGTTGCATAAGTATACAAAATCTGACACATGAAAAAGCTTGCACTCACTTAAAAAACATTTAGAAATTAATTATTAAGATACATATCGGTGCTACGATTGTGGAATGCCATGCTATGTACAGCATAATTATAGTCTTCTCATTAACTTTTGATCTGATTACATCAATTTATATCAGTTTATGAAACTATAAATATATAGTTTTATCTTAACTAGTTTGTAAAGTTAGTTAATTTACAGATTTTCAGATCAGGATTATGGTAGGCTGAAATTTCTTAAAATCTTCTGACCAAGAACATCTACATATACAGAAATATTAATTATATTAAGAGGCAACACTTGTCAATGTCACAAAACCAATCCAAGCTATAGCCAAGTTACAATTACAGAGGCTTTATATATATATATATATATATATATATATATATATATATATATATATATATATATATATATATATATATATATATATATATATATATATATATATATATATATATATATATTCTTCAATGTATATATATTGCAGTAGTCATTATTCTTCATGATTCATGTTCCATGGTTTCATACAGATGTCATATTTTCAGCCTGAAATTTCCGGAATAAATGGCTGTCTGGCAGCTGACAGTCTGTGAGAATGGAATACTAATATAGTATGTGACTCACCTTTAGTACAATACATTATTCATAGGAAAAGTGCTATCAACGTGTGTATGTGAATAGATTTATAGGTGCTATAAGTACGATAATTGGAAAACATATAGAAAGTGAATTAATTTTCTAGTGCATAAATGTAACAATACTCAACTCAAAAACTAAGGACACGCTTTAAATTGAAGGATGTCAAGACTTTTTTATCTTATATAAATATATATGTGTTAATATATTTCAAAAATGGAAATGTTTTTGGAGCATGGTCCTTTTCACTGTTAGCTGATCCATGCTCATAAGCAAAATTTGTATGTTACATATTAATTGGTTCAATTTCAGATTGTTATAGTCAATGAAACATATTGCCATTTGTTCATTTCTATTATTCTAAGTGCCAATGATATGAAATAAATGGTGCAATAAAGGTCTGTCCTGAACAATATTTGAACATTTTCAGTGTGAGATTTTTATTTCTTTTTTTAATTGGAATGTATATCAGTGTTTACTTACCCCAGCAGTTACTACAATCGGTAAAGGAAGAGGACAGAGTTTAGGGGTGGATATTGCAGAGATTTTCCGTAAGGCGATATAATTGCGATATGAATAGTTGTATTGCGATGTGTATTGCAATATATTGCAAGATGTTTTTCTTAATAAAGAATTCACTGATTGAGTTAATCTAAACATATTAGGCTTGTCTAATTGTCTATTTGATTTTAGTAATCTATATAAATTGAACTATAAATTTTCAAAGTCCAATCTGTTAGCTATCATAATGAAATTCCCGTCATCTGCATTCGCCAAATTACCAACGACTCACTTCCGTTGTTAAATCCGAAGTTTTACGAACCCATACAATGTTTTCAGAACGCAAAAATAAAAACCGGGAAAAACTGGTTTTGACGACTGTATTGCAATACGTATCGGTTTCTATTTTTTACCGGTAAATACCGATAAACCGGTTATATTGCGCACCACTACGCTATTGAATCCCACTAACAACTCTGTAATTCATTAAGTGTACAAAATCACTTTACATATCCTTTTGGTTTGGATGCAATGACCTGTAAATCAAAATTCTGTGGAGTGCCACCCATATATGATAGAAGATGCTTAATACTATCAGCACAGCTCAGACATTGACAGCCACAATGGGCCACAGGAACTCCATACAGTAGTAAAGGGTGTATGATTTTTACATCCATGTTTTACCTACATTTATTTACCATTCCAAGTTTCTATGCAATGATCCACATGGACTTTTTCAACATTGGCTTTTATGTTTAAATGTTATCTCTACACAAGAGACTGACAACATTGTTTATTTCCTTAATGCTGCATCGATGAATGAATGGAGACAGATACCATCAACTGACATTTTCCACGAAGAGAAGAGTCCAAGCACGTCTGAATGCCTATGGCAGGCATACCAGAGACAAATCAAAGAAAGTATGTCATTGAACTCATGATTTGTCTATGCCTTTGTTGTTCTTATGAATGATCGAAAATAGGACAATTTACCCCACCCATGAAAATATGGTGATTATATATAATTATTAGTAAATTTTCAAGACACAAAAGACTTAAGTTATGTTTGAAACACAACAAACCAAGTTTCTCTGAACTTTTTATGATATTCAACTTTAAAGAGGTGAAATATTTCTTTTGGTGTTAAGTTTAGATCCTGTATTATATCATGCATGTATTTTTTATCTAACACACTAGCACATGTCTATTCAAAATATTAATGAAAATTCTTGACTCAACAACATTATTCACAAATTTTTCCAGGATTCATAATTGCATATTTTCATTAGATATGAAACGGATTGTTATTTCCCAAAACCTGAATTTCCATAATAATTGAGAATAAATAAAAATGTTTACCTTCAATCAACATCCCAAATTATTATATGCAGTAGTTGAAAAGTCCTTTATCTCATAAGCTTCAATTGCCATATTAATAGATGGTGGATTAGCAATTTATATCAACATTGAATTGAGGTGGAAATTTGTCTCTATTAATTCTCTCATATGCAAGAGTTATGTAATGTCATGACAACAATGATTAGACAATTGTTTCACTTCAATGTATTTCTTATAGTTGTGATGGAATCTAAAAGTTGTAATAACAATTGTTCATCAACATACCATGACAATACATCATATATCATATCTTTGTACTTATCAGGGGTAATAATACTAAGATGTCACCAGGTACAAACTCAATTTTGTCATAGTGAAAGAATGCCATTTACAGTGCCATGTATTAAACTCAAGCAAGTCTGTGTTTTTAAATTAAATTTTGTGAATGTTCAAGTTTTGGAAAGGAAAAATACATCTTATTTTTTGTCCAGATCATACTGAAATGAAGTGTCAGAAAAGGTAAAGAAAGTATTCTCTTAGAATTTGATATTAAATTCTATGAACATTCATGCCAATTATAAGCCGCTGAAAAACACTTCTCAAAAACATTTAACTAATCAAATAAATGAAAGAGCCTTACACAAAATGGTGTAGTTGACTTTAAATCTAGACAAGAGGTTATGTTGAGGTATGTTATTTTATCAACTACAGTCTGAGTGTTAGACTAATGTTACAGAGGTCACCATGATATTATCTTAACCGGGATTCGAACCCTGACTCCAGGTGAGAGTCAGACACTCTACCCATTCAGCCTAACAGAGATATCTGGCCAAAGCCAGTAGGAATGCTTTATTCTCATCCTGTCACACTTGTGGTCATCATTCACTTCCCTTTATGAAGTTTCATTTTTTCAGAGAGCAAATGTAAATATATTTTTCATCATTATACAGATCTCTAGCAATGTAAATTAATCCTTCACAAAAAAACAATTGGTATTGTATGTGTTTCTGGCAAGTAAGTTTAGACTTTAAAGCCAAAGGCAACAACTTACTTTTTCTGTATTTTTCTTCTTTGATGAAAAAAATACAATATCAGTTGTAAACAGCTAGAATATAACAACAAACGTAGAGTTACTTCAGTGATGACATGCACTGGACTTCTATGACAAAATTAACATTGAAATATTCTATAATTGAAATACACACTTTCTATGATAATATTGCAAGTTATTACCTGTAATGACAGTCAATGGAGCTTTCATTTTTTTAATATGATGCCCTAGCTAAGGCAAAATGTCCTATTTTCATTATATGTCACGTCATTAACAATGCTTTGACATCATACTTTTCCTTCTATGTTGCATTCCAAATGCGACTCAGGGAAATACACCTATGCTTGGAAGCAGATTCTGATTGTTTCACTTGAGTTCAAGATGATAAACAGTATATTATATTCCTCTATGTATTTGAGTGCAAATGGTTTACAGTATGTGAGATTCTAAACAATAAGATTCACTGAGTAACAACAGCATTTTTTCATTTGATGTTATCACATCAAAAGTTTAATTTTTCCTACTATGCTACTATGAGTGATTTTGCTTTGATAAAATGGGCTTTATGTATTTTGAGTCAATTGACCCAATTGAAGATTATGATTTGTTAAAGTGGGCATTATATATATTGAGTCACCTGACCCAATTAATATTAAAAATGAAATTTTTGTCAAGCTATTATAATAGGACTGATGTGAATTTCCATGAAACAGGTTATACATTTTGGTCTAAATCTAATTGGTACAGCTCACCTTAAAAAATAGTTTTTGCCTTCAACAAATAAATGTTTTCGTCTTTCAGTTTCTAAACATAATTTGACTGTATAGACCTCTCAGTTGACCTAAGTTCCCTGTCTTAAGTGTTTTTTACCGAAAGGAAAGATTCTTCACAAGAAAATGTCTATTTCAGTACTCATAAAAATCCAATCAATTTGTTATAATTATTTCCCACTAAAATACTTTCACAAAAGAAACTTTCCTTACAACAACAATGCTTTTGTTTTTCCAAAATTTCACCTGATTAAGACAATACGCCCCCTTAAACTAACTCTCTCATCTATAAAAGTTACTTCAAGAATGTTATAAAAAGAACAAAGACTTTGGCTAATAAAATCAAGACAAGGATCCCCATCTTGCAACATTTCACATCAATTCAAGATTCGATCCAACACAAAAAAGACTGAAGATGGATCAGCGCTGTCCGTCAGATTAAAACTAAGTGAAGCCATTCCTCACAAACTGTACCTGCCCACGTGGAGAAGATTTAAAAAACACACTTCTAATGAAAAAACCACATGAAATTATTCATAAAAGAAGCAAGGTATGGAAATGGGTTTGCGACCTCATACCATCCAGCACCTTCTATTCTCGTAGCGTCTTTGCCCCTCAGTAACCGCTCGCCTCAGAGCAATTCTCTGATTTGATGACTCTATCAAGGAAGCCAGTAAAATGGTCAATTCAATTATAGGTTAGTATGGCCATAGCTTCTACAAGAGTGACAAGAATATAGAATATAACTTGCTGTAGTCATACACACTTGTCTCTACTGGCTTCATGATACACACTGTTCAATCAGATTTATACAATTGTGAATTGACCTGAATTCTGGTTATGTGAACTTTAATCCTGTACTGAAATGACACATATATGTATTGACACTTAAACAGCTAAGGAAGATAGTGTAGGGTAAAGGTGTTAAGCTTTAGATATAGAGGTCTGGGATTAAGTTTTATTGCGAGGAACTTATCTCCATCATGCTGTTGAGGACGCCTCCAAAAACACTAAGGTTATCAATGATCGATGCATTAAAATTCTACCCTCTGTTGCACAAAACATTAAGGTGACCTTCAATCACCAAAGTAGCCTTAGTGCAATATCAAAGGATCAATAGTACTAAGGTTCACCTTAGTGTTAAGTTGTTTTGTGCAACGGTGCCCTGGATGGTCAATACCAAACATGATCAGCTAGTTCCAGCCAAAGCTTGTAAGTTTCATCAAAATAAAAGTATAGCCTGAGTCATGCAATTGAAAAGTAACAAATTCTTTTTATATATATTGCTTGATAATTGTGTTAATTAATATCTACATAAAAGCGTCAAGAGTTTTGTGTTAACATTCTCTCTGTGGTGAGTCACCTTTTTTCTTGACTTGAAATGAGATGTACATTGCAGAGTCAAAGTGAAAATCAAAATATTTCTTAAATATGCATGTTGATATTTCTTCCCTGAGTTACCAAGCTCCCATCACATTCATTACAATAAAAAGTTGTAGATGGCTTTTTTAAAGTGAAATCTGCAGTTTGCAATAGAAAAAATTCTTGTACATTTTAAAAATTGAGTCTTTTATGCTTTCACTCACAAAATGAGATACTGCCAGCACTGACTTTACCAACAGCTTTACTACACGGCCATCAGGCTCTGGCATTTATTGCAGGAAGAAAGCCTGCAAAAATATTGTAGTTTGATGCATCATCCTGCAAAGTCCTAAGTATATAATGCTTTGTTTTATAATTCTAGTAGAATAAAATAAAGTTACCCAAAATGAGTTACAGTCTTATTAGATTATGCAAGTTCTGTTAGATTTGTCCATGACCTCTTTCTCTCAAGGTTAAGCAATGTCCTCTTCACTTTCTGCAAAGCAGAATCACGAGAAGATATTGCAACTTTGAAGATGCAGGAAACTGTCAAGAATACAAGCTGATGATCTTGAACATCGATGCATGATATGTGACTGATGTGAATCTCTCAAACTGTCACATTAAAGGAAGCACATTAAATGCTGTCACATGAAGCATATATTTCACCTGACAGCACACATCATCTCGCTGATTTAGAAAAAGTATCATGCTTCAGCTGAATATTTCACTTGTTAAAATCTCATAATTATACCCTTTTAGATACTCCCAAAATATCTCATTTCTTCAGAACATTTGCAGAAACATTTAAACTTTAAAAATATTAAGCTCATATTTCTTAAGCTAATATCAAAGATAAATTTTTTTTGCCAATAAAAATTATGAAGTATTTATTTTATTTATTATTTTACAGAATTTAATATTTCATAATCATATCAATATCCCATCATCATCATCACTGACATTATCATTACCGTCACCATCATCATTGCCATCATCATCATCATCATCATCATCATCTCATCATAATCGTCATCATCTCATCGTCATCATCTCATCATCATCATCATCATCATCATCATTTATTATCATCAATGTCATCATTCACATCACCACCACCATCATCATCATCATCATCATCATCATCATCATCATCATCATCATCAGTATTATTATCTCCACAATTGTAATCATCATAATCTCCAATATCAACATCAAAAGCAGATCTCCAACCTTATCACATCACAATATCAATATTGTTATCATAAATTGATATAATTTACATGATCACTTTATCATTCCTTTAGACAACATAACTACCAATATCATAAATGCTTCAGTGTCAAGATGATAAGAAACATTGTACACACATTGTCAATGTTTGATCAATACTACTTTCAGTACAATCCTCTTCCAACATGACCACTGAAGCAATGAACATTAACAGTCACAAATAATGTACTGTAGATTCCTTCTAATGGCAATAAAATGTTACCTCAAGTATTGGAATTCATTAAAATGCACCAGTTTTACCAGCAGCTAAAGTGGTTAAATGGAATCAGATATTGGGAAAAATATTTCATGTCATAGTTTTATACGCAGCTAAAGTGGTAGAAAGGAATCAAATATTGGGAGAAATATTGTATCCCTTATACAAACATACCCAGAGAATTATCCAAACTAACAGTAATTATTGAATCTTTGAAGTTAAGGTGCTAATAAAAAATTATTGTATAGTTCCTTTATCAATAAATCTTTATTAATTCATTGTAATCAAAATTTCCGGCTACTAATTAGAGAGAGTGGCTGTAGCGGGGTGCCTTGGAGGCATTCTCCCATCTTCGTAGTCCTCAATGCCTAGTCTGCGTGAAGAAACTACTGTCTTTTAGTTGCTTTGATACTGACAGGATTCAAACACCAAACACGCTAAACATCTTGCAATATGGCAGGGACAGTCTTTCATGTGCAAGGGTCAATGGCAGATTAATCCTTTGCAAGTTAAAATTTAAGTTCATTGAGCTTCTAAAAGTTGTTGTAAGGTATACATTTAAATTATGTTACTAGTTTCTCAATAATTGTATAATTTTCTTTCTGTTAAACATCTATGAAATTTTAAATCAAGTTTTCGGAGAATAATAAATTGGTCATTACTTTTTGACATTTTCTAAGAAACAAGAACACTAAAAGATATACTTTCCCATCACCCACTGCGCCAGTTGAGCATTAAGTACTTTCTATCATTGGAAGGAATATGATTCCAAATTTTTACTTCAAAACACAATATTTGGTATTCCTAGTTCAAAATTTTAAATCTTTCTTGTTGAGTTCACATTCCTAGAAGATGACCAATTAGAAATTTGAATAAAAAGCCATTCACTTATCAATCAACAGGAAAAATGTCCCCACTGCTTGTCAGAAGATCTTCAAGTCATGAAACAGTTTGTTCACATGGCACCACAAATGGATCAGCAATTAACGGAGGAATTGGCTCCAAGACTATAAGGCATATGATATGAAGCATGTAGATTGAGGACAATATCCCATTATTGGAACATGAATGCTTCAAGAACCCGGAATTGATTGGTATGAACTATCAAAGACAAACGCTGACATGGGAAAAACAATAAGGATTATTAACCCAGAAAATGTTTAAAGGCACTACTGACATACAGCTCAGTGCTAGACTTTGTTTTATTATTTTATATAATATATACCCACATTTATACCCACTGAAACACTTAATGTATCAAGCAGTAAACAAAGACTTGTTATTGATGTAATATGGTCAGGATAGAGATGCGCTAAGAGTAACAGTATCAACCCTGTATTTTATCGAGAGATACGCTAAGAGCTACATTATCAACCCTGTATTTTATCTAGAGATGTGCTCAGAGTTACAGTATCAACCCTGTATTTTATCGAGAGATACACTAAGAGCTACAGTATCAACCCTGTATTTTATCTAGAGATGCGCTAAGAGCTACAGTATCAACCCTGTATTTTATCTAGAGATGCGCTAAGAGCTACAGTATCAACCCTGCATTTTATCTAGAGATGCGCTAAGAGTTACAGTATCAACCCTGTATTTTATCAAGACATGTGCTAAGAGCTACAGTATCAACCCTGCATTTTATCTAGAGATATGCTAAGAGCTACAGTATCAACCCTGTATTTTATCTAGAGATGCGCTAAGAGTTACAGTATCATCCCTGTATTTTATCTAGACATGTGCTAAGAGCTACAGTATCAACCCTGTATTTTATCCAAAGATGTGCTAAGAGCTACAGTATCAACCCTGTATTTTATCCAGAGATGTGCTAAGAGCTGCAGTATCAACCCTGTATTTTATTTAGAGACGTGCTAGGTGATACAGTATCAACCCTGTAATTTATCCAGAGATGTGCTAAGAGCTGCAGTATCAACCCTGTATTTTATTTAGAGGCGTGCTAAGAGATACAGTATCAACCCTGTATTTTATCTAGATATGTGCTAAGAGATACAGTATCAACCCTGTATTTTATCTAGAGGTGTACTAAGAGATACAGTATCAACACTTTATTTTATCTTAAAATGTTGAGTGGATAAATGCATGTCTCCAATAGGGTATGAATGGATCAGTATTTAGGTACCTATGTATCATGACATTCAACATTTTCCTTAATCTGTGGTTTCAAATCAGAAGGATCCAAGAGCCCATTTAGTAAGTGGAAATTTAGGATAATACCTCTTGGTTATAACTTGTAATGAATCCAGGGAATTGCTGTAGTGGTATGACAAAAATTCAAATATTCAAAAAATCAAAAGATTCCTATTTTCATAGCTGATATAAAGGTAACAATCCCATCCATTAATTCATACTGCCTTGATTGTGTCCTTGATGTTCATGAGATGATCATTCAGTATGAAGTGGGATTAAGCTCTTATAACAGAATAGCATTTCATCATGAAATCCCAGTGGTATCAAAAGCAAAATATTTCCTCTTATCTTGATAAAGAATACAAAAAGTGATTTTTTTCGGGTAGTTTAGAGTTAATAGAATTTTATTCTACAACTCATTATTTGGGGGATGAAATAAAAACCTAAAATGCATTAATATGGTAAACTTTTCACTTTCAAAGTAATTTTTTTTTCATCAAGGACAAAATATACACTTGAATTCTAAACCTATATCTGCAATTTAGAATCCAGTCCTTGGTTAGTTATTCATAGATGTTTTAACAAAAGCTAAAACCAATTTCAAATTATGAAAAAAAAGTAAATGTCATGAATTCAGATGAACAAATTCGTACAACTAATCGATTCCTCCTGAGAACTGATATTTCTTCAAACAACAAAATAATGTTTAGATATGCTAGTTAAATTAACTGCCTGATATTACAGCCGTTTTACACTGAAGGGAATTAATTCTCGAACTAGGAATTCCCAATGCTAAGCATATGCTCTCCCTTTAATGTTCTTAAAAGCAATGTTTATTATCTCTGTTCATAAGGGATATTTGTCTATTTTCCATCATTCCTTTGAAAAACAGATGCTTGTTTCACACAACACAATAGATTGATAACTTAAATTTTTCCATCAAATATTGTTACTTTCATATGGAAGGGAGTCTGCTTGACAACAATATTTTTTCAAAATGTCAGAAACAGTGAATAGGAAGTTAAATTATTTATTTGATAAAAAAAATAATAAAAAGGTTTTTTGGATGCTTTTCATAATCTCTATCAATTCTAGGATCTATATAAAATATAAAATACTATCATAGTTGCTTATCTTCTCTACACAAGGGACCTTTCACTCTGCTTCAAAAACATATATTTTGCGCATGATATTAAATACCATACCTAGTCTTTGGAGGCACACAAGGGAATTGTCTATAAATGAGTTTAAAATGTCAAACACATGTGCTTTCCTTCATCCTTGCGTCAAAAGCATGTTATTATTTCCAACCACAAGAGATGCTTTAACCTCAGGTGTCTGTTGCCTTCTCACAAAGATTTCCCCACATTCTGGGCCTATTATTACTGAGTGGTGGAATATCATCAATATGACACTGATCTAGCGCTATATATGCCAATCAGGTGATATTTGCTGTGTTTATTGCTTCAGCATGTGCCAGATGGTTGCTATATGGCCCAGTCCGTAGTCTATCAGCCGCTAGCAACACAGAGATATAGTTACACACAAGTCATGGAAGTTGTTCAGCCGCTAGCAACACAGAGAGATAGTTACACACAAGTCACAGAAGTTGTTCAGCCACTAGCAACACAGAGAGATAGTTACACACAAGTCACAGAAGTTGTTCAGCCACTAGCAACACAGAGAGATAGTTACACACAAGTCACAGAAGTTGTTCAGCCACTAGCAACACAGAGAGATAGTTACACACAAGTCACAGAAGTTGTTCAGCCACTAGCAACACAGAGAGATAGTTACACACAAGTCACAGAAGTTGTTCAGCCACTAGCAACACAGAGAGATAGTTACACACAAGTCACAGAAGTTGTTCAGCCACTAGCAACACAGAGAGATAGTTACACACAAGTCACAGAAGTTGTTCAGCCACTAGCAATTCAGAAAGATATATCATTCATGCACATCTTGACTGTCGGTTTCTAAAAACTGAATTAGAGCAGTGAAAACTTTTATGGATAACAACTTCCTTATTATGAAAATACAACATTTTGGCGGAAATGCTGACTTCTTCAGCAGTTCAGATGGAGGAAAAGTAAAAATTCACAAAGTTACAAACAAGATCGAGTCATCAGAAGATAACATATCCCATAATTCATATATATATTTTTGATCCCTACAGAGAGTCCAATTTATACTAGTTTCAATGTACTTTCCATTAAATCTGACAATTTCGAAAGGCACCACCTCAGAAAAGGAATTCTACATGTTCCTCGAACTTCAACAAACTGCTTTTGTTTTGCCCTGAGAAAACACTGAAACTTCATTGTGAGATGAAGTCAGCATGAGGACTTGACAACAAGGATGCATCAATATGGCAGCACCCAGTTGACTTTATATAATTCACTTTGTAGCGGCGGGTCTGCTGGGATCTGTCAGCTGGAGACACAGAAGACAACCTCTTCATGACTTCATCTCTTAAACTTGGAGAACAGGCCATGATGTAATATTGTTATCCAATCTATCAACTTTATTGAATATTGCTGCAAGCTTCAACAAAGTCAAACTGAAAGTTGACAAGATCTTTAAACTTAATTTAACATTTTGGGGTGTTTTCTGTTATACTACACAAGAATGCCAATGTAAAAATTTAAATAATAACTTTTCAAAACCAACTTTGTTCCCATTTTTAAAGTCACTTGTGCGAAGTAAAATATGATTCTTGGCTTAGATTTACTTAGCGTTTCAATTAAACAGATAAATGTTGCAATAGAATTTAAAAAATATTCTTCATTAACTCATTTGATAAGCACACACAAAAATGGCAGCTGTAGCACATTCGGGGAGATGAATACTAGTTTATTCAAAATATATCTTTTTCAGATAGTGAAAATATTAACTACTTAACTTCATTATCTATCCATAATCATAAAATAAAGGGTTATAAATTAAGTAAAAACTGAATGCAGCCCGTTTAGTGTGCACACCCTTTGAATTCAATGAATTCAAGTAGCTAACCAATGGTCTTATTTTCAATTTACTCTGACAAGTCTTATGCATTTAAAGACTTATTTACTAGAAAATAAAAAGAGTTCGGTTTCTGGGTCCCATCTCTCCTGAAGGAAACATGCTACAACGTCTTAAATCTATATAAGAATGGCCTGTGCACGATTTGTTTGGAAAAAAGTGAACTAAAATATACTATTAATCTAAAACCTTATCAGTTCTGTGAAACTTGAATTTTCCCCCACAAATTTCAAAAATTCCAATTCAAATAAAAGAGAAAAGTGTTCTGTTTCTATGTTTCTATGGCTCTAAATCTCATATCAGCAGATATTTTAAACCTATCCAAACAATTTCACTCCAAACATAATCAACCATATCAATGATAACTTTAAGCACAAATTTTAGACAAGAAATTGAAAACAAATTTAAAAGTTGGAATCCAAATCTAATCAAGAAGGATAGAGTTGAACTCTTTCTGACAAGCGAGAAGAATTAACCACTCTGATCAATGAAGCAGAACAAGAAGCAACATCACAGCCCCCCATTTCACACCTGAGTGACCCCGGGAGATATAAGAGGTCGGGGAGCGACTGCACTTCATTGCCATGAAGTCTGGAGTCTATTAGTAGAAGTATCTCGTCACATCTCCGCACCAGCTACCAGCATGCACTTAGTACATTCCTCACGCTTCGTCTGTCTTCGTCCCAAAATCATATTTTCCCCTTCATTAATCTCTCACCTCAAATCCACAATCTGCCCTGATTATGAAGACTCATACTTCAACAAGGAGAAATTCAAATGATGTCATTGTTTTTCATATTTTTCTTTCTTCGAGACTTCTTCCCTTGTAATAATGTTTTCATGACAAAGATTTTCCCTTATTTCATCAATAGTTTCAACACTGCTGACCTCTTTCTTGTGTTTATCTGTTAATATTTCACATTTTCAACCAAAGACATCATTTCCAAAAGAGACTGATGAGCTACAGAGCCAATGACTCTATTTTTCATCTTGCTGGGTAAGTTCAGTGTCTTATATATAACTCTCACATATTTATTGTTGTACTACCAGTCTTTTCGCGTTCCTGATTTTATGATCAAAGCAACTTTTCTGATCTAATTATGAATGTGATATTTTAAGACAAATAGTTACCTCAGGCCATAATCAATTATATGGTTACCAATTGTTAACATTCCAAATCTATTGTTTATAAAATAAACCGATCACAGATCTAAAT
Source organism: Phorcus lineatus (assembly GCA_921293015.1). NCBI lineage: Eukaryota > Metazoa > Mollusca > Gastropoda > Trochida > Trochidae > Phorcus > Phorcus lineatus. Next base: position 9,853,580 of record OV121083.1, read on the forward strand.
TCTTCACTTCTGGTTGTTAACTCGATACTAGATCTACATCTATGTCATGATTTTTACCTGATTTGTAATTATAAGCAAGCATGCTTTGATAAACATTGAATAATTTTCAGATCAAACATCTCAAGTGACTATATTGAACAAAATATTTAATAAAGACATGGCATCAATTTGGGATTTCTGGTTTTCCTAATGTGTCTGGAAGGTTTGAAATGAAATATTTCTCTATCACTAGACTCTCTATCTCAATCATGATTACCAGTCCAGGAATCTCAAGTAATCCATTCCACTTATGAGGACAATGAATCAGACTTGGTTTGTCTATAAGATGTTCTAATGTACCTTGATGTATTTACAAACTGATTGCTCAACAGACTAAGAGGATCGAAATACACAACATGGATCCCTTCGGATCAAACAGATCTTTGAATCTAGACAGCTCACAAAAAGACATTAAATAAAAAAGTTTTAAAAATTATTTATGGATCTCAAAAACACTAAAACAGGAATTCAAAATGGATCTAAGTCCACAATACGGATCTCTTTGGGTCAAGCAGGTCTTTGAATCTAGACAGCTCACAAAAAGACATAAATAAAAATGTTACAAAATCTGTATTATTTGATGTGGATCTCAAAAACTCTAAAACAGGAATTAAAAATGGGAAGTCATATTTCAGAATGAAAAGACAATTCTTCAAGAAAACTAACCACATGAAAGTGTTAAGATCTATCAACATTAAATGTGTCTGATCCCTCATCTATCAATCTACTGTGATATCCTCACTCAATAAATCAGCATCAATGTGGACGGGGAGAGCCAACAGGTGATGTTCTACATTGTTAATGAGTGCATTAGTTATCATGCTACTTTGAATATGTTTCATTAATATTAAACTTCTGTTAGAACTGACACATAACTTCATCAATCTGCAAAATTAATCAAATTTAATTATTTCATTCAGGTGGTCTCATGATTGTTATGATAATCGTATCTTATGTATCAATTTACTTCATATTTTTCTTTTGGTATATTTAAATTGATTCAATAATTGCAACTCGCTTTTATGCATGGTATTCCAAATTGTATTATTTGTGCCTTTTTTCTGATATTTTGATGACTAAAATATGTTTAAATGAAACCAATACCAACATCAATCATTATAATGATTATAATAACCCTCAGTCACAACCAACCACAACCTCGCTCCAGACAATAAGTAACGGCTCTGAGAGACCACTGACATACGCATTGCCTCAGTGGTTTTTTTGGTGAAAAACCTCCAAGACATTCAACCAATAGGGTGTATAAATTATACTTTATTGAGAAATCGAGGTGTATATCTGTGTTAAAAAAAAGAGTACCTTAACAACATTTCATAGAGCTTGATTCCTTGTCGCCTCATACCAAAATACATTAAAATATGGGAGTTGTTGCTTCCTTGCTTGACACTCAGCATTACAGGGACAAAACAAAGCTTTAAAAGGCACTGCACTGTGGCTGCCGGGTACTTAAGCAGAACTAGAACTTCAAACATATAATTGTGCTGAGGACAATAAAGAGATATTATTATAAAATTAAATTTTCTAGCCTTAAAATATCCCTATCAATTAAAATTACCACAAAATAACATCCACAACAACAATCAGTCCCAGCTCCTCAATGAATCACAACAAAGCTACGAACAATCAAACCAGTTTTCCTCACTCAGACGTTCCAGCATAGAGTCACACTCCTACACAAGGAGAAACACCTTCTAGTTCATGACAAACACTCCATTATTCAGCAACACTGGAGAAGGCACCTTCCTGTGTGATGACAAACACTTTAGCACTTCTAGAGAGTTGGTGCCAGAATCTCCCAACACTTATCCCTGACAATCTCGCACTTATCCATCATCCACACCACAATTACACGTTCCTTGTCTCTCTCCCACAGATAACTTGTCAGATAGGTAAATACTTCTTGACTGCTTTGTTGAAATAATTCACATAAACATTTTGCAAACATTTGAAGGCTTTGTTTGTCTGTGCTTGTTACATATCAATGCATGGTATTTGTAGACTGAGTCAATGTTCCTTGAAATTATTTACCAAAGATTTAGCTTTTAATTCATTTTTACCGAGATGCAAGTTAGACATTTACTGTGCAAAGATTTGAAATTTACTATTACTCTTCCCATATCATAAATGTAGACTAGATGAGGCTCTGTGAAAATTGGGCTACATTATTTTATTCTGGCTAACATTTCCACAGAAACACCATATTACATTGAGATAAAACCTGTAAGTTTCAAATCCAAATAAAAAACTGGCCAATGGTTGTAATACCTGGAAGTCAATGTTACTTAATAGTACCTTAACCTAACCATTTGTTGAATATAGTTCTCTGGATCTCTCAAAGTTATACTCTTGTATTTGTTCAATTCCTTCAAGTATCAAACCCAAGAATCCTTGACCCATAGCCAAGCTCACTTACCACTTAGCTGTCCTGATAAAAAATGTTTTGAATTTAACAGTGGTCCAGGAATTGCCAGACAGTGTTTGGAAATACTGAGCAAAGTGTTTGTACCCAAGAGAGTACCATGACTGTCGAGTATAGCTGTTAGATCATATATATCCCCATGTACCGCTTGATCAGCCAGACACTGAAACACCATTGTTCCTATACATTGTGATAAAACTTTTGAGTTTCAAATCAAAATACAAAACTTGCAATTGGTGGCAATACCTGAAATTCAATGCAACTGTACAAAGCCATTTGTTGAATAGCTCTCTGGAGATTTCAAAGTTGCTCTAGTAGTTGTTGAGTCCATGCCAGTATCGAAACTATACCTTGACCCAGACAAGGTCAACTGCAAAGATGTTCTGATAAAAATGTTTTGAATTCAATTGTGGTCAAGGGAGTACTAGACAGTGTGAGGAAATAATGTTCGAAGTGATTGTACCCAAGAGGGTGTTGAGCGTAGCTGTTAGATCATATATAATCCTATGCACGTAAATCACTCTATCAGCCTGACGTTGAAACACCATTGTTGCTATTAATTAATTTATCTATTTTTAATTTTCTTTTTTTGAGAAAAAATAAATTCATTTTAACTTAATTGCACCCATACAAAACCACTAACTAAACAAAAAGCCAAGCTCAACCACGAAGATGATCTGACAAAAATATTTGAATTTAGCAATGATCAAGGGACTACCAGACAGTCTGTGATATAATGATTGAAGTGACAATAACTATTGTACCCCTGAGAGTACCATGAGTGTCGAGTAGCTGTGAGATCATGTATATCCCTATGTACCACTTGATCAGCTGGACACTGGACACATGGCCACTAGTTAACACTATTGGCTATCACTATCATCCCTCTCATCAATATTCACTGTCTCCCACTCAGGATCAGGGGACTAACACTGTTTAATGCTGCCAATAATGCCTCCCTTTACTGTCATACATCCATACATAGTTAAGAGAATGGCTCTTGGCCTCAACTCATGAACTGCTGTAGAGTTATGCCAATACAAAGCTTGTGAACACTTCAAGGACCTTTGTGGAACTCATCTAAAGTGTTTTACCTGTTTTTATGGTACTCCCCCCCCCCCCCCCCCCCCCCATAAATTAAACAAAAGGTAGATATTGATAATCATGCGCTCGTAACAAAATGGCCTTAACAAACATTTTACACCTATAGGCTTGAAATCAGGCTAGTTTAGGTATTAATTTATGTCTTGCTTTATAGGGGCAAAAGGGTTAACCCTTAGACTGCAATAAAAAAGTAAATAAAATTATGACATTAATGTCACAGCAAGATCAATGAATGGTTTTAACATAAATCTGGCTTTGACATGAGAATCCCTTTATATGTGACATAAAGCTTTGATGCTCCTTGACTGTGAGATAATTTTACAATGTCATATCCATACAATGATAATTTTACACTGCCATATCTATACGCTGATAATTTTAGACCGCCAAAACTGAAAATTACTCTTGTTCAATACGTTAATTAAGTCACAATGGAGTTATATGGGTTCAACTTTATCATGATCAAAATCAAACGACATCATGGTTGGCGATGTTGTTTTACAATGAAGGTTTATTTTCACAAAGTGTATTGAAATCCTATTGTATTCATACCGATGACCTGAAGTATAGACAAAGTTGGAAGAGACCATTTCTAATAGTTGCTACTGCTTGTTGTTAACATCATTTTTCTATATCTAAATATAACAACAGAATACAATGGTCACTGCAAACCTTATATAATACTTCAGGCCAGTGTTCAGTTTGGATATGCCAACAATAAACCGATTGATAATCTTAATTGCCGTTCATGATTGAGGCTATTTTTTCAGAATTTAACACAATAATCCACTCGGGACAGATAATCCATAATTCCTCACATCTTGTTAATTTTTCATATACTATTCCATTGATATGAAAGTTTAAAAACCAGTTTGGGCCCTCTAGGAGCCTAAAGTAATAATCTTGGTACATAAATGGTGTGAATGTACAGACCAGGGTCTTGGCAATGACCACAGTTGTAAACTCAGCATTTGTTTTTATCTTTCTTAGACAAATGCTGAGTTGTTTGTAAACCACTTGTGTGTAATGGACACCAAGTTTGGCAAGGCCTACAAGTAATTACATAGTATTTGCTGTTGTTATCCCATTGTGGACAAATGATGTCTCATTGTTGATATACTACTGGCATGACATGTAAACTGAGATTGGAGAAGAAAACAGAACCACTCTCTCTTCTTTGACTTTCAACCGGCTAATCCAATTAGATCTGAGACCCTTCGGTACACTGCATGCAGACTTAATGATCGACAGAAGTGGGTCAGTGGGAAGGATACTTCTTTCAGGAATAGTCTTGATACAAAATGTTTCCACTTTACCAAAGTACAAAACCTTTCTTGAATATTTGAATTACAGGTATGAAACAAGAGTTTGGACAAGGATTTAAAGTTTCAAGAGAATTGACTCTGAAGCACCAAGAAAATGTAAAGTTCCAAGAAAAATGACCAACTATGATGAAAAATGTTCAGGAAATTTTGGTTTAGGCATCCATATTTCCATTAGGCGATGATAAATACCATATCTTTAAAGTGTTGACAAAGCAGTGTTGACCTATTAACACAGTTACTTTGATCCATGTAAACAAATGTTAGTGCCATTCTGTGCATGCAAAAAAACATCATTGTTTGTCATACAAAAAATATGAAATATAAATGAATACAAACAGGAAAAGACAAGAAAAATATCTGGATTAATCTCTTTAATCCTCTGGGCTGAAAACTTGTTAAACTTGACAAAAATCAAGACCGATGTAATGACAAGCAGCTGGGTTTATGTATCAAGATTCCGGTGAACTCCAATGCAGAGTTCCTTATCTGACTGGATTCTGGTCTGACCTGCATGCTGTAGACCAAACATTGACGTACAAGTAACAAGGTAAAAGCTTTTCACCATGATGTTATTTCCTCTTCCAGTCCTATCATTTCCTACCCTTGATGTTTCACAAATAATCTTCCCAACAAGCACCTGCTGAATGTGACGTAGACATACACACTATTACCTGAATCTCTCTTGCATGAAAAGGTTCACATCAGAACTATTGTCTGGAACAGAATTGCACGGAATATATCTACAGGACATTCTTGAGTCAAACTATTCGTCAAACAACAAAACTATTTTCTTGAACTCTGTTGCATTCTTATGAACTATCATCTTATACAGATTTGAATGGAGAATTAAACTCAAGGATCAAACAAAATAAACACAGTAACATCTAACGCGGGCAGTTCAAAGTTTAACAACGGCCATTCAATTCAAAACTTATTCAACAGATTCAATATCTAAAACTGATGGCAATCGACATAACTCCACTGTCTGAGACTCCAGAGAGCTACCATAACTAAATAAGCACAGTAACATCTAACGTTGGCAGTTCAAAGGTTAACAATGGCAATTCATTTCAAACCTGATTTGTCAACAAGTCTGTTGAAAGCAATACAAAATAATTACCTTCAATTCTACATCTTACATCCTTGTGCTTATTGATTAGAAAGAGCGATGGATGAGGTTAAATAGTGGTAGGGCACGGCTATCTATATACCTATCAGTTCAATTATCACTCTCTATCACTGGATGTCAGAAGTTCCACTGTATTAACACTTCTTCTCCCCAAAGGCCTTCATATAACGGCTACGTTTCATACATCAAAATATCGATCAGCCACTAACGAGGTCCGTGCCTTCAAAAAGCAGACACTTGGGCACAAAGGTTTATATTGCAGATGAAACGGCCATCTATACGAGGCGAAGAATTGACAGCATACAAACACTGAAACGCAACTCATCCTCTTTCCCTCGCTTCTTTCTGACCTCTTTGAACTTTCACAGAGCTGCAGCGTCTAATGACTTCAGTTGGTGACATTCACAAAGAATTGGTTATATTTCCATATGAACTGATAAATCAACATATTCTTAAAGTTTATTTTCTTGATATTGGAAAAAAGGTCCTCCCAAGTGATTGTATTTATATGCAAGTCTAGATTTCTGAATGATCCTTAAAACTTCTTCCTGCATGTGCAATGATCAAATGTATTTGAGAAAATTAATTTCTGCCTCACAGGTTTTATTTATAGTTTGACTGGAAGAAAACTTTAAGATCAATTAAGGGATTGACAAGCTACAAAGGACTATGCTTTCTACAATCATGATTGACTGTACACCTGTATTAAATATCATATCAGTGACACCAATAAACTTATCACTATCTATACATATAGGTCATCAATTTAACCTGACAGGTCACACATGGACAGGATATCATCAAAAGAATGCTTCCAGTAATTAAAATGCCTGAATGAAACTAAAGGAGAAACACAAAAACCAATATGGATGGCCTAGCTTAGTTTTAACGTAGAGGGTGTAATAGTGTTTTCTATAGAGAGGGACCTGCTCGATAATATCGGGTTAAGTGAAATAGGCGGAAAAGTTGACCAGGTTCTATCAAGTCCTGTTCTGTGAATGAATAAATGTTTACTAATGGTTCTGCTTTCCATTAGCATCAAGTGGAAGGCTTAACAGTAGAGCATGGAGCTCTTTTTGTCTAAAACACTTAGAACAAGAGAATGGTTGTCAATGAATATATTTGCATGAGAGCACTTAGGTGAAAAGAGTTCTTTTGGTGATTGAGCTCTATTCTGTATACCATCCATACAAAACGTTGTGACAGGCATTCTAGAAGTAGAAATACCTTCATCATCCTTTCATAAACCATTGTGATGAAATACTTTTTAGTGAAATTTTCATTCTTGATTGATTCATATTTTTAAAACAGACACTTTGATTTATTGACTGTAAAGTTGTTAAACAGAGTCATATGAAAACAAGTATACCTTCTGCCATAATTGTTATTTTCTAACATATACATAATTCATATTACAACTGTTTGTACTCATAGCTAAAATATATATTGAAAGGGTGGGATGAGGTGGGGGGGATTGCTATGTTTTCATTGTTCGATGTAGCTGGGAAGTTGGCTTATTAGGTGTAGCTGGGAAGTTGGATTGTTCTGTGTAGCTGGGAAGTTGGCTTGTTCGGTGTAGCTGGGAAGTTGGATTGTTCTGTGTAGCTGGGAAGTTGGCTTGTTCGGTGTAGCTGGGAAGTTGGCTTGTTCGGTGTAGCTGGGAAGTTGGATAGTTTGGTGTAGCTGGGAAGTTGGATTGTTCTGTGTAGCTGGGAAGTTGGCTTGTTCGGTGTAGCTGGGAAGTTGGCTTGTTTGGTGTAGCTGGGAAGTTGGATAGTTTGGTGTAGCTGGGAAGTTGGATAGTTCGGTGTAGCTGGGAAGTTGGCTTGTTCTGTGTAGCTGGGAAGTTGGCTTATTAGGTGTAGCTGGGAAGTTGGATAGTTCGGTGTAGCTGGGAAGTTGGATAGTTCGGTGTAGCTGGGAAGTTGGCTTGTTCTGTGTAGCTGGGAAGTTGGATAGTTCGGTGTAGCTGGGAAGTTGGCTTGTTCTGTGTAGCTGGGAAGTTGGCTTGTTCGGTGTAGCTGGGAAGTTGGCTTGTTCTGTGTAGCTGGGAAGTTGGCTTATTAGGTGTAGCTGGGAAGTTGGATAGTTCGGTGTAGCTGGGAAGTTGGATAGTTCGGTGTAGCTGGGAAGTTGGCTTGTTCTGTGTAGCTGGGAAGTTGGATAGTTCGGTGTAGCTGGGAAGTTGGCTTGTTCTGTGTAGCTGGGAAGTTGGCTTGTTCTGTGTAGCTGGGAAGTTGGCTTATTAGGTGTAGCTGGGAAGTTGGATAGTTCGGTGTAGCTGGGAAGTTGGATTGTTCTGTGTAGCTGGGAAGTTGGCTTGTTCTGTGTAGCTGGGAAGTTGGATAGTTCGATGTAGCTGGGAAGTTGGCTTGTTCTGTGTAGCTGGGAAGTTGGATAGTTCGGTGTAGCTGGGAAGTTGGATTGTTCTGTGTAGCTGGGAAGTTGGCTTATTAGGTGTAGCTGGGAAGTTGGATAGTTCGGTGTAGCTGGGAAGTTGGATAGTTCGGTGTAGCTGGGAAGTTGGCTTGTTCTGTGTAGCTGGGAAGTTGGATAGTTCGGTGTAGCTGGGAAGTTGGCTTGTTCTGTGTAGCTGGGAAGTTGGCTTGTTCGGTGTAGCTGGGAAGTTGGCTTGTTCTGTGTAGCTGGGAAGTTGGCTTATTAGGTGTAGCTGGGAAGTTGGATAGTTCGGTGTAGCTGGGAAGTTGGATAGTTCGGTGTAGCTGGGAAGTTGGCTTGTTCTGTGTAGCTGGGAAGTTGGATAGTTCGGTGTAGCTGGGAAGTTGGCTTGTTCTGTGTAGCTGGGAAGTTGGCTTGTTCTGTGTAGCTGGGAAGTTGGCTTATTAGGTGTAGCTGGGAAGTTGGATAGTTCGGTGTAGCTGGGAAGTTGGATTGTTCTGTGTAGCTGGGAAGTTGGCTTGTTCTGTGTAGCTGGGAAGTTGGATAGTTCGATGTAGCTGGGAAGTTGGCTTGTTCTGTGTAGCTGGGAAGTTGGATAGTTCGGTGTAGCTGGGAAGTTGGATTGTTCTGTGTAGCTGGGAAGTTGGCTTATTAGGTGTAGCTGGGAAGTTGGATAGTTTGGTGTAGCTGGGAAGTTGGCTTGTTCTGTGTAGCTGGGAAGTTGGCTTATTAGGTGTAGCTGGGAAGTTGGATAGTTCGGTGTAGCTGGGAAGTTGGATTGTTCGATGTAGCTGGGAAGTTGGATTGTTCTGTGTAGCTGGGAAGTTGGCTTGTTCTGTGTAGCTGGGAAGTTGGCTTGTTCGGTGTAGCTGGGAAGTTGGATAGTTCGGTGTAGCTGGGAAGTTGGCTTGTTCGGTGTAACTGGGAAGTTGGATAGTTAGGTGTAGCTGGGAAGTTGGATTGTTCGATGTAGCTGGGAAGTTGGCTTATTAGGTGTAGCTGGGAAGTTGGATTGTTCTGTGTAGCTGGGAAGTTGGCTTGTTCTGTGTAGCTGGGAAGTTGGCTTATTAGGTGTAGCTGGGAAGTTGGATAGTTCGGTGTAGCTGGGAAGTTGGATTGTTCGATGTAGCTGGGAAGTTGGATTGTTCTGTGTAGCTGGGAAGTTGGCTTGTTCTATGTAGCTGGGAAGTTGGCTTGTTCGGTGTAGCTGGGAAGTTGGATAGTTCGGTGTAGCTGGGAAGTTGGATAGTTCGGTGTAGCTGGGAAGTTGGATAGTTCGGTGTAGCTGGGAAGTTGGCTTGTTCGGTGTAGCTGGGAAGTTGGATAGTTAGGTGTAGCTGGGAAGTTGGCTTGTTCGGTGTAGCTGGGAAGTTGGCTTGTTCGGTGTAGCTGGGAAGTTGGATTGTTCTGTGTAGCTGGGAAGTTGGATAGTTTGGTGTAGCTGGGAAGTTGGATTGTTCTGTGTAGCTGGGAAGTTGGATTGTTCGATGTAGCTGGGAAGTTGGATAGTTAGGTGTAGCTGGGAAGTTGGATTGTTCGATGTAGCTGGGAAGTTGGATTGTTCTGTGTAGCTGGGAAGTTGGCTTGTTCTGTGTAGCTGGGAAGTTGGCTTGTTCGGTGTAGCTGGGAAGTTGGCTTGTTCGGTGTAGCTGGGAAGTTGGATTGTTCTGTGTAGCTGGGAAGTTGGATTGTTCTGTGTAGCTGGGAAGTTGGATAGTTTGGTGTAGCTGGGAAGTTGGATTGTTCTGTGTAGCTGGGAAGTTGGATTGTTCGATGTAGCTGGGAAGTTGGATAGTTAGGTGTAGCTGGGAAGTTGGATTGTTCGATGTAGCTGGGAAGTTGGATTGTTCTGTGTAGCTGGGAAGTTGGCTTGTTCTGTGTAGCTGGGAAGTTGGCTTGTTCTGTGTAGCTAGGAAGTTGGATTGTTCGGTGTAGCTGGGAAGTTGGATAGTTCGGTGTAGCTGGGAAGTTGGATTGTTCGATGTAGCTGGGAAGTTGGATTGTTCGGTGTAGCTGGGAAGTTGGCTTGTTCGGTGTAGCTGGGAAGTTGGCTTGTTCGGTGTAGCTGGGAAGTTGGATAGTTCGGTGTAGCTGGGAAGTTGGATTGTTCTGTGTAGCTGGGAAGTTGGCTTGTTCTGTGTAGCTGGGAAGTTGGCTTGTTCTGTGTAGCTGGGAAGTTGGATTGTTCGGTGTAGATGGGAAGTTGGATTGTTCGGTGTAGCTGGGAAGTTGGATTGTTCGGTGTAGCTGGGAAGTTGGATAGTTCGGTGTAGCTGGGAAGTTGGATTGTTCGATGTAGCTGGGAAGTTGGATAGTTCGGTGTAGCTGGGAAGTTGGCTTGTTCGGTGTAGCTGGGAAGTTGGATAGTTAGGTGTAGCTGGGAAGTTGGCTTGTTCGGTGTAGCTGGGAAGTTGGCTTGTTCGGTGTAGCTGGGAAGTTGGATAGTTCGGTGTAGCTGGGAAGTTGGATTGTTCTGTGTAGCTGGGAAGTTGGCTTGTTCTGTGTAGCTGGGAAGTTGGCTTGTTCGGTGTAGCTGGGAAGTTGGATAGTTCGGTGTAGCTGGGAAGTTGGCTTGTTCGGTGTAGCTGGGAAGTTGGATAGTTAGGTGTAGCTGGGAAGTTGGCTTGTTCGGTGTAGCTGGGAAGTTGGCTTGTTCGGTGTAGCTGGGAAGTTGGATAGTTAGGTGTAGCTGGGAAGTTGTATAGTTCGGTGTAGCTGGGAAGTTGGATAGTTCGGTGTAGCTGGGAAGTTGGATTGTTCGATGTAGCTGGGAAGTTGGCTTGTTCGGTGTAGCTGGGAAGTTGGATAGTTCGATGTAGCTGGGAAGTTGGATAGTTCGGTGTAGCTGGGAAGTTGGATTGTTCGATGTAGCTGGGAAGTTGGATTGTTCGGTGTAGCTGGGAAGTTGGCTTGTTCGGTGTAGCTGGGAAGTTGGCTTGTTCGGTGTAGCTGGGAAGTTGGATAGTTTGGTGTAGCTGGGAAGTTGGATAGTTCGATGTAGCTGGGAAGTTGGATAGTTCGGTGTAGCTGGGAAGTTGGATAGTTAGGTGTAGCTGGGAAGTTGGATTGTTCTGTGTAGCTGGGAAGTTGGCTTGTTCGGTGTAGCTGGGAAGTTGGCTTGTTCGGTGTAGCTGGGAAGTTGGCTTGTTCGGTGTAGCTGGGAAGTTGGCTTGTTCGGTGTAGCTGGGAAGTTGGCTTGTTCGGTGTAGCTGGGAAGTTGGCTTGTTCGGTGTAGCTGGGAAGTTGGATAGTTTGGTGTAGCTGGGAAGTTGGCTTGTTCGGTGTAGCTGGGAAGTTGGATTGTTCTGTGTAGCTGGGAAGTTGGATAGTTTGGTGTAGCTGGGAAGTTGGATTGTTCTGTGTAGCTGGGCAGTTGGATAGTTCAGTGTAGCTGGGCAGTTGGATAGTTCGATGTAGCTGGGAAGTTGGATAGTTCGGTGTAGCTGGGAAGTTGGATAGTTCGATGTAGCTGGGAAGTTGGCTTGTTCGGTGTAGCTGGGAAGTTGGATAGTTTGGTGTAGCTGGGAAGTTGGATAGTTCGATGTAGCTGGGAACTTGGCTTGTTCGGTGTAGCTGGGAAGTTGGATAGTTTGGTGTAGCTGGGAAGTTGGATAGTTCGGTGTAGCTGGGAAGTTGGATAGTTCGATGTAGCTGGGAAGTTGGCTTGTTCGGTGTAGCTGGGAAGTTGGATAGTTCGGTGTAGCTGGAAATTTGGATAGTTCGGTGTAGCTGGGAAGTTGGATAGTTCAATGTAGCTGGGAAGTTGGATTGTTCGATGTAGCTAGGAAGTTGGATTGTTCGGTGTAGCTGGGAAGTTGGATAGTTCTGTGTAGCTGGGAAGTTGGATTGTTCGGTGTAGCTAGGAAGTTGGATTGTTCTGTGTAGCTGGGAAGTTGGATTGTTCTGTGTAGCTGGGCAGTTGGATAGTTCGGTGTAGCTGGGCAGTTGGATAGTTCGATGTAGCTGGGAAGTTGGATAGTTCGGTGTAGCTGGGAAGTTGGATTGTTCGATGTAGCTGGGAAGTTGGCTTGTTCGGTGTAGCTGGGAAGTTGGATTGTTCGGTGTAGCTGGGAAGTTGGATTGTTCGATGTAGCTGGGAAGTTGGATTGTTCGGTGTAGCTGGGAAGTTGGATAGTTTGGTGTAGCTGGGAAGTTGGATAGTTTGGTGTAGCTGGGAAGTTGGATTGTTCGGTGTAGCTGGGAAGTTGGATAGTTTGATGTAGCTGGGAAGTTGGATTGTTCGGTGTAGCTGGGAAGTTGGCTTGTTCGGTGTAGCTGGGAAGTTGGATTGTTCGGTGTAGCTGGGAAGTTGGATTGTTCGATGTAGCTGGGAAGTTGGATTGTTCGGTGTAGCTGGGAAGTTGGATAGTTTGGTGTAGCTGGGAAGTTGGATAGTTTGGTGTAGCTGGGAAGTTGGATAGTTTGGTGTAGCTGGGAAGTTGGATTGTTCGATGTAGCTGGGAAGTTGGCTTGTTCGGTGTAGCTGGGAAGTTGGATAGTTTGGTGTAGCTGGGAAGTTGGCTTGTTCGGTGTAGCTGGGAAGTTGGATTGTTCGGTGTAGCTGGGAAGTTGGATTGTTCGGTGTAGCTGGGAAGTTGGATAGTTTGGTGTAGCTGGGAAGTTGGATTGTTCGGTGTAGCTGGGAAGTTGGCTTGTTTGGTGTAGCTGGGAAGTTGGATTGTTCGGTGTAGCTGGATTGTTCGGTGTAGCTGGGAAGTTGGATAGTTTGGTGTAGCTGGGAAGTTGGATTGTTCGGTGTAGCTGGGAAGTTGGCTTGTTCGGTGTAGCTGGGAAGTTGGATTGTTCGGTGTAGCTGGGAAGTTGGATTGTTCGGTGTAGCTGGGAAGTTGGATAGTTCGATGTAGCTGGGAAGTTGGATAGTTCGGTGTAGCTGGGAAGTTGGATAGTTCGGTGTAGCTGGGAAGTTGGATAGTTAGGTGTAGCTGGGAAGTTGGATTGTTCGGTGTAGCTGGGAAGTTGGCTTGTTCGGTGTAGCTGGGAAGTTGGCTTGTTCGGTGTAGCTGGGAAGTTGGCTTGTTCTGTGTAGCTGGGAAGTTGGCTTGTTCGGTGTAGCTGGGAAGTTGGCTTGTTCGGTGTAGCTGGGAAGTTGGCTTGTTCGGTGTAGCTGGGAAGTTGGATAGTTTGGTGTAGCTGGGAAGTTGGATAGTTCGGTGTAGCTGGGAAGTTGGATTGTTCGGTGTAGCTGGGAAGTTGGCTTGTTCGGTGTAGCTGGGAAGTTGGCTTGTTCGGTGTAGCTGGGAAGTTGGATAGTTTGGTGTAGCTGGGAAGTTGGATAGTTCGGTGTAGCTGGGAAGTTGGATAGTTCGATGTAGCTGGGAAGTTGGCTTGTTCGGTGTAGCTGGGAAGTTGGATAGTTAGGTGTAGCTGGGAAGTTGTATAGTTCGGTGTAGCTGGGAAGTTGGATTGTTCGATGTAGCTGGGAAGTTGGATTGTTCGGTGTAGCTGGGAAGTTGGATAGTTTGGTGTAGCTGGGAAGTTGGATAGTTTGGTGTAGCTGGAAAGTTGGATAGTTAGGTGTAGCTGGGAAGTTGGATAGTTAGGTGTAGCTGGGAAGTTGGATTGTTCGATGTAGCTGGGAAGTTGGATTGTTCGGTGTAGCTGGGAAGTTGGATAGTTTGGTGTAGCTGGGAAGTTGGATAGTTTGGTGTAGCTGGGAAGTTGGATAGTTCGATGTAGCTGGGAAGTTGTATAGTTCGGTGTAGCTGGGAAGTTGGATTGTTCGATGTAGCTGGGAAGTTGGATTGTTCGGTGTAGCTGGGAAGTTGGATTGTTCGGTGTAGCTGGGAAGTTGGATAGTTCAGTGTAGCTGGGAAGTTGGATTGTTCGGTGTAGCTGGGAAGTTGGATTGTTCGATGTAGATGGGAAGTTGGATTGTTGGGTGTAGCTGGGAAGTTGGATAGTTTGGTGTAGCTGGGAAGTTGGATAGTTTGGTGTAGCTGGAAAGTTGGATAGTTAGGTGTAGCTGGGAAGTTGGATAGTTAGGTGTAGCTGGGAAGTTGGATTGTTCGATGTAGCTGGGAAGTTGGATTGTTCGGTGTAGCTGGGAAGTTGGATAGTTTGGTGTAGCTGGGAAGTTGGATAGTTTGGTGTAGCTGGGAAGTTGGATAGTTAGGTGTAGCTGGGAAGTTGGATTGTTTGGTGCAGATGGAAAGTTGGATTGTTCGGTGTAGCTGGAAAGTTGGATAGTTTGGTGTAGCTGGGAAGTTGGATAGTTCCGTGTAGCTGGGAAGTTGGATTGTTAGTCATTGCTGTTGTGACTCCTGTATTTCAGTCACCCAGAATGGTTTTGCACTTATCTACTGAAGATGAAGGGTCTTACCAGCTGAATAAAATTTGAGTATGGAAGGATATTAGAACCATATATAAAGTCTCTGAGAAGTGTTTTGATGCTGGCAGCTGATATCAATCTAATACTACTTTTATTCAACTTGATGACACCAGATTAGAGAACAAAAACATACAAATAGTTTTCTTTTGACATTAGCAAAGACATAATGCTCAAGGTATTCAAAGTGACATAAAGATAAATCTATAAAAATTATAGTTTCTTACAGTTTGTTCACAATTCTTTCCCAACTACAAACATCACATTCCAGATCTTTAAAAATGGTAGGATATAAAATAAAGGCATGAAAAATTCATGTCATTTGCTGAAAATAACAATTCTTGTAAAAAAATAGATCCATGGGCTCTGTAGCTCATCAGACTTTTGATAGAAATAGGTGTTTGGGTTTAGACCATGGGGTCATGGGCAGTGTAGGAAAGATAGCCTGTCCCAGTTAACGTCCGAGTTATTCACAATCAAATAAAAAAGGCCCATTGCCCATTTGGGGTCAAGGGGTCACCGAACCTACAATTCAGAATCCCCATTGTCCAAGGAGTCTACACACAACTATTAAGCTATCAAGACCTTTTGGAACTGGAGAAGAAGATGAAAGTAGGATTTTAAGGTTTTGACCCCTGTGACCCCATTTGGGGTCAAGTGGTCACCAAACCTACAATTTAGAATCCCCAGTGTCCAAGGAGTCTTCACACAATTTTTCAGCTCTCTAGACCTTTTGGAACTAGGGAAAAAGATGAAATTAGGTTTTTTAGGTTTTGACCCCTGTGACCCCATTTGGGGTCATGGGGTCACCAAACCTACAATTTAGAATCCCCGTTGGCCAAGGAGTCTACACACACCTTTTCAGCTCTCTGGACCTTTTGGAACTGGAGAAGAAGATGAAAATAGGTTTTTCAGGTTTTGACCCCTGTGACCCCATTTGGGGTCATGGGGTCACCAAACCTACAATTTAGAATCTCCAGTGCCCAAGGAGTCTACACACAACTATTCAGCTCTCTGGACCTTTTGGAACTGGAGAAGAAGATGAAAATAGGTTTTTCATGTTTTGACCCCTCTGACCTCATTTGGGGTCATGGGGTCAGAAAATCTACAATTTAGAATCCCCATTGGCCAAGAAGTCTACACACAACTTTTCAGCTCTCTGGACCTTTTGGAACTGGAGAAGAAGATTAAAATAGATTTTTAAGGTTTTGACCCTTGTGACCCCATTTGGGGTCATGGGGTCACGAAATCTACAATTTAGAATCCCCATTTGCCAAGGAGTATGCACATAAAATTTCAGCTCTCTAGAGTCATTGGTTCTGGAGAAGAAGTCGAAAAAGTGAAAAGTTAACGGACGGATGGACGGACGCCGGACGCCATGCCATGCCATAAGCCCATCGGGTCTTTCAGACCTGATGAGCTAAAAATTGAACATATATCCCTAGCTTTCATTC
This sequence comes from Phorcus lineatus, assembly GCA_921293015.1. Classification (NCBI taxonomy): domain Eukaryota; kingdom Metazoa; phylum Mollusca; class Gastropoda; order Trochida; family Trochidae; genus Phorcus; species Phorcus lineatus. The sequence goes on from OV121083.1 coordinate 9,869,817, forward strand.
AGAATTAAACTGAGATTGTAGAATATGCCCATGAAAAATGAATCACCTTGTGTAAAATGTTAAACAATAGAACACGATGAATAACAATTGGGTTGGAGGTGTAAACTTCAATGCTTAACATGAGAGGTTTCTTTTGTATAGAAAGAATATAATCCAACAGACAATTTAGAAATGGTAAATGAATACAAAATAATTCGCTCAAATATCCCTTTCTAAATGTCTTTTTGCAAATTATTGTGCATTCAATCAAAATATAAAAGGAAAACTTATTTCTTGAATTATTATATAATAAAATGAAATAGAGACAACAGTAGCTTGACTAGGTTGATAAAGATGCATAAAACCTATCCACTTGCTCATTGGATCAATTGACTTAATATAGATATAACCTATCAATTAAGTCTCCCCTTCTTCATTTTGTTTTTCAACTTGAGCTATACCAAATAAAAAACTTTTTTTTTTTCAAATTAAGGAGGCGCAAAGATAAAACTTTCACCTTGTCTATATGAAAGTTTTCGTGTAAGCACATCTAGTACAAATCAAAGATTAAAATCATAAAAGATTTCATATCTTTGTTCATCCAAGAAAAAGCCAATGAAGTATTGTTCATATTATGGCCAGAGGATTTTATTTTTTGGCCTTAGTTACATTAATTGTCCTAATACTGCATTTGTGATCATTGTGAATTATAACTTTGATCGCCACTATTGGCTGAAATATTGCCCAAGCAGCTTTAAACAATAACTTACTCATTCACTATAACTTGAAGTACCATTTTACACACATACATTTTAGTGCACCCCACTGAGAAGAGTAGAACAGGGTAAAGAGGGCATGAAGTCAATGGCTAAAAGCCTCATCTGAATGTACGAGATACTTCCATTGTGTCTACAGCATTGTATCGTCTCTGTAAATACATAAACAGTCACAAGGTCAAACAAAACCCAAATGGTATCCATGCTTTCTGTGTTTTCCTTGCAGCAAACATTATGTTTCACCTTGGAAAGAAGAGAGAAACAGAAATACAGGCAGTGTTCTAATGTTGATGTGTATCTGTGTTTGGCACTTTCAGTAGTAGAACAGTTAAACTGTAGAAAAGATGCCTGCAGAGTATAAAAATACATGCAATAAAAAAAGGGAAATAAAATTGGTTTAATTTGGAGAACTTGAGCATGAATTATCCATTTGCAATGAGCACATTTCAAAGTTTGAACAACTATTGTCAGTTTTGAAATTATATTGTTAAATCATTGACAGTTATAAATATGTTGACAATCATTGAATGATATGGTTTTTCTAGTATGTATATTATAAATACTTACAGAATTGAGGAACCATTAAAAAATTTACTAAAAAATGTATGCAAAAACATTCCTCCACACATCAATCTTATTCAAGCAACTTAGAATTAAAGAACTGATTGTTCACCTTTGTTTTTTACAAAATGCCCTGATACGAAGACTATTTAATTGGTTTCCTGGGCATGTTTATATCCGACAGAGCTTCAATGAAGGCCAGCTATTATCGTGTTTACATCTTATCCTCAACCTAATGCTATTTAATCTACTAGACTTCTAATCTTAATGTACATCACTGGCTAAATTATATTTGTGTGAAAGAAAAAAACAGAAATGTTTAATTTCATTCTCAACATAAAATTCCTCATCCTTAATATCTCTTATATGCACTCACTTTGTAAAAACATGTACGAAAGTGCCAAAGCAATGGAAAAATTTTCTACTTTCTTACTTCCTGATTTTGTGTTTAGACTTAACATGGCGCTGCTGTTTACCAAATATTGAAACATCTGCTATCTGGCATAAGGTGCAATCTGTTCACCAGCTGTGTCAGGGTTTTTGAGACTTGTACATGATGCAGCGGATACTTGTTCAGACTGATCTGCACAGTTACTTTGATGGCCTTCTGACCTGAGTGGTGAGATTAATTTGGGTTTAAAGGCCGGCATCAAAGAAGTGGAATTCCTAAACATGTTTAATCAAAACTAAAAACTAAAACAGTACTTTGACTGCATTTATTTCCAAATTTGAATTAATTCTGTAAATGTCACGTGACTAGATTCTTATCATTACTATACCAAACAAGTCTGCTAGTGGAGGAAAAGATCCATTCAGAGTGTCAGATTTCACTGCCTTCCCAGCCTGACTTCGAAATCAAAACCTCCCCCATCCCATATGTCCCCCAAATATTTAGCTCTGCTTGTGGGGATAAGCTGTAGAGACTAAGGTTATGAAAAGATTATTGTGACAGTAAATGGATCTAGACAATTTTGTGTAACTTTTGTCAACAATAGTGAAATATTCACTTCAAATACCGCTTCTGCTACAATATTATTAGAGGGAGAAAGCAGCAACACCAATTTTGTCTATGCATTGCGGTGAAACCAGTGAGCATTTGCTGAGATGGAGAAGTTGGAGCAAAGAAGGATCATGACAGTCTTTATGGAAAATCAACTTCTTTATGTATCAAATGCTTGACAACAACATTAGTATCTTTGTCGAAATTTTGCAAATACAGAATAAAGAAATTGTTTATCCATAAAAGTTGACATCATTCTTCACTTTCAAAATTATTAGTGTTAAGGAGGAAGAGGAAAGCCTGAAAAACCAATGGAGTTGTATTGTAAGAAAACCTGCTAAAGTTAATTGTCACCAGAAGCAATAGTTTGTGCTGCACAGAATGATTCAAGCATTACATTGAAGCTTAACTGCATGTTTTAAAGGTCTGTAGTTACAGATAATAACCCCATTTGGGATTTGACCATAACATTCAGACATTTCATAATTAAATCATTTATAGGGAAAGTAGTGTGAAAATATTACAAAGATCAAGCATTAGAGCTGACTGATACATTTATTCAACAAGTTATCAAAGGACTCTGTCAACTTCTTCTAAAAAAATATGCTTTTAAATAATTCATTTTCAATTTTTCACCCCAGAAAATAAAATCTAACTCTTTTATTTTGAATCCTGATGGAACAATTCTTGAACTGTTCACCTAACAATTTCTCGTTGCATCATTTGAAAATTGAAATATAAATGATGCTTAACGGACGTGAAGTGAGGGGATCTGACACTCAATGCTGTTTTCTAGAGTGTTACACAATTCAAACAGCAATCATTATGGTGAGAAAAGGGCATGTAACAGGATTGTGGTTGTGCAGTGTGCTAAACATTGGAGTCCTGCTCTGAATCAAAGAGCCACTCCGTGAGTTGTTGGAGTCACATATGCCAAACTTAATCAATGGTGTCATTTGATCGCGAAGTATCGACTGTTACCAAAAAGACACATTTTAAAGCTTATTGGTTTTTTACAGTGACAATATGAAGGTAGAATGTCGCAATTATGATCGAAAACTGGACAGTTAAGCGGGTCAAATAGTCATACTTACTTTTGGAGACTTATCTAAAACAGCCAGGAGGGCAGTTAGGAGTTGATAGTGTTTGTTAGGATATATAACTAGTATCCATGTATATTGGACGTGATATCTACTCCTCTGTGCATTTATAAGGCTGTTTTTAGATTTTCATGGAAAACCAGTATTTGTCACATATAATTATATGTCTTTTGGACATGAAAGTTAAGATGTTTTGATTTTATATCACCACATATGCCATTAAGATTCGTATCAAAGGTAAATAATATGTTATGAAAATCACGGAGTGGCTCTTTAAACTGTTGAGTGGCTCTCTAAAAGTTGTAGAGGGAGAGTAAAAGAATACTGGATATTCTACTTCTTCATTCCCTGGTTGTGGCATTTTGGTGTATCTTAATTATGGATGGGTGTTGTTCCTCATTTTCTGAATACAGAAAAGTGTATAGCAATATTCATTGAGATAATTATATGGTTAGGTTTCAAAATTTTGAATTACCATGTTGACTTGAATGAATAGCAGAGATTAGAATAGCAATCAATGCTTGGCTGTCCGTCTTTATGGAAAGGGAAATATTTCATTGACTGCATGGCTTTGTGCTTGGACATGTTTGAACTATCTTCACTTCACACTTACACGTTTTATTTGGTTGTTTTACTCCTAAAATTTTAGAAATAGCTACCGTGCACAATTAATTTTAATATAATTTGATATCATGTTATGTATCTACTAGGGCGATCATATTTGGTTATTATTTTTCAACATGATGCCTTGCGAATAGGGCAAAATATGCCTTTTTCATTGCAATGTCATGTCATGAACAAGGTCACTATTACCATCACAGTTTGCCTACACCTATGTTCGCAATGTGCCTACAACATGTAATCCCCCTATGATTTAAACTTTATTTTGATTTATTATTTTTCATTATGCAAATTAGGTTCAGACTAACAGAATTATAATTAAACAGAATATCATATTTGGGCCGATAACATATATTATGTTAACGACAATACTAATATTTATGCATTTCTGTTGTTTGACATGGAAACTTATATGATACAATGTGAATCTAACTGGTACAAAAAGGTCTGAAAATAAGTTGAATTTTTGAATATTTTAGTCATACATGGCATATTACCCGATTTCGGCGGGTTTACCCGATTTCAGGCCGCCTAACCCGCGTACCCGATCAGGTATGGAAAAAACCCAATTTTAAGAGAAGTGCTAAGAATGATTTTTCTGAGGCTGTGTTACCTATTCTAAATCTTCGATTTGATAAAAAAATCAAACATATCAATAGTTTTTAGACGAAATTAAAACAAATATTTGTCAGAAATACGATCGCAAGAGTACGTTGTTATTGTACACCGGTGATTCGAGAATTAATTATCGAGTAGTTTTTATTTCTATAGGATAGCTGATGAGGCTCGATGAATTACGTTTAAGTTAATGATAAGATATTACAATATCATTATAATAGACTATTAAAGATCGACAACATACCTCTTAAACTACAAAAGATTTAATAATCGCACAAATTACCGAAAATGAACGTTGAAGTCGTGAACATTATCTTACAGGAGCTCTAAAAAGGAAACACCGTTTGGAAAATCAATGCCTTTTCTTAACGACAAATAACATTTAAATTATTCTCTCGTGTCCATGATTTTCTTTACGATTGTCTTTCTTCGACTAATATATGAATAAATAAAAGTATTTATTGTATGTTTCATTATTTTAATAAAATACGAATTACTGCTAAACAGATTATGGTTTATTTAAACATTGTATGTTGTATCGGTAATATGTTGCCATGAAATTATCACGACCACGTGTTTCAACCAACTTGTAAAATTTACTTCGGCAGTCCGTAGTCGTAATTTCGTAAATAGTTTTAGAAACACGATCTTTCTAAAACACGATCTAATTCATGTTTTTAGGAAGAATATTTGTTAACAAAACATATTATCGATGTTTTAATGAGGCAAGTATACGATTAAACTATTTGAAATTTCGGTTAAATTTACATGGAGTAAACGCCCTCATTCATTCAAGCACTGTCGATAAACCACCGTTCATCAACACTTCTATTATTGCAAGAAGTGCATTTGTAAACAACGTCCTCTCATCGATCCGTAAATAATTATAAACGTTCTGTAATTTTTCAATTTCAATGTGACGATCACAGAGTTGGACTTTTCTAAATGAAGTCTCACTCAATTGATATTTTCAATTAACTGTAAATTATTTGATGTCAGATTTAAGTGATAATTCAATCTAAGTTGATAAAGATGATAATAACCAAAATAATTTTGCATGACAGTCACAAACTTCTCATGTTAATTATTGAGATCCTTTTTAAAAGACTTGTATTATGATTTATGTTAGAAATAACTGTCTGGATTCTTATAGATTTATATGTCACAATATAAAGTTATTTTTCAAATAAAACATATAGTAATTTATGGATAATATTTGTAATAAGCTATTAACAAAATTCCTGCAATGAGGTTTGAAATATTATCTAAAAATAATTAGATATTATCTTGATAATTATCTGCTAAACAATGAGTTGTTATTTTTAAATACAATAAATCATATGTTCCTCAAAAAAAGGAAAACCCCCATTTCAGACCCTAAAAACCCCCATTGAGAAGAAAAAAAACCCATTTCAGTCCCTAAAACCCCCCATCGCCTCTGTTGGATAATGCCATGTATGATTTTAGTACACATATGCAATCAAATTGAAATAGTGATAGAGATGTGATGCGACTTGGCATATGCATTGTCACCGAAACGCTGCATCTAATGCACTCAAGAAATTGCAACTTGTTTTTATTTGAAATGATCAACAGTGACCTTAGGGTTCCAGATACTTAATTGCCAGCCTTATGTGTGAAACATGGACACTACAGGCTACATCTCACAAATACAAAATATGTAAAGAACCCTATAGGAGCCAAATCAGAGATATTGGTATCCTGGTACCAAAATAGGCAGGTAGTTACTGGTCTTAGTGTCTCACAAAGTGTCCACTCAGCACAATTAGACTACCAATACCAGTACAAGATGGTAGTTAACAAAATCTCAGTGCTGAGGTGTTGGATATTCAGAGCTTTACGGCAGCATTCTCCAGTAGTTAGAAGAGGATTAGAGTCAGGTTCATACTCCAGCCCTCTCATAGTGGCTATTGTCCAGACAAATTAGAGAGAAGTGGAGAGGTGTGTAAACACCTGGCTTGTTGGTGCTTGTCCAGACTCTCTGGTGTTTGTAGACTTAGCCTTCAGATGGAGAACAGGCAACTGGCTACGGTGATGAATCAAATATGAGGTTTGATAATGTTGTCAAATACTCCACCACTTAACCAATGAGGTACATCAGTTATATTGTTTGATGATTATATGTCAAAGTTACGAAGGGCAGTAGAATAGAACCTTTAATCAAGAGAGAGAAATCGTATTTTAGACTTAGCTTTCCAATGGAGAATATAAGGCAGCTGGTTATGGTGATGAATCAAACATGAGGTTTGATAACATTGTCTCATACTCTAGCCCGGCCTTTGTCAATAAATTACATCAGTAACATTGTTTGATGATGATATGTCACAATTTCATAGGACCGTAGAATAAAACCTTTAACATGCGGTCAGAGAAATAGTATTGTAGATAATTCCTTCAGAAGGGGAATAGGCATGCAGCTGTTTATGGTAATGAATCAATTATGAGGTTTTATAACATTGTCAAATACTCTAGCACTTTGCCAATAAATTACATCAGTAACATTGTTTGATGATGAAATGTCAAACTACCAGGTTTCATAGGACCATAGAATAGAACCTTTAAAAGGCAGTCAGAATCAAATATGAGGTTTGATAACATTGTCAAATACTCTACCACTTAATCAATAAATTACATCAGTAACATAATAGATGATGATATGTCAGAGGTCTTATAGGACCGTAGAAGAGAACCTTTAATGTGCAGTCAGAGAAGCAGGCACCTTCAGAGAGTTGCAAGTTGTATATGATCTACATGATGTATGTGATGGTCCTTGTTCACAAATTGTGAACCTTTGATTTGGTTTTGCAAAATGGTTTCACACTGTTTAATTCAAGAGGAAGAGCGTTAGCTGAATTTAAGAGAAACAAGAACCCTTGTGAGTAATGGTGCTGAGGATATCATTTTCCTTTTTAGTAACGCTTGCTATATAATTAGACTATCTTTTATATATAAAGATCAATACACATAGCAGTTAACTGTATAAGCGGCATTCTAGAAGTTGGCAGAATCAGGAAGACAAGGAATTTTACTGATTATCAACTTTAAAGATAAGATAATAAAGAAGTTGATAATCCATAAGATTCTTCCTCATGTATACAGTTAATTGGTTGACAGGAAGTTGTTGGGGAATCAAATGCAATTTTTTTTAATGAGGTCAAATATTCATCCACAAACAAAAGAATAATAGCAAAATCTTTTGTAATTGATGGCAGGATAATGTTAAAATATGATGTGTGTTCAAGAGGCATAGACAAGGACCATTTGACCTATTTGAAAATCACTTGCTTCCTTTCTGTATTTATTAGTGTTGATGTGGCAGAAGGTTGTTTTGATAAATAAAATATGGCATTTGATATTGTTAGCAAAGAATTAATAATTAAACCAAAAGAAGTCATTTTTCTTTTGGGAAAAATATATCAGTTAATTAGTCCATGGTACATATTAAATAGGCAGAAGAATAATTTCATATAGTGTTATCATAGACTAACACCAACAAAGACAGTGTAATGGTTGAAAGTAGAATACACAGTGAATGTAAGAAAGTTCAGCATGTAGTTGAAGGGAAATATCAAATAACTAGTTCACGGTTTTAAAAATTTAGAGCAAAAACGCTGCGATGTTGAAACACAATAAGAGTTCTTTCAGTCGAGGTTTGTTGGTTCTCTGTGTAGGGATAATTGGTATTCTGTGTGTTTGTTGTTTCTCCTGTCTAAGCGTATACATGTAAGCATCCCCTTCTTTGAGCAGCTTCCCTTTGAATACACAACATCGAAGCAGTCGAACTTATCTACTGACCACTGCTTCACAGAACTGCTGGAACTAAAGTTTTTAAGAAACTCTCTCAGAGATACAATAGAAGTTTCATCATTGGCTTCAGAGCAGTATTGTTCTTCTTTTGATAAGTAAATTAGGTATTTGCATATAGCTTGAGTTGCTTCTCAGTAATCTACATAAGCACTGCTTTATAGAACTCCTGAGGAAAAAGATTTTAAGAAAGTCTTTCAGCTTTATGATAGAAGTTTTATCATTGGCTTGTGTAAAGTTTTATTCTTCAGTTGGTAAGTAAATTAGTTACATGCACAACTGAAGTTACCGTCTATTATTGTAGAATTCTCCAAGAAGGTAACTTTTCTACTGATCACATCTATAGAGAACAGGAGTAAAGGTTATGTGAAGCTCACACAGCTAAAAATTAGTCAAAATTGAATCATTTACTTATTCTTATTTTCTTCTATTCATGTTTATGTGCATCGATAGAGTTTAACTCTAATAAATTACAAATCTATTAGAGGATATTTATCTATAGAGAACTATAGAGATCTTTTAAAGCACCCCTATACAACATAACATAACATCATCATTGGCTTACATCTACATAAGCACTACCGTACCAAGAAACTATTAGCATTGCTCATGCTTCCTACATGCTAGGAATCAAACAAATACACAACTTGAACGTCTATTCTGTCTTTCTACAGTTCTTCTTAAGGTACTGACCATTGGTCTTGGAGAGTGACCTTGATCTGTCAAACACCTGGCATAAGCTGAATAGCTCAGAGTTTTGCATTTTTGCATGAGGATGGCTCCTATTTCACTGATGTCTCTTATTTTTGCTTATTTTGAGTGTGAAAGAAAAACATGGTACTTTTGCCCTGGAAATTTTATTTCCAAACATGTTCAAGTTCCAAGAATACTGTCCATATACACCACTCGATAGATTGACACAAAATCATTATCATTTCACATCAACGGTATACCATATATCAATATTAATTAAAAAAAGGACTCACCAGTGATAAACACGACCACTATTCATGACTTCATTCAACTATATCCTACAGCCACTGGTCCAATACACACATATTCAAGCTTTGAGGGGATGAGCTCTAGACTGGGTTCCCCCTTAACGCAAGATCTTTGGCATACCAAAGATGACACTGCCATCTATCTTGTAACTTAGAGCATGTTTATGTTGCTACAAGCATTGCTGACTAGTAAGGAACTGACTTGTTGATTACACCTATATGAACCTGGCCACTGGATTGTAAGAACTGAAAATTTCCTCTCAGAATAAATTCATAAAAGAGGTTGATGGAGACAGAAGGTTAGATGTAGAATGAGCAATATTTGTTGATTTCATCATTGGATGTACATCTTACATACAACCCATATACCATAGACAGTAAAAACAAGAACAGATTCATTGTTTTGGTTGGCTGGGGCATTGTAGGGTGTCACCTTTCTGACTGGGGAGGGTTAGTTTACCCTTCTTACCTGCAATATGGTGTAGTATTTATTTTCAGACTTCAATGCAGCCCTTCTCATAAAAATTTCAATGTAAGCATCGATGGGAATAACCACCTTATGGTAAGCCTTATAACCATGTACCAGCTGATTGGTCCAGGTCTAGTGCTTGGGACAATGACCATCAAAGTTTTAAGAACCTTCTTCATGACAGGAATCATCACTAGGCTGGCATAACTACAGAGTACCAGCAATTCATTCAGCAGGCAAGACCAGTGTGGCACTTATCTAAATTGCTGCTAATTCATATTGGTATAAGAAATAAGACAATGTTTCAAACTGTTAATAACAATAATTTGGAAACACACTGGGAGGAAAATGGGACATGTTGGAAAATTGATGGGGGGGGCGGGGGGGGGGGGCGGGGGGGGGGGGGGGGGGGGGGGGCAGATATAGATGGCCTCTGATACATATTATTATTGTATGTGGCAACCACCATAGATTCCAATGTCATTGTTAATTAAGCAAGCACCACTGTCATGATTTTGATGACATCCATGGAACTGTCTACATTCTCCATCAGATTAACTTCTAGGAATACCAACTAAAATAGATTGTGACATGAAGATTATGAGAAATGCTTATGAGATATAATCATTTGATCAGACCAGATTAAGTCCTCATTTTGGAGCAACTGAATAATGTAAGAAAAGTCATGCAGTCTGCTATAAACCATCATGGGATTGATTTTGACAAGAACAGGAGCTGCCATGCAAACACAATTACTTATTCCAAGATTGGATCTTGGGTGAAGGTAATTATTACATAAGTAACAGCTCTTCTAGACAAGTTATATGTGACCTTACCTACAATAATCCTTTAACACAATTAAATCAATAACCTACAGTATTCAAAACTTATAGAAACCACAATGTGATTATAAATTGTGCAATTAATTTAATTCCTATATATTGAATCTTAATCCCTATATCTGTGACGTCTTCATAGAACTTCTAGAAGTAAGACTAATAGAAAACATTTTATATCTACGCTGGTTTGACTATGTTGAAGTTATATCTTTATCTTCATTATATGTTGTTTTGTCACCAATGACAAATAATGAAGCGATATAGGAAAAATAGTCTTAATTTATCCCTTTATCTGTGGGTTGGTATAACTCATCTAATTAAGACATGCAATGATTGTCCATTTCTTACAAAGTTGTTTCAAGTAGATTGGTCGAACAGATTGTTTTTTCCCTTAGGAATTTAAATACGGATGTGTTCTCTCTGATTCTATAAAAAAAAATTAAATTTATATTATTTATTTGTTCTTTATGCCTTATAGACTCAAATATCTGGGTCATCTTCAGGGCATATAATTTGACTTATAAGGTTTCAGCAACTGATGATGCCCTGACAGCATCTATAACCTTTATTACAATCTTCCTACATTTATCAACAGAGTATATAGCTCAACTGGTAGAGCATCCCAGGGTCTGATTCCATGGCTGTATCATACCCAAAGACTTTTGAAAGATAAAGAATTATTAGGATAGAACATTGCTTGAACTGGCTTTGGCTGATGTTGCTACGAGAACAATTAAATTCATTTTGGATTACATATTAAATTTGACAAAAAAGTGCACGTTGTATATCCTTATTACCATTGTCGTCGAATTTATTCTAGGATATAGTCTCTCCAGTGGCCAGAATGAATTATTCCCTTTTTTAACAAGTAACTGTAAATAAGCCCCATAAACATGTTTTAGAATTTAGAATGGCAGGTATAAACAGGTATGACACAGAAAACACCATCAACTGATGCCATACATGAAATGATAGATACCAGATATGGTTCACAATCAAGCACTATGTAAATTTGTTATTGATACCACACTGACAAGATGTAAATTACAATGTCAGAGTGAATCATGCTCTTGATTTTTACAGAGTCAAAGTCATTGATATCATAGTTATGGAGATAGTTTTCAGATCAAACGCAGGGAACAGATCATGACACCCTAATTTCTGAAGAGTGCATGTTTTATTATCATACAGGAACTGCATTTGAAATAAATTCTGACTTTGCTTTGAATCTGGTCCAAAAACAACTGACCAGCAATTTTCTGACCCACAGGAACCACTCAGAAGCAATGAAGATCTTTGTCATAAAAAAACATTCTCCAAACTCCTGGAAATTTTGTTTGTTCTAAAAAATGTTCTAGTTTAGGCAGGTCGAAGAACCAGAGAAAATTCTTGTTTAATAGAAATAGAGGCCTTTAAGGGCTAGGATGCTTGTCAGTTTCGTGAGAAGGATCAGTGAAAGTTTGTATCTTTACATAGAAACAATTTATAGATCTTTTCAGAAATTCTTCTACAGCCTTCACTTTATTAAATCACCTTTTCTATAATTAATTTAGATTTGGCAACATTTTGAAGATTAGATTGCGGCAATTTTTTTTTGTATCAACAACTCAAAAACATTAAACTAAATGTTTAAACTAGCTTTCTGTTCTAGTTCGAGATCCCTTCCATCCAATCCATGTCAAATTATATAACCATGTCAGCGTCATTTCATCTGCTAGCAGTTGTGAAGCGTGGTTGGCACTGCTCTGGAAAGTTGCACAGTTGTGCCATTTGCAGGATTCAGACTAGTACCAAATATGAACCTGACCAAGTTCTTAAAATACAGAACCTTTCAATCCAGAACTGTGCAGTCTAAGACTTTTCAATCCAGAACCAATCAGACCAAGTTCTTAAAATACAGAACCATTAAATCCAGGACCTTTAAACCAATTACCTTTCAGTCAAGAGCCTTTCAATCAAGAACGTTAAATTAAATTCATTAAGAACATATTAATCAAGGACCAAACAAAAGCAAAAATGAATTTAACCTGTAATTAAAAATTAATATTGATAATAAAACATTATAATTTTTAATTCTGAGCCTTCTTAGATTATTATCACATCTTTCTGAATTAGAAGTTGAACATGCCCTATACCCTATCAAAATCAAAGTCCAACTGATCTGGTACAAGTACCTTCACAAACACTTGCAATTCTGTACAAAACCGGCCTCATCTTCACTATCAACCTGTTGGTCCGTATCTTGATACATTTCTCATTCTCCACCCTCAGTAAATAACTGTCAGGATCTTCACAACAACCATCAACACCTGATAATAAACATTTATGAGGATATAATTATATAAATTTACACTTCACACTATGTTAAAGATCTTTTCTAAATTGTATTTTCATGTTCTTAGGAGGATTGTCATTAGTTGAAATAGCATCATGAACCTTGTAATAGGCTCATTAGTGCTGTAACTTTTGATATGAATAAGCCAAACCACTCTCAGAGGCTAATTTATAGGATTCACAATGTCACAACAAGATGAATAGTGTAGGATCTCAATTGAGACATTTTCAGTAGAATTTGACTCTACAAGTTTTGATTTTCTTATAATTGAATAATCTAATAATTAATAATAAACACATGTATTCCTTAAAACAAAAAGTAATATTGAAATGCAATAATCTAGATTCTATATGCAACATTTTAAAGAGTACTTATACTTACATAATTACCATTATACAGGTCAAATTAACAGTTAAGGAATACTTTTCAAATCATAAAAACCTCCAAGGGAAGGACTTATTATCTGTCATATTCAGGTTTTTATTCATAAAACAGAGACAAAATGAGAATTTTATTCAGCTCCCATCCAACTAAAGCTTAAAATAAAATCACTGGCAAGATTCATTTAATCGAACATTGGAAAAAATACTCTCTCCTCGAGTGTCAGGCAAATTGAATTACAACAAAATTATCATTGTAGATTGAATGAACTTTAAAACCCTACCCTCCTCAATCAAGCTGTATCTTCATTGATTCTTGTCCTTAGCTCTCAGAAAGAAAACAGTCAAAAACACAACGACTTTACAATACAGAGGAGAAGCCATTTCTCTCCCTCAACATCCAGGCTTGGAATACTTCATTCATGCATCATTCCTTTTTTCATAGAAAACCCTCTTACAATTTTATTTATACATTGAACTTACAATTTTTTCATGCAGCTCTCTGAGCAAGAAGTTCACACTGTTCTTGAAAGAGCTGGTAGCTATGTTCTATTGTTATATTCTTCAAGAAATTTGAAAAGACTTGTTTGTTTCAATTAATGTTTAATCTTATCAGCAACATTTTGATCACTTCATCAATGAACACAAGCAATTATAGAAGTGAAGTCAAATTGACAAAAAAAACTAATAACAATTCCTAAACAAGAAAGCTAAATTAGCTTCAATGATAAGCAGATATAAGGAAAGGATTGAAATGGCTTTCCATCTTGACTTTCTGAAAAATAAATAGGCAATAGAACAATGATTCAAGATACAATGAGATTTGTTTTACATTTATCACAAAAGTATCAGAAGTTGCTTCATTGCATGATGTGTAACAATAGATCATGACAAGTAATTGTTTAACACAGCTTGTATAATATTTCATCAATTAGCAGCATCATAGTTCACGTGTTGTGTGTCCCCATGATGCTGAGTGCCATACAAGGAAGAGATAACTCCCATCAAATGCCTTGACATTGGCCAAGATTCAAACCTCAACCTTCAAAGTGACATCCTACTAACTTCATTCACCCATTCATATATAGCTATGATTTTAAAAGGGAAAGGGTTAACACATTCGAGTGGTAGTTATATATTAAACATGGCATGCTTACGATCATGCCCCTTTAAACGATACTGACAAAGACAGAGATTATCGGTTAAACGCTATCACTTATTCATGTCAGCAAGTAAATATACTCTATGAAGAGGTAAGAGCATGCAATCAACACATGTCATTTGAAATACAAGTATATGAAGTATATACTTAAATGATTTTTAAAAAGTGGTATGAATTTACAATAACAAAGGAAGGCATGGCAGTAAAGTGACAAAGTTTGATTTGGATGACATGCACTTGTCAATGGTGTCGGAATGGACCTACAGCTGTTAGTTCAAATCTCTTCTTGTCCATATAAGATACAATATGAATTATGTAAAAATTTAAAATCAACATATCAAAATGGTCTGTAAAAAGCGAAAGATACACATAAATGAAGCTCAATTTTATCAAAATATCAAAAAGGATTAATGATTCTTTTCTCATTTAATATTATATATTAATATCATTAAATCCAGCTTATAGTACCTGTATGAAGTCATCATGTGCTCTTGAACAAGTAAAACATCTTTATTCATACAGTCAAAATGTATTTGGTACCTATGAAGTATGGCACTTATCCACGGAGGTTATAAAGAGAGCGGTAAACTGTAAATTACATGGATCCACTAAAGGATGCGGGCAATCACAGCTAATGCGGTTTAGACATTAGAAAAACTAAATTGAGGGGGGGGGGGGGGGGGGGGGTGAAAGCCCTCAATTTAAAATTATTATTTAAGTTCTTTTAGTTATAAGCATCACAAAATTACCTATATTTGAACATTTTCCTTTTAAGGCAATTTTTTTGTTTATCAAGCCAAAATATGAGACATGGCTAATACTAAAACAGAAGATATCATAGAGATCTATTACCAGTCGTTTCTCACATAAATTCCCAAAAATTAATAAGCACCTTGATTAATCCTTTGATCTCATTAGTTTCTTTACCTTGATTATTACATACCTGATATAACCCATGTTATTCAATGCCATACCTGTCAAGGTGTGTGGAACATGAAACAGCTCTGTCGTTAACACAACATGATATAGAACAACGTATGTTCTGTGAACAATGCAACTTGTACAAGAAACTGACAATGTTCTTATATATTTCCCTATATAAAGAAATTATTTATTCAACTTCATGTATGTTATCATACTATATATATTTTTATATATATATATGTACATTTTCTAGCATGATGAAGAGAAGACTAGGTAGGCTGTATACTTATTGCAATTTGAAAATACATCTGATGAGGATTCGTAAGAACTTCTTTAAACCAACCAGGGTTGGTAGATTGTCCCTTCATCAATGATCCATCAATCTCTTCATCCATGATGTTCGGATTTGATTGCCAACTGCGTCGTATAAAAGACGTAAAAGAAGTTAGATTTTATTTCCTTGCTAGACGCTCAGCATTATAAGGATAGAAGACTGGATGAAGGGCACATAGCTAGGGTCTGACTTTACCATGTCGTAAGGACAATAAAGAGTTGATCTTATTGGTGTTACCATCAACAGTGTAGAATATATTTTACAACTTCAAGTATTTTCAACCTTCATATCTTTAATCTGTTTGATTTATTTGATATATGTGATCTAATGCCAATCTGATATTTTTTATAAATATATGTTTTAAGACAAAAATTTACTAATTATACTGAATTGTAGAAGTTGTATTTATTTCAATTGTGAGAATCAGATTCTTGAAATATGTATGATAGAATGAAATACAACATTAGATGAAAAAAATGGAATTATAAAAGTTGAATGAACCATTTAAGAATAAAAACCATTATTTGAACAATGAATGAAAGAAACAAATTGACAAAATATATGATTTTTCCTCAAAATGATATATATGGAATGTGTATATACCCTATTGTTCTCAAATAAAATGTGTAATTTGTTTCTGAAAGGTTGTATGAAACCCTCATGAATAAAAGATTTTCTATGAATGACTGACTTCTTGGTGTGTCACCAAATCAACAATGTTGATCTCCATATGTTCAGATTCCCAAACAGTCGGCCAATTAGCTGATTCCTTATCTTGCTCAGTGTACAGAGCCCTGCGGATATATCCATGTTCTGGAGGTAACCCTAGTCAGGACAGAAAGCTAAGGTTTTCCTTAGGTCCTTAGGTTTTCATCTTAAGTCAATTACCTTAGCATTGTAAGAATCATTGACACTTCCTTAAGATTTTCTTGTGGAAAATAATGTGGTAAACTGTACTAAAGGACCAAACTCATTGGCCAAAAAATTATAAAATAATCATAGTTTTTGCAGTTAGGCAAGCTTAAGACAAAGTGATTGAGTCGGTAAGCTGTTGATGCAATTAGTGCTGAAAATTGATATATGTATTGATAATGTCAATCTAAGTGCAAAAATCAATGTATAACGCTACACAGTATCTCTAAAATCAAAGGAAAGTTAAATTTTCATTTCAATGGAGCTCAGACCTGAAGGAATGGAGGTTTTATGGTAGGTATCCTAATCCATTGCTTATCTTCAAGGTCTCCCAGAAAATACATTACCTGTCTTTGATCAGTGCAAATTTGACGGAGCTTCAAGCAGGAAATAAGGATCAGAAAGATGGCAGAAATAATAGGCTTCATGATTACCACAAACCAAGAGTTCTGTTTTCCAATCTATGATGTTTATATTGCATTTATCTGTCCTATGACTATGATTAATTCACTTTGAGGCTGAAGTCGCTTCACTCGCTACAGGATCAATATCAGTTAGCATTTTAGTTAGTGGTGCATGCATACTCTACAGATAGACAAGCCACGGGAGATAGTGCCAACAAGAGTATACTATCAGCAATACTAGAGTTTACAGTTTAGAAACTAAGGTCAGTCACTCTGGTTCATCTGCAGCTGCATGGTCAAGACTTAAATTCAAGAGTGGATCATATTTTTATAAAATCAAATAAGGTTTCTAAATCGTTGTATGTGTCAAAATAACAAAATCCTATCCTGAGTTCTTATCTTTAAATCTTAATTATTTTGTCGAAAATTCTCTTCAAAATCATATATAAACCTCTGATCAAGATCATTATCTTTTTTTCCCCAATATTAAATTTTACAGGCATAGTTTCTTTATACAATGGGTCAGCAAATAATATAGTATGGTTCACACAAGGAAATAAAGAATACAAATAATGTACAATATTGTCATAAGTGACCTTTGAGAGATCATGGATTGACCTTCAAAATAATCCCAAATCCTATATCCCCTTATAACATTCAATGGTAAGTTTTCTATTCCCAATCCTTATCATTTCTTTACTAAAGCATACATCCATCTATATCCCATACTGTGCCTACCTATCTCATATTCCGCTTCATAAGTCTTATTTACTCTCAAACCTGTATTCCTTGCCAAAATCAATATTCCCTCCAAAATCGTAAATCGCCTTTCAAAATTCAATCCCCATTTCCCAAAAATTATATTCCTTTCAAAACATATATCTTCTTCCTTAATTCAATATGACCCTTTCTCCAGTCATCTTCCCCTTGCACATGAGGGATGAATAATTACAATACCATTTTGGATATCAATATCATAAAAACTGGAGCATAAACAAAACTGAAGGAATTTTCCACAATGGGACAGTTCAAATAATGTAAATGCCATATTCGCGAGTATTTCCCTGGTGGGCAAATATGATAAAACAATTGCCAGTTCTAAGTTTAGCTGCTTCTATTACCCACAGTGTTAGCTTTGGAGTCCGGCCTTATCAATCACACACAGACAAAGTTCTTGGATAGACAGTCTGCAAAAATTGAGCAATTTCATGAAATTTATTTTCTCATCCTGGTAATCTTTGCTATCTATATATATATAAATGTGTTTATCATTATCCTCATCATCATCCTCATCACCATCACAACCACCATCATCATCATCACCATACAATTCTCTTCATCTTCTCTTTACAAATCTCCATACAATCCTCATTCTCCTCCTTCTCATCATCACCAACATCATAATTCCTCATCATCATCACTATCATCATTAGTATCATCATAATCCTCATCATAAGCACCATCATCATCATTTCCATGCAATCATCCTCCTCCTACTCATCTTCATCATCACCAGCATACATCATCATCATCTTCTCTTTACAAATCTCCATACAATCCTCATCATCTTCTCTTTACAAATCTCCATACAATCCTCATCTTCCTCCTTCTCATCACCATCATCATAATCCTCATCACAAGCACTATCATCATCATTTCCCATCTCCATCATCATCATCATCAGCATACAATCATCATCATCATCATCATCTCTTTACAAATTTCCATAAAATCATCATCATCAGCAGCAACAGCATCATCAGCATCATCTCCATACAATCATCATCATCTCTTAATTTACAAATCTCCAAACAACCCTCATCATCATCATCCTTATCATCACCATTGTCATCACCACTAATATCACTACCACCTACACAATCATTATCACTTTCATCATAGTCATCTGTAATTACCACAATCATCACCATTGAGATAGCCAGCTTCATCAATCACTATCATCACTTATACCATTATCACTTGTATCATCGTCATCATAAAATTCAAAGATAAAATTCAACTAGGACAGAAAATATACAATCAAAACACAGATGTACAATAATTTCTACTGATCTTGGACAATTACTGTCATATTTTAAAAACCTCCTAGTTATATGTTGATGCCCAAGAATGGTCACTTTAACAAAATTTAACAAGCACCTGTCAAAACCATATGGTAGAGCACAGCATCATATATCTTATGTTATATGATAATGTGCAAACACTGCTACAGATCGACCAACCCAAACCTTCACAGTCCATCTCTCTTGGCAAGCTTCATATTTCATATCTCATTTGAATATATCCACAATTACTATATCACGAGCTAGGTTTTGAGGTTTCAACTTAGCAAACCTAACTTAGATTGTTTTTATCTTCAAACAGTGTAAGCTCAATGTTAATCAATTGTTTATAGATCCTGATATATAACACAAAATTAATTTGTTAAGCAAAGATACATCTTACCTAAATATCAACATGAAGAAATGTCTGTCATCATTGCCATAATCTTTAACTACATACAACAGACTCACATTCATTGCTAATCCTAAATCCACCGGCCATCAACATCAGTATCATCAATTTCACCATCATCATCATCTTTATCATCATCAACAGTATTACTCTCATAGCTATCACTATCATCATCATTAGCATAGACATCATCAGTATTACCGTTCACACTAACATCACCATTGCCATCATCTTCACCAACATCATTATCATCATCATCATCACTACTACCATCATCATCACTATATCCTTCACAATCACCATCATAACCATCACCACCATCATCATAATCATCATTTATCCTTCACAATCACCAACATCATCATCATCATCACTATGTTCTTCACAATTATCATTATCACAATCACCATCATTATCAATGACACGATCACCATGGCTATCATCATTTTAATTTTTTATCAACATTTATTTCATGATCAACAATCTTTTGTATTTGATTTTTCTATCATCATATTCATCATAATCAATATCCCCTATAATTTATCATGTATCATTACATACTAGAAACAGTTTTAACAAAGTTTCCATTAGCATCTTTTCACTCTTTTGATCATACGCATTACCAGCAATGTATCACAAAATATATAGATATAATCACAACCATCATCATTTGGATCCCAAACAACACCCATCACTCAAACCAAACAATCAAGTACATTCCAATAGACATAAAACCAGTCTATTCCATCTAAATATCACATTAAGTCCACAAATGAAATCATTGATTGGAGAGACAGAGAACAAAGTAATGACTGATGGTTTGGACCTGTCTGGTGTTACACGTTACATCATCTATTCAAACACGAGAACAAGCTCTGGTGAACAGAATTATCTCTGTTATCGTTTTCAAATGAGTGAAGACAAAAAAAGCTGATTTATAAAGTATAGTGACATGCAAATCAACAATTGTTACACAAGGTAACTGTAACATTTAATGTGAAGTATGTTTTAACATGCAGGCATTATTGTTATTATTTCATCCCATATCTATCCTTGTTCTATAAGAACCTGATTATGAGTTTTACACACACAAAAATAAATATATATATATATATTAAGTTTTTCATGTTTAACAATTATGGAGATCATGAAATATTTTATATTTTGACAATTTTTGTGAATTATGTTTTTAAAGGCATTTCATTTTGTTTTTCATCTCAAATCTATCCTTATACTATAAGAACCTGAACACAAGTTTAACACACCAAAAATCATGTCAAGTTTTTCACATTCACAATTAGACAAATACTTTCCAGACGGGAAATTGAATTCAGCTGGGACTTTTGCATGATTCTTAGGTCAGCACAAATAGAAATAGCCTGAAACTATTTAGTAATTCAATCAATGAAGACAATAGATAGTTTTGTTGGTAAATTCCATCCAACAGATGATTTATCTATTATAAACTTTGGTGTATTGATCAACTGAACAAACCAAGAAACAAAAGATCCCATCTTGTTCAGTAAATGTAGTATGTAGTATTTGAGTGTTTGAAACAAGAAAACTGGGTCTCTGAGAGTACAACAAAGTGTCGAGAAGCGACAAATGGTGTATTTCTTCTTTAAGGGGCATTTTAGAAGCTGGATTGGTGAAGAAGAACAAGTTCTCATGGATAGTCAACTTCTTTATTGCACAAAATGTGACGTTTCGGTGTAGATACTAGATCAAGCTTGATAATGGTGTTAGTATCTACACCTAAATGTCGCATTTCGTGCAATAAAGAAATTAACTATCCATAAGAACTTGTTCCTCTTCAATTGGTGTATTTATTTGAATAAAGATACTTGATTTGTGTAACTCTTTCATTCTTGTAACATGATTCCAAATGTTTGATTTTGCACACAATAATCTCATGCATGCTTTACAAAAAAAATTCAATTTAACAAAGCTTGAATTTCATTTATTCTTTTTACATAGTGTTCAAAATACTTCCTCCTCATGACTTTTACAAAAGCTATTTATCTAAGGAAACCTCTGCAAATCAATCTGAATATGTTTGAGAAAGTACTGGAGCACTTCTTGCATGATCGTCTCAAGAAGAGAATGTATGTGTATTGTTGAGGGACTTTAAGAACAGATGAATCATCAAATATTTACATACATCCTCCGTCAAATGGGATCCTTACACAGAAGATCCTATTAGTTTCTGAGAGAGGAAAGTATAGACTTTCAATCAGTCTTTAAAACATTACTTGGGGGAAGTATTGGACTGAGTATATTTTGATTAAAAGTATTTTTCAGATACTTAATTAATATTTAAGGAAGAATTTACAATAACTTTTGGAATCTTGTATAAAATAAATGATATAGTGCATTTAATTAGTAAAAAAATTTCCCGCAGACAGAACCATTATAAGTCTTTGTTTCTGATGTTAGTATTTTAGTTTTTCTTAAGATTTCAAATAACAGAACCTTGGTCTGATGATATTAACCTTGGGAATCTTGTATGAATAAATGATATAGTACATCACATACATTGACAGTTTTAATTAGTAAAAAAATGTCCCACAGACAGTACCATTATCAGTTTTTGTTTCCGATGTTAGTATTTTTTCGTAGAATTTCAAACAACAGAACCAGAGTCTTAAGAAGCTTACTAGATTTTTTCACTCATGTCACAGAGGATGATAAATATGCAGGAGAAAATCCTGCATAGCCACTGAGGCTAAACACTGCAGTGAAACCTGACTACCAGTGAAGAAATGTTCATAATGTAGTTAATTACAATTGTATATGAAACCAGTGGCTGATCCAGGGGGTTTAAATCACATCTCTACACTTTTTAGCTCCTAGTAAGAATTGGACCCTCATTGAACTGTAGAACCACTGGTGAAATCAGCACTATAATCACTCATGGTTTATTCTATCCCTAGAAGATAGAAGATGACATGAGTACAATGATCGAGAGTTAAATGTTTCCAGCTTGAGACTGTAAAGTTTGGAGGTAGGTTGCAGCACTGCATGGACCTGAAGCTGGAACTCCTAGAATGTCTGGAAATGCCAGAAACGGTAATTAAGGAACTGTTACAAAGGCTAGATATGACAAGAATGATAATTAGGAGAACAATGAGAAAGTCTAGAACATGTCAATCTTAATTAGGGTCCACCACTGCTATAAATGTATAAGGTCAGGAAAATGATCAAATACTGAGTGTTACTAAATTTCTGGAAGAACATCAACATTTATTGACAGATATATAGTTAGAGAGTGCTTTGGTCCAGTGGAAACATCGGGAAAAGTCAAATGATTAAAAGTTCTTTGACAGAGTTTAGAATGAAGTTCTATGGAATCTAGATATTACTGACAAGTCATTCTTTTACCAAAAATGTTGATTGTAGTACAGGAAAATGAGAAACAACGAAATAACTAAAAACAAACAATACAATAAGAAATGTGCTGAATTCTACGAATCAACTCAGATGCAGTTTAGGTGATTGGTCAAATTGTGTTAAATATAAACATGTGAGAAAACTAGAGTCATCTTAAAAGTCCAAAAAAATTCCAAATTCTGTAATTGATTTACTGACAGCCACTGATTCTAGAGAAGATTCCACTGACTATTTCAAGAAAGATCGTGGGTGCCCTCAAACCTTCACTAAGATTATGTTACCAAAATGTCAAGTATTTAAGAAAGTTGCAACAATCTTCCAATTAACAATATTGTGTATGATTGTGATATTATTGAGATAAGAGGTCAAACAATGCAAGCTTATTCAAGCAATATTAAAGAAGTGTCATTAATGAATAGATCTTGACTAAATTCTATTAAAAAATCTAGGAACAATGATAAACTTGAATTTTCCCAATAATTTTCGTTGCATTTTTGAAAGCAGTAACACAAAGAAAAATACCAACATGATCAAGAAATGTTAAGAAGGTCTGGACAGAGCTATAAGATAAGATCAAGAGAAGGAACTCTGTTCCAAGCTCCAAGTTCCAAGCTCCAAGCTATGGGTATTTCTTCCTCCAGCATTTCTGGCAGCAGGTATCAAATGTCATACCTCAGAATCTTGATCAAATATTTATAATTGGCAACTCTTATGACACAAATCAATACAACCAGCTTTACTGTTTATAACACTCAACCACTTTGGTACCAGTGTCTAAGATTATGAAGAATTTTGTCCATAAATTTTCTAATCATGACATAAATTTATTATATGACTGCCTTCTTGTAAGGCATAACTAATTGTTTATCAAATATGCTTTCTTCTATAATTTATGATGCATTTTCTTTTTATTTTCAATTATCAATTATTAAATTGCATTTTAATATTCAAAAATTATTGTGATTACACTATGCTTGAATATTTACTTTTAGAACATAATATTTGTATACCCATAAAAATACACAGTCTCGATTGTCTTTTTGTTTCTGATCACATTGCAACCTATTTCATATCATGACTGAGATGTGGTGAGGTGATTTGGTGTTTAATGCCGCTTTTAAGATTATTTCACTTATATCATGGCTGCTTTAATTATTGCAAAGAGAAAACCCGACTAAGCATTATGGCTATGCATTGCAGTGAAACCTGAGAGCATGGGCTGGAACTAGCAAACCATGGTTGGTTCCATGCTGAAATTCAGTGAAGCACTGAACCCTAACCTCACTGCCTGTAGAACAGTTCTCTACTGCAGGCAAAGTTGCAGAGCCCATGGCAGGCTTTGAACTTCTTGATCCAATGCCGAATACGCTTACCACTGCGCTATCCCACCCCTATCATGACTGAACTTGATCACATAAACTATGAGTCATAAACCTTTGTCAAATATAAATTAGTTATTAGTCTTTGTTAATGACTTAGATGTTTGGACTGTGAAAATAGATTTTTATAAGCAGGATTCTTGTCCCAAACACTTTAGTTAAATGTTCTCAATTATGTCAAGTTATATAGTGTTAATAAGTATTTAAGTTATTTTATCAATTCTTGTGAGCAAGATTCTTATAGTTGCCCCTTTTCTTTTTCTTTTTCCAAAATAATTTTTAAAATTTTACTAATTCATTACAACCACCAACTAGTCTTAATTCAATAGAACATTATTGATGTAAAGAGGATCACCTAGAAAACAAAATTCAACTTGTTTTAATTCAAAATATTGAAACTTATACAATTTGGGATGATATGTGATACTTATCTTTCATATATATTTAATCTAAGACTAAGAAATGCTAAACAATTGGTATTTTACATAAATGTTTAAACAGCTTCAATATACAACTGGAAGGCATGTCGAAATATTAACAATCATTACTAATCTGTAACTTTGAGGGATTTATCTATCATTTTTAGGGAATCTCTCTAAACAATGAGAAGTCTAAATACATATCATGTAAAGCTCATATATGAAGAGACAATCAACCGATCAGCTTGTAATATCATAAAACACAGGAAGGATTGAACTTTCATCTTTTCTTCCCCTTTGAACCCTTTGAATAAAATGTACCTTTTTCTGAGTTTTCTTTATTACAAAGAATTGAAATGTATCTAGATTTTAGTTTGATCTTGGATAATGTGATCTGAGGTATTATTTGTACCTGAATGCAGTGAGACAAAAGACACAGAGGTCCCTGTTATCACACAGATACTCTGAACTGTGAACTGTACATATCTGAAATAATGAATTCCTTCCACTGATATTATATTTCTTCAAACTTGAATATATTCACTTAACTCCTACTTAGCTAAGAAACGTACTCTTGTGAATAAAAATATATTACGTAAAATGAAAATGGAAGTTTGATCAAATTATACAAAGACAATTTGAAGTTTCATTAATAATTGTTACCTCTTCCCCTCTGGGTAATGAATATTTTCCTATATCAAAAATACTTGAACTGATAATCAGATCTCAACATGACTCTACAATCAAATACAGATAGTTTGATTCAGGATATTTATTTCAATAATTGACACGTTATTTGTACAAAAAAACTTCATCCAGTGACACAGAATATTAGCTACCTCACCAAATCATTCAATTATCATTTTCTACTTTTATGAACATTAATGAGTAAAAAGAATTACATATGATAGAACCTAATGAATTTCTTGTACCTGTCAAGTAATTACTAAGATCAAGACACAAATCCAAAGAAAAACTCTATCATCAGTCAAAAAAAAATCTATATTCAATTCCGCGTGTAACAAAGAAAAGAGAAAGTGTTATCCATTGATGAAATTGACAGTTTGAACCTGCACCCAGTGATCGGCATCACATGACATGTGTTCTGTCAGTACTCACCAAATCCAGGAATGTCTGCGCTTAGTGCTAGCAGCACTCGAACCCGGTACGGTAAGCATGATCCCGATAAGACGAATATACAAGTGACAGTGTCCTGTTTCACTGAGAGTGTCCTCAGACTTGATACGTTGTTTTACGATGAGGCATCCAATAGGTTTATCCAAGTGGTAAGAAACATCCCCAGCTGGCAACTCCCTCACAGCCAATGCTGCCAGAGTCGATGCAATGAGTGAGGCAGAATCGGCATAGCGGTAATCTTATTGTGGTGGAAGGGAGAGCCCGTATTCCAATACCTGCCTACCACATGGGCTGCTGTGGCTGCAGACTCCTGGCCAAACTGGCTATCTGAGATGTGTCCGGTGAACTGATCAGGGGATTATCTCTGGGGAGTCCTTTCTGTCAGTCTCTCTGTCTGCAGTTCTACCTCAGCTGGTAGGTGTATGCAGTACCTGCCCTGTTCACTTGTAATGGGACTGACAGATGACTACCTATCTAATCTGTGTCCAAGGCAGAGTATGAAATAACTTTTATTAGGAACAGTACTTGAAGCTAGTTTTCGTGTAGGCTTTGGTTGAAGTTACTAGATCAAAATCCTTCTCAATGGGGAGTCCTGGCTGTCTACATGTAGTTCTATCACTGTTCCAGCAGGTGCTTGCAATACCTGCCTTGTGTACTAGTAGATCAGATGAACTCACAAGTCACTTCAAGCTTTGTCCAGTTCAGAGCACAGGATGGTTATCAGAAAGACTCCCAGCTGCCTGTTGTCTGCATCATTTAATCAACTCTTGCCAATCACATGTGAGTAACTGCCCATGCAGTGCTGTTGTTATAGGAAGTCTATGAGTCTAAGTTGAATGTTGAGGATGTCCACAGGTCCTTTATCAGTCCCGTAGTAACCTGCCCTGTGTTCCTGTAAGCTGGGACTTGCTAGCGGGATACCTGCCTGGTGCCTCTATGTATTGAACCCTCAATGACGGCCAGTACTACAAGTCAGAAAGATCCCTGCTAAATGTCAAGCAGTTTGAAAGCATTCCATCCTCTACGAGGTATTGTTTACAGCTCTGATTCAAGAGTATTAACAGATTTGATTTTCTTTCTCTACATTTCTTGCATTTAAATCCTAAAATTTCTCCAATGAAGATTTGGTATTTGATTTTTTTTCTTTTAAATGTTTATAATGCCCCTTTGAAATTAATTGCCCCTAATGATTCTATTCTTTAAATTGAATGTTAATTGACTTTCAGATTGCATCATTGGATCATTCTTTTCAAAATATTTATTACCACTTATAAGTTTTAAAATTTATTTTGTTGAAAGAAAGAATTAATTTTCTCAAACATGTATGATTACTTCCTCAAACATAAGGTGCCTAAGGCTTCTCATATAGCAGCTTATTTTGGACAACACATCCCTTTCAATTGGAATTCCCAAAATATAAACCCTTGTAATTCCAATCAATTCAAACTGATAGTGAGAGAGAAGCTTAACTCAACCTGTCCTGTTGGTGGAATCGGATACGTTGAGTCTACCGGGATGGTACTAGGAAAACAGACTGGCACACAATGACAGCTGATTGGCCTCCACGAGTGAGTGAGCATTGCTCGGTACTCAATGCTGGTGAGAGGCGGGACGAGTGATTATCTGGCATCACCTGGCTGTGTTGATACTGTATACCTGTATCCTCTATACTACACTACACTACACTACGCCAGCAGTCATCAATGGGATGGTAAACAGTAGGACGGTAACATGTGCAGTACAACAGACCACAACTCCGGGAGACGAAGATGGTCAGTCGTCAATAGTCCCTCTTACCCTAACATGAAAATCCATTTACTATATAGCATTAACCAAATTATATAATTTTAAAACTATAATCATAGTTCAAATGCTAAATATTAATTTATTTTTTATTTCTTACCCTAACATGAAAATCCATTTACTATATAGCATTAACCAAATTATATAATTTTAAAACTATAATCATAGTTCAAATGCTAAATATTAATTTATTTGTTTTTCTTACTATTTTTGTAATATATCCTTTGAAATAGGTTTTACAAGAGAGCAAATATTTACACATTCAAATGTTTCCAAAGACACATGTTCCAGCTATCTACATCAGCCAGTCATCATTCAATATAAGTAAACGGTATATTTTGGTAACTTGTGCAGTATTACAGGCCAGAAGACCAGAAGGAGACCACACAATTTCGTCTGGTCAGAGTCCAATACCTTTTGAACAGATGTACCTCTGTTTAATATATCATGAACAATAAAATACTGGGATCAATTAATGAAATGTACCATTTATAAGCTACAGAGACAATGACTTATATTAACACTTTGACAAGTGATATAATTAATTATCTTTATTGGTCTTGAAAATATTAACTTTTTCTCTGACACACAATCAATTAAACCATGGATTGACAAACTCTGTTTAGTATCCATTATACACCACATCTGTTTAGCTATATGTGACATGGCCAACTGTCACATCAATCACGTTTGTTCTATTATATTACTAAACAATAATAATAATGTTTTACCCAATAATTCAAATATTTTTCGAATAATCTATAGTAACATCCAAATCAAAGAATCTCATTAGTCATAAAAAATAAATCATCATTTTTAACAAATAATCAAAATGTTTCTCTTTAATGAATTAAATATTCCAGTAAAAGGATCAAAGTAACTCTATACAAACTGTATACATATCAAAGCATCAAATTGTTAAAGGAGTTCTCTAAAGAAATATTGACATGATAACATTGATGGTTAAATGAGAAGAATATGTGTTGACCATCGATTAAATCTTGTTATTTCGAATTTGAAAATGCCTCTCAAACTATTAATTTCTCTAAAATTAAAAATATCATTTCCCAAAAATACCCATCAAATAATGTTAACAGTTCTTAACTTTTTCAACATCCCTCAAATAAGAGAAACATGACAATTGCTGTACCATATATTGTCTGTTTTAAAAAAGATGAAACCTTTCATTTCTTTCAAATGAGCTAGACAGTTCTTTCATATCCTTCATCCATAACAAATTAGACCCATGCACTAGGTTATTTCCACATGACAATTCTGAATCCAATCACAAAATTGATTCGAAAGTCTTTGAAATAACCTTTACATTTTGAAAGCTTGTTTCGTTACCGTTGAAAAAAGCTAACCAATTCTCTGAAACCATGAACTCTTGTACAACTATGACACATGTAGCAGGTGATTTGTATAGAGAGTTGGTCTTCTGACTGAAAGTATTGATCCACTGTTCCAAATCACACAGCTGGACTATTGTAGTTAAAGTTTGTGTAAACTTGTTAACCAAGAGCGCATTTCAGCCAATCATCCAACTCACTTAAGGGCAGGATTAATCTGGTAGAAAGAGTTAATTCGATTCCTGTCATAGTACCATAAAAACGTGAAAGAGAAGCGGTGTGACGCTGAAGAGTTCGAAGCGATCGTACCGTGTGCTGCCATGAGCAGTTTCTTGTTTCTAATGCAATGTGAAAAGCTGAGCAAAGTTAAAGTCAATGTAAAGGCTTAAAAGAATTTTCTGGTTCTAATACAAATAAGTCATGAATAAAAAGAAAGTTGAAACACTTAAGTTGTGAGACATTGTTATATTTTAGACCACACTGTGTTAATGTTACAAACACCAAATCTTTTCAATATCATCCATTTGGATCAAACTGTGTTACTCAGTGTTACAAACACCAAATGTTTTCAATATCATCCATTTTTATAACACTGTGTTAATGTTACAAACACCAGAACCTTACCAGTGTCATCCATTATACTCAAATCCACACCCTTGAAGTCAGGAAACAACTACCATCACTAACTATCGAACATCTTACCCTACCGGCCACTAAAACTTTAGAAAGGTAATGACATTCAACAAATGTTAGTTAAGATACATTCAGAACCCTTCTGCTTATGGGAAGTGGCATGGTTCCTTATGCAAATAATAGTATTGTAATTTGTAATATTGAAGATATAGTGTGAACCTAAAGATTACATGTTACATTAGTTCACTAACTAGCATGCATTTCTAACTTGCAAGAGATTCAATATAAGGGGCTCATCATTTTGATAGATTCAACTCTAATTAAATAGCACTTCTCACTTTCTATAAAGACTGAAGCACTGCATATCTCCAAAGTTTGAATACTGAGAATGTTAAGAATCAAGGGAAGACAAATACATAAATATGTTTGAGAACAGAGCATCCATTCAGGGCCAATTATGTTCTGTAGAAGTGTATTGATTGTGGTAATGGTGTTAAGACCTGTCCCTGCTACTGCTGCCCCTGCCTTATTATAGGTTATTACACTCTGGGGCTTGCACATGGCATCTCTTTGGGCTCAATTTTTTCTGGCTCTCAGCTATGACTGTAGACTTAACTTCAGTGTCTGTTGATACTATTACTCTTTTGGAAATGCACATGGCATCTCTTTGGGCTCAGCTTTTTCTGGCTTTCTCTCTGGTCTATAGACTGATCTTAAGTCTCTGTTGATACTATTACTTTTTGGGGCTTGCACATGGCATCTCTTCGGGCTCAGTTTTTTCTGGCTCTCAGCTTTGACTGTAGACTGATCTGTTCCAACAGTATTATTCTTTAGGAATTGCACATGGCATCTCTTTTTTCACTCTACTTTGATCTTTAGTCGCTGTTGATAGTACTATTCTTATGGAATTGCACATGACATCTCTTGGGGCTCAGCTTTTTCTGGCTTTCTTCCTTGGTTTGGAGACTGATCTTCAGTCTCTCTTGATACTGTTACCCTTTGAGGCTTGCACAGGCATCTCTTTAGGCTCAGCTTTTTCTAGTTTCTGCTTTGGACTGTTGACTGATTTTCTGTCTCTGTTAAAACTATTACAAATAGGTTAATGTCTGAGTAACTCTCAATTCCGTAAAAATAATGGAGCCAAGGCCCTGAAGGGTTAAGGCCAATAATTTGTAAGGAATAGACAGTAATGAGGCAATTAACATTCTTAAATTACACTCATCCTCTTGTTCTTAAACAGAATAACTAAAATAATTGAATTATAGAATTCAAGTGAAAAAGCTAGATGTTATGTGCAGCAATCCACTACACAAAAGTAATGGAGCAAGAAAACAAATGGAAGAAGTCATTACTGTTATCAGTGTTTGATCTTTTGGAATTGAACCTTTCAAACATTGACTCATGAAGGTGTCTAGACTTTCATGCTGGTACTTTTATGACTATTTGGACACATACATGCCTGTTTGCACATGCTATACACTGAATACTTGTTTTTTGTTATGATTGTTATCAACTAAACTTACTAAATATATGCATGAACATTGTTTGTACTCATCATTCATAAACAATTAATTTCATGTCCTCAAAGGACATTAAGAAGTGCAATACCATTTCATTCGATGATCTAAAATTCCCTGATATAACTAATTAATTGGTAGGACAAAATAGAGATAATAAATGAACAATGGCAACTTGACTACCTTACTTCGAAAGTTTAATCTACTGTATGAATTATTACATGAAATAAAAGGAAATTCCATGCTGCAAAAAAGGTATTGAATTTCTAAAAAGTTTTTTTGCCAAATGACGCAATTAGTTGATTAAGGAAACACATGGTTCAAGAATATGCCATAATTGACAATGAAAATGTGCAGAATTTACAGATAAAACAAAGAAACCCTGTAAAATCAATATGAGAATAAGAAACACTGTCAAAAGCTACATAACCTTCAACATCATGAATACATTATTAATTATCAATGTCTCAAACGGGATACAGTTGACTTTATGACGTACGAAAAGAAAGTTCACCAAAAAAATCAATGAGTATGACATTTATCATGAGCTGATTTGCGCATTTGACGACATTCATATCACAACTTTCAACATTAAACTTGTTTTTTATGCAAATATTTTTTAAAATACTGTAGATAAGAAGGAATAAATCCAGCTATTAGCTCGATATGCCTATCAATTCAAATTTAAAGGACATTTAAAGATAGATTTGTACATTGTAAAATATTAAGGAGAAAATATTCAATTTTGAAATAAAATAAATATATTTTGTGAATAATTTTAAAATCATTTATAGTATTATTGCTTATTTTATTAGAAACTTAATTATTAGATCAATTTCACGGGAAATGTTTTCCCTTTTTCATGGGAATCCTTTACTTCAGGATAAAAATTCTCAACAGTGCAGTTCAAATTAAAACTTTCATGAATCCTTCTTTTTTGGTAATAAATTTTTTTAAAATTTATACAAACTTTTTAAAACTTATAAAAAAATGCGAAGTTTAAAATCATTATTGAACCTATACACTTTGTATGGTAAAATAGAACACCAATATAAAAACTTTTGAAAACTTAAAGAATGATGTACAATGAATGATGGGAATAGGAGAATGCTTTATAAAAGCTTTGATCTCGTGATAACCTGGAATTTACCACTCTACCTAATAATTGAGTACTTGTCATTCAAAGCCACCAAAAAATTTACAGACAACTTACGTTAGCCCTGCTTTGACGTCATTCATACGTACGCCAGAGACAATGCAAATCCCGAAAAAATCAATCAGAGCGCTCTGACTCTCTATGTTCACATACTGGCTTTGCCTACCCACTTAGATAGTTGAAATCTAGCTTCAAGAAATTGTCACAGAAAGGAAAGGGGAAAACATCTTTACAAAATGGTTGTTGTTTGAACGTGAAATGCTTTGATTTTTTCATCAATAGCTTTCAATGCATGAATTTATTATTATTAGAGTTAAAATCTCCACACAGAGTAAAACATTGATATTGATAAGAAAAGACAAATATAGAACTTCATATAATATTGTTCAATGATATTCATATAACAACATCTAATCTTAACCACAACACCAATTCAAGTGGATTGTCGCTTGAAATAAAAATAATCTGATAAAAGATTTATTCTTTACTCGGTGGTTTGTTGCAGACATTTCCCATTTCATAAAGGTCAAAAAGAACGCTTGCACACAATTTATGATTAATGACATGATATGAAATACATAATTGATTGAGAAGAGTCCATATCTTAAAACAATTATAAACCTTATAATTGAAAATTCATGACTTATGGCAACTATAATATTCTGACCATAAAGAAAAAATTAAAACACAATATCGTTTTATTTAGTGTGAATAAAAATTTGCACACTTTTGGCAAGAGGGTCCCATGCACAATTGTATGTTATGATACCTTACTTCCAAATTTTATTTAAATTCAAATGTCAAAATAGCCCAAATATTAGTCAAATTCCTCTTGCAACAACCCACTACAGACAAGATAACATTTTCTTACTCTTTTAATCAAAACAATCACAGAACATATAACCAAACAGAAACATTAAAGAATGTAACTATATATGGGTGTAAGTTTTGCTATGGTTTTTTACTTTCTAAAATTCAAAATATCATATGTCTTTAACTGGTTATAAAAATGATGTAAATGGTATAATGTAATCAGTGGAACAAATGTAAAAAAACAATTACAAAAGAAAGCGCCATCAACTCTACAATGATTGTCATTCAGCTAAATGCTCTTTAGTAAATACACATATGCTGCTGTTTATTTGGACTCCCAAAGCTTATGAATATTGTACTGAACAACAAGACATTTTCTTCCAAGGTAATGAAGATTGTGTTTATACTGAATACAATCATAACACAACTACATACAGGTAAATGCCCATGCTAAATAGTAGACGCATGCTTGCTCATGAGAGAATGAAAGGTTATGTTTCTTCCTCAACACTTTAGAATCTGGTAGCTGGTGAAGTAATAGTTCTCATGATGACGAATGTATCATAATTAGTAATAACTGCTTATCATATACCTGATACATCTTTGGTTGAAAGGTTATGTTTCTTCCTCAACACTTTAGAATCTGGTAGCTGGTGAAGTAATAGTTCTCATGATGACGAATGTATCATAATTAGTAATAACTGCTTATCATATACCTGATACATCTTTGGTTGAAAGGTTATGTTTCTTCCTCAACACTTTAGAATCTGGTAGCTGGTGAAGTAATAGTTCTCATGATGACGAATGTATCATAATTATAGTAATAACTGCTTATCATATACCTGATACATCTTTGGTTGAAAGGCTATGTTTCTTCCTCAACACTTTAGAATCTAGTAGCTGGTGAAGTAATAGTTCTCATGATGACGAATGTATCATAATTATAGTAATAACTGCTTATCATATACCTGATACATCTTTGGTTGAAAGGCTATGTTTCTTCCTCAACACTTTAGAATCTGGTAGCTGGTGAATTATAAGTAATAGTTCTCATGATGACGAATGTATTAAAATTAGTAATAACTACTTATCATATACCTGATACATGTTTGTAAATTATGCAGTTGCTGACACAGAGGCAAGTGCATTTTTGATGCAGAATTGTCTTCAATAATAATTTCAGAGGATTCAAACTCCTCAACAAAAGGAAGAACCTGGGAATGGTAACCATAATTATGAAGAACCCTCCTGGATAATCAGTGACTTTCAAAGGTTTACTGGTATGTAATAAATGGCAATCTTAACATAAAGGAAGAACTTGGAAATGGTAACTGTATAGTTATGAAGAACCCTCCTGGATAATCAGTGACTTTCAAAGTTTACTGGTATCTAATAAATGGCAATCTTAACATAAAGGAAGAACTTGGAAATGGTAACTGTATAGTTATGAAAAACCCTCCTGGATAATCAGTGACTTTCAAAGGTTTACTGGTATGTATAAATGGCAATCTTAATATAAAGGAAGAACTTGGAAATGGTAACTATAATCATGAAGAACTCTCCTGGAGACCTACAAAGTTTACTGGTATGTAATAAATGGCAATGTTAATATTACGAGCTAAATAACTCACACAGAAAATACCATATACATTCTTTTCATTTCATCTTTAACACTTCATTGGTATCTTTCAGATCAATTGTAAAAAAAAATCCTAGCGATATTGTACTGTGGCAATCAAACAGCTGGTTATTTTGTGTCTACCATTAAAGAGACATAGTACTTAAATATTGACATGGATTTGTTTGTGTTTTGGTTTGCCACCAACAGGATTCAAACCCAGGACTTCAAGACCAAAATGCATGGTTGATCATACTCCACTGCCTTAACCGATTTAAATGAATTTCCCTAATTTTTTCGAACTCTCACATTACTTAGTTGGAGCAATATATGTCAGGGACTTAAGTCCTTTAAACCGATAGCCCTAAAACCTCTTGATAACTGTTGCATTCATATGCAATATAGAACAAGCAGGGAATGGACAACCATAAACTATACATATGGGAACATTAGAACAAAAGACCTTAAGTCTCCAGTACTGAAGGAGGAGATTTTACTGCTTGGGTCAACCTTTCTCCAGCTTTCAAAGTGATGTGGTCAATCTTTGAATGATATTAGAGAATTGCCTGGGATTCATATTGATGCTGGAATTGCTCTGAGATCGTGTCTATCCTACAAATTGGTGATTAACTGGCACAATGGGTGGAACAATGGAACTCTCTGTGGTTGGGCCACACTACACCGATACACAACCTTCTCAATTCACCTTCATGAAATATTAGGGGAAAAGCATGGGAGAGAGATTAGGGGAGATTATATGTGGTATAATTTGTACTGATCAGGTCTCGTAATTATGCCAAAATACCTACACTATTCTGCTTAAACAATAATCATGATTATAATAATAACAGCAGTCTTGAACCACACATTTATACATGTCACATCTTGCTCTATTAATATACAGAGGTAATTGTACTTTTGATGCTGCTATTAGGCACTTGGCACAGACGTACAGTCTCATACTCAACCTGGATTGAAGTATCAATGTCCCAATTTTTGTTTTTAAACCCGGGCGTAAAGCCAACATGTTGACCACTACACCACTGTGCTCCATCTTTACTTGCTAAAGATACCCAGCATA
Source organism: Phorcus lineatus (assembly GCA_921293015.1). Classification (NCBI taxonomy): domain Eukaryota; kingdom Metazoa; phylum Mollusca; class Gastropoda; order Trochida; family Trochidae; genus Phorcus; species Phorcus lineatus. The sequence continues at coordinate 9,905,827 of OV121083.1, forward strand.
TAACATAAAAATATCAACAACTGAGCAATATATCTGATGAATTGACCCAAAGACCAGAGGAAAAATTAAGGGTGTCAATAGGTTATTTTCATGGATTCAATGATGTTGGTACAATTTTCTTTATGCTTGAAGGATTAATATCTTCCAATCATCTGGGTTTGCATAACCTGAATCTTGAGACTAAAAATACAAAACCATTAGGTGTACTTCAGGGGAGGAGTCAGATAAATTCAAGATTCAAACTTGTATTTCCTCAAAAACAATAGTTTGTGAAAGTTTACCAGCAATCTTTCAACTCATGAGAAATTAATAATCTGTGGATATCTAACATTTGTTAAATGTTTACTTGCTCACTTTCCTACTTTAACTACCTCATATCCATACTTCTTGAATGTTAAGACTGAACTCTATTAATTATAATGAATAATTTAAGCAGTTACTTACTCTAAAGGTGATTATTGCCTACGTACAAGAACAATCATAATATCAAGGTTATAATTTTTAATGAAATTCTGCAAAACTGCAAAATATTGTAGATAAAGTCATGAAAACCGCTTTGACATATAATACGACTATATATGATGCTGAGATCCAACATAAAACAATGAAATAATAATTATCACATTGAGTTTCAAGTAACATCATTATTTTGAATTAAAGTGATAGTGATAATTGTCTTTAACACCAACATTTAGTACTGAAGACTTTAGACATTGAAGCGCTGTAAGTAGTAATACAGTCAGTTCCATCGCTAAAACACAGAAAATTCATCACTGTTATTCTAAACTACATTCTCCATTGTCTTAAATTCTAGATCATGCCTCTTAAGATTTGCTTGAAAATCATTGGCAAAGCAACAACTCCAAGAAAAATAAAACCCTATTTCTAAACTTGTTCATTGCAAGAGCCTCTCAAGATTCACTATAAACCAATGCTAAATTAGCCATTGCCAGAACTAAGAGCAATGATTAAAACAATAGAATTCCAACCTCAATTTGCTATGTCCCAACCTCTCCAAGTTACATTACAAAGTGCTTGTCTCAGGTTGAATCAAACTCTATTTACAGAATCTCGAGTTACTTTAATGGAATCATTTGTCTTCAGACAAGTTTTACATTAATTCTACTTACATCGGAGCACAGGCTGTGTGCGAGTATCAAATTAACAAGCATTATTTCTCTTTTATCTTTCTTATCTTGTTACCACTGTCTGATGGTCCCTCCCTGATCAATATCCCCCTCCCCGAAACTTACACTCCCCCCTCATCCCCAATAACAAGCTAGAAAACAGTCCCAGTATATTTTCATTAATGTCTTGCATAAATGCCAATCTATCTACAGATTGCTCATGAATATGGAATCGGTGAAACTGGGGCTTGGCAAGTACAATTTCTACCTTTTGTGCAAGCCATGAATGCATGAAAGCGAATATTCACCACAACCACTCATCACTGTTCCTTCTTACCTTCAGTAGGCATTGGTTTTGACCCCCTTTTTCTCTCTCTGATAAAATACCTAGAAATCAATTCTAGTGCTTTGTCTCTAATGGAGGTCATCTCTTATTCAAATGATCAACTAGATTCAGTGATAAAGAAGCAGGACAATGTTCTACTGATTGTCTCTCTCTATTGCAATGAAATCCAAATCACACCCTTCAAAAGCCTACAAACCAATCTCTAAAAACCAAATGAAATAAACTAAAGCACAGTTTCATTAATATCTCAAATAAAACCTTGAACAGAGGAAATGTTGTAATAATAGTCTATCTCCTCATTTCCTTGAGCGCCATATTGATCTAGGAAAAACCCTCTCGTTTAGAAATTATCTTCACACCAAGAAGGGGCATGCTTCAATGACTTACACCCCTTTGCTACTCTGGTCTATGGAGAAATATGTGTTACTTTTCATCCTCAACTCCATGGGACTATGAAACAAAAGTATTAATTAAGAAACTCTAAGTTTAAAAGTAAGCTCACTTCCAAACCATAAGGTTACCCATGGACTTCGATCGCAACCTTTATTAAGGTTAACCTTAACTGCCATTCTTTAACATTGCACTTAGGTTACCCAAGGACTTTGATCACATCCTTTACTAAGGTTAACCTTAACTGCCATTCTTTAACATTGCACTTAGGTTACCCAAGGACTTTGATCACATCCTTTACTAAGGTTAACCTTAACTGCCATTCTTTAACATTGCACTTTTGTTATATTCAAGACTTAGGTCTTAGTTTGCAGGTTTACAATATTCACAACTAGGTAACCAAGAGAATATTACTGAAGAGGTAAGGTAAGCAAAACCGGCATATTCCATGAGCTGTACATCATGGGTTAAACAGCAGAATTCTCAAATTCCCTGAACGTACTGCCCATGTTTATCACCAATCGCTTAATAGGTGCATCCAACTTGCAAAGACTATTAAACTAGGGATCGGCTGTAATGAAATCCATGGTTCATTTCCTATTACAGATTGTTACGTTCATTGTATCATCATATTGAAAGCTGTATTGGTTACCCTGCTGTACACCTGCACGTTCATTATACAATCAGCACATTACTCAGGTATCTCTGTGGATGACGCCGCTGAATTCGCGATACCACAGTCCCTGGGGTTTACTTAGCTACAGTCTCTTTGTCAGTGTCTCATGGTATGCTTTATACACTTAATTCTTATATTTATATAGTCCCATCTATGTAATATTTATCAGCACAAAAGGTGCTAAGCTTAATATTACTAAATGACAATTTCAATTATTTTCAAAGATGATGGCAAATGATCAAAGTTCTATTTCACTGAGTTGAATATGACATCATATGTTTTTTACTCAGTGATAAAACCAAAATTAATTTAAACAATTAATGCTGAATATGTCATTAATATGTCATCATTTGAAAGAAATAAAAAATTGTCAAGATTGGAAATTTACACAAACAAGCAAAGAATTCACTATTTACTCTGAACTCTGCAACGTGTTTGACCACATTCATACCTGACAGCGATTATCATCTATTGATTTTTATTACTATCGCAGCTGTTATGCAAGATGCATATTTATCAGATGATAACTAGAATGCTCCCTAAAGGCTATAGACCACCTGTGTATATTACCATAACAATTCTGATTATTGTTCCAATTATCATTCCAGAACAAACTTCTCTATGAGAAAACCATACATGATTATCGGTAAAACCAATTCTTATTTCAGGTAACTTTTCAAACCAATTAGCCTCTGTCACAAATATTTGGTCACAATTATATTCAAAATTGCAATATATTCAAAATTGCAAATAAGCTGAAGAACACTATATATCTATATCAATTATGATCAAAGAACTCAATGACTCTAACCAGAGCTAATCTAGCCCTCTTTATTAAAGTACAGGTAATATTCCTATGTGGTTAGATCTCTCACTGGGAACACGTCACATTTACTTAAACCTACCCCTCAACAAAAAGTCAAAAAGTATTTTTAAAATAAAAAGAAGGCTTTGACAAAAATTTGAGATAGTTATTTATCCGCATTTAATAGTTCCTCATCTGAATATGATCAATTATTCCATATTTGGTATGTAATGTAAGAACACACAACAAGAAAGTCACCAAGTTCAAGTTATATATATGTAGTTGTGAATCATATATATATGTAGGTTCAATGTTATGAAATGAATTGTTTTGAATGACTTGTATTGATGGAAATTCAAAAATAAAAAAAGTTATAGAAAAAAAGTTAATATTTGTCACTCACTTGGTATGATTCATTCAAATTAAAAATCAAATTATTTTAGATCAAGACTCTTGTTAGAACACCAAGTCAGAGAGTCTAAAGGCTTCAGTTCTAATGAATAAAGTCTTTGACATAAAGTTGATATAATTCTCTAAAAAATTCAACAAAAACCTCAAGATCAATTTAGGCTTAATCCAGAAGACTGTCAGAATCTGAAAAGTTAAAACAAAGCCTTTGTAAAAAATTTGATATAATACATTGAAATCTATATCAAATTAGTTTAGATCAAGTCTGATGTACATTACACGGTCTGATTGTCTGGCTGTCCAAGTTCTATTCAAGTGATTGTCATAAACTGGACATAAACCGAGGGAACCAAGTTCATCAATTAGATACAATTAGGTTGACAAACGAAGCACGTCATCGGTGCATTGTCCCATGGGAGCCTATGTTATACATTGTATATTTATAGGACAAACAGGAATTAATGTAGATTTTGTGCAAACATGTTGAAACTGGCTCTGACAAAACCTCCAAACCAAAATGGTCGCTGGTCTTTGAAGAACTTGTGATTCTTTCATCTTGGAATAAATTGAGAACATTTTGTCACTTTTTAAAAAACGTATTTCTTTTTCAAAGGTTCCTGCTGCAAAAAGTTATCCAAAAGTTACCAGAGTCTTTGATCTCTAAAATTCAAACAGACTTGTTTCCGATATAAACATGAAAAATTAATTAAAAAATGCCATTTTTCGAAACTAATTACATGTCAAAAAGTGAAATGAATAACATTCATATGTTACCATCAACACCTATTTATCTCAACAGAATTGAATTTGAATAAAAGAGTTATTTGGATATGAAAAAAATAATTCTAAAATAAATATTTTTAAAAAAAAATCTCTTAATTATAAGATGTGTTTTATCATATCTTTATCAGGCATCTTCTTAATTCAGTCTCTTTTAAAATATTGCATTCCCAAATTTCAAACAGATTTTTTAAGACCAATGGACATTCTCCTTGCTGGAACGTCTCAAAACTTATCAGACTGATGCCCGTCAGAGTCAACCAAAATAGCTCTATCACAATCTTTTTGATTCCCCATTCCATGGAAATCTGTTTCTAGTTTATTGAAGTCCTTTCCAAGAAGTTATTTATAGGGTTTGTCCTGAACCATAAAACAAACCACGTCAAAGTCCCAACAGTTAATCTCTGACAAAATTGCCGAAAGCTCAAATATCTAATACTGATGGAACTAATGCTGTGTTTTCTGGCAATTCCTGCTTTATGCCTGCCAACCAGAAAAAGTCTTTCTTTTCCAAATTTATTTCATCAAATATCTAGTTTCTAGGGTCAAAGCAAATAAGATTTCTTATCCCAAGGTTATCAACGCAAAGACGTCAGCTTTGCAATAACGTCAGACTAATTGCTTTAGCTTGAAATGAACTCTCCAATTCCTCCATTGTTTAGCTCATCCTGACCATTAACAGACTCGATCTATTGATACCAAGGTAGACAAATTAAAACGTTTTAATACTTTATGTTCATAATGGCTATTGTCATTTCATTCTCTTATATTGATCTCGTAAAGTGGCTGATTGTCCTGGTTTACTGCAGGGTATGATATCGACTTGTTAAAGAAGTTTCCTCCTGCCTCGTATTGACTAGCGGATGCAATCCCATTTCTTGAAAGGGGACACTTGCAGGCTAGATGCTAAACAAGGCTCACATACTTAGCGTTTAGCCTCCAGAAGTGCTGGAAATAGGGACGCATCATGTCCTAGCTTTTCTTAGATCGACAGACAAAATACTGTAGCCTTTCGGTAAATGTTTTCAGGATTTATGTAAACTTTTTATATTGATGTTTTAAATGTGGTAAAGAAAGGACTTTTAAACAGACAACACATAACTTAATGCAGAAACAATTTAAATATGATATAGTAATAATAAACAGCATCTGTTGACATCAAAATCAAATATCAACCAATGTTTGTTGTAAGTGACTTTAGTTACTCTATAGGCATTCAAAGTGGTTTATATCAAACAATAGGAATATGTTAGTTTTTTAAGGGTATTAAGATGTGGCATACATAAGAAAAAACAAACTTTCTGGATAAAAATGTTCTTTATTGTGAAAAATCACAATGTTGGAGTACATGATATATGACTTTTTACAATAAAGAAGCTAAAAATCTTGCTGTTCTTAAAAGGAGTAAATGCATGGTGTACATGCACTCAAAATTTTTTTAGAATTTCATTGCGAGGCTGGAAAAGCAACATCTACTTGGTGTCAACTGTGCCCATTCTTATGAAAAGGCCTCTCTATCTCTGGAGATGGCATTAGAACAGGCTTGCTCGCCAGTGATCAAAATTAGTGTAGAAAAAAACAATAAGTATTCACATATAGTGAAACAGACCAACCACCAAAGATCGCTGTGTATCATAAGTTGTGCTTTACAAGGTGGGAAGATATCAGATGATGATGATGATGATGATGATGATGATGTGGTAATAATAATAATAATAATGATGATGATGATGATGATGATGATGATGATGATAATAATAATAATAATAATAATTTATTACCCTCAAGGGAATTTGTTTTACACGTAACAAACACAGAAATAAAATTTAATAAAAAAACCCCCAAAAAATCCCAAACCAATGTACAACATTCAAATATTTAAATTGCGGGAGTATCTTGCCTTTAAGATAAACATTGTGTATCCAGGTAAAATGATAGTCAGGTAGGAAAAGTTGAGAGCAGTGAAGGAATGAATATATAGAATCTTGGTACAGGCGCTTTGGCACAATGATAGAGACGTGAAGGAAGACATATATATGCAAATATATATGAAATATACATGCAGACATTCATGGGCAGAATTACCAAACAAAACAAAATTTACAAATCCATCTGCGCCCGTATGACAAATTGTTGAAAATAATTTTCAAAAAGGTTGTTTATGAAGACAGAGACTAGACAAAAATGGCTTGAACTAATTAATGGGGAAGCACCTGTGACCAAAGGATTGAAAAGTACTTTTTAGCGTAGGGCTGAAGTAACAATTTCTTAATTAAGAATTGAAAAAAGAGGCTACAAATGGTGCCAGAAATACTTATAAAAAAATACTCTTTTTTTTCAGATTAATCTTATAAAAGTCATTCAATTTCTATGGTTAGTCACAAAAAAATTACTAGGCAATTACTTACAATACATAATAATAATGAAAATCTTTTGTCGTTGAATTAAGAATATCAATTTGAAAATAATTCTCCCATTATAAGCAAAGCAGATAACAATATTACAAAATCCATGAATTAATCAAATCACCAAAGGTCAGGGAGATATAATTTGTAACCATAACAATCTATAGAGTTCTATATTAGATCATATTACTTCATTAAACCACTGATGTTCAAGATAGCGATTACCAAGAATCATTATCTCAAACACTATAAAACATAATTTTTTCATAACAACTAATTTTCTCAGAATTTCAGCATTAACATTTTGATAACAAAATAAAACCTATCGATCATTTCATTCCGTTTTCATAACTATCAATTGATAATTTGAAATGTGTCATAATTTAAAGACAATATGCCACAAGGGGGTCTATATCCATAAAAAGCAACTATTTCCTATCAAAATCAATTTTTCGTAACTTGAATGCGAGGTCTCTAGTTAACCCTGTCAGAGCTTCATATATTACAGGCCCTGAGCTTCCTAAATGTATAAGAGACTATCGGAGAATCAATATCATCCCATCATCAACTGACAAGATGAGAATTGCACACAGCACCTCCAGTTAACCACGTTCAGCTTGTCAAACAATGTACAAGACATTTGTGGGTTTCAGTCTTGTCCTGCAAAAACAGCGCTCAGATCTAAATGGATCAATTTCGACGAAAATGGGATTTTGAAATCGATGTACAAAAATGTGTTTCAATAAAGATGTGCAATTGCAAAGAGTCTTTGAAAATAAAAAGTCAAAACTTGCTGAATCTAATATTTTCATTTGTTTTTTTTTGTTTATTGGACATCAACTATAAAAGTGCAGCAGGATTTTTTTGTGTAGATAAATAAAGTTCTCACAACAAAAAACAGGTATGCAAATCCATTTGCCTACTCAAATTATTAAATGGTGTTCATACAAAAAGGCTGTCAGTTGTTTTGGCTTGAAACTTGATTATTTCCCCAAGACTATTGATGATCAGGTTGAGTAATGAGATGTTTTGACCTTCTGAAGATAATACATTTGGAATAAACTAATGTTTATTGGGGAAAATTGGAAGAAACATATCTTTTGAAATAATATCTTTAATAATGACAAAGTGTTTGATTAAATAATTCCATTAACTCTTAACCAGCTGATCAGAAATGTGAGGAAAGTGTTAAATTAATATCCTTTATTTTGTACAACATACATTTCCATCAAATCAAATCAAAATACCTTTTGAAAATACCTCAAATACCTTTTGAAGTAGAAACAACTTTCATCTGTTTTCATTTTCAATCAATGTTATGATTATGATGAGATTAGGAAAGATTTTTTTAAAGGAATATATTCAAGGAACTGATATGAAATACTTCTGATTTTCCATTATATCAATAGAAAAAAGTTAACTATATTGCTTTTGACTGTGAAAGATTCAGAATCTAAAAGTGTTACTTTCCTAATAACTTTTTATGCTCTTGATAAAGATATTTCATAAGTTTCTAACCAATAATGTGTAAAACTAAAATTTAAACTTTTAATAATAATAATGAAAATAAAAACTTAAAATCATATTGTAACAGGTACAGATATAAGTTTGGATTTCAAACTGACAATTTTTACCTCAACAACTATTTCAAAATATTTAATATCAATAATTAGTTTTAAAAATTGAAATATCATTTAAGTAAGAGGATGCATTAAAGTTAAAAGTGGCAAACCTGATCCACCAATAACTAAAGTTTACAAATCCCATGATGACAGTGCAACATATCTACAGCCATTATCAAAACTCTGTTTCGCAATTTACATTTAGTCAAGCAGAAAAAGTTACTAAGTTGAAGTATTTCTCGCTCGAAAGCAACATCATGTCCCTTTCCCATCTTGGTACTCTCATGAGAAAAAAGAAAAAACCTCTTTGTGACTTCTCTGACGTCATGTAGAACTATGTTACCATGGGAACCGACCTAAACGCTTTTCTTTCATGGATTTCCTGAGAGCTGGGTTTTGGTTTTCCTCTCTAGCAATGCAAACAGTCCCAAATGTACAGAATTTGGCAATAATTTTTTCAGTCGATTTTTGCCTTTGAATGAATTTGATAGTAGCGTGAAGAATAAACCCTTTTACAATTTAATTAGATTAGAAAGTTTGACGTCATTTGGACAGTGATAGATTTTAGAGATGATTAAATTACATGGATAAAAATGTGTTTGTTTTCTGATAAACATAATTTGGAACAAATTTTGTATGTCTCAGGTGTGGACTTTGAGGTGATATTCCAAAATTGTAAAATGTAAGAGCAAAACTATCAGTCAAATATTTCCATCTAAAAATCCCAGGATATTATCCAATACTTGCAGTAAAAGGGTTAGAACAATTATTTAACCCTTTACCTGCTCCAATAAATAACATACCTTTATGAGTGGCTAACCTTTAGAAGTAATCATATCAATTATTCGAGGAAATAGTCAACTTTGACCACTAATTATATTGAGCAGTATATTCAAAGGTTTCTAGACTGGCAGGTCTGTTAAGTTTGTCAGTTTTCTATGAAAGTATTCATGGCTATTTAAAACACTTACTAACTTTAAGCTGGCAAATCTTCATATTAATTGATATGAGAGACATTGTCTGCAACTGATTGTTCATCAATTATTAAAAACACTTGATATAATTTGCTTTGCAAGAGAACATCATAAAACAATCACATACTCTTTGAAAATCTAGTGCCTAAAATATATAAAGATCAAAGCACATTAAACCCGATCATTGGCAACACTTCATGGGTTAAACTGTCTGTCAGCATCATAAAACAGTGCAGCAAACGACAGATCTTAATGAAATCAATACGAATTCCCCAACAGATCGCTCCAACCACAAGCACGTGCTGCTCTACTGGCGTGCTGATCTGTGAGTTCCACTAACAAACTGATTTCACTGTCAATTCTTCTACACCATCTCTTTCCCTCAAGGCAATTAGATAGACAAGGAAATCAAACCCAGAGGCCCCTCGGACTATTAGAGACGACCCCCGGGCTCAGAGACAATCAGCTACTATCGGCACTAGCAGCACGGTCCAATATTCCAACCTTGACATTCGATTACTGATCCACGCTCACAAGATGTTTACATACAGATACATGCTCATCGGATTCTTTATATGTTGTTACAAGATTATCCCAAGACAGAGAGTTCCTGGATTATTCAAGGATAGATTGTCTTTATCTAGTGACAAATCCATGATTTTTACTGTACATAAGGTGTTGTATCTGTAAACTGGCCACTGGGAATGGCTGACCACTTAAGCACCAAGGTACCATTTTTCTTTGGAAAGCTAATGCCATGCTATGATTCATTAGCTTCTCTGTACATGACATGAGAATTACAATAGACATGATCTTAAGAAATCATGATGAAATCTTCAAAATCTTTAACTCAAATGACAACATATATTGTAACTAAACGATGAAAAAGTCCAATACATTCAGTTATACGTACATAAACTCAAGAATTGATTGAATGCTTTGAAGTAACTGAGAGTTTCATTGAAGTATTGACATATGATAACTCAACAAGCAGATCTTCACAGACATTTCATGATAATCTCCTCCATTGCCACAGGCCAATCTGGCACTCTATTATCAGGAATAATGAGGAATTCAATTAATAATCTAGAATACAGTTAACCTCATATTAGGGCTGCAGTGAGCAACTGATACACAAACAATCTTATATTGAATGTGCATTGAAGAACTGATTCAATATTACCCTCACATTTAGGGTTCCATTATAGAACTGATACACAATTACCTGACATTCAGGGTTCAACTAGGGAACTGATAAACAATTAACCTCAGATTTAGGGCTCTATAAGAAAAGTGATACACAATTAACATCACATTTAGTGATTCATAAGAGATCTGATACATGATTAACCTTAAATTCGGGTTTCCGTTTTCAGAACTGATACACAATTAACCTCAAATTTAGGGTTCCATTAGAGAATTGATACACAATTAATTTTACAAAAAGGGTTCCATTAGAGAACTGATACATATTTAAACCTCAGATTTAGGGTTGATACACAATTAACCTAACATTAGGGTTCCATTAGAGAAATGATACACATTTAACCCCACATTAAGGGATCTATTAGTGAACTGACACAAACTTATCCTCACATTTAGGATTGTATTGGAGAGACTTTGGTGTCTTTTGAATTGTGTCTTCCTACATAATTTGATAAAACCCTTGAATGGTTTGGTCAGTTGAAATTATTTCTAGTTCACCAGTTTCTACTACAGTTTCTGAACAAAATCTTCATCCCTTGTGTCTTATTTTTTATGAGAATTATGCAGAGTCAGAACCCATAAATCTTCTATGTGACCCTGAAAACATGCTTGGAAGGACAGCCTTAGTAAGGGTTTAACATTCTGACAATTGTTTTAAGAGGAATTGCATTTCTTTCTATTGGTGAGGTGAGGCGAATTGAGGTCTTATGCTGATTTCAAGAGTATTTCACTTATCTCACGCCTACTAGTTTTATTGCAGGGAGAAAGCCCACAACACCGCTGTGGCTATGCATCGTTGTGAGACCTGCGAGCATCGGCTGGAACTAGAGAACCATGCATGGTAGTGTGCTGAAATTCATTGAGCTTTAAATTGCACCCAAACCTTGTAGAATAGCTTTCTACTGTAATAAAGTTCCTGAGAACCTGGTGGGATTTGAACCCTGGATCTCTTAATCAAAACTCACTATCCACTGCAGAATCCTTCCACCATCTATCTATTGGGCTTCAGCATCTAGATTAACATGCTAAATGAAAACGTACGGGATTTAATTAATACCCATCACTTTGACCTGAATGAATGTAAGCATGTTCAATCAGGTACGTCATGAATGTTTTAGCAAATTGTTTTCAGAAGTCAATAATGGGCAGTGTGTCTCTTCAACAACAGATCAGAGGAATGTCCCACTTATTGATGAAGACTTTGGAACATGATCCAGCTTCATCATCATCCTGTTACATGTGTCAGCAATGAGAGACAAGAGAGGAAATATTGATAAAACAATTGATTTATATGTCAAAAGACATTAAGGTTAATGGAAGATGGGTGATGGATGGAGAACAGAGATCAAGTCATGATCCTCAAACAATCATGACCAGTTGGAGAATCACAGGTAAATCAACCAACTTAAAATGGACCGTAACATTATTCTCAACTGAGTAAATATATATACTCTGTAAACAATAGCAGCGTATCTTGGTCAGGTGGTAAAACATTTGCAGAAACATCATCTATCATGATCTGAACATAATCTATTTACTTCCTTTCCCCTTCTCTATTATGTTTGCAACATTGGAAGGACTGTTCTAGGATCATCATCAGGTTTCAAAATTATCCACAATACTTATAACTAATGGATGTTGAAATGAAAAATTAATATCCATCTTTTTAATCATATAGTTGACATCAGTTGTTTACAATAAAGGTAATCTACAAATCAGCCAAAAATGCTCCATTATGAAATTACTATCAAAATTGTAAATTGAAATGGACATGTAGATACATGGTCAAATTATCTTCAAGATCTTCTTATCACAAAATATTGTAGATAAAACCTTTCTTCCAAATTCATTAATCATAGTACACTTCTTGCATGGCTAGAGGACACTCATCTTTTTAAAGGAAATTATGGTGATTACAGAGGCACAACAGAACAATCATTTACCCTAAGGTGAGTGAGACCATCCTGAACACACAAGGTGTGTCTCCACTTCTTCCAGTGCATCAACCACTCCAGTTCTCTTGTTCTTGTGTCCTTTTGCCTCAAGCCAATACATCATACATAAAAGCTGATTGCTACATCTCTTCTGCCAGTAAGGCTAGGTTTTCAGAAAGACCAGTTAGCTTTAGAACATGACTTGGCATGGTTCAGGGTTAGTTATGCACTGGAGAGGTCAAGACTGGATATAATGATACCATCATTAACACACAAGATTTGTCTCTACTGCTTCCAGTGCACAAACTCTTCCAGTTCTCTTGTCTAGAAGTCCCTGTTTTCCTCAAGCCAATATATTCTAAACAAACTCGTATTGCTACATCTCTCTGCCAGTAATGCTAGGATCTCAGATAGACGAGATTGCATAAAACATGACTTGTCAAGGTACAGGGGTAGTTATGCACTGGAGAGGGCCAGACTAGTGATAGTGCACAAAGACCTGAGCTAATGTGCTAAGAGCTCTTGTAGACTGCCATGATTTTAACTCATTGTTATCACTTCCTTGATAAGAACTTTAGATTTTACAGGTACTCCAGCATCATGCTTTTTCGGTATAAATTAGCTATTTCAAGGCATATGAGGGTATAGGCATTTACTTTAGCTTTCTATAGATGCAATGACAAAATTATCATTCTTTACAAATGACCTGTAATCAACAATGAAAAAGTTAAGACAGCTGAAGTTGGCTTGGAGACATAACAAATCTATGGTCAGCTGTGCACAAAATGGATGAAATATGGTAAGTTGAAGATGGTTGAACTAGTAGTATGTGCAGCTTTTGAATTAACCTAAACAGTTTACTGATAATAAAGGATGAAATATTGTTTATAAAAGCAATCTTGTAACTTTACAGATTTAAATAATGTAGTATAAGCATTGATAGCGGCTGTCGCTTTTGCTCCTTTGGCTGAAATTGTTTTTGAATATTTCTGATATCATAATTAATGCGGATTTAATACAATTTACATTAGATACTTCCAGTCTTTATGAATCAACTTTATAACCTGAATACGTACATTGTTAAATAACTTAAGAGGTAGATTACCAGAGGATTGTTTGTATTATTAGGGATATGCAGTATCTGTACATCTGCTGTCTATACATCCTTGTTGAGGAAAAGACGACAATGATATATGGATATACAACTTCTATATTACACAGTGGCGTTGTTTCTGTATAGATCCTTATACCGTTATTGAAACGTCGCCACTGTGTAACAAGAAGTTGTATATCCATATATCATTGTCGTCTTTATACTACCAACTTCTAGAATGCCACTGAAACAATTCAACTTGTTTAGGAAAGCTGCGTAAAAGTGGATCCATATTGCATAAGAACATGACCTGTCTTATAACAGAGTGAGTTATTCAAGTTAAGATAGTAAACAGTTCTTAATAATGTAACTATGTGTTAAGGGCACTCTTAGTCTAAGGGAGCTTTGTGAATGTTGATCCAGATTGGATTGGAATTGTGTGTCATGGCACCCAGTTAGTTATGCCCTGAACAAGTCCAATCAAGTGAAAGTGTTGAGTGAGATATGTACTCCGGACATGTCCAGTCTAGTGTTACCCTTGACTATGACCAGATGCATACAAATGGACACCACCTCTCTTTGGACAGGACAGATCATCTGTCTGGCCAACTTTTGAGTCATGGGTTTGGTAGTCAATTCCAGGAAATATAAGGGGTTTTTATTGACCAAAATCTCATCTAGTTGACAAAGTATCCCAATTTCCTTGTGAAATGAAAGTAACCTTTTGTTTGGACATTGCAAACAATATTGACCTGTTGATCAATTTCTAACAGAAAGGCCAAAGAAGCACGCTAATTTGGATCAAGTTTCAGGCTTTAAGAAATCAGAGTTTCTTTGTCTTTGCCTGCTGTGTAGCTTGACAATATGTACACATGAACCTCTGATTTACTAAATTTATTTACTTGGGATCTGCAATATTAAACATTCATATCATCTATAATATCACAAATCTTAAGGAATATTGAATTTGAGCGAAAGACGTTATCTGATGAACCTGTCAAGGGAAATGTTGAATATTTCTGAAGGCGTTGGTTCAAATTCTGTAAGGGACTTGACCCAAAAAGGTACAAGAATTTGAATTTTGTTTGTCTTGCATCTGAGTAATGTCTTCTTACTTTATTTTTTTACTGAACACAGAGCACTGTAGGTTGTCAATCAAGTTTCAATTTTTTATCAACATGTGTCAAAAAGATAAGTTTTCGTGTCCTCATAAATCATTGACTTAATTGGTACTTGAACATCAATCCTACAAAACAATTAACATCTTGATATGTTTCTAATATTTCAGGCATTATCAATTAAGGCTTTGGTTAGTTGAAACATGGCTATGTTGATACATCTCAGGGCTTTAAGACAATTCAACAATGTTCAGCAGCAGGTTGATCGATGACGTTATGTTTAGACAATGACAACTACAGATTAATCAGAAAGAATATTGAATGATTATTGAATTTTGATCAAGATTCAAGTCTTCAGGGAGATTTTGGTTTGGCTAAAATTATATATTTGCATCAATTATCACAGACTTGACTCTCATTTAAAGACTGTCAAGAATGTTCATGTTCGACCAGTCTAAACTTATTCATGGTTATTAGAAGCACTCTGGATTTGTCGATTTAACAATTTCCAAAAGAGTTTTAGTTCAAGTCTACTGAACTAATATCTGAACAATGCACCCTCATCATTGTGTGGTCGATGTCCAAACATCCAGAAATTGTTAGAGGTCTAGTTTGCCTAAGCACAACGTATGTCAACAATGTTGACCTGTTGGACAATCTCCATGCTTTCAGAAAGCATTTGACTTTGCTTGGTTGATCTCACCCGTATTAGCAAAGAATTATTTCGACAGGAGTGATCATTATCCAGACAATGCATGCACCATTGACTTGGTCAATCCAGACTTCCAGGAAGGTTCCAGATCATGGTGGCGCTGAGTGGATGATTATCTCAGACTATATGGACTGAGTGTTGCACTTGACTCTCAGCCTTGTCAGGTATAAATGTCACCAAGCAAATTGATATGCTTGATAAGTATGGGCTAATAGCACTGTTATGAAACCTTGAACTCTTCAATGGATAGTCCTTGGAGATCCATTGTCACTGGTGATAGTTGTTCATGTGTAGGCTTTTAGCAATTAAGTTTCAAACTGATTTATGGTTGAGAATTTGGTGAGTTTCATAATAGTTTGGTTAAAGTAGTGCATAAATATGAATGAAAATATAGGCAAACTGTCAAGTTTGATTTTGTCAGTTTAAATGGCAAAATTGATTAAAAATCTCAAAATGTTGCCAGGCGGGTTTTCTTTCATACACCTTTTTTACACAATAATTTATTTAAAATCTAGATTTGATTTATGAAAAGCCAATCTTGGTTTAATTCACTATAGAACCATTCTCAACACAAATGTTGTAACTAGTGACAATTTCTTTAAAATCTAAGTTTTAAACATTTATATACATACCATGCATGCATTAAAAACTTATTGGTTACTATTTGTATTGCATTCTTGACATTTAGTAAATTAATTTACCTATTCAAATGCTACAAGAATTGTATATGAATGTGACATTTTTTTAATTGCAATCAAAGTTAGATTTTATTTGAAATGTTTTGCCATTGTCAAATGTGAAAGACGAGCCTTCTAATAAATGGGGACATGTGCCACATCTTTTATTTGAACATTTGGAAACTGACGAAATACTAGTATCGGATTAAAATGATTCTGCAAACGACTATGTGAAGTATGTTATATTTAATTTATATGTGACCTTGTGTTTGAACCAATTCAACTTTTCATATATATATATATTATATACAACTGCGTGGGCTAATAGAAATATATACATATATCTATATAATATGTATTTATCCATTTTTATATATATATATATTCACTATTTATAAAAAAACAATTTCCTTATATGAAAACTCATCGTTTGAAATAATTATTCCTATATCAAAATCCATAAAAGCAACTGACTGACGAAAAGTATGTTAAATGCACGAGAGCGGTATTTTGAATGAAGTTTGATTAGAACATGTTTCCTCTTTTTTGTCACTCGGATGCTTTTAGATTAATTTGAAACCTGATTACACAAGTATATTTGATAACTTTATGTATTGAAAAAAAATGAATAGAATAAAATTTATCATATCAGATCGTAAAACACACTCAAATATTAAATTCATTTTAGTTTTGAACTGATCGATATATACAAATTGGGACAAAATTGGAAGCAACATGTTGCAAAAATTGCTTGAAATTTCACAGTGCAGAAAATTAATTGAAACTGAAATCAATTTGAGCGTAATTTCAGAATACTGACACATATATTGGTTAGATAAAAACCACAAATTCAATTCCACCCTAAAGGATATACAGATGTTCAGAAACTCTTAACTCACAAATGCATTAAATTGCAAATCTGAAATTGGAATCCTTGGGGAAATCACTTTCTTGTCCATTTTTTAATAACATAATTCCAGCCTGATGGCTCTAAGGGACACTCGCTCAAGCTTGTTATGGGTGCCACAAGGTTAGAGAGGAGTAATTACAGAAGGGAGACACGCATCACAAACTCGTTATCTACATTCTACATACCTGGAGATTGTTTGTCACTGATAACAGGTCCTGGTAATTATGATGGACATTTACATTATATACCCTGGAAGCTTTTTAGACATTATTGAAATGCCGCTGCTTTATAAATTTTCTGATTTTTCACTTCAAAGATGTATTTACTACTGGATAACAATGTAAAGAGTTCTTAAGAGATATTTCATTAAGAACTTGTTCATTGAATTTCTTATTCAAAGCAAAATGATTACATAATATTACAATGAAATATTATAGGGCATCAATCAATCTAAAAAAAACATAAAATCAATATGGCTGTCAGTGAGGTTGATATGTTTAAAGTGAGCAGAGTTTAGGATTCATAGCCTTTTATAATTTAGTGGAATTTAAAATATTTTTGAAATGATAGATAAACTTAGTGAATGAATAAGAACAGCACTGATATGTAGTTGCAAAACTATTTTTTGTCAAATTAATAAAATTTGAATGTTCATATTTCCACTTACAAAAGAGACATAAAAGTTCCTTGGAACGGTTGAGAGAGTCAATAAGCCACCCAAATGTACCTTAGGTCTGTAAGAGTTACCTCCCTTTATTAACTTAAACAATCGGATACCAACAGTTTGTGTTCTGATAGACAGTTTCTCAGAGATTTTCTTGAGACTGTACGCAATATGAGCATGATTTAATTAAATTATTAAAACAAATACATTAGGTCAAATATACCACAGTCAGTGATCATATTCTCACGATGTTTCTTATCAAGCATATGCTCTGTTGATATTTTGCTATGTTACTTGTAACTTCTTCTCCCTGTCTTTGGTGTTGAATACAGAATCTCAGTAATGATTTTATGGATGACTCTCTCAACTCGTTTACATAGCAAAAATGTTTTCCCCTTAATATTTTGAATTAATGTAATGTAAATAATTATCTATCTAAATTAGATACTCTGTTACAACTGTCCTTTAGAACAGACGGACAGACCATACTTTATTTAAGTCAAATGAGTTCATACATTACAATATTAAAAAACATTCTTGAAAATACATCAGTGATGATCTGAAAAGGAGCTATGAGAGACTATGTTCATCAAGATAATTAAATCACTTTACAGAGCATCACATACAACTTCCATGAAATTTATACTTGTAGCGCTCACTTACCTAGCAAACATTTAAACTGGTTTGAAAGTGATATGCTACAGTGCTTATGCAGCTTTCTTAATTTCTATCACATGTTTTAATTATGATCGATTAATAGAGATAATTAATAACCATTTTTCAGTCATTAATAGGGTCTTTCTTTATAAGTAAGTTGCACAATGGTGCAGAAGGGTATCTTCAGGCTGTAAAGCAATAACATATTTAAAAAGGTGTTGCAGCAATGTATTAGCTACCTAGTCGTCCTTGTGGAGACCCTTCCGCAACATTGCCAGAAGATAATATACCCAATGGACATGCTTTGGAAGGGTAGCTTTTGACTGCAAAGCAGTTAAGTTACCAGCCTTGCTAAAGTAAAATAACAGGAAGCTACAGTGAACAATTACAAAAAGTTATCAATCAAACTCATACATAACAAGACAAGTGACTTCTTCAAGAATTTTATTATTTACGTTCCAGGAACTTTCGAGGCCCTTCGATCATCAGACCCTAAAGAGTGCTGACATTTTATACAATTAAAATCCTTGAAGTCACCCATCTGTTTATCTACATGTTTGGTAGCTGTACCCTCATTCTGTCTTCCAGGGGTTGACCTGTAAGTATAAGCCATTCTTCTGTAAACGTTACTATCTATAAGAACCTCATAAACGTTTTCAAAATGAACTTTATTGCAACTGCAGATTCTCATGGTACAATAGAGTCTGTTATGAAATTGGAAACATGAAAAATAGATTGACTTTACCACATTTTTTAACTACCGTATTCGACTTAATAACCGCCCACTCCCCTATAAGCGCCCACCAACCACGTTTTTGACTGAACAATACGAGTCCTGATTTAGCGCCCACCTCTCAACATTGCTTACCTTGCATGCTGATTCATTGAGTGAGGTTTTTCAGTCTTGCAATAAGTCTTTTACTTCCACTAAAGTGAAGAATACAGGGTATTTCAAGACCTCCAGCCACCATCAAAATGATAAAAGTTATAAAACCATATTTCAAAGACATATGTATCATAAGAAACCACTTTCAAGACTAAACTTGAGGACAGTTTTTATCGTTTTAATTAGCGCCCCCTTTTACCAATTTTTTAAGCGACCCGGGCGCTTATCACGTCGAATACGGTATATACATATGCTCATGATACTGGTATTTATGATTAGCGAAAAGTGTTTCAAAACATTAAATCGAGAAAACGGCTCTTTACCTTTATTCGTAAACAATATCCTTACAGCAGTGCAAATATAACAGGTAAGTGAAAGAACACAAATATTTAAATAGATATAACCACTAAACTGCCAAAAGTTTTTCTTAAACCTTCTGCAAAAGCAGATTCACAAAGTACTGAATATACCTTTATACATTAGGGCAACCAATATAGGGGAAACCACAATTTTTCTTGAACTGTGCAACACTGTAAATAATAGCATAACATCAATTTATGCGCAAAAAGCAAAACAGACAAAACTATTTTTAAATACTTGCAAATGCTCTGGAATGAAAATGACTTCCATGAATATATGAACCAAATATTCTATGACCAAGAACTAAAGATATCATTGTCACTTATTTTAACCATTTTCTTGATTTATACTGATAACATTAACAACATGAATCTACTTTAACACAGTGAACATGTACAGAAGAAATTGATATTTTCTTGATATGAAGACACATATGTTATTTCAACTTAAAACTGTAATTTTCAAAAACTTGACAATAAATAAAGTTAAACAACTTTTTAGTAGTCTGCAAAGCTGGGAAACTGATCACTTTCAGCACCATATAAAATAATCTATGTATTTTTCTTTCCAACATACATTTGAGCAATTAGATTTCGAAATCTCCAAGGTACAGTAAGACTGGTTGCAAGGATACAAACTGAACTGGACTTTTGAAATGCACAAACGTCACACATGAATATTTCATCAAGTCAAAAACAACTTTTTAAAGCATGTCACTTCTCTAAAAGTATCCGACTTTACAAATAGAAATGTCAGTTTGCCAATTTTAAAACAAGATAAACAGCCACCATTTTCTTCAGGCATGCCTAATTTAAAGATTTCAGTGATAAATCTTTAAACCTACAATGGCAACTTTTAACCCTCTGAATTCTCCTTGCATTCAAAGCTCTTCCATCTCCAGGTAAACTTTATATCTCCTTCAAGCAACATTCAACTACAATACTCATAGAAATAGAAATAAATGATTTTCTTTTTCTTTTTTATTACTAGTTTGTAAAAAAAGTTTAAACAACTCTAAATTTTCCAACTAGTTTTTTTTATCAGGATCACTTGATAATCATCAACTGACAAAATGTGAATCTGTGGATCTGTAGCATGTTTCTTTAATGTTTTATCTAAAAATAATTCTCTTCATTTTACATTCTCTGGAGGGTAGGTGAGGTGAGGTGAGTTTGGGCTTAACGCCGCTTTCAAGATTATTTCACTTATATTGCGTCGGCTAGTATTATTGCAGGGAGAAAGCCTGCAACACAATTGTGGCGATGCATTGCGAGAATCGGCTGGGACTAGCAAACCATGGGTGGTACTGCGCTGATATTCAGTGTAGCATTGCACCCAAACCTGACTGCGTGTAGAACAGTTCTCTACTACAGACAAAGTTGCCGAGCCCCTGGCGGGATTCAAACCACGGACCTCTTGATCAGAAGCCGAATGCACTTACCACTGCGCTAGCCCGCCCCCTCTGGAGGGTAAAATATTTATTTATCAACATAGTTATCAATAGTCATAGAACAAGGTGTGATGTATTTAACAAAAACTGCATATGACCATTTGAATGTGAAACAAATTTAAATAATTCTAGTTATAAGCATAAATATTTGCCTTTCTTATCAAAACCTGTAAAAAAAAATTATGAAATCCCTGTTTTTAATAAAACAAATCATCATTTTTAACCCTTTTGTGAAATCTCTTTCTTTGCCTTAGAAAATAAAAACAATAACCATTTATCGAATATATATACTTTTCAAATAGAAAATGATAACATGATCGTGACTATGTTGAGAGTACTGAACTACGATTTAAAGAGCATTTCATTCCTAATTGTGTGAACACAATAAATCAATCAACATTTACAACTATTCTTAGCAAGTTTTATTTTCAACCTCTTTCCAGATATCTCTTTTTAACGTGCTGACATGTACAAACAGGCCCAAACTTAGAGAACAAACAACCACGTACATGCTTTTTGTAATGCCTGTTTTCCAAATTGTGTAAAATTCCTTGCTAATGATCCAGTTTAGCAACTCAAACCATCACCTTTCCAATGCTTCTCCAACAGTATGCAGATTCAAAAGATAATATTGTACTTAAAACAAATTATTGCAAAGACGCTACTTTGACAAAGATATTGATGTCCAGTTCTATCAACTGAACATGGAGAGGACATAATTACACAAACATAAAAAAGATGACAGGTTATTAAATGCTAGATTTACTAAAAATATTCTCTGCAAAATGCTTGCTTTTAAAGATCCATTTTCATCTTTTCATAATTTTCTAAGTAATTTTAACGTATTCATTGCAAAATTAGAAAACATTTAATTCAAACAAAACGACAATCGGACCAAAATTCATTAAAATAATTACAATTAAACGAAAGGGCATTCCCGAATCGACTTGGTACTATAAATAGAAGGGGCGTATTATTTGCAAGATCGCGCAAAGGATTGTGGGACGTAAACAGAGGATGTAAACAAAGATGGCCGAATCAAGACGTTCGCGGAGACCGAGTCGAAAACTCTTAGAAAGTTTGGAGGTAAGGAAACGTTTTCATGTATTGGAACAGCATTTAGTTCGATAGAATAAATAATAAATAAATATCCATCATTGTGATCGGAAGCCATAACAATGAGATCGCGATAAACAGGAAGTATGGTAAATCCTACACATAAAACTGTGACGTCACGGATTGTGGGTTCGTTTATGGCTACGGCAAGTTTTGGAGGGTGGTATACTTTGAAATTAAAATTAAATACTTTCTCGTTGATTATAAATTCTTTTTATGGTCTCAAAAAATTGTTGAAAGATTTTTCTACAGACCTGTATAGTCGGATGTGCGATATATGAAAACGGAGTTATTACGAATGCAAAGTTGAAAATGGATGTTTAAGAACCCTCAACACGATTCAGGCCAGCAAGGTATACAGTTGTCTGACAACTTCAGTTGACCTATGAGGATTGATAAAATAGATACATCATGAGCAATAATGGACGTCAGGATTTAAAACAGACACATTAATAGCATGTCTGCATTTCCTGTTTTCTAACCGATTCTGCAACAAATCACCAATCATTTTGTATGTAGTCTAAAACACAAGACAGGTAATTTCCTGCATTGTCAAAAATGAATTTCTGCATTGTCAAAAATAAAGACAGTCACACAACCAGGTACAAATAGGTCTTATAAATTTTTTTCTGAAATGGCAAATACTTCTGTGTATATAATGGACTTCTATTTATTGATGTTACTGACCACACTGCATATCATTATTAACAGACTCAAATTAGGTATGGTTTGTATCTTTTTGATAATGCAACAAGCTTCTTTCTTAACATTAAAGTGATGGTGTGTCAGACGTCAGTCTGGAACCTGAACAATGGAGGCAAAATGCACTGATCTAAAGTTATTAGTCTGTCATCCAGACCCTATGGCAACATATTAAAGGAGCCTTCTTAAGTCTAGAAAATGTTGGCAAGTCTAGTTTTGTATTGTGTAGGACTCCTTTTTTAATATCATTTCATACCAAATATTGAAAAATGAATTTTTTTGGGGGGGGGGGGGGGGTTCAGGGACTATATGTTAGTCGAGGTGAATTCAAGAGTATTTCACTTATGTCGCGGCTGCTAGTATTATTGTAGAGAGAAAGCCCTCAACGCCATTGTGGCAATGCATTGCGGTGAAAATGCAGGCATTGGCTGGAACTAGCTAACCATGGGTGATACTACGATGAAATTCAGTGTAGCATTGCATCCAAACCTTACTGTGTGTAGAACAGTTCTCTACTGCAGACAAAGTTATAATCTTTAAAAGATCAAGTCTGAAGCAAAGACAATTATACTGATCTGCTATTTCCTGTTTACAAGTACATGTATAAGTCTGATCAGAGAATAATGTAGGCAAAATACACTGATTTATCATAACCTTCCTGTGATCAAATGTGAGATGAAGACCCTACCAGAAACAAAGCTTGCTAACACCTTTCATGTCTAATCCTGCAAACATTGTCTTGAAAGCATTTCTAACTGAAGGGTTTTATGTCACCTTAACTTCAATGCTAAATCAATCATACAGGATAAATCTTCAGACATGAAATCCAGGATAAAAATCTGTTGAAAGCTTCACTTATCAATAGTTAACTCTCTTCAACCATGTTAAAGCCATCAAAAATATATTACAATTGCACACTATCAGTTGCTGTAAACCATAACCAATTGTTATCTAGACCATAAAAGCAGGATTTAGTGCAATCTTTGTCTGGGTTCTTCATCAATCTGTTTACTCAGCACTCCTCTGCTACCTTTGTCCATCGAGTTCAGGGAACAAAGATGGGAGGTTCCTGTTCCAGGTCTTAGTTTCCAGTAATAAAGCAGTCATGCTTTAACCTACTCATATAGGTCATTGGTTAGGCTGAAAGGAAGAATCTTAAGTAAAATTAATTCTTATATATAATGACTTATATTGTTATTGATCATGAATATATATATAAATACTTACCTGGGGCAGATTTGATACAAGAACTGGGACAAGAATAATAAGTTGACTTACCTGAAAAATAGAAAGAAAAATATGTCAATGATAATCTTGGTACTGTCATTTCTTAAAACATCATGAATATATTTAAATAGAAAAATATTCTAATCACTTAAAGTTCAAAGTTATTTCTAAATGAAGTTTATTTATCATTTGACATTTAGGCAATCCATGTAAAAAATAAAAATAGAGCCATGGGCTCTGTAGCTCATCAGACTTTTGATAGAAATAGGTGTTTGGGTTTAGACCATGGGGTCATGGGCAGTGTATTCACAATCAAATTAAAAATGCCCATTGCCCATTTGGGGTCAAGGGGTCACCAAACCTACAATTCAGAATCCCCATTGTCCAAGGAGTCTACACACAACTATTAAGCTATCAAGACCTTTTGGAACTGGAGAAGAAGATGAAAGTAGGATTTTAAGGTTTTGACCCCTGTAACCCCATTTGGGGTCAAGCGGTCACCAAACCTACAATTTAGGATCCCCAGTGTCCAAGGATTCTTCACACAATTTTACAGCTCTCTAGACCTTTTGGAACTAGGGAAAAAGATGAAATTAGGTTTTTTAGGTTTTGACCCCTGTGACCCCATTTGGGGTCAAGTGGTCACCAAACCTACAATTTAGGATCCCCAGTGTCCAAGGAGTATACACACAATTTTTCAGCTCTCTAGACCATTTGGAACTAGGGAAAAAGATGAATTTAGGTTTTTTAGGTTTTGACCCCTGTGACCCCATTTGGGGTCAAGTGGTCACAAAATCTACAATTTAGAATCTCCAGTGCCCAAGGAGTCTACACACAACTTTTCAGCTCTCTGGACCTTTTGGAACTGGAGAAGAAGATTAAAATAGATTTTTAAGGTTTTGACCCTTGTGACCCCATTTGGGGTCATGGGGTCACAAAATCTACAATTTAGAATCCCCATTTGCCAAGGAGTATGCACATAAAATTTCAGCTCTCTAGAGTCATTGGTTCTGGAGAAGAAGTCGAAAAAGTGAAAAGTTTACGGACGGACGCCGGACGCCTTGCCATGCCATAAGCCCATCGGGTCTTTCAGACCTGATGAGCTAAAAATGAATAAATATATTTTGTAATTTAAATAAAATTGGATATGGAGATAATTTCATTCTTATCTGTCTGTTGAATTATTCACTACAATGAAATTCATCAAATTTACTAGAATATACATCAATGTTTCAAATAAAAATTTCAATTATTATGCAGTAAAAATAAATTCATATTGCAAAATCTTGCATTGTTCGCTCATTGTGCAATGTTGTATAGTAGTCATGTTGTATTGCTGTACTGTGTATTAATGTAAGTTTTTAGCCATATCCTATGTACTCTGGCTTTTTCAGTATGAAATAAAGTTTGATTGATTGAAAAAAAATCAAACATTTATATATATAAAAGCTACCATTTTAAAAAAAAACAAATGTAATAATTGAAAATCATAGTTTCACAGGCGGAAAAGAAAAAAACATTAGATGAAAGCTATCTCACTGACTCAAGAGAAATTGTCCATTGCCACTGAACAAGAGGTTGGGTATTTCTTCAGAAATTTCAAGATCTGTAAGGCCTTCATTTACCTGAACTTCAGTTTCTATAGAGTCATAGAGCTTAATTTAATTTCTAGTTGTCTATTTGTAAGAGAGGCATTTCATATGCAGCCAAGCACTAAAAAAACAAACATTTATTCAAATTGACAAGCCACAAACCAAAAACTTTTTGATCCCTTTAATGCCAAATACGCTGAAAGGACTTTGAATTCCTTCATCTCCAAGGACTTCGAGCTGACAATTTAGACCGACTGATATTTCAAGAATTGACTTAACAACTCTAGAGATCTCAATTAAGGTAAAAAAGCCATAAATTTAGCCAACAAAATGCTGATTTGGAGTTTGAGCATTCAACCAGGTTTCACATCATTATCTAAGATATCAAATCTTAAATTCTTTATAACCATAATTCATTTCCATTCTTTAACGAGTTTTGCTGTCAATCATGAATTGCCTCTTAATTAAATCAAATATCCTTAATCAGAAGAAAACATGTAAAAATGGATTCATGCACCGTCCTTAGATGAAGTAATTGATGAATGATTTCAAATTACAGAAAAATGTACCATTAATGACCTCAATATTGGACATTTAATAGGCTCAAGAGTAAATGTTCATCTAAAAGGTAAACAATATTGCTCCTTGCTGAATGTGATAACATGAGAGAGAAATAAACATATGCTATTCACTCATCATAACATATAGATATGAGTAAGAAGAGGCAAGTATAATTCATTTACATGATATAGATAAGAAGGTGTTGGATACAAGCTTCCCCCTATGGATATGAAATCAGATCCTTGCACTCAACATGATGAGAGGTTTAAGGTTATCTGTACAGCTGCTGAACCAAGTCTGTTTAAGTGGGCATGACTTCCTATGGAAAATAAGCAGTTTGAAAAGACAACAGATAATATTAAAACACAATACTGTATTAGTTTTTAATAAACTCCCAAACAAAAACAATCAAGAGAGTATTGTAATGCTATGAGTCTTTATATCAGTGGCATATGCGGGGATGGGGGAGAGAGTGGTTCGGCGGTGGTTTGTGACCCCTAGCAATTTTCTTTTTTAATAAAACAACCGTAAAATGGGTGACTCCTAAATTGCTGACCCCTCCTTTTCAATAGGTGAACCTCCCTTTCACGATTCCTGGATCCGCCACTGTCTTTAACAATGTTTATCAGTATTTGACACTATATGAGGGTGAGAGCAGCGCTGACCTATGCTATAGAAATGAGAATTAATAGAATGACATGGCTGTGGATCAAATAAATGATGCTCAACGGCACATGAAGGTTAAATAAAGTAAGGGAGGGGGGGAGTACCGTTAAAACAGAGGAATGACACTCGTGAAGGGTTCAATATCTTGATTGTTACGTTTTTCGTCGTTTGACCTCCTTCAACGACCCCCGAAATGTCACAATTAAAATGTGGAACCTTTCACGAGTGTAATTCCTGTGTTTTAACAGTACTCCCCCCCTTACTTTATTTGACACTATATGGTTCGGCATTCCTCCCAATCTTGATGTTCCCTGCATCACTTATCTATATGTATGTATAGATTTTTCATTAGAAATTGTCAATACCCTGTCCCTATAACCATAGGGTTGAATATCCTCTAAATTCATGAAAAAACCCTCTTTATATTATCTGATAAATGGATGCAAACATTGTAAATGTAACGATTCAGATTAAAACAAAAGATTAAACTACATTGCATATCATCAGATCAATTTCAGCTTGTATAAAGAAAACATCAAAGAATATCTGAATCATATATAATTCATCATGTCAAAAGTATAATGTATGGTTATTATGGCTACATGTGTATGTCATGAAATGAGTTACAAAATAGTTATTGAATATTTTCTGTAAATGCATGGACTTTGGTTGGCATTAACTTGAAAACATGGAACAATGGATTTTTTGGATAAAATATTACATTTGCTCGTAAGATAATTTATTGCATATTTTAGAGATAACACTTTTTCTAAATTTTGTCACATCATTTCAAACATAAATTTTATTCACCTAAACTTGCATCCATCGACAAGAAAACATTCATTGCTTTAATTTCCCTTTCCACATTTCATGTTTAAGGATTTTATTCTTTCAAAAAATATTGTAACTTATAAAAAACATTTTTGTGAAATCTATCATACCATCTTTGTCAGAAATTAACAATAATAATACAAACACTCATAAATTTATAAGAAAACATAAAAAAAAAGAATAATGACTAATAGTTGTGTACTGTGAATAAAACATCGGGAGCATTAAGCCAACATGGGCAGCACCGTAGAACAAGGCAGTTTTGCACCTGAACCTACCTGAATCTTAACTCTTACGTTGCTGAATATTATTTTGACCAGTTTTGCCCCCGTGGCTGAATTTTCCAGCACTCGCCTCGCTACCGTTATAGCGCAATTAGCCCCTGTGGCCGAATTTTCCAGCGCCGCCAGATGCGACCGTTTTAACAACATATGGCGTGTTTACATGGCGAAATACGGACATTATCGTCGTTTTATACAAAGCTAGTCGGCGAATCCCGTGTTACAAATGGATGATACTTACTTGACACTTTGAATGAAATTTCTATCACCCATGGAACGGTTTCTACAACTGAAGTAAACTTGTTTTCAATTCGGGCGCCGTAACTCAATAAATTCCAAGAGCGCATGCGCGAAATCAAAACGAAACTAAAGATGAATAGTTCCTCTTCACATCGATATAAAAAATTATTTTTATAATATGTTTAGAACGAATTTTACAAAATTTTAAAAATTGTCTTCATTTCAAACATTATAAATTCATTTAATCACTGAGTGCACACATGCAAATTATATACGGAATTGAAGCTAATTTTTTGCTCTATATTTCACGATAAATTTTATTACGATACGCCATCCTAAACGAAAGATATAAATTACGAAAACAGGGTAGTGATAAATCCCGATAACGCTCTGACCCCCACAGTAATATTACTAAGCTAATAGCCCCGGGCAAACGAACGCGCTCAGCGCGTGCAGGCGGGGTATCCCCGTTGAAACATACACTCACACACAATATAAATTGTCTTTATTTCCAACTTTATAAATCATGTTATTCGCTTTGTATACATGCAAATTATATATGGAATTGAAGGCAATTTATTCTTCTTTACGAAGAAATAAATCATAACAATCGTTTGCACTGTAATTAGAAGTTATTATCAACGAAACGTGGGTATAGCTAGTAATAAATTCTTTGATAATCGCCTTACCGCAACATATGTCGCATCGTTTCCACACGTTTTATTTTGATGCAAATATGGGCAAATTACACATGAAAATGAAGGTATATCTTTCTGCTTTACGATGATATGAAAATAATAAATATGTACCACTTGGTTTGGAATATATAAAGTTTGCAAAGATGGTACCCTCGGGTATTTTAGAACAGATTTTGATAATTGAAGACGATCCTTTCCTCTTTATTGTGATATAAAAATGTCGATAATGCGCTCTGCCGTTAAATGGATAGGATGTGTAAAAAGCAGTTGAAATAAATCGCTTCTCGGTAAACAAAATATGAATAGAGAAATTGCCTGTTTGTGCGATGCGCGCCGGGTCCTTTCTGATTTTCTTGTACATACCAATTTTACATGGCAATAACGATTATCCTTTTCTCTATATTTTGATATATGAAATTGCAAAATTTACCGAGAAGTTTATGTGATATAAAGTGCGAGAAAATGGTAAAAACGTAAAGAATAAACAAAAGTCACAATTTTGCGGAACTTGCTGTATCTTTATTCTATATGGTGTATATAATTTTTTTATATCAAATCGAAGACAATTATTCCTTCTTTATCACGATGTCATCAATTTCAAAATACGCCTAGCTGTTGAGAAGATATGAGCGAAAGAAAGGCACATGTCAAAATCGCCGTTCAGTTTACATGATTTGAATCGAGAAATTAGCTTTTTGTGCGGCGCTTGCTGTGTCTTTATTTATTATCGCGCATGTACACATTTTACATGGAAAGAAAGACAATCTTTCTCTCTGTCTTTTGATATAAAAATTGTCAAAATACGTTGAGCACATCATGTAAAAATTGGTGTGACAAAATGGTGTAAAACTAAAAATATGTAAAAATCACCTTTTTTGCGGCACATGCTGTATCTTCAATTCAGGTAGCGTAGTTACGTATTTTATATTGAATTGAAGACAATTTTCTGCTCTTTCAAATGATCCAACCGGTATTGAAATCCGCCCAAGGGTTCAGAGCATAGGGCGTGTGATATAAGGTTGTACGTTTGGTGTGAGTGCAGGCTTGTAAGCAAACGATAGCACGTGCGGGGCGGTAAGCTCGTGCGAGAGGGTAGAAAGTGCCCACAGGCTATTAGCACGTGCGGCGGGGAGTGGGGGAAAATTGAGTGATTTTAAAGCTTATTTTCAGTACGATAAACGTTATCAATCGTTGCATAATTTTCGGAACATGTACGCGCATTATTTAGAACACCAACGAAACAAAATTCGGTAGCTTAGCGACACACGGACGGAAAGTACTAGCGTTGAACTGACACTACTGCTGTGCAACAATTGCCCGTCCTTCGCTACTGTGAACCTCGGCGTTAATGAGCTAGCGTGAGAAAAATAGAGTTTTGATGTCGCATCTCGCCCAGAGGACATGCGGTCAAAGCAAATTTCAACCCGGACAGGCCCGGGACCCGCATCTTAAGGGTTAATGCACAACAGCACTCCACCTGAATATTTAAAGAGTCTATAACTGTATGCTAAAAATGATTCATTCATTTGTGCTATCTATATGGTTATTACCTTGGTAAAATAAAAATAAAAGGACAAACAAGCCCTTAGCTATGAATGAGCACAAGACTTGAGATGTTATTCAAGGTACTTGAATTTTATTTGTACATTAGCTTAAAAATTAGTCCAGGAGAACATGCAGTTTGAATAAACTTTTATTTCCATTAGAACACAGGTCTTCCAATTCATGTGTCAATGTGTGGCAGGGAGTCAACCTTTCAAACTCTCAGATTATGAATCAAGTCAACCAGCTGGCCAGATGTGTGTGGTGCTGCTCAATATCACAGAGAAATCCAACTTAACATTGGACAGGACCTCAAAAATCAATCAATTCCTCAACTTGTTCTAAACCATGAGATTAACTCCATGTCCAAATATAGGATAAATTGTGACACATTGATATACAGAGATGTAGAGCAGTAAGTTCAGGTTATCAGTGTTAATCATCTTTACAGTTAGATCAAAGAAAGAATTAACCTGGAGCAAAAGCCAAGTGTACAAATGCTCCAATATCCTTGTCAAAATCAAGCTGTCACTAAAGTTAATGACTACATTGCAGAATTGATGGGCAACCTAGATACTGAAGACTATGTAATGAATGTCATACTTGAAAGGCATTAGAAGTCTGTGTGGTAATACTTCACAAATCTCATGGATAACAACTGATAGGGGTGAATAAAAACCGAGATAAATTCAATAAACAAATAGTTTTCAAAAGGATTTTCTTGTAATGAATGAGAACATTAAGCTTCTTCTGGACTTAAATGTGCTGTATTGGATACAATAATTTAAGATCACTTTATCCCTCAATTGTAGCAGTGACATATCTATTTCTTGTTTACACATTGATAAAGAACCTGCATTATTGCATCTTCTATTTCATGCTAGGATTTCAATTCAAGAAGACACTGTAGCTCCTTTAATTGAAAAATGGCACTGTGAGTTTGAGATTCTGAATTTTTTATAGTCTACATTCATCTAACAAAATACTCTATGAAAGAAGAAAATCTCAACATTACTTTAAGATTCAAAATCAAAATAGTCACTTAAACTATCCTACAAGTATATATCTCATGAAATAACCAATCAAACCCCTAACAATGATGTATATATTGGCCTTGTATCGATCCTTGACCCTCACAGCAAGACCAAACTCTTGTAGATTGGCTAGTTCTAAGAGATGCACCTGCCTGTACCTTTTGATCTTCTGTTTAATTGCAACCTGTGTATCTTTGATGATTCTGTTTTGAATCACTTGTTTACGTATAATGATAATGGTGACCATTGCAACCTGTGTATCTTTGAAATATTTTATAATGGGCTGTTACCCTTGCACAAAATCACTCACAAATAGTTGCCCATTAAATAATTAGAGACTGTTCAGGCTCTGGTCTATGCTTGCTGATTACCTGCGATAACGTCCCTTGCATGGTTGCTTAAATGGGCAATAAATCTCCAGAGTTTCTGTTTCCAACCACAATGCCTGGCCAGTTTTCTACATCGATTTTATAACAGTCTCTGACATGGAATTAAAACATTATGTGTATGTGCTTTCAAAGTAGCATGGGGATTATCAATTAAGTTTTCATATATATGGGTACTTGGACATGGATGTTGATTCCAATGTTGATGATGTTGATTGTAACTAGATTGTGAATGTTATATACAAAATGAGTATAAATTTGTATAATCTGATCAAAAGCAAAATGTTAAAATTTCATTTTTTGTAAGGGTCTCCTGTCACAGTTTGAATGTACCCATGCAGTAATTATTTCTTTTTTTCTCTTTCTTTCAAATTCACATCAAATGAAAAGCCGAGCGCAAACCCCTGCACTGCACAGCCCTCATTTCTGACATCTAAGATGACAAAAAAAGAATACATCTACTCACACCGAAACAATCTTTGCTAAGGAAAAGTGACAATTGCACACTTATTGACAGTAGGTAGAATAAGATCTAGAAATAAAAAATCTATGCCAGCTATTACATCAAAGTAACTGAGTGATCATTATATATATATTATGATACACCTGTGATCACTATACTTTTGATATCATATTTCTTAATGAAGATTCTTATTTCTTTCTTCTTAATTTCTTTGGTATCAACCTAAACTAACTATGCTTCCATGGTTATATTAACCCTTGTCTTACACATAACAAAATTTCACCTAGTCAAGTTATATTAACACATGTCTGACACATAACAAAAACTCACCTAGTCAAGTTATATTAACACATGTCTGACACATAACAAAAACTCACCTAGTCAAGTTATATTAACACATGTCTGACACATAACAAAAACTCACCTAGTGAAGATATGTTGATTGCAATTTACTCAGATCTGGATGTCACACTCATATTTTAAGTTCAACTTAAACACATTCTCAGTATGCAAATTCTTCTTCTTCACGTTCTGATTCAAATTGATTGGTAGATGAAACTACCTCAATAGAATTAACACAGACACATATATATCCATTTTTTATGGGTCTAAAACTGTTGCTTTGTAGACCAATTGAGTTTCCCAATCAGAGAGCAACAAACTTTCAAGTGATGTTCAAATTGTAGTTTTTTTTCTCATTAACTTTCATTTTAATACTTTTGTCGATACTTTAAAGTGTTATTAATGAATACCTAAAAAATTTTATC
The DNA here is from genome assembly GCA_921293015.1 of Phorcus lineatus. NCBI lineage: Eukaryota > Metazoa > Mollusca > Gastropoda > Trochida > Trochidae > Phorcus > Phorcus lineatus. Next base: position 9,939,133 of record OV121083.1, read on the forward strand.
AGCAAATGATTTCCATCAAACCCTTTTCAATGTGTATTTTTAATCAAACCGTGATTAACTGGTAAAAATTGGATACAGTAAAACATTTTCATCATCTTTATTTGCAGTAGTTCAGGCCACATGGCCCATGGCACAGTTGTAAAATAAAAAGTATAATTGTTGTCACATGACCGGTATTACAATGCTCTCATTTTGAATAGTTAACACAGGTATATGGAGGTTAATCGTATTATATTCACATCCTCCGTGTTAAATATTTTGTACAATGTCAATCTGTAAAAACATTTTCATTTGTATGAAGTGGTCTTGTTTAAAACAAACTTTGTGTCCAACAAATGCCATTTGCCTAGAATGGGTTCCTTACAGAGTAAAGCAAAAGTATTTCTTTCATTTGTGCGGAAAGTCAGTTTGCAATTGTATCTTCTTGAAAGTGTATTGCTTATTGAATCATGCACTTTTAAAACATCATTCATATAGAAATAAAAATCTGAACTGAAAAATAAACTTTCAAATCTTGTCAAAATATTCAATAGTTAATAAGCAACATTTTTTCTTTTCTGTCATCTCCTAAAGATTGAAATTAAAATTAGTTTAAACAAATCCCATCAAACAATTTGTGACTTTGAGCTTCATAAACATCTGCACTTATCATTTCTCTTAGTTTCCAATCACTGCATTAAGTCCCCCCACATGAATAAAAGCCAGCTAAATGTACGGCAGGAAGTTGACTGGATGAGATAAGTTGCTTCAATCAGCACATTATCTGCAGCCAGTGCTTCTTGTAAGCTTAATGAATCTTTAAAGTTTCTACATTATGAGATGGAATACATATAGAAAGGACTGGAACTTCAAGATTTAGTAAATACATCAAGTTTTCCTCTTCAATGTAGTCAATATTGGCATTAAGGGATTCAGTTGAACTTTGAGATTAAAGTTTCTGAAAGCACTGATTAGATATAAAGAGGGTTGAACTTCTACATTGAGAGAAAGCTCTTCTCTAGATTTCCTGCTTCCTCCAAGGTAAGGTTTGAAAAGTTGAAAAGTGGATTTATGATGTGTGTGCTTGTGTATGATGTGTGTTTTTGTGTATGATGTGTGTGTTTGTGTATGATGTGTGTTTTTTTTGGTGTATGATGTGTGTTTTTGTGTATGATGTGTGTGTTTGTGTATGATGTGTGTGTTTGTGTATGATGAATGGTACAACAGTAGGAGACACACACTGAAACACAGAAGGAAAGAGAGATCATTGAGATTGGGATCTGATTGAGACAGATGTACAAGGACATGCAAAGTCTGAGACAGACAAATAAAGATATACACAGAAACTGTGGATTAGAGAGACCAGATGCTACCTGGTTTTTTTTTATTTTACAAAATTGGATTTTTCTAATAACAAAATATTTTGTAATTTACATTAAATCATTGATTTAGAACATAAAACATTCAGAAAAACCTTTCATGCTGTCTGTGTTAGGAAACTGATAGATTTCTAGTTACGATACAAATATCAAAGTATATATAGATTTGTATGAAAACATGTCTTATAAAGATTAATTAAACTGACCACCCACAGAGATCGTGATGAAATAAAATTGGAAATGGATGTTGATGTGTTTCAGAAGAGGATGATTGATAAATAAAGTTACAGACAAGAGGCTGATCAATGAAGAATCATTGGAATGAAACGCTTGCTGATTTAAGGAATTTGTGATTTAAGAGTGTTAGGTGATGACATATAATGTGCCTGTATCAATCGAATTCTTTGAAGTAGTGTGAAGAATTTGGTAATTTTTAAGATTTGTTCATGTGTTTTCACTTTCTGATGATGATCTTATTCTCTTCATGTAAACTACTAGCCAGACTAAAATAAGTAAAATCATGATATATGATAATATCAAACACACATATCATGAATGATATTGTAATGTACAGGGCTAATTGTCATTTTCACGTAATTAACTACAATGCTATTGCTATGACATTATTTACTTTCGAGGTAATTTCCACTGTTAGTAATAGACAGTGTTTGTCATCAAATTATCGATAGTTTTCATGTTGCAAAACGTAATACCATTTGAAGTATATTTATAAACTAATCAACGTTGTCTTTACAGTTAAATACACCGTCCTTTACCTTATTAATAAATGTATTTAATGCCTTTTTATCAGAGCCAGTCTTCACGGCAGTGTTGTCCATTGAGGCCGCCATTTTGAAAGTGTGATGACGTCATGACTTTTTGTGTCATGTTCGTTCACAACTATGATCATTTTTGTAAATAATATGTTATCAACTGTAAAATAGATTTCAGTAATTATATTTTGTCCTATGGCGTTATTCATTTAAAAAGTATTAATCAATGTGCTGGTTTATATATATTGTAAACAAATTACGTCACAGCCTTTGTTTTTCGATGACGTAGTGATTGACAGTTATTCTGTTTCGATGACGTAGTGATTGACAGTTATTCTGTTAAAAAAGATAACGAAGTTTGAGCGGAGTTGATGATCAGTCTTGAATCCCATCAGACGTGTTTCCGAAGGGCCGGTGTTTACCGTGATTTATCATAACAAATATGTAAGTAAACTCCTGAATAGACACTTTATTCAGAGAAGCGCACGTAAAATAATTTATTGTTGACAATTCCTGTTAAACGTTAAAATAATAAATTCATGTTTCATGTAATTATTTGTGTGATCATCGATTGATAAATGTTGATATATTAAATTTCATGCTTTGTGAAATAATATTTCCTATCATTTGTTGATAATATTAATGCAATAAAATCTTGTTTATTGGTTCATCAACGTGTTGTTAAATTATTTGCTAGAGAGTAAACTGTAATTTATAGGGTAAAAGTGAGAGATCCAATTACTCCGTAACATGCTATCTCTTCAGGAAATTATTAGCTCCTTTTACCCCCCCCCAAAACCGTTACAATATATTTACCAAGAATATCTATGATAAAGAAATCACATACAATTGTTTTTTTGAATTTTGTTATTCAATGAATCAATGGATAAAACTGTCCAATAATAACCTAAAGCTGTTTGTATGATGTCAGTGACTAGCAAATATAACATGAGAATTTGTAGAACAATGAAAATTCAATGTAAGAGAGAGGCCATTGATCTTGTAGCTCTGTAGCTCATCAGCCTATGAATTGTTTGAATTGAATTGTTCAATACTATATATGATACATAGTCTGATAGAACCTGGTATTGTGTTATTGAATGAATTCACGAACAAGGTAAAGCTGTTGTTCAAAGGTAGAACAATAATCTTACAATGTAATCAGCCGTGCTGGAAGGTCATTGATCTTGGTTACAACAAAAATAAGACCTAAGGGACAACAACTTATCGAATACTTGTATGTGAACATATCATATGTTGTGAGTATAGATAGCAGGATGATCTGATCTCCTGAAATACCTGAATCAATTGAACTTCTTACATGATCAGACAGATCATTACTGCCACAAGTAGATCAGAGTGATTTGTATGTCATGGAATACATACCAGATAGCATTACTGACAATGGTTTCCTGCTCTAATTATCATCTCTGTAATGCAATGAGCTGTTCTTGATACCATTGGGTTCCATTAGAGGTTCCTTGTCATTTGTACAATATTTTAAATATTGAACCTAAGGTATTTCAAGTTTGTTAATTTCCTTTAAGGCAGTGAACAGACTTCTTCTTAAACAAACCATACAGAACTTAATGGAACTGATAAATATAATGTCTAGGCACAAATAATCAATTGATCTGCAAGGGGTAAAACAAGACATCCGTCATGGACAGTCTGAGATAGATAGATGAAAAGACAACAAGGAAACACGTAGACCGTTGTTTGTTTTACTTTTCTCTGTATCGACACTCTACACTTCACAAGTGTCTGTAGCAGGGTGCACAAACATTTCATTTCTTTTCCTAACAGGAAGACACTCCGCTCTGACAAGTATTGATACTTGTTTGTGGAATGGCCTCGATCCTCATCGTGATACATGTGCCAAACAAAAATATTGTTAATATTTCCTTATTACTACTAAACCTCTTCAGTTTCTCTCATTGCATAGCAGACAATTAATGTTTAACACATTGTACTTAAGGACAACATATACTTGAGGCAAGTATCAGCCCACTATTGTTATCAGTCTATATTTATTGCAGAGTACTTCAATATAAATCTTTCAATAAAAATCTGATTGATCAATATTATTGACTTTTGATCTTCTACTGTTTATTCTTCATTTGTCTGTATATAGCTTAATCACATGTGTGCACAAGTATTTAATCCTCTGTTTGTAATGGATGTTCAACCAAACAACAAGAGAAGCCGCTTCTTATCACAAATGGTGATTATTCTCATTAATAGCGCCACATCTCCAAGTTTCTCTAGAAGCCCTTCTAGGAATGGTAAGTATGATAGATGATATAATTTATCAGTCTACAGGCTTATTTCCTATCCACTCCAAGACAATTCAGGCTAGTGCTATTCAGAGGTACTGGAGATGTTACTTGTTACTCAAACATGTTTGTTGCGTATGTCAACAACTAAATTTTTGTTGAAGACAAGTTAAACCTTATCATTCAGTCACCAAATTTTACAATCACAAACACCATTTCAAAGATATTGGGCAGGTTGATTAGATTTATACTAACTGCATGCTGAATCAATATCAGACCATTCTGAGTGACCAACCAATGATAACATTGAAAATAATCTATGATTGACAATTGCTGTATGGCTGAATGTACACTCTCGTTTATACAGAATGTGCCAAGAATAGCAAGTAAAGAGTCAACCCTGGTAATTTATTTCTGTGTGCAGAATTGAAAACTTTTCACCCACAGTATTTCTACTCTAATTCTTACACCATTATTGCAAAATTTTGTGACTGTTTCTTTTGAAACTGACTGAAAGACTGAAAAAAAGATATTTCTTTTTTTGTGTCCTTGCTGATTCTTCTCCCAACTTTCATGGCACTTCTCTTTGTCAGTATATCTTCTCACAGACCTTTTTGCTCAGGTCAACCTAATAGTTGCTAATGTAGCATAATGTAGATAAATCGATAGATGAGCTGTTTCTTATAAGTAAATTCTTTGAAGCACATTCTAAAGTAGAATAAAAAAGTGAGATTTTCATGGACAAAGCTTCTGATTAAGGAGAGCATATAAGACATTGTGTATGTTCATGATTAACAAGTTGTTATTTAAATCCTGATTTTCTTATTTGTAAAGCAGTTCATCGATCTCTCTCAATAATCACTCGATCGAAGATGTTTCATTATGACAAGTATCTACTTAAAGATCTTGTGACAATGTAATAGTTGCCAGTGAGAGCTGGAATGACTAAATAGATAGAAAAGCAGTTACTTATTTCTCCACAAGTTTATTCCCATCTGAAGCATCAAAACACTTGACTTTCAGTACCAGCACTTGAATACCTTGGGTCATGGCTCTCTGTGACAGATGGACAAATAACTAGATAAAGGATCTACCTATTTACTTCTTGGATGACTCTCTCCTTATTCTAAGACTCCAAGTTACCTACATTAGTATACTTCACTCACAGACTTCACGGCCAGCGCTGCTTTAAGTGCCATGTAACCATTTCAATCAAAAACCTTTTTCAGTTCGTCAGTTGTTAATTAGTTTAACGCTTCTATTCATCTCATTCATTACAGCAAAGTTCCGAGAAAACAGATTTACCAAACTATTCAGTAATCATCACATCATTATATTAGAAACTTTTTTTCTTGGAATTCCCTTTTGCATGTTAACAGTTCAATTAAAAACTTGACCGTTTATGGGATAAATGAACATGGAATTGAAATGAGAATCTCTCTTAGTAATAATTTGATATATCTATTTGAAAATATATGAAATATAACAATATATTTCAAAAAGAAAACACAATAACTTTAAACAGAGGAACTTGGAAGAAAGTTTTTTTCTTACACAAGACATATCCAATTCAACATGGCACTTAACTTATCTTAACTTCAGTCTCTATTGATTGATAGAGCTAAATTTCGAGTTGTCCCCTTTACAAGATTTGTAAGAGAAACATTACAAATGCAGCCAAGCACTAAAAAATTTCTAAAATTTATTCAAATTGACAAGTAACAAAGTAAAATCTATTTCGATTCCATGAACACCAAGTACGCTGAAAGGACTTTGAATTACTTCATCTCCAAGGACTTTGAACTGACAATTTAGACTGACTGATATTTCAATAATTGACTTAACAACTCTAGAGATCTAAAAAATTATAAAAAGCCATAAATTCAGCCCACAAAATGCTTATGTGGCGCTTGAGCATTCAAGAGAGTTTCACATCATTATCAAAGATATCTAAACTTAACTGCTTTTTTTTTTTTAAATTTTTTTTTTATGTTTTTATTTCCCATCAGATGTTACATAATTATGAACATTTGTATATAGTCATTAATACAATCGTATAGTATTGTCGGTTGTAGATGTTTTCTTTTATATAATACATGTTATACATAATAACAAAAATATTTTTTGTTACTGAAAGGAATTGTCTGTCTTTGAGATCAACATATAGCAGGCAATCTGATAAAATGCAAGGTTTATCTTATGACATTCCATTTATACTTTGATTTTATCACTTGAGCATCTGTAATTACATGAGTCTAAAAAGTGTGTGAAAAGATGACCAAAATGCAAAGAATTTGTGCTGGTTATTATTTGCAAAAGCAATATATTTGCATGCTTGATAATATTTTGTTAGTTCTCTTTTGATATATCCAAAATTGGGCTTTTTATTTGTTCTACTGGCAGTGTAGATATTTTGTTTTACTAATAAACAAATGGCATTTAAGGGATTATTATTTCTTTCTTTAAAACCAAAAATAATATTTTCAGGTGTAAGATCTATATTTCCTTCAGCCAACCTTTCTAGCCATTTTGCCAGATCTTTCCACACTTTCCTAGAATGGACACAATCACATAATAAATGGAGCACACTCTCAGGCACCTGTTTACAGAAAGAACACAAAGGGGAATCAATGTATCCAATCTTATACAGATACTTATTTGTTGTCAAAATATTCTGATTAATCTTGTACTGAAACCATTTTAAGTTAACGCTTTGAGTACATCTACAAGCCATCAGATTGATGTTTTCCCATTCATTCTGTTGGAAATCTCTTTCAAATATTTCTTCCCATCTCACTTGACCTATTGTTTTATCAAAGCTAAATTGGCTAAATGTTTGATATGTCTGCTTGCTTTCATATATTTTTGAAACATTGAAAGGTATAATAGGATAAACATGCATGGGTTCAATATGATTAAAAGTAGTATTTCTTTTTTTTAAATAATCAAACACAGCCCTCTTAAGACCTTGATAGGTGAGAAAATCTACTCTTATATCATATTTACCCTTCAATTCCTCCAAAGACATCATACCTTCCTCATTCATGATATTTCTCAAATATGTTATTCCATTTTCTTCCCACTTTTTGTAAAAGATTGTTTTGCCATCGATCAAAACATTGCTATTATGCCAGAGAGTTTGATCGAAAACTTCTGTATCATAAATTTCCTCCTGATAACATATAATAAGATAATCGGACCATGCCTTCACAACATCCCTCCAAAATATATTAGAAATAGTGGGTAGGATATACTTTCTAATATAAACTCCATCAGCCTGCCATAGTCTGTGAATATTTGGGATATAAGTATAAGCATTTTTAATCCATAAAGAATTATCATAAAGCAGTCTTTTAATCCATGTTATCTTTTGAGATTTTATAATATTGTTAATGATTGGGACATTAAATCCTCCATATTTAGCTGTAGTTATAACAACATTTCTTTTAACTTTATCTTTTTTGCCCTTCCAAATAAAATCAAAGCATCTTTTCTGAAAAGGTTGAATTACATCATCTGGTGGACTTGGTAAAGCTGAAAAGAGATGATTAAGTTTTGAAAGCAGTAAGGATTTCAAAACCACATTTCTGCCCATAGGTGTTAACAATCTTGCTTCCCAATTCTTCATTTCTCTCTCTATTTTCTCAAACTTTTCAGAGTAATTAATGTTTACCATTAAATTAAGATCTACATCAAATTTAATACCCAATAAATTAAATTGTGATTGGGTCCAGTCAAGATTGTACTCTTTACAAAGCTTATATCTAGATCTCTTTTTAGATCCTATCCATATCAATCTAGTTTTCTCTGTATTAACTTTAAGTCCAGAAAACCTTGCAAAAAAAGATAAGACATTTAGCACTGCATAAAGACATTTTTCGGTACCATCTAATGTTAATGTGGTGTCATCTGCAAACTGAGACAGAATACTTTCAATATTTCCTATTTCAATACCTTTAATTTTTTTATCATTTCTAATCATAAGTGCTAAAATTTCAACACACAATATGAAAATATATGGTGATATTGGATCCCCTTGTCTGCAGCCCCTAGTTATCTTAAAGAAGGAGCTCCCAAACCCATTTACCAACACACATGATTCTATGTCATATAAAAGAATGGAAATCCATTTTTGTAAACTTGGTCCAAAATTAAAGAAACTAAGAACATTCATAATAAAATTTCTGTCAACGGAATCAAAAGCTTTCTCAAAATCAATTAATAACAACAAACCAGGGATTTGGAATGTTTCAGTGTAATCCATAACATCATAAATAAGTCTAGTTACCTCTCCAATATATCTACCAGGAACGAAGCCCTTTTGATTCTCATCAATGACTGTTGGCAGTATTGGTTTAATTCTATTGGCAATAACTGCGGATGCAAGTTTGTATGAGGTATTTAATAGACTTATGGGACGCCACGATTTAAGAAACTGTTTAGGCTTATTAGGTTTTGGTAAACATGTAATTAATCCTTGTTTCTGTGTAATTGATAAAGAGTCATGATCATAAGCATAATTTAAGGAGTTAATCAAATATTTGTTCAAATCATTCCAAAAGAATTTTAAAAGTATTATTTTATTTGTAAAATTGTTTTTGTACCTGTAAATAGTAAGTACAGAGTAGCTTCCCTTTCACCACATTTCTTTGGGTATAAGCTTTAACAGAGTTACCCCCCTTTAACGTTAGCGTCGGCACTTGGCAGTTGGCAGCAGACGGCAGATGAACACGCAAAATTCAGTTGTAAAGCCATCAGGGCCTGGTGATTTTTCATTTTTCATTTTTTTTCAGTGCCTTTAAGCATTCTTCATAGGTTATTTTACCTTCTAGATTTACTGCTTCTTCATCAGACAGTCTTGGAATATTTGTATCACTAAATAGGCTTTCAAGATCAATTTCTGTACAGTCTTGTTTGGAGTATAATTTCTCATAAAACTGTTTTGTTTCTTCTAAAATGTCACTTTGCTTATCTATTTCTGAGCCATCATTTCTTATAAGTTTTGTAATAGATTTATTCAAGAAATTCCTAAACTCTAGATGTAGGAAGTATTTGCTGGGTTTTTCTCCGTGTTCTATCCACGTCGCTTTTGATCTAATAAAGAGCCCTTGGGTTTTTTCTTTACTTATTTCTTCCAAATCTATTTTTATTTCATTTATCTTATACAAGAGATTATCTTTTTCAGTCATATTTTCCTCAGAGTCTAACTTAATTTCATATTCTTGTAGTTTACTCTCAAGTTCTGTTTCTTTTTTAATTCTCTTTTTCTTCTTTGTTGATGAATAATAAATAGTCATACCCCTTATTTCAAGTAATATCATTTTCCACAAACACTGATCATTAAGTTCATATTTGGTATCTTCCATATCCTTTTTAGAAATCTCATATTTTTGTAGAGTAGACTTTATTGTTTCTTTAACCTTAGTGATATATTCTGCATCATGCAATAGTGAATTGTTGAATTTCCAAAATCCTTTACCCCTTTCCATCTGTGATGAGTTTATTGTAATAGATACAATTGAGTGGTCAGACTTTATGCTTGGAATGATATCTGTATCAGAGACAGAGTACATCAAATTATGGGAGATCAAAAAGAAATCTAGGCGAGATTGTTTTAAAGGAGTTGGTTGTCTCCAAGTAAAACGCCTTTCATTGGGGTGAAACTCTCGCCATGGGTCCTTTAGATCAAGTATATCTATTATTTCCATCACTTCAGTTCTAGCTTTTGGATTATTTATATGTTTATAATTATAAGTATCTTTCCTACTGTCATCTACCAGGTTCCAATCGATCACCACAAATTATTGTCTTTTCGCTGTCCATATTATCAACAATAGTTTTAATGTGTTTATAAAAACCAGCGTCATCAGTATTTGGTCCATATAAATTCACCAAAGAATAAATAATTTCATTTATTCTTAATTTCAGAGCAACATAGTTACCTTCCTTTTTATCTATTGCAGTGTATAGAACATCAAATTGAAAGTCATTATTAAAGAGAATGGCAGTCCCTCTTGCATTGCTTTTATAGTGGCTAAAATAACATTCATTATATCCCCATTGCTGTTTAATTAGTTGTTCCTGTTCCTTTGTGAAATGTACATCTTGTAAACAAAAGATCTGTGCTCTTTTTTTTCTTAGGAATCTGAAAATTTGTTTTCTCTTAAAAACATTATTGAAGCCTCTACAATTTAAAGACAAAATTTTGAACTTTTCTTGTTTACCCTTCATCTTACATCATCAACTTTGCCTCCAAAATATGAATAACAAAAAGTGCTGTTGCTTAAACCTGCAAACCATAAATCTGAAAGTATTATATTGAACATCTGTGGTTTTCTTTTAAGTTCACTATCTCGTGTTACATGTAATACAAATACATTTATAATTTGATCTTCCTTATATGTTCTGAGTTGGGAAATAAAATTAAAACAAAGTAAAAACATTCAAGTCATTTGACTTTTCCATCAACACAGGGTATTTTGCTCCCCGTTATTAATATCAAAATAAGAAAAGATATCATCTCAAATATCTGTACTGTTGACCTTAAAGTGTGTGGCTCAAGAAATGCTAAATAATAATTTGAGTTTTGAACTTATTACTAAACATAGAAATTAAACTAAATATCTTCAAAGAATCAACACATATTATATCTTTTAAAGAGTGATATTCCCTTTGCAAAACTAGTTTGTTTTTTATCAACATCAAATACAAAATTTATACATAGGTAAAAGTAAATTAATTTGACTCAATTCAATTAAATTTCTAAAACTCTTCTTATACACACTGCAATATTATCTTTGAAAAAAGAAGCACACAACTCCTAAGCACAATAGATGCAATCACATTATGTTTCTTCTTAATACAATGTCAATACATGTTTTATAAAGTGTCATTTTGTCAGTTCAATGTTTATATACTATTTTATAATCTTCAACCCATATTTCGGCAGACTGACAACTCACGCAACATAAGTAGAATAACAATCCTTTCAGCCTATATGCGGCACATGGAAAGTTCGACATAACAGTACTGAATTATCTCAAAAAATGATATAGTCCTTCCACGGATAGTCTGCTTTCAAAAACTGCACAAAAACAGTCATGAAGAGCTCGTTTTGAAGCGTTCATAAAATAACTTTACTGTTGAAAGCTGACATTATCACGTCTTTCATTATAACACATGTAGATAATGCAATAGATATTAACAAGTTACTCACTTGTAGTTTCTTTGAACAACGAAAGATAATATCCGCAGTGTTCCATAATACAACACAATGAAGTAGTGGAGTACACAGATATTCTTCATCCCAGAATAAACACTTCTTGAAAAAGGGTATACAAAAATAAGCACATTGTCACACTTCCGTGACATTTGTAAACAAAAAAAAACAAAATACACAAGCACATTCGGTGAAATGAAATCCTTTCACGGTTCTCTAGTTGCAGATCTCCTCCTCAGTTTTCCATGGATCTCCAGGGAATCTTCGGCTCTCAAGCTTGAGATTAATGTCCCTTTTGATGATCCGAGTTTGTAACTTTTCGGACTTCCTCAGGTCATAAGCTCGGTTGGCGAGCCTTCCGCGCTGCTTTTTCATTATGACAGGCAGGTCGGTTCTCACACTTATTTTCTTCTCGGAAAGAATCTTAATTGCTTTATAATAACAAAAATTCCTTTCCATTCTTAAATGAGTTTTGATGTCAATAATGTCAAAAACATGTTAATATGGATCAATGTTCAATTGTGAGGAATTAATTAGTGAATGATTTCAAATGAAGAATGTACCATTAATAAGCTCAATATTTGATTACAGAAACTACAGATTTAATATCATATTGCTTATCATCTTGATCTTGCCTTAAATAACAAAAAGAAACATCTTGATTATTGAATGATATAAATTATTCATCCGAAGTAATAGTTCAAATGTCTATGTGTGTATGAAATGATATAAGGTATAAATAATCAACTATCATTGCATATCATTAGATTAATTTTTGCTTGTATAAAGGAAATATCAAAGAAAATTTGAATATAATTCATCATGACAAAAGTATAATGTAATGGTACGTTATAAAGCCTAGATGTTTAAAGAGCCACTCCGTGATTTTTATAACATATTATTTACCTTTGATACGAACCTAAATGTCATATGTGGTGATATAAAATCAAAACATCTTAAGTTTTCATGTCCAAAAGACATATGTATGACAGATACTGGTTTTCCATGAAAATATAAAAACATCCTTATTAATGCACAGAGGTGTAGATATCACGTCCAATATACATGGATACGAGTTATATAACCTAACAAACACTATCAACTCCTAACTGCCCTCCTGGCTGTTTTAGATAAGTCTCCAAAATTACGTTTGACTATTTGACGCGCGCCACTGTCCGGTTTTCGATCATAATTGCGACGTTCTATATTGTCACTGTCAAAAACAATTAGCTTTAAAATGTGTCTTTTTGGTAACAGTCGATACTTGGCGATCAAATGACACCATTGATTAAGTTTGGCATATATGACTCCAATAACTCACGGAGTGGCTCTTTAAGTTATACAATGAGATATTGTATATATTCTGTAAATGCATGGTCTTTGGTCAACCTTTAGTTGTAAACTTGGAACAATGGATTTAATGGATTTGAAATGACATACTAAATTATGCTTGTGTGATGATTCATGGCATATTTGAGAGAAAGCACTTTTTGTAAACTTTGTTATATAAACATTTCAAAGATAACTTTTATTCATGCATCCATCAGCAAGAAAACATTCATTTCTTTAATCTCAATTTGACATTTCATGTTTGAGGATATTTTTCTTTGAAAAACATAACGTAACATATAAAAGAGATTTTTGTGAAAGTTATCAAACCATCTTTGTCAAAATTGAATAAAAATCAATTAAATGCTCTCATATGAATTAATGACAAATGTATAACAAATAATTATGATTTTCATACCAACTTTTCAAAAATGACAATGATTGGTTGCTTGAACATTTTAAACAAATGTCTTCAGAATTTCTCTGATCTCTACTGTGCCAACTTTTCAACATAATGCTCTTGGTAAGACCAATAACTATACTCATGGCCAAACACTGATGACAGGTCACCATAATCAGGAATGAATCCAGAAACTGTTCCAGATGGAATGGGTTTTTTCTGAACTATATAATGCAACGTTGAGAAGGGGGTTTGGGGAAGTGGTAATTAAAGTAGCCAATCCAAGATTATTTGCTTTGTGAAAAAGTTATGTTAATTGTCCTCTCGAAATGTTTCGCCATTATTTATTTCAGAAGAAATGGTGTGATTGCAACTTTCCATACCATTTCACATTTTCAGCTTCATGTATTGTTGCAAGGGAAAAGCCTGCAAAGATTTGATGGTTGTGCAAAGCAGTGAAACCATCAGCAGCAGGTAGTCAACCAGGCTGAACCTAACTGCATCTCTTTGCAGAGAACTATGAAGTTTTGCATCTGCACCTGAATTATTTTAAAAGCCAATAAACGTATTCTAAATATGCTGCCTTCATTTCCACTACCTACCTTACTAACTTAATTAATATATAAGCTCAAAAGGAGCATACAACTCGAACAAACATTTAAGATGAAAGAATATTTATATTTTCATTAGAAAAAAAATTTGTTATCAAATTGTACTGCTGAGAAACCACATGCCCTGTTTGAATTAACCCTGGATCTTGTTCACTAGCCCACAGGTCTATGTGTCAATGTTCAAACCCTCAGATCAATCAGATGTGTATGTTGCTACTGAATAGAAACAGTGCCCACTTAACAATTGACAGAACCTGACTAATGTCATATCTTCAGTTTAACTTGTTTTGAACCATGTCATTAACTTCATGTCCAAATACAACATAAATTGTATCAATATAAAGAGATATAAAATGTAGAGCAGATATTTCAGGTTAGCAGGGTTAATCATCTTAACAGTTAGATCAAAGGAAGAATTAACCTGGAGCAAAAGCCAAGTGTACAAATGGCCAAATATCCTTGTCAAAATCAAACTGTCACTAAAGTCAATGACTACATTGCACAATTGATGGGCAACCAGGATAGCAAGACAATGTTATGAATGTCATACTTATGGATGAACAAAAACTGAGAGAAATCATATAAACCATTTGTTTCCAGAGTGTTCGTTTTCTAATGAAAGTGTACATAAGCTTCTTCTGGACTAGCCCTGTGTAATGATTACACTAAGATCTTCTTATTGCTGAAAAGTAACAGAGACAAATCTATTTCTTGTTTACATATTGAAAGATAACTGAATTACTGTATTTTCTAATTCATGCTTGGATTTCTCTAAAATAAGCCACTCCTATTTTTTGAGAAATGGCACTGTTTTAGATCCTTCATATAACATTCATCTAACATTATCAGAAAACTGTCTATGGGACAAGAAAAGCTTACTTTACTATATAATACAATAGTGACTCAAGCTATCCTACAAGTATATCTCATAGACAATGGAACAATCAAACTTCTAAAAATGATGTTTACGTCTTGTATCATTGACCCTCACAACAAGACCAGTCTCTTATTAATTGGCTTTTTCTTTGAGATGTACCTGCCTGTACCTTTTGATTAGCTCTTTATTTGCAATCTTCATACCTTTGATGGTTTTGTTTTGTTTAGAATTACCTGTTTACCCCTAACGATAATGGTGACCATTGCAACCTCTGTATCTTTGAAATATTTTATAATGGGCTGTTACCCTTGCACAAAATCACTCACAAATAGTTGCCCATTAAATAATTAGAGACTGTCCTGGCTCTGGTCTATGCTTGCTGATTACCTGTGATAACGTCCCCTGCATGGTTGCTTAAATGGGCAATAAATCTCCTGAGTTTCTATTTCCAACCACAATGCCTGGCCAGTTTTCTACATCGATTTTATAACAGTCTCTGACATGGAATCAAAACATTATGTGTATGTGCTTCCAAAGTAGCATGGGGATTATCAATTAAGGTTTCATATATATTGGTACTTGGACATGGATGTTGATTCTAAGAGGTTATTACTGGATAGTGAATGTTATATATGAAATGAGCAAAAGCAAAATTGTAAATATATTCATGAGCTTCTTAAAGGTCCCATGTCACACTTTTGAATGTAAGGATTTCTTTGATCCTCGTTCTCCCAGATTGACATCAAATAACTATGTGCAGAAATTGCCTGGTTCTCAAACAACTGCCCCCTTCAGTGAAGAAAAGGACAATGTTGAGAAGATAAATAGTTGTATTTTTAAAAATTTCAGGATTCATTGTTATTCAACACCCGCTAGTTAAGTTTAAAACAGACAAAAAAACAATCTTTGCTGTGCAAAGATGACATGCACATTAATTCATGTATGGCAAAGGTTAATGTTTGACATGTTTCACAAGATAAAAAAAAATTAAAATGAATAAATCTATGCCATGACATCACTCGTAATCACTCATTTGTCTTCTTGATTTCTTTGTTATCATACCAAACCAGATCTGTGCTTCCATGGTTTTGTTAACTCTTATCCGACACACTAAAACTCACCTAGTCAAGAAATGTTTATTTCATTTTACTTATACTTAGATATTACAGTGATATTAATCAAGTATCACTTAAATCTGACTGCTTTCAACACTTGCTTGATACATAAATTGTTGTCTTCATGTTGTGGTTCAAATTAATGGACAGATAAAAATGCATCATAGAACACAAAAATATATCTCTTTTACAATGGTTCTAAAACAGTTACTATGGAAACCAATTGAGTTTCGCTGTTAGAGACAGACAACCTATAAAAAAGTTAATAGAATGGTTTTGTTCTCCCTGCATGATTTTTTGTGGATACTTTAAAGTGTCATTCTTGATAATTCAAAGCACTTTACCATCAAATGTGTTCTATCAAAACAATTTCCATATGTATTTGTGATCAAGCTGTTATTAACATGTATAAACTGGAAACATCATTTCATTTATAGGAAGTGGTCTTGTTTGAGACAAACTTTGTGTCAAACAAACAGCATTTGCTAAGAAAAGGTTCCTTAGGGAGCAGAGCAAAAATAATTCTGTCATTTGTTGGGGAAACTGAGTTTGCAATTCAAACAGGTTATAAAAAATAACAATCTAAAGTTTGATTAGTATTGAAATATGAAAAACAAATCAACTGTCAAATTGTGTCTAAGACAATTTTAACTGCCATCTGGAAAATTCCCGCCCTACAAATACCATCCAGGCAAATTCTAGCTAGGACAATTCTCACCTTGGACTATTCACACCAAGGACAACTGTCAACTGGGACAATTGCCACCCAAACAAAAATACCAGTAAATGAACCCATAATGAAATGAATCATATTCAAATAATCAACAGTAACCAAACGTTTTTCTTCTCCAAAAGGTTTAAATGCAAGTTAGCTTTAACAAATCCCATGACATAATTTGTAACTCTGAGCTTCAAAAACATCTCCACTCATCATTTCTCTTAAGTTTCCAATCACTGCATTTAGGTCCCCCCACATGAATAAAAGCCAGCTAAATGTACGGCAGGAAGTTGACTGGATGAGAGAAGTTGCTTCAATCAGCACATTATCTGCAGCCAATGCTTCTTTTAAGCTTAATGAATCTTTTAAGTTTCTACATTATGAGATGGAATACATATAGAAAGGACTGGAACTTCAAGATTTAGTAAATACATCAAGTTTTCCTCTTCAATGTAGTCAATATTGGCATTAAGTGATTCAGTTGAACTTTGAGATTAAAGATTTAAGTTTCTGAAAGGATTGATTAAATATAAAGAGGGTTGAACTTCTACATTGAGAGAAAGCTCTTCTCTAGATGTCCTGCTTCCTCCAAGGTAAAGTTTGAAAAGTGGATATATGATGTGTGTGTTTGTGTATGATGTATGGTAGCAACAGTAGGAGACGCACACTGATACACAGAAGGAAAGAGAGATCATTGAGGTTGGGATTTAATTGAGATAGACGTTCAGTGACAGTCAGATGAGGACAAAGAAAGATCAAATTAGAGAAATAAAATTTTACAGAAGGGAGACACAGACACACTGAAAGAAGAGAAACAGAGACAGAACAGAGATCACACAAAGACATAGCGATAGAAACAAGCAAGCCAAGAGAGAGACACAGACAAGAGAGACAAGTGACATACAGACAGAAACAGAGACCGAGACAGAAAGACTAGAGAAACATGCGAGAAACAGAGACATACAGAATAGAGAGACACGGGATGAGAGACATACAGACAGAACAGAGACTGAGAGACAAAGACAGACACAGAAAGACTGAACATGCGAGAAACAGATAGAAACACAGACGACCAGATTAGAAAGATACAAGATAAGAGACATACAGACAGAACAGAGACAGAGAGATACAAACATAGACAGAAATCTCTGAAGAAAGTGAAAGCAAAGTGTAAAAAACATAGACAAACAGAGATATGAACGTTCCTAGAGCAACAAAAAATCTCATGAAGCTAGGCAGAACCATTACAGCAAGCACATAGCAAAGGGAAGTGATATGTATATTGATACCAAGAATGACAAACATAGAAAGAGTAATGAAACAAGAAATTATTCAAATCTATGCAAAGATGCAAACTTGGAAATGGACGCCAAAACAAATGAAAGATTCAGAAAAAACATATAAAGTTTTTTTGATATTCATTACATTCATGGTTTAATCAATCTTAAAGTCACCAAATCTTTCATCAGCAACCAGATACTAGCCGTTTCCTTTGATATTACAAAATTGAATTTTTCCTGATAAAAACTCATTTTGTAATCTACATAATTTTTTTTATATTGATTTAGAACATAAAACATTTGGAAAAACCTTTCATGCTCTCTGTGTTTAGGAAACTGATGGATTTCTAGTTACGATACAAATATCAGAGTATATATAGATTTGTATTAAAACATGTCTTATAGAGATTAACTAAACTGACCACCCACAGAGATCGTGATGAAATAAAATTGGAAATGGATGTTGATGTGTTTCAGAAGTGGATGATTGATAAAGAATGTTACAGACAAGAGGCTGATCAATGAAGAATCATTGGAACGGAGATGCTGTTGATTTTAAGAAGTTTGTGTATAAGAGAGTTGATGAAATGTGCCGTGCCTGGTGCTTGCATTATAGTCTTTATCAATTGAATTCTGCTGAAATAATGTGAAAAATATTGTAATTTTTATGATTTATATATTTTCATGTGCTCAATGAAGAAATATATCAGTATTCTACTTCTGATTTTTTTTTACTTATGATAATTTTTTTTGTCCAGTATAGAAAGAAAATAGTGACCAGTCATTAAAATATTGACAAATATTTCAGGATCTTTAACACATTTCCAACAATCCAACTCATAAAATATTACAGAAGGAGAAATAATCCACAAAGTACCCTCTTGACTTTTAAACAAATGAAATCTGTTCTTTCAAGAGACAAACTGACGACTTCTATAAAGTTGAAGGTTATAGTCCACTCACACACTGTATAACAATGTATATTTTCTGTATGGTTTTGAATAATCTTACCCTGTTAATGTAAACTACTAGCCATACTAAAAGTATGAAGATTTCTATAAAGTTGATGGAAGCATTCCATTCATATATCCTATAAAAACTTTTATTATATTTCCAATGGTTAAATATGCCATTTATCGGTGAAAATAAAATCGGTATTTTCACTGAGTGAAATAAAAATGGTATTCAACAATGTAAAATGATGCAACAGGCCCGTGCAATCATATGACATCGTCTATGTCATGCAACAGCCGCGCTAGCGCTAGCGAAGCGTTTTAGCTGCTCAATTCATATAGTTTAGGTCATTTACAGAGTTTTGGGAAACATGATAACTAGAACATTTGACATTTCTCGTCGAATACAATGAATATCTCATCTCGTGAAGTAGAAAATCATATATTTACCCTTGGGCTACCCCACTTGTAAAAAAATTAATTTCTACTTCACTCGATGAGATATCCATGGTATTCGACGAGAAATGTCAAATACTATATTTTCTGTTTGGTTTTGAATGATCTTATTCTCTTAATGTATACTACAAGCTACAGTAAAAGAAGTACCCTAAGGATATATTATTATATCATACCATAAATGAAATACCTACCAAGGATATTAAACATTAAGAAATTACGTCCAAAACTCTCTGGGTATTTTGATATTCTGAATCAATTGATATAATTTATCCAAAAATAACATTAAGCTATTCTCATAATGTCATTGACCAGAAAATGTAACAAAAGAACAGCTATAACAATGATCTTACAATGTAATCACCCAAACTGAGAGGTCATTGATCTGGGGTTCATAAAAAAAAGAGATTTACGGTCAATAACTTATAGAAAACTTGTATGTAAACCTGTCTCACATTGCTCGGTGAAGATAATAAGCTGATTTGATCTTCTGTTATTTCCATTTGACAACTTGTAGAGATCCGTTAGACCAAATCATCTGCCATAATCAGATCTAAGCGCTCAGGGATTGTTTGAATGTCATGAACTACCTACATGGCTACCCCACTGACAATGGTTCCCTGCTCTAATTATCATCTCTGTAATGCAATAAGCTGTTCTGGATACCATTGGGTTCCATTAGAGGTGCCATGTCATTTGTAGCATACAACACAGTAGATATGTGTTGTTATTGGAATGGAAATGCTGTTGATTTTAAGAAGAAATGTAGAAATTTGTAGCTATTGTCATGCATGATCTTATATGTATGTAATAGGACGAGTTTCGCGGCTTCCGTTTTCCTTTCCTTTCCTGGACTTTGCGTTGTGTGATTTTTTTGTAAGATGTTAATTGGGAAAACCCGCCAAACTCACACTATTACCCCCGGGTTCTTTTCCTTAACATGAAGTGTGGTGAAAGACAACTATAACAAGAATGGAAACATCTTTAGATTTATTCCAACAAAATAAGAAAATATTGTCTCAAAACATATGGTAAACAAAATATAATTTAACAACAGTTTGTTTCACTCCCGTGACACAAATAAGGCAAACTCCTCTTACATTCCTTAGCACTTCTTAATTACTAGCACTTTATTTAGAATACTCAACTATTTCACTTATTCCCCTCAGCTACGTGCTGCGACTGATGACATCACAACAGTTATACAAGCTGAATACGAAAAATATAGCCACAAATTCTACCGGTACATACGGGAAACAGTCACAAGTGTTCTCAAAACAAACCTGTAGCTAAATATTTCCACAATAATTTCCAAAAATCTAAAGACAGGAAAATAAAGCCACATTCAACTCAAATACAGCGGCTATAAATACAGGAAAATATAGCCACAACAAACTCATATACAGCGACTAAATACAGGAAAATATAGCCACAACAAACTCAAACACAGAGGCTAAATTCAGGAAAATATAGCCACAACAAACTCAAAAACAAAAGCTGAACACCAATATTCAACTACATGAACTGGTCAAAATACATATTGAACTTCTAAGTAAATAGAACTTAGCGGCAAGCAATATTTAACTACAGCCACTAAATCGTTTTAGGAGTGATATTCTCGGAAGCAAGCTTTATTCACCCGAAACTACTACAAATCTCAGTTCTGAAACATTTAAAATGTTTATCGTGAAAAACTAAAGAATTTGCAATTAATTCCAGACAAACTTCACTTATTACCTAAATCTATCAAGTTACGTGACCTACATTATTCTGAGCTACTTTCTCCTAACACTAATATTTCCCTAACAATCTACGAGATACGTGTACCCACCATGCCGGCACAAAGTGAATCTACCCAATCCGATTTAACCTACCTACTACCATATCTTTATTCTTTATTGTCTTAAGTTAACATTACAGGGGATAGGGTGTCGCTCTTAGTCAGAGCGGACCGCTCCTTATCTGAACGTGTTTGGCAAGATCATCTCACCTGTTGACCAGACTCTGGCCATGCAGACACTGACTGAGATTTGTTACAGCGCTTATATACCCAAGTGCTAGAAAATACCCGGACTATCTAAACAAGGCGATCAGCGATTGGCCAGCAATCCTGACACCCTTCCAATCACAGCGCTCCTAGTAAACGACTCCAATCGGCGAATAAAAATGTGGCGTACGCTCCCCATACCACAATGGATACACAAAACCTAGGATAAATCCGAATATTCAGTAGAACGATATAAGTCACAAATTAGCGTAAGTACTAACAGTAATTCCTTTATCCAAACTACGTATCATTTAGGACTAAGTCAAATGATTACGATATTAATAATGACATATTAGGCTGATCAAAACATTACGAACTGCTAATGTAACATTATGATAAAATACGATTTTATCACATGTACAATACACCTTCAGCTTGGAGAGTTGATAAATATCATAAATATACCTGCCCTTGACTGTTTAGAATATTACTAATATATAATTTATATATATATGCAATACTTCTCATTTGTACCTCAAGGTATTTAATTTTTGAATTTTTTCATAAATGTTGTAAAAACAATTCTGCTATAAAAAAACAAACCACGGTTGATTGTTTGGCATAAACATTTCAGGAACATTTCTTTAGGTTTCTTTAGATTAATATAAGCTTTTTACTAGCAAGAGGTCTGATAATTAATAAAATGATATTTATTTCTACAGATAATCAATTGATCTGCAAAGGGTAAAGCAAAACACAAAGTCCGAGATATGAAGATTCAACTATTTCTATTGCTTTCATATTTTTCAGATAAATTCAAATTTGGCAAGTATGAGGTCTGAAAACTAACTACAATAATATCTATATTTCCACAGATAGGCAATTGATCTGTAAAGTTTGATCTGTAAATTTTCTTCAAAGTCTTAGATAGATAGATGAAAAGTCAACTAGGAGAGCCTGTCCCTGTAGGTTAAATTGTCAGCCATTTCTCTGTCTCAACACTCCTCATGCACTTCACCAGCAGCTAGCTTCACAAACATAAATATCAAGAAGATGTCACTTTCCCAACTCCTCACTTCACAAGTGTCTGTATCAGGTTGCACAAACATGCACATCAAGAAGATGTCACTTTCCTAACTCCTGGCGTTCGGCTTCGGATCAAGAGGTCTGTGGTTCGAATCCAGCCAGGGGCTCGGCAACTTTGTCTGCAGTAGGGAACTGTTCTACACGCAGTCAGGTTTGGGTGCAATGCTACACTGAATTACAGGGCAGTACCACCCATGGTTCGCTAGTTCCAGCGAAAGCTCGCAGGTTTCACCGCAATGCATAGCCACAATGGTGTTGCAGGCTTTCTCCCTGCACTAATACTAGCAGCCGCGATATGAGTGAAATAATCTTGAAAGCGGCTTTAAAACCCCAACTCACTCACTCACTCACTCCTAACTCCTCACTTCACAAGTGCCTGTATCAGGTTGTACAAACATACACATCAAGAAGATGTCACTTTCCTAACTGATCACTTCACAAATTAAGTGTCTGTATCAGGGTGCACAAACATACACATCAAGAAGCTGACACTCCGTATTTTTACTTACACACTTGAGTTTCTCTTATTGCATAACATGAAATTTGTTTTCTGGTTAAATACTTAAAAAAACTGACTCTTCTATTGTTTATTCTTCATTTGTATGTATATAGCTTGATCCCTTTCAGTGTGTACAAGTATTTAATCTTCAGACGACTTCAGTTTGTGATGGATGTTCAACCACATAACAGGAAAGGTACTTCTTATCACAAATGGTGATTATTCCCATTACCAGCGCCACAACTCCAAGTTTCTCTAGAAGCCCTTCTAGGAATGGTAAGTATGATAGATGCTATAATTTATCAGTCTACATGTTTATTTCCTATCCACTCCAAGACATTCTCATCCCAGGCAAGTGCTATTCCAAGATGGGAAATGATAAGTGTTACTCAGACATGTTTGTTGTTTATGTGAAAAACTTAATTTTGAGTAATTTTATAAAACAATCTCACATAGAAGGATTCACTATCACATACGCCATTTTGAGATGATAAGCACAGGGCAGTTGATTAGAGGTTGTTTCAGTGAACACTTTAATTGTCAAATCCACATCAGGCCCTTCTGAGTGACCAGAGTACAGGACTCACAACTTGTTATCATAGCAAATAATCCTGGATTGACAACTGCTGCATGGCTAGAAATACACTCTCATTTTCACAGAAGGATAAATAAACGACAAGCATTTAAGGGGTTAAGCCTAGTTGTTTATTGATACATGCTAAATCAAAAACTTTTTCCCTAACACAAATATTGCTACTTTTACATTCCACCATTATTGCAACCTTTGTGACAGTGTCTCGAGATTGATCAATCGACCTGAAATGAAAAATTCTTTTTTATCAGTATCTACTCATTTTTCTTCCTTTTTTCAGAAATATCCATCCTTTTGATGGTGTTTTTATCCTCTTATTTATTTCACCAAAAAGTGAAGTTGTTTTTTATCAATACTTCTCATTTTTTCCCTTTTTTTCATGGCACTTGGTTGCTAATGTAGCAGAATAGATATATAGATAGAGGAGTTGTTTCTTGTAATATAACTATTCAAAACAATTTCTAAACTAAAATATAAGATTTTCATGGAAAAACCTTCTGATTAAGGAGAAAATGAACTTATAAAACCTTTGTGTAAGTTCATCATTAAAAAGTTGTTAATCAAATCCTAGTTTTTTTATTCGTAAAGCAGTTTATCTCTGTCAATATTCTCTTCAAAATGTGCTACTCTGACATGTATCTACTTAAAGATCTTGTGAGGATGTAATGGTTGCTTGTAAATTCTGGAATCACTAAATAGATAGAAAAGCAGTTACTTATTGGTCCACAAGTTTACTACCATCTGAAGCATGCAAACACTTGACTTTCAGAGTATCACCTCTTGAATTCTTTAGATCATGGCTCTCTTTGATAGATGGACAAATAACTAGATACAGAAGTTACTTACCGTATCTGACCCATTAACTAACCTGGGCACTAAGAAAATTGAAACCAGGGGAGCGCTTATTAAAATGGATTTCCATAAAATTCAAACGACTTAAAAGAGAACAAATTCTGTTAAACTTAATACATTCCAAACATTTCAGTATATAATTTTTTGCTTGCTTACCTCTGGAATAAGAGACATTGAGCTAGACTATACTTGGAATGTAGCTCATGAAAGACAGAGTCAGATTAATGTTTTAAAAGCAACTGCCTATAGCTTTATCACAGAGAGAAAGGTGTGAGAAGGGGGCGTTTACGTTTTTACAAATAAAATATGATTATGGAGAGGGCCCTTATTTTGTAGAATACAGCATTTGCATTTTAGTTGATTCTGGCTCAAAGACAACAAGTTATCTATAAAAGTAGGGCTGCAAGAACCCTGTAGCCATTTCAATCAAAAACCTTTTCCAAGTCGTTAGTTGTTAATAAGTTTCACGCTTCTGTTCATCTCATTCATTACAGAAAAGTTCCGAACTTGGGAGAAAACAGATTTACCAAAATATTCTGTTATCACTACATCATGTTTTTATTCTGAAACTTGTTTCTTCTTGGAAAATGTCATTTTTGTTTTAAGCTTGGTTCAGCCAATTAAATGTTAAACAGGTTACCTGTTCGGTGTAATATTAAGTGCATATTTATATGCATATTGTAACATCAAAAGTAAGATATGAAAAAATTGCACACATGATGTTTGTTACAGTCTTGTACATATAGCAATTAAGTAGCACAATTCTGATGCATGAGTAGGGAAATCCAACCATATCATATTTTATCTTTGTTTGTGCACTCACTTTCTTTGACAACAAAATATTATGAATAAAGGCTCTGATAAGATGTCAGAGTTTAATAGATCCAATTAATGCCAAAGTAAGTGTGTCATAACGCTGTTACAAAACAAGAATGAAAGTTTGCATTAACGACCAAAGAGAATTTATTATGGCACACTTGAGTGTAAACATGTTTATCAAAGGATTATACTCCCTTAGAATTGCATTCAAATATGTTGGAAATTGGCATTTTCTATCCTTTATTGCCGACAACAGATTACAAATATGTAAAAGTATAAAAAAATTGTTGTATATATGTGACACCTATATGAACATGAATGCCAGGCCTTTCCAGTAAAAAAACTGAATAATTGATTTATATCCTCCTGTTTGTTCATAATGAAGAAGAAATTTTTTAATGCATATATATTATTTCATTATTTAAAAGGAAATTATTGAATCTATCATTCTTTGAAAGCAACTCATTAAAATTTCATCTGTGCCATAATTATTCATTTTATTTCATGACATAAAGTGTGCTAATAATCTAGGGGAATTCAAAAATAAACTTAAAAAACAAAGTAACACAAAATTCTACTTCAATATTTTCTATCCATCAAGATTTTGTCAAATAATTCACTCTCGTCCTCGGCTTGGATGTAGCGATCTAAATGGAGATAAATTTACCAGATTTATATCTAATAGCTCTGAATGCCAATGCGGGTATCCTAATGAAGATCCGCTTCATTTTTTCTTAATCTGTCCGATTTTCAGTGTCATAAGATCAGATTTATATTTCTTTAAAAATGGGTTCAATTTATATATGGCCATCCAAGCTCATCTGAACAGGTTAATTTTGAATTATTGAAGTCAGTACATGACTTCATAATACTATCTAAGAGATTTAAGGAATTTATCTGACCACAATGTGCCTTGCCTTGCTTGAATATGTAAAGAATGTGCATAACTTTATTTCCAAAATTGTTTTTATATGAATTGTTAAGCATCATTGTTTCAATATTGTACCTGTATATTTGATGTGTATTGTTATCTGTCCATGTGAACGTCACTGTTTTTGTAACACTATTTTTATGCATTGCTGTGAAACCTGCAAGCATCGGTTGGTGTTGGCAAGACATGGGTGACACTGAGCTTATATTCAGTGTAGCATTGCATCTAAACCTTACTAAAGCTTACTGTGTGAAGAACAGGTTATACTGCAGACTAAATTGCCAAGCTCCTGGCGGATAAATATTCTAGTATTCTAGCTGATGTTACATTCAAACTGGGCGAGTCTGATGTCCAGTTTGCAAGTCCTGTGACAAGTACACAAACAGCTATTAAGACTCATACACAGATTTCATGTCCATGTGTTAAAGAGAATTATGAGGCTGATGAAACTCTTCCCAGAATCTTCCTCTGGGACTGCTGTAATAGAAGAAGCTAAGATCATTGATGAAGCTGATGATTGGACGTTTGACCGAACCTACAAATTCAAATGAATTCCATTTCTCACATGACATTTTAGCTTGAAATCCTCTTCAATCATGATAACAATACACAGTTACAATATGGAAGATATGCACAAGATGTTAATACACTACAGCTGAATTCACCTTATATGCATATTTTTGTATGCTATTGAGAATTCTATATAACTTTGTTACATCATGGTACATAATGGTACAGATTATTTTATGTTCAAATGAATTATTACACGTTTAGTTCATCTTTGTTTTCTTCGATCTATTCATTTAATCATTTGTAATTGCCTTATAAAGAATGATTTTATTAAATTTGAACACATTGATGGCCATTGATTCAAATCTAATTAATTTGTTCTCTGATCTGTTCAGCAAATTGCAAGTAAGTAGCAGGAAGGGTAAATACACTTGTACAAAGATAGCTATGCCACCATTCCTTGAGTACAGTTCAATACTTGCCAACCTCTAATTGCACGTCAACATTTGTGAACGTGACATAATCCCTGATAAAGAAATGATGCAGCGATCACTGGAGGTGTTAAAAGCTTGAGGAGTTGATTGCTAAATGGTAGCCAGCAGGGCATGTTCATTGATCTGCATTCACTTCACATCTTTGGAATTTGGCCTGCACAGTGTGAAACCAGATTGATTTAGAGAGGTGGAAAGTATTAAGCTCGATCTAATGTCACTACAGGTCCTGTCTTAAGTGTTTCTTGGTGGTTAAATTGATCTGAGATTATGATTTCTAGCTACTACATGATATTAAAAATCACTTTATTGAATTGTAAAATTCTTTTAATGATGAATGCAAAGCAAGGAAATCATTACCCCAATCTTTTAACATCTTTTGGTATGACAGTCAAACCAAATACCATCCTTTAGGATACCAACTGACCTGTCATAGAAAGCTTCAGATTAAGATTCCCTTTAAACTGTTTTAATGCTTATACTGCTATTGGATATAAACTCTGATTGATAGAACAGGTGCTTTTGGATTGTCAGTTTTGTTTTGTTTTCTTTGATACCAATGTCCTTAATTGATGTTTTCCATCAGCTTAATTCTTAAGTTTATTTAATCAGATCCACTGAGGTTTCTTATCAACTGAGGTTCCATTGCCAGGAAGGTTGCATACCTGTTGAGGCTCCTTAGAAAAGATGTTCCTTATCCATTGAGATTGCTTATTCATAAAGGTTCCTTAGCCAGTCATGTTCCTAATTCATTGAGATTGCTTATTCATAGAAGTTCCTTAGCCAGTGATGTTCCTTATCCATTTTGGTATCTTATTCATGGAAGTTTCACAGTTAATGATATTACTTATCTATAGAGTTTGCTAAGAAGGATTCCTAATGGGTTATATAGCTATCTTATCTGGCAAATGATTCCTTATCTAAGTCGTTGCTATATTAGTGATTTCCCTATTAAAGGAGTTTCCTTTTCTAAGAGGTTTCTTATCTATAGAGGTTCCTTATCTAAGAGGTTGCTTATTCGTTGAGTTTCTTAGCCAAGGACTTTTCTTAGTCAAGATTCCTTATCTTAGGGGTTTCTCATCTCTAGAGGTTTCTTAGTCAAGGTGGTTCCTTATCTAAAAGGTTGATTATTTAGTGACTTCATTAGCCAAAGAAATTCCTTATCTAAGAGTTTTTACATCCATAGCTGATGTTCCATAGTCAAGGTGGTTCCTTATCCAAGATGTTGCTTATCGATAGAGGTTTCTCAGTCAAGGAGGTTCCTTATCCAAGATGTTGCTTATCGATAGAGGTTTCTCAGTCAAGGTGGTTCCTTCCCATGGAGGTTCTAATAAATATAGGTTCTGTAGTGTGACTGTCTGATCAGAGTCTCACACTTGACAATGCACAGCATCAGGCAGCTCCTCCAGAAGTTCTGTTCCGTCTAATAGGATTTGATTGGGCTTATCAAAATTGATTAACAAGCTAACTCAGACTTATGACAAAGTCTGGAGAGATGTTGCTTGGTGTAGCAGACTGATAAACTGGGATGTTATCAGCAAGCTGTGACAATCAGTGTTAGAAAATGGATTTGGTATGAAATAATGATTATGAGGAAAAGAAGTGTCCTGATACATTCCCATAGTGTAGCAAACAAACAACCAAGTTAAACTGATTGAAGGGGTTGGATAAAATGAATCTGAGCAAGGGGTAATGAAGAAATGTATGTGTCTAAATGGAGAGACATTCTTGTGATTTCAGCATATAAACTGAGACTTTCAAATCTTAGGGAGATGATAAAACTATAAAACAGATCATGAAACTGAAATTTATAATGCAGGAGATAGCTGAGAGCACTGTCATCTGATATTTGGAATCTGAGTTGTATAATTTCTTTTGAAGAAGAAAACTCAGCTGTCAGAGTTTTTAAATTAACAAGGTTTAGTTTCCTTTTTCAAGCAAAATTAGTATTTTTACCAGGTTTATGTTCAAACATGTTTTAAAGGAGACTTTCAAATTATCTGAGACCAAAATTCAATACAATCCTGACCTTGTTGTAAATAAAAAGTGGGAAAAGAAATAGGACATTTGAAAAAGCCTTAAAGAATATTCTTTGAAGTAAGAAACTTGTAAACCTAATCTCAAAGGATGAACTTATCAATGTTGGCTGAAACATACTAGGGGTGGTGTTGGAACATAAATTGGTCTAAGAATACTTTAGAAATATAGTTTGTCTAGGGAGTGTAGCAGACAAGAAAAACCTTTGAATGATGAAAGGACGGCGGTGTGAAAGAACTAATTGGGTAACTGTTAGGACAAATGGTCGTGTCTAGGAAGAGTGTTACCTTCAATTGAACCAAGACCTTGTGTTTATGTCAAGATGTAATGATAGCTTCATCCACCAATGTGTGAGACTTACTTGAGCGACATTACTTTACTGTACAATATCCTTTGGAGAGCGTCTTCATTCCTTAGAAACTAATTACATGACATTCAGTCACTAAATACAAAATATTCAGATTTAAAAAGAATTAAGTCTTCATTAAAGGCCAGTGAGATCTACATGAAAGGGGATAAGTATTTGACATGAATAAGCTAAGTTAGGTTTGTGAAGTGAATTTATTTTTTAAATCATTTAACCATGTCACTGAAAAGTTCCACTGCAGAGGGAGAAACCTGCAAGCCTAGACAAGTCTGCTGATTCTGTAAAAGATTCTATTATCCAAGAAATAGAAATATAGAAATGTAAAAGAAATTTTTTTAAAAAGAGAGTGCAGTGCCCACTGTGAGGACACATTTAGCTGTCAAACCTGCAAGCAAAGGCTGTATTGTTCTTTTTCTGTAATGTATCACACAGAAACTAAGATGCTTATTAGTGCAAGACATGTCAAAGTAATTTGAAATGAGCAGTGCCCTTTGCTAGCTAGGACCCCAGGTTTGAAGTCTTGTTCACTCTCAAAGACACCTTCATCAATAATTTCACAACATTGTCTTGCAGAGACATGTGAAACATAAAAGATTTAAAAGTTTCAAGAGAGAAATCTTCAGTTTCCTGGTCTTTGATCAAGGCAGGGATAAATTTTCTTTGGTGCAACAATCACTTGTTCTTTTGTTGTTAATTGCTACTGTCTTGCAATTATCTTAAAGGAGAGATTTTAAGTATACTATTGTGAGGTTTTGATTAAGGTAAGGAGATCACTGTTACAATTCTCCAATAGTTCTAAAAATCTTGTTGAGTTTTGACTTGTTTGAAGTCTTAATTTTCAACACAAGACTTCCTTTTTTTCACATCCAATGGTTCAAATTGGCACCATCCTTCAAACATTTAAAGTTGTAGTCACCATGCACAGTGTCATGAGGTCTTTGATCTTTGACTGAGGTCAGATGCTATTGGTTTAATTACTCAGTTTTTCTCATGATTTTGTGTAGTTTTCATCTATAGAATATTGTTGTGAACAATAATACATTGTGATGATCGTTTTCCAAGGTTTATTTTTCGAAAATAAAGTCTTTATAATTTCAAAATAAGTATATAATTTTCCAGATATTTTCCAATCTTTTCATATGCATGTTTGCCTTAATTACAGAGTTTAATTTGGTCCAGTGACAATGAGAAAAGTTTTGTACTTCCTAGTATAGAAAGCTCAAAGTTTCTAAACAAAAAAAATTTCTGTCAGGTTATGATCCAAAGGCGCAAGTGAAAAGGTTTTGCTTCGAAGTTCTCTGCAGTTCTCTGATGTTCATGTTCCAAGAAGAGAAACTTTACAACTAGCTTCAGTCTGTGATAATTTTTTAACACTACAAAGCTTATCTACTTGTTTGATGACCTACACAAGGCAGAAGCTTGACATAAATGCTTGGTGGGTTTAAACAGAAGGTTTTGCACAGAGCTCATTAGCAGTTACATCATGCGTCATGAATAATTGATACAGGAGCTCTTTACCCTCAATCACCCTGGTCCCTCGTCTCACAAACTGACGGTTCGTGCTAACGCTCTATCGTTCTATTGCTATTTCACTAAGGTAAGCGACCTGCTAATAGATGTTCTAAGGTTAACCTTAGGGTTATAAAACTTTGGTCACCCATCGACATGAAATTGGAATCTGATAGATTGATTCATACTTAAGAATGTGATGAATAATATTTTCCATCTAGAAGAAACAAAGACACTCTGGATCGGTAGGATGAGTTCAATACAGTCGTGCTCTCATCTTGTAATAGAAGGCAAGAGAGGCCACTTGATTATATGATTATAATTTGTTTATCAGTAGTGCTACAGACATCTGAAATTATGCTTGTTTGGATTTTAATCACAATGAAATATTATCAGCACTTTTTTCTTTTCTATTTGTAAATTCATGTGACTTTCATATTTAAGGTGTATGAATTTTACAAATCTAAGCCCCCCACAAAGATAACATTCACAAAATATTTAGTTTTCAGGCTTTACTGTTTTCTAACACGACCACGCCCATATTTTAGAAGAAAAATACCTAATTGACAGCTTTTGTTTCTATGTAACAAAAGATGCTATTCTGAAAGCTTGAGCATTCATTTCATTTTCCAGTTTTGGAAAAGAATAGAGATCAAGCTATATGGATTTACAACTTCTTTATTGCAGGATTGCGAGGTTTCTTTATTGCAGGATTGCGAGGTTTCGGTGTAGATGCTAACACCGTTATCAAGTAAGTGATGATTCTTTGAAAAAGAATTTGTTCTAAGTTCAAGGAATAATGCCAGCCACACCCATAAAATCCACTAATTTAAAGATACAGCTCTGGTCAAAAAAGGTGAAAATTTCACAGATTCTCAGATAAAGGTTAACTATCAATTTTATGGAAATAAATCACTACTTATAATACAAAGCCATCACAAGAAAAATTATTTAAAAAGAACGTTCTTCTTTTTGGACATATCAATATTTATTCAGCTAATTTCAAAAGCTTTAGACATTTGAGACTGACCAAGTGTCATATATTGTCACGTCAAGGGCCGAGGAGAACCAGAGATGGACTCAAATGTTTGAGAAAGTGTCTGAGTTCTCCTCATCAAGTGTTCTGTAATCAAACTGCTCAGACAAATGTCAGGTATTCTCGGATGAAGTGTTTCAAATGACTTCTCAAATCTAGTTTCAGATTAAAGTATCAGACAGTGTAATGGGTAATTGGTTGAAAGCACATCAGGTGTCAAACAGTCAACGATCAATGCATGTTTGCTGTGATGTCGTGATGTCATCTCAACTGACAAACATGAGAGTGAATTTTCCTTTCTACATCACCATACTGATTTTGTATGAAACATTCAACTTCCTTTTCAATTATTTAACCATCAATTCAAAACATCTATTGTATATATCTATCTTATTTTCCTATGAAAATATCTCTATGCTCTATATGCTTTTTACAAACTTGACTTTTGCAATAGTCCATGTTTTTATGATTGCAATGTTTTTGCAATGCTTTCCATCATTTTCATGCTATGATGTAATCAGAGAGTCAAAGCATCCTGATTTATATAAATGTTGAATGCCTTTCATATATTTGATAGGAATTCATCTCACTTTTGTACTTCTCACTTATTTGAATGCTTTTCAAGAATAATTCTATTCACAGGAATATCTTGCATATTTACCTCTACATGAGTTTTATTGCAAGATTCATATTGCTTTCACTATCACCACACTCTCTATGCATCTTATTGGCCTAATATGTATAGCTCAGCTGCTGAAATGCACTTTTTTCTTGATCATTGGATGTCAATTTTCATGACAGATTATTTGTAATCTCAACTCCCTGAGGATCATACAACTTGTGCAGCCATGGAGCAGGCCAAGGTAACATCAGGTGCCAGTCCATACAAGGTACTCATTTACAGTTTCTGAACTTATTTATGTGGCCTTCATTTGGTCAATTATCAATTGATTTGTGGGATTTTGATTATGAACTGTAAACTGGAGGTTGTGATAACACTGTGCACATAAAGTTGACTCCAAGGTCCGGGCACATAGGTGGATTCAAACCAGGCACCTTGAGCTTACCAGCCTGACTGAATCTTTGCCACTGAACTCCATACTCTCTCCCTACAACAAACACAGCAGCCACTTTATTGCTTTATTTATCTGGCAAGGTGATTTGAAAGTCTTTATTCTGGCAAATGATATATCCCTTTAACTCAATTAGTGACATCTGGCTCTCTGAGGTTTAAGATTTGAACCCTGCTAGATGGTATATTGTAAAATATTTTCCACTGAAGAGTACCTCAACTCCATGATGTACCAACGCTCTGCACCATTTCTTTGCTTACACGATTCCAGTGCATCTCCTTCAACAGAGCAGCTGCCAGTGATACTGCCAACACCAGCAATGGTGCTATCTACATGCAGTGTGTACTTTTATCTGCAGGGAAGTGGGCAATAAACTTCAGCCTCAATAAATGTCTCATAACGCTCAATATAAGCACTCACTGCCAGTGATACACAGAGAGAGAGAGTTTTATTTCTTTAATTCATGAGGCAGATGTCAAGATTACTTTGTGTTTCTCATCTTGTAGACAAATTCTAAAACTTGACCTACAGTTGGTGGTGTAATTGGTGACGTGCTTCACTAATTGGAATTGTTTTCACGTATTTAAAATAAAAATACCAATGCATAAATCTTACGTTTCTTTTGAACACATTTAATGTCTGTTTGTATATAGTTCAACATAGAATAGATACATGCACAACACACAGTACCAAAAAAAATCAGGCTAAGAATGGCAGGATCATCTGAAGACAATCTCATTAAAACCAGCGTAAACTATCACATAATTGTACCCTCATGTATTTTTTTATCTGAGTAATTCTCCAAAGGGGTCAGAAAAAAATCCTCAATATTATTATTTTTTAGTTTACAAAAGGTGAAAGGTTGTAGATGATGCTTCCCAAGACGACTAAGTAATACTCAGATCGGAGCAAGGGATTAATTCCCTCAGATTTCAAAGAGATCCCATTGAAACAAAAACAGTTTTTTCATTACCCATAGAATTAAATCATAAGTGGTGACATATTTTTAATATGAATACATGTGAACATAAAGATGTTAATACATGCATACTAAAAATGCATTGTTTTGAATGCGAGGTATATTAAAAAAAATCATTTGGCACTTAAAAGATCATATTCTTGACATCCTAATGACCTACCATTTATTTAGATTAGTCCATAAATCAATGAAAACAATAAAAATAACTATCATTCATCAATACTTGAAGGTAAGGTACCCTCACTTATTTTGTCAATTCAAATAGAAAATTAGCTTAAAGGGGGTAACCATCCAACTGAAAACAGATAAGAATTTAATTGTTCTGTTTCGCAGCCCATGAGGGCGGCTTCATCAGATTTCTGTTGGATGGTTACTCCCTTTCAGCTACATACTTTGTTTTTTCCTAAGTCTACCATCCAGCATCCTTTAGTGGACCTGGACCACCTACTCAGTGCCGTCAGCTGCCACTTTCAACCGTGGAACACGCCTACAGACCAGTTCAAACAGCTAATTAGACAAAACAAAAAACTTGGCCACTCAATTCTGTGTCAGAAATTAAGAATAAAGAAGTTGTCATCTAGAAAACAGTGTCCTTCTTAAACTAGAGTCCGAGGCAGGACTCAAAGGTCCCTTTCAGCTCAGTGTACGTGACATAGTTATCATAGAAGAAAATATCTCCTGCGGTTGTAAAAGAAAATAAACTAAAATGTCATTTTGACAAAGTTATCTGTTAAAGAAAGATAACTGCCAACAAGCCTACCTTATCAAATTTAATGTAATTTGTCTGCATAGATAATAAATTATTTGCTACAAAAATAATCAAATTCAGATAAGACATGAAGATGACTGACTGAATAATTCGCAGGTAACCAAACGATAAGATAATTCTAATTCTGTAATTGCTCCTGATAGATATACTTGTAATATCTACATGTATGAATGTTGCCAGTTCATAAAAAAATTCTGACTGCAGACATATGTATGTGGTGTTACACAGAACTCTATATATATGTATTCATTCATTTTTATTTATACTCAAATGTTTAGAAATATTATGTTGAATTTATTGGTTGAGCTATACATAATTGTGTTACAAGATTCAGAATATGTAATCTGTAATATTTGAAATGTTTAAGCGTATTACATGCTACTGATTTAATCATACAATGAATGATGTTCGTTGAAAAAAAAACTCAGGCAACAAAAGCATAACAAAGAATCATTTAATCAGTTTACATGTCCTTAAATACTTTAAGATATGGGTCTTGCTTCCTGAAGAGCAACAACAGAATCAATTGTAATTATTACCAGATTTTGTTGTTTCTAATTGCCTTATTGCATTTTCTTACATGCAATAATCTCATAAATAGATTATGGTATGTGAATCCCAATTCAAAGCAACTTGCCATAGCACAGATCAAGTAATAAAACATCCTTGATACTGTTGCTGCACTAGAGTAAAACAAATTCCTCTTATTAAATGTTACTGGTTTGAGTAATAACTATGATAGTATTTGATTTCATCAAGATTTGTTCATGTAATTCTTTTTCCTCAAATATTTGGGAAAAAAAGTTGAATCCCACTGCATAACATATATTTTCAGATTCTAAGTATAATATTCATGGGAATGTAAAAATATACTTAACCATTATTCCATTCTATTGGGAAATCACAGTGTTACTCTCTTGATTACTTACCTGTGCCAGGTGCAAAACAGGTAAGATCAGGGATCAAAGAAGAAACTTACCTGCAAGAAAAAAAATATCTATGATATTTAAGAAATTAAATTTAAATTTCAAGAAATTATTTTCAAATTCAAAGAAATAAAATTAACGTTCAAAGTTATTTCTTATGTCAAGTTTTAATAGGCATTTTTAAGTTGGTAGGATCTAATTCCATAGGAATCATTAATGGGAAAACTAAAACCAGTAGTTTTGAGAAAGTGGTTGTATCATTACAGCCCTGTCCTTCCAGTGAATCCAAAAACACAACAATGACACCGAAAAGTAATCATTTCAATCTAGTTCCAGCAGGAAATCAATAAAGTAATTGATATTCAAATCATTCCCAAGACAAACGGTGTCCAAAGTGACACTTGACATCTCCAAGAGATTCAGAATGATAATTTAAGCTGTGTTTTATTTAAAGAATTGACAAAACTATTCTCAAGATCTCAATTGAGCTGCAATACATTCAGTTTTAAAAATGACAAAAACTATAATTTGAATTCAAAGCACTTTAATCTTCAAAAAGTAAAATGTCCATTGAACTTAATCTTTCTGAGCAGCAAGAAGTGGAATTCTGAATTCAACAATTCCTCCATGGAATTCGAAATGAATTGACATTCAACTTCCCAAAAAACTAACATGAACTTTGGAGGTTCACATTGTTAAAGCTAATGACACATCTTATATATCTATTACTTGATAATCTAAATTTACTTTAATACATTCTATACAGCATGTCATGGAATATTCCAGAAACCAAATGAATGTTACTGGCTAATCTTGGAGAGTCTTTCAATGAAGCAGTCTTTGTTGATTGATAGACAGATTACACCTCAGTTTAGGGTTGCTTCATGTCATGTCTGGTTGTATATTTACTTGAAATCAACCCTTCACAAGGACTTCAATGACTGATTTCCATTATCAAGAATGATGACAGTCTAGGGTTGCTTCATGTCATGTCTGGT
Organism: Phorcus lineatus; assembly: GCA_921293015.1. Taxonomy (NCBI): domain Eukaryota; kingdom Metazoa; phylum Mollusca; class Gastropoda; order Trochida; family Trochidae; genus Phorcus; species Phorcus lineatus. Next base: position 9,975,959 of record OV121083.1, read on the forward strand.
TGTATATTTACTTGAAATCAACCCTTCACAAGGACTTCAATGACTGATTTCCATTATCAAGAATGATGACAGTCTAGGGTTGCTTCATGTCATGTCTGGTTGTATATTTACTTGAAATCAACCCTTCACAAGGACTTCAATGACTGATTTCCATTATCAAGAATGATGACAGTCTAGGGTTGCTTCATGTCATGTCTGGTTGTATATTTACTTGAAATCAACCCTTCACAAGGACTTCAATGACTGATTTCCATTATCAAGAATGATGACAGTCTAGGGTTGCTTCATGTCATGTCTGGTTGTATATTTACTTGAAATCAACCCTTCACAAGGACTTCAATGACTGATTTCCATTATCAAGAATGATGACAGTCTAGGGTTGCTTCATGTCATGTCTGGCTGTAATCTAATAAATTTGCTTGAAATCAACTCTTGATACGATGATGAGGTTACATCTACAGTGGCAACCATTATTTGATTTTATGAGTTAAGTAATAACTAAATCTTGTGTCATCCATACTAGATATGACCTAGACTAGACACAATATTTGTGTACAACAACTTCAATAAGTAAACTCTATTATCAAGAATGATGACAATTACTGCAGCAAGTCAGCCTCTACATCACCTCCTGCGAGGAAAGTGTTAAAAGTCACCTCAGTGTAGACGTCAAGGAGATGAGAAACACAAAGTGATCTCGACATCTGCTGCTTGAATTTAAGAAATAAAACTTTGCCTGAGTAACACTAGTTACAGTGTGTGTTATTTTAGGATTAAAGAGAAGTTTATTGAGTTTAAAGTATACTGCCCGATTCCCTGGAGAATTAGACATATACAAACGGTTGAGAGATAAAAACTGTTGAGAGACTCTGAAGCAAACCCTCACTGTCTTCAGTATATGAAAAGGATGCATGACAAAAGTTGTATCAACATTAAATGGCCTTTCATTAGCATTGAAAGCAATAAAAGCTAGAAAGTAAGTAAAATGAATAGCCTGCAAGACAGATATGCGGCAGATAGCCCTGTACCAAGTTTCAAATTTCTGAGGTCTTTCTTTGAATTAATTGCAAGTTTTCTCATTTTCATCTTTTACACACTTTATTCAAGGGATGGAAAGCTAGAGATATTTAAAAAGTTGTAGTTGTCTTATTCTCCCTTAATAAAACAAATCTGTTCCGTAACACAGAATTAGCGTGGATGTTTCTGAACGCCTTAAGACTCTCAATTCAAATAGAATGATATCTGTCCGAACAATGTGTTACTGAACCCAGGGCAGATGAAATAGTATCATATAGCATCCTAACTATGTTGAACAATAAGAAATATACTGTGGCGCTATATATGTATGCATAAAGCATGAAGTCTACTCAGATATAGCTGCAGATAATGTAAACATACACTTTGAATGTGAACAATTATTGTAATTGAACAAAAACATGATAAGAAGTGCAAATGCATAAACCTTGATCGTCTTTCACAATGGTTTTAATCAAACAAGAACCACACATGTATATTTGATGCCTACAATCTTTTTTATTCAATCAATTCCCTCAATCATTTCCTACTCGGTGAATGATTCAAGTGGACATTTCCTCATGCAACCACGCCTGCTGCACAAACATGCATCCAAATTCCATTCTTTAAGGAAAGGTCTGATTGCATACCAACAAGATGAAGACATGCCAAATTCAGGGCCAGTAGAAAATTACATCAGACTTCTTTGAAAAGTTAATCCCCTTGAGACACTTGTCAAAGTGATTTAACGTTAATTTTTAAAACATTCAATCGATCAATATGACATACTGACTCCAATTTCAGAAAGGAAAGACATCCATGTTAATAAAAATTACAGTACGGCCACTACTGAATCAATGTCTCAATCTTGGAATAGAGTGTGATCAGGAAAATGAAATATCTCAATTTCTTTCTTCAATTTTCCCAAAACTGAAATTGAAGTTTGAATGTTATGTTCCTTGAATTTGAACTTTAAAATCATGAGATGAATCATTATGAATTCGATAACAAGTTCTGTGTTTGACATGTTACTAAATTGTTGAATCTATAAGATAATAATGATTCTGAAAGTCAATATACAGGCACCTTGTTTATTAATGAATGGGATAATCTAAAATTTTAATAATAAAGATATTGATATTCATATGGCACTTTTTTCCAGGAACTAAACCTAATGAGAGCACAACCTACATCATTAGAAGGTTGGAATTGTACCCTCCAAGCAGCTATTCAGCACAACCATGCAAGTCCTTACATCCTGTTTTCAGGTACCCATGTTAAAAACTTGGTTGACTATAGAGGGCAATGTGGTTGAAGTGACTTGCTCAGAAATGCAACCTGGGTCAGATATTTTGGTATCTCTAACCGGATTCTTAAAAATACATTTAGGAAACATTTCTTTTTCATTATGAACATGAAATCGGACATCAACTTTCTTAAGGTGGCGCAATATCAATATTGCAGAAAGTTTGTGTTGACATTTAAACTTTCAAGAGTCTGAAGTATTCCTTATGGCAGACCAAACAGTACAGCTATATATAAATGGAAAACAATGACTCTTCTGTCTCATCACTGCACATCATTTATTTGTCGAATGACTCTCAGGGCACCAAGTAGACAGAAGCTTTTACTTGATTCATCTCAGACACTCTCACTTGACCCATTGACTCAAGCATTTCTCCTCGCTGACCATATCACAGTTACACAGAGCCAATAAGAACACAAGTACCTATCCAATTCTGTAATGGGAATTTGACTTCTTTTCTGTTTCTAATTTGCAACAGCTAGCGTATGTTGAAACTTCAGAAGCTCTTGGAATGTTATTGTTACACCTATTGACATCAGTCTTGAAGTCAGTAAACATTCATCACTCTTCAAACGGATAATATTAATATATATATATATATATATATATATATATATATAATATATTTGGTTTTAATTATATAACAATTTGAAAGAATCCTTCTCTGAGAATGTCTGCTGACCTTAGCTAGGTCAGATATTTTTTTTTAATGAAAATATTCATCACTATCATAAAAATTTCAAAAGTTTTCAAAAACAAATCTGTTCTGCAAGATGATGTAAAAATAATTCTATATTGTCTAGCTATTTTATTTGATAATTAGATATTCCATGATTTACTCTATTTCACCATTTTCTTTTCATAATAGATCTCAGCTGATAGTTTAGGATTAGGCCACCACTACACCCCCATATAAATACAAAGTCTTCTAGCCAATCTGTCCCCTTGCAGCTTTCTAATACTTCCTAATTATCTGCTTTCCCATTTGTTTTCTTACATCAACCTGCTTATTTGAAGTTCTTAGCTTGTCTGTTACAGTAAAAGCATGTCTCTCCAGACTGCCTCATACGTCTTCATTAATTCTTACCCAACTTCTCCTCACGCCATTGTTCTACTAGCAGCGTATGTCTTGGACATCAGAACATATCCTGAGTAAAGAGGTTTTACCAGTTTGCTTCGACATCACCACATGAGCCTCCCCAGACCTTCTCGTAAGTCTGAGTTATCTTATAGATCAATTCAGATCAACCCAATCACGCCCTATTAGACAGAAGAAATATCCTTCTGTTAGCTGTCTATGATGTGCATTGCCAAGTGTGTGACTGCAACCAGACATTATAGACTATTATGACCCATGAACTGTAGTCTGATGGAAGTGTAGGAAATATTATTGAAACTTATCAGCCAAAAGAATGCCTAAGACAGTCAAGAGAAGTTGAACATAAACATGCATGGTTCATGTATTCTTAAGTGGTTGTAAATCAGTCACCAAATCTGAACTTTCTCTGAAAACTGACACATAGTTAGCAAAGCAAGCAAATATCTATGTTAACTTCACCAGACATTCTGAGATCATTTTCTCCACAAACAAAACACTTAGGACAGGACTTAAATCCAGCCTGATATGTTCCACCTCTCTAAATCAATGTGGTCTCCAACTGCGCAAACCAAATTCCAAAGATGTGATGTGAATAGAGATCAATGAACCTGCTCTGCTGGCTACCATTTAGCAATCAACTCCTCAAGCTTTTCACACCTTTAGTGATTGCTGCATCATTTCTTTATCAGGATTTATGTCATGTGCACAAATGTTGACGTGCAATTAGGGGTTGGCAAGTATTGAATTGTCCTCACACAGGCTGAAGAAGTTTAAACAGATGTATTGACCCTGGTTCCAGCTACCAATTAATATAAGCAAACATATCAGAGAACAAATCAATAAGATTCATAGTTTGCATCATTTTCACACCAATGAATATATCACTCACAGAGCCCATTACAGTTGTGTAATTGAATAAATGGAATTTATAAAATTTAAAAAAGATTTCAGGGACATGCACAGAATGCTCTTATAGGTTGAATGACTAATATTTAGATGAAATATACACATTACAACTAAGTAATATGCTTCTGAACATTTTGTCATCTCTTTTTTTTTAATTGGACAACAAAATAATAATAAATCGCAGTTTATTCATACATGTATCTGGGATTATGATTGAAGAGAAGCTAAAATCTCCCAAGAGAAATAAAATTCATTTATGTTGGCGAGTTCCACCAAATGTCTCGTCATCAGCTTCGTGGCAGGTCCTCGCTACACGTCTATTACAGCAATCCCAGTGGAGGATTCTTGGAAGGGTTTCATTATAGTCTCGTAATTCTCTTTGTCCTCTACCAATGTCTAGGTGCATATTTATCAATATATCATTGTCTGCTTTGCAACAAATTTGAAACCTGTTCCTACTTAAGAGCCTCAATACATGTAAACTGAAAATGACATTAAAATCTCAACTTGTTTTTCTTTTACTTTAACACGTTCGCTTTTAAAATAAATTTCTTTATCATTGATATAAAATGGGCTTTTTGATTAAATACTGAAAAGGATCCTCTGAGAAATGATTATTTGAATGCTGTTTTTCAGTAGTAGTTGTTTCAGCTTGAGATGAGATAACCCTAATAAACTCTGTATTCAAGATGATCCTTAGTTTGAACGGTCACTGATCAGACAAATTTATGTATGAAATCATTTTCTCTTTATAGCAAAATGGAACTACCATCACCTTGATCCCCACTACAAAGCCAGTCTCTTCTGATGCAATGTTCTACAGCATGCAATCAAAAACCATGATATCCTTGTGTTTTAATATCATGGATCACATAAAATATTTCCTTAATCAGCATGATAAACTTGCATATATTCTGTTAATAATTATCCTGTAGACAGATTGTCTTAATGTTGAAAAAAAGATATTATAGTTCATTATATCATATCACAATCCGACTGCCTGTTGTTATATCTAGCTGTTTCTCAGAGAAGGTTTAAGAGTCTACTGGATGTTGTCATTATACCATTCGTGAATGAATTTATCCTCCATACATATTTGCAAAATGACAAAAATGCTAAGAGATAGTTCAAACTGATGCAACATTTTTCAATAATTCTTAAACAGAAAACAGACAAAATAAGATAAATTGAAACACACACCATTTTATAATCTTAGACCCCTTCTCTTTTGATCTGAAGAAATTTACACCTCATCACAAACGAATTTGACATCAAGAAAACAGCAAAATAACATATTTTTATTAAAAAAAAACAGCCTTGAAAATAGAAGAAAATCACACAAAAAAATGCTCAAAATACTTCGAGTTTTAAAATCTGCAAGTTCATAACTTAGCTGTAATAAATGAGATGGAAAGATGCTGTAAACTAATTAACATCTAATGAAACGAAATAGGTTTTTGATTGAAGATGCAGTTAGGCAGGAAAGACATCCAGGGTGCTGATAAATGCAAGGAGCAATACTTGAGAAGTTTTCTTGAAGCTGAGATGATATACGTGTAGAGATGACGCTACAACTTCTCCTTTCATCACAGAATTGCTGTGACTGATGAGATATCTACAATTTGAGTTGTCACACCTGTGAAGTGTTGTGGAGCTAGTTAATGAGAATAAGTATAAGAGTGTCCATTTAACACACAAACCATTTCTGTAACATCTATAGGTTGGGATGTTTGTTAAGATTAAATCTGTGAGAGAAAATACTCTCATAAAGTCACAAGTTTCTCTCTTCATTTTGTGGTCCATTCATCAAATAGTCACTGCCACAATATCAGTTATAATCAGTATTTGTATAATAATAGTGACCAGCAAGTTTACTATTTATTTGTCATTTCATCTCAAGATCATGCTATGGTATTTGTAGCTTTTAATGATTGTTAAAAGTTCTTTAAAACAAAGATCTTAGTGTTAAATCCACCTCTCAGAGATACAAGTTAGAAATTCTCTATATTTACATAAATCATTTACATTTGTTGCGGTGTTTAAGTGTTTTGTGGCTATGAAATGATGATATCGAGATAAACCACACCATCAATTGAAAGCAGTCACTGCTGTGATATCGAAGAGTTAAATGCAATTGTTGTGACACCTGTAGGGTGTATTGGATATCTAGAAGGACAGCAAGATGAAAGTTGGCAGTACAATAGATAAAAACTTCATTTACATCTATTCAATGGAAAACGTAAGAATATATTAAATAGTCTCATGATTAAAAACACTTTTTGTTCTATATCCTAGAAATATTCCTTACCCTGTCACTCAGTGAAATATAAAGCACAAATTTGCTCAATATTTTCCTGAAGTCGAATTAATAAGTCAGAAGTGGTGGAAGGTGATTTTCTTCATTATGAAGCAGAGATCTCTTCAGATATATCACAGAGAGATTAGTTATTATTACATATTTTGTTGCTCAATATTCGTCATAAAACATGTCACTCCTACTGGCAGGTAATTAGAATCGTTAATGAAGCACAGACTCTCAGGTGTGTCAGTTAATGATCAGGTAAGTAGATCATGACACTTGTACAATTCCTGAATTCTTTCAATTCTCTCAGGTGGAACAATCAGTCTTGTGGAACAGGTACAAGCTCTCAGTTGATTGTTAAATAGCACAGATCAAATTATTACCTATAGTCAGAGGTATTCATGAAAAGTATAATCGATGTTACTTATTGAGGAGACCTCATATTTTGTTGTACCAGATCAAATACCACCAACTGCAGTTGAATACACCACTATATCAGTCAGGTATGACATAGATATGTAGATATATATTCAATCAGGTTTTGAAACTGCAAGGCTTATTTTTGTTGAACCATAAAAGATCAATGTATTAATAATATATCTATTCATGATTTGTATTCAACAGATTTTGAAACAAAGGAGTTAATTTTGGTTGCACTGTTTAACATCATGCAATGACCTTAAGTAAAGAAAAGATATTTATTTTTATTTTCCCCAATAATGATTGACGTTCTTACAAAAGGATGATTTTGAAAGTAAATTATACATGAAGGTTATACATGCAAAGCTTGTTATAAAAAATTCATTATAATCAATACAATCAGATCAATGTTGATATTCATGAAATATATCCAAAGACGAATCAAATTATTAATCTGGTTCCAGCATGATACAACACATCCTCTCTAGCTAAGCATTTCCTTTAATCATTGTACATCTCTTAGACCAATAGACAATGATTTTATAAAGAATGATCCACATAAGCTCAGTTTCAAACAATATATCATATCCAAGAAATTATAAGTAGTTTGCTTTTCAAGAATATAGGATGAAATACCTTTTCTGAAAATTTCATTAAAAAGGCATGATTTATAATATCACATTATGACAAAGCCAAAGTAAATTGATTATACATTTTATTTTCTAGAAAGTCTCCCTATCAGAATGTTCAAGAATAGCTAGATTGATAAAGACACAAAATTTTATATCCAACTTGATATATCTTTTATTTTAAAATAATGGTAGTTTTCATCATCAAAGTATTCTACTGTGTATAGGAAAAGGTATATAGAGTGACATGATGAGAATTTTCTTCAAGAAGAGACTGATATGTGACCCAGAGTCCTACATTGTTGAGGACCAGAATTCAATTATTGACATAATCATCCAGGATTTCTGTTCAATTATTTAACCCTGAGAAGATAATCAACAGTTTCAGCAAGCCAGATGGTTATCGTTGACATAAATGAAGGGAGGAACCATCCAATATCATGTTGTTGAGAATGTCTTGATTGGATTTCAAAATGAATTTCTTAATTTTAAATAATTTTATTTATTCTTCTCTTATTTAGTTGGTGATTGCTTTTATGAAAAACCGTTAAATAAAGAAATTGACCCAGAAAACTGATTAGTTTTCATTATTTCTCCAAGGGAGTAAAATGCAGGACCAAAGGTAGCCAATAGAAAACGAGTGACCTCTATCAAAAGTTTTGGTTTTGTTTCTATTTTCTGTATAATCAACAAATGAAATCAACTAAGTGACACCTTCCATCCATTTCTTATCCACTAAAATCAACAATAACTCCAGCTCATAACCTCACACCTAGAACATGCTATCGTCCTACAGTTGACCTCTGCCTTTTTGAAGTTCATATGGATCTACCATTGACCTTGAACTTCAAGTACCTTCTCTGCACCATAGACATGGCTATTCTAATACTTCACATTGAGTAAATGGTTTCAAGAAAGTTAATTGGCACCATTTTTGAGGTTTATAGTTGAACTTTGAGCAAACATTGATTAGAAGACAAGATTAAAAAAATTTCTGACATGATATCACAAGTTCCTTCTCGAAGTATGTCACGTCTTTCTTTGAATAACTAAAAGAACCAGTCCAAAGCTTTCAACAACCAATACCTAATTGAATTATTTAAGTTACAAATTCAACCGACTTCCTTCATTCAAGTCATCTTCTAGAGCTTAGAACTAAGCTTTATGCATCTGAGTAAACTTGATGCATTTATAAGTAGTATGAGAAAACCTTTATATGATATTTGTATACAGACCCGACAGTTCTTTTTATTGATATTCAGGAGTTGAAAATCAAACGGAAAGTTCAGGACTTCAGCAAAGCCTTGATTCAAGCACATGTCAAGAAAGTATTTTTTCAAAGATTTTTCTGGAACTTATAATTAACATATATAATCAACATTTTCCTCACTAAACAAAATTTCACATTGCAACAATTATGTGATGTGAGATAATATGAGGTTTAAATGCCCTTTTTATGAGCTTATAACTTTTGAATCAGTATAGTATATTGGGTAATTAGCATCATGCATATACTTTTAACACCACAACATATGACTGAGATATTCCATTGGCAACAAAGGAACAAAATTAATCATGTTTTCTTTTTTAACATTTACAAGTTTATATTACTATGAACCTTTCAAATTTTTGCTTATCCTATCAACATAATTTCTTACAAAATTTTGAAACATACTTTTAATTCTTAATCATCAAATCGATTATTTTGATAATCCTTGCCAATCCTGTAATTATTTTAAACGTTTTCAGATTAATATTTTTAATGTCTCTCCATCTGCGCTTTGTTTTACTTGTAAGCTCTTTATTTGTTTCCATGACAACAGTCTAACAAACTATAAGAAATGATTAACAAGCACATTAATCCTGATTAATAGTTCCTAGGATAGGATCAAAGTACATCGACCGATCAGACTGTCTTGTGATCTTGTGTTGGACAAGAGTTTATTGTTATCATTACGAGGTCTCAGGCACATGTGTAAATCAAGAAGACCAAAACTGATTGGAATTGATAGCTTGATGAAGACAGTTGTTCCCCTCATGGAGAAGTTTGACTGTCAGATCAAGTGGTATTTGTTTATCATTGCATGGGTGACTTGCTACTATCCTGATAAAAATAACATTTGTCACTCACTTTCCGAAACAGCCTTTCATTGATTCATTGCTGGATGGGTGGACAATTATAACCCTTGAACTTTTTTACCTCTGAAAAACCAGACATAAACTTATTTACGAGCCTAATTTTAGGCCTGTAAGGATGAAAAGGATGACAATTTTCATACAAACTGTTCAATAGATTATATAGATCATCAAGAGTTGTTTTGCCTTTACCAGTAAAGTACCAGTTTAGACTTAAAGTTTTCCAGTTTGGATGTCCAAAACAGCTATATTATGCTCTTTAATAAATTTCAGAACAATTTTAAAAAATCAACAACTGTATTGTTTACTTTTACAACCACTTTACACGAAATAAAGCTTCAACTAAATAATGCCTTTTTACATTTGATAGTTGAAAGTAATCGAATTTGCAAACCAAAGAACACACAATCCAAAGATCTTGCATCCCTAAAAGATTGAGTTCAACCGCAAATGGATGTGATTTATCATTGATCCTTGATTGAATCTTGAAGCAAGGTTTTCTCTCATCTATAATCCTGAAATATGACTAAATGCTTAATAACTAATTCTATCGTGACAAGTGAAAGAAGTGAACAGAGTCTTCTGTTCCAGGGAATTGAGGTGAGGTGAGTTGGTGTTTAACGCCGCTTTCAAGATTATTTCACTTATATCGCGGCTGCTAGTATTATTGCAGGGAGAAAGCGCGCAACACCATTGTGGCTATGCATTGCGGTGAAACCTGCGAGCATCGGCTGGAACTAGCGAACCATTGGAATTTCAGTGTAGCATTGCACCCAGAAATTATAATTGATTTTAGGAGAACTAAGTCAACATTAGAATCTGTGTGTATTGATGGCAATGAAATAGAAAGAGTAAATGAATATAAATACTTAGGTACTATCATTGATTCTAAACTCTCTTGGAATGAGAATGTTGAGAAAATATATAAGAAAGGACAACAACGTTTACATTTCTTGTGGAAACTAAAATACTTTAAAATAGATCAAACCATCTTGATGTTGTTTTACAGAACCTTCATTCAAAGTGTCCTTACATTTAACTTTTTAAGTTGGTTTGGGAACCTGTCTGTTCAAAAAAGAAACAAATTGATAAAAATTATTGGGCTTCCTATTGAAACGATCGGCAGTTTTTATGAGCAGCAGTTATCGAAAAAAGGAAACAAAATTTTGGGAGATTCTTCCCATCCACTTTTCTTGGAATATTCGACATTACCTTCTGGACTTTTCGAACAAACAGATTCCGCCAATCATTCATTCCCTGCAGCATTAGAGAAATAAATTCTTTCTAATGTTGCATCACGTTTTTCATGTAAATTAAGTACATTTCTGTCTATCTTAACTGTTTTGACATGAATTGTTTTATAATATTATGTTATTATTTGTCTTCATTCTGGAGAATTGTAATTATACAAAACAAATTTCCCTTTTGGGACAATAAAGATTATCTTATCTTATTATCTTATCTAAAGGTGCCTTTGTTTTTGTTGTACTTTCTAGCTACCAATTCATTATCATTTAATGTGTATAATCGCCAGATGCAAATTGTAATATCCATTAACTATTTCAAACATGAAAAGCCCTTATGTATTCTTCTGATGATTATGACTGATAATAGCTTCATGATAGAGATCATTATCAACATCAAAGAGAAAATGTTTCTTGACTTTGACCTAATTTGTGTACTCTGTGATTGTTACATTGTATTTATTTTGTACTCTTGAATAAAAGTTACATGTATTTTCATTAATAATTTCAAACATGAAAAGTCATCATGCATTCTACTAACCATTATTAACAGGTTGCAAATGACCAGTTGCAAATTGTAATATTCTTACTTTTTTCTATCCATTAACTATTTCAAACACGAAAACACCGATACTTTCTGCAATCATTATCACTGATAATAGCTAGCTTCATGATAGAGATCATTATCAACCTTCTTTGAGTACTCTGTGATTGTTTTGTATTTCCGTTATACTATTTCAAACATTAAAATCTGTCATGCATCCTACCAATCATTATTCACGATGACAGGTTGATGTCTAGAGATTGTAATAAACATCAAATACAAATCTGACCAGTGGCCGTATGCACATCTCAGGCGTAAGTCTTAGTCCGGGCGTAAGTATAAATTGCCCTAATGCACATCCATGACGTTAAAGAAGTTACATCATACTTTACGTCCCAGATTTACGCCACCTACCTAGCAGGCGTAAGCCAGGCGTAGCTTAGCAATGGCGGCTGTAGTTTATCGACACCGCAGACGACACTTAAACAGAAATCGGATATTTAGAGATCGAGCAAACCCGTTAGAAGTGTTTGACGATCTAGAACTCTATAGACGATTCAGGTTTCGAAGAATCGACATATTCAGGATTGTCCATGCAGTTAGGGACGATATAAACTACGGTGTTTACCGTAGATCCACTCTGTCACCCGAGTTGCAAGTGCTCGTCGCATTGCGATTCTATGCAACTGGTTCATTTCAGAACGTTGTCGGTGATACTATTAACGTGCACCAGTCTACCGTGAGTAGAGCTGTTAGAAGGGTGTCCCTTTCACTTAAAGCTTTTATGTCGGACTTAGCTGCACCGTGACTAAGACTCGGTTGTGCATGCCGCGTAAAACAAAGGCGCTGCTAAGTCTGGCGTAGCGCTTTGCGCCAGACTTAAGCTACGCCTGAGATGTGCATACGGCCACAGGTCTTTTGGACAGATACAGATTCACAGGTGAGTTATTGCCCATCAAAGAAAACCCTGCTAGAGACATAATGGCTAGTATCAATTGATTGTATTTGAAACCAGAAGGGTCTCTGATGATATAATGGAGAAAGTCTTTTGTGATTGATTAAAGCCAGATTACTCACATTACCGCACATTATAAAGTTGCAAAGAATCACTAAAAGACATGCAGCTTTGCAGTTCCATATGCACCTTGTTGAAGGATATTCCCATAATACATTAAACTTGTACTTATGTTTTCGGAATAATTAAAATTTGGCGTTATAGATGAGACTAGTAGAATGGAATCAATGTTACCTTCAATTAACTTGTATTTCGGTGAGCAAATAAGATCGTGAGTAAACTGAAATAAAACAACCTTCACTCTAACCTTAGTGTGAACCTATTTGTCATTAAATGCATAATGATAATATTCTTTTGAAATTTAATTCTACTGACATTTCCTCCCCATAGGTCTTGTTGGGCTTTTTGATAATAGCTTGTAATAGAACGATTACCTTCTGTTTATCTTTTTATTATTGTCCATAAATACAAGAGAACTTGATGTCAGTCATTTTTGTCTCATAGTCATGATTTCATTCCAGAAGCCAATTGATAATCTGAACACTTTAAAACAGTTTCGAGTAACGGCAAAAAATTCCAATAACTTTTTGTCTTAATCATCCATAAAAAAGTATAAGAAAAGTTAAAAAAAACATTTTTGTACTTTTTAGGGTTGTTCCCCATGTACAAAAAACTACAAGAATTTGTACTATTGTATCTAGTGTTTCCCCAAATATAACAATGTACCATATGTGTTCACTATATCTAATAGCATGTAATTCTAACAAAAACAATTTAAAAGAAGTATTGAATATTTCATCGGATAGAATATGCCTTACTTATGCCCGTGACATTTGTGATATAAGATACGCAAACACTGCACAATTCAGTAATTCTTACACTTAAATGTCAATCACCTCTCATTTCTTAGTAATCATTTCTTTTCAAAAGCAAAATGATTATCTTTACATTTTTATAAAGCGTTTCTTGTAAAGGCAAAAATGTCAATAAGTTTTTATCTGTATCTAAAATGTCAGGTTTTAAAAGTATTAAATTTCTGTAATCTGAGAAAACATCATTTTCATTACAGGAATGAATTTATACTTTGTATATCTTTGAATTTGCAATTTTCAATCTTTGATAGGGTTGATTCAACCAAGACAAAAGCATACCCTCCATTATCAAACCTTCAAATTAGTTTTAGTTGTATTTATTATCTCAGTAAATATTAGTAGCATAATTTTTAATTATCATTCTCATCGTCATTATTATAATGATTACTGTATACATGTAAATCAAAGTTTTGATTTCTATCTATCATCTTAATCATTTAGTGTCCATGATATGTTGTAATAGAATGAGTTAGTGAGTTATTATTTAGCAGCGCTTAGGAATATTTAAGTTACTAGCAGAATCGTTGTAATAAACATTTATTTAACATAAATTTCATACGTGCTCTCATGCCTGTGTATGAAGAGTTATCACAACATATGCTGAATAGCACATGTAATGCAAATGTCCACTATTCTTCAATTCTACTTCAACTTCGATGTTGATTATAATTATAATACAGTCCATTACATCATGTACAACAAGAAATAAAGTTGTTGTTTTAAACGGACAAAAATTAAATCTTCTTTGAAGTTATTTTAGTTTACACAGAAAAAGAAACTGTATATATTTATTTATGTATAAGCAATATGTTTGCTTTGAATTTATCAACAATATTCAAACCATCTTTTATAAGTTGAGAGTTATCAGTTCTCTAACACACAGACATAGTTAATTCTGTTTATGGTACCTGCATGTGTTGTCTATCTAGAAATAAGGACCTTTGTTACAAGATCAAAGTTGTATGATTAAAGTTCATCATAAATCACGTAGTGGGGTATAAAGAATCTATCATTCCTCAGTTACGGTGGATAATTGTGTATATGGCACCTGCATGTGATCAAAGTTGTATGATGAAAGTTCATCATAATTACATCACACTATGTTAGATAATATTTCAGGCAATGTGAACAGCCTTAAAAGAATTGATATACGCTAAAAAACCAAGAGATTAATAAAAATAATAACTTTTATAATAAACTTCCTAAGCCATGATAGTCAATAAATTAGTAATTAGATAAAAGTATATAGAAAAGGTATGTAACAAGTTAATTAAGGTTCATATTTAAATGGGCGTCAATTCCCAAATTGTAAATAACACAACTACTTAACTGTATACACAAAACGAAACAAAATGTCATAAACAGCCTGTTCTAACATTATTTTTATCAAGACCTTATTCAACGACCAGATGGTTTCAGCACATACTTATCTGCAGATACATTACCACTTATGAGCTGGAGGTTGCAAGAAGATGATGTTGATGTTACAGATTGTGATGATATTGCAAAATAAACTTGTACTGAATTCACAGACTATGCTTATGATGCACAGGAACTTGTTTATAATATGCACCTGGTTGGTTGTTGAAAATATTTCCAATCAGAAATCATCTGAGATTGGCCAGAAGCAACCCAAGTCTTTTTCTGATATTCCTTTCAGCAGATAAGGGGTTAACTTTCAACTCAATCAGAGATGGATGCCAGTATAGATTTCACAATAATCTTCAAATGTAATTCATTTCAGATTCAACACCAGGAAGTATATGTGATCCATGGAATCAATTTATACTTTTCTAGTTTTGACACCAAACTAAATCATTATCTTCACAATGAATTTCATCTACATATAACTCAACTTTGGTACAAGTATGACTTTTATTAAATCAAACATTTTTTGAACCTTTCATATCATAATATAACATCATCATCAATATGAAAGAAATATCTAAAATATTTGATTAGATTAGATTAAATTTTATGTTGTAAAAGAAATCTGCAAAAATGTTATTAAATTTCCTTTGATTTAATTTATTTGTTTTTCAAATTCCAAAACCATTATTGAAAAGATTGCACTTTGTTTTCACCATGTCCCTGTGACAGCAAAATCAGACCTTTAAAGTTTTGATAATTTTATACCTGGAAGGACTGTCACAGCATCAGTAATATTTAACATATGACCTTCTTGTAAGATCCAAATAGTTAATTGCAGAACATTAAAATTTTATCAACTAGTTTTAATTGGGTTGTTTATGCACTGCTATACAAAATGAGAATTATGAAATCCATGTTTTGTCAATGAAATATATGTTGTTATATCAATTACTTCCCTCAATATGAATAAAACTAAGAATGGAAATCCTTTTTTCACCTTACTCTGAAATCCTTAACACCTGTACGTCACCTCATTGACTATGTCATCTTGTTTGGTCACAAGCTGGTTTTCAGTTATATTGCACAATTGCAGAAAGAGAAAGTGCATGACCATGAAATTGTAAACTGTCACAAATTTGAAGAGAAGGTTTGGCTTTTTTGAGATGTCACTCAAACAAAAGTTTAAGACAGTATCCTGCTGGTGTAGGTTGACTGCCACATAACTTAAAGAATAAAAAAAACAAGTTTGAAAAGTAGTCAAAGTTTTATATGCAAGTTGAAGTCACTAATGTCTCTGTATGTCTGGGGAACCCCTCAAAGAAGGCAACTGTCAACTGATCTGAAACCATGTCTCTTCATGAGACATAACTAGAACAAGTCAAGAGATGTGATTATGGATGGACATGCATCGCTGAATACATGATATTCCTTTGAGCAAATGTTTTTAAAATCTAAAAACAATATTGTTAAATTATGGAGCTTCACTCTTTGAGCCATGAACTTATCTTTACCACAGCAGTCTCTAGCTATCCTGTTTTTATCATACAATGAATATGTACAATACAATTTCTTACTAAAAATATTCATAAGACAAAATTTAACCAAAGAAATAAATCATTTCCATTTATCTTTGCCTCCAGCATGATATGCCATTATGAGAAATAAATAGAGGCCTTGGTTCTGTAGCTCATCAAGCTTCAAACAATAAATTCTATAAGGAGAAACAAGGGTAAAGGTTCACCAACAGTAAAAATAATAAATCCCATTAGCCAAAGCGTCTGTACACAAGATATATCTCAATGAAATTGAAGACCAAACAGGCCATATCTCAATTTTCAACAAATTGATCCCTGAAAAACTTATTTAGTGTCTTGATTTCAAACTTGGAATTATCAGCAAATGCCCAAAGAGCACCCAATGAACGCTTCTCACAGGATATTTAACTGCAACAAACTGTGTAATATCAGACCTAAATGATTACAACCTTTATGCCATTATGTCTGAACATTGTGTCTTTACTGACTACAAAATGCTCCTTGCCAGTTTGTTTCATTTTACCAAATGTTTGAAGCATCTCATGAAGCGACTCATGAACCAGCTCATGAAGCAATCAACACTTCAAGGAGAAGAAATGAGGCAATCCTGCAGCAAAATGTTCCTATGAAGCACACATTCTCCTGTCTGGCAATCATTAGGTGGACCAACAAAACTGTTCCTTAACTATAGCAACATGGCTTTAATCATGAGACTAGAAGAGGCGCTTGATGGGAAATAGTTTTGGATCTTGCACTTTAGAATAAAACTTGGTGAAGTTGGTCATCTCTACATCAGATTGGTTGTCAATCAGATCTACTTTCTCCTAAAACTGTTTAAATATAAGAAATTATCTTGGAAACACAGAATAACTTATAAGACACATATCTGTAAGTTCATATTAATATGATGAGTTAAGTTACCACAAGACAAAAGCGGACCTAAGTTCCTCAATGCCAAATTTGTATTTGTGGAGTTGTTTGCTAGTGTCTGTAGCACATGCATGTATAACCATCAGTATCATGCAAACATATTATAGGTGATAGTTCAAGGTCAACATTTTTTAAGGTCAACATCTAAAGAAAATATTTAAAGGTCAACATTTAAAGATGAAATTTAAAGGTCAAATATTTTAAGGTCAACAATCACAAACTACCTCAGGATCAATGGGATCAAATTAAAATATTTGTATCTCTGACAAATATTTAACATATTTAAGTTTATTACAGCCCAGGTAAATAAATTATCATTATCAAAAATTATTACCAAAACATATTAACAATTGCATCTTCTTGGGATATGACAATAAGAAAATTAGACATATCTAAATTCTTAATTAAATGTAATTTAGTTTTATTGCCTAGATATTTTCAGGATATTGATCTATTGTCATTGTTTAAGAAAGGCTGATGAACATTAAAGCTTTTTATATTTTTTATAAATCATTGGGGTCACTTTCTTCATCACCTCATCATTTAGCAGGTTAGATGTTTAATGAAATCTAATCAAAAAGTGCATTCCCCTCTGACGATTCTAACATACAATTAATAACAATTACCTCTTTATCATCAAGATTAAATTTTGAACAAATTTGTTTAAAAACCTCATTTCATTTAGCCCACATATGCAGTTCTGTTGAATGCTTATCATTATCTTTTCTCCTTTGGCAATCATTTAGCAATTTAGACTTAACAGCAGGGAATGTTGTGAATTGATTGAACATTTTAATATCCCTTGTACATAGCCTTGGGGAGACATTTTTTAACTTCTATCTGTAAACTCTGGAATCAGTTCACATTGTGTGGGCATCTGTTCTGACATTAAAGTCTTTCTGATGACATTTTCATGCTAAATATTTTTAAATGAACAGAATAAGCAATTCATGTGTAAAGGCCAGCTAGCATTTCTGCATATGGCTGGGGAAAAAATATTCCGAATAAGTTTACTGGAAGTAGTCTTGGATGTTTAACACTTTTATGTTGTTTAATGAACTAGTTGAAGATCTTCTGAGTGATTAAGTTACAGGATTCATATCTCCTTATCAAAGGGCTCTCTCTGTAATTGGTCATTTCAATAGATAGGCTTTGCCATATATTTAATTTCCCCAAACCTACAGGCAATGAGTTAATTACACACTGACACTCGAAAAACAGCCACAAAAATGTTTGGAAGTCAAAATGCTTCGTCCAATCTACATGTATATAAGTTAAGTGACCTACTAAACACTACAAATCATTATTTGTAAATTACTTTCCAAAATTACGTTTGAGTCACTGGCACGCACCATTGTCTGTTTTTCGATCACAAATCAAGACTTTAACATGTTTATTGTCATTAGACTCAACTAATAAGCACTCAGATACTGATTTTCACACCAAACCACTACTTCTCGACAAAATAACACCATTTATGAAGTATGACATATTTGACTCCAACAACATACTCTGAGGCCCTTTAACAATGATATGATAGCTTGTATGTGGCAATGACAGGAAGGTTGCCAATGTTTGAAGGTAGATATTTGTGCCATTTCCTTGGTTAACCATGGCAATAAATGGAAGATTGTATTCGTGTCATATCATATGTTTACAACACTATTACCTGAAATTGCCTTGGAAATACTCAATTCAGAAGCTTCCGTCACAAACATGGTATGTCAGAGATACTTGCAATAACATCCTCTATATTTCTGTGACATCAATGTGTTTAAACTTATCAAAATCACACTCTTGTACTATCTAATTGAAGCAACAAATATATAATTCAAATGCAATGGGATTTTTAACCATCAAAAGATTCGCTAATGACAAATACAAATGTATATGATTAATCCAACATGCAAAAACATCCAAGGTATTCATTGATAAGACATATTTAAAAAAAATCGCCCTGCAATGTTCAACTTGGCACCTACACAACAGAGATAAGCCCAAACATAAAACATATGCTTTACATGAAGACCCTTTCCTCCACAAGATTTTATCAAATTCAAATTAGACTTCAGTCTGTTAGATCTGTTTTTATACATAAGATGTGTCTACATCTCGGTTTGGATTTCATTACCGGCCGAACACCAGATGGTAAAACACTGACAAAGATGGTCTCTGCTTGATATGTAGTTGAAATGCAATTGAAAATATTTTGATTATCTTTTCTCAGCCAAATAATCAAGTTTGATAAACCTTTGGCAGTTTTGCTTACCAGGTTTTCTGTGTCTGTCTGTCTGTTCAAATGTCTGTCTATTGATACGAACAAGGAATCTTGTGCAATATAGTGAACATAGTTCATCACTGTCGGATAGAGTTCAGCAAGAATTGTCGTGACGGGGCAAAGATCATGCACATTCTCTGTTTAAGATTTCTTTTTGTGGTAGAAAATTGTGTTGACAAATTAAAGACTTTGCAATAAGCTTCTTTGAAGAACCGTTTTTACTGAACTCTTCAAGTATTCCGTTTGATACTTATCGCACAATCTAAGTTACAAAGGCCCAGTTGTAATCAAATTGAAAATACGAAAACTCCCCAATCCAGCTCCACGTCTGGGTACCTGGTGGGATTTGAATGCTGGAAGACAGGCAGAGATGATATACACCTCATGAAAATAGATAGTAAAAGATGGGGACTTAAAAGACTACACAATGCCAAAGTAAAACCTTTTCTGATTTTAGATCTGCATTTACATTAGATCAATACTAAACCTTAATTGAAGATCCCTTGCTTATATTTACAGTGTGAACATCTACACCAAAATCTCCCATCATCTCGCAATTAAGAAGTTGAAAATCCATAGAATTGGTATTTACCTCAATATACCAAAATACCTTTCAAAACAAATTGACACTTTCTATATTCCAAAACATAAAATGAAAATTGTTCTTTTGATTCCAACAATGTAATCCACACATAGGCAAAAGATTTTGATCATTAACGACAATCTATCAAAACAGGTAAGTCATTTGGTTTTTTATCTGAATGATCATGATTTGTGAGGAATGTATGACCCTGTACTTCACATACTGTAATTATCTGTTCCAACATGCAAGCACCTGTACAATATGTTCTTGACATAGTTCTTGCAAGAGTTGAAGAATGGAACGCTCTGCCACTCAGGATAATTGCATTTACGATGCAAATTGGTACTAAACCAGCATAAAAAGCCACATAACTAATCCTGTTTAAGAAATAACACCAAAAGAATTCTTTCAATCTTGAGGTTAATTGTAAAAGCATTTTTGATTTGATTAAAGAGGCAAACAGGTACTGTAAATCTCAGGAACTACTTAACTCTTGTAGGTATGATGATATAAGCTCACATATATATAACATAATGATGATATAAGCTCACATGTATATAACATATTTCACTTAAATATCACACTAAGGTTTTTTCTCATGAAAAAACTATAAAATGTCAAGCCTCTTAAGAAAATATTATGGTAAAATTACATTAATTTTGCAATTATTCAGGATAATGCTTAAACAACCATGCAATTAAATGTCACTGATAATGCAGATAGTAAGGAGTCAATTGATACATAGACAGGATGTCTTCTTGTACAGTTTGTTTCAGTTGAGAAGGAAGTGTCTCCATAAAACTGGCTACCATTGTGCTATGATTGATGGTACGATAGAAGAAAGTTAACAACACAAATAGGGCTGTGAAACCTGTGAGCATATACACCTTCATATTACACCCTTGACTTACAATGCATTGAACAAAATGATACCCAGATTCCCTACTTAAAATTATGTTGAACTTGTAGAACCCCTATTCTCAACTTAATATAATGTTGAACTTTTAGTGCCCCTTTCTCTACTTAATGCAATGTTGAACTTGTAGGACCCCTATTCTCCACTTAATATAACATTGAACTTGTAGTACCCCTTCCTTTACTTAATATAACATTGAACTTATAGTACCCCTATTCTCCACTTAATATAACATTGAACTTATAGTACCCCTATTCTCCACTTAATATAATGCTGAACTTGTAGGACTTGAAGCCTAACATTCCAATAGGTTTAACAATTTCTCCATCTTATTTTGTCAACAAAATCCCTGCCCTCCAGGTCGGATCAGTCTTGACTGACCTCCTTCTATGACCGTGAATTATTACAGGAATTCAGCAGGTATACATTCATGTACAGTCAACCCTTTAAGGATGTATAAAATGAAAGTGTAGTGTTTCCATTTGGTTTAAAATTTTCATCAAAGAATTCTCATGCACTTCATCTATCAACAACTGAAAACCAAACATCATTATTTACCTAAACTAATTAAAACATGTTTTCCTGGACAAACATTTAATTAATTTAATACCTCAAAAATGCCCTGAATCTTAAGATTACTTAAAGGAATGTTAACAACATTTCTGAAAGTATATCGTGTGTTAAAGATTCTTTCCAACTCTTACGTATGAAGGTGTTTACTGCATGCGTGTGACGTAAGCTGAGGTCAAGTTTGTGTTAGATAGTACGAAAGAATGAGGACTCGTTGAAGTGAAATATGTCCCTGAACTCAAACTGAAGCATAAACAAGGTTATTGTCTCTGCTGGTTAACCCTCTCAATGCCACAAAACAATAATTGGACAGCATTTTTTCTGTCAAGCAATATTATTGTTATTATCACCGTGTATAATATTTTCTTTATCATATTACTCCAAAAGCCTTAGTTATCCAGTTATGAAAGCATATCTTGACTCTTTGGGTTACATTTTTTAATCATATAACTGTAAAAGTTAGACAACTTTAGAATATGATAGCATGTATCACACTATCAATATATATATGTGCTTTTGTTTAGAATGGCTAAACAGGATTACTCTTCTAGCATGGTTGTCATTTTTAAATACAAAATTATGGCTTAAAGGATAACTTTATGGTTACCTCTGAAGTGAAGGGATTAACTATTATGGATTATATCATAAATTTGATAAGTCTCAACATTTTTGTTGCTTCCTTGAATAGTGACAACTTATTCTAAATTCTGGGTAGGTCAAACCAAATCATTCTGAAATTACAGATGAATGTCAAAAATCTGAATCCTTACTTATTAGATCCACATTATTGGGTTAAGTACCTGCAGTTTTTGGTCCATCCCAACTGCTAGGATGTGCAGCATTGGGTCCTATACCTGCAGCTTTTAGGTCCATCAAAAGCGCTGGTCCTGCAGCTTTTTGGGGCATTCCAGATATACATGCAGGTTTTCTTATATATTAGTTTCCATACCTCTATTTCTTCTGGACATTCCTATTAAAAATACCTGCAGCATAGATATCTATTCTTTGTATATGCCAGTCAACACCTACAGCTTTTTGGGGGCAATTCAGCCCCAAATACCTGCAGTTTTTAAGCTATATTTTCAGTGGCAGACAACTATAGCTTTATAAGGACATTTCTGCTGAGGATATCTTCATCTTTTCTGGACATTCCAGCTGCCAGTATGATTACACAAGAAGACAACTTAGTTTACTGAAGTAGACAATATAATTCTGCATGGGCAATCTTGTCTGGGCCTCAGACTTAACATTAATCATCGAACAAGCTCTAACAATATCAGGAAGGTTGCTAATTGATTATTTCAGTGGTGGTGCTGCAGGTTCAGAAAGAGGCTGGTGACCTTCACCTGCGGCTAAGGAGAACAATTGGTTGGTGGATTCTGTCTGCTCAGGCAACCCTTCATCAAATCACTCAAGTCCTCAATCTGCTAGATTTAGATCTGCCTGAAACTTGTTGCTTTCAATAATTCGTATTGACATGGATAAGATAACCATATGTAGGGTCTTAGTTGCAATAGATATCTTCTACCTATTTGTCTAGAGAGAGCGTGCAGAAATAGTAGGCGTTGCTCATAGAAAATATTTCAATAGATAATTCAAAATGATTTACTCATTAGAAGAAAATAGTTAACCATCTTGGTAACATGTATATGACAAAAATATTCAATTTGTTTATAGACAGTCAAATTCATGGTGTATCAATTCAATTTATAATTTTTATGAAACTGTGTTCCACACGAGATATCGCTTGTGGAAGATCAACTGATATATACTAGAAGATATCATTTTGACAGTAGACTTTGAACAATGCCCTGTTACAAGTTCATGCCATCACAATTGTTTTTTATCATCATAAACATGACGACATCATAATGCTATGACATCACCACACTGAGAGTCACGGAATCAAAATGAAAAAGGATTTTGGATGATAGATAGAATCTCAACCTCGTGTCTTTTGATATCAAATATATCAACTAGTTGATAAAAGTAAAAATATCCTGTCAAATATCAACTCATTTGATATCAGAAGACACTTGAGGTGAAATTCTCTATATAAATATTTCATTAAATATCCATATTCCTGCGTATATACTTGCATAAAACATAAATTGTCATTATGTTTCTATTAACCCTGTCCCTAGCACAGTAATTCAAGAAATACAATATCAATTCATATCTGTCTCTGCATTCATACTCCTAAGCTGGATCAATTTCGTAAATGAAATATGCATGTGCACCAAACAAACTATGATTTGACCTTACTCACCGAATATTCTGTTAAAATGATTAAGTTTACAATACATGAGACGCTGTCCTATTGGCATGTGTTTGATTCCATTAGGAGTTCAAAACGTTCCCTATCGATCTCAAGGATATCAGAATCAGAGCTGTGAGTTGGTAAATGAGAAAATAACTTATCCAATAAAAGCATCGACGCGGACATCAATAACAAAATAACTACATTATAAAAGATATCTGATTGGTTCATGAACAGTACGTAACTCAATAAGATCAAAAACATGTTTTGGATCCAAACCATTCCACAAATAAAATTATAATGTTTTAATTATAGACAAGTTTTTCCTATCAGAATCAGTAGAGATCAATGTCAATCAAGATTGACAAGACGTCAGCTAATTAACATTTACCTGTTCAGGTAATGCATGTACCTTAATGTACCAATGATAGTAATAAACTGATTAGCTCCCCTGAGGCCACTCTCTGATGCACTGAGATAAAATAATCAACTGTTTTTCATCAACAGCCAAATGCAATAATCGATACAACTATCAACTTACAGTTATTCAACTAAAAGAAGATCAAAGATGGAAACCACTGTACTATACAATAAACCATTTTAGGATTGACAGTTTACAGTGCAAACAACTTAATAGCAATAAGAGAAATGGTGATATATCATGCAACATTGGTTTTACATTTTCAAAATTCTAAGGTGGCTTTGAAAATCTTGATCAAGACTATTCTTGAAGCAACTGTAGCTTTGGGAAGTAACTTATGCTGCCACTTTTGAATTAATAATTGCAAAACTAATTCAAGTGTTCAATTTGCAGGAATCACAAGTCGTTACTAAAGGAAATAAACAGGGATTGGCCACTGAATATATGTCTTGGAATATTCAAAGAGCTGCAGGAACAGGTTAACTGTGGGCCAAACACTATAAAGATCTCAATTTGTTTTGCTAAGTCATTTGATTTATGTAGATCATGTACCGAGGGTCAAGGAATTACAGGCACATAAATCAAAATCATAAATACAAAAGTTGTGGCAGGTGTTTTCATTGTTTAACTTTTGTTATCCATTACATAGAGAAAGCTATCAAGCAAGCAATCTTTCAAACAAACAAACAGGTTTTCTTCAATGCAGAAATTAACACTTTGAGTTAGCGGCATCTTGCACCAGTGAGTGCATAGTTGGGAAATGTGATGTGATCTAGACAATGACCGCTTAGTTGTGTTTCAGTCTATATGTCAGCACATCCATTACTTATATATCCAGCTAGTACTTCTTAAAATAACAAGCACACTATCATATGAGCCAGTTTTAAGTCAGGTATTAACTTCTTTAAAGAATTTCTAATGAACATTGCCTTCCAAAAAGTATAGAATGAAGAGAACACAGCTACAAGGGAAATTAGCTCATGGTCACCTTAAAGTGTCGAGCCTCTGATAACTACTGAGTTGGATACATACATCAATAACATAAATGAATTTTTTTTTAAGTAAATGAATTTTTAAAACATACAAAACTTTCCCTTAAGCTGTATTAGACTTTGGTATCAGTTAATTGTATCAGTGCAAGCCTGCCTCTTAAAGTATCTTTGAGTACCATATGTCATGGGGCACTCTCTTCCTCTTCTCTAATGCATTTACTTTTCTTTAAACCATCGAGGACATAAATTTTGAAGATTGGGATGAGATCATTCTACTTATTACAGGTTCTAGAGGTTTTAAGTGTTCTACATATTTTCTTTCTGTAGCTGGTTGAATTTGTCATGAAAAAATAAACCATATGATATATTACAACAGAGGTAAAACATCCACCTTGACCATGGTGACACTGATAAGACTGCAAACAATTACACCATTGACAACTAAATATAACATTGTGAACAAACTCTCTGATCTTGTAAAGCCTGCAAATGATAAAAACTTTGTGACCATGTAGAGCTGTAACATCTATAGTTAGATATCACTAGTTACTATAGTTCACTTATAGTTCACTAGGAGGTGTCTATGTTTAGAATACAGCTGTAACTAGGTCATGATTGATCCAGAAATCCTGTGATTCTATAAACAGATTTGTATCTGATAACATGACCTACATTGCTCATAAATATGTCTTGGAAATAGGTATTAGACCTCTATACATGCATGTACGACCATTCATGGATTTAGCAAAAATCTTTCTTATGTTGGTAAAAATATCATATCTTTTCAATCTGAGTAACCTAACTTTGTGTCAATAACTACTTAACAATGAAAAACCTACATAGATATTTTTTGTTTTTTTGTCATCCATTTTTACCTATGTGAGCATAATTCTTCCCTGACACAGCAGAAATATGACTTCATAGCGCCTTTACATTAGTTGTGCAATGTGCAAATAGAATCAGTTTTTGTCTTAAAATAAAATGACTATGATCTACAGTGTTTCATATTAAGAAATAACCTTTAAAAATCAATTTCAGAGCTGTGTGTATTAATTTCTATTTAATGAGTGGATCAAATTTTTCATTGAAATTCAAAGTGAGATATGGTGACAGTTTTAAAATAATTAAATGAGTTCTGTATTTGATTAAATAAACCCTTTCATCGTATTAACCCTTTGGGTGTTCCCTGTATAAATGTTGGCCTTACTGACGTTAATAAAATGTAAATTTATTTTTTAAATGTAAGCTAAACCATACAAAATTCCTTTCAATATTTTTTATCATTTGAGACTGCATTTTTAAAAGTTGTATGTTTGACCAACATCAAGTTAGACCCCAAGTCTGACTATTAAACCTAATCAATAAACATCAATGCTGTATTCCCATCCCATCAGCTGATAAGCTTCTTCTAAGCTGCTGAAATCAGCAACAATCTCTCTGGAGACGACTGAATAATAACACCTCATTTTATTCACAATGTACAACACATTTAACCAGATAACCTTGAATTTAGGACTGTATTTGTCAATAGTACTTTTACAGACATCAAGTAAATCCATAATTTGTGTGATGTCAGACTTTGTAATAGATTTCAAAGATGATTGGAAAACTTTGATTCTTGTGAGGATCTAAAACTCTAGCTGACAATAAATTTGACATAAAGAGACAATTTCATGATTTTTTTCATGATACTTTGACATATTAGAGAGTTGTTTGTGACAGTTTAACTGTCAAATAAACTCAGTTTTTTAAAGCAATAAAGATTTTGCCTTTCATTTGTACTGAAATACTTTCTTGTGAGATTTTGCTGCAAATGAATTTAAACTGCTGGTAAAAGTATATTCATTTTGAATTATTTATAATGAAATGTTGTTTCATGTGATACATTTTTTCCCAGATAATTCTTTTTCCTCAAATATTTGGAAAAAACATTTAATCCTACTGCATTGCATATATGCATGCTAATTTAGAGAAAAAATATACATTCATTCAAAACTTTTGTGAAATCACAGTGTTACTCTCGATCTTGAATACTTACCTGTGCCAGGTGCAAAACAGGTAACATCAGGGATCAAAGAAAGAAACTTACCTGCAAGAAAAAAGAAATATCTTTGATGTTTAGGAAATAAAATTCAAATTAAAAAAAATAAGATTAACTTAAAAGTTATTTCTTTGATAGGCATTTTTAAGTTGGTCAGATCTTATTCCATGATAATCATTCATGGTAAAACTCTATATATTAGTTAATGATAATGGCCCGATAGTTTGGAGAAAGATTGCAAGAAAGTTCAGCCAATGGCATCCATGCAGTGATTGCATCATCACAGCCCTGTTCTTCCAGTGAATCTAAAAACACAACAATGATACCGAAAAGTAATCCTTTCAATCTAGTTCCAGGAGGAAATCGATAAATTAATTGATATTCAAATCACACCCAAGACAAACGGTGTCCAAAGTGATACTCCTAATCTCCAAGAGATTCAGAACAACTATTTAAGCTGTGTTTTATTTCAAGAGTTGACAAAACTTCTCTCAAGATTTAAATTAAGCTTCAATACAGTCAGTTTTAAAAATGACAAAAATTATAATTTGAATTCAAAGCACCTTAATTTCACAGTTGATCTTCCAAAACAAAAAGTAAAATGTCCATTGAAGCTAATCTTTCTGAGCAGCAAGAAATGGAATTCTGAATACAACAATTCTTCCATGGATTTCATTCAATGTACCCACATGAACTTAGCAGTACGTTTCACATCATTGAAGATAATGACACATCTTACATATTTATAAGTTAAATAATCTAAATTTTTTAAATACATTCTATACAGCACGTCAAGAAATATTCCAGAAACCAAATGAATGTTACTGGCTAATCTTGGACAGTCTTTCAATGCTTGTGTTCTATTGCTTCACTGAAGTAGTATTTTATGATTGGTAAAAGATTACACAAATTCATCTCAGTCCAAGGTTGCTTCATGCATGTCATGTCTGGCTGCAATCTAATAAATTTGCTTGAAATCAACCCTTGATACAATGATGAGGTTACGTCTAAAGTGGCAACCATCAATTTGGTTTTATGAGTTGAATACTAACTTAATCTTGTGTCAATAATACTACTAGCCGATATGTACTACCTCTGAAATATCCAGACTTGCCAATATTTGTGTACAATGACTTCAATGAGTAAACTCCATTATCAAGAATGATGACAATTACTGCAGCAAGTCAGCCTCTACATCACCTCCTGCGAGGAAAGTGTTAAAAGCCACCTCAGTGTAGAAGTCAAGAAGATGAGAAACACTTAATGATCTCGACATCTGCTGCTTGAATTAAAGAAATTAACTCTGCTTGAGTAACATTGTCTGTTTATTTTAGGATTAAAGAGAAGTTTATTGAGACTGAAGAAAATTGCCCAATTCCATGCACAGGTAGCGTATAGAGATATAAACTGTAAAGATTTACTGAAGCAAACACTCACTGTATTTAATGTGAAAAGGATGCATGACAAAATTTGTATGTCAAATCTATGGCCTGTCATTAGCATTGAAAGCAATAAAATCAGGAAAGCAAGTGAAATGAAGAGCAAAAAAGACAAACAAGTGGCAGATAACCATGGTTCAAATATCTAAGGTCTTTCCTTAAATTAATTAAAATTTTTGAAAACTATGTTTCCCTTATAATGCTGCTCATTTTGATTTTTCACATGTATACTGTATTCAAAGGATGGAAAGCTTTAGATATATTAAAAATTGCAATTGTCTTATTTTCACAAATATAGAAAACTGTGTGACCCATAACACAAAATTAGCTGGGATGTTTCTTAATGCTTTAAAACTCTCAATTTGAAAAGACTGAAATATTGTAAATTTACACAGCTTCCAAACTATGTTTAAGAAATACAGCAGCCTCAACCCTCATGTGTTTTGCAATATACAGTACAGTATTGCCCTGAAAATTATAGCTAAAGCATGAGGCCGAAGGCCAGGTGGTTTGACGTAATAATAATAGTTGAGGGCAAACTGTACTTTATTACAAAACACATGAGGGTTGAGACTTTCTTTTCTAGCATGTCGATTTTAACTCGTGTAAATCATATTTCAGCCAATATAAACTTAAATAAAATTAACCAGTGACATCATAATGTTATTGTTGTTGACGTCATGGGTCATTGTGTCGTGACGTCATTAAAAAAACTAAACTTTATTGCGGAATAAAGGATAGGCGTCGCCTTTGATCTTTACTGAAACAATGCTAGAATGAACAATAGGAGATAAACTGTGGCGTAATTTATATATATATACTTATATATATATATATACTGATTTCATGAAAGCATGAAGTCTACTCAAAAATAGCTGCAGATAATGTAAACATACAATTTGAATGTGAACAATTATTCTAATTAAATAAAAACATGATAAGAAGTGCAAATGCATAAACCTTGATCGTCTTTCACAATGGTTTTAATCAAACAAGAACCACACATGTATATTTGATGCCTACAATCTTTTTTATTCAATCAATTCCCTCAATCATTTCCTACTCGGTGAATGATTCAAGTGGACATTTCCTCATGCAACCACGCCTGCTGCACAAACATGCATCCCAATTCCATTCTTTAAGGAAAGGTCTGATTGCATACCAACAAGATGAAGACATGCCAAATTCAGGGCCAGTAGAAAATTACATCAGACTTCTTTGAAAAGTTAATCCCCTTGAGACACTTGTCAAAGTGATTTAACGTTAATTTTTAAACCATTCAATTGATCGATAATACATCCTGACTCCAATTTCAGAAAGGAACGACATCCAGGTTAATAAAAATTATATACAGAGACTACTGAATCAATGTCTCAATCTTGTAATGGAGTGTCATCAGGAAAATGAAATATCTCCATCTTTTTTTAATTTTCCAAAAACCATCTCTGAAGTTTTGTTCTTGTACTTGAACTTTAAAATCATGAGATGAATCATATTGAATCCATAACAATATTTATACCTGACCTGGTGATTTTATACTAAATTGCTGAATCTAAGTTAAAACCATTCTGAAAGTAAATTTACTGCCTCCTTGTTTATCAATTAATGAAAGGGATAATCTGAAAATTTATGTTGATGTTTATATGGCGCTATTTTCTATGTACTAGTACTTTATGAGAGCACATATTGTACATATTGTAGGAATTGTACCCTCAAGCAGCTACTTAGCACGACCATGCACATCTGTACATCCTGTTTTCAGGTACCTATCAGCTTTGGGAGTGAGTGAGTGAGTTGGGATTTAACGCAGCTTTCTAGATTATTTCAATAATATCATGGCTGCTAGTATTATTGCAGGGAGAAAGCCCGCAACAGCATTGTGGCTATGCATTGCGGTGAAACCTATGAGCATCGGCTGGAACTAGCGAACCATGGGTGGTACTGCGCTGAAACTCAGTGTAGCATTGCACCCAAACCTGACTGTGTGTAGAACAGTTCTCTACTGCAGACAAAGTTGCCGAGCCCCTGGCAGGATTCGAACCACGGACCTCTTGATCTGAAGCCGAATGCGCTAACCAATGCGCTATCCCGCCCCCATCGGCTTTGTAGGCTGAGTGCAATGTGGTTGAAGTGCCTTGCTCAGAGATACAACCGACTGAACTGAACTGAACTTTATTTACACTCAGGCCGCAGTGGCATATGAAGATACACAATACACATATATGAAAAATATACATCATAACATTCTTTTGTCTATATTTGGAAAAGAATACTGAACTCACAGCTGATGCTTTATTCATACATGCATGTATCTGGGATTATGATTGAAGAGAAGCTAAAATGTCCCAATGGAAATAAAATTCATTTATGTTTGCAATTCCACCAAATGTTCCAACAACAGCTTTGTGGCAGATCCGTGCTGCTTCTATTACAGCAATCCCAATGGAGGATTCTGGGAAGGGTTTCATTAGTCATTATAATGACATATTTTCTAAAAAACAGTCTTGAAAATAGAAAAAATGTTAAAACTGGCCCAAATACTAAGATTTTCTTCAAATTTGTTACCTTGGTGTAATAAATGAGATGAAAAGTTGCTGTACACTAATTACAAATTATGAACTGAAATATTTTTTCATTGAAGATGTAGTTAGGCAGGAAAGACATCCATGTTGCTGATAAATGCAAGGAGCAATACTTGAGAAGTTTTCTTGAAGCTGAAATGATATACATGTGGAGATGACGCTACAACTTCTCCTTTCATCACAGAGCTCTTGCTGTGACTGCTGAGATATCTACAAGTTGATTTGTCACAACCGTGAAGTGTTGTGGAGCTAGTTGATGAGAATAAGTATTAGTGAATAACAGAAGAGCTTCAGTTTACAACAATTTTGCACTTAAATATAACTTCAGTTAAACAATGTCATTTCAAAATAGTCATAAGGAGTTTAATTGGCAGCCCAAAGAACACATAGAACAGGCCTCACTAATAAACTAAGTTCAAAAACAAACTGAGAGGTATATCATGGACCTGAAATGTTACTTCATGCCAAGATCTTTTTAGAGAGAATAATAACATAATAACAAGGAAACAAAAATACTGAGATATTTCTTAACCATTAATTTTGGTATAATACTGGCGGAGATAATGTCAGTAAAGAACAGTAGAAATTGACAAAAATATAGGCATCATTAAAGGTGCTTTTTATTTTTGTTGTCCTTTCTGGCTAGCGCTTCATTACCATTAATGTCATGACCAGTTGCAATTTGTAATATTCTTACTTTTTTCTATTCATTAACTATTTCAAACATGAAAAGCCCTCATACTTTCTGCAATCATTATCACTGATGATAGCTTCATGAAAGAGATCATTATCAACATCAAAGAGGAAATGTTTCTTGACTGTGACCTTATTTGAGTACTCTGTGATTGTTACATTGTATCTATTTTGTAAGGTGAGGTGAGGTGAGTTGGTGTTTAACGCTGCTTTCAAGATTATTTCACTTATATCACGGCTGCTAGTATTATTGCAGGGGGAAAGCCCGCAACACTATTGTGGCTATGCATTGCGGTGAAACCTGCGAGCAACGGCTGAAACTAGCGAACCATGGGTGGTACTGCGCTGAATTTCAGTGTAGCATTGCACCCAAACCTGACTGCGTGTAGAACAGTTCTCTACTGCAGACAAAGTTGCCAAGCCCCTGGCGGGATTCGATCTATTTTGTACTCTTAAATAAACGTTACATGTATTTTCATTGATCATTACAAACATGAAAAATCATCAGGCATTCTAATAACCATTATTAAGACAACAGGTTGATGTTAGAGACTGTTAAATTTCAAGAACAAATGTGCCCAGGAATAGAGGACGTTAACAGCTAGAATCTCAGGTGAGTTCTTGCTCATCAAAGAAAACCCTGCAAGACACATTATTGCTAGTATTAAGTGATCTTCTCTGAAACCAGAAGGGGCTCTAATGATACAATGGGGGGACATTTATTGTGAGTGATTAAAGCTAGAAAACCCAATCTGCACAATACAAGGCTGCAAAAAATCATAAAAAGACATAGAGTTTGCAGTTCAATATGCACTTATAGTTGATGAGTATTTTCATAATACAATAACATGTACTTGTATTTTCTAAATAAATAATTAATTTAATATGTGACAAATAAGAGAGAACCAATGTAATTAGTAAGTAAAACTTGTTACTTGGTCATAAGATGGTGAGCTAATATGAAATAAAACAACCTTCCCTCTAATCTTTAAAAATGCATAATGATAATTTTGTATGGTAAATTGTCCATGGAAGATAATGATACTCCATATATACTTCCAACCACCATTACTATTGCATCTTGTGTTACCTCAAGCATACTTATGTCACATTTTGTGTTTACTAAATCTAAATGGCATGTATCTCTAACAAAGGAAGTGAAAGAAAATATTGAATATTTTAACTGAAAGAGTATGGCTTACTTATACTAGTGACATTTGTGATATGAAATATGCAAACACTGCACAATTCTGTAATTCTTAGAAGTAAATGTCAATCATGCACCTCTCATTTCTTAGTCATCAATTCATTTCAAAAGAAAAGGATTATATTACATTTTTATACACTTAATTTCTAGTAAAGGCATGTATATCTCTAATGTCAGATTTAATGTAAAACAAAGTACCAAAATTTTTAATCTGCAAAAACCTCTTCTTCATTTCAGGAATGACTCGGTATTTATGACAATTTGAATTTGCTATTTATCATCTCTTTCAAAGCCGATTCAACTGAACAAAAGCATGCCCTCAATTATTAACTCTTTAGATTAATTTTAGTTGTATTTATTATCTAAGCAAATAATTAATTTTGCGATAAAATATTGTGATATCCCATCAAAATTATCACCCATTAAAAGTTAGTTTCTCTAAATTTTATTTATATGCAATGTACGTGTAGTTTCCAAATCTTCATAAGCATCTTTCATCAATCTTTTCATCATGTCATAGGTCAAACACTTCATGAACAAAATGACAATACCTTCAATATGTAGTTTATTCTTCATTTGTCATATGAAAGATTGACATTAATATGTTTGTTCCACATCCTCATATCTTCAAAAGACACATCATAAAACATGCAAACACTGCACAATTCTGTAATTCTTACAATTAAATGTCAATCTCCTCTCATTTCTTAGTCATCAATTAATTCAAAAAGAAAAAGGATTATATTTCATTTTTACACAGTTTCTAGTAAAGGCATGTATATCTCTAATGTCAGATTTAATGTAAAACAAAGTATCAAAATTTTTTAATCTGCGAATCTTCTTCATTTCAGGAATGACTCGGTATTTATGACAATTTGAATTTGCTATTTTCCATCTCTTCTGAGGTCAATTCAACCGAGCAAAATTATCAACCTTTAAAAAGTTAGTTTCTCTAAATTTTATTTATACCAATGTCATATCAATTTAAATCATTATTATCATCATCATCATCATCATTATAATCATTATTTACTGTATACATGTAAATTACTGTTTTGATTTCTACCTATCATCTTAATGATTTAGTATCCGTCATATGTCGTAACTAGAATAAGTTATTGAGTAATTATTTAGAACTGCTTAGGAAATATTAAATTTACTAGTTGTATTGTTGTAATAGACATTCATTAAACATAGATTTCTTGCTTCACTCATATATTGAAAATTATCAGTTGGTGTCCACTAGCTATTCTGCAATTCTACTTCCATCTTGATGTTGATTACAATGATGTTATAGTCCATACCATCATGTAAAACAAGAAATAAAGTTGTTGTTTTTAATGCACAAATATCTTATCTTTCTGAAAAAGATTATCTTAAACTTGAGATGAGAATGAAGTTAATATCAGAAGAACAAGAAATTGACAAAATTCAAATCATACATGTCCCCTTTACCTGTAACTAAACTAGTTCATGAATTACTGCCAATGTTTATCTAGCAGAAATCTTCAACAATTTCCTTGATGTCACTAAGCCTCTTAAAAAGGTTTAGCATTGATATATATTCAGTTGCTTTTTTAGTCTTTTATTTGCATTTTTCAACCAATTTTCAAAATATCTACAGATAAGTTACATGTTGGCATAATGGAATGCTTGATAGTGCATCCTTAGTCTGTAGATAGTTCGATCAGTTCTTTCTTTATTAAGCCACTAAATGGTTTAGCATTAGTATTTTCAGTTTTAAATGTGTGAGTTATACCTTTGATTTAAGTTTATTCTACTTATGTTGTAGTTAGTTATCACAAATGTTACAAAGAAATTGTATATATAAGTTACATGTTAGCATTGAATTTATCATTAACAATTAATATTAACACCACCTAGTATAGGTTGAGGGTTATCAGTTCTTAAATACACAGACACAGTTATATCTGTATATGGCAGCTATAAACAACTCTTATCTATCTAGAAACAAGGATCTATGTTACAAGATCAAAGTTACATGATGAAAGAGCATTATAATTACATCATGCTAAAGTAGATACTATTTCTTGGTATGTGAATCTCTGAACTGCTTTGAAAGACATACATGTAACAGACTGAAAAACCAGGAGTTTAATAAGAAAATTGACATAAAAACATCTTCAGCCATGAAAGCCTTATGAATTAAATAGTGCATGCAGAGATGTTGTATGTTAGAAATTTATGCTCATATCTTTAATGGCTGTCAATTCAATAAGACACTTACTCAACTGTTTACACAAATACAAAATTTTCATGAATAGCCTGTTAATATTTCAAAAAGTTATCTAATTCAAACCACCTTCTAAAAACAGATGGTTTATTTAGTCGGATCTAATAAAAACTTATCTGCAGATAAATCACCACTAATGAGCTGAAGGTTGCAAGATGATGTTCATGTTACAGATTGTGATGATAATGAAAATGCATTGATATTGAATTCATAATTCATGCTTAATAACTTGTAATTTGATAGACACCTGCCTGGTTTGAAGGACATTTAATTCATTTCTGACTCAACACCATTACACAAAACTAAAACATAATTTTCTTAATGAATTTCATCTATATATAAATCTACTTTGGTACATGTATGACCAAATCAATCATTTGAATATTTAATATGTACCAGTGTCAAATGAATTGTTACTTCTATGTGAAACAATTTATCTTTGATTCCAATAAATTCTTGTCATTTTCTGAATCTGGATAAAAGTTTATTTTCTAAGATAGAACACCATCATCAATATGAAAGAAATATCTAAAATATTCTTTATTAAATTAACTTTCATAATGTAAAAAGAAATATGCAAAAATGTAATTGAATTTCCTTTGATTTATATGTTTTCCACCAAAAACTATCATTCCATTCTTGACATGGTGGCAGTTTGTTTTCACCATGTCACTGTGACAGTTATATGCAGCAAAATCCGACCTTTAAAGTTTTCATAATTTTATACCTGGAAGGGCTGTCACAGCATCAGTAATATATAACATATGACCTTTTTGTAAGATTCCAATAGTTAATTGCAGAAAATTTTACAATTTTATCAACTATTTTTAATTGGGTTGTTGATGCACTAGCTGCTATACCAAAGTGAGAATTATGAAATCCATGTTTCGTCAATGAAATATATGTTGTTATGTCAATTATTTCTTTCAATATGGATAAAACTTTTTACATAACTCTGAAATTCTTAAAAACTAGTTAAAAGATACTGGATTTCATTTCTTTAAAGAATTGAACCAATTTCATGTTTTAACCTTACTTTAAAATCTGTTTAACCTTACTCTAAAAAATTTAAAAACCAATTTCATTGAAGTTACCATTGAAACATTGTTTGAAATATCTCTAGAATCATTTGGAGGTCATATAATATCTATCACTGTTACTATATTTAGATTCTTCATACCTATAAATAGACCTACAAGAAATCATGATTTTGTTAATGTTTTGATGTACAAATGTGGTTTTAAAATATATGTGTTCCACTGACAATGCGATTTACCTCACCTCATTGACTATGTCGTCTCGTTGGGTCACAATCTGGTTTTCACTTATATT
This sequence comes from Phorcus lineatus, assembly GCA_921293015.1. Classification (NCBI taxonomy): domain Eukaryota; kingdom Metazoa; phylum Mollusca; class Gastropoda; order Trochida; family Trochidae; genus Phorcus; species Phorcus lineatus. Next base: position 10,012,850 of record OV121083.1, read on the forward strand.
GCCCAATTGTAGAAAGAGAAAGTGAACATGAAATTGTAAACTGTCACAAATTTGAAGAGAGGTTTTGGCTTTTTTGAGATGTCACTCAAACAAGAGTTTAAGACAGTATCCTGCTGGTGTAGGCTGCCACAGAACTTGAAGATGTACAATGGATGCAATGGATCAAGAATCCAAAATAGAAAAAGTTTGAGAAGAGTCAAAGTTTCATGTGCAAGTTGAGGTCACAAATATCTACATGTGTCTGGACAATCACTCAAAGCAGGCAAGCTGTAACAAGATTTGGAACCATCGTCTGTTAACTAAGATAACTTTAACAAGAAAAGAGACATGACCTAAGGATAAATATACTGCTGAATAAGTGATATTTCATTGTGCAGATGTTTTGTAGAGCTTAGAGCAATATTGATGATCCAGGTAGCTAACCTGTTTGAACTATGACCTTATCTGTAACACAGCAGACTGTAGCTGTCCTGTATTTATCATACAATGAATTGTGTTTAATAACTGAAATATTGTTCAAAACACGTTAAACCCATATTCACTCACTCACTCACTCACTCATACAATGAATGATGAACCTATCTTGTTTTCTTCTAAAGAAAAAATCTTATTGAAGAAACAATTATATATATTTCCAGTAATACCTCCATCGTTGTTTGCAAAGACTGCCCCTTAACAAGAAAGAATAATAGAGCCCTATGCTCTGTAGCCCGTCAGGTTTTATAAAATATATTTCATAAGAAGGAACAGGGGCAAAGGGTCACCAAAATCCCTATAATCACAGAGAAAATCAGAATAAACAGGTCCAATCTTAAATTTTTACAAACAGATCTTGCATAACTTCTTTCTTAGAGTATTAGAGTATTGATATCAGACTTTGAATTATTACCAAAAGCCTCCAAGAGCACCCAGTGACAGTTTTTCACAGGATATTTAACTGCAACAAACTGCTTCATATCAGAGCTTAATGCTAACAACCTTTATGGCATTTTGTCTGAACACTGTGTGTTTATCAACACAAAATGCTCCTTGCCAGTGTGTTTCATTTTACCAAATGTTTGAAGCATCTCATGAAGTGACTCATGAACCAGCTCATGAAGCAATCAACACTTCAAGGAGAAGAAATGAGGCAATCCTGCAGCAAAATGTTCCTATGAAGCACACATTCTACTGTCTGGCAATCATTAGGTGGACCAACAAAACTGTTCCTTAACTATAGCAACATGGCTTTAATCATAGAGGTGGCTTGATGAGAAATAGTTCTGGATCTTTGTTTCATAAAGTCACAGATTTAAACCGAGAAAGATTGTCATCGCTGCATTATCCTGGTTGTAAAACAAATCTACTTCCTCCTTTAACTTTTATAGTATATAATAAATAATCTTGGAAACACAGCTTAACTAATGAACTGCATATCTGTAAGTTTCTGTTCATATCAAGAGTAACCTCAAGACAACTGGGCACCTAGCTAACTTCTTCCATGGCAAATGTTTTTTATGTTGTCTCGTGTGTGTTCTAAAGCATTAACCATCAGTACCATGAAGCTTCAGAATACTTATCACGGAAACATATCACAGATAATATTCTAAGGTCAACATTGAGAGATAAATTTCAAGGTGAAAATTTACAAAATACCTCAGGATCCTCATATCCCAGGATATGATCTGCATTAAACACGCTGAATTCAAAGAAGAACCAGCACAGGACCAGCCCCATTCTTCTATCAGAGTTTGAACACTGTACATTCATACAGGCACAGAGGAATAATAAATAGATTTGATCATGAAATATTTGTATATATTACAAAGAATATTTTCAATTTATCATAGCCCAGGTAAGAACAATAACATTACCAAAAGTTATTACTGCTAATTATTAAAAACGGCAACTTCTTTGGATTCCACATTTTAAACTTTAAACAAATCTTAGTTTTGATATGTCATTTTATTGCCTACATATGTTGATATTGATCTATTTTCATGGTGTAAGAAAGCATAATTGGACATTAAAGCTTTTTATATTTCGTTACTACCCTAAAAATTGTGGTCACTTACTTCATCACTTCATCATTTAGCAGTTTTAATGTTTAATGAATAGTAATCAAAAAGTGCATTTCCCTCTGACAATTCTATCATATAATTATATCAACTCTTTATCACCAAGAAATTTTGTTTTTACAAATTCGAGTAAAACATATATATGGTTCCATTTAGCCTGCATGAGCAGTTCTGTTGAAGGTTAATCATTATCTTTTCCCTTTGGCAATCATTTAGCAATTTAGACTTAACAGCAGGGAATGTTGTGAATTGATTGAACATTTTGATATCCGTAGCACATAGCCTTGGGGAAACATTTCTTAACTTCTATCGGTAAACTCTGGAATCAGTCTACATTGTGTGGGCATCTGTTCTGACATTAAACGCACTAGTGCACACCAATATTTCTTTAACACAACGAATGCACAGATACTGCATATCTCTCGATATTATTTAAGATCCTCACTCGAGTTATCTACCTCGTAAGTTATTTAACGAATATTTACGTATTCAGGTAGTAAAGTTGATTTTTAAAGACCGGAAGTATTTAATGTTACGTTACAATAAATCCGCATGAACTACAATATCGGAAATATTAAGATTTTGCTTATAACCAAAAAAGCGGAAACGGCAGCCGCTTTGGTCAATCTAATAGCACTGCTAATGCTGTGTTATCAAATCGGTTTATTTACAACATTGCTTTCATTAAACATAATTCATGATTTGTTCTCAGTTCAGAGTTTAGGTAAATTCAACAGCTGCACATAATAATTGTTCAGCCGCTTTCAACTGTCTATAATTTATCCGTTTTGTGCACAGCTAACCTTAGATTTGTTATATGTCCAAGCCGACAGCGGCTGCTTAAATTTTTTCATTGTTGATTGCATGTCAATTGTAAAGAATTTTAAGTATTTCATTGCATCGATAGAAAGCTTAAGTGATTGCATAAGTCCTCTTAAACCTTAAAATAGCCAATTTCAGATTCTTAAATCAAAGAACATCAATCATTATTGAACATAAATTCTTTTCAACATGGTATATATATAATCTAAAAGTCCTACTGATAGTAAAACATACTGGTTACAAATTGTGGCTGAAAACCTATGGACATTTATTTCCTACGAGGGCAATCACATGCAAAATCACATGCAAAATCACATGCATTAAGGGCAATTATGGTGACTATACATCATACACATGATATCTTGAATGTATCTCATATCTGGCAACGGTAGGAAGGTTGCCAATCTTTGTGTTTTTTTGTGCAATTTCCTCATATTTGTCATCTTGCCATATAATATATATTAATAAACCTTTTACCTCAATATTGCCTTGGAAAAACTTAAATTCCAAACTTCTGTCACAGACATGGTAAGACAGGGATATACTTATAATAACTTCATCTTTCTAGCTTTGTCATTACTGTGTTAAAACTAATCAAAAGCACACTCTTGTAGTATTTTATTGAAGCAACAAATAAAAGTAAAAATCAATGGGTTTTTTTCAACGACAAAAAAAAATGCAAATAACATATACATATCTATATGATAAAATGCAAAAAAATCAAAGGTATTCATTGATAAGAAATATTTTAAAAGAATCGCCCTGCAATGTTCAACTTGGCACCTACACAACAGAGATAACCCCGAACATGAAACATATGCTTTACATGAAGACCCTTTCCTTCACAAGATTTTATCAAATTCAAATTAGACTTCAGTCTGTTAGATCTGTTTTTATACATAAGATGTGTCTACATCTCGGTTTGGATTTCATTACCGGCCGAACACCAGATGGTAAAACACTGACAAAGATGGTCCCTGCTTGATATGAAGATAATGCAACTGAAAATATTTTTATTTACTTTCCTCAGCCAATCACTCAAGTATTTATACACCTTTGGCAATTTTCCTTACCATGTTTACCGGTTTGTCTGTCTGAATGCCTATATATTGCAGTGATCAAATGATTGTTGTAATGAACTTGTATCACTTAACTGAAGATCAAATGCTTATTAACAATTTTAACTTCACCAAAATCCCACATCTTCTTGCAATAAAGAAGTTGCTAATCCATAGAATTTGTGTTTTCTTAAATATAACAGCTTTTTAATTACTTCTCAAAGAAGTCCAAAAAAAAGAAAGAAAATCTCTCTTTTGATTCCCATTATGTAATCAACACCAGTGAACAACCATTTTGGATCATATAATCAACAAATTATCATAAAATATAACTTATTTGTCTTCAAATTTGATTATCATGAGTTGTGAGGATCGAATGTATGACCCTGTACTTCACACTCTTCCAACATGCAAGCACCTGTACAATATGTTCTTGACACAGTTCTTGCAAGAGTTGAAGAATTCATTGGAACGCTCTGCCACTCAGGGTAATTGCATTTACGATGCAACTTGGTACTAAACCAGCATAAAAGCCACAGAACTAATCCTGTTTAAGAAAACGCACCAAAAGAATATTTTCAAACTTAAGGTTAATTGCAAAAGAGTTTTTGATCTGATTAAAAAGGCAAACAGGTACTTTAAATCCATGGAACTACTTGACTCTTGTATAGGCATGATTGTATAGCTTTATTAGATATATATATATAAATTAGATATATATATATAAATCTTGATTCACTTAAATATCAAACTCAGGGTTTTTTCATGAAATAACTATAAAATTTCAAGCCTCTTAAAGAGCCACTCCGTGAGTTGTTCGAGTCATATATGCCTAACTTAATCAAATGTGCCATTTGATTGCGAAGTATTGACTGTTACCAAAAAGACACATTTTAAATCTGATTGTTTTTTTACAGTGATATTTTAATATGAAGGTAGAACATTAATTGCAATGATGATCAAAAACCGGACAGTGGCACGCATCAAATAGTCAAACATAATTTTGGAGACTTATCTAAAACAGGCAGGAGGGCAGTTAGGAGTTGATAGTGTTTGTTAGGTTATATACCTAGTATCTATGTATATTGGACGTGATATCTACACCTCTGTGCATTTATAAGGCTGTTTTTAGATTTTCATGGAAAACCAGTATTTGTCATAAATGTCTTTAGGTGAGGTGAGGTGAGTTGAGTTGGTGTTTAGGACATGAAAAGTTAAGATATTATGATTTTATATCACCACATATGACATTTAGGTTCGCATCAAAGGTAAATAATATGTCATGAAAATCACGGAGTGGCTCTTTAAGAAATATTTTTGCTAAAATTACATTTGTTTTGAAAATATCTAGGATACTGCTTAAGCAACCATGTAAATATTAATAATGCATATGGTGGGGAGAAAATTGATTTGATAGAATGTTCTGCTTAACAACAGAGTCTGTCTCAGGTGAGAAGGAAGTGTCTCCATAAAACTGGCTACCATTGTGCTATGATTGTTGGTATGATGGAACAAAGTTTACAAAACAAATATCACTTGCTTGATAACGGTGTTAGTATCTACACCAAAACGTCGCAATTCATGCAATGAAGAAGTTGACTATCCATAAGAAATTATTCGTTCTTCTTCATCAATCCAGCTTCTAAAATGCCCCTTAAGGAAGAAAAACAAAAGCACCAGCTGGATTATGAAACTTCATTTTACCCACTTGACTAACAATACTCTGAACAAAATGATGTCCCATTTCTCAATGTTGTTGAACTTGTGGCACAATTACTTTCTTTTGCTTTGGGTCAATAATTTCACATTACAATTTTATAAAATATTTTGTCATAAAAAATCCCTTCCCTGCAGGCAATATCAGTCCTGGCTGATCCCCTTATAAGCCAGAGTACAATTCTTGGAACCCGGCAGCTACACAGTTGATACACAATCATTTTAGGATACATACTTTGTAAACCATCACTTTCAAATTTGACAAAAAATATCACTCACTCATCTAATAAACAACTTAAAATCAAAGTCCAGGAAAAACATTATTCACCTAAAACTAATTACAAGAAAAATTCTCTTCAATTAATTGAACACCTAAAAAGTGCACTGAATCTAAAGATTACCTAAAGGAATGTTAATAACATTGTGGAAAGTATATAGCGTATCTAAGATTCTTTACAGCTCTCTTACGTATAAAGGTGTTTACTGCTTGCGTGTGACGCAACCTGAGGTCAAGTTTGTGTAAGGTAGTACGAGAGAATGACGACTTGTTGAAGCAATATATGTCCCTGAACCTGAACTGAAGAATAAACAAGGTTATTGTCTCTGCTGATTAACCCTCTTACTGCCACAAAACAATAATTGGACAGCATTCTCTCTGTAAATCAAATTGTTAAAACAGTGTATATTGCATTTGTTTTATCATATCACTACAAATGCCTCAGTTATCCATTTCAAAATATGATATCATATACTGTTTCTTGTAGATTTTGTAATAATATCACTGTTAAAGTTTGACACTTCAGAAGCAAGTCTCTACTGTATAATTTTTGTTGTTATCATATTACTGTAAAAATCCAAGTTTTCTGTTTCAGCTAGAATATAATGGATTGTCTACTGCAAGCTCTCATTGACATAGTTGTAAAATCTAAATCAAGTAAATGTTTCCCTTAGTTCCTAGCTTCAACTGAAATATATTTTAATCATATACTAATAACATATACTTGCACATGTATAAATGAAATGTCCAATTCAATTTTTTTGTATTAATAAAAAAGGAATTCTTCGGGAAAACAAAAAGACACAACAATATCATATTTTAACAGTTTATTTGACATGAGTTTCTTATATAAGAAACAGCTAAAAATTGCATTTGAAAAAACTTGTAAGACATGTGGTGCTGATATTGGAATATTTGGGGTATTTCTGATCATTCACTCAAAGCTATAATCAGTTGTTGGTGTCAATTTAGTTTCATAGATGGCAAGACGTACAGTAAGGATAAAAATAGGATAGATATTGTATTTTCACCCATGCTTGAAAACAGTATAAGGAAATTGAATCAGACATCAGGATTGTGACCATAATCATAATTCATGCGCCATGTTTGGGCTTAATTTATCTTTGTGGCATCCTTTTTGGCCATCCACACTGCTAAGAAATGCATCATTGGAACAAATACTTGCAGCTTTTTTTAACCATTCAAAATACTAAAACTAAAGCATTTGGGCAATTACTTGCAACAGTTTGGGTTATCCTAGAACTGCTAAAACCTGCAGCATTTGTGCCTATACCTGTGGTATTTTGGGCCATTCCAAATCTGAAAAGACTTGCAGGATTTGGGCAGATACCTGCAGTTACTTGCCAATACCTTTATTTGTTCCTGCTGCATAAACTTGTAGTTTTACTGGTCTTTCAAGCTGCCAAGTAATACCTACAATATTTTGGGGACATTTCAGGTGCAATACCTGCAGTTTTTTAGAGACATTCCTGTTGTCGATATCTTCATCTTTTCTGGTTGACTTCCCAATATGATTACACAAGAAGACAACTTAGTTTACTGAAGTAGACAATATAATTCTGCATGGGCAATCTTGTCTGGGCCTCAGACTTTACATATAATCATCGAACCAGCTCTAACAATATCAGGAAGATCGCTAATTGATTATTCGGTGCTGGTGCTGCAGGTTCAGAAAGAGGCTGGTGACCTTCACCCACAGCTAACAAGAACAATTGGTTGGTGGATTCTGTCTGATCAGGCAACCCTTCATCAAATCACTCAAGTCTTCAATCTGCTAGATCTAGATCTGCCCGAAACTTGTTGCTTACAATAATTGGTCTTGACATGGACTAGATAACCATATGTAGGGTCTTAGTTGCAATAGATATCTTCTAGCCATCTGTATAGAGAGAAGTATTAGAAAATATTCCAATCTATAATTAAAATATATTGATTAATACCTTAGCAAAAAATAATTAACAATATTAACCCTTAAGATGCGGGTCCCGGGCCTGTCCGGGTTGAAATTTGCTTTGACCGCATGTCCTCTGGGCGAGATGCGACATCCAAACTCTATTTTTCTCACGCTAGCTCATTAACGCCGAGGTTCACAGTAGCGAAGGACGGGCAATTGTTGCACGGCAGTAGTGTCAGTTCAACGCTAGTACTTTCCGTCCGTGTGTCGCTAAGCTACCGAATTTTGTTTCGTTGGTGTTCTAAATAATGCGCGTACATGTTCCGAAAATTATGCAACGATTGATAACGTTTATCGTACCGAAAATAAGCTTTAAAATCACTCAATTTTCCCCCACTCCCCGCCGCACGTGCTAATAGCCTGTGGGCACTTTCTACCCTCTCGCACGAGCTTACCGCCCCGCGCGTGCTATCGTTTGCTTACAAGCCTGCACTCACACCAAACGTACAACCTTATATCGCACGCCCTATGCTCTGAACCCTTGGGCGGATTTCAATACCGGTTGGATCATTTGAAAGAGCAGAAAATTGTCTTCAATTCAATATAAAATACGTAACTACGCTACCTGAATTGAAGATACAGCATGTGCCGCAAAAAAGGTGATTTTTACATATTTTTAGTTTTACACCATTTTGTCACACCAATTTTTACATGATGTGCTCAACGTATTTTGACAATTTTTATATCAAAAGACAGAGAGAAAGATTGTCTTTCTTTCCATGTAAAATGTGTACATGCGCGATAATAAATAAAGACACAGCAAGCGCCGCACAAAAAGCTAATTTCTCGATTCAAATCATGTAAACTGAACGGCGATTTTGACATGTGCCTTTCTTTCGCTCATATCTTCTCAACAGCTAGGCGTATTTTGAAATTGATTACATCGTGATAAAGAAGGAATAATTGTCTTCGATTTGATATAAAAAAATTATATACACCATATAGAATAAAGATACAGCAAGTTCCGCAAAATTGTGACTTTTGTATATTCTTTACGTTTTTACCATTTTCTCGCACTTTATATCACATAAACTTCTCGGTAAATTTTGCAATTTCATATATCAAAATATAGAGAAAAGGATAATCTTTATTGCCATGTAAAATTGGTATGTACAAGAAAATCAGAAAGGACCCGGCGCGCATCGCACAAACAGGCAATTTCTCTATTCATATTTTGTTTACCGAGAAGCGATTTATTTTCAACTGCTTTTTACACTTCCTATCCATTTAACGGCAGAGCGCATTATCGACATTTTTATATCACAATAAAGAGGAAAGGATCGTCTTCAATTCTATATAAAATTTGCAAATTACAATTAGACAATAAAGGAGCGGTTAGTGATGTCGCAATTATCAAAATCTGTTCTAAAATACCCGAGGGTACCATCTTTGCAAACTTTATATATTCCAAACCAAGTGGTACATATTTATTATTTTCATATCATCGTAAAGCAGAAAGAAATACCTTCATTTTCATGTGTAATTTGCCCATATTTGCATCAAAATAAAACGTGTGGAAACGATGCGACATATGTTGCGGTAAGGCGATTATCAAAGAATTTATTACTAGCTATACCCACGTTTCGTTGGTAATAACTTCTAATTACAGTGCAAAAGATTGTTATGATTTATTTCTTCGTAAAGAAGAATAAATTGCCTTCAATTCGATATATAATTTGCATGTATACAAAGCGAATAACATGATTTATAAAGTTGGAAATAAAGACAATTTATATTGTGTGTGAGTGTATGTTTCAACGGGGATACCCCGCCTGCACGCGCTGAGCGCGTGCGTTTGCCCGGGGCTATTAGCTTAGTAATATTACTGTGGGGGTCAGAGCGTTATCGGGATTTATCACTACCCTGTTTTCGTAATTTATATCTTTCGTTTAGGATGGCGTATCGTAATAAAATTTATCGTGAAATATAGAGCAAGAAATTAGCTTCAATTCCGTATATAATTTGCATGTGTGCACTCAGTGATTAAATGATTTTATAATGTTTGAAATGAAGACAATTTTTAAAATTTTGTAAAATTCGTTCTAAACATATTATAAAAATAATTTTTATATCGATGTGAAGAGGAACTATTCATCTTTAGTTTCGTTTTGATTTCGCGCATGCGCTCTTGGAATTTATTGAGTTACGGCGCCCGAATTGAAAACAAGTTTACTTCAGTTGTAGAAACCGTTCCAGGGGTGATAGAAATTTCATTCAAAGTGTCAAGTAAGTATCATCCATTTGTAACACGGGATTCGCCGACTAGCTTTGTATAAAACGACGATAATGTCCGTATTTCGCCATGTAAACACGCCATATGTTGTTAAAACGGTCGCATCTGGCGGCGCTGGAAAATTCGGCCACAGGGGCTAATTGCGCTATAACGGTAGCGAGGCGAGTGCTGGAAAATTCAGCCACGGGGGCAAAACTGGTCAAAATAATATTCAGCAACGTAAGAGTTAATAACACAAATATTCAATTTGTTTCTAGACAGTCATATTCTTGGTTTCTCAATTCAATTCAACGATTTGATTAAATATCAATATCCATGTACTTGCATAAAAAGTATATTGTCAATATCTTTCTCTTAACCCTGTTCCTATCACATCAATTCAATAAAAACAATATCAATTCATATCTGTCCCTGCATTTATAGTCCTAGGCTGGATCAATTTTGTAAATGAAATCAGTGCACCAAACAAACTATGATTTGACGTTACTCACCGAATATTCTGTTAAAATGATTAAGTTTACAATGCATTAGACGTTGTCCTATTGGCATGTGTTTTATTCCAATAGGAGTTCAAAAAGTTTCCCTATCGATCTCAAGGATATCAGAATCAGAGCTGTGAGTTGGTAGATGAGAAAATAACTTTTTCAATAAAAGCATCGACGCAGACATCAATAACAAAATAACTACATTATAAAAAGATATCTGATTGGTGTAGAGCAGTATTTCAATAAGATCAAAACATGTTTTGGGTCCAAACCATTCTATAAATAAAATTACTTTGCTTTTAGTAAGACAAGTTTTTTCCTATCACAATCAGTGGGGATTAATTTCAATCAAGATTGAATTAACATTTAACTGTTCATACAATGCATGTACCTAAATGTACCAATGATAGTAATAAACTGATTAGCTCCCCTGAGGCCACTCTCTAATGCACTGAGATATAATAATCAAACGTTTTTCATCAACAGCCAAATGCAATAATCCTTATACAACTATCAACTGACAGTTATTCTACTAAATAAGGAAAGATGGAAACCATCTGTAATGAAATGTACAATACAAGACATGTAGAATTGCATTATGTCCTAGAATATTCAATGAACTGCGGGTTACAGGTTAAAAGATGGGCCAAAGATTTGAAGCTCTGAATGATTCAAAAATAGATGGCCAGGTTGCAGATTAGTAGGTGGAGGATTATTTGTTATGATAAAAGAGGCTTGCTATGTCATTTGATTTAGGCAGATCAAGTACAAAGGGTCGATGAATTTCAGGCATTTTAATAAAATCACAAAAATAAATGCTTTTAACAGGTATTTTCATTGTTTTCTTTGTTAAACTTTTGTGTTTTTATAAAGTATCCATTCAATAGTGCAAGCTATCAAACAAGTGAACATTTAAACATAAAAATTCAAAAGATTTGTGATATGTATAGTAAAACCATCCACCTTGACCTTGGTGACACTGATAGGACTGCAAACAATTACACCATTCACAACTAAATATAACAGTGTGAACAAACTCTCTGATCTTGTATAGCCTGTAGGTAATGATCAAGTCTCTTTGAGCATGAAGCGCTTTAACATCTACAACTAGGTATCACTAGTTACTCTAGTTCACTTATAGTTTACTTATAGGTGGGTATTTTAAGAATACAGCTGTAATTGGGTCTTGATTGATCCGGGAATCCTGTGATTCTATAAACAGACTCGTATCTGATAACATGACCTACATTGCTTATAAATATGTCTTGGAAATAGGTATTAGACCTGTATACATTTCCAACCATGTAAGAATTAACAAATCTTTTCTGCTAAAAGTCTGGTAAAAATATCATATGTATTCAATTTTGGTAACCTAACTTTGTGTTGATATTTTTAAATGATGGTTGAAAAACCTATATTAAATTTTATTTGGTTTATTTTCTTTCATTTTTACCTATGTAAGCATAATTGTTTGCTGACACAGCATAAATGTGACTTGATGGCCCCTTTCCATTACAGTTCTAGAACGCTTACACTACTGTGGACTAGTGTCTCATTACGTTGTAAATGGTATCATTTCATGTCTTGAAATGTACCTGAATATGATCATCAAAATTTCTAAATAAGATATAACTTTCAGATGTGTGTAATAATTTCTATCCAATGATTGGCTGTATTCAGTCATTGAAATTCAAAATGAGATATGATAACAGTTCTGAGATAATTAAATGAGTTCTGTGTTTGATTAAAAACTCCCATAACAAATGAACTCTTGGTGCTATCACTGTAAAAAATTGGGTCTTACTGACCATATCAGTGCATTGAAACTCATTTTCAAAAAGTAAATTGAATGATAAAGATTAAAGATTTTCTTTAGATGAATTTTATTATTTAAGACTGCATTTTAATAGTTGTATATTTGACCAACATCAAGTTAGACCCCAAGTCTGACTATTAAACCTAATCAATAAACATCAATGCTGTATTCCCATCCCATCACAATATGGAACACAATCCACCAGATAAGCTTGAATTTAGTACTATATATATGTCAAAAGTACTTTTACAGACATCAAGTTAATCAAACTTTATGTGATGTGAGAATTTGTATATGATTCAAAGAAGATTGGAAAACTTTGATTCTTGTGGTAAATTTAATCTATTGAATAAAAAAAAACTCTGTTCACAAAAATTATCTGTTCATGTATCATCATCTTTTATCAAGTAAAATTAAATTGTTGTATTTCATAAATTAAAAATAAAGTAAAAACTTTTGTTTTTATTATGTCTCATTATTAAGTAGACATTTCACCAATTCTTGCCCATGTCTATGTATAGGTATTTCACATACTTCAACTATAATATATAAGAACAAAATTATGAAAACAAATGTTACAAATATTCAAAAGGAATCTAGTTGATCCAGGTTGTTAGGACAACATATGTACTTTAACTGCATAAGAATTAATTCCTCAAATGTGGATATATCTATTATTTTGTCTTTATTCCCAAAAGTTTGATATAAAGAATGACACGCAGTCATAAAGACGGTTATCTTGGCTATTGTTGGAAAAAAACATTCTCACGCATATAATTTTTTGACATTTTGATGGCAGAAACCATTAAGGAGAATATTTTTGTTCCCACTGCAGACACCCAGATATATACATAGATATGTATACATATATATATATAAGTATTCTGATTTGTCTACAGTTGAAGTCTATTAAACATGCATATGATACAGCTATCAGTAGTACTAATATTATTATTAACTTTTTTAATTGTGTTTATTTTTAGATATTCTTTTAATGAATTTGTTATCTTTATGTTTGAAATGTATACATGAAAATAGAGAAAATAATGATACGATATCTCACAAAATAGTATTTCAGTTTGAAAGAAAGCAAAATTTGTATATTTTATAAAACAGATGAGTTTATTTGACAGTTACACAGAAACAGAGTGTGCCTGGGAAATGTGATAATTTATTCTGAACAAAAACACACAAGAAAACATCTCTTGATATCACACAAGGTATCAAATGTCTATGTTAACTCTTACGTTGCTGAATATTATTTTGACCAGTTTTGCCCCCGTGGCTGAATTTTCCAGCACTCGCCTCGCTACCGTTATAGCGCAATTAGCCCCTGTGGCCGAATTTTCCAGCGCCGCCAGATGCGACCGTTTTAACAACATATGGCGTGTTTACATGGCGAAATACGGACATTATCGCCGTTGTATACAAAGCTAGTCGGCGAATCCCGTGTTACAAATGGATGATACTTACTTGACACTTTGAATGAAATTTCTATCACCCCTGGAACGGTTTCTACAACTGAAGTAAACTTGTTTTCAATTCGGGCGCCATAACTCAATAAATTCCAAGAGCGCATGCGCGAAATCAAAACGAAACTAAAGATGAATTGTTCCTCTTCACATCGATATAAAAATTATTTTTATAATATGTCTGGAACGAATTTTACTAAATTTTAAAAATTGTCTTCATTTCAAACATTATAAAATCATTTAATCACTGAGTGCACACATGCAAATTATATACGGAATTGAAGCTAATTTTTTGCTCTATATTTCACGATAAATTTTATTACGATACGCCATCCTAAACGAAAGATATAAATTACGAAAACAGGGTAGTGATAAATCCCATTAACGTTCTGACCCCCACAGTAATATTACTAAGCTAATAGCCCCGGGCAAACGCACGCGCTCAGCGCGTGCAGGCGGGGTATCCCCGTTGAAACATACACTCACACACAATATAAATTGTCTTTATTCCCAACTTTATAAATCAAGTAATTCGCTTTGTATACATGCAAATTATATATGGAATTGAAGGCAATTTATTCTTCTTTATGAAGAAATAAATCATAACAATCTTTTGCACTGTAATTAGAAGTTATTACCAACGAAACGTGGGTATAGCTAGTAATAAAGTCTTTGATAATCGCCTTACCGCAACATATGTCGCATCGTTTCCACACGTTTTATTTTGATGCAAATATGGGCAAATTACACATGAAAATGAAGGTATTTCTTTCTGCTTTACGATGATATGAAAATAATAAATATGGATAGGAAGTGTAAAAAGCAGTTGAAAATAAATCGCTTCTCGGTAAACAAAATATGAATAGAGAAATTGCCTGTTTGTGCGATGCGCGCCGGGTCCTTTCTGATTTTCTTGTACATACCAATTTTACATGGCAATAAAGATTATCCTTTTCTCTATATTTTGATATATGAAATTGCAAAATTTACCGAGAAGTTTATGTGATATAAAGTGCGAGAAAATGGTAAAAACGTAAAGAATAAACAAAAGTCACAATTTTGCGGAACTTGCTGTATCTTTATTCTATATGGTGTATATAATTTTTTTATATCAAATCGAAGACAATTATTCCTTCTTTATCACGATGTAATCAATTTCAAAATATGCCTAGCTGTTGAGAAGATATGAGCGAAAGAAAGGCACATGTCAAAATCGCCGTTCAGTTTACATGATTTGAATCGAGAAATTAGCTATTTGTGCGGCGCTTGCTGTGTCTTTATTTATTATCGCGCATGTACACATTTTACATGGAAAGAAAGACAATCTTTCTCTCTGTCTTATGATATAAAAATTGTCAAAATACGTTGAGCACATCATGTAAAAATTGTTGTGACAAAATGGTGTAAAACTAAAAATATGTAAAAATCACCTTTTTTGCGGCACATGCTGTATCTTCAATTCAGGTACCGTAGTTACGTATTTTATATTGAATTGAAGACAATTTTCTGCTCTTTCAAATGATCCAACCGGTATTGAAATCCGCCCAAGGGTTCAGAGCATAGGGCGTGCGATATAAGGTTGTACGTTTGGTGTGAGTGCAGGCTTGTAAGCAAACGATAGCACGCGCGGGACGGTAAGCTCGTGCGAGCGGGGAGAAAGTGCCCACAGGCTATTAGCACGTGCGGCGGGGAGTGGGGGAAAATTGAGTGATTTTAACGCTTATTTTCGGTACGATAAACGGTATCAATGTTTGCATAATTTTCGGAACATGTACGCGCATTATTTAGAACACCAACGAAACAAAATTCGGTAGCTTAGCGACAGACGAACGGAAAGTACTAGCGTTGAACTGACACTACTGCCGTGCAACAATTGCCCGTCCTTCGCTACTGGGTACTACAGCGATAATGAGCTAGCGTGAGAAAAATAGAGTGTGGTTGTCGCATCTCGCCTGGAGGACATGCGGTCAAAGCTAATTTCATCCCGGACAGGCCCGGGCTTAGCATCTTAAGGGTTAATAAATAACCAAAATTAATGTGCCAGGTATCAACAACTGATCCTTCACATTATAATTATTATTTCCATAATAAATTGGTATGGCGTGTCTTTCATGGCTCAAAGTGAAAACAATTATTGGTCTGGTAACTAAAATAGTTATACTGAATAATTCATATTAGTCCCATAATGAGATCTAACACCTCAAACGTGACCAGATGTACCGATTCCATTGAGCCAGCTACACACAACAACTTGCTTTGACTATTCATGGTTATATCTTTCTTCAACGTTTGTGTTGGCACCATCACAGTATCTGAGCTGGACGAAATAAGGTCCGGTGTCTGTATAGAACTACTGTAATTGTAAAATCAAGTTTTATAAAATTTGCTTGATTATCTTATCATGTCTTTTCACAATAAACTAACATAAAATGGCAGTGAAAGGTCATGACAGTGAAGAGTAAGGTTGTATTGATAATACTATCAATCTGGACAAAATCAAACAAAATTTCATTGCCATAATATTGGGAATGAAAAGCAGCTATACTCATATTACAATATTTTGATAACAATTTACCAAAATGTCACCAAAGTAAATTTTAAATTGTAATATAAGGGATCATATGATCTGCAATCATTTTTGTCTTTTTTTGGATAAGTTCATAAAAGGATTCAAACCTACACCCTAAGTGTTTGACATCAATCACCAACACTGTCTGCCCAACCACTTATCCTCTTAACACACAAGATGTATATATTGCTAACTTAAAGAAGATATTCTATTTCTCTTATATCATACAATTCAACATAATTTGACACACAGATTTTACAATGCAGTGCTTTTATCTGCCATCTATTGGCCACTGCTTTAAAATTCAAAATTGATGACCACAGAGAGAATTAAGTTATAAACCAGCATACTAATTGAATAATTTATTAATATTTAGTTAAATAAAATAATCAAGTAAGTGATTGTTCAGTTTTCAGAATTCTAAGGTTATCTTTGTGTTCAAAATGAATGTATCAGTCATGTGAAATAAACTAACAGGCAAAAGAAAGGTTTCACATCAGTTGGTTTCGACTTTACAACGATTTGAAATGTATGTAACGCATTTTATAATTGAATTATCAACATTAATCATGTCTACAATAATTTATATGAACTAATCGTTGTTTGGTTAATGTGAAGATATCTTTGTGTAATACTAAAGTAGACAGGGGTGAGAAATGAAATTTACACCAATATGACCCCTACCATGTTTAAAAGGGCGTTAATGTGTGAAAAACAAGGTATGTTTGTTGATTTTTACGTATAACATATCTTATATATCAATTAAGAATTGTAGGTTATTAAAAATACTTTTCCACAAAAATTAAATTCAAAATTTCAATTTCCAAAAAAAATTGCAAACACATGCATTCGTATTCTTCGATTGATAACTAAAGGCCTGCACTGTTCGATTTTAGCGTACGACGTCTAAAACTTAAAACATTTGTAATCGAAATTTATATATATGATTAAATCAACTTAGGTGAAACCTTTCTTTTGCCTGACAGTTTAATCATTTCAAGACTATAGTCACCTTCATATATATAGTTAACAATATCAACAACAACAAATTGCCCATAATTTATAATCCAGTCCATACATATAACATAGCCATGTTGATCAGAAAAGTCTTTGTATATACCTGGGTACAAGTGGACAACAACAATGTATTACTACCACCCTATTTGTGTGACAATACATACATATCAGTGATCTAAACACTTATCAAATAATATCTACAATGAAATATACATGAAGTCCTATTGTCAATTGGGGAAACGATACCATGATTACCTGGCAAGGAACCTCAAATCTATCTAGCATAGCAGCTAAGAGCTTTCATAACAAAACTAAATGATGATAAAAATACAGGCTTGAAATGTGCCCAAAGAAAGAAAGAAAGATCAAACTGTTAAGTCTGATCATAACACTGTCATCATAGTTTGACTGATGTTCTGATTTGGTATAGGATGTCTGATTATCATTATTAAGGACATTTATATGAGAGAAGATCAGTATCAATCCCCGATGTACGATTAACATTAGTGTTTTTAGATTCACCATTGAACCATTTTTAACAAAATACTTCTTTGTTCTGCGGGAGGAACATTTTTGATACAGCCAACTGCTAAATTAAATGCAATAACTCTTGTCTAATGAAAATTAATTGTTTCCAGAAAGTTTTCAAACATGCCCAACATCTAAGGAATTCATAAACAAAATTTTTTACTTTCTTTTAGCTTGTCAGAACATTTGGCAGAATTTGGCAACAGTGCATGCTCTTGTTAAAACTACAGTAAAATATATGCTTCTTAGGTGACTGGAACAGAATTTGGCAATAAAGATAAATGTATTGAATCAAGGATAGAGGACTTTCAATGCATGCAGTAGATTTTCTACAAGAAGTATAGTGATCCCACACAAAGGAAAGTATCAACATTTGCAAGAAAACCCATATCATTCAATACAGAGATTCTGATTCCCTAACTCAAATGAATTAAAAGGTGTTTACGTACACCAACATGGCAACATATTTTTGCTGTGTACATTGAAGAAGATTATCAATATAACTAGAAAAAGACCTCCCACTGTTAAAACAAGAGTCATGCACTGGTTAAACCTCTCCAAGATGGTTAAATCACTTGTACTTTATGAGAGAAGCATGAATAAATTATACCCTAGGGCTTTCCTTGTGTTAAAACTGCATGTTGTTTGACATACACTTGGCTACTTAGGTGCTAAATGTTTCAGATTTTAATCATTCAATTGAATGAATAATATAATACTTTGTATATCATTAGAGATTGTTTTAAAACTATTGTTTCGCCTTGCATCTTATTGCACATAATTTTGAGTAAAATTTGATTTAAAATTAGAAAATGATTCTGTTGTAAAAAATTAAACCCATAAACTCTCATGGGACAAATAATTTTAATATGGATATTTCCAATTAAATAGATTTAATCGAAAGGTTGTTTGAAAAGAAAAGGCAAGATATATCTTGTTGCTTCAATGTTACACTGTAACATTTCTAATC
Source organism: Phorcus lineatus (assembly GCA_921293015.1). Classification (NCBI taxonomy): domain Eukaryota; kingdom Metazoa; phylum Mollusca; class Gastropoda; order Trochida; family Trochidae; genus Phorcus; species Phorcus lineatus. The sequence goes on from OV121083.1 coordinate 10,031,845, forward strand.
TAAAAAAGCAATGTTCTGTGGCATATCGAGGCAATACAATTTGAAATTTTCATATCAACTGTAAAATGGATGACTATTCTTGACAACCGGTGACCACCCCTCCCTCTAATGTCCTGGAACCATCACTCAGATCTCTCTAGCATGTATTTCTACTGTAGCTTCAAAGCTTTATCTCTATTCTCCTATCAAATAATTTCAGACCCATAAAACATTTAAATCCATAATGAAGAGATAAACACTACAGATTTACGACTCTGTACTGGATAAGATTTATCAGAGTAGGTCAAGAGCATTATTGTGTGTTGTTGACGTCTTGTTGATCGTTAGAACATTTCTCTCTGAGTAACCCTCAATCATAGTGATAGTGTTATGTGTGCTTGTATAAGTAAATAAAGATCTACAGATTGATACAGAGGTAATTTAATGCAGTATCAAACAGTGAAAGGTAGATTGTTGAATAAGTTTCAATCTCTTTTTCTAAACTAGCTTATACAATGTGCTGCATTGTTTGGTGAGTTTTGGTTTAACGTCGCTTTCAAATGTATTTCACTTATATCACGGCTGCTAGTAGTTTTGCAGGGAGAAAGCCTAAAACACCTGCGAGCATCGGCTGGAACTAGTGAACCATGGGTGGTACTGCGCTGAAATTCACCTAAAGCCAAACGCGCTAACCACTGCACTATCCAGCTTCTCTGTTGTTAGAATACGATATTCTGATAATGAAAAAGTTGTTATGCATGGAAGTACACTATCTGTAACAATATGAAACCAAATTTCATAGTCATATTCATATCATTATGTCCATTCATTGGTCTGTATTTGTTTATTAATCATATCCTATGCTTATTCCTTTACCAGTTTGTCATCACTATGATACAAAATTCTCATCATAAATCATTCATAATAATTATAATCATTATCTATACGTTATTCATTTTTAAATATTTTTGTCAATGTTTCTCATTCAGTTAACTCATTTGCTCTCTTTGTATCTTAACTTGTTCATTTCTCTATTTAAAAACCATCTAATGATTTTGTTAATTTAACATATATAAGCAACATTTACTATCAAGAGATAGAAATACACTTGCATCTATATATACACCTGTATCGATTTTTTGATACAAGAATTGTTGAAAAGAATATTTATGATACAATGGTTGTAAAGAAATTGCTATATGATTTATGGAGTGACAAAATACTCAGTACAAAAGTTTATTGTGATGGAGCTCTTTCTATCATATCCATTATCCACAAGACACAACATGACATGCCAGCTTCATGACTTCATGACATCATGATCAAATTCTGGAGAATTTGCTGAAGTAGGGATTTTATTACACACGATCTGATCAATTACATAAACCAGAGCCATAAAATCTAACTAAAAGAAGACACATTTATAAATACATGTTATAAGTACAATTTTATAGAATTTTATAGAAATGAAATTTGGTGTTTTCATTCTTTTCTCGAAGTTTAACAATATGGATTTGAAGCCCATCTAAGTCATTTAAAAAAATGTAAAAAAACATTTTTGAATATTGTATTTATAACAAGATCATGTGAGTCACAAAATGGCATATATTGCAATTTTTCAAATTTTTTTTCATATTCTTTATTTTGAGGTTATGTTATAAACAAAATTTCCTATCCATCTCCATAACACATACTATTTCTACGATACTCTTGCCGGATAAATACTATATTTATAGGCACTTGTGTCGTAAACATTATACATCATGGACACTCACATAGATATAAATAATTTAATAGAACACCTTTTAAAATGATTTTCTTTATTTGATATGTAATGAAATTTGAATTTTGTTATATGCATTATTGTTGTTGTTGACATAAAAAATGTAATCAATTTAGATAAAGATCAACTGTAACAAACAAACTTCTGAATTGATTTAATCATTTAACAATAGCGTTGTTTTTGATACAACATTTTAATTTTCATATTTTTATCCTGCAGCTCTGCATTGAATTACTGCTTAGAATTCATATATAATAGCAAATAACCCTGTTTAATAATCCAGACTTTGTTTTATAAAATGAAGATATAGATTACAATATATGGAAAAATACAGACTTCAAGTATGAACTGAATTTCGTTATATTTAATTCATCTTTAGTAATTAACTATTCATGATTATTGTAATATGAAAAATGTGTCCATTAATTTTCATATTTTGAGAAACTTTAGGAAAAAACTAAATAAATTTGGATCAAAACTGGATAAATTTAGAAAAATCTGGAGGAGATTTTGGAAAATGTTTTGATTAAATCACTGAATATGAGATGTATAATCCAAAGGGAAAAGATCAGCAATTTAAGCAACATTTTGCCTTCATGGTATTCATCCAAATCTGATGATATGCTGCAGCTGGATATGTGTCTTTATCAATGAATGCTCATCAATTACATATGATTTCTTCAGCATGGGATTGTAAAAATCTGATAAACAGCTGCAGCTGAAATTCTTTTTATAACAATGAACATTGATCTGATATAAATGCCTAAACATGGGATTACAAATATCTGATGAACAGCTGCAGCCTGGATATGTGTCTTATCAATGAACATTAATCAGATACAAATTCCGCAGCCCAGGATTGTAACAATCTGATGAACATGCAGCTGCAACTGGAAATTTGTTTTATCAATGAACATTAATCAGATACAAATTCCGCAGCCCAGGATTGTAACAATCTGATGAACATGCAGCTGCAACTGGAAATTTGTTTTATCAATGAACATTAATCAGATACAAATTCCGCAGCCCAGGATTGTAACAATCTGATGAACATATATATGCAGCTGCAACTGGAAATTTGTTTTATCAATGAACATTAATCAGATACAAATTCCGCAGCCCAGGATTGTAACAATCTGATGAACATGCAGCTGCAACTGGAAATTTGTTTTATCAATGAACATTAATCAGATACAAATTCCGCAGCCCAGGATTGTAACAATCTGATGAACATATATATGCAGCTGCAACTGGAAATTTGTTTTATCAATGAACATTAATCAGATACAAATTCCGCAGCCCAGGATTGTAACAATCTGATGAACATGCAGCTGCAACTGGAAATTTGTCTTATCAATGAACATTAATCAGATACAAATTCCGCAGCCCAGGATTGTAACAATCTGATGAACATGCAGCTGCAACTGGAAATTTGTTTTATCAATGAACATTAATCTGATATAAATTCCTAAGCATTATCATATCATATCCCAAGGATTTGCATTGTATTACAGCTATTATCATTGACATCACATCACAGCAACAACTTATTGATTCCTAACACCAATAACATCACCATTATCGTTTCTACATTGACAATTATAACTATAATATGATCATTCCAATCACCTTCTAAAATCAATTGTTGTGTACCTTTGATTTAAAAATGATTGTCAATAGAAACATCCATATTTCTTTTACCTCTTTCTGTATTGTATCATTTGTATGGAAAACTTAAATAATCGACAAAAAATATCACCTGGACACTGAGACTTAGATCCCAACCTCAACCACATCCATCCATTGATCATGATTTGAGAGGATTATTGGATCTCGACCCTGTGTGTATATACAGCCATATAACTTCTATATACAAGAATTAAACTGCAAACACAGAATTAAATATCTGAAGGGCATTTTGAAGTAGGATGAATTATTTTATAATTAGCACCATGATTTCCGGCAAGAACTTATTGTGAAAATACAAGTGTTGCTGAATAAAAGCTCCTTCATCAGACGAATCAATAGTAGAAAATGTCTCAGAACTGTCTCTGTATACATGCATATATCCATTCATTGATTAATAAATATATTTTATCATTTATTTATTTTTAAAATTACTTACATAAATGAATCCTAAACATAAACATATAAATATATAGGTGAAAGGTCGCACGTGAAGTAAATGTATATTTGAAAATAAAATACTTCAGACGACACTTGCTGTAGATATCATTTTAATGATATATATATATATATATATATATTCACTAAGTTTATTCATCAATAATTTATATTCTGTAGATAATACCACAATTAGATCACGAATCGATGATTGCTACTAACGTAGAATTAAAACTTCAGCCATAGAAACAGACACATATATTTGTACATACATTATATCTCAAAACAGTAAATATTTAAAAAATTGATACACAGACAAGTCCATTAACCATCATCATATCCTATATAGTCAGACACGCACATATCAGTATTAAGCCAAACAAGGCAGGGCAACGTATGATGGATGACGAACACTTGCTCAGATGAAGAGGACGTTTATTGACGACGTGTCAATACTCTTGGTTTTAACACCCTGAAACATTTTATATAACAATGAGTACACATAACCAATAAGCATACACATCACATAGAGAAATATATACCAATACATTTTTATCATAGATCCATTTATCATTAGTCACACTAAAACGAACTCTTTACAAATAAATGTGATACGTGAATAAATTTTTAAATAAAATTTAGAAGACCTGTTCACAGTCTGGATTATTCACAAACAGCTTCCCTAACTGACAAGTCTAAAACTTCAACTATATTACACAGGTGAATCCGCACGACGGGACACAATGTAAACCTTGTATATAAGCTTACCTCTATGTCTACTTTCATGTCTACTACTTTATCACATAACAGTATAAGCTTCTATAAGCTGTATATATATTTCTGTATGGAACATGTAACACTCCATGTATTCTTACTGCTTGATCAGTTCGATCCATTGTATTTAGAGAGTTACGCAACAATAGAATTTGTTTAACCGAAGATATTCCTAAACTACATGCAGCTGCTTTTTCATTTATGCATGCTTGCACAAATATAAGTCAGACCTATGAGACCTTTTCCTGTTAGAAAATTTAGTAGCAATTAACAAAACTGTTCCTCAGTGAATTTGTACAATCATGTGTTTTAATGAATATATCGTACTGCAAATACCTATAAAAATAGAGCCATGGGCTCTGTAGCTCATCAGACTTTTGATAGAAATAGGTGTTTGGGTTTAGACCATGGGGTCATGGGCAGTGTAGGAAAGATAGCCTGTCCCTTAATCCTTCTCAGTTACGATTTTGTGAAAAACGGGAACAATATTTGTAAAAATAAATTAAGCATAGAAAAAATAACGCTACCCATATGATAAACATCATTTATATACAGATAATGTCGACTCCAGACGCCTTTCTCTCTTACCGTGAACAGCTGAACAGAACATGTGCTCCGTGGTCATGACCAATCATATACGTGGAATACGATCACGTGATTTTCTGTCGTAACCAGTGATTTCGTTGACAAAACGAACTCGTAGACAGATTCTTGAGATTTTTTAAGGACATAATATATTGTCGAGGGTTGTTTATATTTTAACTTCATTGTTGATATGTAGGGGAGACTGGGGCACCTTGGGACCATATATAATACACATATATATATATATATATATATGAACACAAGAATAATGATACTTTGGATATTTATTTGGATAAATTAAAGCAGCCTTTATTATGAAGAAAAGAGAAAGTGAAACAAAACAATATGTAAACATTTCTTTTTGGTAAAAAAATCAGAGATATCAAAATTAAAAAAATGCTTTCCAAACCAGGGGTAACTTGGGCTTGAACTAGGGCACATTGGGACATTGCAAATTGTTATGTTGAGGAAAGAAAACAACAATGTATTTCTTAAAAGTTATTCACAATCAAATAAAAAAGGCCCATTGCCCATTTGGGGTCAAGGGGTCACCGAACCTACAATTCAGAATCCCCATTGTCCAAAGAGTGTATACACACAACTATTAAGCTATCAAGACCTTTTGGAACTGGAGAAGAAGATGAAAGTAGGATTTTAAGGTTTTGACCCCTGTGACCCCATTTGGGGTCAAGTGGTCACCAAACCTACAATTTAGAATCCCCAGGGTCCAAGGAGTCTTCACACAATTTTTCAGCTCTCTAGACCTTTTGGAACTAGGGAAAAAGATGAAATTAGGTTTTTTAGGTTTTGACCCCTGTGACCCCATTTGGGGTCATGGGGTCACCAAACCTACAATTTAGAATCCCCGTTGGCCAAGGAGTCTACACACACCTTTTCAGCTCTCTAGACCTTTTGGAACTAGGGAAAAAGATGAAATTAGGTTTTTTAGGTTTTGACCCCTGTGACCCCATTTGGGGTCATGGGGTCACCAAACCTACAATTTAGAATCCCCGTTGGCCAAGGAGTCTACACACACCTTTTCAGCTCTCTAGACCTTTTGGAACTGGAGAAGAAGATGAAAATAGGTTTTTCAGGTTTTGACCCCTGTGACCCCATTTGGGGTCATGGGGTCACCAAACCTACAATTTAGAATTTCCAGTGCCCAAGGAGTCTGCACACAACTATTCAGCTCTCTGGACCTTTTGGAACTGGAGAAGAAGATGAAAATAGGTTTTTCATGTTTTGACCCCTCTGACCTCATTTGGGGTCATGGGGTCACAAAATCTACAATTTAGAATCCCCATTGGCCAAGAAGTCTACACACAACTTTTCAGCTCTCTGGACCTTTTGGAACTGGAGAAGAAGATTAAAATAGATTTTTAAGGTTTTGACCCTTGTGACCCCATTTGGGGTCATGGGGTCACGAAATCTACAATTTAGAATCCCCATTTGCCAAGGAGTATGCACATAAAATTTCAGCTCTCTAGAGTCATTGGTTCTGGAGAAGAAGTCGAAAAATTGAAAAGTTTACGGATGGACGGATGGCCATAAGCCCATCGGGTCTTTCAGACCTGATGAGCTAAAAATTCTTAAAAATTTATCTCAAACTCTAATTGATGGTTTTGATACAAAAGTTTCATATATCTTTGCACATTATATTTCTAATAATCATATTTCTAATAATCCACTTTGCATGCACAAAGTACCAGAAACATAAAACACAGTTTATGCAAATTATCCACATTTCACACCAACAACATCATCCACAAACAAATTTGCAAATTCAAATAGTTAATCCCATCACTGCTGCATGTAAACATTGAGAAACCAACCAGCAACAAATCTAACTTGATTCATATTTTCATAGAGAAATCATGCATATACATGCATAAATTCATTTTCTCTTTAAGCTCAGAATGTATAAATATTTACCTTGTGTACAACACTTGATTTATTCCATTGAATAGTTAATGACAAATTTGACATTGACAGACCCATTTGAAATGTGTGACCTCGTGGTAATGACTTTGCCGGAATGGATCAAGGATCAACTGCTGGCTTTCTTAAGAGAGTATTTCTAGCAGGCTCAGGGTTTATTATCAAGAACACATTGATTGAAAACACCCCCCTATGTGGTGCCACAATGAAAGTACAAACAACTGGTCAACACAAACACTCACACTAAAGATTGCTATGAATAATTTCTTGGTTTATGGATCTTTGGAGTAAAATGTAATGCACATGAATTTATGTGATACACTACTAGCAATCATATTTCTCTTTTTATTGCTGGCATGTGGAGGATTAGATTCAAAATTCGAATTAACTTTGTCGTTGAATGTGCAGCGCAAAGGAGATAATGTAAATTGTTTGTAAGAATTAAAACAGATAATGACAATTGTCACACTTTTTTTTATGAGTGATGAAAATGAGAATTTAAATTAATATATCAGACTAAGTTTAAACTCTGTGAAGAGGATTTAAATTAATAAATCAGGTTTCAGATTAAACTCTGTGAAAATGAAAATGGAAATATGTTTATGGTTATTTGACTTACTTTGAGAAAGAGCATAAATTTGCTCAAACATTTCAATCGCAGTTCCTTAGAAGGTAAGAAATATATATATATACATACATCATTTCATACATGAGTACATGTAGTGTTCATAAAATGTTCATAAAATGTGTTTATGATATTTTCTTTTTCTATTTTCAATTCCTAAAGTTACCAGAAGAAAAGTAACTATTGGTAACAATTTGAACACCTTATTTCAAGTGTCTTGATTCCATATAAAGTAAATATAATATTCAATATAGTAGACCTTTCCTTATTAGAAATATCAATGAATAAGGCTCCTAAATATATCATCCTACAATTCATTTAGTTAATAAGAAAAATCTGCAGAAACCTGAACAGAATTGGGAACATAAAAAGTGGAACCAATATGTGATTTCTGGTATTTATAATCAATAAAGTGGTTGTGATTGGCCCTAACTATGCATCTGACAATCAACAATAAATAAACAACATGAACATAGCAAAGATATGAAATTGGTATCATAAACAAGACTCTGCAGAGAGGGAAATAGAAATAACAATATAAACAAATATATATAACCACAGGTGAGATTTCCAGTATTTATGCTAAATGAAGTGTCTGCGGGTTTAATGGCACTTGTATCTGATGTATTCATTCTTATGTACATAAATATCCTATTGACAATATCGATCCTTTTATTGCCTAAAGCAGGCTGGGTGTCTCTGTTCACGTAAGATATATAAAAGAAAACTAGTCATAATTGGCAATAAGTGATAAAATATTCCAATATTATCAACCTTACATGAGAATTGATCTTATTCTAAATATGTTCATCTACCTGATCCCGGATATAAAATCAATAAACCTGATTGATCAGAACGCATGTCAGGGGCTTTGTGATTCCTGAAAGGTTGTTGAAAAACAGTAAAGGACAGGTAAGAACAGGAAAGAAAGGGGCCAAATTACCAGAAAAAGTCAAAGGTGAGAAATAAAAAAAATAGAAAGAAAAACTGAAAACAGGTAAATGGAGATAATCAAAAGATAAATTATTGAGAATAATTCTGGGATTCTATATTGGTAAATTTTTTTTTTTAACATTGAATAACAATGAAGAGAAGCTTTAAAGAACAGAGACATGAGAAAGGGACTTAATAAAAAAAATTGCTTTTCAGTAATAAACATATTTCATCAGTGATTGTGAAGCCAGGTGAGGTGAGGTGATTTGGGTTTAAGGCAGCTTTCAAGTGTATTTCACATATTTTCGGCTGCAAATTTTTATAACAGGTAGAAAGCCTGCAACACTTTTGTGACTATGCATTGTGGTGAAACCTGGGAGCATCTGATGGAACTAGCAATCCCTGGGTTCTACTTGCTGTAATTCAGTGTAGCATTGCACACTAACCTTTCTGCATAATAAGCAGTTCTCTATTGCAGACAAAGTTGCCAAGCCCCTGGCAAGATCTGAACCTCGTACCTCCTGATCCAAAGCCGAACGCACTAACCACTGCGCTATTCTGCCCCCATCAATGATTGTGAGATTATCTTTGAGTCAATAAACCAACTCTCTATCCGTGAATTGAATTCTCTATCAGGTTACAATGACGATATATGATTTTTTGCCTCTCGTATTGACTCTTGATGACGCTGATATGACATCATTATAGCAGCAGCTTGCACGGTTGATATTTACTTTTGAGAATTATGAGGTATATGAAATATCTGATATCACTTGATATACTTCATGTTTGATCACACTTTATGTCACTAATAAAAAAAAAATATTACTTTTCTCTCTCAAAATGGTAACATTGCATTATCAAACTGATACAGATGTCTCTGTACCTCTCATCCAAAAGACAGCAAACATGTCAGCATTAGATGTATGTACCTTTCATCTCGAATGATGGATAACAATCTAAGGTTTTTAAAGGAATCAATTATCAATATTGTGATCACCATTTCATTTTGTCAGATCATATAGTACAGTGACCTTGGCCTGAGTGTTATATGCAGAAAGTGGTGTATAGTTTCCAATAATTACTCGTCACTAATTATCCTGTTCAAATCAGGCAAGAAATATCCTCAGGACATGCAGAAAAGAATTTAACACTAGCTCAGGACAGGTGAAGTGGAATATTATCATGCAGCTTTCAACAGTACTTTAAATATATCACATTTACCATATTTCCTCAAACTGAGGAGAGGTCTCTAATCAAATTTGAATTGAGAGGCGTCACCTTTTGAAAAAAATAAGAAGCTGGGTCTCAAATAGATGATGGTTGATGAGATGACTTCTCTCATTAACTAAAATAAATTTCATTTTTCTCACAGCAACACAACACCTCATGGTTTATCTGTTCATGTTTATTTCTGACCGAATATTCAACCAAATTAACCAAACAATTTGTAATGGTTTTTAACTACATTCTTGTATTCTTAAAGATTTGTCTCTAAGGGATACCTCATCTGTAAGTGGTCTGAAAAAGTGTTCCTATTCAAGGAAGTACGGTGGTATCCTTGGAGGGAGAAAGCCAGCAATAGTATAGTGGCAATAATATGCAGTGAAACCTCCGAGCAGAGTTTGAATCAGGTGAAACTAACCTAACTTAACTCCAATACCTTGCTGCTTCCAGAACAGTTCTCAGCTTCAGTCAACTAGTACCCCTTGGGGATCTCATATCCTCCTGGTGGAGTCTAAAACTTACACTTCTTGCTACAAAGATAAACACACTTTTAATGCAGCAGCCTGCTGCTTGATTTAACACATGGGCCGATATGAAACAGTCGTTTATACATGGCTTATTACCCTGCAGATGAGGGGTTAATTATGTTCATCTTCTTTATCAGTTATGTTCTTTTGATTTCAGCTATGGGGAGATGAAATGCCCTTGAGGTTATCAATAACTGTGCTTTTATCAAGCTGTCTGACTATACATGCAATTGGGAATGAAAGATCCTTGGGGTATTGAAACACTTCTGTACAAAAATGCAATTTATTTAAGGATCATTAATTGTATTAACATGTGATAAGAGCTTTTATCTCATTAACCTTAATGATATTGACAGGTATATTTATACCATTTACTACAAGTTTTGATGAAGTATTAATGAACTAATCATCACGATAAAGTATAAGGTGGTGATAGAAAAAATTCATTTAGATGATCTACTAAAACAAAAAGTGATGATGTAAATAATAGATCTAGGTATCAAAGCCCTTGCTGTTTTTATATACAACAGCTGAAATGTTTATTGTCATATCAGTAAACTAGAAATTTGTAAAAGTAAATCTGATGACAGATGGTACCATAAGACAACATGAAAAAATTCAATGAAAACACAATCATAAAATCTCATGAGCTATAAACTACTAAGTTCATACATCATGAATCCAGCGAGCTCCAAGTAACATACCCCTATGACTCCATATAGTTCAATAAATTAGTAACTATTAAGACCTTATCGATTATACATCAAGCCAAAACAATAATTAGATAATTTAAATCAATAATTAGATAATTTAAATCAATAATTAGATAATTACAATCAATAATAAGATAATTTACTATAAATTATTAGATAATTTACAATAAATAATTAGATACTTTACATCAATAATGATGTCAGAGCACATCCACTTGACATAACACTTTGATGTCCAATTGATCACAAGTGAAGGCTTTGTCCATCAGATTGTATACAATTGTATGTTGTAAGCCTTAGCAAAGCATAGCCATTTTAACCATTTCCCACCAATAATAAGCAAATGCGGGGCTTCTTTGATCTTCTACCTGAACAAGGAGACTAAGATGAGACTTAGCAATGAAATATGTCTGTAGTATGATCGAAATGCTTCTCAATTGTTTGAATTATTTATGAGTACAATTAGACACCTACAGATCATTTACCTAGGTGTATATGTTCATAAATTAGCATGAATATTTTGGCTAATTCATATATCCTGGTGATATATTTCCAGAAAAAATGGAAATTAAGTGTGAGTCATGCTCTTTTGAATATCAATTGTGAGTAATTCAAGGTGAAAAGAACAAATATTTGCTGAGGTTTTAGAGACGTGATCCTTCATTTTTTTAAGACATGGAAAATGATTTATCATATATAAACAAAGAAGTACACACTTGTATTGTACCCCTGTGATCATAAATCAATCAAATTTGCATCATATAATTTGACAAGTAACATGACCCTTAACTTTTTCTAATTGTTCATAAATATATTTATCATAAACAGCTAATAATAGCCACTAACAGCAAAACCATGTTATTCAAGTTTTTTTTCTTTTCAGGAGTATGTGACATGGCCATCTGAATTATTGGTGTATGTACCATACATATCCAGGTGACATAATCCCATGATGTTCTCTTTGATGACAGGCTTTCTAATTGATTACAGGTGTACCTACCGTACATTAGCCAAGGTGTGTCTCCGATTGCGCAGCCGTTGCAGTTGAAGTTGCTGCAAGTCCTGGATACTTCCAATCTCACCCTGCATCCTAGCGACACTGATGTGATACTCCTCGAACACTTAGTTACCGCGTCAATCTCTAGAGAATCGAATCAACACTATTCACAGGTGAGATGTACACACTACTTATCCAGAGTAGAGGTATGGAGATCTCACAGCCCACACAATCTTCACTGCAAAACTTTCACATGCATCCTAGCTTCTTCTCTATGCATGTACTATATGCATAAGGCCGGCTCAAGAGGATCTCTTGCTTCCTCAAATCTGAACTAATTTGCCTTGGTTCCGTGAATATACGAATATGCCTTGATTCCAAAGGGTGACTAACTATACCTTCAATCCTTGAATGAATAGACCTTAATTCCAGTGAACAAATGAACAATCACATAGACCTTGAACAATTGACAACACGAAACTGGAGTAGGTATTCTCCGAGTGAAGTGGACTTGTGTATCAGCACTGAGGATGGCACTGGTGCCAGCCCACCGCAGACAGGAGACAGATGACAGCACACGTGGTATCCTGTACTCTCACTAGTTGTATACACTCTCCAGGTACTCCCCCTGATCTACCGCTAATTCACTCTCAGCACATCCAGTGAATGGAAGAGATAAGATAATCCTCAATCGAATGCACAGTAGAGGAGATCGCTGTGTGATTGATCCTTGTATCGGTGGGCTGTCTTTTCCTCTCAGTCCCTCCCTTGTGTGTCCTCACTGTTGACGACTGGGTGAGAGAACAACTTTGGGGTGGGGACTCACAACAGACTAGCTCTTTATGAAAGGCAGACAGAATACAGTCTGTCTCTCTACTGTTTAACTGTGGTCTACAGTGTTATCTACTGCTGAGCCAAGGACTCACACATCCTTGAGTTGTGGGTGACTGAAAGGCCCGGTGGGGTGGGGATAAATTGGCACAGTCTCCTCACACCCTTGATAGAGTGTGTGATAAACACGAAGATCTCTATATCTCACCGCAGTGTATGTCTTACTTTCTGCAGTAATGCAACAAGGACACACACATGCCTTTGTGGTGGGTGAGACACTGTACTCAGGGTGGGGACACTGGACAGAGTACCTGTTCTCGTCACAAGACTGACAGTCACCCAGGTAGCATACACCCAGAGCTTCTATCAGCAGAGTGTGCTACTCACTGCAAGTGGAGACTACACATGTGCTATGTTTACGTTCAGCTCACTCAGGCGCAGAGAGTTGTACGTAGGTCTCGATTCACACTTCAGGTTGACGCACACATTACCACATGCTGTCGTACACACTGCCTACTTGTGTGATAGTCCAGGCTGTCAGAACATATACCTGTCAGTCCCCGTGAAAAAAATATATATATAGGCTTGTGATACTGAACAGGGATTCCTGGCATGAGATTCCTAGCAACAGTCTTTCAATATGTTAAGTTGCTGGCAGTTGATTCGTTGGTGACAGTATTTCACTGAGAAGAGATAATGACAGTCTGAGTGGCAAGTGGTTTCAAGCAGTGCAGCTTTCCTTGCAGCAGACAGCATGAGAATCTGTTGACAGTGACATAATCGTGCCAAGTTTTGTCAGGAAAGAAATTTGTTATATACGTAAAGCCTCTGTCAAAGCAAAACAGCTGACAGCCCTTGGGAAAGGCAATCCTGTAGAGAGAGACAGTCCTTTAGAGAGACAAAGTCCTTTAGAGAGACAAAGTCCTTTAGAGAGACAAAGTCCTATATTGAGAGAAAATACTACATGGAGACTTAGTCCTATCGAGAGACAGAGCCCTTGAGAGACAAACACCGCCTGAGTGAGACACAGCGAGAGAGAGACAGTCTTCAAGGGAATCACATCACTTGGGAGAGGGACATGAAAATGTAGCTGCTAAGACGGATAGACTTCACAGCTGAATGTTCCGCCACAATCTCCTGATAGGTCAGCGACAACACAATACATATTGCCAAACATTCACTTGGTCATACCTCACCGACTGTCAAGCTGTAGAAAGCCCTGACCCATATGGGCTGTCGATAGTCTATAATCTGTTACTAATATACACCTGTGCATACAAGTAGTGTTCATTTGTGGCAGTCCAGCTAAAAGTGATATTGGCCCATGCTGTCAGGCGGAGTTAAGACTCCTGTTCAGTGTAAGTCTGTAATATTTGACATATGGGTCCATGCAGATATCATCCACAGTAGCCAAGAATCCTTTAAGTGTGTTAGTCCAGGTTACATTCAGAAATCATGTAATTTATCCAAATATGTCATTATTGAACAGTTAAGCCTGTTAGTCTAGTCACCAATATCCATCTGAACAAGTCCAGGTATCATTCACCTGTACCCTTGTACCCTTTACCTGTAGCCACGTACCCTTTACCTGTAGCGGTCATATAGGCCAGTGCAATATAATATAGTCTGTCAAACTAGTACTGTTGTTATCGAAATAAATCATTGATAACTATCTTCCCTCAGTTATGGACTCACTGACGTCTTGTGTGGTTTACAATCATGCAATACATTTACAGAAAGTCGTTAGTCGACAGGCAGTCAGGTAAGGCTGCTTGTATCAAGTAGAACACAATCTAGAAATACATTTTACAGAACGAGATTAGCCTTATTCTCTTTATAGATTTCCCTGACCCTTAATCGCCATGCAAAAATGACCTGACCCAGGTGTAATACCAAACCGTTGTCAACATTCATATTCTTAGCTTAACCCTTTACAGGCTGATTAAGAAAAAAATCTTAGTCTGTCCATCATTAGCGGAGTGTTAATCTAGGAATGTTAATGCTAAACCAGTTACATCCTAGTCCACTTATTTTGAGACACAGCAGGGCGAGGGTTGATATCAAGAGATTTCACTGACAAAATTTTGACAAATGTTTCTGGACCTGAAATAAGTCAACCCATTTTCAAATGAACAATGTCATATATCAATGATGCAGCTTGTCGACAAAATCAAATTTTTAAAAATGGTTATTATTAATTCACCTGTCATATTTCTATTACAAAGAATTATCAACCTCGTGACATTTTTGTCTTAAGGTATAAGTGACATCTTAGCATAGATGATGATTTATTATTTAACAAGCCTCTGTTGAGTTATATGCAAGCAAAATAGTCTGTCAAACTAAAAATCATTTGTCATTATATATGTCCCAGTTCTTACCTACATATACTTATATTCATAGCAATTTGTGGATTTATTGAGTCATAACTAACATACTTACGACCAGTTTCATCAGTAAATTTCAACATAACTAATAAATACCAAAATAAAAAATCCTGTTATCCCAGATTTAGAATTCTTATCAAAGTAATATTTGACCTTAAATCACCTGGCCCATTGACATGCCTTTTTAAAAGGTTAAACTGTTTAGTAAGCAGAACAAACTGGTTATTCAAAGATAGGGCAGGCAAGCTGTATAGATTATCAGATCAGGCATCATCTGCCGATATAATATAGGGACATTAGATCAATTGTATAAGAATTAAATTACTCAAAATCAATCAACACCTGTGATGAAAAAAAAAAATACACTTTAGTATTATCTGATTTCTAGTAATGCGTGATGTTATGTTTGAAGGTTGTTCTCAAACAGATAAAAAAATCAAGCATTTCTTAAAAAATGGTTTAATTTGATACAATCTTATTGCATTTTACAAACCTTTGAATAGGGAAGTATTTTAGATTTATGAAAATTCTAAGAATTGATAAAAATTTCTGCAATAAAAATAAGATTTCGAATAAAATGTTGAGAATAGAAACTCTACAAAAAGAGTATCTCATGAAACTCCAAATTGAAAGAGATGACTGAACTGAAAACAATTGACAAAATCTCTATCTATATTATTCCAAAAAATTAATAATCCTCGTAATATGTCTCAGCCTTAACTAAAGGAGTTTAAGAATAATTTATTTCCAAAAATTTGTTCAGTTCTTGGATGGGGTCAGCTACAAGGGTTCAAAGGTCACCCATTGAAGATATTGCTATTTCTTTAATTTCTCAGTCATTACATACTGTGTAATAATATCAAGTGCTAAGTGGTTGACATGAAATAATAATTTTTTAGTGTGATATACACCATGTTAGCAATGTCTCCACAATGATCATATCAGTGGTTTTCTTGCAATTTATTTACAAAATAATTCAGCAAACACTAGTAAAATACTAAACTCACTCTTGTGAAATAACACCTTTATGAAACTCTTGAATGGGATCACTTTCTAACTCTCTTTTGCTCATTTAACATCAAAATTCCCTCTTTCCTTTTATAAAAAGGTTATTTAACGGGACATCAGTCAGTGTTCTCTATTTCTTACCAAAAAAAGAAAAAAAAAAGAAAAAAAGTATCGTAAGTAGATTGCCCCAGATGATGATTCCAGAGTTTAATTTTGATAACAAAGATATACAATGAGAATTCTAAGTCTCTAAGAGTTGTATTTATTTCAGTATTATCAGATTTGTCACACTACCAATTCATTTTTGTCTAAAGGCATGCCTTGGATATTTTGCAGGGTCAAGCATCTGCAGTTGATAAAATCATTTGCATGAAGCAATTCTTGGACTTGCTTACATTGCGGCTAATGAGTTGTAAAAGTTAGCTGGTAAGAGTTTGGCTAAGAAATGTGTGGAATTTTCAGACAATCGAACGTGTAATGTTACTTCAGTTTGTACTAACTGCAAATGCATAATGAACGACAAAATGTATATGTATTATAACCTAATGGCTTAATTTATTACTTGTATGAAAGAACAACAAACGGTTAAAACCAAGAACAAAATTTACCCTGAAATTGTCTGTCCTATCGAAAAAACATTTTTATAACCTATAAAGGTCAATCTAGTTAAAAGGAAAAAAAATTCTTATTGAAAATGAAAAATGAAAATTCAAATGCTCTTATTTCTCATTCCGCATACCAAACCAAGTTCAACATGCAAGTCAATGGTTTAAGTCTGTGTCAATTTGTTATAGATTGGATGAATATTTCAGATTTGTCCGATCTCTTAAGATTCTTAACTATATGTAATACTAAGAGATTCAAACTTCCTACAGGTGAATTAATTTCTTTGTAACCATTCTGAGGGATGATCTTGTAAAAAATCATGAAAGTAAAATGAGGCAATCCCAGAATATTCTGGGAATAACAGGTAAAGAAAAAACAGCTGTCTCAATTCTTGAATGAATAAATTGACAATAGACACAGAAGAAATAATTCCAAAAAAAACAAACCATACCATATTAAAAAAACAAAGTAAATGAAGGCACTTCTTTTTAAAAAGATGATTAAACCTGTGGAACCAACAAGATTGGTACGAAAAAAATGTTGTTCTAAAGATTGCAACACAGAGATTGGACGTGATTAGTGTTTCCTGTAAGTTCAGTGGTACAGAAGT
This sequence comes from Phorcus lineatus, assembly GCA_921293015.1. Taxonomy (NCBI): domain Eukaryota; kingdom Metazoa; phylum Mollusca; class Gastropoda; order Trochida; family Trochidae; genus Phorcus; species Phorcus lineatus. The sequence goes on from OV121083.1 coordinate 10,049,492, forward strand.
GATCCTGTTAGCCCAGCGACTGAAGAGGAAATATCTCTACTGCAGCTAATTCTCATCAGCCTCCAGGTTATAGTCAGTACTTGGAGAAAGGAAGCTTAACTAAACTTGTACCTGTGGAGATTAGTTAACCCTAACTTGCTAATAAATGAAATATTACAGCAGACTTTCTTCATCAGCTTACATCTTTGTGGTTGTTCAGAAAAATAGTGCCACTGGCTCTGTAGCTCATCAAGCTATCTATAACTTACCTTACACAAAGTTTAAGCTTTCTAGGCCTTTGCTTCTGGAGAAGAAGATGAAAAGGTTTTTAGGGTGTGGTCCATGTGGTCCTTATCAGGGGTCACAAGATCACCAAATCTTTAAATTATAAACCCCATCAACTTAGGGATCTGTTCACTAAGTTTCAGCTTGCAAATCCTATTGCTGCTGGAGAAGAAGATGAAAATAGTTTTTTTAGGGTGTGACCCCTTGAGCCCTTATTAGGGTTCACAGGGTCACCAAATCTATAAATCAAAAACTTCATTAGTCAAAGAGTCAGTACACAAGATTTCAGATTTCCTGAGTCAATGGTTCACGAGTTAAAATTTTAGAGATGGATGGATGGATAGATGGATGGATGCCATATAAGCCTGTCGAGCCTTTCATGCCAGATGGGCTAAAAAGTAATCTTTACCTTTTACTCTTGGAGATTAGCTTTGAACTTACAGGTCACAAAATTTGCTTTTCCGATATTATTTAATATCAACCTCAGTATAACAATTAGTCTTTGGAGAAATTGACCTTTGGTACCTTAATCCTCATCGGTAAAGTCGCTTTCATAATATGTTTTTTTCCCTGCAAGGATTTGAACACCAGACCTCAAGATACAAGTCAAACACCTCAACAACTACTCTCAGATGGCATTGGTTCTCTAATGATCATTAGTCCTCATCAACATTTAAAGATATTTCAAAATGGCAACAACTCTAACCAACAATACAAAAACACAAGATAAACGCATCCCACTTCTTAACCATCAGGCCAGTGCTACAATCAAGTTGACATGTTGCCACCTTCCTTATGTCTTCTGCCATCATTGACATTTAAAGACTCTGCATCAAGCCGGTTTAACTTACACGGCGGGTATCACTCACCGCATTAAGCTGCTAATCAGAGATAACGACAGGTGCCCTGTGATGTATTTCCTCTTTAATGACACTGACACCTGTTGTGCAAACAGACGTAGGTGTGTAAAGAGGGACAAAGTCAACTATACATAGCACAGTTCAAAGAGCTTGCAAACCTAATCAAGTTGTCACCAGAAAATGACTTGAATACTAGTGTAAACTCTAATTGGAATAAAGATAATGTCTATGATTTTGAGCCTATTTTATCTCATAAATACATAGGACATGAATGTGTGCACAAATGTGATGTGCTTGTTTGTGTTTGTGTCACGTCTTTAATTCATTTGAGCTTCTACTACCCCGGTTAGAAGCCCCTTCACTTTACAGGGAATAATATGGAACCATAAGCTTTTCAAATTATTTTTATTATTATTTCACATATGCCCGTTAATAAACAAGATCTTTTCCTGGAGTTCATTCACACAGGAATAAGTGATAAACCAGCTACAGGACAGCTTACGCACTAATCTTCGAAGTAAAACGTAGATTGAAAATGCAGTGTAACAATTATTCTCCACTAATTCAAGGATACATGTTTCTCGTATTCCTATTAAGAGTGTAGGACCACACAGGATGTATTTAGTTTTACAGACTTCTGAACTGAACAGCTTTCATACACAAGGTAGCATATATAATGTCATATCTAGTAAATCTGCAGTAGCAGTGCTCAAAGTTGCAGCATGAGAAAAGTTTTTGTTTACATTTACTGTTAGTTATTTCTATCATCAAAGCATGACATGAATGGAATAAAGTTGAAACAAACTGCTTAGGAACATATTCTTATCATAATCAGAATTACCTGCACAATCATAACAGTAATATTTCCAATAACCTGAAAGTTGCAGAATGTTATGGGATATTTAAAATTTTTTTATTTTAATGATACTACAGAATATTGCCAAAGAATGATTCTTAACTAGATATTAAAGCATATGGACCCAATTTCCAAAAATCAGTAAAAAAATTCAATTTTTATTTTAGTTTTATTCATAGAAGTTCAATATTAGAATACGATAAAGTCTTGATCCCTTTTATACAATGATACAAACATGTGTGTACTGGACAGTGAAGATTTCTTTGAATTTAAACAACAAGCATAATGTTACTTAGGAAATATTTAAACTTCTATAAGTCTGTATAAATTTTTTTAAAAGGCTTATTAGATAAAGTATAAATATCAAAATCAAATATATCAAAAATAAAATTTTGAGAAACATACTTCATTATGCATCAAATATGAACAGGAAAAGATGAATATTTTAAGCTATGGATTTTTTAAACTATAATATTACTAGAAGATTGAAAATTCTTTGCTTTAATTGACACTCGACAATTTAATAAAGAAACACAAGATTTAAGATTTTCTGAGCCAATGATTCTAGAGAAGAAAATTGAGAAGCGAAAAGTTAACAGACATACAGACAGATGGACATCAGGCCAGATGAGCTATAAACAAGACAACAATAAAGCCAACATGAATTTTGTCTTGCATTTTTACATTCATTTATTCAACCCAACAATTTGTTGTGCAATCACCCACATTTTGTTAATTATTTTTGTGGTATGCGAGAAGGTAGACTTGAGAGGATTGTTTCCCCGTGATGAACTCACTAAAGTAATAAGAGGTTAAGCTTAACTGAATCTACTCCTGGCACTGCATTAAGAAGCCTATGGCTGTTGATGAGGTAGAGGAAAACCTAGAAAAGCACTGCCCAAAGCTTTGGTGGCGTGATCATTTCCATACTGACTTAGGAGGACTTACAGGGGGATAATGGGCTTAAGTCCAAAAGTATTTAGAGACTTGGTACCACTACTTATCAGATACACTATGAATTATAACAGGGCAGAAATAATCATGACTGATAACAAAAATCTTGCAGTTATTGTTATGAAGGAAATGTAAACAATGCAAAGTTTCCTTCAGGAATATAAACAAATGCAGAAACAATGATGCATATTGTCATAGCAACAAGTCAGATATTCTAACAATAATTGTTTCAGATATTTATGTAAAAATCTTTTTTTACATATTCAAATCATTAGTCAATATAGTTATTGAGAGAACTAATTGTTAACATAATCAGAACTGCCCATGCAATGATATAGATCTAACAACTAGAACACCATTGTGAGGAAAGTTCAATAAATACAATGAATCATGCATAATAAAACTTTAAAGTGATGTGTTTACAATTGACTTCACATTCAGATATAGAGTGATACATTTGATGAATACAAGGAATACTAATTCAAATCAGAGTCAACGTTCCGCAGGCCATATTTCATAAAGTAAACCAGATTTTGACCAGAATTTACATGAAAAAAACAATATATGATTGTATATGTGAAGCTCAATCCAAAAGGTGGAAGATATAATCTATAAAACAACTTTGAATCAATATTTGTTTATAATTTACAAGAATATCCCATATCACCTTTTGTCAACAAAAGATTCATAATTTCACAGAACATTTCAGGAATAAAACCTTGATAAGCTAGAAACAAAAGTTACCTATCCCTCAAGTAAGTTCCTTCAAGTTTGATCGAATGATTCATATTCTTACAATGTATTCCAACAAGACATTCTACATACAAGACAACAAGCTAGACCAAAGAAAATAGCCGAAAGCTGACAAAGATAAATCTAAGCTTTTAAAAACAAAATCAATGTTCGTTAGACTGAAGGGGATAATTTCTTTCCAGCTTAGAAGAAGAAAATATTTTAATATAAGTGAAGGGAAAATATAAAGTTTGTTAAAAGAATTTTTTGAATACACGTTTAATACAATGTGACCATACTTCTTGAATACAGACTTTGTAAGAAAATATAATAGGAAGTTAAAAGTTTAACACATTCACGTAAGTGCACTTCAGAACCTATAGATTTCCTATGTGATATATGCATGTATCTCAATTATTTCTGTAGCTGACTGAGCTGTAGATAACTTTCCTCAGGATGCAATCCCTTCCATAAATTGTTAGAATAATCATTCTTTGAATTTTTCAGGTACGATGGCTGTTTTGTTGTTCCCATAGTGTTGCTCGAGAAATTAGCGAAGGTATGAAAAGTTTTGCTAGGCCAAAAATTCATCAGGGAAGGTTTGGCTGGCCTAGGAGGTGGCCTGTTTCACATACACAGCTCATCCTATTCCCATGAGGATCTAGATGGCTGAACTGTCTTTTATTTCTCTCAATATATAATAATAATGGAAAGTAACAATGATTTTACTTGAAAGTTTTACATATTTCTATCATAAATTCTTGCAGGCATCCCTCTTGACAAGTACCAAGGCATACTGTGAGAGGACAAGAGATTCAAGCGTACCTTTTGCCTAGTACCAAAATATACTGTGAGAGGTCGAGAGATTCAAGCATATATACCTCTTACCAAGTACCAAGACACACTGTGAGAGGTCCCTAGATTCAAGCATACCTCTTACCAAGTACCAAGACACACTGTGAGAGGTCCCTAGATTCAAGCATACCTCTTGACAAGTACCAAGGCATACTGTGAGAGGACAAGAGATTCAAGCGTACCTTTGGCCTAGTACCAAAATATACTGTGAGAGATCGAGAGATTCAAGCATACCTTTTACCAAGTACCAAGACACACTGTGAGAGGACAAGAGATTCAAGCGTACCTCTTGCCAAGTACCAAAATATACTGTGAGAGGTCCCTTGATTCAAGCATACCTCTTGCCAAGTACCAAGACACACTGTGAGAGGCCCCTAGATTCAAGCATACCTCTTGCCAAGTACCAAGACATACTGTGAGAGGACAAGAGATTCAAGCATACCTCTTGCCAAGTACCAAAATATACTGTGAGAGGTCCCTAGATTCAAGCATACCTCTTGCCAAGTACCAAGAGACACTGTGAGAGGTCCCTAGATTCAAGCATACCCCTTGCCAAGTACTAAGACACACTGTGAGAGGACAAGAGATTCAAGCATACCTCTTGCCAAGTACCAAAATATACTGTGAGAGGTCCCTTGATTCAAGCATACCTCTTGCCAAGTACCAAGACACACTGTGAGAGGCCCCTAGATTCAAGCATACCTCTTGCCAAGTACCAAGACATACTGTGAGAGGACAAGAGATTCAAGCATACCTCTTGCCAAGTACCAAAATATACTGTGAGAGGTCCCTAGATTCAAGCATACCTCTTGCCAAGTACCAAGAGACACTGTGAGAGGTCCCTAGATTCAAGCATACCCCTTGCCAAGTACTAAGACACACTGTGAGAGGACAAGAGATTCAAGCGTACCTCTTGCCAAGTACCAAAATATACTGTGAGCGGTCCCTTGATTCAAGCATACCTCTTGCCAAGTACCAAGACACACTGTGAGAGGCCCCTAGATTCAAGCATACCTCTTGCCAAGTACCAAGACATACTGTGAGAGGACAAGAGATTCAAGCATACCTCTTGCCAAGTACCAAAATATACTGTGAGAGGTCCCTAGATTCAAGCATACCTCTTGCCAAGTACCAAGAGACAATGTGAGAGGTCCCTAGATTCAAGCATACCTCTTGACAAGTACCAAGATATACTGTGAGAGGACAAGAGATTCAAGCGTACCTTTGGCCTAGTACCAAAATATACTGTGAGAGGACAAGAGATTCAAGCATACCTCTTGCCAAGTACCAAAATATACTGTGAGAGGTCCCTAGATTCAAGCATACCTCTTGCCAAGTACCAAGAGACACTGTGAGAGGTCCCTAGATTCAAGCATACCCCTTGCCAAGTACCAAGATATACTGTGAGAGGTTGACACATTCAAGCATACATTCCAGAAAGCTTTAACAGCTAGCTATACACTGTAATTTACAAAAAGATAGCCTGGTTAGACCACTGGAGGTCTATTTGACATTAATTTTTAAATAATTTATCTATTAGATTCAATAATATCAGAAGATGTTATAAAGAAATTAAGATATTAAAGTTATTCATCAAGGTTTCAGTATTATGAAAACCTTTTTACTAGTTTAATGCAAATGCTTATCCAATATTTTTACATAACTAGAGTATATGCAAAGATCTGTAATATTTATGGCAAAGACATTCTTGCACATCTGTTGTTTGATAAAGTAAATTTTTACAACACATCAATATAAAACATTATTGTTTAAATAACTGTTTTACAAACAAAATTGATTCCTTATAATCATGTTATCATAACAGATTGACTCTCCGTGTCAGTTTCTTACTGATATATTTGTATGTCATTGGGCTTGTAACGAATTCTACTTTAATTGAGCTCAATTACAAAATAATTCACAAATGTTTCAATAAAAATCCAAACCAATTTCTTTGTCAGCATGATAATTCATGCTCTAGAACCCATTTTCCATTTCATTACCTCTCAAAACACAATGAAAACCAAATCAAAGGAACACACTTACTTTTTTGCAATCATAAAAATGACAAGACAAAACATTTCAGCAACATGTTCATTGAAGTTGACATCAAACACATCCAAAATGAAAAATTTCAATCCATATCAAGAAGATTAGAACAAAGTTGGAACAAATTTAAACGGGGAATTGAAATTAAAATTATTCATCTTGAAACAGATTGTGTGTGTTTCAACAAGCATTCATTTCTTGATCATGAGACAAGCCATCTACAACAGGCCTACCAAAGAAAAAATCCATCACGTTGTAGTAATGTGCAATGAAAAGTTAGGAGAGAGGATCATTCAAGCAACGATCAGCACTTTAAACAAGTGATATAGCGCAAAATGATACACTCGATATGCAACACTGTTACTGCGCAAGCGAAGTTACCTGAGTACGTCAAACCATGCCTCCGCCTGCACATATTCTGTCAATCTGTCGTTAATATCCCACTCAGTTGTGAGTAAAAGAACAATAGTGAATTTGAGAATTGATAATTCAAAACAAATAGCTATAAAGATAATTTGATTAAGAGTTTTATAAGAAATCACATCTTGTGATTTCATAAGTGAGATATCGCCTTGAGCTTCAAATCCTGGTTACTGAGCCTGTGCAGTGACAATGTTGCGTAGTCAGTGTTTCATTTTTCACTATTGCTTGATTTAATTGCTGATCGTTTCTTGAATGATGCTATTTTGTATCCTTTTGCTGCGTATTGCTACAAGTGATAGGGTTTGGTTGTCAATGTGTTCGTTTTGCTGCTTTCTGTTGTGATTTGAACAAATCTTGAATAATTAAAAATACTATTAATAGCATTGACACTCATGGAATCAAAGATAGTCTTAACTTGAGTAGGCACTTTTAGAATAATCCTCAATCATATCATGCAACATTCAATATGGCGTTTGCGAAACGGATCAAGCTATTACTCTTTAGCACTTGTCGTTATTAAAATCTAGAGTTCTCGGTGAAGGTAATAGTGTCTTTTTGGACACGAACATATTATGTAGTAATCAACTCATTTGTGGAGATGATGAGATGTACACGTTTCTTGCAACAGAACTAAAGAAATTCACAGTTGTCATAACCAGACAAGCCATATTGCATCGATTTGTTCTGTTAGATTTAGACGTCATAAAGTATGAATTCATGAGGTATGAATGCAAATTTTTACTGCATTAATCGAAAAATGGTTGCATGTTTTTGAGAGCTCTCATCCAATCAGAATCACCAAAAAATGTGTAACAAACTAATTTTGTAAGTATAATTCAATATTGACTCGGCTGTTTTTAAGCTTGTATTTTAATTCTGCTCTTTAAAACCTCTTTTGATTTTTTGTTAATTGGCTCACCAGTTTAATAAAAAAAACATTGTTTCAATGATAAAACTGACTGATGAGAGACGAGAATTGAAGAAGCTGTGTGTGATTGGCTGAGGGAGATTGTGCTGTTTAAGCTGTCCTATATTGATTACAGTGCCAGTGCTTTCACTGAAATATACATGCACTGTCGGGCAATTTTAGACAGGCCATTTGTTACTTAGGTAAATAAACCTTATACAGGAAAATTATACTTATCAGTAGGTCTACAGCTGATGAATAGCAAATGTTTGGCTTTTCTATCTATTACTACCGGCAAGGAAAGCTTTTTTGTCAAGGAATTCATCAGAGCAATTATTTCTTTTAAGTGTGAACTCAGTAGAAATAATGAATGACAAAATTGTAAGCTTTTACAATCTAATTTTGCTGTACAATGACAAATGTATTAATTAGAACCAATATTGAGCTTGAAATATTTTATTTTGAACAATTGAATCAATATCTGAAAAAAATGAAGAGATATGAAGAAATTATTTCATATATTTGGTAGCTTTTCAATGACTAATTTCATTATCTTTAAGTGGTATCTTAGAAGTTGTATTTAAGGGAAAACCAGGTTCCATGGGTAGTCAACTTTTTTATTTCAATGAGTGCAACATTTTGATGTATATACTAATAATGTCATTGCAATCAAGAAGTTGCATGTCTATCCATGGAATCTGGTTTTCCTGATATTTCATCAATTAAAAATCAAAGTGTTTTTAAAAATTTCTTAATTTTGAATTATTTTTTCCATGTATATGTGATGCATGCCACTGACTAAGATTTTGCTTCAACATGTATCTCTATGAAGGATGTTGCAATCAAGGAAACATGCTTTTCTTATGAATTTGAATGAAAAATTACCTGAAAAGACCCATAACATAACATTCTCACTGAATAATAATCAAAAGTCAAGAATGTTTGTTAATTTTGTACTTGTTCATAAAACCAACACATCATAGTTAATTTTAAAAGGATAATAAGGTTTTGCTCCAACATGTATCTCTAACAACTGTCAAGGAAAAATGCTTATCTTATGGATTTGAATGAAACATTATCTTCAAAAACCCGTAACACAACATTCACACTAAACAAGAATAAAAGTTAAGAATATTCGATAATTTTGGGCTTGTTCATAAAACCAACTCATTTTCACAGGATAATACAGGGAAGAATATAATTCTGGCCTTCGATAAATGCTAATGTAATGGTTGATCTGATGGTCAAATAGAGGAAATCTGTAGTACTCCTCTGATTGCATGAGTTGTTCTTCACTGATCGACTGAAAACACCTACAATATTTTCCATCTCAAATGAAAGGACATAACGAAGCAAGAATGGACAATCAGTAAAAAGTTAGAAAAAAAAAGAAATGACAATTTGTTTGACTTGTTCGACTAGAAATATCTTTAAAAATAGCACTTTCCAATCACTTGAGAGGAACTTGACGGATTTGTTGATGGTTTTTGTTTTCGCAATTCATTGATTCATTAAGCAAAAAAAAATCAGTGGTCAAATTTCTTTTTTGTTGTTTTGATATCTGCAATTAAAAACATTGTAGCACATTTTTTAAATAGAGACATAGGCTTTGTAGCTCATGTAGCTCATGTATTGTTGATGTTTAAGACTAAGATATACAGTGACGTGCCAAAAGTATTGCAACAAACATGTCTGACGTCACCGGTGTGGAGTCAAATGCACTCCATACAATGTCGTTCTAAAAGCTGAATAATTGAATTGACTTACCTAAACTAGTCAGTATTTTGTAATATATCCTTTCTGGATAATGACACTTCGTATTCTTTTCGGAATTGATTGGTATAAACTTTGAATATAGATTTGCGGGAGGTTGGACCAGATCCGCTGAACTGCGGCTATCAAATCTCAAAGTTTATGTTTTCACAGTCTTTCTGAAGTTTAATTTTCATACACCTCCACACATTTTCTATTATATTGATGTCTGGGGATTGTGCAGGCCAGTCCATTCTAGGAATATTATTATCCGTTTTCCAGGTATTGGTTTCCCGAGAACGGTGTACGGGCGCATTGTCATCTTGAAATATCCAGGGTTGATTCCCAAATTATTTTGCTACAACAGGCCACAAATTTGTTTCAAGAACATCAATATATTTTGCCGAGTTTATATTTCCCTCCACTGGAACCAATACACCCACACTGTTGTAGCTGACACACCCCCAAAACATGACACTTGCCCTGACGGGACGTTTCAGTACGTTCAAACATTCTGGTCGCCACTTTTCGTCGGCCTCCAAACTGAAATGTTTTTGTTTTTTCCCAATACAACTTGAGTTTCATCTGTGAATAACACTTTCTTCCACCTATCAAGCCTCCAAGTAACTTTTCCTCGACTCCACCTGACACGCTTCTGACGATTGACTTCCGAAATAGTGATACCCTTTCTTATCGTTCGTTTTTTTATACCAACACGATGTAAATGTCTCTGAATTGTCCTGCTGGAAACTCGAACATGATGTTGAGAATTGAAATTGTCAGTTATATCAGAAAGGGAACGTCGCCTATTCTTACGAACAACGCGGAAAAGTCTCCTATCTCCCCTCAACCCGATCAAACGAGGCCGACCACTTCGATGTCTGTTTTCTGTGCTTTCGACGTGAGTAAATTTCTTCAAAATTCTCCCAACAGTAGATCTATGAATTGCAAACAATTCTGCAATTTTACTATTCTTCTCTTCTTCTTCTTTTTGCTCTGCTGACAGTTCTTTCGTGCTACGAGCCATGTCGTCTGCTAGGCACGCGACTGACGTAAACATAACCGATGACGTCATAAACGGCGTTATATGAAAAAGCAGACTGTAAAATATTATCCTGCCAAATTTCACTTGGCAATGTAACGCGGTTATCAAATGCGAGTGTTTCGTTTTCATTCGTTACTTTCATGAACTGGACCGCAAACAGGTTTGTTGCAATACTTTTGGCATGGCACTGTACACCCGTTGGTTCTCCATGGTGAAATATGTCACCAAAATTGTCAATTGTCATTGGCTGTGTTAAAAGCTATTTTGGTCCAGTGTTGATTAATATAGTTTCTTGAAAGCAACCAAGTAAGCAACAGAAACATAACTAATAAATGATAAGCTTGCCAGAGATTATTGGAATATCTATATACAAAGGATTATACTGTATATGGATTTCTTTATCAAATTTATTACCCATATGGTTAATCATAAGCGGTGACATATTTTCAATATGAGCACATGTGCACATATCACTTTTGCCTAGCAACGATTGTGTGTCAACGAGTGACCGTATTAAGTCGTCTGTGGCATCATAAAACCTTTGTTCATGACGTCACTGAAGCGGGCCGTCGCAAGGGAAGGAGGCCATTTTCTGAATATTTCCATGCGTTTGAAATGAAATAGAATTGGTAATAAAAAATTATTACCTTCGGAAGTGTGTCATATGCCTTTTACGAAACTCGTGCGAATTTGTGTATAACCCTCGCTATAGCTCGGGTAATACAAAAGTTCACACTCATTTCGTAAAAGTCATATGACACACTTCCTCGAGTAATAAACTCTATATATTACATCAGGTAAGGATATTTAGTAAAACAATTGTATAAATACATTCCATGATTCTATTTTTTTTCAGATGGGGTATTCTTTTAGTATCTCCAGATAACTAGTCATTTATATTCTTGCAGTGGAACATAGATAATTGATAATCTTTTTGTGCAAAGTAATTGGAGTTGAATCCCTATGGGTTTATTTGAAATCACTTTCATCTGTTTTCCTACAAAACAATTTTATTTGTTTCCCTTGAGTAAATTAGTTATTATTTAGGGGAGAAATTAGTCTCCATTTCTGAAAGCTGGGAAAAGACCTTATCAGTTATAAGCAATCATAGTATGACAACAATTTAAACAATACAATATTGGCAAGGTTGGAGAAAAAAAATCAATCAATTTTGGTGACAAAGCACATGGCCATATCTAAAGGTGAAATCTATACTAACGTAACAGAAAGGACTTTTCATAATGTTAAGCCTTCTAGTTACTTGGTTCACATTTCATATTAGCATTTAGGAATATTATGAAAAGAGTTTTTGGCTGGTAACTTGTGGAACTCTAGGATAATTTCTAGCTAATACCCTGCAAAATTCCAGGATATCATCCACAGCTTCTTTGTATAAAATAGAGTCTAAAAGACTTTGCTGACTGGTTTTTACTATGTATGAAACCTGGAAACCAATGACAGGGAAGAATTAGTATGCTGTCAAGAGTCCCCTCCAATCATCTCCTGGGAAATCATCTAGAAGCTTCATTGTTTCTTCGATATGACACAAGAGCTCATGTAACAGAGAGGGGGACAGTCTCATTATGCCTTGTCACAAATTCTGCTGTGCTTTCCAATAAATCATTCCCTTTTTATGAGGTAAAAAGATGTAGCTGTTTTGGGACACACTGCCAATTTCTTTTAACATTGTAATCTCATACATCCCTGAAAGCATGGAGGATATGTCATAAACTGTGATGGTGTACAATAACAAAACTTTAAGGTTGTTTAAAGATAGTTTATGTATACTGCATATAAATTTTTTTCTCAAATTGAAAAACAGCGATACCCTTGAATTGATAAAAAATTACAGGTACTTATCCAAAAATAATTTTGATTGCTTCATTTTTGTCCATATACAGACTGCAAATTACTGGATATGAAAGTATTTAATATGTAAGCAATATTTAATAGTTATTCAAATAAGTTTTGATACTACTGTTTGTAAGAATTAAGGTGCGAAAAACAAAATTATACAAATAAACTAGCAAATAGTCCATATCATTTGAAGAGCAATTAGAAGTAGCATAAATAAGAACAACAAGATTTTCTGGATAACAACTTCTTTATTGTCTTGGAGTATATATGTGTACGTACTATATTTCATTAGGTGGGACGAAGTTCGTTTTTTGCAAGAGGTTTATTTTTATGATGTTCTTTACCTTAATTCTAAATTAATCCTATGTAACAGCTGCATGGTTATAAAAAATATCTCACATTATGCAGACTTAAACATTGAATTTTTCAATCAATTCAGAAAAATCATTCCCCTTATCTCTAGGATTTTCATGAGACATAATAGACATCTTACGTGTTTCAAAGGTTTCCGATCATCTCTGTTTTCAGTATGAAATCAACACTCTAGAATCTATATCATAAACGTCCATTAAAGAACAATGTCACAGAATTTTCACTGTATGTTATCTTCTTGTAAAGAATTCCTGCTGCTGAAATTTGATTTTGAGAAAGTTTAAAAAACATTCAATGACAGTAACTTACAAGATGACAGATGATGTCCTCCATAACTGATATTTTGAAAAAAGAAATGAATGTAAAGAAACACTGCTACCCTGTGAGTTGTTAGAGTCGCGTAGACCAAATGTTATCAAAGATGTCATTTGATCTAGAGAAAATAACTGGTGTTGTGAATATATTCTACTGGAAGAAATAAAGAAGTGGATGTTTCAACCAAAATCTTAACATTGAGTCCCTGTGGTTGGAACGTGTGAAGCTCAAAGAACCATTAAAGCTCTAGCGCTTTGCGAGTTTTAGTGGTATTATATACTTCTCAGGGTTATGTCTGAGCAGGGCGATAATTTGGTAGAAGCAAAGACCTACATGAGTCTGTCCACCTCCATATGAAGAAGGCTAACCTTAGTCTCCTTTGCTTCTTTATTTTTCTACTGGAAGATTGAATTCTTTAATGTCTCAGAAAAAGACAATCTTTCCTTGAAACCCTTCCTTACTATATAAAATCACATGATATTAAAAGTTATAACCAATTAGCTGAAAAGGACTGTACTCTATAATGTCACAGAAACACTATCCGGTGATTTCATCACCAATGAATATGCGACATGAGATTTAGAATGAACAAGACTTTTCTAGACATGATTGGAATTTTACATGTATGAGGGATAGACCTTTCTCCAAGCAACTATTTCTGATAGTGTTCTCTCCAATGTATGGGGCTAATTACATTTACATGAGAATAAGTGCCAATTCAGCAAATCCTGTTGATATAGCTCAGCTGATATGCAAGACACAGACTGACGCCTGAAGACAGTGATGTCCATAGGGTCTGTATGGCATAACTCTGTATAAATCAATTGCTTATTGCAGTCTAGGCTCATCATAATGTAAAACATCCTGAGAAGAACCCTTGACTTGTAATAACGGATCTAGATGGTAGCGACATCCTCACCATTAATCCTTGGAAAACTAAGAAATTTTGACATTTGGCAAAGTTTTTTGAAAATATATTTTTTTGGATTTCCTTGAAAATGACATAAATCTGTATTTATCTTGCTCCTTAAACATGCGCGCGCATTGAAAGAAATGCAGATTAGAAACATTTTTTGCTAAATTTTGTTGTTGCTTATGTGGCTGATAATTTAAAAAAAGAAAGATATTAAATGTCAGATTTAATAGTGATATGCAGTATGAAATATTGGCCGTGGGACTACAAGGTTGTCTAAGATACATATTTGAACAACATATGTTCTTGACTTAGCCCTTGGACAATTAAGAGACATGTCAAAAACACTAAGATAAGGTGTAAGTTTGAATCATTATTGTGAAGTAAGACTTGCAAGAGTCGAGTTGCTAAGCAACAAACCCAATTCTAACCAAACAGAATGGCTGTCTCGTCCACTACAACTGGTCATAATTTGATTGCTCATTGTAGTGTCCACTTGTTTATAATGGTCAGACACAGAGGAATACTAAGTGGGTCAGATTGACCAACGGAGGAAATGAGGTTTGGAGCTTTAGAATATTTCATATATACAGTTATGCAATAAAGAAAGTATATAGAATTAAAGTCTGACATTGAAGGTTAAAACACTTTGGATTTTTTAAGTTCTTCAGTTTTGAAATGAAGAAATTAAAAAAATTTAAACAAAAAACGGTATTTGGCGCAACTATAAAGTTGGGTGTGACAAGTAAGTGTTTTTTTGGTTCTACACACTTTCAAGTACTTTTTGAAACTCAAAACTAAAAAATATTAAGGTTTATTCTAGTCAAGAAGAGTCTCCAATAATGTTTTGGACATGAATGCTTTGACATCCACAGTGCATATATCCATTATTGGTCGAACAGCCTGCCAACGCATCAAAACGTTACTGTAAGATAACAGTGCAGGAATACAGAACATATGCTATTGATAAACCATGTTGTAACATCCCATAAATGGTATGTAACCACCAAATATACTTCTAAATGCCAAATATTCCACAGCTTGAAATAAACATATATCAATTCTACTGTACATCAATCTCATGTCCCTTAACTCAAGTGCACTGGATGGACTGGTATCGACCCTAAACTTCTACACTTCTTATCACAATACTTTATTTCAATTTGATTATTAAAAGATTTGAAGAAAATATAATGGTAGGTTGTAACTGAACATCTTAACTCAGGGTTGTTGCAATGTGTCTCAAACAGCAATGACTTTGAAATCAACGTGTATCACACTTTCTCACTATGTAACTAACAATTCTTGTCCAAATACTAATCCATTCTCTTCGCTAATTCTTACACGACTTAATCCTGTAAAGGAGTTTGCTTGATAAAATGCAAAGACAGTATCTATTACAAGTTCTCCTTAAAGACATACATTAGTAAGTTTCATAAACTTCCACATAGTTTAGATAAGAATACAATATCATATGTCCTGAGGTAAGTTCACATCACCTCCTTAACTTGCACCTTTATTTCTAAAATGAAAAAAATCATATTTTCTTGTTTTCAATGATAATTGTAAAACGGTAATATAAATGTTAAGATGTCTGAATTCTGAATTCCATCTACATGAATATTAGCTCTGCTATAAAAGTTTTTCAAAATTATGTGGGAGTTGAGTTTGCGTGCACCATCTTCTGTTTTTTAATCATTACAGTTCATGCCTATTCCCTGTTTTCTGTCAATACACTGAACTGATAAGCATTTAGTTTTTTTTCAGAAACAACCACTACTTGTTGATAAAAAAACACCATTTATAAAGTTTGACATATTTGATTCCAACAACTTACTCTGTGTCCCTTTAAGATCCACTGCAGAATACAAGTTGAGAGAACCAAAACATTTGGGTCAAAAGTTATTTAAAATGTCAAAGAAAGTTTTTAAATATTCCATTCTGTATAGCCCTATAAAAAACGCCTTACTTACTCTGCTGTACAATATTCTATTCCTGATACTTTTTCAAGTCGTTACTTTTCTAACAATGAGTATCCCCAAAATAGTGCCTTTAAATTCTTAACAATGAGTGAACATTTCAATCGCAGCTACACACATTCTAAGTCTGTCACTATCCCGGCCCGAGAATACAACAAGATCTTTGCTTCTGGCCTGTACAATACACCCAATTGATGTTGTGGTCGATTTCTCCAGCCAGGAACTGAAAGAAAAACATGACTTTGAAGTTGTCAGTTCTGTTATTACTGGACCAACATGATAGATCTGTCAATTCCTCTGAGAGTGAGGTTGATCCGGCCCGGTAGAAATCAGATACACCAATACCCTTGATGAACCTCTCTCTCCTCTGAACTAAATAAACATTCTTTAATCTCCAACAATGCAAAGATAATTCAGTTTTTTCACTAAGGACCTTTTTTAAAGATTTTTGTTTGATTGATTGTTCAAAGAACATCATGGTACATAAGGATGATTTTCTGATGTTAGATTATGAATAAAAAAATATTGGTAAAGATAATTTCAGCTTCCCGATACACAGTTGGAACGTCTTAAATAAAAGTTCTCCAAACCATAAAATTTATCCAAAATTCCGACTTTGGCAACATTAGTTCTGTTACAAAACTAATGACTGCATTGGGAAAGATTCATTACTTATCTAGGTTAATATTTTATCCATTCTTTACTTATCTGGCAGGGTGAAATCAAAGCATTCCTTCAGGTTTTGGGTAAGAGGAATATCTCTTTGGCTGAATCGGTAGAGTGTAAGACTAGAAACCAGAGATCCCGTGTCCAAATCCCACGGCAGGAGATCTCACAATCACTTCTATTACACTTACATAGTAAGTCTTTACAGTATGTTATCAATAATTGAAGTATGAGTGCATTCAAGATAACTGAAACTCATTTCTGTTCATGAAACGACAAGATTTGTAGAATAACATGAAAAACTTTAGAACTTGTAAGAGTCAGAGTAGTGTGATTCGTCAGTATCTTTGATATGATTCAAGCTGTATAGTTCATGGTGACATTCATATTTGTCCATTGACTAAAGTATCAAAGAAGATTTCTGATACAACTCTTTATGTCAATATACAGATACTTTCAATCGCTGTAAAAACATGACACTAGAAATAATGTTCATTTCACAACAGGTCCACCTTAACTTTGTTGAGACACCAATCTCCTCAATTCACACGCAAAAGAGAAGGATAAGCAAAACAGAAGGGTATGTCCTTTGACAATTTATTTTGTCTGGAATATCAAACAATCAATATATTTATAAAATGAAATAGGTAGGATTCTCAAAACAATAAGCCTCAGGAAAAAAATGTCAGGAGATTGACCACTACAACATGAAGCTACATATAAATGATGATAAGTATTGCTGTTGATAAAAGTCGCTAAACTTTTTAATTTCTTGTCATCTTTACGTATTACAAGAAAGTCGCCATTCAGGAGACACATTTTTGGTTGGACAAGTTAAAGGCATGGTGGCCGAGCCGGCAAAAGCACCAGGCTAATGATCTAGTAAGCTTGATGTTCCAGGTGTGAGCAAATCTGTGACTGGGTGTAAAAACCTTGGAGTTAACTTTGTGTGCAGAATTTGGGGTAGTTGTCTATTATTTGATCCATGTACATATTAGTCATAGATTTTAAGAATCATATGCATTGGTCATAATCGGCTGAGATGTTTTGACACAAATGTTCAATGACCGTGAATTCGCAATCTATTGTTTTATAGGTTATAATTAGATTGTGGTTTTCAAAAATGATCTCCAATTATTATTTTTGAAACAGAGAAAATGTCACTGATAACATATATCTGCTTACATTCCGCATAAAACCGATTGTTTATGAACTAATACAATTTATCCGTTGCAGTCACTTTGCTGAACATTGTTGCAGTGACGTCATTGACACACAATGTGCGGAAAATAGACTGTACATGGAAAGTCATTATATATGACTATTAACGGAACTTTTATGCATTGAAAGATATAAATACATCTTGAAAATGATGTAACTTGTAGAATAATTAAAACGGAATATTAAGATACCCTCATTAGGCTGTAAGCAGTAACGGTTTCGGTAAGTAAAATCTCATTTTGAATAGGTTTATTGCTGGAACATAAACAAATGTAAATAAACCGTTGCATTGTCATCTCAAACAATAAATAGAAATTCATAATAAAGAATAGAAATATAACTCATAAGCAATCTTTTTAGGAAAAGTGCTTGAGAGATGTTTAAATAAAAGTCAAAACGGTCATTGAGAATGTATCGTGTAATTTTTACATTTCGGTTTGGCTGCATTTATTTTGCAAATTAATTATATGAGCGGTAATTTTCAATCATGTACACACGTACAATTGAGGGAAAACATCTATAAACATATCAATCACTGTAACATTTACCAATCAAGTGAAATTAATTACCTTGGTAAAAATATCTTTGACCAAAGTCAAAAGTGAAAAAGAAACTGAAAATATGTCCGTGGTCTGCTCGGTTTATGAAGTAGATAAAATTGATATGATTTTACATTCATCCTGGTCTTTTGACACTTCAAAAATTTCATAACACTGACCTTAGAATTTCATGAAATACTTCGAAACGGGATAAACTGTGTACTTCTAACCATGATCATGAATCATAATTCAAGGGAAATAAAGAGTTACCTCCCCTTATGAGTTTTTTCATAAGTACTTTTAATTTCAGCTTCAATTATCTCGGAAAATAGGCCCGTGACATATCTTTTTTCTTTCAAATTATTTCTTTGCAATATATTTTCTTCTATTTAAAACATATTTGAACTATTTATCATTTATTTTTATAACTGAACGCGTCTTTTGAAGCTATTTTTGTAGCGATAATCATTGAACTTGTATCTTGATATTTGCAGATCAGTTACAAAACTCAAAAAAGGAAATAGAAGAAATAATTTTTTTATTACATTATCATCTCATTTATGGGAAAAAAGTAAACTGAACTCTTAATGTTTTTATTTTTTGGTTTTAAAGATCAAATTAGCAAAAATGGTCTTTTCTTAATTTTTTAAAATAAACCCGTTAAAATCATCATTTGTCTGAAAAAGAAGGTCCGTGACATGCATTTTTTATTTTTGAATATCAAAGAATACATATTCAGCTTTCACCTTGCAAATTTAGAGCAATTTTTCATTTATTTTGTTAATTGGTACGAACCTCTTTAATATGTATGTTAAAATTCCATATTCTTACCATCTTGCACAATGGTTTTGTAGATGAATATAGGCTTCTGATTAAGAGCAGATCAGGCATCAGACTATATCAGATCAGGTATCAGACTATATCAGATCAGGTATCATACTATATCAGATCAGGTATCAGACTATATCAGATCAGCTATCAGACTATATCAGATCAGGTATCAGACTATATCAGATCAGCTATCAGACTATATCAGATCAGGTATCAGACTATATCAGATCAGGTATCAGACTATATCAGATCAGCTATCAGACTATATCAGATCAGCTATCAGACTATATCAGATCAGCTATCAGACTATATCAGATCAGCTATCAGACTATATCAGATCAGCTATCAGACTATATCAGATCAGGTATCAGATTATATTAGATCAGGTATCAGACTATATCAGATCAGCTATCAGACTATATCAAATCAGGTCTCATACTATATCAGATCAGCTATCAGACTATATCAGATCAGGTATCAGACTAAATCAGATTGTTATCACTACAGAGAAGCATCTGTTTGTATACTTCCTAGGATGTTGAACATTGTCAAGTCCTTCAGCATCAAGCTAGCTTGAATATCAGAATGAATCTTTATCATTGTCAAGGTTTATTTAGAATGTTTCAAACACCCTAAGGAGTTGAGAAGTTTAATTAGGATAACTGTACTTTGATATTTTCAAATCCGTTTGGTTCATTCAGATTGATAGCAATTGCTGTTCTCCCTCAGGTTTTAATAGCTCATATTCTTATTTTTCTTAATTCAAAAACAGGTAACCAATTGATTAAATTATTTCAAATATTTGACATTTTCAATTATGACAATTGTATGTATCATTCAGAATGACAGCGAAGGATGGATATCACTAACTTAGATTAAATTGTTTTTCCCTATGATAACCTTAAGTCTTTCCTAGCTTGTTGATGAATTTGACATTCTTTTAAATCATAACAGATTGTTCTTTTAGTGCATGTAAGAAGTTTAATTCAATTAAATGTCATTTGAGAAACGTAAAAGCTCGTTAAATTGCCTTAACTTTATAAAAATCTCATATGATATATTAAATTCAGCTATTATTTCATGACAAGATGATTACATATGTTTGAGTGCTCAAAGTTTACAACTTTGGAAGCGTCAAATTTCAATTTCTCTTTAATGCATGTTGTTCAAATTTAAATATAACAAACTGATAAAATCAACTTATTCATTTGACAAAATCAGATAGACATTTCACTTACACAGTTGGAGCTTGTAAGAGGGAGAACTTAAGTGTTTTCAAATGATGAGTTTAACAGGAAGCTGCATTCTCCCAGACTATATTTCTATGTGTTAGTAAAAGAGGCTGACCTATCAGCTGCAGTCCGCCATCTTGCTTTCAGGCAAACTAACATGAAAAGAGCTGCACTTTTATTTTTTTACAACATTATAGAAACAATATACATGTATGGATAGAATATCTACACATTTACAAATAATTTATGGATCGAGAGACTAATCAGCAAGCCTTGTAAGGCCATATAGCAAGGCTTATCACCCTCATAGCGCTTTCAGTATAACATGTTTCAAATGGGTTGTTATTTTCAATATCAATATCATAATTGTATAAATGGGAATGTCCCCCTTGAACTTTGTTTCCACAAAAAAATACCCCGATATGACTGACCTTTTAAGTAGTCAATACATTTCCTGACTTAAAGATACCATATCTATGAGTAACCAGCTGACTAACGTAATAGTCCTTTCTTAAGGTATTTTTTTCAACATATGGAATAAGAGTTCTGAATTTTGCATTCAAGTTTTGTCATGTAAAGTCAATTAGGTACTGGTCCACAAGGATGTGATGATATATTGTGATCTATATAAACTTGTGAGTCTCACTGAAACGAGCAGAGCATATCAGAACATTAAGTCAAAAGGACAAAAACATTCTCCTCTCCCTGAGACATGTCAAGCCGCAACTAATGCACTCTGTAAAGTTTTAATCATTTTTATTTCCTTCCTAAAAAAAGTATTCGTGTGGTCATGCCCTTAAACTTCACCTAGGCCAGATTTGGGTAGTAAATTTTTATTGAAGACACAACGGACATACATTCATATTCAGAGCAAGATCAAGTGAACATACAGTGCGTTGCTGATGACAAACTTGTAAATTCCTGTATCAGCAGGTAGAGGGTTAAATCATTCCATCTTATTCGTTTGAATAATGTCAATGCATCATATTTCACAGATAAATATCTTCATCTTCCAAAGCCCTTCACATTTACTTATCATTAATTTCATATTCCTGAGAGGACTGGAATAACAATTTGTGTTCAAAATCCATGAGACACTTTTACATCATTTTAAAATCCTCTAATTCCATTATTGCTGCTTACCAATCTAGTTCCAAAACAGGAATTATTCTATTAGAAGTCTGGTTCATATATAAGCATCCCATTCCCCCTCATGTCCTCTCACAGGGTTCTGCCTTTAATTAGCTATCTAAAACTTGTGGTCATGTGGAACATACTGTATTTTCTGCCTGTCACATCTGTTCTCCAAGTTGCCAGTGGCAAGCAATGGAAATTCTCCTCAGGCTATCAGGCCATTTTGCAGCTTTCATCTGCTTAGCTATTACACTAATGATTTATTGCAAGAAACAACAGTGTTTCTTTGTAAAGCTGTCAAGCTGATGTTGGCTGGTTGATAACCTGTTTATAGCATTGATTGCCTCATTGATCTGTTTGTGGATCAATACAGATGATCATCAAATAGAGGATAACGGACACAGGATCAATACAGGATCAGTGATGCAATAAGGACACTTTCAGTTGGGGGTTGGCTACCAACTTGCATACACTCTACGACCCAGTCTAAACCAATCTTCCTGGAGGAAAGACAGCATCAAAGTCCTCAGTACAAGGAGGTCAATTGTAAGATCCCTAAGAGGAATAAAATGAAAAGGTCCTGAACCTTTTGGCACAAACACAAAGTTAACTGAAATCATCTACTAAAGTACATATTGCAAGAAAGCTTGTAATTGATTGCATTTCTTAGACATTGAATTCCGATGGATAAGTAAACATAGGTAGGTAGTCAATTTAAGCTTTCCTATCCACAGATCCTGATAGAATCAAATTTCTTTTGCATAGGACTATCACCCTGGTGTCTGTTTATACCAAATATATTAATACCAGATGACAAAAGCAAAAGAATTCAAAACTTGCGACAGAATTTTTTTCTTTTCAATGAGTGTTGCTATATTTGATGAAAGAAGACTTGAATTAAGTTATTATGTTTCAATGTGAAATGTACATCTCTGAACACTGAAGTATGCTTTGATGTCATAGAATTGTTACCTCATTATGTGAATGACATCATATAGCATTGTGATATCATTACATGAAGAAGAAACACTGTTATGGCATGGAGACTATGGCAGGTGACTGTCTAAATTCTACTGTCAATCTGATACCTATAGCTCATGTGGAAATGATAACTCTTGTTAAGTATACCAGTTTGTTATTCCGCTAGACAATGGTTTGATTCCCCAAGTCATATCATGTCCTAATTTAGGCAGCATAAAAATTACTAGATGCATGATGGCAAAAACAGGTGGATGTATCTATCAATATATGCAACCGGAAGGACAACTGAAGCCGCACATCTTTAACTATTGATTTACAGACAACAGAGGATTGATCCCTCATTCCATAACATGCTTTTTAAATCAATGGCCAGATTCTTGCTAAGAGCTGATTTAATCGAGAAACTACCATGTTTTTCCAGTCAAGAACCCTTTAATTTTTGTCAGGCTGCAAGTGCTACGCTTACAGGTTCAGAAGGGTTTCAGGATGATTACAAAATGACAGCTAAGCAAAAACATTTTGTACTGGCTATAGCCATCTAAGTTGAGTATTTTCAAACTATACATTGATGGAAATAACAATGTTACTTCCAGTAACTTTTCTGAAAGAATGGTACCAGAATATACAAAGACTTTGCATATACCTTTCAAACTAGGTTATGATGTCATCCTGTTTGAGCCAATTTAACATCTCTCTGTACTCTTTTTGGATGACATGAAATTAAAACATACAAGATTTGATTGAATCACAGCACTGATGGAGGGTAAAAGTGTCTGGAGAATACCAAACTCTGTGTTCATCTGAATTACCTGCCATGAGAAGAGGTTGGAATTCAGTAACAGTGAAAAGGTGTCTTTCAGATTAGGAATCAGCGTCAAAGTCTGGGAATAAATCACAATAAAAGTCTGCCTGGTTTCCTCTCTCTCTCTGAACTACAACGTGAATCTCAACATCCTTGTGACAGAGGAAATATTAATGCTATCTTCCCATGCAACTGGAGACTCATACAGTTTTTAACTCAATTGGCTATGGATCAAGATTCCCAGGTTTGAATCCATGAAGTGGTTAGGGAAACACTTTCATGTTTCAAAGAATATTTTTATATAAATGCAGTGTGGTTTTTTTGCAGTGTTTTTTTTTCAAATCAACCTCCAATCAATTTAAGGAATGAAACATGAGTCATGCAATAAATAATGCATGTGATGTTTCAAGACATGTTTTAATCATAGTGTGCAAAAACTTTTTTTACTCTAAAAAGGAAGTTGTCCACAAAAAATCTTGATACCCTTAAGTAGTCCATTTCTGGATGGCCTTTCGTGACTCGTTTATTCGTATTTTCTAATCTTTTGACAAACACAAAATTATAAATGCAAACAAAAGTTTTAAACTTTTTAAAACAAAAGTGGTGAAATATGTACATTTAAATCTTTTTTCCATCATCAATGATAAAGGAAACATACTTAAGAAAGAAAAATCGGAAAAGACATTGCAATTCTTAAAAGCTTGACATTAATAGATAAAGTGGAGACCAAAACATGTCACTAAAGGATTTAATTGCCAACTGGATTAGTCCAGATTCCTCGAACAGTATTGATTGTTCTGACCAGGGACATTTGGTATCTTTGTTAAGATATAGACATTGACGTACCCAGACATTTCTTCTATCCAGTGTCATTGGTTTATGTCACTGTTGAATCTCTATACCAGCTTTGATACAAGTGCAACAGAGTCCAGAAGCCAAATATCACTGTTGATTTTATTCGAACAAGCATCACTTTTACTTTTCTGTCATGCATCTTCTTTATAACATCATTAAAGTAAAAAGTTATAAGTAAAAAAAAGGTCCGACAAAAAGAATTCATACCAAGTCATTAACTTTTTATTCAAATTTTTTATTTTTTGTTTTAAATTCATTTGAAATGACAAGATTTCACTTTTTTACTTTTAGTGTTGAAGAATTAAGTTATATATGTACAATCAGTGCTGCATCAAAATGAATTTTAAGTAAACATGTAGTTTGTTTTCCATGTAGGGTTTTAAACTTTTAATTTCATCGAAAACATGCCAAAGTGACAAATGTATCAAATAAAAATGGAAGTAAGAAAAAAAACCCTGCCAATTCAAAGAACAATTAAAGTATCAAGATAAATCACATGTGATGAAGATGAAGGTTAGGAATCACTGGATAAAATATCAAAGACATTTTGATGATTATACCATAACAATTTTTTATAAAAAGATATTAAGAATTTATTCACTTCAACATGAACCTATAACTTCAAAGGCCATATGTTTTTAAGAAAGTAAATAAGATTTATGCTGGACTTTATTAGATGAAGTGATATTTCATGAATATTTCATGAAGTTAACCTAACAAAAACTCAAATGAATTTATACATATCTAAAATAATATTCTGCAAATCAAAACAGAGAGACTGAGCTTTGATCATTTGTTGATTGAATTCAGTGTCCTCATTGCTAGTAAGGAGCAAGCAACAGGAGATTTCTGATTGAAACTGTGTCCTCATTGGCAATAAGGAGCAAAGGAGCAATTAACAGGAGATTTCTGGTTTAAATCTGTGCCCCGATTGCCAGTAGGGAGCAAAGGATAAATCAACAAGAGATTTCTGGTCTTAATATGTGCCCTCATTGCCAGTAAGGAGCAAAGGAGCAATCAACAGGAGATTTTTTATTCAAACTGTGTCCTCATTGCCAGGAAGGAGCAATCAACAGGAGATTTGTGATTGAAATCTGTGTCCTCATTGCCAGGAAGGAGCAATCAACAGGAGATTTCTGATTGAAATCTGTGTCCTCATTGCCAGTAAGGAGCAAAGGAGCAATCAACAGGAGATTTGTGATTGAAATATGTGTCCTCATTGCCAGGAAGGAGCAATCAACAGGAGATTTATGATTGAAATCTGTGTCCTCATTGCCAGTAAGGAGCAAAGAAGCAATCAACAGGAGATTTGTGATTGAAATATGTGTCCTCATTGCCAGTAAGAAGCAATCAACAGGAGATTTCTGATTGAAATCTGTGTCCTCATTGCCAGGAAGGAGCAATCAACAGGAGATTTGTGATTGAAATATGTGTCATCATTGCCAGTAAGGAGCAAAGGAGCAATCAACAGGAGATTTGTGATTGAAATATGTGTCCTCATTGCCAGGAAGGAGCAATCAACAGGAGATTTCTGATTGAAATCTGTGTCCTCATTGCCAGGAAGGAGCAATCAACAGGAGATTTGTGATTGAAATCTGTGTCCTCATTGCCAGTAAGGAGCAAAGGAGCAATCAACAGGAGATTTGTGATTGAAATATGTGTCATCATTGCCAGTAAGAAGCAATCAACAGGAGATTTCTGATTGAAATCTGTGTCCTCATTGCCAGTAAGGAGCAAAGAAGCAATCAACAGGAGATTTGTGATTGAAATATGTGTCATCATTGCCAGTAAGAAGCAATCAACAGGAGATTTATGATTGAAATCTGTGTCCTCATTGCCAGGAAGGAGCAATCAACAGGAGATTTGTGATTGAAATATGTGTCATCATTGCCAGTAAGAAGCAATCAACAGGAGATTTGTGATTGAAATATGTGTCATCATTGCCAGTAAGAAGCAATCAACAGGAGATTTCTGATTGAAATCTGTGTCCTCATTGCCAGGAAGGAGCAATCAACAGGAGATTTCTGATTGAAATCTGTGTCCTCATTGCCAGTAAGGAGCAAAGGAGCAATCAACAGGAGATTTGTGATTGAAATATGTGTCCTCATTGCCAGGAAGGAGCAATCAACAGGAGATTTATGATTGAAATCTGTGTCCTCATTGCCAGTAAGGAGCAAAGAAGCAATCAACAGGAGATTTGTGATTGAAATATGTGTCATCATTGCCAGTAAGAAGCAATCAACAGGAGATTTATGATTGAAATCTGTGTCCTCATTGCCAGGAAGGAGCAATCAACAGGAGATTTGTGATTGAAATATGTGTCATCATTGCCAGTAAGAAGCAATCAACAGGAGATTTCTGATTGAAATCTGTGTCCTCATTGCCAGTAAGGAGCAAAGGAGCAATCAACAGGAGATTTGTGATTGAAATATGTGTCCTCATTGCCAGTAAGGAGCAATCAACAGGAGATTTCTGATTGAAATCTGTGTCCTCATTGCCAGTAAGGAGCAAAGGAGCAATCAACAGGAGATTTGTGATTGAAATATGTGTCCTCATTGCCAGGAAGGAGCAATCAACAGGAGATTTATGATTGAAATATGTGTCCTCATTGCCAGTAAGGAGCAAAGAAGCAATCAACAGGAGATTTGTGATTGAAAAATGTGTCCTCATTGCCAGGAAGGAGCAATCAACAGGAGATTTATGATTGAAATCTGTGTCCTCATTGCCAGGAAGGAGCAATCAACAGGAGATTTGTGTTTGAAATATGTGTCATCATTGCCAGTAAGAAGCAATCAACAGGAGATTTCTGATTGAAATCTGTGTCCTCATTGCCAGTAAGGAGCAAAGGAGCAATCAACAGGAGATTTGTGATTGAAATATGTGTCCTCATTGCCAGTAAGGAGCAATCAACAGGAGATTTCTGATTGAAATCTGTGTCCTCATTGCCAGTAAGGAGCAAAGGAGCAATCAACAGGAGATTTCTGATTCAAACTGTGTCCTCATTGCCAGGAAGGACCAAGCAACAGGAGATTTATGATTGGATGATAAAGTTCAACCACAAAAAATTAACGAGGTGGCACAGAAGGTAAAAAGTTAAAGTATATTCCTTATGTAAATAATCAAATGTTTGCTGGGCACATAATAGTCTTTGATACATTCCCATTTGACTGTGTTTACATCAAGCATAGATGCCTGAATGGGAGCATCAGATTTAATTTCAACACAAAATACTGGTCAAATACTCTGTCTGTCTGTCTTTTATTAACAAAGTTTCAGAGACAGACGTAATTCAGACAGTGTTGTTACAAGAGTCAATATTATGCCTTCAAGCTTCTAACTGACTATGAGAGATATCCAACTTTCTATTGCTACCAGGGACTGAGTTAAGTCTAATATAGGAAAGTTTCAGTTAATGCAAGGACTGTCAGTGATACAAATCTTCTTCCTTCAATTAGATCTTCCGGCGACTTTGGATTTCTCTGCAGGAAAAACACAACTCAAGTGAGATAATTGAAACAGTGTTTGCAGAGAACTTTAATTCCGCAGGTAAAATGTTGAAAGATGTACTGAGAATGAAGACACGGACTCACTCACAGCAATTAGATCTTGGCAAAGATGGTTGACTAGGTTTGAGTCTCCAAAGTTAAATATATCACAGGCAGCAAGGTCAGGATGCAGCCATTATTTTGCAAGAAACACCAGGAAGAAGTTTAGAGAATTAACGTACGTAACTTACAATGTCATCAGCAGTGAAAGGCAAAGCTACATTTTATTTAAGTAAACTTTGATTCTTCCTTTAAGTAATTTGAATTTATCTATCAAACAGCATTATTGATGGTAGCAATCCAGAGATCAAATGGAGGATTTTAAAGTCAAATGACTGAAGTCTTGAGAGCATTTAGAAACGATATACTTATAAGGAAGAAAAGTTTATCTAGATAACAACTTATTTATTGGGAAATCTTTGAAGGGCAGTTAGAAGTCATATACATAGCAAAGACATGATTTTCTGGAAATTGTTATCCAGAAAATTCCTTGTTGGGAAAATCACAATATTGTGGAGTAAAGTGAGTAGCTATGATGAAGAAGGAGTATGCAAATCATGTACTTCAAAACATTGTGAGTTTCAAATAAAGAAGTTATAAGCCAGTAAAATCTTATTTGCCAAAGGATCTATCATTATGTTTCACTCTTAATTAATTTACTTTGATTCTGTCAAATTTTGGAAGTCCCTCTTTGATTGCAGATGTCTGGAAATGTTGAAACATAATTTCCTTATATACTTAAGATTAATGCAATGAGAAAATTAATGTATATTATGCTAGGTTTCATACTAACAATATTGGACCTTGAGATGACTTTTGCTTTTATTGCCCTTCCCTTTAGAAAATATGATGAAATTCAATGTTGATTTCGATTCAATGTATCATTTAATGTCAAAAAAACAACATAAAATATTGATTACATTTTGAAATGAAAGAATTTTTCATTTAATGAGATCATTATGTATTTCAATGCAGGAATTGAAACATGTTCTGTTAAACATTAATGGCTTGTCTCTCTTAATCTCTTTACCAAATTTCCACAATTAAAGTCACAAAAAGATAAATTTCACTATAAACTGAAATAAAACAATAAAATAATCATGAGCTTCTATTTCAATGCACAGTCAGATTTTAAAATTGACTTTATGCACTTCATAATTTTGGAAATGAAAAATTGTCTTTCAGATTTTCTGTTCAACGGTAAAAAATAATTAATGATTTTAGCATTTTAAAAGGTATGTCATTTACCAACAAAAGAAAATCTCATTTAGCATGTAAACTACTCAGGAATTTATTTGTAAAACTATTGGTCAACCTATTGGTCATGAATAGTAAATTAAAGAGCTTCTATTCAAATGCACAGTCAGATTTAAGAAGTTGCCTATGTTAATACACCTATCATATATTTGTAAATCTTGGTAATAAGGAAGACAAATATAGTTTATGGATGAATATGAGGAATTTTTTCAATCATTAAAATACCCTTGTATTCATAAACTGAAACCAACGGGTAAAAAGGGGTAAGATGTTATAGTAGGTGAAGACCATCTTTAATTTTAAGCTTAATAATTAAATTTCTTCAAAATATCATCAAATCCATTTACCTTTCTTATTGAATTGAAACGACAGATATCATATTGATGATTAACTTAATTAAAAGATTCAAACCTGAATCCAAGCATAGACAAAAGATTGATTAATATATAACTCAAATGCAGATATAAATCCATCAACACAAAAACTCAATTTTACATCAAAAAGTGAAACATCAAAATATATCAGAAATTTGTTCAACTTGTATAAGACAAACTGCTTAATACACCTACACAATTTGATTTTAACATTTAACAGATTTAACCTCAGTGTCAAAGTCTACTCTCTCGAGTCAGAAAACATGGAAAGATCTCATAACAATTCTGCTCACATCAGCCAAACTGCATGAGCATCGATTATCAGATTTAATTTCAAAATGTCTTCTCAAAGCCCACGAAAGCTCTTCAAATCAGATTCAACACACGTCTCATGTCCACAAGCACATATAAGTATCATTCAACTAACCAAATAATTCTGTTAAATGACATTCAAGGGATTTGCTCTGAGAAAATCCAGAAGATTTTTCTTATCTCCAAGAACCTTAGGAAGATTTGGAAAGAAAAAAAAAGAAATCAATTTGAATTACAAATTTTCCATCATCCTTTCCTGCATGCTGTATGTATACAGGGAATAAAATTGAATATTTATTGTCAATCTGGATACGCCAGTTCTGGGAAGCATTACAGATAAATTGAACATATAGAGAAAGTTGGTTGTCACAATAAAAGTACAAATTTGTTTAAATTTGGAGAAAAATATTAGAAAGAATATTGTATTCCTTGAACAATTGCCAAAATAATTATTCAAATAAAAAATTCAAATAATTATATCTAGTTTGGAATACAGAAAGCATAAAATGAAATATACCTAGTGAATAAACTTAGGCACATCCTAGTGATTTTGAAACCTTGAAGCTTCTAACTGACCAGTTGATCCTTATCCAAAACCTCAGATTAAAGTTCAAGAGTACAGTTTCCAATAGTGGGTACCTGGTAACTCTCTGTGAAGTAAGTTTAGCAGCCTTTAGCTGATTATCTAAGTCTACTTTCTACTGAAGTGGAGATTTGTCACCTATCGATTCTTCAGGACTGTTGGATGCAAATATCAAGCATCGCACCAGCAAACATGCCCTGTGTTCACAGCAAGACATCCCAAACATGGACTGTCCTTTCCTTCATTAGTCTGACTATGTTTTCTTATTAATATTCTAATTACCACACCTAATAGTAACCTGCTAACCTTCAAATGATCTTCCTGCAGTGTGGAGACTAATGATTTGCAATAATATTGCTTCTGACATCTTTCTACATCCATTTATCAATGAACTGGTATTTCACATAGGTAATTTGTTGTGTTGTATTTCTCAAATTTCAATAGAATTTGGGCCACATGTTGCCAAACCAATGTTGACAGACATCAGCTAATGCAATTGTCAATATGTTCTATTAGTACATGCCAATTTCGTTTTAGTGGATGCAAAACGTTTTCTCTTTGCACAGAAAAAGAATTTAGTTATGAATTGTAAAATCAAAATGATTTCAAAACAAAGCTATTGAACTGAATAATAAATTATGGCTAGATATTCCAATTAAGTGATATAAGTTGGGAGAAAAAATTTGAAAAAAAAAAAATTAATAATAATTATGTTTTGTAAATAAATCATTTGAATCGCATGCACAGGAATCATGTATAATAAGAAATAAAATAAAATAATAAAGTTTTGAGAAAAAGCAAAGCAACACAAAAATTGATTTCAGAACTTGATTCAAAGCCTTCCAAAACTTTGACCTACCGGTAGATAACTTTATTGTAATATATCACAGTTAAATTTCGTGACCTTAAAAACAATATATTGTCATGACATCACTTTTTCCTTCACAAGATTCATGGTTCCAATGAATTTATAGTGAACATTAATGTCATCTGTATAAGAAGAAACTTGTTACAGGTAATTGATAAAGAGCAGGTGAACTTACCTGAAATGAGAAACAAATACATCATTTGTTACTTGAAAACATCATTTCAGAACCAAAATAGAACGGTTATTCATATTCAGAAGAATTTATGGTTCTGTTTGTTTTATGATATGTGCAGGTGATGTCGTGCAGGTGATGTCGTGCAGGTGATGTCGTGCAGGTGATGTCGAAGCAGAATGAGTTGTTCTTCATTCAATGATTATGGCACTGATAAGACATTGAATATATGCACATTAAGTTTTTAACTGATATATTTTAGGAAATTTCCTCGTATCTGTTATATGAAATGTTGCACCCAATGCTAGTTTATGCCATAACAGAATTGATATACACTCTTTGAAAACATGTGTCTATGAATACACCAGTACACATTTTTACTTTTTTGCAGTTTGACAGATCAGTAGCTTCATGCTGAATTTGAATCATTAAAAAATGATTAAAGAATCCCATAGTTTGTATGTTTAGTGCATGAACTTAAGCAGTGGAGAAAGTAACAACCTTCTTCGTCTTATCTCGTCTCACAGAAGCAATCTTATCTGGACACAGAGGAGAACCTGGGCCATAAAGTTCCTTGTTAAGCAGAGAAACATTAGCTACAAGAGCAAACTAACTATCTTCAGAAAGAATGTGTCTGGACCAGCTACAGAAGGACGGACATTCCCACGATACCATGTAACTAATTCAACATAAACACCTTCTATCATTGATCAATACAATCTTGTAACGTCCTGACCATCAGAGTCTCTGTGCACTGACATATGAGGACAATCTTTCTTAACTGATTCCAACATATGTCATAGCAATCGTCAGGGTTACCAGACATTTCCTCCCAGTGGGAATAAATGGCACCAAAAGAGTTTACAACCACAAAACAGTTTCTTGGAACTCAATATGTTTACCACTGGGAAATATCTGTATTAGTAAGTCATTTAACTCTCAATCATAATTGGTTCTATTAAAACTTTAGCATTCTAGAAATGGAATTTCTTTGGATTATTTAACAGTCCATTTACATGTAAATCCTGTTCATAGATACTTTCAGTTATTGTTACAATTTGTTCAGAAGAAATTAATTATCGCCTAAAAATCCTTACAAAATCCAATTGTATAAATCCTTTGAAGCAGTTACAATTACTAAGTGGATCTCTTGTGGACTTCTGTATTCATTTATTTATATTTAACAGATTGAATCATCTTATTCCCTAGAGAGCGTAATGGCCAAGTGAACTATTTCAGAGTCTTCAAAGCATTCTAACAGGTTAATTTTCTTCACTGATCTAAACATCATTTAATGTTTTCCCACTAGCGAGCGAGGTAAAAGGTCATGATAACAATTTAAAAGTCAATCAACCTTTATCATGCAAGCATAGCTCTTCTTCCACGGCAGCAGCAGATGAAGTGTTTCTTCTTGCTTTGTTAGTGGGATATCCCTTTGGTTCAATTGGCAAAATGTCTGATTCTTATAGAAAACGAGTTATTTGTTTGAATCTTGTTTGAAGTGATCATAATCATCTTTGCTTCATTTTTTTCTGTTAAGTCATAACAAAGTGATGATGATATTGGGGGCCACAGCCTCATTTTACAGCATGAACATGCAATTTATGGTTTGTCATATTGTTTTAAGTGTTTACACTGTATAATTGCGTATGGTTCCATTAGCAAGTAGATACAGGCTATTTTTTGTCATTTTCCCTCATTGCAATCAACACCAGTAAAAAGAAAATAATTTCCAGTGTGATTTGATTTTCATCGATATCTTTAGGGCTTTACAAAAAGTTGTTTCAAAGCTCACAGAAATAAATCAGAACTGGTTTTTGGAAATAAGGTTATCTTTTTTTTGATTGGACAGAAGATGAGCCAATCACAGCACACAATAGATGCAACATGGTTGGTTAGTAAAGGTTATTTGCTGTTTCCTGATTTTGCACTCTCATTAATAGGTCTTTTCTGAATAATCTTTTAAATTAACACAAAAAGAGTAAATCTGAGAATGCAATCACATGTCATTATCATACTCTTTATAATACGTAGTTTTTATCAGATTTAGATATTTTGTCTTAAAATAAACATGTTAAAGCATCATTGCAGTTTCCATCACATTCTCTTATTGATTTGATAGAATTGTACCCAGCATGCAGTTCAACCATCCCCTGAAGCAACCATATTTCAATGGATCAAAATAATCTGAGTTAAATATAACTGCTTTGAATCTTACAATAAGCAGACACCTCATTAAAAAAAGAGGTGACATTTAGACTTGCTTCTAGTCTGAGCAAACAATATAAGGGTCTCCTAAGACAAGGTTAAATGGGGAACAAATCCAGCAGGTGAACTCTTTAGTCCTGAATCATTAGAGCACTACACGTGGTTATCATACATGAGGTACATCAGAAAGAACAACCCAGGATTACCAACTTCCTGGGATTCAAAGGTAAAGAACTGAGAGAGAAACTAAAACTATCATGTTAATTGTATTTACCATCTATCAGATATCAATCTGCTTCAGCAGTAAGAAAGCTAGTTACTTGATATATCAAATTTGTTCAATAAGGGTTTATTCATTTAGAGGCTGCTATAACCCCCGGCTTATATTTCACAGTTTTTACCTTGTATTGCAACAGCCAATGAAAAGATTTACATCAAGCAATGGTGGCAGTGTCTGGTAGAAAGTATCAATGGGCAACTATATGCTAAGAATGTAGCTCTGAATAACTGGCCTGTAGCAATTAGAGGCAAATCCTGAGAAGCCAATCAGGGATTGTGAGATAAAACAAGCTGACAGAGCAAGATTGAGTTGATCTGAAGACTTGCAGTACAACATGCAGTCCAATCTCTCCTGAATCAGTGCACGTAATCCTCACTCACTCACCAACTGACACTGCTACCATCTGAAACAGGTCTAAACTGAAGACAGGAATCCAACAAGCATCCTAGTTAAATCTTAAATTGATAGTATCTGTTCAGTCTCTGTCTCAGAGTAAAGTCTTTGTAATGCTGATATTAACAGCTCCAACTCAGCTAACTCTGTTCTACTAAAGCACATGCCATTATGTTCAAAAGCACATGCCAGTAGGGAGAACATTTTACAGTGATTTTGATACATCTATGGGAAAGACATTTTAATTCTTTGAATATGGAATTGTCACTTTTCAGTTCCAAAAATACTCATAAAATAACATATTTGATTCTTTGAATATACCTTCACTCTATCAGGACCTCCACCACTGCTACAATCGATTGTGTCAACTGTATAGTCCACATTCCATCTGTATCCACTCTGCGATGGAGCAATCTTTGCATGTTCAAATACATTATCATCTTCAGGCAAAGCTTTGTGCAGCCATGGTGGTGCATTGAGGTTATTAAACAAGCTGGAGGAAATCTTTTAAAAGGTTACAATAATTCATCATTTTTACAGCAAAAGCACATGCCAATATGGAGAAAATTTTACAGTGATTTTGATACATCTATGGGAAAGACATTTTGATTCTTTGAATATGGATTTGTCACTTTTCGCTTCTTGAAAAGGATGACAACAGAATTATTTTTAAAAAACAGTAAAATTGAAAAAGTAAGTATTTTAAATGATCATTCTTCATGTAAAACTTTCAGTACTAGGTGCCAAATAATTTCAGAGTAGCTTATTTACTGAAACCATAATAAACCAACCTCTAGCTTCAAAGGAGGATAAAAATATTATGGATGTGTATTATTTCACACCCTTCTGGTAAAGGCAAGATTTTACATTTAAATGTAGAATATATAATTGGAATGAAAAAATGCTTGATATTTCATAAAACTTCTTAAATGTCTTTAATGTTTCAACATCCAGCTGTTCATTGACTTCTTCTGTGTGATGAAGATTAGATATTGCTAGCTGTTAAGGATATTTGATCACCTTGTACTGAAAGCTGCTGATCTTATATCCTACAGTAAAGTTAATGAAAAGATCAGCAATCAAATATGTTTACTTAAAAATGTTCTGTTCAGGCTTGAATAGTCATGGACTTCTCTTGATCAAAGTAAAAACATATTTCCATGGGTAAATAGAAAATGAAAAAACCCTATCAAATTTCTTTTTAGTTGGCTTTTGTAATAAGTTGAAACATGACTTAAAACAAATTTGTGCAAAGAACCAAAGAATGTGTAATGTCATGTTTATATTTCATATGTTATCTGTGTAATCAAACATTAAGAGATAAGTAACAGTTCCATGTTTCAGGGTAAGTCTCCCTTCATTCTGATCCCAATCACACCTCATAAAAACCTGGACATCGAACATCACTTAAAACCACACCAACTTAACTCAATTGTGTAGTCAGAAACCCCAAAGAGGATTTTACCGAACTAGGAATATTCTTGCCACAGAGGGAGAATGACTCTGTAATATAGCTGAGGTAGCTCCTCTTATCTCAGTGAGTTCCACACCAGACTGTCTGAGAAGAACATCAGAATGGTTCGAGGTACCTTCTCTTATCTCAGTGTGTTCCACACACCAGACTGTCACAGAAGAACATCAGAATGGTTCGAGGTACCTCCTCTTATCTCAGTGTGTTTCACACCAGACTGTCACAGAAGAACATCAGAATGGTTTGAGGTACCTCATTTTATCTTAGTGTGTTCCACACCAGACTGTCACAGAAGAACATCAGAATGGTTTGAGGTTCCTCCTCTTATCTTAGTGTGTTCCACACCAGACTGTCACAGAAGAACATCAGAATGGTTTGAGGTACCTTCTCTTAATTAATTAAGCTGAGTGACTCTGTGGACTGAGGACAAACTCTCATCTTAGTGTGTTCCTGACAAACTATGTCACTGAAGAACATCTGAATGGTTCCCTGCTGTTGCAAAGAACATATCAGAACAATTAATTGATCACTTCATTAAGGATAATTAAGCTGAGTGACTCTGTGGACTAAGGACAAACTCTCATCTTAGTGTGTTCCTGACAAACTATTTCACTGAAGAACATCTGAATGGTTCCCTGCTGTGACAAAGAACATAACCAGTTTACTAGATTGAAGACATCACTTTGTTTCCTCTGGGGGATGTTACTTGTAAAACAACCAGAAAACGCAACATAAACGTAATAGGATATTCGATCTCTGCTGAAAGCCTGGGCATAAAGTCTACGTTATTCCTCTGGGCATATTAATCTCATTTAACATGGTCATAAAATCAGTGATATGTGAACATATATTGCTGATATAGTCTTGACTTTATATAAAATAAGAACATTTTTGGATTTTTTTTATCTTGTACAGAACTGATTCATTTTACATTGCAAAAACTAGTTTACAAGTGCTCACAATTGGAGAAGCTTTAAAGTTGACCTACAGAGCTGAATCATTTTGTACAAGTTCATTCAGGGATGCATATTTCCTGAATTCACCTGGAAAAGGAGTAACACAGTACATGTAAATTATCATCAACGGAGGTAAACAGTATTCAGAGAGTCTCTCTAAGCTGGGCTAAGGAGTGAAATAATTTTTTAGTTAGTTAGGAAAATATCACCTGCACCTCCAGAACTCATAGATGTAAAGTTAAATGTAGATTTTTTCAGAACTGAATTATCTAAATGGTCATAGCAGTATATATGCTAAAAATTCCAGATTAAGGATTGAAACAAGTTAAACACTGACATCAATAAACCATCAATATTTAAAATATGTTAACCTTTTTAACAAGAAGAGCAATAAGAAAAATTATTTTCAAAAATTTGGTTTTTGTAAACATCAATTTAACATCATAATTGATTCTAATAAATACAGAAACCCTTTAAAGCAAGAATATAGCAGCAGTCTGATGAGAAGGGTCGAGATTCATACTAATTAAATTTAAGAAAAATCTTCCTTTTTAGATATTAGAGACACAGGATCTAAGTGCATATTATTTTTGGACATATGAAAATTTACATTTTAAAAGACTTATAAAAGTTTTAAAGTGAAGATTATGTAATCTGCAACTACATTCTATGATGACAATTTATCCACAGATTGATTCAAGTCTTATATAAGCTATTACACAGCAGATCCACAAAGCAATATATATATATATGTATGTATATATATATATATATATGTACAGCATTGATTCCGTACAACTGAAAAACTAGACCTAATCAAATCAAGAGGGACATCTGACCCTCATTCCATCAGAGTGGAGTTGATAACAAGGCAAAGTGGGGACAAACATCTTCACATTCTGGTCATCAAATTCTGGTCACTTATGTTGACTATCCAAAATCCAAACAGATTCAATGAAGACAAGATCCCTTGAGGCACATAAATGACCAACTTCCAATGTCCACAGTAGGGAGATTAGACCAAATCAATTATGGAGGAAGTACTGGTGATTTTTATTGTCATTTGGTTGTCTGATAGGATAATGTCATGTTCAGATTAGATTTTATGTTCGTCTTCATCTCATTCTGTAATATATCTTTGTTTAGTTTTGCCATTATTGAGTGCACATTCACAAACTTTCAGAAATCATCTCCAGTTCCATGCAAAGCGAGTCAAGTGATGGTTTTATCATCTCCTTAAACAACTCACATATGCAGTACCTATATACTGCAATAAGATGTCTTGGGAGTTCTTTGTAGTTTTTTCATAAACAAATAATAGAGCTGTTTAAATGCTGTTTAACCTTACATTTTGATATTTGAATTCTTTTTTTCTGATGGATCTGGTAATAAGATATTGAAAGTTTTATTGAAATGTGAGGAATAAATGAAAAATAAGCACACACAAATTAGTAACCACTAGTTACAAATGTAAATCCCTTGATAAGTAAACCAGAATAAGACCTTTTCAAAAGAATATTGATTATTTCAATTTGATTTCAAAATGTTTTCTAAAACTTTTTTTTCTATCTAGCCTGTTATGACTTTGAGTTTGCAAAGGAGTTTTAATGGTCTAGAAGTTCAGCAATTGCATAAGCATTTTCTATCATTCATTGTGATGTGTGAAAAATCTGACTACCATGATGATATTCACTTTCAGCAGTAACTTAAACAGTCCCTCTAGCTGTTTTCAATAAAGGTATGACAATGAATGACAAGCAGACTCACAACAGTTCAGATTTGAAGGTAACTGTCCATAGATTTATAGCACCCCATGACATCAATGGTTTTGTACTTGTGCATGCACTGCCAATACATTTACATGCACTATTGCTGTAGTATTGATGTTTCAAACCCTGATAGAGACTTCATCAACATGGAACTACACATTCCAATACACTTACCATGCCCTATTGCTGTCATATTGATGTTTCAAACCCTAAGAGACTTCATCTACATGGAACTACAAGTTCCAATATTTCTACCATGCCCTCCTGCTCTGAAATCATTGGTTCAGGTCCCTGCAACAGACTTCATCAATTTAAACTGTCAGCTATCTATTTATCTCATCCTAGTGATAAGAGACTGATGGTTCAAACTGCTAAAACAAACTTCATCACTTTAAAATGTGAGTTCTAATAAAATTAGCCAAATGGTTCAAACACTGCGACAGATTTCAACGTGGGTCATATTGGTTATCATTTCTTAATTATAACACCAAATCCACAGCTAATTGTCTCCTGATGAATGGAAGGCTTACGAGTCTAAGACCCTGTAGCAAAGTGTTCTGTTCAGACTTTGAGTCCTAATAACTCCTGGAATAATCAATCATGTGGGACACAGGAAAGCTTTCACAATAACACAATTAAAGTATTCAACTGAGCTGGATTAATAGCGGCACCAACTTTGGTAAAAAGTCTGCACAGAACCAAAACCAATTTATCTCATAAAACATCATATTTGCTTCACCAGGGCTTTGTTTCTTATCCATCACGTATTTTGTGAAATTGGATGAAATGTGAAAATTTTGGAATTAATTTTCATTTCTCTGCTATGCTAAAATATGAGATTAACAATTTTCTCCTGGAAAGTCATCCATTATATCAAATATTGATTTTTGGAGATTGCCCAAAAGATTAAAGATATATGCTTTGATATTGTGATTTGAATACATGCTTTGTTAATGTTTATGTTTTTGAAGAAAATTACTGAAGTTGTGATTCAATATAAGCAAGTCAATATCTAAATGAAATTAAATGCTTTTGAGCATCATAGAAACAGAGTAAAAACCTCTTGGCTTTAAACGAAACAACTCTTTCCATCTGCCATTTTAAGTGACTTGCAGATTACTTTACCGACTTTCGGAAAATATCATCCCTGTGGTGATAATTCTCAAAAAGAAAAACAACATAGGTTATTGAATATTTTGTAACAGGTAAATGGGCTGGATGTCATATCACTTTCATAAAATGGGTATATAAACAAGTTAAACAAAAATGGTATGACGTAGAAGTTTACTTTTCTCATTATTCACTTGCCCATATTAATAAAGCAAAATGGCCAACAATTTGACAAAGGGGAGATTTCCTCAAATCATTAAGAGAGAGAGTGAGTGAGTTATTGTTTAATGCCGCCCGGGCAATATTTCAGCCATTAGCGGCGAGTAAATCATTAAGACAGTGGTACATACATTGCAGGGACACAATATAAAACTATTGTATTATCATACCTACTGTGGTATCAAAATAACTCAATATTGCCATAAAGACACATTTTTCCAAAGACAAACAATAAAGTTTTTAATCATTAATCTAACTAGCTATCATAATACACAGAAGCTGGTATTGTTGGTTCCCTATATAAGTACAAGGTTACACAGAACAGGCTTGGAATGTTTACTGTAGATTAAAAACTTATCAAAATACCATTGTTAATCACAGTACTAAGAGTTCACGTATCCATGTCAGCAAATACTTCCTATAGTACTTCCTCTACGACACCTTTGATAACAATTGTACATGAAAATGAAAATGAAATAATTGAACTATAGTATACTATAGAATATAGAATAAATATAATTTATATAATCATAATCCTGTTAAATGTTGTTAAAGCAGTATTAGTTACAGTACCTGTACCAAGTTAAAAATGGAATGCGCTACTCTCTACAAATCATGTGTTCAGAATTAAAGAGAATGAAATACATCTGTCTTGTACTTTTATGCTGTCACGATATAACATCAATCGTCAATCAAAACCATAATATAAGATTATGTTTGGAGTATAAACATTATATATCCACACAAATAATAATTCAGACTAAATTGGATCGAGATCACAAACTGAATATATATACATATAAGATATCAAAACTGGAAAATATAAGTATATCAACCAGAATCAGATCTGGAACTATCTGGAACTTGACAGCTGGCTGTTCTTCAACAACCTTACTTTACTTAGGTAAAGGATAAGGTAGAATATATAAGTCTTATGTCATTTAGACCTTGAAACATGAGAGAGAATCTGCTAACTGTTTCTGAAGGCTTCCAGTTTAGTGTGTGTGATTGATATAGACATTGAAGTTGAGTATTTTAAAACAATCTTCAATGATGAAATTATCAAACTACTTCATGTAACTTTTCTCACAGAGACAAGAGGATTGGGTCCATAATCTTTTGATGCTGTGCGAATACCCAACCCCTTCAAAACTAGCTACAAATAGAGAAATGGGCTTAACCCAGGGTTGGGCCTACAGGTTTCTGCACTCATTTCGTAATATGTAAATAAACACAAATATTACAGGTTTGATCGAATCATGGCACCAATGGAGGGTACAAGTGTCTGGAGAATACCAAACTCTGTGTTCATCTGAATTACCTGCCATGACAAGAGGTTGGAATTCAGTAACAGTGAAAAGGTGTCTTTCACAATAGGAATCAGCATCAAGGTCTGGGAATAAATCACAATAAATGTCTGCCTGGTTTCCTCTCTCTCTCTCTAAACTACACCATGAATCTCAACATCCTTGTGACAGAGGAAATCTTAATATGCTATCTTCCCATGCAACTGGAGATTTATAAAGCACAGTGTTTGACTCAATTGGCTGTTGATGAAGATAAAAAATTCACAGGTTTGAATCCAACAAGTGGTTAGGAACACTCTTTTATGTTTTAAAAAATATTTGCATATGCAGTGTTTTCGTGTTTAGAGTTAATATCCAAATCTCCCTACAAAATTTAAAGTAGGAAAACATGAATCATGAAATGAATTAAGATGGGTGAAGATTCAAAACCCTTTTTTGTCATGGTGTGCAAAAATTTCAAAAATCTATTTCCAATCTGTGAGGAAGGGGATATGCAATGAAAAGGGTTTGTAATGATTCAAGACATTTTTAAATCTCAAGAGTGCAAACAACCCTTTAAATGTTCCCAAAAAGAAGTTGTGTACAAGAAATCTTGCTTCTATTGTCTTTTCCATTTCTTGAAATCCTTCAAAGTCCCAAAACTTATTGTCTATTCTCCTGGCAAACACACAGTCATAAATGCAAACAAAAATTATATACAAAACATCTTGCTACTTTCAGGATGACTCATTTTATTACTTACTTTCCATTCTTCTGACAAACACACAAAAATATCATAAATGCAAACAAAAGTTTTAAACATTTAATTCTAAACAAAATATTTTTTCTATCAACAAAGAAA
Source organism: Phorcus lineatus (assembly GCA_921293015.1). Classification (NCBI taxonomy): domain Eukaryota; kingdom Metazoa; phylum Mollusca; class Gastropoda; order Trochida; family Trochidae; genus Phorcus; species Phorcus lineatus. The sequence goes on from OV121083.1 coordinate 10,091,551, forward strand.
AAAATCATAAACTTCAGAAAGAAAAATCTTTAAAGCGGAAAACACATTGCAATTCTTAAAAGCTTGACATTAATAGATAAAGTGGAGAAAAAACATGTCGGTAAAAGATTTTATTGCCAACTGGAATAGTCCAGATTCCTCAAACTGAATTGATTGTTCTGACAAGGGACATTTGGGCTCTTTGTTTATATGTAGACATTGACGTACCCAGACATTTCTTCTATCCAGTGTCATTGGTTTATGTCACTGTTGAATCTCTATACCAGCTTTGATACAAGTGCAACAGAGTCCAGAAGCCAAATATCAGTGGTGATTTTATTCGAACAAGCATCACTTTTACTTTTCTGTCATGCATCTTCTTTATAACATCATTTCATAAGTAAAAAAAATGTCCGACAAAAAGAATTCAAACCAAGTAATTAACTTTTTATTCAAATTTGTAATTTTTTTATTTCATTTCATCAATTTAAAATGACAAGCTTACACTTTTTTTACTTTTAGTGTTAAAGAAGTTATATGTACAGTCATTGCTGCATCGAAGTGAATTAGTTTGTTTACCATGTTGGGTTAATTTTAAACATTTGATTTCATCGAATACATGCAAATTTGACAACTGTATCAAATAAAAACAGAAATAGGAAACAAATCTGCCATTTCAATGAACAATTAAAGTATAAGACAACTTTAATAAATCACATGTGATGAGGATGAAGGTGAGGAATGATTGGATTAAATATCAAAGACATTTTGATGATTACACATTACACAAGATTTCAAGAATTTAGTCACTTCAAGATGATACTATAACCTCAAAGGCTTTGTTTTTTTAAAAGAAATTTGATTAGATTTTTTACTTGATTTCATTACATGAAGTCATACTGGTTGAAAATGAATATTTCATGACGTTTACCTACTACAAACTCAAATGAATTTTTAACCAGAAATCCTATTCCAAAATAATTTTCTGCATTTCAAAACGTCAAGACTGAGCTTTGACATTGGCTTGTCATTTCGTAATCTGCCTGAAAACATACAGAGACATGTGATCCATTTTAAGATGCATTCAATATAAATAATCTGTTCTAATCTTCAGAGGTACCGACCGGTACTCAAAGAATATAAATGAGCAAAAAAGTACATGTGACTGACACATACAACTTGGAATTAAAAAGTCAAAATTTGATCTTTTAAAACATTTGAGTTATATGTTTAGCCTTTGGAGAAAATATATCCTGGCACTCCTGGGGGGGGGGGGGTATTGTAAAGGGAAGTTGATAGAATAAGCGCTGGGCCTCTAATAAGCGCCAGGTCTCTAATAACCAAATGAAAAAAATCATATTTATTTGTATCAAATATAGTAATTAAAAAGGATTTTTGTATTTGTATATGGCTGATTGATATCAGTTTTTAAATCAAATATATATTGAATAAAAAAAAGCGCCGGGCCTCTATCCGGGAGGTCGAGGGGATGTTGAAAAAATAAGCACCCGGGCACTTAATTATTAAAGGAAATATGGTATACTTCGAAGCATTGAGAACGTTTCTGCAAAAGCATCTATCTGTATGTTTCACTCTTAAATTAAGTATTTAAGGGGCATTTAGAAGCGATATACATCAGGAAGAAAAGTTTTTCTTGATAACAACGTCTGTATTGGGAAGTCCAGCTAGAAATGACATTCATGGCAAAACAAGATTTTCTGGATCATGATAACAAGAAAAATTCTTTCTTGGGAAATTCACGACATTTCGGAGTATATGTGAGTAAGTGTGATGTGAGTAAGCAAAGCATATGCTCTGAAGCATTGTGAAGTTCCTAGTAAAGAAGTTGGTGTCCAGAAAATCTTGTCTGCAAGAGGATCTATGGTTATGTTTCCCTCTTATACAATTTACTTTGATTCTGACAAATTTTGGATTTTTGGTTGCAGATTTCTGGTAATTAATCCCAATGCTTTTAGCTTTGGAATGTTGAAATATCATTTCTGGTTATATAGATTATTTTTCTGATCTGTAGTATACTTAAGATTAATGCAATGATAAAATGAATGTATACAATGTTGGGTTTCAAACTAACAATATCGGACTTTGAGATGAAATTTGCATTCATATTGCCTCTCCCTTTAGAAACTGATGAAATTCAACATAGCTAGATGACACAAAGCATCATTTAATGTCAAAATATACCAAAAAACATTGATTACATTTTGAAATGAGATACATTTTTTCGTTTATGAGATCATCATGTATTTCAATGCAGGAATTTAAACATGTTCTGTTAAACATTAATGGCTTGTCTCTCTTAATCACTTTACCAAATTTCCACAATTATAATCAAACAAGATAATTTTCACTATAAACTGAAATAAAACCATAAAAAAGTCATGAGCTTCTATTTCAATACACAGACAGATTTAAGAAACTGACTTTATACACTTCATATTTTTTTAAATGAAAAATGGTCTTTCAGGTAAATATCATTAATGAATTTAGCATTTTAAAGGTCATTTACTAACAAAGAGAATCTCATTCATCTAAAATATTATAACCTTTACATGTAAACTACTCAAGAAAAATCCATTGGTCATGAATAGTTAATGTAAGAGCTTCTATTTAAATGCGTGGTCAGATTTATAGGTTAAATCAGGTTATATAAGAAAGACAAATATATTTCATGGATAAATACAGAATTTTTTCAATCATAAAAATACCTTTGTTTGTGATCTTCATAAACTCAAACCAACTGGTAAAAAAAGGGGTAAAGATGATTCCGTAGGTGAAAACCATCTCAAATTTTCAGCCTAATCATCAAATTTCTTCAAGAAATCATCAAATTCATCTACTTATTAATAATAATAATTAACCAAAAAGATTCTAACCTGAATACAAGCAAATACAAAACAATGATTTATTCAACTCAAAGGCAGATATAAATCCATTAACACAAAAACTAAATTTTACATCAAAAAGTAAGAAACTTAAAAATATGTCAGAAATGTTTTCTTGTATAAGACAAACTGCTTAATACACCTACACAATTTGATTTTAACATTTAACAGATTGAACCTCATTGTCAAAGTCTACTCTCTCGAGTCAGAAAACATGGAAACATCTCATAAAAATTCTGCTCACATCAGCCAAACTGAGCATCGATTATCAGATTTAATTTCAAAATGTCTTCTCAAAGCCCATGAAAGCTCTTCAAATCAGATTCAACACACGTCTCATGTCCACAAGCACATATAAGTGATCATTCAACTAACCAAATAATTCTGTTTAATGACATTCAAGGGATTTGCTCTGAGAAAATCCAGAAGATTTTTCTTATCTCCATGATCCTTAGGAAGATTTGGAAAGAAAAAAAAAAAGAAATCAATTTGAATTACAAATCTTCCATAATCCTTTACTGCAAGCTATAGGCATAGAGAATAAAACTGAATATCTATTGTCAATCTAAATATGCCAGTTCTGGGAAGCATTACAGATAAATTGAACATATAGAGAAAGTTGGTTGTCACAATAAAAGTACAAATTTGTTTAAATTTGGAGGAAAATATTAGAAAGAATGAATAATTGCCAAAAGAATTATTCAAACTTTGATACAAGATATCTTGTTTGGAATACAGAAAGCATAAAATGAAATAAAAAAGGTAAATAACTTAAGCACATCCGAGTGATTTTGAAACCTTGAAGCTTCTAACTGACCAGTTGATCTTTATACAAAACCTCAGATTAAAGTTTGGCCTAGCACAGTCCCTATTTAGGTTCCCTTGTCAATAGTGAGTTTCTGGTAACTCTGGGTGAAGCAAGTTTAGCAGCCTTTAGCTGATTATCTAAGTCTACTTTCTACTGAAGTGGAGATTTGTCAGCTATCGATACTTCAGGACTGTTGGATGCAAATATCAAGCATCACACCAGCAAACATGCCCTGTGTTCACAGCAAGACATCCCAAACATGGACTGTCCTTTCCTTCATGGTTTGACTATGTTTTCTTATTACTCTGCTAATTACCACACCTAATAGTAACCTTATAGAATGATATTCCTGCAGTATGGAGATAAAATAATGAAAATATAATGACTTTCTATCATTATGTATCTGACATCTTTCTACAACCATTAATCAGTAAAGTTGTATTGCACAAAGATATTTTGTTGTGTTTCTAAACTTTCAATAGCATCTGGGCCACATGTTGCTAAACCAATGTTGAGAGACATCAGCTGATGAAACTATATCATTGTTCCATTAATACATGCAACTTGCTTTTATCGTGGATGCAAAATTGTTTCTCTTTGCATAGAAAGTGAATCAGTTTCTAGTTATGAATTATCAAATAAAAAATGATTTCTAAAAAAAGCTTTGAAATTGAATAAAAAAATCCGATGAAGTGATTTAAGACCAAAAAAACATATTAGTTTTGTTTGAGAAAGTCAATTGATAACGGGTATCCTTTGATGATACATGATTTGAATAGCATGTAAAGAAATCATGAATAATAAAAAATAATTTAAATGAATAAAGTTTTTTAAAAAGAGCAAAGCAGCGCAGAGATTGATTTCAAGCAAGTTTCAGAACTAAATACAAAGCCTTCCAGATCGAACTTTGACCTGCTTAACGTTTTTTAAGGTTTGAGATCTCAAAACCACAATAGTGCCATGGCATCAATTAAAGTTTGTGGCCCTATGAGAGGTTTTCAATTAACATTAATTTGGTATTTCAGTGATTTATGGTTATAATGAATACATAGTGAACATTAATCTCACCTGTGTAAGAAGAAACTCGTTACAGGTAATTGATACAGAGCAGGTGAACTTACCTGAAATGAGAAAGAAAAACATCTTTTATTACATGAAAACATCATTAAAGCATCAAAATAGAAGCATAATTCATGTTAAGAGTTTGTTTTATGTGATACAAGCTGGAATTTCTTCATTCAAACATTTGGGCAAGGATAAGCCATTGATGCAGATTTGCACATTAAGTATAAAATGATATACTTTAGGAGATTTCTATGATAAAGATGAAATTGTTGCACTCCCATAGCTTGTTTTTGCCATGAAATTTAAGATACACATGCTCTGAAATCGTATGTGTTTATATTTACTGGTGAAAGTCTGGCAGGAGGGTAAGTTTAGTTAGTAACATCCGTATACATATTTCAATCTTTTTAATTTCCTGCGATTTGATTCCTCCATATCATCATGTTGAATTTGATTCATTAAGTTTTAGCGTGAAGTGAATATCATTGATAAACAGTTGAGTAAAAACTATGTTCTTTTGGTATGGCACAGAAGAAATCTTATCTAGACACAGAGGATAATCTCTGCCATAAAGTTCCTGGTTTAGCAGAGAAACATTAGCATTTAGCTACAAGAGCAAACTAACTATCTTCAGAAAGAATGTGTCTGGACCAGCTACAGACGGACATTCCCACGATACCATGTAACTAATTCAACATAAACACCTTCTAGCATTGATCAATACAATCTTGTAACGTCCTGACCATCAGAGTCTCTGTGCACTGACATATGAGGTCAATCTTACTTAACTGATTCCAACATATGTCATAGCAATCGTCAGGGTTACCAGACATTTCTTCCCAGTGGGAATAAATGGCACCAAAAGAGTTTACAACCACAAAACAGTTTCTTGTAACTCAATATGTTTACCATTGGGAAATATCTGTATTAGGAGGTCATTAAAGATAACTGTCAGTAATAATTGGTTCTATTAAAACTTTTTGCATTTTAGAAACAGAATTTTTACAGTCCATGTACATGTCAATCCTGTTCATAGATACTTTAAGTTATTATGATTAATTCAGAAGAAACTAATTACCCCCTAAAATCTTAACCATTGTGTAAATCCTTTGAAGCTCTTACAAATACTTAGTGGATCTCTTGTGGACTTCTGTCTTCATTAACTATATCGAAGAGATTAAATCATCACATTTCCTAAGACAGCATAAAGGCCAAGTAAACTATTTCAGAGTCTTGTAAGCATCAACAGGTTGCCCACTGATCCAAGCATCATTAAATGCCTTCCCACTTGAGAGCAAAATAAAACATCATGACAACAATTTCAAAGTCTTTCAATCTTTAACATGCAAGCATGTTAGCTCTTTTTCTATGGCAGCAGGCAATGGAGTGTTTCTACTTGCTTTTTCTTAGAAGGATATCCCTTTGGTTCAATTTATAAGGATCTGATTCCTATTAAAATTTGATTAATTGTTTCAATTATGTTTGAAGAGATCTCATAATACATTTTCCTTCTGTTAAGTTATTAAAAAGTAAGTACAATTCACTGATAATGATTTTGGGGGCTACAGTGCCAATATATAGTATGAAAAATTTATGTTTTGTTGCATTGTATTACATCTACACTGTATAATTGGCATGTGGTTCAATATTTAGCAGCATCATCATTCATCAATTCACTTTTGTTTCATCTACTTTTAAACAAACATTCTAGGCCTCTAAATTATATAGCTTTGTATAGGTACACAATTCCTTTATACTTGTCAATTTTCTGAATTTTGTGAAATCGGAACACAAACAGTAATTCAGTAACACAGATCTGTGAGCAGATTTAATGGAATTGGAAATAGACACACAGGTAAGCATTAAACTAATTATCACTCCATTCTAATACAGGCTTTTTTCCATTTACCCTCATTGCAATCTATACCAGTAAAAAGAAAATCATTTCCAGTGTGATTTGATTTCCATCGATATCTTTAGGGCTTTACAAAAAGTTGTTATCACAGCTCGCAGAAATGAAACAGAACTGATTTTTGGTTATTAGGTTATCTATTTTTTGATTGGACAAAAGATGAGCCAATCACAGCACACAATAGATGCAGCATGGTTGGTAGGTCAATATCATTTGCTGTTTCCTAATTTAGCCACCTAGTGCTCTCATTAACAGGTCTTTACTGAATAGTTTCTTAAATTAACCCAACAAGGGTAATTCTGCGAATGCAATTTCATGTCAATCATCTCTCAAAGGTATCATACTTTTCATAATATGTAGTTTGTATCAGATTGAAGTATTTTGTTTTGAAATAAACAAGTTAAAACATCATTGCAGTTTCCATCACATGCTGTTATTGATTTGATTGGATTAATTGTACCCAGCATGCAGTTCAACAATCTTCTACAGCAACCATATTTCAATGGATCAAATAATCGGAGTTAAATAACAGCCTTGAATCTTACATTAAGCAGAAACCTCATTCAATCAAGATGGATGACATTCAGACTTGCTTCTAGACTTGCTTCTAGTCTGAGCAAACAGTATTAGAGTCTTTTAAGACATGTAGTTATCATAGAGGAGGTACATAAAAAAGAACAACCCAGGATTACCAAATTCCTGGGATCCAAACGGAAAGAACTGAGAGAGAAACTAAAACGATCATGTTAATTGTATTTACCACCTATCAGATATCAATCTGCTTCAGGAGTAAGAAAGCTACCGGTATACGCCCTTACAAAAAAATCTACAGTGCTGCAATAGCTCTGCTTCATTGCAGCAATGTTGCAACTTTGAGTGAAACATTGTCCCAGGAGTGAAACTATAGTTACTTGATATATCAAATTTGTTCAATAAGGATTTATTCATTTAGAGGCTGCTATAAACCTTGATTTTATTTGACCATTTTTGCCTTATATTGCCCTAGTCAACCTCCTCCCTGCTGGATTGTTTGGAGTTTTTTTCAGAGAGGACCAAAACAATGAAATTCTAACAATTACGTCACATGGGCAAACCTCATGTAAAGTTGTTCTCTACTTTATTATAATATTTTTTCATCAAAAATCAAAATATTTCTATGATTGATATATTTTCCTTACTAAATATTGTCATTATTTCTTTTTAATTATTCTAATAGTTTTCTCAAGTAGATTTTATATCCACTTGTCGATGAATGAAATGAAAAAATTCACAGGTCAAGACTTTGTACTACATTTTCTAAGTCAGATTATTTCGTCAATAACCATTTTAAAAGAAATTTGTTTACACCATTTTGTTCAGAATTAAATTTTGCACCAGAAAAAAATTAAGGTGCATGACTGGGATTTCGTTCCAGAAGGCAAGCACTTGTTATAAGCGATGTTCATTGAAACGATAAAAAATGTACGTAATTCGCAGCAATGAACATTTCTCACTGAACGATGCAATTTAATTTCGTGTTGATAATTTACCAAATAACGTATCAATAGTGAAGAAATTTACACCCAATTTTAGGAAATCTATTCACCTTTTTATGTTCCAAACATGAGTATTTAGCATCACTTATTTCTTATTTTTTAACGTCCATCTTTCATTGTAATAAGTAAACAAGTGGGATCAAAAAGATTTGATGACCTCGTTATAACGCGCAAGTAGGCACGCCGATCACGGAGTTTATCAAGTCAAGATATCTAGAAATCACTTTCACCTTGTACAAAATCCATTTAAAACTATAGTAAGCATACATTTTTGCAACTGAGCGTGGTAGGATTTTCGTTAATTCGGTCTCAATTAGTCGTAAAATACAATCCAACATGAGCTTACACCGCATCGGGGAAACTGTCAACAAAGTCACGTGATGTCTGCGCCGATCATCAGATCTTATTTTGTTTGTTATTTTCGCAATATTTACGTGGTATTGGGCACACAAAATCTGATTTGATGTTACAAGTGTAATTCTCTATGATTCTTTTTAATTTTATGGATGAAATATAGCGTGTCTATTCATATGATACAAACAATTTGTTTGAGATGGTCCCCTTTTCAAAGTGTGTCACTGCTAGCCCTCCATTTGCAATCTCCATTGAAAATGACACCCGCGATTTGGTTTGAAAACAAATAATTTTCAGTGAAAAACAAAATTCGAAACTTAAAATCGTGTACATGGGGATCTCTACAGGTGTATTCATACAAGTATTTATTGTTTACGCGATTAATTAATTTGTAATTCACGATTTTAGTGAGCGAGGCAAGAGTCAAATTCGCCGCAATGCAAACTCGCCTAAAAATATCGATCGATAAGAGTGTCACGTCATGTCCAACACGGTTCATGCATGAAATTTGAACATAGTTATCATTTAATTTCTTGATTATCTGTTAAAAAATTTCTTCTAGTTTCATTGTGTATAAAAATTAAATCAATTTGATAAAATTACTCACTGAGATTGTTTTCATGACTGAATCCTGTTACGCGATCGCTTGTTGACATTATGCAAATTAATCGGGTCAAGGGCAATGAATGAAACACTGCTGTAAAGGTAATATTACGACATAATAATTTGTTTTTGATTTATTGGGGGAAACTTCACTGTTTTTCATTTCAGTTTATGAAATTGTATTAAATTACAAGCCCCTTTATTTTCCTCAACGAACTGTTCAAAATACTGAAAGTTATTTACGACACTGCCGTCACGGAAATAACGTGTTGACAGCATTTGGCGGGAACCGTTCAATGTATTTTTCATAAACAATATTGCTTATTGTGGCAGTAATTGTTATGACATTTTGGAATAATTGTGATATCTCGGAAGAAAAATCGATAAAGAATTCATTCATATAATTTTTTTTTTTTTTGGAAGAATGTGAGACCCTTAAAATCGTAAGTGAAATATGGTGATTATTTAATGCATGTTTATCAAAAAGCAATCTTTTGATCTTTTGATTTACCGACAAAGTCATATTATCTCCATAACTTTCTAACGAAGAAATATTTGCTCTCATAACGTGACAGAAAGCTAAAATAGAATATTCTGAACAAAATGATACAACATTTATGTACATTTCACGCACTTGAAAATGCATCTGATCACTGTGAACTTGATTGGTAAAATCACTGTTGGGATAAAAAACGAGCACCTGCTCGTTGATTTGTGATTACAAACACGTTGAAGATTTTTAATTCATCACTTCTTTATAAAATAAATTTTGAGAGTAATAATATTGTCATCATATGAAAGCCCATTGAATAGTGATTCAGAAAATGTTTACTTTTTTAGGATTAAAGAGACTTTGTCACTCACTTTTGTCAAATGTATTTTAAAGGGACAAATAACATTGACATGTCAATGTGTCAAAGTCTGCTCGGCTCCATATGGAGCCCGCAGCAGGGACAAGTTTAAATGATGTACATCAAGCAATATCTGGCCAGTAGCAATTAGAGGCAAATCCACTCCTGCCACTATCAAAAGTTCCAGTATTATACTACAGTATTTCTCAATTCTTTACCAAACTCTAACCTCTATAGAATCTACATAAGGCAAGACTCTGTTTTATGTGATCCTAGCTATATCAGCATCAATGCTAAATAATGCAGCCAGCACGGAGCTTCAATACACTCTGTAGGATAAAGACAAATCCAGCTGAGACTCTGGCTTCACCAGGACAACCCACTTCATCAGGCCAATTACATGATCACTTAAGTATTTCTCTATACAGAAGAAAACAACCATGGAAATACTGAAATGCTAGTTAGAACATGACGGGGTGACAGAAGTCAGAACAATGTTCTCATCTACAAATAAGGCTCAGAAGATTCAGAAGGATAGATTTATTCAAATTGTTATTTACATGATATAGCCTATGGAACCTTTAACACTAATCTGGTCATTTTCCTAAAGACTGACTAAAGACTACATCAAAACTTCCTTCAATCACCATGCAACTGCCTGTTCTAACAGAAGAACAACTGTTGTTAATTAAGCTGATATTTTACCTGTCTTAAACATCATGATGCTTCTTACTGTGTTGGTATGATGCCTGTCAAATTTGTGTTTGGCTATGAGTGTCTTTAATAATTTGAAAATAACCACACACATAAAGGGTTAATGTGGATCCCCAATCTTCACTCCATCAGAACCTCCACCACTGCTACAATCGATTGTGTCAACTGCATATAGTCCACACTCTATCTGTATCCACTCTGTGATGGAGCAATCTTTGCATGTTCAAATACATTATCATCTTCAGGCAAAGCTTTGCATGTGCAGCCATGGTGGTGCATTGTGGTAATTATACAAGCTGGAGAGAAACTTTTAAAAGGTCACGATAATTCATTATTTTTACAGCAAAATTTCATGCGGATTAAGAGCAGACACAAGACTGGATATGGATTTTGATTCTTTGAATCTGTCTTTGTCACCACTCATTGAGTTTAACACTTTAGTCTTTGAATATACCTTGGTCACCTTTTGTTTGCATGTGACAACAGAATTATTTTTAAAAATAGCAAAATTTCAAAAGCATGTATTCTAAATGATCATTCTTCATGTAAAACTTTCACTGCTAGGTGCCAACTCATTTCCAAATATCTTATTTACTGAAATCAGAATTAACCAACCTCTAGCTTTCAAGGCAGGATATCAATATCAAAATTATGGATGGTATTAGTTCACACCCTACTGGTCAAGGCATTGAAGATTTACATTTAAAAGTGAAATAGATAATTGGAATGAAACATTGCTTCTCTTGCCAAATGATCTACAAAATGCTTGTATTTTGGGGAGAAGAAGATATTGAAGAATTTATTGTGTTTTTCTGATGTCACTTTTTCTACAATCCAAAAGAAAAAAGCTGTACTTTTTATTTGATATTCATTGAGGCAAATATTTAATAAAAATTCTTAATGTCTTTAATTTTTTAATAAACAGATGTTCACATTTGCTTCTCCAGTTTCACAAATGCACGTCAATACTACAAAATAGGGAAAAAGCGTGATTTTCATTAGGCTTGATATTTCATAAAACTTCTTAAATATCTAAAATGTTTCAACATCCAGATGTTCATTGACTTCTCCAGTGTCAATTAGAGAATCCTTAGATGTTGATTAGATATGGATGAAACAAGTTTGTAGCATGTTGCTAGCTGATAATGATATTTGATCAACTTACACTGAAGTTTGATCCTATATCATACAGCAGAGCTAACAAAGATATCAGCGATCAAATATGTTAACTGGAATATTTTCTTTGCAAGGTTGAATGGTAATCGATTTCCCTGGATGAAAGTTGAAATGTATTTGCATTGGTAAATAGAAACATGAGAAAATCTTATCAAATTTCTTATAAGTTGGCTTTTGTAATTAATTGAAACATGACTTGAAACATATTTGTGAGAGGAAACATGAAACATATAATGTCATTTATATAAATATTTTTGATGTTATCTGTGTAATTAGTTCACCTCAAAGCATATATAAAAAGATAGCTAGGTAACTGATCCCCCTCACACCTCTGGTCCTTGAACATGCATAAATAATTCCTTCTCCAACAGAAAAAGGACATGAAAGAATAACGTTTCCAGATATAACAATTTTACACGAGTAATAATCTATAAATGTACACAAGATATGATGGATAAGCAATCTTATACTCAAAGTTCATTATGATTCTGACAGTAGGTTGAAAATAGTAATAAGTAAAAACTAATCAAATACTTCAGACTAGATTATGACAAATTGACCAGAAATTCATAAACGAAGCTATCATATTTACAGTTTGTGTAGGCGTTAAGTAGGTCAACAAAATATGCAATTTTAATTTCCTCTTTAATATGTTTAAAATTTGGGATTTTCTCCTGTTGTTTCATTTTAAATATATTGTATTTCACAATGTTTGTCAGCAAATTCAGAACATAATTCCGTTTCTCGGAATATCCTAGGATGATATTCTTAGAAAAGATGATAAAAGTTTCAAGTATCGATTCTTCCAATTTTTCCATTTAGCTTTGATAAAGTTACAATCATAAGACATATGTTAAATTGACTAATTTTCTGCATTTGTGCATTTGTTTGATTCTTTGTATCTCATTTTTGTTGGAAGAAATCCATGCAATACACTATATTGGAGCCATGAATGTTTAACACTATTGTAGGATTTAAATGTTAACTTACCAACTTATTGAAATAGTGCCCATGCAAATCTTGGAAGTCAGATTGAATGGAGATGAGATGTCAATATGATAGAGTTAGAGTGATTCTGTGTAATGTAACTCATAGTGGAACCTTCTCTTAACTTACTGTGTTCATACCAGACTCAGTAGTCCTGCTTCATGACTGTGTATATAAAGGAGCCTTTTGTACAGTCTAGGTCCAGATTTAGCAAGTCTAGATTGACTGAATACAGGAGCCCAAAGAAAAAATGTATTGTGGATGAAGGAACAGCAAATTATCAAAATTTTTCATAGACTAAATTTTAGTCTACAGAATCAGGCACAGGGGAACATCAGAATGGTTCCAACTCTCATCTCAGTGTATTCCTGATAAACTACTTCACTGCAGAACATCAGAATGGTTCCCTGCTGTTACAAAAAAAATATCAGATCAATTAATTGGTCAAGAGTTCACTTCACTTCATTAAGGATAACTAAGCTGAGTAACTTTTTGAGATATAGCTGAGGACCAACTCTCATCTCAGTGTGTTCCTGACCAAATTATTTCACTGAAGAGGATCTGAATGGTTCACTGCTGTGACAAAGAACGTAACCAGTTTACAAGACATCACTTCATTTTCCCTTCGAAATGTAACCTGTAAAGCAACCAGAAAACATAACATAAACGTAATAGCATATTCGATCTCTGCTGAAAGCATGGGCATAAAGAGTCTACATTATTCCTCTGGGCATGTCAATCTCATTTTACATGGTCATAAAATGAGATTTATTTTTTATGTGTTCCTTTCATATGTGAACATATATTGCTTATAGACAAACAGTTCTAGATCTCATTCAGATGATCATTCTCAGAGTAGCATTAATATAGAGATTCTCATCTAAGTGTCTTCTGGGGGCACGATAGCGCAGTGGTTAGAGCGTTAGGCTCCGGATTAAAAGGTCCGTGGTTCAAATCCCGCCAGGGGCTCGGCAACTTTGTCTGCAGTAGAGAACTGATCTACACGCAGTGAGGTTTGGGTGCAATGCTACACTGAATTTCAGCGTAGTACCAACCATGGTTTGCTAGTTCCAGTGGATGCTTGCAGGTTTCACCGCAATGCATATCCACAATGGTGTTGCGGGCTTTCTCCCTGCAATAATACTAGCAGCCGTGATATAAGTGAAATAATCTTGAAAGCGGCGTTAAACACCAACTCACGTTTACCTCACCAAGTGTCTTTTGATATTAAATATCTCAACATGAGTTGATAATAGTTACAAATATATGAGGTTTGCCAAGGACATTTGTACTTTTATCAATAAGAGTTGATATATTTGATACAGGACAAAACGGTTGTGAGATTCTTTTTACCATTCAAAATCAATTTTGACTAAATCTTTATGATTTCAGAAGATCCTTGAAAGCTAGAATATAGAAAAACTTTAATAAGAAACATCAAGAATCGTTATTTATCAAAATAAAGTCTTCTTTCATAGATATTAGAGAGGAAGGAACTTCTGTATACTGTCTATTTTAGAAAGTATAAAAATTTACATTTCAGAGTTTGATTCAGAAAATTGAGTTTTAAAGGGAAGATCTATTCAGAAATTTGAAACTTCAATTTATCATGTCAATCCATTGATTGATTCAAGTCTAAAATAAGCTGTTAAAACTCAGATCCACGAAGCAACATAAATAAGCAGCATTGATTGTTTGCTGTTGAGAAATTAGACAAAATGAAGTCAACAGGAACCATTTGACTTTCATTTCCATCAGAGTGGCAAATCATTAAAGTTGATAATGAGGAGAAGTTGGTAGAAACATCTTCAGATTTTGGTAATAAAATTCTTGTCACTTGTTCTGACAATCCAAAATCCAAACTGATTAAAAAAAAGACAAGATCCCTAGAGCCACATAAATGACCAACGTTCAATGTCCGCAGTAGAGAGATTAGACCAAATCAAATACAGAGGAAGTGTTGGACATTTTGATCCCTGAGATGATAATGTCATGTTCAGATTACATGTTATGTTTGTCTTCATCTGGTTATGTAATAAATCTTTGCTCTCTTTGACCATTACTGAGTGCACATTCACAAACTTTCAGGAATCGTCTCCAGTTCGGTGCCAGGCAAGTTAAGTCCTGGTTTATTGTCTCCTAAAACAACTCATATATGCTGCAAGTATACTGCAAACAGATCTCAACATAAATGCAAGCGGAGCCATGAATCTCACTAAAGTTCTTTGTAGTTTTTTTTATAACAAATGTATAGAGATAAACATGCTGCTTAACCTTTGAAGTTCTGGTATTTCGATTTTCCTCTAATTCCTCTGGTAAAACAATCTTCAAAGTTTTATGAAAACATGAGAATAAATATAAGAAAAAAACCACACTAGATTAGGAACCACTGACAACAAATGTAAATCACTTGATCAGTAAAACAAAAGAAGACCACTTCAGAAGAATATCCATTATTTCAATTTGGTTGCTAAACGTTTAAAAAACTTTCCCTTTTTTTTTACAGTTTATTCTTTGTTGGAAGCAAATAAGATAGAAACTGTATCATAACTTCCAGTCCACCTTTCAGCTCATAAATATCCAAGAACAGACACACAGAGGCAACCAAGTGGCAGTAATTGCCTGGAAATCTTTCAAGTAAATATAGAACTGGTGGAGACTTGAGCACTTGTGGATGATCAATAGGTATTATGAGCTATAAACCATGCACTTGAAACAACATTACATCACCTGACTAAAAACATTCTGTACATTGATCCAGCAAGTTCACACTGTTGAGTGCCTTCGTCAGCTACCCTTTGTGTCTGGGAGGATTAGATAATTACTAGGTGTTACAATCTTTCAACAAACTAAAATATCAGGGGCTGATTTATGGTGTTATTCATATGAATTCACTGTTAATTATGTTATCTGGAACATGAAATTTAATTGAGTCTTTCTCAAAACTGTTTCAGTTTTTTGCTTAGTTAATAATCCACAAGCAAGTTGGTATCAAATTCATTTTGTAAATCTTTCCAGATCTGATAATTTTTTTTTAAATCAAATTTTTATGCATGAAACTTGCCAGGAAATGTCTAGTTATTCCTTTTCCTGATGATCTCAACTTTAAGGAAAGCATTACCACTAACATAGTTTATTTATTGAGATTGACTTTTTGACACTGAATTGTTCGTTTTGAATGACAATTTCTAGACATAAAATCACAGCTCCCAAAGGAAATTTTGCAAAGGTAGCTAAATATTGGTTAAAATGTATGCATATTTGTTGGAATTGGTCAATGCAAACAATAATTTACGATTTGATTATAACTAAAAAAATTTAACATCAATTATTATCTTCTAGCGTATTAAATTTGTGGAAGCAGACCTTATCTGCAACTCTGTACCTTTGTGTACAAGCTAAACCATTAATAAAATCAGAAAGACATGCCCCTCTAGGGCATCTAGCCATGAATGTCCTATACAAAATTTATGTCTAAATAATGTCCTTGTATCAGAACCTACCATTTTCATGAAATACTCATATTATATAGATAATATAGCTATACAAATTTAATATCTACAACATCTTATTATATTACTTTGTAATAATAACTTTCAAAATAGAAAGAATGATCAAGGTTTAGATAACCAAAACGTATCAAGCTACATCAGGTCATACTGACATAACACAACCATCAAAAGAACACATTTTTATCTTTTGCTTTTCTTCGGCCTTTCCTCACAAGTGATGAGTTTGATCTCTGTATATCTTCAACAACATTGAGTTCCCTGGTATGTTGTTAATATCTTCAACAACATGGAGTTCCCTGGTATATCTTCAACAACATGGAGTTCCCTAGTATATCTTCAACAACATGGAGTTCCCTGGTATATCTTCAACATCATGGAGTTCCCTGGTTCTCAAACTTTATAGAGATTCAGAGCTATCGATAACACTCAAATCATGTTTCCAGTTTCAAATAGCAGTGATTAAATCTTGAAGTTTCACTACCATGTCGTCTGTAACTTCAAACAGAATATGATCCTGTAATTATGGGTTTGTGAAGGCACAGATATAATTTGTTTTTCGATGTTCATTACTGAAAGAATTCAAAAGGTTATTCTCCTGAAGTTTATTGAAGTTTGGCAATAAATGATGACCTGAATTCTTACTGGAAAAAGAAAAAATTCATGATTCTCTGAGAACTTTCTCAAAGTTTTAAATTTGAATCTAGCCTGTTACTACTTTGAGTTTGCAAGCCTAGAAGTTCACTGCATATTCATATACTATCCTACATTGTCAATAAATTTATTGCACCCTATGACATCCATGGTTTTTTACCTGTGCAACAAACTTCATCTACGTGGAACTACACTTTCCAGTATATTTACCATGCCCTATTGCTGTGGTATTGATGTTTCAAAAGCCTAAAAGAGACTTCATCAACATGGAATGACAAGTTCCAATATTTCTACCATTTCCTCCTGCTATGGAATCATTGGTTCAAACCTCTTCAACAGTCTTCATCAATTTATACCGTGAGTTCTAACATATTTATCCGACCCAAGGCCAATGATTCAAACCACTGTAACAGACTTCATCAGCCTGGGTCATATTGGTAATCATCTCTTAATTGTGGCACCAAATCCACAGCTAATTGTCTCCTGATGAATGGAAGGCTTACGAGTCTAAGACCCTGTAGCAAAGTGTTCTGTTCAGACTTTGAGTCCTAATAACTCCTGGAGTAATCAATCATGTAGGACACAGGAAAGCTTTCACAATAACACAATTAAAGTATTCAACTGAGCTGGATTAATAGCGGCACCAACTTTGGTAAAAAGTCTGAACAGAACCAAAAACAATTTTTCCCATAAAACATTCAATTTGCTACACCAGGGCTTTGTGTCCTATCAATCACCTATTACTTTATATTTCTGTGAAATTGGACAAAAATGTGAAAGTTTTGGAATAGATTTTTATTTCACTGCCATGCCAAAACAAAATCAAAGGACACTTTTTCATGATGAGATTAACAATTTTCTACTGGAAAGTCATCCATAATAAAAGTTATTGATGTTTGGAAACTGGCAAAAAGATTAAAGATATATAGCTTTAATATTGTGATTGGAATACATGCTTTGTTAACGTTCATGTTTTTGAAGGAAATTACAGAAGTTGTGATTCAATATAGGCATGTCAATATCTAAATGAAACTTAAAGCTTTTGAGCATCATAGAAACAATGTGAAAACCTCTTGGCTTTGAATTTAATAACTTCATCAACATGTCTTTTAATTAGTATCTTGCAGATTTTACCTACGTTTAGAAGATATCCTCCTTGAGGTACTTATTGTAAGTCTAAAAAATATAGTAACACCATAATTGTTGAATGTCATGTAACATTTTTATTGAAGAAATGATGTATATGGTTTTGTTCAAGGAGTTTATACAAGTACAACAAAAATGTTATGAAATAGAAGGATGTTTTGTTTTCTTATTATTCACTTGCCCATATTAATGAAGCAAAACGGTCGACATGGTACTAACATTGCAGGGACACAATGAAAAAAATACTGTGATTTCATATTTGGTTTTAAAGTAGGTCAATATTGCTAGATAAACAAATTTTTCCACCAGTTAACAATAAAACAATTTATTAATCTTTAACACCATATGGTAGCTATAAATCTTAATCTTTCATTAAGATCTAGCTACCATATAACACATGAGCTGATATCATTGGTTCCTAAAGTAAGCAAATTAGTTGACAGTATTACAAATGTAAGATTTCCTCAAGTCTGAGCTGTGACTTACTACCGAATACTACTTACATTGTGAGGACACAATCAAAATCTATTGGGATATGGAATGTATCGCAGTAAAACACTATTTCATTATTAAGAAGAACGAATAATTTCTTATGGATAGTCAACTTCTTTATTGCATGAAGTTCAATATTGCCCGATATAATGCAGTTTCTGTAATAAAAATATCAAATACTGTTTTATCCACGTTAGCTATAGCTATCATTGTTGAGCTGGCATTGTTGGTTCACTACATAAGTACCAGGTTACACAGAAGAGATTTGGAATGTTTACTGTAGATTAAAAACTTATCAACATACTATTGTTAATCACGTACAGTACTAAAAGTTTAAATATCTATGTCAGCAAATACTTCCTTCAGTACACCTTAGTACACACTAAGCTCATTACTTATGTATTAGAGCTGAACTTTGATCAAGGGGTCCATTTTCAAGATAGCTAACTGTGAAAAATTAGAAATTAATTTAAAAAGCTAGAATAATAGAAATTATCATGTCAATCACCTCAAAGATATACATTCATAAAAAGATTAAACAAAAGTTTTTCAAGTCAATACACTTTGTGATGAACAAAATAATTTTAAAAATTAACAAATCTGTTTCAGATTTACATAATTTAAAGGTAATGTAGCAAATATTTTGGCAAATAAATGTTCCACCGATTGAATGCAAAATAGGTATTCTTCAGAGGGAAAAACATCTTATATCTGACCTTGTTCATTCCTTGTCATAGGATAGGGTGTCACGTATCAAGTAGAAACTGCATGTTGACATTTTAGCGTGAACATCTTTTAATCATTCGAGTTAGGGAAAAGGATCTGCATACCTTATCTAACTTTGTATGTTCATTTTAGATATCCTTGTATTAATTAATCAAATAATAATTAATTTGACATGACGTTCTTGCAATTGGCAATATTTAACTTTCTTAACAAGAGATCCCTCTGTTTCCCTACAAAAATGTGCTTCGTGCGTAACTTGAATCTTTATAAAAAAGAAACCACAAAGGACTTCATTTCCTCACTAAACTACAAAGAAATGGAGGGATTAATGTCTTTCAACTACCATTAGTTTAAGCCAAATGACGAAATTGTAATCGCGTTTAATGTTGATAAATCGGCATTAGTAACATTAAGTTGATAACTTGAATGTTTCTGCCTGAAAATTATTAGTTAAACATAAAAAAACAAAACTTTTGACTGTTTAATATGATAAAATATCAATTAATAAAAATTGATAGAGATAATTTAAATGATAAATTTAATAAATAAATGACCGTTTCTTTTGAAGGCCGGCAGATATTACTTCAATTTCTTTATAATTGCTTTTAACAGCTTTGATCTTGCTAGCTTTAAATCCCTGATGAATATCACTTTCAGCCATCAAATTTAAGCTCCAGATTTTGAAACCTCCTTCAGCAGACATAAAGCCTAAGATCTAAAAACAATCAGGAAAATCATACCCTTTGAATCTGAAAAAAAGAGGAACTGCATGAATATTTGTAGTGATTCAAGGCATTAAGAAGTCTTGTCATTTCTATTTTGATAAGATACATGAATCTATCAAGTACATAAGCCATGTTTCTTGTGAGAACATCCATTCAGAAATGCATGCTCTCACATGGTCAACCTAATGTCATTCAAGGTGCTTTACTTTTTATAAAAACGCACACAACAAGTAAAGAAGTGAGCACAACTCACATATTCTAGATTACCACATTGTCCAGGACTACTAAGGGACATGGTTGACATACATGCCAAGTTTGGCAAAAACAAGCATTTTTGGTTTGGAAGATTTAATTGCTTTGTACATTGGTCTTCCTCACAGAGTATCTTGTAATTAAATTCTTTATGGGTGCTTCAGTACCCTGAAAATGAATTTGAAATACAGGAATTTGATAATGAGAGTATATTTATACATTTACAATTCATGGTGATCATGTATGTCATATTTCGTGACATTGAAACATGGGTGTAGGTTCAAGGTTATAAGGGCATTTACAGGTGGCATACATAAGAAAAGCAACATTTTCTTGCAATAAAAAGGTTTTTATGTAAAAAGCAATCTTAGTTTTCTTAATTAGAAAAAAAGGTGAGTGGGAAAAATATGTCATGGAAAGAATGATCAACGGTGCCGGAGACAGCCGGCTAGCTTGACTGATGAATTGAGCGACAGACATGGACAACACTATTCCCACTCCTTTACAACAACGGCAGTAGCATTAATCATATTTCATGTCTGTAAAGTTTGGAAGATATAACCAAAAGAACAAATTTAAGTTCATGCATTCATTAAAATCAGAAGCCTTTGTTTGAAGGAAGTCCTTTGTAAGTTCTGTAAAGAACAAGTTTTAACTCCGAGAATTTGAAAAATTATTTTTATCAGTAAGGTTAACGGTTTGGTGTTTATGTGGGCTAATTTGAAAGCACTGACAAATATCAAAGCAAAAATGTTCGTTACTTAGAAATTACTCTCCCCTTTACTGTATGTCATGAAATAAACCAATATGTTTGAGTACCAGTTCATTGTCCATTAGTCTCACAAGTGAACAAACCTCTCTGGGACTGCAGATTGAGCTATCATTTTGACATAGTGCAGATGGAAGGAAATGTGACATATTTAACTTACTTCGAGAAAATTCAGTTTTACAAATGTAAATTTTCTTACATGTCATTTTTATGACATTTCTTAAAAGTTGAAAATCCTGATAGTTTAGGAGGGTTTTTGACTCGTGTGAATTTCTATCTTTTCTACAAAAATTTTGTTATTTCTTATGTTAATTCAAATTTGAAAGATAATCCTCCAAAATGATTATATATTATCATGACTATTGAATTGTATAGCAAACAAATGTTTTACATGAGCAACTTTTAAAATAAAATCTAAAATACAATAATCATGTCTTCAGAGCTTTGGTCTTGAAGGGACACAGAGTAGGTTTAATAGAGTTTGTATGTGACCTAAATAACAACCGAAATACTGGATGATCTGAGTTCAAATCACCTGTCTAAAGTTACATTTTTATCTTGTAAAAGTCAACATTTTGATGGGTTTTTTCAAAAGTTAACAAAAAACAGCCACATAAACGTAAAGACGACTGTATTCTGTGTTCCATTCACATGCATATTAACTAAATGACCTATTAGCACTACCAATCTACATCTGTTGCCATGTCTGCAGTAATTAAGTTTTCCTTATCACATTTGTGTCATTGGCGTAGGTGCACCGCTGTCCCGATTTTAGATCACAAATCACAACTTTAACCTGTTTATTGTCACTATTTTAACTGTTAAGTATTGAGATGTTAATAGTCAGAAACAAGCAGTAGTTCTCCATCAAACGACACCCTTTATGAAGTTTGAAATATTTGACCCCAAGGACACACTGTGTGCCCCTTTAATGCCCTGGCTCAGGTCCTTCAACCAAAGAACTGATTCTAATCCTTGATGACCTGCAGCAACTGGAGTCAGTGTTCCTGTATCGGCAAAGAATCTGCTCAGCTGTGATGATTAAAAAGAAATCATGGAGAGTCCTGGTGAAGTAATTAGTACAGGAATCATCTTGTCATGAAAGTTTAAATAAATCTATACCGAGCTGAGGCACATTAAACCAACTTGCTAACTTTTATCAGCCTCTGGTGCATTATTTATGGTGGATTTCCCTCAAGGAAAATAAAATTAGCTTATATCATAGGCTGAAGAAACAGTTTGAATTTTTTCCATCAATTTTATTATATCTAAGTAAAATGTAACACGATTTATTTCAATGGTGTAAATTAGAATTTTTTATTCACTCCCAAAGCAATAAATCTTAATTTGAGAAGAACATGAAACTCATTTCAAGTCTTTTCCCAAGTATATTTACAGTCATTAACTGATTTAACCTTTTTTGCAAGTTTTTGATGAAAAATAAGAAATGTGATCAATTTCCTTCTTCAGGGTGTTTCTTTTAATTCAATCATTTTTTATGAGATGCCGATATTTTTGTTCCTTAAAAAAGTTTTAATGTTGACTATTTGCTTGCTGTCGTGCTGCCCTAGTAACCAAACAATCAGCCATGTTGCATTATAACTTTGTAGATGTGTTGTGGAGAGGACATATGAATGTCCAATAAATCATGAAAATACATATAAACTATACTCTTATCAATTTGATATACATGTTCTATGATTACCTGGTCTCTGACATTGTTAAATACATAATATTGCATTTTAACAGTTTAATTATTATAATACTTCCTAGATTCTTCATTTTATGGATATTTCATATTATGTGGGGAAGGGGGGTTGGAATATATATATGGATTAATAAAACATAATAAAAAGTCACCAGGTTCACATTCAACTTCAAGAGTGTCAACCATTAGACATTTAAAATGACATTAAACATTTGTGGTCACAATGAAAGATTTATCATCCAAAACTGTGTTCCGTAGGAGATATCGCTTGTGGAAGATCAAGCGATATCTCCTAGGAGATATCGTTTTGACAGTAGATTTTGAACAATGCCCTATTACAGTCAAGATCATGACATCACAATTGTTTTACATTATCAAGTAATGACATCACAATGCTATGACGTCATAAACATGATGACATCACAATGCTATGACATCACTCCACTGAGAGTCAACTCTTGTTGATATATTTGATATCAGAAGACACTTGGGTGAGATTCTCTATATCTATTGTCTCCCTCAATAAAGCATTTTAGATAAAACATTTCACAACACTGTCAACATGGCACAATTATAGTGCAATAATATTATTAGCAAAAAAGGGTGTTAAAGTTTTGATATTTTCATCAATTTCAACAATTCCTTTGCCTTTTCTCTCTGAAATGATGCTGTTATGGTTGATATGATTTTAGTGTAAGGTAATGATTAAATTGATAATTTTTCTGAATGCATGTTGGAAATATTCTGACATGTAAACATAAACAATCTAGGTTAATGCAGTCCTATATATAGTTAGTTCACACAAAAATAAAACAACAAAACAAGACTCTATTTTAGGAAGCAATAAATAAAGAATTTTTTTTCACTTAGACCGCCAACACTGTGAAATTCATTTACAAAAAAGTGGAAAGCAAGTATTTTTGGGATAGACAGTTAGATAGACACGTAAACTCAATCTAAATAGAACTGTCTGTTAGCGAAAAAGTATGTACAATCTGAAAAACTCATCATGAATATTTCTTTGTATAGGCAATCAAAAATAGAGTGTTAAAGGCCTTTAAGATAATTTGAATGGAACATACATTAACGTTTACATATGAAGCAATTCTACTCTTATTGGTGACAGAACTATCTTCACTAACTAATCTTTAATTGCTCATTATCAGCATAGCTTCTGGAACAGCTCTCTTAAAGGTTTATTGTAGACTGGTACCATAAATTGTTTATCTATCATTGATGAAAAAAATAATGAATTAATTGAGGATTAAATTATTGAATGATTGATTTGATGTATGCATGATGGATGATTGAATGATAGAATGATATCGTGAATGATTTCTTAAATGGTTTATTTGATGAATGAAACCAACACTAATGAAATGTCTTTACAGATGTATACTGCAGCTAAAAGAGTCAGCATGGGAAAAATTGAAGCAATTCTTCCTTTTTTGGTGACAGTAACATCTTTAATTCTTCATAATAACATGTGGAACACCACTCTTTATTGTAGATTGGTAACACTGGTTATCTATAATGAATGAATGAAGGAATAAAAGACTGACTGTCTGACTGACTGAATGAATGAATTTGTTGATGGGTTAAAATTTGGTTCAAACCAACACATATGAAATTTATTCGTAGTTATATTGAACATCCACCTTTAGCCGTCTCAGCTAAGACAGTAACAAGACAGAGGAAAGATGCAAGAGTATTGTCCCTTAATTTCTTTTGATCAACATATACCATAGACATTGAAACCACAAGTTTATTGAAAGGATTCCGAACCGATGACAAGAACATATTCTTCACATTTGAGGTTATTCCTATACTTGCAATTAACAAAGAATGGGAAAATGTACAAAGATAGATATTATTCATTGATATATATATTCTGTTAATCATTTAAACATTCATATACCTCAATATAATCAATGACTGATTGACTTAAAGAATAAATGAATGAAAGAATAAATGAGTGAATAAATGAATGAATTCATGACTGACATGACTGACTGACTGACTGACTGACTGACTGAATGAATGAATGAATGAATGAATGAATAAATTTGGTGGTGGGTTGAGATTGGGTTCAAACCCAATTTATTTATTATTTTACTTATAAATTTATTTATCCACATATTGCACAAAGTGAAATTTATCCTTTAGCTGTCTAAGCTGAAACAACTCAACATAGGATAAGATTCTGAATGTTTCGTCACAGCATCGAGAAACAAGAAAGCTGTAAGAGTAATGTCCCTTTCGGCACACTAAATTAATTATTCAGTCTGATGTTGAAAACACAAGTTTATGGAAAAGATCCCAAACAAAGGACAACATAACTCTACACAAATCTTGTGATATTTTACATACTGATGTATGAACACAGCATAAGAAAAAGTTTGAAGATCCGAGGGGTAATCTTCTGTTTTCCTCAAGACACTTCTTAAGATGGAATAGATATAAGGGAAGTAACTCTACACTGTATATCTCTCTCAAAAACCGATATTGATTTTTGGACTGTAGGAGACACTATATATAAAGCTTACATAAAATGTATCACTGTAAGCCATGTATTCAAATAAGTGAGGAAAAAATCTATTTATCCAAAAAGGAATCTCAATAATTGGAAAAAGGATATGTTTTAATTGCCATGGCCATATTTGTTTGGCAAGAAACATGTTATGAGGAATATTTTTGACATACTTAGTGTCATGTGTGCACAGCTTGATCAAGAAGTTGTACTAATTATCATCAATGTCTTAAATTAAAGAAACAGATGTTCATAAAAAAAATCATGTCTTCGAAATGTCTAAAGCATGATTTGAAGTTTCATGTAAATGCATGTATAGAGAGAAGTAACATACAAATTGCAACATTTGATATCGTGTCGCCAAATAATTTAGCTTTGGCATAACTTTATTTCAGCCTTGAATCAAAATAGTAACTAAGTACAAATAATTTATGGATGACAACTTCTTTATTCTGAGGTTGGGACGTTTTGATACAGATTCTTGCTTGACATTCATGCTTGACAACGATACAAGAATCTGTATCGAAACGTCGCAACCTCAGAATAAAGAAGTTGTCATCCAAAAATTTGTTGTACTTAGTTGCTTCCAACTTCTAAAATGCCACTCAAAGAAGAAATCAAAATAGTAGCTAGCTTATCAATATTGGGATGACAAAAGAGAATCTTGTCATATAAAATGTATAACTATATTCGAAAGTCAAAAGATCAGCGTAAGTAGAGCATATGAGACACAAACTTTTAAAGAGACACTTCATGAGATTTTCACTCGATCACACGTGCCTGACATTATCAATGATCAAGACGAGCATACTTTAAGGATGAACAACTTCCTTTTTTACACAATGGAAACGTTTTGACACACCGGGGAGTACACATGATTTCGGGTTTGGGGAGGGGTACTTTTGTATGTTTACTGAATTTATGTTCCCCGTTCCATGTATTCTGTATGTGAAATATGACTACATTTGAGAATGAAATCAGTAAATAAAAAAAGTACGAGAAATATTGCAAACAGAAAATGAACAGGTAAGTTAAGGAGATCGATCATGCTGAGTCTTTGAAGACTTATTCAAGGAAAATTTACTTGCCATTTGTCCCATCAATTAGCTTGGTTGTGTTATGAAAATGGACTTCTCATAAGGTCTTATAAGGCGTTCGTATAAATGCAAGTTTGTAGCGGTAAAAATTTCAGAATGTGATTTAGGGCACAAACTTGTGATAAATCTTTTTAATTTATGAAATCCTGACAAACAAGTAGTCAATTAAGATTTTGCCTTAAATTCTGACGTGATAAATGTCAAAGTTAACCAAATCAAAGCTATTATCATCTAGCTAAAATTAATCCAGTGGATTCAAAGTGGACTGATTTGAATCAAATAATATGAATTCAATACAAATCATAAGCGGTCATATCCCAATGGAGAATAAAGTAAAACAATACCTAAAATTAGACGGTTGCAGCTTTAAGTGCACATCGATCATGTTTATAATGTACCATCGTTTTTAGTGAATGGATATACCTGTTAGTTTATTAATATGTCAGAACTAAAGAAAACACTCTATCTGTTTTAGCTTTTGGATCCCCGTCTTTAGGGTTAGTTTGTCTAGGGTTGGTACATCATTGCAGTTTTATTGCAGATAATTACTAACACCTGGTATAGTGCAATTTTCCTATCTTCTATTGTATAATGTAAGTCATCTGTATTAAATATACAGGACACGTCTACAAACCCTGCATGCGAAATGGTCAGCGATGTCTGATGTCCTTGAAATGAATCGTGTGCTGAAACATTTTCGGAAAATGAAATTTCATCTCCAGAGATGGAAAGTTTTTCTATTTCAGACAAAACCTCTCCATGAACTACAACTTCTATGTCGATGAAATCAAACTTTGGCATTTTAAGTTGTCGGACTCTGACAAAAGCGATTTGAACCAAAATCTAACCTGCATGCATTGCAAACATGAGTTTTATATGTATTATGAATAAATGTTATACCTTTCACGTTCTCTTTACGGAATATTAGGGGGTAATCATAAACCATTTTAATCTTTTAATCTTAATTTAAGAAAATACCCATGTCATTTGTACTCTGAGCATATAAGCTTTTATCCCGAAAAACAAGATTTTAACCTATAGTGATCCTAGACGTTACAAAGTTAAATTTACTGATTGAAACAAAGTAGAAAATTTTATTTAATATTGAGAAGTACAAACAGTTTTTTAAGAAAGATGTCTTACTATAATTGAGGAGTACAAACAGATGCTGAAAAGAATCAGTTTAGTGCTTATTTGTTAGTATAGTGACAAAATAAGGGTATATATACTTATGTATATAATATACGTCTTTGCTAGTCCAAATCAAATACTAAAATCCTTCTTAACTTAGAAAATTTATCACAAGTACACAGAAAGCCTGATTAAATGAAGCTTAAGGACCTGTTAAGTAGGTCATAGAACTAGTAGTCATGCAAATGAGACAAATGATTTTTTGTCACGCGCAACCCTAGTAACGAGAGAGACGACATACTGCCGAGAGTTATCTCCCTTGTGCCACTGTTAGGTAAACAAAGCCTATGCTACGCTGGTTTGTCGAACCCTACCATAACACGCTCAGTGTATTTTCCCATTTATTAAAGTCATATCTTATAATCACACTGCTGGAACAAGAGTAAGCTCTTCTAAAAATGAAACGTTGGTGCCAAGAAAAATTGTGACAAGTCAAAAGACTTGCTAACAGCCTGTCAGTTCACTCGCTCGCATTGGAGTTGTCAATCAGCGAGCTGGAAATTGGAATGGTGAATCAGAAAACCAATCTATACACATATATCAGTCGGTCATCACTGACTCTTCATTCATATTCATTCATATTCAAACCAACCAGTGCGTTATGCAGTAATGCCTGCATGTTCTGTGCGCCCGACATTTTCAAACTAACTTGCTCCTTTCACGACAGTCAGCCATGACAGTCAGAAAACTACGGAGATTTTAGCACCGCTTCAAATCGAACGTTTCCAAGGTGGAACGTGTACACAAGGTCACGTGGCCAAACAATCAAAATTAAATAAGCTCTGCAATACTCGTTATGTTTATTTAATTTTGTTCATCCATATTTACCGTCTAGTACTAGATTATACTTTTTGAGCTTTAAAGGGTGCTATAAAAAGCATTTTTGTAAATTCATAAACAAAAAAGTTATACTGACAAGATCAGCCGCCATTTTGACCCATCCAATCTTTCAAGCCATATTAAAAGCATACAATTAGGGTCCTCATTGAGATAAATACGTTACCATGTGTCCACAAGTTTGATATGGAGCTATATCATGTGTCCGAGTGAAATATCAAACTCGAACTTCGTTCTATTTTGATACTTAACTCGAACATATATGATATATCTCCATATCAAACTCACAGACACATGGTAACTTATAATACAGCTACTGTTTTTGACATGTCTGAGATTGGACAAGCCAATATCTATGGTAAGCAAATATAAAAAAGAGTATTTCCCAATCTCAAAATATTGTCCATGTATTATAATTGTGAAACTGTTGTTGCTTCTCAGCAGAGAATTCAATTTAGATGCTGGAAGGATGAAATATACATGTAAACTCTCTTATTCATGACATGCAACGTTTGAACATAACTTCGCCTCTGCAGTTACAAAACAGATCTGCTTGTTAACTGATCACATGTCACATACCATAAAGAAGCCTTTCTGTGTAGTTATCACAACATTCAAGGATTTGATAGCATATTTCAGCTTATTATCAGATAACAAGTTTGCCTTTTTAAATTGTTTTGGTTTGAAATTGTAACATGTCAAGCATTTAAGTACAAACGCAAGAAATTTAATATAAATGCAGTTTTGGTTCATGTTGTGGAAACCTATCACATAAGTTCCATATCATTGGGATTATAGCATCAGTTAGCTCAAAAACCTTGATAGTTCCTTTACAGAACCTTATCTTACAGAGAATGCTTGAAAACATCTGCATATGAACCTCTTGTACATAGAAACTTAAACATTTAGTACATCTATAAGTTCATGTGCATAAGATGTGAGATACTTGTGCTCAATACACAAAAAGAAAGTTATGAGCACAATGACATTGGTTGGAAGAACAGATGGTCAGACAAATATATACTGGCCCTAATACATAGGGGAATTATCAAGTGAAGTGATTTGTACTTTAGCCCTTTCAATTGTGACAGAGCCACAATTTTACAAGAAACCAAGCTCTGTCAAGATGGAGTGACTTGCATAGAACCTAACATGAATAAATAGGAAGGAGGTTTTAAACAAAGTGTTCCTTGCTAACACATTTTCTAATATGTGACCACATGGAATACAAAGTCTTGTTGATTTTTAAAAAAAACATCAAGTCTTGTGAGTCATTGATTAAAAAGGAGGATTCAAACACAATGTCCCTCGCTTAAAAACACTATGACCTTAGGCCACCAGGAATACAATGTCTTGTAGTCAATTAAAAAAACTGACACAATGTTGATAATGAAAACCAAATGTTTACCGCTTGTGAGTTAATGATTATAAAAGAGGTTTGTTAAAGAGAAAGTTATTTTCAATCCTTTTCCGCCTAAAGTTGACCTTTTTCACCAACCTTACTGAAAGGAATAAAGTCTTCCAATTTTTAATCCCAAATTTTAGTATCTGAACCTTGTGAGCTGAGACAACATGTGGACTCTGAAGTGTGACACCATGTGTGAAGAATGTGTTTGATACCTGCATGAACCTGAACATTAAAACCTTGATACCCAGAACCAGTATTGCCTTTTTTTCAAGGTTTCAAGCATGTTTTGCCTCACTTACAAATACTAGGTAGAGAAAGTCCTGCAGTCAATTCTCGACAACATTGATTACCAAGACCAATAGGTATTGTGAGTTATGATTATGAAGGAGGTTGAGAAAGATGACTGTGGGAGGAGGTTAACTGTGTTCTACATGTAATAGGCGCCCTCTAATGGGCAGCCCAGTGATAGTAGTTAACGTGGATTGTACCTCGATGTTTCTCTACTACATGTTTTATGTATAATCCCTTCAGTTCTATGGCAGCTGTCAATCCTTTCAACTTAGTAAAAACTCAAGGCAGAAATGTAAACATTCAACAATTTATTCAATAGAAAATAAACATAACGAAAAAGGCAACAGTTGAACAAAATGGCTCTCTCACACACTCCGAAACCTTTAAATCCTAACCTAAACTATAAACCTACTTGTTGCTAACCACTATTTTCTCCCCCTTCCCGCTACCTATGTGATAACTTAATGCCCATATGTACTGATGACCTCGTTGAACTCTAACCCCCAAGACTTACAACTAGCTACTGTTCCCTACATACCCTGTAATATCACTTTACTTCCCCCCTCTAACTATTATAAAATATATACCCTTATACCTATATCTAATCCTAATTAATGTACTAGAGGGAACACCCCCGTAAGTCAACCAGGGAGAACACCCCCGTAAAACAGTAGCGGACTTACTTTCACGGAACACCACAAAGCAAGACAGTTATCAACGCCGCGATCAGGCCCTTATATACCCGTAGCTAACCTCCGAAAGGTCAAAATGAAGCAATCCCATTGGCTGAGGCCAGTAAACAACTTTCACCGGCACCAGTGTCACGGTTCGCCTCACGCCCCAAACAACATGGCGGACAACGCAGCCGAAACACTAGGTGCCAAAGTGACGAAACAGAGGGAATCCATATAGGATTTTACGGCCAAAACATAGGTAAAAAGTGGAAAATATGACTACAAGATACGACATTGATAAATGACCTACAATACAGTAAAAACACATGGTTAAAACCAGGTCAATTACTTTACAATAATTTAGCGAACATATGTAATGGAAATCCACCAAGCTCCCCACGACTAAATATTACTGAAACGAACAATTATATAACTTATTTCTACCACCACCCAGCCCGTATACATTAATTATATTACCAGATTTCCCACATACATCCACCTTTAGATGACCATCAGATAATAGGACACCGTGGAGTTATATCTTGTTAATACCAATAACTTACAGGAAGTCATTGTCATTGATTATCAGAGGCTGTTGATTGGTACTGAAGGACTTCTCTTGTTGAAGTTCATATCTACCATGATGACATAAGCTATACTACACAGAAATCACACGATTTCATGACTCCATGTGTTTAGTGGCATGTGGTAGTCATGTCATGCATGTAATTGATAAATGTTCGTGGCTTTTCAAATCATGTTTCACTTATTAGAAATAAAGAAGCAATAGAGAAATTGACAAAGAAAGAGAGCAAGAAAGGATAAAGTAAAATTCAAAATCCATATTTTTGAAAATCAGAGTCATCTTTTGATATTTCTCTAATTAATGGTTGGAGTTTTCATCTTTGATCATACATTCATATGTTTTTTATGATTTTAGATAAGTAACTGACAAGGAAGTTCTCATTTGGATCAACAAGAGAAAACATCAACCTGGTGGTACAGGAATATTCAGGAATGTAGCTCATCTTTATCCATGGGCAAAAGACCCTTTTCACTTTTAAATATTTATCAGTCACAGAGCTCATAAAGTTTGAGAAAAATCTGTCCAAAATTCAGGCCTATTTGAATAACCATAAATAGAATTTCTTTCAAAGCATATGTCAGTGCAGACAATGTTCTTCATGATCTTCTGCTTCACTGCAGGAAACAAATAGCATTTATCATTTAATTACAAAAGAAATGGTTACCTATATGCCTGCACATACGTAGATATAAGTAATTTCATCAGCAAGAGCACAACAATCACTTTCTTATTCTTTTTTCTTTAAAGTGTTTGAATGGAAAACATCAACTGCAAATTAATTTTGAATGTTCAACAAAAACATTAATGTAAAAGATTATGAAAGCATATCATTTTGACAGGAATTCAAGTACTAAACCCACTTCTCTTCTTGATTTCATGCGACATTGTCGACAAGTGAAACACCCAAAGTAAGTCAATGTGACATTGGACTCTATTCAATAATTGATAGATTCTCTGAGGAGTTTATTTATCACCCAATTCCCACGGATTAACTACTGTTGCTGACAGCCTATTTACAAATCTATTTGCTGCCAATCCCACAGGTGAATACCTTTGCAATCCCATCAATGCTAAAAAGAATTTAAAGAGAACTTTTCAAATTAATTCTGAGATTAAACAGAAGTTTTAATTTCATGGGGAAATAAGGCACATTGATTTCATTTGTCTCTGATGTGTGTCCTGTGGACATGCAAGTTGGTCATTAATTTTGTCAGGCCAGTGAACTTTTTCATCGAGATTAATCCCATCAACGAACTAAGAATATAATTCAAATTAATTTTTATTTGAATTTTTATTGCTTAGTGATTATATTTAATTAAGTCAGCTGTAAGAAAGTTATTTAATTTTCCTAATTTGTAGAATATTTTTTATTCATAGTCCTGATGAACTAAGATATTCTTGAAAACTTCATTAGCTTGTAAAGTTAAATGGACTAGCTAAGGACAAGAATATTTCAGCTTCCCAGAATACTCTCCAACCAGAGTTTTACAGAACATCCATTTATATAGTATTTTTATTTACAGTGTATATATAAAACAAGATTTGCAGTACATGTAGAATGTTTTCCTTAAAACATTTTTGTATAAATGTGTATGATTTCATATCTTTGAGATTCATTTCAAAGAATACGTGGGAAGTGGTTGACTATAAGATCAATGCTAGATTATTCATCATTGTATGGAAGCTTAAGGTGGGGCGAGGTGAGGTGATTTGGGGCTTAAAACTGATTTCAAGAATTTTTCACTTATATCACGGGTTTGAGTATCATTGCACGCAGAAAGTCTGTGGTGAAACCTGCCAGCATTGGCTGGAACTGGCAAACTATTGCTAGTGCTGCGCAGAAATTTAGTGTAGCAATGCACAAAAATCTTACGGCAAGTAGAACAGTTCTCTACTGCAGACAAAGTT
Organism: Phorcus lineatus; assembly: GCA_921293015.1. Taxonomy (NCBI): domain Eukaryota; kingdom Metazoa; phylum Mollusca; class Gastropoda; order Trochida; family Trochidae; genus Phorcus; species Phorcus lineatus. The sequence goes on from OV121083.1 coordinate 10,124,941, forward strand.
GCCAAAACCCTGGTGGTGGTGTATGTATCTCTTCTGATTGTTCATGTTTCTAAAAGAGGTGAGGTGAGGTGGTTTGGGGTTTAAGGCTGCTTTCAAGAGTATTTCACTTATATCGCGGCTGCTAGTATTATTAAAGGGAGAAAGGCCGCAACACCATTGTGGCAATGCATTGCGGTGAAACCTAAGACCATCGGCTGAAATTAACGAACGATGGGTGGTGCCACTCTGAAATTCAGTGCAGCATTGCACCCAAACCTTACTGCATGTAGAACAGTTCTCTACTACAGACAAAGTTGCCGAGCCCCTGGCGGGATTCTAACCATGGTAGTAGTAAATTTCAAAGGATGAGAAAAATATTATTGAAAGTGACATTAAACCTAAAATCACCTCCTCAAATCACATAAGTATAGTAATTAGATTAAGTCACTTACAAGTTCTGTTCTATAATAATATATTTTCTCAGCGCCATAGCAAAATATATGTACATTGCAAGATTCTCTCATACAAATATTACTGTTGGTTTCTGTTAACAATGATATCCAATTGTTAAATAAGATATGATGAATATCACCTTCAAGCCATGTGCAAGAAAGGGAATATTCACCACAATTCAAACCATAGCCACTGCATTAAGAATCAGACACAAGAAACATGCTCTCCACTAGCATCTGTCAAAGGAGAATATTTGGACGCCTTTCCTATCGATTTAGAGATGTATATCAGTGAAAACATGCAATTTCTCTTGAAAAGATGGTATCAAGTGCAAAGTTTCATTAAACAGGAGTTGTTTCATTGTCAAGGGAGAGGAGATAACGCATGAAGCATCAGGCTCCTGAAGTAGACACAGACACACACTGGCGTGTAGTTAGAGCACTGGCAACCATGTTTTTCTTCACGATGCTACATTTGGGACAGACCATTTCTCATAGTCGTGAAAAACAACCCTGAAAATTAACTCATCTTTTTCTACATCAAGGTCAGGTTACAATGGTTCTAAAATGTCCTTGAAGTCTGGGCAACACAGCAGGGAAAAGTTCTAAGATGTTAAAAATTACAATGCCATGTGCTTGTTTTGAATTAATTTTTTAAAAATTAATAAAAAGAAAATTTATTTACTTTTTCTAATTGCAGGTTATTCTTGTCTCAAAACATTCAGAGAGTTACATTATAAGAATAACCAACAAGATGCGAGAAATTGCGGTATATCTGTCCAAAGTGGATTGTTGTGATAAATTCTTAGGTTTTTTTAAAGAGCCACTCCGTGATTTTCATAACATATTATTTACCTTTGATACCAACCTAAATGTCATATGTGGTGATATCAAATCAAAACATGTTAACTTTTCATGTACAAAACACATGACAAATACTATAATACAAAAACAGCCTTATAAATGCACAGAGGTGTAGATATCACGTCCAATATACACGGATATTAGTCATATAACCTAACAAACGCTATCAACTCCTAACTGCTCTCCTGCCTGTTTTAGATAAGTCTCCAAAATTACATTTGACTATTTGACGCGCGCCACTGTCCGGTTTTCGATCATATTTGCGACTTTCTACCTTCATATTGTCACTGTAAAAAAAACAGTAAGCTCTAAGATGTGTATTTTTGGTAACAGTCGATGCTTCGCTATCAAATTACACCATTGATTAAGTTTGGCATGTATGACTTCAACAACTCGCGGAGTGGCTCTTTAAGTTAGAATCATTAGTATAGATTGATGAGCAAAAGAGAATCTGCACAGTGAAAGCATTTTTCTTCTAAATGAGGACTATGCTGAATACAATGTTACAGGAAATGGCCCTGACTAGACCAAGCTGGACTTCCATCTTGATCAGTGATTGCTAATGTAATTAAGCTCCATGTGGATAATCTGGTATTACTAATATCTAAGTAAGTTTTTTAATTTGGATACAGGACACATGCTGATGGACAGAAACTATTTTTAGTGTTGGCCTACTGAGGAGGGAAACAACTGAGGAACCAGTTCTCCAGTAATGAACAAACTTGAAAAAAACCCACAAAGCTAATAGTTTCTCTGACTTTTCATGTCATAAAATATCGTACGATCAAATTAGAATAATGTCACCTGACATGGAAGAGCATGTTCTCTATACTAATCAGGCTAGATTGTTTGACCGATTGATCTACAGAGAATGTATACAACAGCATTACCACAGTCAAGTGTTTTCACACAAGACCAAATAGTCAGACCTGATGGCTACAAAAATAAGGATCAGACACCGCCAGTAATTGCCAGATTGTGTTTGAGTGTTTATTTGCCCTTCATTCACCATTCATGCTCAGCACCATTCATTACCTTAAACTTGATCATTCAAAATCAGCTTAATACAAGATTGATCTAGACAAATGATGAAAAGTAGCATGCTCCAACCTTGTTTAAAGGTACAGTTTGATGGGATTGATTTGGAGATGACAGTTTCATTTCCTTCCTGAATGAGAAGAGGAGAGGACATAGAGACTAGCTCATCCTTGACTCCTTCTGACCCATGTCCTTCATTAAAATCTCCCTTCCTGACTTCACCCTCTCACCACTATCTGTTTAATTTTATGGTGATAGAGTGATGGGCTGTTAGTTAAAAAACTTACTGGATGGGTTACAATCCTAACGATACTTGTCTTAAGCTCATGCAGCATTAATGAACTATTTCAAAGTTAGAGAAGTGACACCTGATAACATTAAATGATAGTTAATAGTAATAAAAATAGTAACAACCTTCTTAACTTTAGCATAACTTACTAGTCAAACATTATGTTTAAAATATGTTTCTACCTTCCCCATATCTTCAACCATATCTTTGACTTAGTGTTGATTGAAATCAAATTTCCAATTCTAAAGTGCTAAGTCAAAGATAAAATTAACATTTTCCATGAACTATACAGTTGATTTCAGTTAAATGTAAACTCTGCACCACTTTGCTGTGGCACAGCTAGGATTGTTTGTATCGGCTTTGAAATCTCCAACTGGACAACTTCATCGTAACAAACTTAGCATTTTAAGTGGCTCATAGAAAGAACATTTATGAAAGACAAATCATATTCATATAAATGGGTAACCTATATAACGACTGTTTATTCTTGAACAATTTAATTCCGATTCTTCAGCAGGAGAATTGTAGGGATCAGATTATTCTGAATAAGCATACAGGAAACGTAACTCATTCAAAAAGGCAAAAATTTGATTAAATATTGCCTCAAAATAGGTTATACCAGAATATTAAAATTGGCAAGGAGTTGATTAGCAATACTTTTTAGAGATCGTAATAGAATCATGACATTACTTGAAATACTGATGAGAGTACAAGAGCACTGGAAGTTAGGTTTAGAACAAATTTAATATTTGTGATGAAAAATACCATGTCAGTGAGAATGTGAGATTAAAGTGCTGACACGTCGAAATTGTCCAATTTGCACCTGATGAGATTAGTCTTCATGTCCTCAATTAATTCATTTCAAATCTGTCACTCAATGTCTTTAAGCTTTATGCAACAGGTACATGGGTGGAATAGTGGGCAAGAAACTCAGCAGGTTATGAACTGACTTTTCTCTAACACCTGATGTTATTTATGCATCTTGACAAAATACATTTGTATGAAAACGCTGACATACTCTATGTTCCTCTGACAAATATAAAGGTTTATGTATTCAAGCATGAGAAAATATTAAAAGTTTCATATATTGAAAGGATTTTAAAGTCCTTAAACTTTCCAATCTAATTGTCTAAAATTCAAACCCTCAAGCAAGAATGACAGAGAATCATTAAAAATTTTCAATAGATTGGTCAGGAATCAACAGTGGTGTAAGATCACAGATCGAGCACAACATCGATGGAGATCGACGACGACACGGACAACACGAAGACAGTCACGAGGATAGCTACGCATGTGGTAATGTTTACCAACACACGCCACGTGACCACCGAGTCAATCAGAACCGGCGACGTCACAGTCATGGAGGTCAAGGGTCTCGAGGTGAATTGTCTCGAAACCAGGACAATTATTAGGTAAACTGCGGGTTTTGGAATGCAGCTTGGTGGGCAATGGACAGTAATACTGATTATTTCAAAGTGCGCGAGTCTTTTATTAACTATGTAGATGTTGATATCATTGGTATCGCTGAATCACACTTAATTGGTGATTGTAAACTTAATATAGATGACTATACATGGTATGGACATAATAGGGCACATATTCACAAGAACGCTAAACGAGGATCAGGCGGTGTTGGCTTCCTCGTTAAGAACTATATCCTTGATACATACGATGTGGAAGTGATGGACCACACATATGAGGGGATATTATGGTTAAAGTTTTCTCATAAGACTGTTAAAAACTGTGTTTCTACTTTATGTGTTTGTTATCTACCACCCGAAAACTCTACAAGACATGTGGATGCAGAAGAATTTTATGAGACTTTATTATTGCATGTTTATAGGTACCAAACATTAAATATCAGATACATTTGTGGTGACTTTAATAGTCGGTGTTCTGATTTACCAGACTTTATTGAGGGTGTGGACTTTTTGCCTCAAAGAAACGTTATTGATAATATTATGAATAATCATGGTCGTCTGCTGTGTGAATTTTTATGCAATGCTAATATCTGTATTGTGAATGGCCGAAAGGGCGAGAATGATTTTACGTATGTTAGTAATAGAGGCACATCAGTTGTGGATTATTGTCTCTGTAATTTTGAATCCATAGAGGATATTTTAGATTTCAGGATTATTCGTCCCAACTCGCTCGTAGAGGAGGCAGGGTTGGCAGGGGTGTTGGATGCGGAAGCTGTTAGTAAATTAGACCACTCTATACTGGTGTGGCATATGACATTGGACTCACGATGCAGCCCCTACACAGGCTCAGAGTAATGATGCTCATGTTATGCATTCGGGTGTTTTCAAGTGTGATACTAGTCATATTCGAATCCTAATAACTTCTTAGCCTCCCAAGATATTATAGCAGGACTTAGTTCAATCATCACCAAGTTGGAGAGTTCTGAAAAACAACAGCGGGATATAGATATGACTTTTAATGATTTTAAGGATACAGTACTATGTGAGATGCGTAAACAGCTGCCAACTAGACGCATTATGTTCAGTTCTAACAATAAAAGAAGACGGGTAAAGAAGGCTTGGTGGTCTGGTGATCTAACCGATTTATGGAACATAATGTGTCAAGCAGAGAGAGATTGGTGTAAGTGTAGGGGCCCAGGTCGCGCAAGGTTAAAGGCAATATACGCATCTAAATTATCAGCTTTCGATAAAGCAGTGAAACAAGAGAAGAGGGACAACAGAAGGAAGATAATGCAAGATCTTGAACATTTATGCGATTCTAAATCTGGAGATTTTTGGAAAGAATTAGGGAGAGTTGGCGTGGGAAGTGAGAGACGGAAGCTGATCCCTATGGAAGTTTTAACAGAGGATGGATGTGTATCTAGAGATAGAGAGGAGGTTCTAGACACATGGCGAGATGCCTACCGAGAACTTCTCAATAGTAATGCGGGGGACAGTACATTTAGCGATGAGCAAGTTCGTGATGATACCCCAGACTGTGTTAACCCGTACTTGAATGGGGAGATAACTGCACAGGAGGTGGAATACGTATTAAAGCAATCTAAGAGCGGAAAAGCCTCTGGACATGATGGAATACCGGTAGAAGTTTTGAAGAATAAGGAATCAATGCTGTTTTTAACCCAGCTTTTTAATATATGTTTTATTCAGGGAGTGATACCAAGTGCATGGTCTAAAGGAATTATAAACCCCATCCATAAGTCGTCTACAGATGACCCTCGCAACCCTTTGTCTTATAGAGGAATAACCTTAGCGTGCTCTTCTTACAAACTGTATTGTGGGGTGCTGAACAACAGACTTTCTGAGTATGTAGAGACAAATGAGTTATTGTCTGACGTGCAGAACGGCTTTAGAAAGAAGAGGAGTACCACGGAACACATATCTACTCTGACGTCACTCATAGAGACGAGAAAAAGTACAGGAAAACAGACTTTTACAGCCTTCATCGATTTCAGGAAAGCTTACGATTGCATCGATCGAAGAATATTGTGGCAGAAACTTAGTAACTTTGGTGTGGTTGGGAATATGTACCAGGCTATCATGTCGCTATATAAAAGTGTACAGTCATGCGTCAGAATCAATGGTTTTAGTAAAGCATATTTCAATGTGAAGTGTGGTTTACGCCAGGGATGTTATTGTCGCCCTTACTTTTCAATGTGTACATCAATGACTTGATAGAATATCTCGACAGTTTTGGTGTGGGCTTGCCAGTGGATGATACGCGTATTAGTGTATTAGCATACACGGATGACATTGTACTACTGGCGGAAAATGAGACTGATTTGAACATTCTCCTGGATGGCATAAACTCGTGGTGTACTACAAACAAGATGTCTGTCAACCCATCAAAGTCCAAAGTTGTTCACTTTCGACGCCCAGCAGTGAAAAGAACAGAGAGCTGTTTTAAGTGTGGAGAGCTAAGCCTGGAAGTGACTGAGTGCTATAACTACCTTGGCCTGTTGCTTACAGAACACCTCAGTTACATGAGGATGGGCAAGGCTGTGGCGAGTTCAGCGAATAGAGCGCTTGGTCTATTGATATCTAAGTGGAAAATCCTAAGTGGAATGCATTATGAGACTTTTACGAAGTTATATGACTCCATGGTGTGGTCAACAATTGATTATGGTGCATCTATATGGGGGACTTACACGATTTCAGCGGTAAATACTGTGCACAATCGTGCATTGAAATTCTTTATGGGAGTGAGGAAGTACACACCCACAAGTGGAGTGGCAGGAGATATGGGCTGGGTACCCCCGATTGTACGACAGTGGAAAAGTGTATGCAGAGTCTACAAAAAGATGGGATGCATTCATCAAGACAGGCTATGTTTTAAAGTGTTTAAATGGGCGAATACAAAAGCTGAACAGAACCGCCAAAACTGGAATCTCCGTGTACATAAGAAAATTACAATCTCTTACATTAGAACATTTTATCCCTATTGAAAACCCCTTTCATTTTAATCATATCATATCTGAAGTTGCAAGCATATCAATGAAACGTTTTAAAGAAGAATGGAAAGCATCGGTGGAGAGGCATAACAGTAAACGAGGTGACGGAGGCAACAAACTAGGAATCTACAACACTTTCAAACATTCGTATGGAGTAGAGCCCTATCTTCAGAGTTCCCTCCCCTTTCCGTATCGACGTGCCCTAGCCCAGTTCAGATGCGGTGTTGCGCCTCTACATGTCGAGACTGGGAGATATACAAATGTACCGCTAGCAAATAGAGTGTGTTTTAACTGTGATCAGAGCGTTGAGGATGAATGCCATGTGCTACATCATTGCCCTATTTATAATGATCTGAGAGAGGTTCTTTTAGCCAAATGTAATAGTATCTGTGATAATTTTGACTATTATAGCGCATGTGCCAAAGTATCATTTATATTGTCTAACCCTTTCATTGTACCTTTAAGAAAGTGTATTTTATACAATTGATATTTTTAGAGAGCTTTTACTTACTTTTTATTTTGTGCTGTATATATATATTTGTATTGTGTCTCTCATAACCCTTAATGGGTGGCTCGTCAATATTATTATGTTTCTTGAATATTTTATGTATTTTATGTAATATTGCTCGAGGTGAGACCTTAATGAACAATCTGTCTGTCTGTCTGTCTGCCTCTGAAGAGGGAAACTATATGATAGGTCTATGTCATTATTTCAATTGCCTGAGGGTATAAATGAAAGAGTTAAGGCCAGACTTTTTTTTTTTTTTGGTTTACGGAATTTAGAGTAAAAAATAAAGTTCGGTAGGTAGGAAAAATTTTTTTAAAAAATTCAGTTTTCAAATTATTTTTTACAGTTTGTATTATGTGAAGGTCGGTAGGCAAAAAACAAAAAAAAAAATTTTCAATTGTTTTTATTCATAATGGCACACTGCTCACCATCCTGATAAATTGTCAAACATGTATTTTTACATTACCGCGTGGTTACAGTCCAACACATTTAGAGTTACCTCCCTTCCCTAATTCTCGGAACGGGGGATATTCTGAAACGAATCGGACGCGTTTCGATATATTGTATATTTCTACTGTTTTTTTTTACAGATACAGATCGTGAAATTGGATTTGGATTTATATGCCATATTATATTTATTGTTTTTACACGCTTTCGAGTCGGCGGTTAAAAAATAATACCGTCATTTTAACTATATTTTTTTTCCAATAAACCAATAAAAAAAAAGTCTGGCCTAAGGAGCATGATAACTTAATTAAATAACATGATGATGAAATGATAAAGTAATAGAGGGCACCTGCTGTAGTTTATATCCATCAGCAACATTTTACATTGTCATAAAGAATCAGATGACCTTTTCATGGCACCATATGGATGGAAATTAAGGGCATCGGTTGCCTGCAGCTTTGGTTTGAAAAAAACCCTGACAGATTGTCATTAAATCCTTCTATCAAGCATTGATATGGACAGTAATAGCAGAAACCTTGACAAGTTAACCACATGTTGGAAAGAGAACAGTATCAAACATGAGATATAGCTTTTAACACATGGATGCAATTATCAGCTTTTATTACAGACAGTAATGGACGCAGGAGATAACCTTGGGCAGTCCCTCTCACAATCTAGGAGTTACAGATGGCATTGGGACGTCATGAGAAATCAGGTATTAACAACACGTTGAATCACTAGTTTTCAGTAAAGATAACAGAAGAGAGAAGTTTAACAGGAGTTTTTTTAGGAAATTTTTTTAAGGGGATACTTCCATTTCTGCATCAAAATACATGAAGCTGTATTCTAATATCTAAATCAAATTGTGTAATTTATCAAGCAAGCAAAAGTATACAAAATTTCATATTTGCATATAACAATATAATGCTGGCTCATCAGGATTACTGATGCCACAAGTGCAAAACAATCATTTGTTTCTAGTTGAGGTACCATCTGATTATAGAGAAGTTTTAAGGGCTTATATAGTACATTATCAAACTATAGACTTAAATAGAATAAAAAGAATAGGAGAAAACAAGATTGAAAGTAATTATCTCATGAAAATGAAAGGAAATCTTTTTGACATTTGAACACAATCCACTGGCGACTCTGAAAGTTGTGATGTTTTCACATTGCCGTAGAGCTTTGGGATAGATATATGGTCTAATGAGTTTCTTGCATCATCATCTCAATTATATCAGCTGCTGCTCAAATGTCACTGGACAATGGCTGTCTGGGGATATTCAATAATCATAGATGGTATTGATTAAATGGCACCTTATTCTTCAGGTGATATTAGGACAAATATGATCTTTGTTATTTTAAGTTCATTATTTTTAAGAGAGATTTCTTTGTGAAATTATTCTTCCTTGAGATAAATTTTTAAAGAATATGAATTAATTGACTAATCGAATGTCTTTTTTCATTGTTTGCAATATAAATGTTACAAAGAATAACAATTAACGAAACAAAATAATTAAAGATGTATCAAACCATCAAACGATGAGTGACTATGATGTTATGATAATGATTATATAATTATATTGATCATAAACATAATTGCAGATTGATTGGTAAGAGCATTTGAACATGCAAGCACTTATCATAGGCTTTTCTCTACAAAGTAATTTACTAAAATTACAAATAACTAACTTACTGAACATAACATTCTAATATGACTTGTCTCGTCTTTTCTGTAATCTGAATGTGGTACTGTAAACACATAAACATAGACAACATTTGAAAAAGAGTTCAAAAGTATACAGTATATGTATTCAAAGACAAAAAATGACACATAGCCAACATTACTCTAACATTTTTCATTTATATCTCCCTGAATATATTTATGAAAGCTAGAAATCATGCATTGAGAACAGAAGGCAATGACTATAGCAGAGTGACATAATGCATATACATAAATCAAACAAGTTTCTTGACCAAGAATAACACGTGGATTTAATTATTAAAAACTACTTTTTGCAAAGGCAAGAGAGATCTTCACACCAGGTTTGGTTTATGTATAGCCTGGCTCCAGATCTTGTCTGGTGAAAGCTTCATTCAATATTTACCCACTCTTCAATATGATCATGAAGTTTGAGTTACTTGATTCAATCTTCAATTAATTGCCCTTTCTTGTCTAAAGCTCCAAGTAAGTTTTTATGAGTGCTCTTACATGTTCTCACTTCTCACAATTTTTTTAGTAAAGTAAATCTCATTTTGATGCAAATGACTGACCATATTATACTCTAACCACCTACTAAATTCTGATTCTGATTCAAATTAGTAACATGGACCATGGCTTGTCTCCAGTGGGTGTCTTCAAGAACGACTGTCAGATAATCCTTGGCTTCTCCACAGCATGAAGCTTACACTGTCAGCACTGGCGTCTCGGGTGTCAGCATCTGTCCAAACACTGGTCACTGAAGAGCTACTGGACAAACATTAATCAACTCCCGCACTACCGTCAGATTAGAACTTGAGCAATAAGTAGTTCACAGTTGAAGACTGCGAGCTCATAGACCTGGTTTCTTCATCTGAGCTCTTTGACATTTGAGTCATTCCTTCCTGGTTTGAGAATGTTGCATGGTTTCATATAGTCACATTACGTAATAAAGTATGATATATAGACGTTAGTACATACGGCAATGAGGAAATGTGATCTTACATCAAATGTGGACAAACTTTTGATTAATCTGTCCACTGGAAATAAGCTTTGAGATTTATATAAGTTGTCCTAAAACTTCAAAAAAAGACTAGCGTATAATTTTTATATGAATAAGGTATATAAATTTATAATATATATAGAAAAAAAAAACCTGAGAATTTTTTTTCAGCTGATAGGATCATAACTTGGCATTGCCTTTTTGGTTCCAAAATGTTTGATGAAGTGTTTATCAAAATTAAGTTATTATGATAAAAACTATGAATTAATACATTGTGGAAAGAAGAATGTATTCAGTCATACTGTTTAACATAAATGTTTAAAATGAAACTATAAATAGCCAGCCCTAGAGTGTACTACAACCAATTTAAAGGCAGAATATTTATATATATACATTAAGTTTGCAAAATGATGGCAGACTGTCATTTATGAAGAATTTATATAAATGTACTGCAATTGTACAACTTTTTTATTGTGACAAGATGTTGCTTTGACATAAGATTCTATTTTTAAGCAAGTGGTCACTTTCAGAATAAAGAAGTTGCATGTCCATAAAGATAAACTCCACCACAACCATATACCAATAAACAAGATGGTCCATAGGAGCTTAGTATGAACAAGGAAACACGATCTGGACAATCAGCAAGGGACATCCAGTCGTATCTTTGTTAATATTCTCTCCAGAATTACAGCAAGAGAACATCCTTAGCAATTATCTCTTCTCTCCATCAGAACAGATTATCCAGGAGTAACATTAGAGTAGTTAAACATCACATGCTTGAAATTGCCTCTTAAAGAGCCAGTTCAAAATAAATCAGGGTCATTACCGCTTGTTTTCCTCACCAAATACAAAGGATTGATACCCAGGTCCTGACACTACCGTATATTACCGTGTATAAGTCGACCCTGTGTATAAGTCGACCCCCTTTCTCAGGCCCCCAAATTGCTGTCAAAATCATATACCTCATCTATAAGTCGACCCCCGTCTATGAGGCAGGTCGCCGTGAGTTGTGAGTGTAAAAGTGAGTTGTAATACGTCAGTGTTTTGTAATACAGTAAGCATTTGTTTAACAAGAAATTGTTGTAATAAATATATTATATATGATATAAATATTAATAATAAAAAATACATACGTGTGTGCTGGAGTTTGTCCTTTTTTAAAAAGAATCTTATGTCATTTACGTCTCGGTACATGCACAGTGCGTATTTGTGTAATTCGTGAATAACAAATCTTTCAATAAATATATATCTATTAATAATAACTACTGGGCCCCACCATACGCAATAAACATACACATTACACATTTATATGCATATCGTGCGTAGCATTCGGATTCTAATTCAATTTAAATGTTACTGTTTTCAAAACGAAAATTGGAAATTCCCGTAACTATTTATAGCTCATTTCCAAGAATTCAGAATGCCCGTATGTGATTTGAAAGTATGGATACATTTCATTGGATAATTCTGTCAAAAACTCGCGCTCTGCTTTTCTTGGAAATTGATAGTCTGAGCGTGGTATGTGACCGGTGAATTGTTAAATTGATACCTAGTAAATTTTAACTTAATCGTAATGCTATTTCCACATCAATTACCAGTGCTGTTAAATACAGTGCAGCTCAAAGCTGGTTAATTACCGGATACGTTCGTCAATATATGTACTGATTGTTATTTAAAATTGTAAAGATAACACAAGTTTACCAAGATTTAAAAAGATTTGAATATTATGCTTTTGTTTTTGCAAAACGTTAAAACCTCATATATCAGGAGGCTCATTCTCATGTTTCACCGGTTCCTGTGCGCGGGAATGATCGTAGAATATCATTGGTCCACGTCATATGACTTGTTATGAAACACTCGCCATATGGATCGATAAGCATGTCGTAGTAGGAATCGTTACGGTATGTCCATAAAATTGTCGATTAGAAATGTATTATATTATAATATTTTCTAACTATTAATAGTACTAACAAACAGTAAAGTATGTAATGATTGTTAAAGTAATTTTATTTCATTATTTTGACAACGTGTTGACATCGTTGCTTCCGGTTTGAATCGTTACGCTATGTCTATAAAATTGTCGATTAAAAATGTATTTCAGTAGATTATGATATTTTTTAACTATTAATAGCAATATGTAACAAACAGTAAAGTATGTAATGATTGTTAAAGTAATTTTATTTCATTATTTTGACAACGTTTTGACATCGTTGCTTCCGGTTTGAATCGTTACGCTATGTCTATAAAATTGTCGATTAAAAATGTATTTCAATAGATTATGATATTTTTTAACTTTTAATAGCAATATATAACAAACAGTAAAGTATGAAATGATTGTTAAAGTAATTTTATTTCATTATTTTGACAACGTGTTGCTTCCGGTTTGCATCTCGTCTGTTCATCTCCTTCGGCCGACATATCGTCACTCGACCTCCGAATTTTAAGGTCTGAAACATATACCTCATATATAAGTCGACCCCCCTCCTTGACCCCTCAATTTCTGGTATAAAAAACTCGTCTTATACACAGTAATATACGGTAAGTGCTGATTTAAAGGAGGTCTTGTTCCCCATGAGTAAATCTAGAAGCTCTTCCTTTATGTCCGAACAGTAAACCTGTCATTGTTATTGGTTGCACATGTAGCACTGACATAATGGGCTCATGGATACATGAATCCCTATGATTTAGGATCTTTTTCAGTAAGGCTATGATTGTGTCAAAGGTGTTTATGCTTCCATCTATTGCATTTTTCATTATCAAGAACATAATTTTGAATTTTAAGCAAATAAGTTCAATCTAAAACAATGCATAGGGCCATCTGTACAAAATTGTGACTACAATTTGGCTTAACTTGATATAAAACAAGTTAAGTTTTTGTGGTCTTTAATTTTGTCATCCAATCCCACTTATAGCACTATACTTGACCAATATGGCAACCCCAAACCTACGTCATTATAAATAAAAATCTGTTAAAACTATATCTGACTTATGTCAAGTTTAACTGACAGTAAACTGGATTTTGAATTTGTTGAAAACACTACCAGTTAAGCCCTATAAGTTTGCAGAACAGGGTTTTTTACCTCCTAAATGTCAATATGGTAGTTAAGAACTATTTCCTGTAGCAGTAAAGAATTAAAAGTTGACTCCACCATATGGAGCGTAATAACACCTTTCATAAAAAAATCAGAACATAACTTATGTTTTCGTCTAGTAATAGCGTTAAATTGCATATTAATGATAGAAAACTGTGGGAAATCAACCAACACCTGACAGATAGAGACACGAGAATAAGATACAGCTATTGGCACTCAGAGATGACTTATCAGCCTCTAACACAGACAGTAATGGTCATAAATGATATCCCTGGACAATACCACTTCAACTATAACAATCACAGATTGCAAGAGAAAGGTTGAATGAAACCTTACACTGACTTATCAAGCTGTTGGTGTTGCGTTGGAGTTTGACATCTGCTTCCGCCTACTGCAGCTACATATGGAGGTTTGTTGTCAAGGATCTCAATAAGCAGATTGCATCAGGTTTTTATACAGACAGTGATGTTTAATAAACATGGTAATATTAAGAAGAGATCCTTTTGCTCTCAAATAAGACCAAACTTTAACACATATAGATAAAGAATTAAAGGGATGAAAATGGGGAAGTTAAAAGGGAATACAGATGCAATAAGATAACTCAGTTTTGTCATAGTTTAAGATGCATTTTATAGGCCATTCAATGCCACATATATTGCAACTGCGCAGAATTTCTATATGACTGATTATTGAACCATTTGAACATGAAAAAATAATTTCTCCTGTGTTGTAAACTTATTGTGAGAACTCAAACCTTAACTCATCACAAGCAAGATTGACACATCAGTCAGCAATCAACAATAGTGTAAACTCAATGCTAAACTCTCTAGTAATCCAAGCACCTGCAAATCCTTGTCATGGGTGGCAGATTTTTTTGATCCAACTAAATTTTGCCATTAACACTGACAACATTACAAATTGATCAGATTCAAGTCATCTTTTATCATAAGAAAAGAACCATATTTTGTCAACTGCATGAAGAAACAAGTTCTTATGAATAGTTGACTCTCTACTGCATGAAATGCAATGTTTTGGTGGTGTAGCTACTAACATCGTTAAGATGCAAGTGAGGATCACTTCCTTGATAACAGTATATCTACACTAAAGTGTCGCGTTTCATGCAATTAAAAGTTGACTTTCCATATGATCCTGTTTATCTTCATGGTACCAGCAGCTAAAAATGTGTCTGAAGGGGGGAACTATATGATAGATCTATGTCATTAATGCAATTGCCAGTTGGTATAAATGAAAGAGTTAAGGAGCATGATAACTTAATTA
The DNA here is from genome assembly GCA_921293015.1 of Phorcus lineatus. NCBI lineage: Eukaryota > Metazoa > Mollusca > Gastropoda > Trochida > Trochidae > Phorcus > Phorcus lineatus. The sequence continues at coordinate 10,140,019 of OV121083.1, forward strand.
AATAACATGATGATGAAATGATAAAGTAATAGAGGGCACCTTCTGTAGTTTATCCGTCAGCAACATTTTACATTGTCATAAAGAATCAGATGACCTTTTCATGGCACCATATGGATGGAAAGGGCATCGGTTGCCTGCAGCTTTGGTTTGAAAAAGACCTGACAGATTGTCTTTGAATCTTTCTATCAAACATTGATTTAGGTGGTAATAGCAGAAACTTTGACAAGTTAACCACATGGTATCAAACATGAGATATAGCTTTTAACACGTACATGGATGCAATTATCAGCTTTTATTACAGACAGTAATGGTTGCAGGAGATAACCTTGGGCAGTCCCTCTCACAATCTAGGAGCTGCAGATGGCATTGGGACATCATGTTAGCTAGAACCGTTTTCAGTTAAGGAGAAATCAGATATTAACAACAAGATGAATAACTAGCTTTCAGTTAAGACATGAAGCTAAATTCTAACATCAAAATCAGATCTTTCAAGCATTTAAAGTATTTATAAGAAATTTGAATTCAAAAGAATAATATATATATATAGATGTGTTCAAGAAGCATTTGATAAAGACGAATTATCCCATACCATTAACAGAGGTGTGATAACTTGCATTCCAAAAAAAAAAAAGATAGAAGATATATGAAAAATTGGTGCCCAATTTCACTTCTAAATACTTTTTATAAAATAATAAGTTCCTGTATTGCTAACAGACTGAAAAAGACACCAGATACATTGATACATCCTGATCAAACAGGGTTTATACCTGGTAGGTGCACAAGTGACATTGTCAGATTAATGTATAACATTATGTATGAACTAAAAAAAGAAAACAAACCAGGTTTATTGATTCTGATTGATTTCGAGAAAGCATTTGATACAGTTTCCAAAGATTTTATAATAAAAGTTCTGAAGAAATTTGGTTTTGGATCCAACATTATTAAATGGGTAAACATACTAATGCAAAATGCATCTTCATGTGTAATCCAAAATGGTCATCTTTCTTCTTTTTTCCCAAATGAACATGGTTGTAGACAAGGGGACCCAATTTCTCCTTATTTGTTCATTTTTCTGGCCAAAATTCTGGGGACAATGATTAGGAACAACAAAGATATAAAAGGGTAAATCACAGTTATAAAAACTCTTGCAATATCAACATTAGTACATATTTTTTCGGTGCTTCCCTACCCTCCAAAGGAATTTTTTGAAAAACTGAACAACATTTTGTATAATTTTATGTGGGATGGTAAGATGGACAAAATCAAACGAAAAACTATATGTAGAAAATATGAAGAAGGTTGACTTAGAATGACAGATATCAGATCCTTTATATATGCACTTAAACTATCTTGCCTAAGAAGGTATATTAATAAAAATTCAAGTCACAATCCAAGCTCATTCCCATTTAATAAGATATTTCTTCGTGGTGCAAATATAGATAGACATGTACCTATTGATAACCCTTTTTGGCATGAAATTTTAACTTAATCGGGTAAATATTATAAAAAAAACATCATCTCATAAATACACCTAGGTAGAAGAAATACTAGCTGAACCTTTATGGTTAAATCATCAGTGTAGACATATTAATTTCTTAATTGAAAACTGGTTTAACAGAAGTATTCACACAAAAAGAGATATTTGGGGTGATAATGAATATTTGCCTTTCAATGAAGTTAAAAGTCTTTATGGTATCAAGGGGACAATCCTTGAGTACAATAAGATAATTTTGAATATCAACAAAATGTGGAAAATCACTCTCTTAACAAATAAGTCATGCAAACAAAATATCTCATTATGCCAAACTCTTCATGATCTGCTATCTCGAGAAAAAGGAAGTAGAAGTTTTTATGATAAACAAATTGCTGATGATACTTCCCTTAAGGTATGTCAAAAATAGCTAAATGAAATTGCTGATGATACTTCCCTTAAATTAACCCTTAAGATGCGGGTCCCGGGCCTGTCCGGGTTGAAATTTGCTTTGACCGCATGTCCTCTGGGCGAGATGCGACATCCAAACTCTATTTTTCTCACGCTAGCTCATTAACGCCAAGGTTCACAGTAGCGAAGGACGGGCAATTGTTGCACGGCAGTAGTGTCAGTTCAACGCTAGTACTTTCCGTCCGTGTGTCGCTAAGCTACCGAATTTTGTTTCGTTGGTGTTCTAAATAATGCGCGTACATGTTCCGAAAATTATGCAACGATTGATAACGTTTATCGTACCGAAAATAAGCTTTAAAATCACTCAATTTTCCCCCACTCCCCGCCGCACGTGCTAATAGCCTGTGGGCACTTTCTGCCCTCTCGCACGAGCTTACCGCCCCGCGCGTGCTATCGTTTGCTTACAAGCCTGCACTCACACCAAACGTACAACCTTATATCGCACGCCCTATGCTCTGAACCCTTGGGCGGATTTCAATACCGGTTGGATCATTTGAAAGAGCAGAAAATTGTCTTCAATTCAATATAAAATACGTAACTACGCTACCTGAATTGAAGATACAGCATGTGCCGCAAAAAAGGTGATTTTTACATATTTTTAGTTTTACACCATTTTGTCACACCAATTTTTACATGATGTGCTCAACGTATTTTGACAATTTTTATATCAAAAGACAGAGAGAAAGATTGTCTTTCTTTCCATGTAAAATGTGTACATGCGCGATAATAAATAAAGACACAGCAAGCGCCGCACAAATAGCTAATTTCTCGATTCAAATCATGTAAACTGAACGGCAATTTTGACATGTGCCTTTCTTTCGCTCATATCTTCTCAACAGCTAGGCGTATTTTGAAATTGATTACATCGTGATAAAGAAGGAATAATTGTCTTCGATTTGATATAAAAAAATTATATACACCATAAAGAATAAAGATACAGCAAGTTCCGCAAAATTGTGACTTTTGTTTATTCTTTACGTTTTTACCATTTTCTCGCACTTTATATCACATAAACTTCTCGGTAAATTTTGCAATTTCATATATCAAAATATAGAGAAAAGGATAATCTTTATTGCCATGTAAAATTAGTATGTACAAGAAAATCAGAAAGGACCCGGCGGGCATCGCACAAACAGGCAATTTCTCTATTCATATTTTGTTTACCGAGAAGCGATTTATTTTCAACTGCTTTTTACACTTCCTATCCATTTAACGGCAGAGCGCATTATCGACATTTTTATATCACAATAAAGAGGAAAGGATCGTCTTCAATTCTATATAAAATTTGCAAATTACAATTAGACAATAAAGGAGCGGTTAGTGATGTCGCAATTATCAAAATCTGTTCTAAAATACCCGAGGGTACCATCTTTGCAAACTTTATATATTCCAAACCAAGTGGTACATATTTATTATTTTCATATCATCGTAAAGCAGAAAGAAATACCTTCATTTTCATGTGTAATTTGCCCATATTTGCATCAAAATAAAACGTGTGGAAACGATGCGACATATGTTGCGGTAAGGCGATTATCAAAGAATTTATTACTAGCTATACCGACGTTTCGTTGGTAATAACTTCTAATTACAGTGCAAAAGATTGTTATGATTTATTTCTTCGTAAAGAAGAATAAATTGCCTTCAATTCCATATATAATTTGCATGTATACAAAGCGAATAACATGATTTATAAAGTTGGAAATAAAGACAATTTATATTGTGTGTGAGTGTATGTTTCAACGGGGATACCCCGCCTGCACGCGCTGAGCGCGTGCGTTTGCCCGGGGCTATTAGCTTAGTAATATTACTGTGGGGGTCAGAGCATTATCGGGATTTATCACTACCCTGTTTTCGTAATTTATATCTTTCGTTTAGGATGGCGTATCGTAATAAAATTTATCGTGAAATATAGAGCAAAAAATTAGCTTCAATTCCGTATATAATTTGCATGTGTGCACTCAGTGATTAAATGATTTTATAATGTTTGAAATGAAGACAATTTTTAAAATTTTGTAAAATTCGTTCTAAACATATTATAAAAATAATTTTTATATCGATGTGAAGAGGAACTATTCATCTTTAGTTTCGTTTTGATTTCGCGCATGCGCTCTTGGAATTTATTGAGTTACGGCGCCCGAATTGAAAACAAGTTTACTTCAGTTGTAGAAACCGTTCCAGGGGTGATAAAAATTTCATTCAAAGTGTCAAGTAAGTATCATCCATTTGTAACACGGGATTCGCCGACTAGCTTTGTATAAAACGACGATAATGTCCGTATTTCGCCATGTAAACACGCCATATGTTGTTAAAACGGTCGCATCTGGCGGCGCTGGAAAATTCGGCCACAGGGGCTAATTGCGCTATAACGGTAGCGAGGCGAGTGCTGGAAAATTCAGCCACGGGGGCAAAACTGGTCAAAATAATATTCAGCAACGTAAGAGTTAAGGTATGTCAAAAATAGCCAAATGAACTTAACTTAAATATTCCATGTGATGTTGTATTTAAAAAGCACAGAAATTGTACTAAAGATGTAAAACTTTTAGACTTTCAGTACATATTTATAGATAGAGCAATTTACACTAGAAAAGAGCTAACCCAAATGAAAAAAAATTATACAAATATCTGCTCTTTTTGTTAACTTGAATCTGAAAAAAAAAATATATACATATCTCAAGTATTAAGAAAAACAAATTATCCATTGATCACTTTGTAAGCATTGTCAAGGATGTTTTCAATGTTGAGAAAATTATAGCAAGTAAAAATAATACTATGCCACTATTCAATGCCAAATGGAAAGCTTTGATGTTTTTAATGTTTTAAAATGGTTACCAATGTATCATGTTCTATTAACTCATGTACACCTACTGAAATGAATTGAATAAAAAGATTTGAAAAAAAAAATATATCCCTGTTGTTATGCCAGAGGAAACCCTGAAAGTATGTTGGCTTGAGGTTCTATATTCATCACCTTATATCAAACCACTTTAACTTATCTTATAGCAGTAGTAGTATTTTCAAATGATTGTCTTAAGATTTTGTTAATCATGCATTTGTTTGTATAAGTAGCTTAACATTGTGGTACTGCACTACATTTTCAAATCCAATGCACTGAACACACTTGTAATGAATTATATTTGCATCTCATTATAAGCTGGCCAGTTAGGTTAAATGATGCAATTAGTGCAAAACAATCACTTGTTTCTAGTTGCAATATCCTCTGAGAACTTCTTCAGGACTATTTAGTACATTATCAAACTATAGACTTGAATAGCAGACAACCAGTTTAAAAGTAATTATCTCATGAAAATGAAAGGAAATCTTTTTGACATTCAACACAATCCACTGGTGACTCTGAAAGTTGTGATGGTTTTACATGCAGTAGAGCTTTAGGTCAGAAATGGTCTCATGAATTCCTTGCATTATCATCTCAAATCTATCAGCTGCTGCTCAAATGTCACTGGACAATGGCTGTCTGGGAATATTCAATAATCATAGATGGTATTAATTGATTAACACCTTATTCTGCAGGTGATATAATAGCAAGAATGAGCTTTGGTATTTTAAGTTCATATTTTTGAGGAGAGATTTCTGTCTGAAGTTGTTCTTCATTGAGATAAAATTCAAAACAAGTTGAATTACTTCACTTAAAGAATGGTTTTCCTGTAACTGTTTGCATATGAGTCACTTATTGCCCTCTCCTGTCTAAAGCTCCAAGTTTTTTTGAGTGCTCTATCATGTTCTCACTTCTAAAGTCATGTAAAAACTTTAGATAAGTTTCCTTTAGCCAAACAGTCTGCAAAGACATGTAGGACTACTGAAATGCCCTTGATACCATTAAATTACAATTCACAATATTTGTAGACAAAGCTGTGAAACACTGACAGTCCGAGCATTACTTTGAACTTGACTATATCTAAGTGTATGCAATAAGGACCGTTGACTGACATTCAAATTGAGTCACTTAACTCTGACTGACCGTTTCATGAATGTGACCACATTTGCATGACAAAGTTCACTGTCTTTGAAATCAATCTTTTGTTGATATAAAAACTATCAAAAGACTGTCAATATCTTCATATATTTTCACATCACAGACCATACTACAACAAATTTACAACAAAGCATCTTCTCCTGCTATAGTCTTTCTACCTACTCAAGTTCCTAGCAATTCTGATTCAAATTAGTCACCATGGACCATGGCTTGTCTCCAGTGGATGTCTTCAAAAACGACTGTCAGATAATCCTTGGCTTCTCCACAGCATGAAGCTTACACTGTCAGCACTGGCGTCTCGGGTGTCAGCATCTGCACATGTCCAAACACTGGTCACTGGAGAGCTTCTGGACAAACATTTAATCAACTCGCACTGCCATCAGACTCAAGCTTGAGCAATAAGTAGTTAGCAGTTGAAGACTGACCGCTCATAGACCTGGTTTCTTCATTTGAGCTCTTTGACATTGAAGTCATTCCTTCCTGGTCGGAGAATGTTACATGGCTTCATGATTACAATTACGAGATGAAATATGATAAAAAGAACGAACGAAGAAATGTAATCTTACATCAAATGTAGACAAAATTTTGATTGATCTGTCCACTGGAAATCAGCTCTGAGATTTAGTTATACAAAAATTCTCCCAATAAAGTAAAATAAGAGTATAATTTTCTATATTAATAAGGTATATAATATAAAGAAGAAAAAAACATCTGAGAATTTTTTCAATGTACTGCAATGTGTAAAACTATTTTTTAATTCTGAAGAGATAAGATTCTAATATTATGCAAGTGGTCACTTTCAGAATAAAGAAGTTGCATCTCCATAAAAATAAACTCCACCACAACCATATACCAATAAACAAGACTGTCAATTGGAACTTAGTTTGAACAAGGAAACACAAATGGACAATCAGCAAGGGACATCCAGTCGTATCTTTGTTAATATTCTCTCCAGAATTACAGCAAGAAAACATCCTTAGCAATTATCTCTTCTCTCCATCAGAACAGATTATTCAGGAGGAACATTAGAGTAGTTAAACATCACATGCTTGAAATTGCCTCTTAAAGAGACAGTTCAAAATAAATCAGGGTCATTACTGCTTGTTTTCCTCACCAAATACAAAGGATTGATACCCAGGTCCTGACACTAAGTGCTGATTTAAAGGAGGTCTTGTTCCCCATGAGTAAATCTAGAAGCTCTTCCTTTATGTCAGAACAGTAAACCTGTCATTGTTATTGGTTGCACATGTAGCACTGACATAATGGGCTCGTGGATACATGAATCCCTATGATTTAGGATCTTTTTCAGTAAGGCTATGATTGTGTCAAAGGTGTTTATGTTTCCATCTATTGCATTTTTCATTATCAAGAACATAATTTTGAATTTTAAGCAAATAAGTTCAATCTAAAACAATGCATAGGGCCATCTGTACAAAATTGTGACTACAATTTGGCTTAACTTGATATAAAACAATGTATTCAGTCATACTGTTTAACATAAATGTTTAAAATGAAACTATAAATAGCCAGCCCTAGAGTCATTATAAATAAAAATCTGTTAAAACTATATCTGACTTATGTCAAGTTAAACTGACAGTAAACTGGATTTTGAATTTGTTGAAAACACTACCAGTTAAGCCCTATAAGTTTGCAGAACAGGGTTTTTTACCTCCTAAATGTCAATATGGTAATTAAGAACTATTTCCTGTAGCAGTAAAGAATTAAAAGTTGACTCCACCATATGGAGCGTAATAACACCTTTCATAAAAAAATCAGAACATAACTTACGTTTTCGTCTAGTAATAGCGTTAAATTGCATATTAATGATAGAAAACTGTGGGAAATCAACCAACACCTGACAGATAGAGATACGAGAATAAGATACAGCTATTGGCACTCAGAGATGACTTATCAGCTTCTAACACAGACAGTAATGGTCATAAATGATATCCCTGGACAATACCACTTCAACTATAACAATCACAGATTGCAAGAGAAAGGTTGAATGAAACCTTACACTGACTTATCAAGCTGTTGGTGTTGCGTTGGAGTTTGACATCTGCTTCCGCCTACTGCAGCTACATATGGAGGTTTGTTGTCAAGGATCTCAATAAGCAGATTGCATCAGGTTTTTATACAGACAGTGATGTTTAATAAACATGGTAATATTAAGAAGAGATCCTTTTGCTCTCAAATAAGACCAAACTTTTACACATATAGATAAAGAATTAAAGGGATGAAAATGGGGAAGTTAAAAGGGAATACAGATGCAATAAGATAACTCAGTTTTGTCATAGTTTAAGATGCATTTTATAGGCCATTCAATGCCATATATATTGCAACTGCGCAGAATTTCTATATCACTGATTATTGAACCATTTGAACATGAAAAAATAATTTCTCCTGTGTTGTAAACTTATTGTGAGAACTCAAACCTTAACTCATCACAAGCAAGATTGACACATCAGTCAGCAATCAACAATAGTGTAAACTCAATGCTAAACTCTCTAGTAATCCAAGCACCTGCAAATCCTTGTCATGGGTGGCAGATTTTTTTGATCCAACTAAATTTTGCCATTAACACTGACAACATTACAAATTGATCAGATTCAAGTCATCTTTTATCATAAGAAAAGAACCATATTTTGTCAACTGCATGAAGAAACAAGTTCTTATGAATAGTTGACTCTCTACTGCATGAAATGCAATGTTTTGGTGGTGTAGCTACTAACATCGTTAAGATGCAAGTGAGGATCACTTCCTTGATAACAGTATATCTACACTAAAGTGTCGCGTTTCATGCAATTAAAAGTTGACTTTCCATATGATCCTGTTTATCTTCATGGTACCAGCAGCTAAAAATGTGTCTGAAGGGGGGAACTATATGATAGATCTATGTCATTAATGCAATTGCCAGTTGGTATAAATGAAAGAGTTAAGGAGCATGATAACTTAATTAAATAACATGATGATGAAATGATAAAGTAATAGAGGGCACCTTCTGTAGTTTATCCGTCAGCAACATTTTACATTGTCATAAAGAATCAGATGACCTTTTCATGGCACCATATGGATGGAAAGGGCATCGGTTGCCTGCAGCTTTGGTTTGAAAAAGACCTGACAGATTGTCTTTGAATCTTTCTATCAAACATTGATTTAGGTGGTAATAGCAGAAACTTTGACAAGTTAACCACATGGTATCAAACATGAGATATAGCTTTTAACACGTACATGGATGCAATTATCAGCTTTTATTACAGACAGTAATGGTTGCAGGAGATAACCTTGGGCAGTCCCTCTCACAATCTAGGAGCTGCAGATGGCATTGGGACATCATGTTAGCTAGAACCGTTTTCAGTTAAGGAGAAATCAGATATTAACAACAAGATGAATAACTAGCTTTCAGTTAAGACATGAAGCTAAATTCTAACATCAAAATCAGATCTTTCAAGCATTTAAAGTATTTATAAAAAATTTGAATTCAAAAGAATAATATATATATATAGATGTGTTCAAGAAGCATTTGATAAAGACGAATTATCCCATACCATTAACAGAGGTGTGATAACTTGCATTCCAAAAAAAAAAAAGATAGAAGATATATGAAAAATTGGTGCCCAATTTCACTTCTAAATACTTTTTATAAAATAATAAGTTCCTGTATTGCTAACAGACTGAAAGAGACACCAGATACATTGATACATCCTGATCAAACAGGGTTTATACCTGGTAGGTGCACAAGTGACATTGTCAGATTAATGTATAACATTATGTATGAACTAAAAAAAGAAAACAAACCAGGTTTATTGATTCTGATTGATTTCGAGAAAGCATTTGATACAGTTTCCAAAGATTTTATAATAAAAGTTCTGAAGAAATTTGGTTTTGGATCCAACATTATTAAATGGGTAAACATACTGATGCAAAATGCATCTTCATGTGTAATCCAAAATGGTCATCTTTCTTCTTTTTTCCCAAATGAACATGGTTGTAGACAAGGGGACCCAATTTCTCCTTATTTGTTCATTTTTCTGGCCGAAATTCTGGGGACAATGATTAGGAACAACAAAGATATAAAAGGGTAAATCACAGTTATAAAAACTCTTGCAATATCAACATTAGTACATATTTTTTCGGTGCTTCCCTACCCTCCAAAGGAATTTTTTGAAAAACTGAACAACATTTTGTATAATTTTATGTGGGATGGTAAGATGGACAAAATCAAACGGAAAACTATATGTAGAAAATATGAAGAAGGTTGACTTAGAATGACAGATATCAGATCCTTTATATATGCACTTAAACTATCTTGCCTAAGAAGGTATATTAATAAAAATTCAAGTCACAATCCAAGCTCATTCCCATTTAATAAGATATTTCTTCGTGGTGCAAATATAGATAGACATGTACCTATTGATAACCCTTTTTGGCATGAAATTTTAACTTAATCGGGTAAATATTATAAAAAAAACATCATCTCATAAATACACCTAGGTAGAAGAAATACTAGCTGAACCTTTATGGTTAAATCATCAGTGTAGACATATTAATTTCTTAATTGAAAACTGGTTTAACAGAAGTATTCACACAAAAAGAGATATTTGGGGTGATAATGAATATTTGCCTTTCAATGAAGTTAAAAGTCTTTATGGTATCAAGGGGACAATCCTTGAGTACAATAAGATAATTTTGAATATCAACAAAATGTGTAAAATCACTCTCTTAACAAATAAGTCATGCAAACAAAATATCTCATTATGCCAAACTCTTCATGATCTGCTATCTCGAGAAAAAGGAAGTAGAAGTTTTTATGATAAACAAATTGCTGATGATACTTCCCTTAAGGTATGTCAAAAATAGCTAAATGAAATTGCTGATGATACTTCCCTTAAGGTATGTCAAAAATAGCCAAATGAACTTAACTTAAATATTCCATGTGATGTTGTATTTAAAAAGCACAGAAATTGTACTAAAGATGTAAAACTTTTAGACTTTCAGTACATATTTATAGATAGAGCAATTTACACTAGAAAAGAGCTAACCCAAATGAAAAAAAATTATACAAATATCTGCTCTTTTTGTTAACTTGAATCTGAAAAAAAAATATATACATATCTCAAGTATTAAGAAAAACAAATTATCCATTGATCACTTTGTAAGCATTGTCAAGGATGTTTTCAATGTTGAGAAAATTATAGCAAGTAAAAATAATACTATGCCACTATTCAATGCCAAATGGAGAGCTTTGATGTTTTTAATGTTTTAAAATGGTTACCAATGTATCATGTTCTATTAACTCATGTACACCTACTGAAATGAATTGAATAAAAAGATTTGAAAAAAGAAATATATCCCTGTTGTTATGCCAGAGGAAACCCTGAAAGTATGTTGGCTTGAGGTTCTATATTCATCACCTTATATCAAACCACTTTAACTTATCTTATAGCAGTAGTAGTATTTTCAAATGATTGTCTTAAGATTTTGTTAATCATGCATTTGTTTGTATAAGTAGCTTAACATTGTGGTACTGCACTACATTTTCAAATCCAATGCACTGAACACACTTGTAATGAATTATATTTGCATCTCATTATAAGCTGGCCAGTTAGGTTAAATGATGCAATTAGTGCAAAACAATCACTTGTTTCTAGTTGCAATATCCTCTGAGAACTTCTTCAGGACTATTTAGTACATTATCAAACTATAGACTTGAATAGCAGACAACCAGTTTAAAAGTAATTATCTCATGAAAATGAAAGGAAATCTTTTTGACATTCAACACAATCCACTGGTGACTCTGAAAGTTGTGATGGTTTTACATGCAGTAGAGCTTTAGGTCAGAAATGGTCTCATGAATTCCTTGCATTATCATCTCAAATCTATCAGCTGCTGCTCAAATGTCACTGGACAATGGCTGTCTGGGAATATTCAATAATCATAGATGGTATTAATTGATTAACACCTTATTCTGCAGGTGATATGATAGCAAGAATGAGCTTTGGTATTTTAAGTTCATATTTCTGAGGAGAGATTTCTGCCTGAAGTTGTTCTTCATTGAGATAAAATTCAAAACAAGTTGAATTACTTCACTTAAAGAATGGTTTTCCTGTAACTGTTTGCATATGAGTCACTTATTGCCCTCTCCTGTCTAAAGCTCCAAGTTTTTTTGAGTGCTCTATCATGTTCTCACTTCTAAAGTCATGTAAAAACTTTAGATAAGTTTCCTTTAGCCAAACAGTCTGCAAAGACATGTAGGACTACTGAAATGCCCTTGATACCATTAAATTACAATTCACAATATTTGTAGACAAAGCTGTGAAACACTGACAGTCCGAGCATTACTTTGAACTTGACTATATCTAAGTGTATGCAATAAGGACCATTGACTGACATTCAAATTGAGTCACTTAACTCTGACTGACCGTTTCATGAATGTGACCACATTTGCATGACAAATTTCACTGTCTTTGAAATCAATCTTTTGTTGATATAAAAACTATCAAAAGACTGTCAATATCTTCATATATTTTCACATCACAGACCATACTACAACAAATTTACAACAAAGCATCTTCTCCTGCTATAGTCTTTCTACCTACTCAAGTTCCTAGCAATTCTGATTCAAATTAGTCACCATGGACCATGGCTTGTCTCCAGTGGGTGTCTTCAAAAACGACTGTCAGATAATCCTTGGCTTCTCCACAGCATGAAGCTTACACTGTCAGCACTGGCGTCTCGGGTGTCAGCATCTGTCCAAACACTGGTCACTGGAGAGCTTCTGGACAAACATTTAATCAACTCGCACTGCCATCAGACTCAAGCTTGAGCAATAAGTAGTTAGCAGTTGAAGAATGACCGCTCATAGACCTGGTTTCTTCATTTGAGCTCTTTGACATTGAAGTCATTCCTTCCTGGTCGGAGAATGTTACATGGCTTCATGATTACAATTACGAGATGAAATATGATAAAAAGAACGAACGAAGAAATGTAATCTTACATCAAATGTAGACAAAATTTTGATTGATCTGTCCACTGGTAATCAGCTCTGAGATTAAGTTATACAAAAATTCTCCCAATAAAGTAAAATAAGAGTATAATTTTCTATATTAATAAGGTATATAATATAAAGAAAAAAAAACATCTGAGAATTTTTTCAATGTACTGCAATGTGTAAAACTATTTTTTAATTCTGAAGAGATAAGATTCTAATATTATGCAAGTGGTCACTTTCAGAATAAAGAAGTTGCATCTCCATAAAAATAAACTCCACCACAACCATATACCAATAAACAAGACTGTCAATTGGAACTTAGTTTGAACAAGGAAACACAAATGGACAATCAGCAAGGGACATCCAGTCGTATCTTTGTTAATATTCTCTCCAGAATTACAGCAAGAAAACATCCTTAGCAATTATCTCTTCTCTCCATCAGAACAGATTATTCAGGAGTAACATTAGAGTAGTTAAACATCACATGCTTGAAATTGCCTCTTAAAGAGACAGTTCAAAATAAATCAGGGTCATTACCGCTTGTTTTCCTCACCAAGTACAAAGGATTGATACCCAGGTCCTGACACTAAGTGCTGATTTAAAGGAGGTCTTGTTCCCCATGAGTAAATCTAGAAGCTCTTCCTTTATGTCAGAACAGTAAACCTGTCATTGTTATTGGTTGCACATGTAGCACTGACATAACGGGCTCGTGGATACATGAATCCCTATGATTTAGGATCTTTTTCAGTAAGGCTATGATTGTGTCAAAGGTGTTTATGTTTCCATCTATTGCATTTTTCATTATCAAAAACACATACTTTTGAGTTTTAATCAAATAACTTCAATTTAAATTAATAGGGCCATCTGTACAAAATTGTGACTTCAATTTTGGTTGATGTAATCAAAATTATGTAGCGCTATTAAAGCCCTATCAGTTTGCAAAAGCAGGACTTTTCACCTCCTAAATGTCAATAAAGACATTCAGAACTACTTCTTGTAGCAGTAAAGAAATAAAAATCAGCTGCACCATATGGAGAGTAATGACACCGTTCATAGAAAATCAGAACATAATTCTTCTTTTCATCTTGAATTAACATTAAACTGCACATTAACGATAGAAAGCTGTGGCAAATCAACTCACACCTGACAGATAGAGATACGAGACATAAGATACCGCTATTAGCACCAAGAGATTACTTATCAGTATCTAACATAAACAGTAATGGTCATAAATGATATCCCTGGACAATACCACTACAACTATAAAAATCACAGATTGCAAGAGAAAGGTTGACTGACTTAAGTTGGAGTTTGACATCTGCTTCCGCCTACTGCAGCTATACAAGCAGGTGTGTTGTCAACTAACTCAATAAGCTTGCATCAGGTTTTCATACAGACAGCGATGTTTACTTAAACATGGTTAATTTTAAGTAGGGATCCTTTTGCTCTCAACTTCCATAATCTAACAACACTCCTATACCAACATTATACATTGGAAAAAAGATTCATATGTTTGTGTTAAGACAATTTGGACGGAAAATGTAGACTTATTAATCATAGAGGGTAATGGATAAAAGGCTTTGATCTGGGATCAAGTTGAAATTATACATGTCCATCGGCGTTTAAAGAGTTCTAGGCAGGCTTTCTGTTGAACCTCAAAGAACCTATTATTGCTTGATGATCAAAGCAGGACATCATGTTACATGGGAGAGATAGGCTATTAACAGGTCTCTTTGTTTTATCCCAAACCTTTACTTCTCTACAAGAGAAAAACAATGCTCAAAGAGCGCAACAATCCCAAAGAGTACCTATAGACTGACCAATCAAGTTTAGGCAAAGATTGAATTTTCAGGAAAATGTTTTCTTACCAAGATCATGATCACAATATCAAAAGTTACTATTTGAATGGTATTAAGACAAGTAATTACCATATCAAAGGCACATAATTGTTAGCGTTTAAAGATTTTGCTCACCAAGATATGGATTAAATATTCTGTGCTCAATATTAATTCACTGTTATTTCTGGAATGCATTTGCTGAAATTCTGTGCTCAATTTTATTTCACTGATATTTCTAGAATCCATGTGATGAAATTCTGGGCTCAATTTACGGATATTTATGAGTCCATTTGCTGATCTTTGGCTCAATCCATTGATATTTCTAAGTCCATTTTCTGATATTCTTGGCTCAATCTAGATTCACTGATATTTCTGAGTCCCTGTTCTGATATTCTGGGCTCAATTTTAATGTATTGACATTTCTAAATCCATTTGCTGAAACTCTGGGCTCAATTTACTGATATTTCTAGATTCAATATGCACATCTTTGTAGTGTAAAAAATCGGCAAGTCATAATGAACTACTTGAATCTCTTGATAGAAGACAGAAGCAATTACCTCCTAAAAGGTAAGAATTTGATGGTGTGCATCAAGAACTCCATTTTTCACTTTCTCAACACTTCACAATTACTCTGGGACAGTGTAGTTGCTTTTACATGAGGATAATGCTGGTAGATTTACTCATGGGGAACAACAAATCAGTCACGTCAGCAGTTAAGGGCAGGAATTGGATACCATTCCTGAAGCTTAGGTGTGAATAACAAGGTGTAATGACCCTGATTTATTGCAAACAGTCTCTCTATTGGTCAATTTGGACACCAAACATCCTGTGTTTAAGTTCTGTGATTTTCCTCTCAGTAATAAGAGTTCATCTTGTTCTGATGGAGAGGAGAGATAATTACTACGGATGTTTTTCTTGCTGTCATCTCACTCATCTGTCTGACTAGAATTATGTGCAAGTTGTGAACGGATGTTCCTTGCTGTCTGTCCAGATGAGGTTTTTTTAAGACAAAAGTCCTTGATTTATCAAGATGTATTTTGTGGGAACCATCGTTAAGCGGCTAATCCTTGAATATACGCCAAGATTATTTGAATGTTACTGAGTATTATATTTTTCTTGCCAAAGTAAATTAGGACTCAATTGACAGGTCACGTTCACTCAAAAGAAAAACATTGGAACCATTCAGTGATGGCATTTCTGATTAGTCTTATCATTGATTAATTGAAACTTGTGAACATTCTATCAACACATATCTTTCATCTATATTTAGTTGTAAATTTGATAAAAGAAAAGCAGGGTTATTAATCTTGTAAAACCAAATTACTAATATGGAGAGTTGACTGTCGACAATACTCTCTCCATCTTTAACATGTGGTGCTAACGGTTAGAAAATGTATCAGATTGCTGTCAATGGAAAAGTGTATAAATTATTTTATTCTAGATAACATAACAAACAAAGCCTTTGGTGCTGTATCTCATCATATTGTATACAGTGTAAAGGCATTATAAGTTGAAATAGACATAAAATATGAATTTTCATAATTTTCAATGTAAAATTATTGTAGTGCATATACACATTCATATATTTTGCATAAACACATATCATAAAACTTCAAAATATCCATCTCAATCATAACATACACATATTACTTTATACTTCTGTTCTTAATTGCAGCAATAAATTCTTGTATAATTTGAGCACAACGATGGAATAATTCATACTTATGCTCTTGGTTGATTTTCTATTTAAACTCAAAAAGATATTCATGTACCTTTGTTGCCATGGAAAAATTTAAACTCTTAAAATTTCTTACATAATCAACAATTCCAAAGAAGGACTAACCAAATTGTAATAGATGAAAAGAAAAGTTTTCAGTTTTCAAGTTCTGCTCCACAAGACATATATCATGGACAGGAATGAACAAACATATCCCCCAGTATCACAGACAATAGGAAACAACAAGGCAATTCCTTCCCATATAGTGACAGACAAGCTAGACAGTAAGGGATGGGAATGCACATAACCAAGACAGAATTGAAACTGTTAGATGAAGAAGTAATTCCATGATGTCAAAAAGTTGCAGACATCATTTACAAGTGCAGGTCTTTCATTCAGATTGGACTGACTAAGGTTAGACCCATTTCCAATGAATGAAACATGTAATCTAGCAATAAATCTTTTCACATTCTTCTCGCCACCTCTCTACAACAGGCTGCAGTGATCAATAACTACTAATAAGACTCCGATAAGAAGTTTTAAGGAAGACAGCGTCTAGTTCTTTCAAGTTCACTCTATTTGAACACCGTCCAGGGTCGCAAGTGTTCAAGAGCTTAGACTTGACTTTTTAACTCAGCTTTGTGAGATGACTGGAGCTAAATGTTGCATCCAAGAGTCTTTGACTTCAAACATCAATCATACAAGAGATGTAGCTCAATTGGTACAGTGTCCCCTCATCAACAAAAAGGTCCCAGGTTGACACCTGATCAAGTTATGCCAAAAAGATATTAGCCAAAGGTGCTGGTTTTTGTTTTTCTTTTGGCAGTTATCATTATGAGGATAGACAAGAAGACAGAGTCACCCATATCCCCTACATTTGGGAAAAATATCTATGACTAGATCCATGAGTATGATTAAGCCTTATTCTTCTTTACTCATTTTTCATGTTTAAAACAACTATCATTATCTATAAAAATCAATGCAACCTTCACAGGATGATTGTTTCACTTTGTAACTTTTAATGGCCATTTCTTTTCAACAGAGATGCCAAAGAAAAAATCTCAATAAGCGGAAAACCTCAAAAGGCACATATGTGCATGTTAAATGACCTACATACTTAGTTTCACTAAGCTAGGTTTTACAATTTTTTAGTTCAGCTTGGGAAACCAAATTCGAATCAATGGTAACAGCTAAAAATAAAACCTCAAAATGCACATGTACAGTTTGCTGATTGATCGTGGTAATGTAGGTTGAGGACAAAGCCTTGTCTCACCATTTCTAGTGAAGCTGAAGAGACATCACTATGGAATTCTTTACTTATATGATGGAATGAAACAACATTTAAACAGGAAAAGTGACAGTAGCATGTTTTTTTAAAAGAATTATTTCAACAATTTTTTTCTGCAAAAAACTTTAGTGTATGCCAAATTTATAATCATCTGATAGTGGAAACATCCCATAACTCAACCTGATCATCCGAAATAATCTGGTATGAAGCATGGCAGCCATTTTTGTGTCAACACTTGTTAATCATCTGAGTTAGGGAAAGGGACATAGTACAATTGTTTTAAAACTGCTTAAACTTATTAAAAACACATAAGTCTTGTCTTGTCAGGATTGTAAGTGACATTAACTTGATGTGCCTCATGGCTGCACGTGTTGCATGCTCCCCAGGGAGAAGAGATTGTAATTGATGTGTCATGAAGAGAAATACCCATTAATGGAGGGGAAACAGAGAGCCTTTGAACAGTGCTCTGTGCGCTGAATATTGCCACTGAACAAATATTAGTATAAGGATGTTTATTTATTTGGGTTTTCATGAGATCACTATATTTATCTAAGAAGACGTGCTGCTGCCCCTTTAATGTACTCACTGATTTGCAAAATATTTCCCATACAGAAAGTTGACAACATATGTATATAAATGTCATTGAGTTCTCGAAGTCGCTACCACTACTAAATTATTCAATACTAATTATATGATGTAGATCAAATAATAAACATTTTTGGTTCATCCCTTTTGTCATTTATTCCATGTAACATTGTTTAGTGAAGAAAAAGGCTTCACACATTAATCTCTCTCTGCATAAACATCTCATGTGAAAAGGCCAGATTTCAAAGACTAATTTATAATTTAAGAAAACAAACCAATTTTAGAAGACATGTCTTATTTTTTCTCAGAAGAAAAGATCTTATCAAAAAAACAAAAAGAAAAGATTTTATCAGAAACTACAAGTTTTCTGTTCTAATAAAAACAACAATCATCTCCTAAGTAACAAGGACATAAACATGATAGCGCTGACTTTAATTTCTGAAAAACACACAGAGTACGACTGTTTGACCTTTTCAAAATCTCAGAGTTAAAAGAGAACTGTCACTAAAACATGACATCCTCCACATAACACAATATAAACCTTTGCTCCCTTAAAGGCCATGTGAGAATTATCATGGCTCTTGTCTATGTCTCCAATAGAAACACCACAAATCATGTATTTTATATTTTTATCTTCGAATTCTATTATTCTTTGTGTCAAGTGAGAAAAATGCAACTTAATGAAGTGATACAACCATGTCATGTTTATTTTTTAGGAATATTGCTTTATCCCGACAAATTCTGCCTTCATAGATGTAGTAAAAATACTTGAAATCATTTTGTAAAAATCACTCCAATTACATTTTAAGTTAAAATTGCTTTTATATTCTTTTCTAATTTGTGCAAACTCAATAAAATTGGGAAAAAGAAGATTCCTGTTTGCTTTTTATGTAGGTGTTATGTACAGTCTTGTAATGTCTTTATTTCATGGAAAAAATTTAATTATTCATCAAACATAGAGAAATTCATGTCACAGAATTTCAAAGAAGAATTTTAAATGGTAAAATGTTTACTAGTCTGCAAATAGCAAACCACTTTGTAGGATGATAAACTCACTTTCTTCTGTGCCCCAAAGAGCATGGTAATTGTATTCTTTACTTATCACATGTTAGTTAAAAAAATTTACTCATCAACGTTTTAGATTTAAGATAACAATTCACAATTTTTTTTAAAAAGATGCACAAAAGTGTTTTCTAAATGCTTTCAATAATCAAAGATAATAAATGAAAAACTGTCTAAAAAAAACATTAGTTAGCTAAGATTTCAGACATACTTACAATATGAAGTTGATCTGAAAATGTCAAATGTAATTAATTTCAATATATTTCTACTTCCAAAATCTTTGTATCAAAACTGTTGTAATGTTTTTATTCTATTTGCGATATCTGCCAGATTTTGACATTATCAATAAATAAACAACAATACATATGTATATGGCATTTTAAAAAAATCATCTCTACGACTTTAAATCAACTAAAAGGTTAATTGTCAAAATGCTAAAGAGACTGTTTTTTGTCTTTAAAAGCCAAAACAAATGCCAATCATATTCTTTTCGGATCTTGGCTGCTGTATGAGTACAAAACACATCGAATCTTGCAGTCTGATACAGAATTTTCTGTGAACTCCACAAAAGGGTTAAATGGTTAAAGAGCCACTCCGTGAGTTGTTGGGGTCATATATGCCAAACTTAATCAATGGTGTCATTGATCGCCAAGTATCGACTGTTACCAAAAAGACACATTCTAAAGCTTATTGTTTTTTTACAGTAAGAATATGAAGGTAGAACGTCACAATTATGATCGAAAACCGGACAGTGGCGCGCGTCAAATTGTCAAACGTAATTTTGGAGACTTAACTAAAACAGTTAGGGAGGCACTTAGGAGTTGATAGCGTATGTTAGGTTATATAATTAATATCTATGTGTATCGGACGTGATATCTGCACCTCTGTGCATTTATAAAGTTGTTTTAGATTTTCATGGAAAACCAGTATTTGTCAGATATATGTCTTTAGGAAATGAAAAGTTAAAATGTTTTGATTTTATATCACCACATATGACATTTAGCTTCGTATCAAAGGTAAATAATATGTTATGAAAATCACGGAGTGGCTCTTTAAAGAGTAAAGCAAAAAGTTGTTAGGAGTAAAGAATACATATATACATTTTCAGAAGGATTAAAGTCATGTCGCATTCAGTACATAGAGTCATGCAGCATTGCATGTTTAATTGTCAATGTTAAAGAAAAATTTGTAGCTTTTGAAAAAGAAACTTTTGTTCCATAATTATATACTCAATATAGAATCCAGGTTGAAATAAAATCATGTTCCATGCTTTCTGGGGTTCTCTCCACGGCGCTTTTGAAAAATTCATAATATCATGCTTCTTTTGTGTATTTGATGAAAATTGATCTGAAATGTTTTTACCCAATTGTACTTAGTTTACAAGAATACATGCTCTGAATTGTTTACTACTGTAAATGGAATGTTACTAAAAAATGGAAATTAAAAAAATCTAAAAATCATGTTCATTATTTGACCAGTGTGATGGTGAGAGTAGTTCACTGAATATTCTGGTGTTTTTCAGTATTGTACATGATATCTTCATTGATCCATAGATCCCTTGACCTGACCCATATTCCTTCCAATTTTACTTTTCTTATATCTTGTAATTCCTGTCTTTTTTCCTCCCAAACTTCAGCATATCATACTTGTAAGAATGTACTAAAAGACAAACAACAAGAATCATTAATCTAATTAATGAGGCACATTTTGCTTTGAAAAACCTCTTTGAGTTGTATACTAAAAAAAAAATCTCTGTTTTTTTGCAACCACAAAATCACAGGAAAACATTTCAGATAGTCTGTCTACATTTTTTATCACTATAGTTTTTGATGAGTACTTGATACAAGAGTGCCTGACATTCACAACAAGGGAATAGATCATATGTCCATGCAATATGTGAAATGAGGTTTCTAGCCATCACATTACAATCTTGCAATAAACATATAATGAGGGTCCATAAAGACTAGCAGAGTACTGCAAATCATCTCAGAACAGCTGTATTTATTGCCTCATAAGGATTCTTCCTTCTCTTTAACAGATGTCATCATATGCAAAATATTGGAAACATCTAATGAAGGGTAATATCATATTTAACTACAAATGGCAATGAATAGTAACTATTATTCTTCATGTCTGATGTTAATACATGTAGATGGATTTCTGGCATAAGTTTCAAGTTATGTTTGAAAAGTCTATAGATCTCATTAAAATGCCCTGGTGCCAGTAGATACTTAATGTCCAGTTAATGAGAGAAGGGACTTCTCTGTCACTGTCTCTTAAAGAGCCACTCCGTGATTTTCATAACATGTCATTTACCATTGATACAAACCTAAATGTCATGTGTGGTGATATAAAATCAAAACATCTTAACTTTTCATGTCCAAAAGACATATATATGACATAAATGCACAGAGGTGTAGATATCATGTACAATATACATGGATACTAGTTATATAACCTAACAAACGCTATCAACTCCTAACCTAATCTCCAAAATTATGTTTGACTATTTGATACGTGCCACTGTCCGGTTTTCAATCATGATTGCGACATTCTACCTTCATATTGTCACTGTAAAAAAACAATAAGCTTTAAAATGTGTCTTTTTGGTAACAATCGATACTTCACGATCAAATGACACCATTGATCAAGTTTGGCGTAGATGACTCCAACAAATCACAGAATAGCTCTTTAACTCTCATAAGAACTAATGAGGTCTTTTGGATCAAAGCTGTAGGATTTTATGTTAAAGTACTTGAATTAAGTTATCCGATTGAACCAGTTTTTAAGTATACTTAAATCAACCATGTTTACACAAGAAAAAATAAAAAGACCTTTGTCAATTTCATTATGTACATATAATTTTAAACTCGCACACCCCTTGTCCATCATGTGGTCTCTGTAAAATGTACCAATGCCAGGTGTTAAGAAGGTGAAAAATGGTAAATATCCCCTCACAATTTTTTATTACAAATACTTCATGGGGCATTTCTGATATGCATCTTGTTTAAGTTGGATGCAAATTGACTGAAAATTTTCTTTTTTTAATTATGCTTTTAAAAGTAAAAACATTGAGGGGTTGGCTGTATAGTAATTGGCAAAAATTCATTCAAATTTGTTTTCTTGATATAAATATAACTAATTGATTATCTAAAATGTTTTTATTAAGAAGATGTTTGGGTTCAAAACAGTAAATTTTTCATTGAATTTTCCTGGTGGGGACCATTTAAATTATCAATATACTTTAGAAAAGTTCTTTTGAGAATAATTTGGCATAAGTTGTAGTGAATCTTTGTTGCTTTCCACACCAGAAACTCTCTAGGGTCTCATAGACCACATGGTACTTAGTGTAACTTCTCTCTAGGAGTCGTACGAGGGTTTAGAATAATACGGAGACAAAAAACTAAGGTTTTCAAAGATAGGTTAAAAAAAACAACTTAAAAACTGTTTCAAATTAAACAACTTGAAAAATCCTAAGGATATACTTATTTATGAAAGATATATATATAGGTTGTGATTTTCATTTGGGAACTAGATGAACGACCAATCTGTTAATAACCAAGATAGCAAAAAAATAAGCCACGATGAATGAAAATTTTGAGAACTAGTTCATGGCACTTCTGTTTTGCCATATGCTTTGATATTTCTAGTTGTAAAGTTTAAAGATATTATATCCCAGTTTTGTATCCGACTTCAATCCCCACTTTCATAAAGACAATACATTCAAGTAAATAAAACACCAAACAGAGTTTAGATGCGTCCTTTAATTAAAAAGATATAACGGTTCAAAGCGCGTAGAAATTGGCCACCTCGAAAGCCCAATTAAAAAAGTCCCTAGAGTGGCCTGAGCTCTCCTTCGGCAGATGTGACGTCATAGACAGGACTCGCTCCGCGTTTATTTGTAAACAAGTATATATCAATGCAGATATGGGTCGCATTCGTCGACGTTTTCATTGCGATAGAGACATATGCCTTCTTCCTGCGTTGCTGCCAACTGTACTAATAAGAAATCAGGAGACATTCAACTGCATCGGTTTCCGAAGGATCCTGTCCAATTCGTGAATTGGACAAAGTTTGTTAGTCAGAAAAGAGCGAAGTGGAGTCACAATGACAGGTCTGTTATCTGCTCCGATCATTTCGCAGAGGACTGTTATGATCTTTCCTACGATTTCAAAGCGGACTTTGGACTTGCCCCACAAAGGAAAAGACTCGTCAAAAATGCCGTACGAACAGTTAATAAACAAATGAAGATGATAACATGCCCGCTACCCGTCTGTCCAGCGAGATATAACAGTCAACCATATCGGAAGAGAAAACGGACGGAATACTTTAAGAAGAGGGAACGAAAGAAAGGCTAATTCAAAATTCTATTCCGGGGGAGGTGAGATAAATAATCATGAAACTTTTGGGGAGTTGACTATAATTGATGATTTTGCAGACGAATGTTGAGTTCTTATCTGCATGCATTATGAATTTATGTCTCTTTAGATTAGTCGCAGAATTTATTAATTCAAACCCCATTAACTGTTTGAATTTTTAGTATTTGATTGCATATGGGGTTGAAAAATTCATCGGGTTGAACTAAATAGTTATTTCAACATGTTGGAGACTATAATGAAATAATGTGCATATAAATATAGATCTGTAAATTATACACAGTGACAGGTTTGTAGTTTGTTACATTACTAGTTTTGGGGTATATATAATTGTTTTTGGTGCTGATTACTCTAAGGATACATACAAAAATGTGGGCAAGTCACTTATGTTTGTATGTTGACACTACAGTTTGGGTTATAACATTGATGAAAAATTAAAATTTCTTGCTACAGCGTCATTTTAGAAGCAACAAAAAGTAAAATTAAAGTAAAAGAGGTGCCCCGGAGAAACATTTACTATTTTATGTAGCCTTACAGTGGATAACTTATAACCTATTTGATATTGATAAACATTGCAGAATGAAATAAGATATTTAGTAATACAGATTTGTTAATATATTTTCATGTGTCACGTGTATTGACAAACCTAATTACCTTCATCAAGTTTCAATAAAGGCTGTTGATCATGGGTGAGGATAAAGTTTAGACAGGATAACTAATCAGTGCCTTGTGTATTACCTATTGGAAATGTGCCAGGTGCTGAGGTCATTAAGTTTATTGCTTAATTGCCTTATGTACAGGTGTGTGGCATTTCATGTAGACTGTTAGGTAATAACTTTATGACTATATTGTCTGGTGTGAAAAAGTGTTAAGTAACTAAAAACCTCTCTCTGATAAAATACCGGTACTAAAGTACTGAAGGAAATGGAAATAATATGCTTTTCAGCGTTAATATTTTTATTTGGTTGAAATAGATCAAAATTGAAAAAGAATTTCATATTTACGATACATTTCCAAGCAGGCTTTAACTTACATCACAATTAACAATAAATGTTGTGTTATAATTGACAATATTGGCCTACGTCACTCTAGATTAGTACCAGACTCTTTATCTCAAACACTGACCGTTACTCACACAAAAGAACAATAATCTGTAGCCTTACTATGAAAAATACTTCAGTACATAACTCTAAGTTTTTATGAAGGTGGCAAATTGCGAATCAAGAGGTACATTTACTAAACACATCAAAGATTTGATCTTCATTCAGCCAGTCGTTAACGAGTCCTGTCTATGTCGTCACAACCCCCCTAGCACCTGATTGGCTAATAAAACGTTTCGCGTCTGTTTTCCGGAAGTGTTTATAAAACACGTTTTTTTCTGCTATTTTCAGGTGGATGTGAACCTAAATAGTTGTTGATATTTTTTTTTAACTGTGTTATGAAGTATTTCCGCTAATCGTACCCCCTATGTGGATATAGTATCTTTAATATATATATGCATATATTAAAATCTCAGCTCCAAACTTTTCAAAATCTATAGATCAATTACCATAGAGGCAAAACCTTTAAAACATCAATAAAATATTCAACATATAAACATACATAAGGAGCAAAGTTAAGCACCCCCAAGTTTTGTCTGAGAATAAAGAGGACCACATCCCCTATAAAAAAAATTTCCTAAAAAGATGTTGCCGAAACTTTGCCGAAACATTGCCGAATCATCTCCGCACCATCTTTTCAAGAGTTTTGAGCAAAATTTTACCATTGCCGCTAGCGGAAGGGTTTCTGGCAATGGTGCGGAAAGGGTATCTTCAGGCTGTAAAGCAATAAAATATTTAAAAAGGTGTTGCTGCAATGTATTAGCTACCCAGTCTTTCTTGTGGAGACCCTTCCGCAACATTGCCAGAAGATAATTGGCCCTGTGGAGATGCTTTGGAAGGATATCGTTTGGCTGCAAGGCAATAAAATATTTAAAAGGATTTGCAGCAATGTATTTGCTACCTAGTACTTCTTGTGGAGACCCTTCCGCAACATTGCCAGAAGATAATTTACACGGTGGACATGATTGTTTTTATCTTATTTTGCATTTTAACATGCTAATTAGTTCGTCTAATTTGTAGTGTTAGATATGAATAGTCATTCCATGCATATATTTGATTTGGATTTTATGAATAAATAACAGAAGAGGAAATGAACACAGTAACTCGCAACTTGCATATAGTCCAAATAAAACATGATTGGCTATATAGATTATGATGGGTTGAGCTTTCAATTAAGAAGGGGACCAATGAATAGAGGAGAGAAAATCCACCCATTGTCCATGGCTGTAAACAGTTTTGTTAATTGCTACCTTAAACGGCCAGTTCGACCGGGTATTTTCTGTTCCACAAATATTCGGGAGGGAATTCCCTTTTGCACGCGACACGTAACTTTTTTATATATTCGATTTGTTTTCTATTTTCTGTGTTTACAACTTTTTCATGTTTGGTAATTAGTTGTAATCCGTCCTTCAAACTGAAAAAAATAGCGAAAACAATCGAAGCCACTGACCAGCACTACCAAGGGGCTTAACTCTATTGCGATCATGGCGGCCATTAGATTGTTGTCCGCTGCATGATTGATCTGCGTTGTAGTAACCTTGTAGTTACTTGGATGTTTTGATTGTTGGGGATTAATAATGTAAATAATGTTTGCATAACTAATTATGACATCTCAAATGGCTAAGCTCAATCAATATGACACTGAGGAGAAAAGTGGCTTCGCTCCGGCTTCCCAATATAAACAAAGATTCGTCCAGACTATCGCACTCCAAATTACTCACAGTGCTGCAGTTTTCCGTACATTAAAAACTTTATGTGAAGTAACTTAGATATCTTTCTTAAAAAAGAAGAGTTTTACTATGAGTGAAGTTGTGCGAAGTCGAGGGCGACCGCGAAAGTACGATGGAAATTCGCCTGCGAGACGACAACAAGAGAGAAAACATGCAGCGTTGCATTATGGGAAGGGACTTTTCTCATTCTATTTATAGATCTACTTAACTGCTGACGCACTGTATCTAAAAATAGCTTCGTTAGCAGCATAAGCTTATCGCTGAAAACGTAATCGAACTGGCCGTTTAACAGGTTAATCACTTCATGGATCATTAAGTTGTTAAAATGTTTGTATAGTAATTTGTTTAATAGATGTAATTCAAAATGTTTAATTCATGTTGTAATTCAAAGAGTCTTATTGATATCTTATCAAACCTTAATCAAAGTTTATGTTCTCAAGGCTTATGTTTATGTACATTTGTAAGTGAGGTGATACTTTTGATAAACAGTCTATTTAGATGTTTAGTTGCTTAGTAACTAACATCATGTACAAAAAGGTTAAATTGTTATATTAGGTTGTGATCAAAGATTATCCTTGGTTAATTTCACATTCAAGTCATGTAATTATATTGAAATTAATAGCAAATATAGGAAACATGTCAATATTGAGCTGAAAAGTAAAATTTTAAGATTAAATTCTTGTTTTAATTCTTATCACAAATCAGATAAGTTGCAAATAAACTTGAAAAGTTCAATGTTGTTAAAAAAATATCAAAGCTTATATGATTATACATTTTCTGAATTTAATGTATACTTATAAATTCATCCATATATTTTATTTATTTCAAGCTAAGAATATACATTTTGATCAAAGTCCTTGACTCAAATTTATATCCATTACTCTTTTCTTAAGAAGCTGTTGCCAAGAAATAGCTTGTTTGTTTTTTAAGACACCACTTCTAAATGCCATTCAATGACTTGACTCTTCTTTTTGGAAAAGATCACAGTTTAAGGTTCTTTACACTATTCAATACCTTCTGCCTCACACCTGATGAGGCTGGACATTATTATCCAATCAGAATCTCTGCTGTCTTTACCCCCTTTGACTGACTGCAAGACCCAACTTCCTGCCTGACCTGTCACTAACGAGGAGCAATGGCCGCCATTAGCAAAAACAACTGATTCTTGATTATTAAAATCACAGTTGCCAACAGAAATAGAAGGCATATCTACAGTTGCAAAAACCAAAGTAAGTAGACCATTACTGCTACATACACAGTATAACATCTTATCCTTATTGCTCTTCCTTATTTCATGAAAGAGCTGATAAAAAAATCATTGAAATGTTGGCTTCAGACAGTCAAAATGAAAAAAAATTTCAAGTCCATTCCCTTCAGTAGAATATGTAATAAAGTTACTGATTGCCACTGTTGACAAGTTAAGTTGTGTTTTATTAACACTGATTTGATGAAAGTTATATGTAGTTCCATTTCTTTGACAATATTAAGCAAAGATGGCATTATTTACATAGGTGTGCTCTGAACCATGACTGCTGGGAGAGGAGGAAAGTGGACAAGTCATTATATAACAGGAAACAGCTGGCACTGTAAGTTTGCTGACCTAATTCTTCAATAAACATGCAGTATATTTCTAAACTGGTTAGATTAGGAATCGCATCAGAGGGTGCACTCCAATTTACAAATAGATAGTCTTGATTAATTGTAATTTCTTTTTGTGAAAACCCAGACAGGCTGATTGTCCAATAAATGGTGTGGGAGAACTTGATACTATTTGCCATTTAACCTGAAATTGATAATTGAAATTTGCAATCAATAATTGTAAAACCATTAAGTTGTTCCCAGTTTAAGTTTGATCACATGTGTTCATTTCAGAACATATAATTAGCATAACATAATTTGTGTGTATACTTATTGGAATATGAAATTTATTTTTATAAAACTTACACTCATAAATGTTAGTATTGCTGAACTTAAATGTATGTAAATATTTGGAATACGGGATTATAATACAAATTGTTAAAGCACTTTATATTTATTCCTGCTATTGAACTTGAATAATGATTTAATATAGCATAAAGTTATTGGTGAACACTAAATTTTGGATTTTCTGTAACTAATAAATTCTTAACCAACCCTTGGAATAATTATAAAACAATTACTTTATATTTTTATAATTTCAATTATGGTTTTCCTTAAGATGATTGTATATGATAAATATATGACCCCTTTATTTCTCTAAACTTGCTTTCACAACTGATTTACTTGATGTTTTAGAAAGAAGATTTGAACAAGAAAAGGAGAGGTGGAACAAGGAAGAATTCTTCATCTCCATGTATTCTTATGCAGCATGTGCAGTGAATTAGTCTTGAAGTAAAGATCGAACATTACAAAATATTTTTCATACAATATGATAACATGTTGTGAAAAAATGATGGTGGATGGATTTGTAGACAATGTTAATTCATAAACAGATTGAAGGTGGGTTCATATACAGATTAAAAGAGATAATTTTGCATTATCAAATGTATGATTCTATATTATTTCAAGATAATATCTCATTGACCTTTATTTATTTAAGTGATTGTATCACTGATAATGTGCTTGTCAATGCTGAATAATTTTGCTAAGACTAAATATAAAAAGGATAAATCATCAGTCATATATTTAATGCCTGTAAATAATACTTCTTTGGCACATTCTACAATGCTTACGGACCCAAAAAAGTTTATGTCTGCAAACCTGCCATGTCTACAAAAAAAACCACTACACCCGATTTGTCTGCCTGATTCATCTTATCAACATTGTGCATTAACAGATTGGATGGTTTTAGAACACTGGTTTGTACTTAAAATATTGTTATGACTTGATGTGTATTTCATGTAGTAGTTTGTATTAGAGAGCTGTTAATATTAGAATGTTTATTAAAAATATTCTAATACAGACACATGTTTTGTTGTATTTTTAGTGTTTGAAAATTAAAAGACAAAAAGTATACATGAGAGTAGATGTAACTTCATTATGGTTGTACATTTTTTAAGGAAATGGATGTGAGGTGGCTGTGTGTTGTTGTAATGGTTGTTTGTATGCTTTTATGGCTTTCTGGCAATGCTTCCGAAGCATCTCAACATATATCGTTTACAAGTGGTTGACAAGTTTTTATGGCTTACTGGCAATGCTTCCGCACCATGTCCACAAATAAATTTATGATGAGCTTGAGAAGGTTTTATTGCTTTCTGGCATTGTTCCCGCACCATCTCCACAAATAAAGTTTATGAGGGCTTGAGAAGTTTTTATGGCTTTCTGGCAATGCTTCCGCACCATGTCCACAAATAAAATTATGAGGGTTAAAAAGGTTTTATGGCTTTCTGGCAATGGTTCAGCACCATGTCCACAAATAAATTGATGAGAGCTTGAGAAGGTTTTATTGCTTTCTGGCATTGTTTCCGCAACATCTCCACAAATAAAGTTTATGAGGACTTGAGAAGTTTTTATGGCTTTCTGGCAATGGTTCAGCACCATGTCCACAAATAAATGAATGAGGGTTTGAGAAGGTTTTATGGCTTTCTGGCAATGGTTCTGAACCATCTCCACAAAGTCTAAGATGGCCTGAAGGTTTTATGGCTTTCTGGCAATGCTTCCGAAACGTTTCCGAGATGGTCTGGAAGTACTTGCGGATACATTCCGGCAATGGTAAAATTCCTGTTCCGGCAATGCTTCCGCAACATATTTTCTAGCCATTTTTTTTTGTAGGGGATTGCAGTAAAAGTAAGTGTATGATATGATAGAATCATAATTTTGCAATTTAAGAACGTAATTTCATTAAGATATCATTTCGGATATTTTGAATAATTGCAGTTATACAAATTGGTAATTTTTAGATCAAAAGGTGAATATGTTCAGAAAGTCAATATTTTTTGTTTTAATGTGTATTATTCCATTATTCCTATTCCATTGATCAAACTTTATTATGGATCTCTTAAGCAAAAGTCACTAGTTACAGCAGTATGGACCTCCAAAATCTCTTTTTTTTTTAAAATGACCCATTCATAAAAAGGGACTAAATGGGGCAGTTTTAACCGTAACAACGACTGTAAAGCAAAAAGAAGTATAGGGTTACTGAATCAAAGTTAAAGAAGACCACCTTTATTCCAAAATCGTCTGGTTATGGCCATTTTCTGAAAATTATGGAAAATTCTTATCAAATTTCAAAACCCAATTATGTCCTTATCGTGAAGGATACATGATTTTTTAAAGTGCAAAATTTAACTTGTTAACAAAATTGTTGTTCATGACAACTAACATCAGAATCCATCGCATACTTTTGACAAACGGACGATAGTTATTTTGGGTGAAAAATCAGTACCATTACGTTTTTGATCTTAAGTTCTCAAAATGTCATCATGTATGATGATTTTAAAGATACTAAGTCACGAAAACTTTAGTTTCTATGTCAAGGGGGTCCATTTAGTCATATTGTCGTATTTTTCTCCACAGATGCAATTTGCAATTTTGAAAATAGGGGGGTGCTTAACTTTGTTCTCTATGTATACATTTGAAGCATAAGAATTTGAACATATTACAGATTAAGAATAACCTTTTTTTTGGTTTTAGAAATTGGCATGATGAAGAATTAAATTTCTTTTTTGATTTACAACTTCTTTATTACAAAAAAATGGATGTTTCACTGTAGATACCAACACTGTATCAAGCAAGTGATGAAATTCTTATTTTTAAAGATAACCTGTACACCATGTTTATTAGTCTAACACCTTTCTTAATTACTGTCTACGTTACAGTACGTGATCTTGAGACCTCTTCATTGTCAAACCTTGGATTTTATCATAAAGTCATGGAAAAATGAGAATGCATCTTTGGTTTCCAGTAAGAAATAACCTCACTGCTAATTAGGATTTATGATGGTGGACCCACAATGTAAGCTAAGCAATGTGTTAAGGATGTGTTCCTATCATTCATGGCAATTTATTAATTCCTGCTGCTCATACTATGCAAATGACATGAAATTTCTGCACATTGGAGCTTTGTGTAATCATTTTGGTTGTCAGCATATCCACATAAAAGGGTGAGAGAAGGATATCTATCAAGGGCACCTTCAGAAATCTTGGGCAAATTATGTCAGGCTTCACTTCTTATAAGCTAGAACTGCAGAGAATGACTCTAACTTTCAATTATTTTTACAAAATGAGTCAGGTGAAAAGGACATCTATCTGCTTATAGATGAGAATGAGGGAAATGCTTGATTGAGAAGGTAAAAAATAAAACCGTGACGCATTTATGCCTATTTCATCTTCTATAAAGTTTATTTGAGCTCTGTATTTTTTTTTAAATTCAGAAAATAACATGCAAGTATACAATTGAAATTTGTCACTGCCTGTAAGTAATTTTCAGGTGGGTGGACATTTCTGAAGTATAGTTAGACCTTCAAGAATTTAGCTAACACTTTCTTGAAACCCTAACAAGTATAACACTTTGAGGAATTTTTGTATGACATTACACAGATAAAAAACATAAAATTTCAAGAATTTTGAATGATTACAAAAGGTAAAACATGAGAACCATTTCAAAGGAGACAAATAGTGATGGCATATCTTTCCAAAGTACAAGACGGTAATGTTTCAAGATAATGAATTCAAACCACTTTACTTGTTCAAAGTAGATAAACTCATAGGTTTTACTTGAAAAGGATCATTGGAATCTTTCCAACATCAAGAGGACATGTCTGGCTCCTAAAGTAATTGAACTTACACAATAAGATAAACTCCAATCTTGGACGGTATACAGTACCACCAGTGGAGTCATCCGTCACTAGCTCAATTTCATTATCACTGGTTTAATTTCAGAGTTCCAGAAACCTTCCTATGTGCAGAGACTGAAACTTCTGGTGGAGGTTTAAGGGAAAAGAAACATAACTGATAAGCTTAGGCCAATTCTCCAAACAAAGCTTAACTTGTGCCAGTCCCAATGACTGGCTGTTCTGAGCCTCCAGCATTACACTTAACTTTTCTGTGCTTGCTCTCTAGGCTACTGAGGCTGTACTTGATAGTACACTGAGAATTCCTATGATGTTTGAAACTAATCATAGAGGGCACTTCACTAAAAGAACTAATTTTGGAGCCTTGCAGCAAGGTTTATGTTGGCCATGCAGTGATGTTAACAGGCGATAGTTGTACAGTTTAGATATTAATCGAGTTTTCTTCCCCTTAACACATGACCATGCAAAGTCCAGAAGGATGTTCTCTATTGTTACCTCATACATTCATTCAAACAGAAGCCTACTGAGGATGAACGTTATACATATGGTCAGAGCACTCACAGTCGTTTCTTCTGCTGGATGAGTATATTAGTGTCAAGAAGTGGCTGAACTTCTGCAGAGAATGGTAGTCAAGGAATACAATCCTTTTCCTTCTTCATACATGTTTACTTGACAAAAATAGTTATATGAAACACCTCTTTACCAGAACTATGTAGGTATATTTGGCATATTCATGTACAAAGAATCTATAAATACAGAAGAGTAAGCAATAATCAGGAATATTCAAGTACCAGGAATATATACAGATACCAGGAATAAATACAGATATATCAGGAATATGCAAGTATCAGGAAAATATACAGATATCAGGAAATATTCAAGTACCAGGAATATATACAGATATCAGGAATATATGCAAGTACCAGGAATATTTAAGAATTGACTTCAACATTTATTAAGTTCATGGAGGTATAAACTTAAAAACCGATGTGCAAACTGTGTGAATCCGCGTAGCGGATTTACGCCGAGTTTGCACATTGGTTTTTAAGTTTATAACTCCATGAACTTAATAAATGTTGAAGTCAATTCTTATAAATAAATATATACATACTAGTTGTTTTTAAAACATTTTATTGCTCTAAATATACATATTTGCACCAAATAGAGCTGCACTATATACGCGAATGAATTCAACGCTCAACAGCATGAAAGAAATAAAATGTCAATCAAAACGTCATCGGATCCCTAGCCCCGCCTACAAAACGTTCATCAGCCAATTAAAATCTACAACGCACGTGGCCATGAACTTATCGGACGTCCGTCACACATGGCCTTGACATTGCTAGTTCTCACAGTTGTAAACACAAATCGCGAACGTAGAACTCGGAGAGGAAACCAGCCGAATTTACCCTCGTAGATGCCATATACTGGTGGTGTTATGATCTCGATCTAACGGAATCTGATTAAACAGCACACAGTTCTTAAACTTGTTGAGGAGCCAAGCTTAACTCTGTTCATGAACTTAACGACATTACTTTGCCAACCTCCCTGCAACGGCCGCGAGAGCATTGAACAATGACATTTGCCTTCTGTGGGGTGGAACACGATCGGTTGTAAATTCTGATAGAGCTCTCTTGTTTATTATGAAAAGGACTACCTTTAGAACCTTTGACAACAATAATTATTTCATACTGAATTATGTTAATTTTTTATTTACCTACTTTCAAGAAGTGGCATTGCACAAAATGTTGATATTTTTAGAAAAACGTAACTTGTTTACAAATAGTTCCGTCGATGGGCGTGGCTTAAAATGATGTGACGTCACAAAAAGGAACAATTACTTGTATTGTTAGTAATTATTAGTAAACTTACCTCTGGGATGAGCTGTGCCCCTTCTCTTTGTTCCCTGAACCTACCTACAGAAGACTGAAAGTATTTTAAAAATAAACTAAGTTATAGTTACCATTAGAGGTCTGCATCTCCCTCCTAGGTCTGGAGTTATCTCCCCTTGGCCCGGTAGGTGGCAGCTTCACATTCTCTCAACCCATCACGAAACATCACCTGGAATCATGCGGGGAGGCATTGGTAAGACCTTACTCGGGAGGGCATAATTCGCTCATCCCAGAGGTAAGTTTACTAATAATTACTAACAATACAAGTAATTGTTCCTAATTATTGGCGTAAACATTCCCTCTGGGATGAGCTGTGTCCCGAATTCCACCTAAAGGCGGAAGGGATCCAGCTCGATGTTGAGGAAATACTTGCACCAATAACCCTTTACATTACTTGTCTAATTCTCTCCACTTGGGGTATTGAATATCTGACCATATATTATACTAGCATTCTTTATTATTTGATACACATGTTCTTATAATATCTGGTATACACAACTCCCACCACCGGTCAAGGAATATCAGTAATAACTCCACCTCCTAATATGTTAATCGATTAGTAACAGCATGTGACGTTCTGTCCATACGATTGCGGGTAAACCATCAATTCCTATTAACACCCATAACAATGGTTCTCTACCCGTCAACTGTTTCCAGAAGCTCCGAATTATACCCGCAATTATGACGTCACTTTCCGTTCTGTGACGTCACTTCCGGTTACTTGGTTGCTTCTGGAGGACTCCTAACGTCATATCCTGTGATGAATTAGCGAGGTGCATATTAGTGGTTATACCAAGCCACAACAAGTGATGTTCAGACCTCTACCCATTAGTTTGCCCTCCACCTTCGTACTTAACCGTGGAGTGGCTCACCTTTTAGTTTTGTTGTCGTCCATCCTTGATGACCCGACCCCCCGCCTTTTTTTTTCTTTTCAAGTAAGAGGTTTAAGCAGACGCTAGATGCTGAGCCGCTACCAATGGTCCCAACTCATGTAATCCATCCAGCGCTGGAGCTATGTCCCGTAGGTAAGAGGATACGAATGTATTTGATCCTTTCCATTGGCAAGCAGCCACTAGTTGATCGATAGAAACTGACTTCCATGCCGCTAAAGAGCTGGCCAGAGCTCGAATCTCATGAGGAGAAAACTTTTTATCCACAGCGTCCTGGTCAATAGCTTGATAGGCAAAGGTGATGGTTTTCCTTAACCAAGAAGCCAAGGTATTCTTCGAAATCTCTGTGTCTACTCCCATCTTGCAAGATAAGAAAAGTCTTCTCCTAGCCCGTCTAAAGGGTGCTGTTCTCTGCAAGTACCAACGGAGTGCTCTGACCGGGCATAACAATCTAGACTTGTCGGAACGAGAAGTAGAGTTTGGAAGAGCCGGAATCTTATATACTCTGGATCCCAACGGTCCTAAAGCTGTCGACTGATTCTTGGCCACGAATTCCGGCAATGCCCGACATGATACTTCTTTATACCCTTCTGAAAACCTTATAGATGAATTATCGATGGCATGCAGTTCTGATACTCTTGCTGCTGAGGCGAAGGCAAGTAGAAAGGCTGTTTTGAATGATAAAAACTTAAGATTTGTTGATTGCATGGGTTCGTATGGGGCTTTTAGAAACGATTGAAGCACTATACATAAATCCCATTTTGGGAACACTGATGGTGTCGATACGTCCTTCAGTTGAAATGACCTAAGAAGCTTATGTAAGGAGATATCCGACCCTATTGATAACCCTCCTATATCACACACCGAGGCGATGGCTGATCTATACCCTTCAATAGTTCCGTGCTTTAGCTTTTTCTCAGAGCGAAGATACAACAAAAAATCCGCCACCATTGGAATAGTTATATCTTGGCCTAACAGCTGTCGCTGTTCTCTCCATCTAAGAAAAACGTTCCACTTCGCATCGTACAACTTTGAGGTAGAAGGTCTGATTGCTGTAATGATCGCATCAGACGCCTCCTTTCCGAATCCCCTGTCTCTGAGCGATCCCCTGATAGCCTCCACACGTGTAGATTTAGAACCCCTAAATTCTTGTGCGTTACTCCTGTCAGCGGCTGAGTCAAGAGGTTGTGCCACTGTGGCAACTGAAGTGGCACGTCTGTCAATAGATCCAATAGATTTGGAAACCAAGGTCTTGTGGGCCATGCTGGTGCCACTAGATAAACCAGACACTTGTGTATCGCGATCTTGGCCAACACCTCCGGAATTATTTTCATTGGTGGAAACGCATAAGCCGTCATTCCTTCCCATGAAATCGAGAGAGCATCCACCGCCCAGGCTGACGGATCCGGAATTGGACTGACGTATGTTGGTATCCGAAAATTCTTGCTCGTCGCAAAAAGATCTATCGTTGGGTACTCCCAAGTTTGAGTAATTATCTGCACCGCTTCCTTGTGTAGCATCCATTCCGTGGAAATCACCTGGTTCCTTCGGGATAGTGAATCTGCCAAAACGTTCAATCTGCCCGGAATGTGCCTTGCCCTTATAATTATCCTGGCTTGATCTACTAATTGAAACAGAAGCCGCGTGAGATCCATAAGCTCCTTGGAACGAGTACCCCCTTGCTTGTTGATATATGCCACCACTGTTGAATTGTCCGTGGCTATCATCACGCTCTTCTTGTAAATGTTGCGCCACCACCGATGTAATGCCTTTATCACCGCCAACATCTCCAGGGCGTTTATATGCAGGGACGACTCCCGGTGGGACCATGTCCCTTGAATCTGACGATGTTCGAGGTGAGCTCCCCAACCCTCGAGAGACGCATCTGTAAAGATCGTGAATTCCGCTGGAGGATCTCTGAACACTGTTCCCTCCATCACATTGAACTCCTTGGTCCACCATGTCAGTTCGTGTCGCACTATTTGAGGACAAGTTATGAGAGTCTCTAAGGGGTAAACTCTGTTGGTGTTTATCCATACTTGGAAATGTCGGAGGTTCAGCCGACCTCTGTACGTGAAAGCTTGGATTGATGTAAGTGACCCTAGTAACGACATCCATTTCCTCACCGGCGCTGATCCTTGTTGCGTTAGAGACAGAATCATATCCTTGATTATCAGCCAACGATCCCGGATAGGTAGGATGAGCCCTTGATTCGCATCCAAAACCGCTCCTAGAAACTTGATCCTGGACGTGGGATTCAGTTCTGATTTCTCTGGATGAACCAGCCAGCCTAGATGAGTGAACACGTGTAATACCACCCTGGTCTGTTGTCGAAGGATATCTGTCCTGATATGTCTTCCCAAAAAATCGTCTAGGTATCCGTGAATAGCTATGCCTCGTACGTGTAGGAAGTGTAGTACCGGTTTTAACACCATCGTGAACAACCATGGAGCTATCGAAACGCCGAACGGAAGCACTCGAAACTGGAACCGTCTGCCATCTACCGCGAACCGAAGGTACTTCTGAGAATGAGGATGGATTGGAATATGCAAGTAAGCGTCCTTCAGGTCCATGCTGACAAATTTTGATTGTGGCTGTATCAACTTCCTGACATTCGACAAAGATTCCATCGTAAACTTGGGCGGCCTTGTCAGAAATTCCTTG
Organism: Phorcus lineatus; assembly: GCA_921293015.1. Classification (NCBI taxonomy): domain Eukaryota; kingdom Metazoa; phylum Mollusca; class Gastropoda; order Trochida; family Trochidae; genus Phorcus; species Phorcus lineatus. The sequence goes on from OV121083.1 coordinate 10,177,855, forward strand.
TTCAATATTTTCAGGTCTATGATCATTCTCATCTCTCCCGTGTCTCTCTTGGGCACTAGAAATACTGGAGAATAAAACCCCCGAGATGTGTCCAGGGGGGACAACTCTACAATTGCCTCCTTCAGCAAAAGTTGATTTATTGCAAGCATCGCTGCGTCCAATCGCTGGCCTTGTAAACAATACCTCCTTCCCATCGGAAATACTGCTAAGGGTGGACGAACTTGAAATTGCAGTTGATATCCCTCCGAAATCACTGACCTTATCCAGGGATCTGGAGTTAACTGTTCCCAGTTCGGAGCGAAGCGTTGCAGTCGGCCCCCCACAGGGGAAGGCACGACTGGTAGATGAAATTTGAAATCTAGATCTAAGTCCATGGACATGCGTAAGTCGAAAGGGTCTGATCGTGTCGAAACGGCTTGAACCGAGTCAACGACGCCTTGGGGTGGTAGATCCCCTCCTACCACCTCTACCTCCTCTGGCACGAAAATTGGATGACGGAGGGTTATTCCTAGGTTGCTGAAACTGAGCAGAATCCCCTTGACCACCTCTGTACTGATAGTTGGCTCTCTCCACCGCTGATCGATGAATGGGGGGTCGGGTCTGAGGGTTGGGATTTCCTCTCCTACCCCGAGGGGCGCCTCGAGTCTTGGTCTGAGCGATGAGCGCCGCTGTGAGCCGAGAATTCAGATTCTTAGTGGTTTGAGCTTCCTGAGAGTTTATTGCCTGAGAACACTGTCCATTAAACATCGACTCCGAATTCACTGGCTGTTGAAGCAGATCCTCCCTTGAATCCTGGGGAAGATTCCTAACGCCTTCCAGAATATGAGCCCGTTCCAACGCTGTCAGACGACCTATGGTCCCCAGCTGCGCCTGAGTGGCATCACTAACTGCTAGATAAATCACATCTAAGAAAGAGTGGGCTAGGGCCACTTCCTCAGCGCTCATCATCACTAACGACTGGGGTTTAATCCCTTTATAATCCTGGAAGATAGGTGGTAAAAGCTGCCTAACACCTGCCGCAAACCAGTTAATGTAAGACAATATGTCCACCGAATTCCTAGCAGACGAATCGATGTCCTTAATGTCCTTACGTGCCATCGACAATCTACCTGCCGCTTTCCTGAGAAACCCCTTCGAGTCTAAACGGCCAAAATCCTTGTCTAGATCGGGAGCGGAAGCTGGAAACATCCGGTCGTGAATAACATATGCCTGTCTCGCTGGAATCCTGGGCAAAGTTGAAATATCTTTGGCTTTTGCCAAATTCTTGTTCACCAAGTCCAATCCCGTCTTCACGACTGATGAATGCGGTAAGGAACGTTTGGAAGGTCGAGAGGTCGGTAAAGATCCCGAGATACCTAACTCCTCTGGTAGAGCTTGGGAATCCTCCTGATCCAAGTTGGGTGGAACCGTACACGGCTTTAGTTTGTAAATCATTTCCAGTTTATCCACAAAAGTCCATTCAGGAATTAAGTCTGGTACCGAAGCATTCGCCGGCGGAATGATAAAAGTTCCCTCATGTGAGTCCAACTTGGCTTCCCTTGTTAAATCACCCCCTGAATTATCCTCCGTAATTATGGGCAATATTGGCGGATTGAACACGTCAACAAACTCCGAGAGCTCTTGTTGTTGTTGTTGATATCCTTGGGTGTCACTGTGACCTGGCCCCGGCGGGAAAATCGTGCCGTCCGTGAACTGAGTAGCTGTCAGGTCACCCGGCCGCCTGCCGCACGTGCCAGCCGGGCCGGTAAGTAACGGGTCTGACCCACTTTCCGTACCACGGCTACCGACTACGGGCTTCATGCCCAGCACGTGCGACCCGGCCTTTACCGACCCAGTGGAGGGAAGGTGAAGGTTAGCGGTGTCATCACCGTGCGACCCGGTCCAACCAGCGCCACTGGCGGTGCATGGTTTCTCACGGGCCTCGATACTCATAAGGTCGCCACGACCTGTCAAGGCCGGCAGGCCCCCAGGGGGTAAACACTGCCGCTTGGTAGTGAGATCGTTTTCCCTAACCTCCGTACTCCCACCGTTGGGGTCGGCAGCTCGCTTAACAGCTGTAGTCATAACATTAGAGGACTGCTTAGTAACGGCTACGGACTCATTCCCACGGGGGGAAGCGGAGTTACACGACCCACCCGAACGGGACTTAGATCTGCCCAGAGATTTCTTCAAATCCTTAATTTTAGCCTCATTTCGCCGCTCTAAATCCTTGACAGTTTGGGAAAATGACTCTACTATCTCTTGCTTGAAAGAGGATAAAATGGCACTCAGATCGAGGGGATTAGCGTTGTTTACTACAGTCCCTGACGGAGGAATTTTAGGAGAAATTTCTAACTCTTCAGAAAGAACAGCCGAAGACTTGGTTTGGGAAGAAGTTACGCGGGGCTTTTTTGACCTAACTTCAAACATCTTGATCCACTCCCCATCTGGCATATCTTTACACATAAGACAGCGCGAAGTCATGTCACAAATAGAATCCTTATCACACGCAAAACACAAAGAATGAGGGTCCCTATCCGACATAAAACGTTGACACGTCACACATTTACGTTGAGACATTTTACAAGTTACTTCGCGGAACACACACGATGTCACACACAAAAACGAAGTCACAAGTCACAAACACAATTGAAGTCATACACAAAAAACACAATGCGGTTGTCCTAAGACCAATGCGATCTCACATACCCTAAGAATTCAGGAATATCCAAGTAGCACATGTAGAAAGCAGATGAAGAAATTCAGTCTCCTGTAAGCAGCTGCTGAACACATGGGCTACAGAAGAGAATGTGAAGCTGCCACCTACCGGGCCAAGGGGAGATAACTCCAGACCTAGGAGGGAGATGCAGACCTCTAATGGTAACTATAACTTAGTTTATTTTTAAAATACTTTCAGTCTTCTGTAGGTAGGTTCAGGGAACAAAGAGAAGGGGCACAGCTCATCCCAGAGGGAATGTTTACGCCAATAATTTTAAGTTTATGGAGGTATGAACTGAACTTCTATTACCGTGTTTAGCGAATCAGATTGACGCAAAGCAATTGCTATTTATTTATATACCCATATCAGGAATATGCAAGTATAAGGAATATATACAGTTATCAAGAATATTCATGTACCAGGAATATATACAGATAAAAGGAAATATTCAAGTACCAGGAATATATACAGATATCTGGAAATATATGCAAGTACCAGGAATATATACAGATATCAGGAATATGCAAGTACCAGGAACATATACAAATATTAGGAAATATTCAAATACAAGGAATATATACAGATATCAGGAAATATTCAAATACAAGGAATATATACAGATATCAGGAAATATTAAAGTACAAGGAATATATACAGATATATATTACCCTTATGGGAAGATGGACACAGGGTAATATTTTTCCTGTAAGTCACACGGGAGTTACACATTTTCTTGGCATTTGATTGGTTGTTGTGAACCAATAAAAAAGAACGTAGTGCCGGGACTATTTCATTCATCTTTCAAACTTGTCCCGACTGGTAATTTGTTTACCCTTAGACTGAATTTTAACAATGTTTATTTATTCCATGTAGTTGCCAGTCTTCATTTCTCAGATGTGCCGCCACAAACAACGTGAAATAAGCCTGCCACATTGCACAAAAGCATAGAAATTAGCAGTTATTGAATTAGTTCTTCATCACGTTAAGCTAACAGTCGCAAAGAAGCGCCTGGTTCCGTTCTTGACACGAGTGGCTATGACATCACAGTCTCATAAGTTACGTCACGAGTTCTTGTAGTATTACTATAGGGCGTCGCTGACCTCTTCAAATTAACACAAAACTGTTAAATGTTATTATTTTGAATGACGGTTATGAAAACAGTAATAAAAGTTAAAAAAATAACTACTTTTAGCTATTATTTTGAAACTTTTTCACAAATTACAATTTAGCCGTGCGTAAGTAAGCGTCAAGCAAAACCACAGCACACGCATATGAACCCCATTCCTTTATAGAGGAACGATGATTTCGATCATATTCGAGTTTTAATATTTTTAAAATCATATAGGTAATATAAACAATAACCAACTCATGACGGGAATGACAGATTATCTTTCCCTCGTTATATTAATTGTGTAATTCTCTCGCCAAGGCTATATAGAGGTATATCAGGAATATTCAAGTACAAGGAATATATACAGATATCAAGAAATATGCAAGTACCAGGAATATATACAGATATCAGGAATATGCAAGTACCAGGAATATATACAGGTACCAGGAAAAAATACAGATATCAGGAATATGCAAGTACCAGGAATATATACAGATATCAGGAATATACTGAGAGTGGTGCTGATCTCATTTCATGTCATTCAGTTCATAATGGATGATCCTTATCAGCTCGGGTCCAATTCAATAACGTTGTCTCTTCCCCATATCAGTAATCCTCAAGTGTTTTGCTTCTCGTTACAAGAATGCATGGACACTCAATTTTCCATTATTCCCTGTCGATAAGATTGAACATCATCGCAGGACACAAGTCCCGTGTCCCGCGAGTCTTTAATGTTTGTCCCGAATTCATGAGACACAATCATATTTATGTATGCCATTGGGTAACTGACTTGTTCAATGCATCAACTAACAATTACATTAGTGTTGCTGATTTGTTGAGAAAGTGCAGCTTCTACAGATATAACCAGAACAGCAGGAAGATATAAAGTAACTTCTTCAGCATGAATGATTCATCTTGACCGATGGGGGAAGCAGAGACTTGATATCTTTACATGAGGATTGTGAGCATCGATATATCAGGCACTGTTATTACAACCTTGTTGGATTCTTTTATGTGCCTTGATTAAAAGGGGGGAAAATATTAATAAAGTTTATAACATTTGTAAAATTAGATTGGCCTATCTTGAGGAAATTCTTGTCAAATGTTAAATCACATTAAGTAGAACCAGTTTGGGCAAATTCACATCACTATGACCAGTAGTCTGTCATCCAGACCCTTATGCCTAATATCAAAAGTGCCTTCTTAAGTCTAGAAAATGCAAGCAAGTCTAGTTGAAATTAAGTTTTGTTCAGAACTCCTTTTGAAAATATTCCATACTAAATGTTAAAAATAAAATTAGAGTAACAAATCTGTTTTTCAGGGACTACATGATAGTCTATATGACCAGTCATCACAAATAACGGCAACGTAAAATATATTCAAAAACATTAAATTAGTTTCATGTATTGCAATAGTCACATTTACTCAGCAAAATTTTCTGATTTATATTCACAGAGATTGAATAATGGTACTTAACCTGGTACCGGAATTTGTACCTCAACCAACAAACATGAAATCACAACTGATCAATGAGATTTATGATCATTAACAAATAAATATGTCAACGCACTTACAGATAGCTGGTAATATATGACATAATGTTACGATAAGATAAAAATACAAAAAGTAGTGGAAAATGGTCATAATTTAACTCTTAATACTGCACAATTGTCAAAAAGAATAAAACTTTAAATCTAAGATAAAACCTTTTCCAATATTTAGGTTTAACATACTTAGAAATTTGGGATAAACAGAATTGAATTCAATCTAATATCTACTTTGAATCAAGCTAGAATCACATATTTTTCTCTATGAATATTCACTTTTGACATCACACATTATTTTGGAACTTTGATTGATATACTTATACCAGATTTCCTTCATCAAATGCTGATACCTTGAAATTTACCCTGGAAGTTGAGACTTTAATGACATGATTCACCTTCACAAACAGTTACATATTAGTTCGATATAGGCGCAAAATTTCAGGGCTCACAGGTTTCTGAAGTATAGCCAATGGGGATGTAGGTACGATTCAATATATTTTGCACTTAAAGTCTTTGAAAATCTTTGCCATGATGTACTCACTTTGTTCCACATCTCAGTTAAAAACTTACTGCCCTATAAACAGAGTGATTAATGGGTTTATCATTTCTTCTTTGAGTGGCATTTTAGAAGTTGGTATGATGAAGAAAATAGGAAATTTATGGATTAACACATAAAGTGCTGTAACCTTGAGTATCACTTGCTTGATAACGGTGTTAGTATCTACACCGAAATGTGAAATATATATGAACATGACCATGTACATTTCATTTTTGCATGGCAATCATTATGGCTATATCTTTCTTGATCGGCATTCAAGAAATTAAGTTGTTGAAGAGGGATGAATGCATCTTTTATGAATACACAACTATTTATTCTGGGAAGGCAACAATTCAACATCGATACTAATGTTGTTTTTATTCACTTGAAAACAGAATTATCATCTTTGTTGAAACATTAATTGCTTTCCCAGAATGAAGAAATTGTTTATCATTAACAAATGTCCTTATCATTCTTCTTATTTAATCACCCGTGATGTCATAAACTGATATAGTTTATAATGTCACTTGAGCCTGGGGTTTAAAGAGTAGTTGGCCATTAAGTAATTAAAGTTATTGCACTTTTAGCCCCCATATTTTGTGACACACGCAAATAAAAACATTGTTAGAGCAAGCTGAAGATACAAATTAACAAACACACCAATTCCTAAAATGGCTGTAACAATTCATTGTGCTAACAAAACAAAACTTTCTACATTTCGTCTGTTTCTATCGACAGAAAAACAAAGCTTGATAAATCCTGCTAACGTACAATTTCTGTTCTAAGGTATTCCAAATTCAAAACCATTAATGTTACATCTGTATATATAAAATATATGACTAATAAAATTATTGCATTTACAAAATTATTTTTACCCTTCATTTCAAACATAATTGATATTATTGCATTTGGAAATGTGCCATTTGACTTTGATAAACTTGTGAATATCGACACAGCATTAACAACAAATGAATAATGCTGATGATGATAATGTTGATGATGATGATGATGATGATAATAATGGTGATGATAATGGTGATGGCGATGGTGGTGATGAAGCAGGGTCTCTAATATGATTAGGCACATTACACATCAAGTGAACTTGCACTGCACAGTCCAATCAATTAGGATTTACTGTTGATTTGGACATTATTTGGACTGGCGCCATCAGTGTATGAACCTAAACTAATTGTGTCAATTGGAACTGTATAAATGTAATCTATGTTTGAGTTTAGTCCTTAGCACTTGGTTGCTTGGGAAATGAACACTGAAAATGTTGTATATCTTTAAATATTTATTTGTTTCAGCGTCTCTTATCTTTCTCTTGTTCAGATTTCATACATCATGAGATATTTGATAGAGATTATCTTGATTATTTTACATTTTTACAAGGTGAAAGTAAAAATCGTTTGCCATAACATCTAGAAACTTGTGAACACATGAAGTGTACACAACTGTAATGATTACTGCATGCATACCATGCATGTAGCTACCTACAGTAGAGTTTATAGTTACCTATGGGGGCAATCATATTTGGGTTCATATTTTTTATATGTTGTCCGAGGGCAAAATATCCCTTTGTCATGGTGATAACATGTCTATGTCTTAATGATTCAAACACTCATGCTTTCCCTCAGGATAATAATAATCAATAATTAGGATCTTGTATCTTAAACAGTATGACATGACACTGGATCTCATGTAATATCCACAACATTCATGTTGCATACTCCCTAGGGGTTAAGATGTCAAAAAGGGTGTCATGAATAGGCTACAGTGAAAACTTAAGTACCATTAGTAAGCTTAACTACAGGATGATGGATAAAAACTGCATGCATTGTGAAACCTAAACCTGTTATCTATTCAAATGACTTTTCATACATTGTGAGTACCGTAATCTCTGTTTAATGTGGACTGACAAGCATAGATGTAAATTCATTGTTTACATATATAAATTTCAATAACCAGGTCATTTGAATATTACTTTAAGTACACGAAAGTCATATTTTTCAAGATTAAATGTGTAAATTTGGTATGAAATAAAAGGGAAAGTATGAACTATTGATATCAAAGAATAATTTAGATTTAATGTTTAATATAAAATGATAAATTTGATATCAAATAATTTGATATCAAATAACAGTTTTTAAATCATATAATATTGATTGAGACCTCATCAGAAATTCTACTGAGAGATATCAAGGGCTACGAAACAAAAACATCATAGAAATCAGAACAGAAATTTAAAAAATAAGAGGAACATGAAAAAACTTTCAGATATATTTAAAGAGACCATCAAACATTCTTTGACAAATTTCAGAACATTGCACAACCTCAAGCTCAAAGTGTTTATTGTGTTTCAGTTCACAGATGTACACAACCCACATTTGAAGGTCCCAATAGATCTCTCTTCAATCAAATTTAATCTGAAGCCTGCTGTGTGTCTCTATTCACATGTAGACTCTTGTGATGGTAGCAGGTTCTAACAACGCAGTTAATTCTCACTGATCAGTATTGATAAGAATTAATTATTGGTCTTAGTGGAATCCTGGAAGGTGAACCAGATGAACCACATCTTGTATTTACAAATGTGCAATCAATGCTGATTATCAAGACTTTCAGAGTCTCATTAAATAGAATAGTTGTTAATTCCATGGACATGGCGGCCTTGTGTAATTAGTTTCTAATTTTGGTTTGAAGATAACAATAATGTCATGGCAGAAAAGGCTGCAATTTGGTGACGCCATCTGCATACTGACAATAGTCATCATATCACACAGGTGTCTTAAGAAAAAGCAAATTAACTCTTAAACTTGTCACCTACACATATCCACACCATCGAACAAGGAGGCAAATTGAAACAAAAAACTGTCAAATCTTATTCAAGTATATAAAAATATGCCAATCCAAGTAGATAACTCAATTCTCAATCAAATATGATAAAAGTTAATGAACACATCATATTTCCATTTACAGGTAGAAGTTTTATACATGAGATTAGAAAGTTCAAACAGTAAGCTTGGTTGATAAATGTGATAAGTTTTAAGCAGGATTAATGTTTCGTCTCAAAATAATCCTCGATGAACTGAAATGAACCTCATCTTGTATTCACAGAATCACATTAAATGCAGACTTTCAGAATCAACAACCTCATTAAATTAGCATCATCATTAGCTTTCTAAGGATAAGAAGTGCTTGAGGTTCCTTTTCTGATTTTGAATTTTGAATCAATGAATAAAATCATTTTTTCAAATATCACATATGAGAAGTATATGCTTGTTGGGTTTCTGGATTACAGATAATTACATATCATTTGATGACGTAAAAATGCTTTAATTAATTCAAACTCTTCTAGTTGCTAACAACACCATTAAATGTGTATTAAGAGCATTTGGACATTAGAAAATGGAGTAACTGGTTTCAATTCAAGTGTACATGCTAATGACTTTATAAGTTCAAAACATTGATTAGTAATGAGGAGAGATAATGATTGGTCTCCAACAAATCATTGAAAATGAACTGAGATGAACTCAATCTAGTATTTACACACGGGTAATCAATGCACATGTAAGGCAGGAACTCTCACTAAAATAGAACCATCTTTAAGTCTGTAGAGCTTGAGGTGCTTAAGCTAAAGTTTCTATTTCGGTATTGATGAAGATTAAATCCTCAATGAGATTTATTGCAGTAGTTGTTGATGAGTGTCCTAGTGGGGTTACAACTATAAGGATTGTATATATGGCAATGCTGTCTTGACTAATGAATGTCTCAAAGTTATACATGTCTTTAAAAAGTTCAGTCATAATGAATCTTATTGCTTTATTTTGTTTCCATGAAGTCGCTAAATTCTTTATTGAAACTTTTAAATATGTAGGTTAAAATGTCAAATTAATTAAGATGATGAGCTACATAACTTTTAATCTGTCACATGAAAGTACATATTTTTCATTATTTCAACCATTTACATTAAATTAATGCATATTACATGTTAAAGGTGAGGTGAGATGATTTGGGGTTTAACACCGCTTTTGAGAGTATTTCACTTTTATCACGGCTGCTAGTATTATTGCAGGGAGAAAGCCCGCAACACTATTGTGGTTATGCATGGTGGTGAAACCTGCGAGCATTGGCTAGAATTAGCATATCATGGGTGGTACTGCATTGAAATTCAGTGTAGCATTATTATCATTCATAATATGCATATTGTAATTAAAAAATGTGTTAACATGATCCTTTTTATAAAGTTTTGACAAAACAATTTTATCATCATACAGGTGTTCAAGTCTTTATAAACTTTGTTTTTCCAATTTCATAAAAGATTAAAGTTGCATCATCAAAACCAAATAAGACTTTTAAATGTTTTATTATTTTTATCATGATAATGTCAGTAAATATATAGCACTCCATTCAATTATTATTTTTTCTTATATTTCATTTACATTCTCTCAAAACTTGATAATGTATACTTTGAATTTTTTCACTGATTTTCACCCTAGAAAACATGTATGCAAAATGAGATATACAGAAATAATTGTGATAGTGAGCGAACTATCAATACATGGTAAGTGAATAGTAAAGATATATAGCCATTGATTACATTTGTCCCCGACACTAAGGTTGGAGTTTAAATCCCTTAAGTAATTAAACTGGAAATTAGAATACAAGAATCAGTACCAATGTAGAAGTAACAGAAAACTTGTTTATTTTGTTTGAACTTGGGCTTAGATCTTTGAAGTTTAGCCATTTATCTTGGACTATAGTCCAATACCGGGTTTCATACAGTCACAAAGTACATACCTGAAAATAATCTGATAATAATATGATTATATGAGAGGACATACAGAATCTATTTTCCATTGTTACAATGAATGACAACCTGCCGATAACAATGCCATCTTGTCAAGATTGATCTACATGTTCATAAGCAATATTGGCTCTGATGAGTGTCAGTGAGTGTATACGTTTTTAATGATGTCAATTAACAAAACATCATACATAAAATTTGATAGAATGTAATTATCATTCAATATTTTCATAGACTAAGATAATAAGATAAAATACCCTTTATTTTTTTTGATACAACTAAATGGCCGATGCAATAAAAATTGATATGTATATAACTCTATTTGACTGATGGATAGAATATATTTGAGCAATAATCATATTTTGTTGAGCGGGATCATAAGACATTCAATTAAGAGAGGAGGTGGAAATATTGAGGTAAAAAGCAGCTTTCAAGAGTATACCAAAAGGGCTAGTACCACTGCAGAAAGACCATTGTCATGCATTGCAATGAAACCTGAAAGCACTGTCAGGAACAGGCAAACCATGGACCATGGTTCAGTATTCTTATTATGTCCATAATTGACAAAATCCTTAGTGCTGATGTACAGTGATTTTCTTCACCAAACACAGTTGCCAAACTCATCACAAGTATAGAAACAAAAACTCTGACCCAAAGTCGAACATCCTCACTCCTGCTCTTCACAGTCAAGAGCTCATTGCAAATTTTGAACCAAGCAACTTTTCACCCAAAGTCAAACACACTAATCTCTGCACTATCCATGTACTTGACTAGATAGAAAAGGTACCAATAAATAAGGTTGATCTTAGCTTGATAATGTTTTAATTGGCAGAATGCATAACAACAGCTAAATCTATTAAAGTGAATTCAAGATTGTTTTATAATTTTTTTATGTGGCTTGAATCAGAGCTAAATTACCAGATAACTTAAAATCACTCCTAATACATGCATTTTTATCTCTGAAATGCCAAAATCATGACATAACGCAAAATGATATCAATTTATGACATTATATCAGCTAATTAACCTACCAACCTATAATTTCTTGTCTTCTTGTAGTCTGTTGTAAATAAAGTTCCAAAATTACATTTGAGCCAATGGTCCGCCTTTCATCATGACTTTAACCTGTCTATTTTCAATATACTGAACTGATGAGCATTAAGATGCTGATTTTCTGAAAGAATTTCTCAATTAAATAACCCCATTTATGAAGTTTGAAATATTTGACTTAAACAAGATACTCTGTGTCCCTTTAAGACAAACTTATCAATTTCAAAAGGGCTTATTTCAAACACTATCAACAGTTGCATATATGTTAAATTGGCCTATGCAACAGGATGTATCTTTCAAAATCTGTGAAAGAAGCTATTTGACATTTTATGATTGCATAATATATCATGATTTTTTGCAAACTTTTTCGTCACATTCAGTTATAGATAGAAAGATTCATGCCCTATTGACAACAAAAGTACTTTTTCCATTGTTTATAACAACAATATTGAGTAAAATATTATATATTTTTGGAAATAAAATAGTGTTCAAATCGACAGTAATTAGAAGATCATTTATCCCACTGGTCAACCACAATTTGTAACATCTTTGTAACAACTTCTAACAAAACCATCGAGAAAAGTTTCCTGAAGTTATAATGAGCCTTATTTTAGTTTGCTGCAGAAGGAAAGCTTTAATTTTCTCCCATTAGGTAACAGTATATTTCTCAGAGCTGAAAAAAAGGAGGCATTCCTCAATGCTTGGAATGTGAAAAGCCTTGCTAGGGCATTACAAGGCATTGTTGATTATTCTTAAATCATAAATTCATAAATTCAAAAATTATTTGTAAATGTTTGGATATACTTTTCATACATATAATTTATTTTTACAATTTTCTAAAAATAGTAAGAGTACAGTGCCTTTTTTCATGTCATTTCCCCAAAAAAAAGATGGCGGACTGGATGCAGATAGGTCCGGCTCTTTCATATGTATGTATGTAGCTAAGTTGGTAGAGCATGCCCTCATCACCCTGGAGGCCTTGGTGTGATTTCTGGCCACGGTTAAGAGGCTAAAAGTATGATGATTTTTACTTGCTTGACGTCCAGCATAAGGGTAGAACATCATTTGAACTGGTGCTCCAATGTGGTGCCAAATGCAAAGTGCACACAATACATTTCCAAATTTACTAGGTTATGACGACAATAAAGATTATTTATCATAAATTATTAATGTATCTGCCTGGATAATGAATATATAATAGCTTCAGATTAACTTTTTTTCCATCTTTCTAATTTTCAAAATCACTTTCCTTTTTCCTACATAATCTTCAAGATAAAGATGACATTAAAAGATCATAACTATAGATAAAAAATTATTTTTGCATTTTTTATCTCTTTTCAGTAAAAGGAGGAAGAAATATAAACATAATTTATGCAGGTTGATGATAGATTTAAACTTTGCATGTGCTGATGTGATCTTCAATCTCATAAACAATTTATGACTCTGTATACAAAACAAATTACAATGAGATCTAATTTGAAAAAGAAAAATTACATTCCATCTATATGACCATTTGACCTTTTGTTACAAATATTTTTCTTTTGAGGAAAGTCGAATAAATCACCTGAAGGTACGTATTCTAATGAGTTATGAAAGGTCTTACTTAAAAACACCAAGGCCACAGAATTATCAGATTCATTTTTTTATTCATTAAACTCAAATATAGTTAAAGTTTTGAGAGGAGCACATCTATAAAAAAAATCAACTTACTCTAAGACAAATTCCTTGAGCCATATTTTACTCAAGTGATTGTGTTGTAGTGTGCTGATTCATAAAAAGGACTACAGTTTTTCCATTTCTATATATTAAACAGCTGAGCTAAGCTGCCAGTACAAACTTGACTTGAATATTGAGTATGGAAATAAGAGAACCAAAATAAAAATTATCTGAAATCCAGGCCCCTTTTTCCAAACTTTTATATTAACTCTCCAAAATGTTCAAATTCTTAACCAATACCCTCTTAATTCCATTGAGTAAACATTTAGCTGAGTGTGGAAAGAGCAGTTTTCAGTTTTCCCTATGTATAAATTTAATTTTGATAACAATAAGCTTTTCGAGAACTTAATGTTTTGCTGTACATATCCTATTGTAACCTATATTGTGACGTAAGAATGTAATGATGTCATGTTGTACACAATGATGTTGCTTGCATGGTAACGCATTATCCATTGTATGTATGGCCTAAAGAGGCTCGTTGAGCTGAAAGCGCTAGCCATTAAAATGGATTGTTTTTACTTCTAACTTCATATTTATATATATATATATATTATTTTTATTAGTTCAACACATTATGAACTCAAAATGAAGTAAATTCTATCAAATAAATAAATTGTTACCTTTCTCAACATGTTATTCAAATATTCCATTTGGCAAATTTCTTGCATTGATCTCTTGCACTATGGAGGCATCTCTTTGCTTCCCTATCACTGGAGCAGATGGATTGGAATCATCCATGTGTTTATTTCATCAGGCTCAATATCGTTTTAGACAATTCGAAAAAAAGTTTTATCATGCAGATACACCTTCATGAATACAAAGTGTCGAACTTTTCTACAAAAAGTAAATCTTATTTGATGGGAGTCACAGGAACATGATGATTGTGTTTGACTGTAAGAACATGATCTTGTCAAGGTGTTTTAGATAGAGGTATTCAGAAAGGGTTGTGGGCTTTAATAATGACATCTTGTATAGAAAAGAGACTAACATGAAAAATAAAACTATAAAAAATAATTTTGCAGAATATGAACATAGAAACATACATAAAGCTATCTTTAGTATACATGATGACATATCATGTCAAGATGATACATTAACATAGAGTAGGGGCGGCGCTAACCTACGCTATAGAGTTGGGAAGTGAGTTAGTTGGTCTGATGAAGGGGGTCAAACGACCCCCAAAACATCACATTAAAAGTTTTGAAACTTTTCGAGAGTCATTACTGTGTTTTGACAATACCACCCCCCACCGATACATAAACATGAATAATAAAACTGAAAAATTAATTTCAGAAGAAATGAACATAGAAACATTATATAAATAAAGCAATTTAAAGGAAAGAAATATTATTAGCTAAAGTTGTCAAGACAACAGACCAATAAACATGTGATAGTTAAATTGGCAATGAACCCACTTGCAGTAAGAAAAAATTAGGCCAATGACAAATGACATGAAGGTTGACCAGCATATACAGTCATCTGGATATTTGTATACAGGTGATAAATGGCTGATTTTCAGTCTTTACCTGACCCAAGTCTAGCAGTCACTGCAACGTTAGTACAAATTTGGCTTGTTAACAAAGCTAAGTTGACCAAAATGGAAGATTTACAATTTCCGGGCATCTATCTGTGGCTTACCATGTAATTTGATTTGTCTAACAAGAGGTTACCTAATATGTGTTATCAATCTGATAATAGTAAGCATTCTTGGCACCAGCAGGCTGATATAATTAGTACCATTAGCAGAAGTCTGGTCAATAACAACAAGCTCTGTCAATAGTTGCGCTTTTACTATTCGTCAATGTCATGTCATCATGGGTCTTGTAGGGAAAATATGAGGTTCATAATCAAATTATATAATTCTCTATCAATACAAGATGAAGTTTTAAATCTATTTGTTTCAAATGTTTCAAAAAGACCAATCCTTTTCCTGGAATGATCATATTAAACAACTTGTATGTATCCAATGATGCTCAAAATGAAAGAAACATACAGTTGATGATTATGTCATTGGTTGTTCATTAGTTATTGATGTCTGCCTTAGGTGTATAGTAAAAGAAAACAGACAGTCATCATATGAGAAGATTCTATCATCAATGCTTTAAAGAAAAATCAATTGATGGGCCAAACCCTCCACATTAACCTACCGACTACTGGTTATAGGCCAAGACCGGCGGGATATCTTGCCGAGGATAAGTCTCCGGGGGTGGGGTGTTACAGGCTTCTCTTCCTTGTGAACTTTCAACTCTGGAGTTTTAGGACGTCCTGCCTGATTCCAGCACCCATGGGACCACAAGTGATGGGGTTCACTTTGCGTGTCCTGCATGCGGACTTGGTAGTCGGTTCCATCCTCGTCTGTCACCGACAACCAAACATTGTCATCTTCGGATGACATAAACTCTGCCATTGTAGGAAATTTGATTACACCGTGAAGAGATTATAAGTCTGACTTTTAGTTTATTTCTCTTGAAAAATTCCAATTTGGGCTAAATATTTCACAAATGAATCAATATGAAACCACAAATAATTCACATTCACAAATTATTTATCCAGATTTGGAACCTTAAGTAGGACACTTTCACAATAATCCACTCAAAGAATTAATCAATAATCTACTCCTAAGAAAAAGCACACAAATAATCCACTCCTTGAAAATGTAGAAAATCCACTTATGTCCTAGGTTCCAAACTTCTGTTATTCTTTGCACCAAAAGACACAAAACACAAGAAAAAGTCAATCAGCCCAAACTGCAGCTGATAAGCCACAACTTGCTGTGTGTGTTTGTCCAGCTAGTGCCAGCAGAGAGAGTACAAAGAGACGTCTGCTTGGCAGACGCCAACTCTTCACGCAGATTCAGAGGAAGCAAATGGAAGAAGCAGCAGCCGACAGGTTGTGAAGGACCAGGAAACTGGTTACCTGACAAATCCCCGGTTTACCTGAGCATCGACAGCTTCAACTACGTGCTTCATGTGTGGCAATAATTCCATGTGCCTGCAGCCCACAAACAACTGTTACACAGCCCTCGATAAGTCAATTAAGCCTCTCCTCATACTCAATTCTTTTCCCTCTATCTCCGTGATTGTGGAGTATGCCGGCCATTCACAACTATTAACCTTCATTATCCAATGAGGAATTTTCCGGCTTAATCACACTCCTCTTCACATAAATCATCTCTATTTAATCCTTTGTGATTTACAGTCCTCCTGCTGTGTTCGCATGTTAACCCTTTCAACCCACAAGTCCTCAACTGGATCATTGTGCAATGCTTAGATGTAGTTGAAGATTTCATATGATTCTGTATATGAGTAGATTGATTTCTCTAAAGGGTTGATCTGTTTCACTTCCAAATAGAAAGAAGATTACTGTGCAGAACAGATTATAATGATGCGCTAAAGCGATTGATCTATTGACCGATTCTTAATCCTCTTAAAAAGATTAACACCATCAAACAACATCTAAATCGAGTTGTAATTGAATTTTGATCTTGATGTGTAATCTTTCACATTCAGAAAAGAAAGATGTGATTTTTGATAGTTATGAAAAAAATATGATTAAAAATGTGTAAATTTGGATTAGGAAACATTTTGATAGAAATTTTTTTTAAGAATTAGAGGGAGATTTTCTTTTTTTATATACACAACCTAAAGTTTTGATAGTAAAATGCTGAAACTAGCTTGCACAGAAAATTGTGTTTTTGCTTTGACTGATCTATTATTAGATAGTAAAACAAAACTCGTGTCATTTATTTCAAATGCACATAATAGTTTTGCCTACATTTAGTTCTTGTTTAGAGACATTATTGAAAGATGGGAAGAACAAGTGAGGAGCTTTAAGTTCAAAGATTCAATTTTCTTCATTCATGACTCTGCTTTAGATCATTTATACCTCATACTTCATAGGTATCCAGGTGAGGTTCTTCACTGCTTCTCCATAAAAAACATAACAAATTATGGTGACAGCTCCTTTACATATAACATCTTCTTATGTAATTGGACACAGAAAAGGAAATAGTATATATGATAAGTAGATATATACAACAAGAAATAGTATACAGTAATAGATGTTAAGGAAAACAAGTGCACACAATTCTATGACATTTTTTACTGATAACAGACACATTTTCATGTCAATCAAAGTATTATTTCACTTAAAGAGACAGTAGTACAGAGTATTTTAGAGGAGATAAAGTTCAAATGGATAATCAAGTTTGTACAACTTATAATTTTATTATGTTTAGCATTTGATTACAGTTCAGTCCATTCTAAATAAATAAAATAACTTAATTTACCGTACTGCTGCTGATAAAAGTGGTGCCTTTTTTTTGGGCTACATTAAGAGCTTCATTGGCTAAAGCAGATGATGTAGAAATATGCTATTGTCTCCAGAAAATGTTGCTTGTGAGAGAAAATACTGTAAGATTTTCTTTTTTTCTTCCACAAATACTTTTTGGTTTCTGAATAAATCATCAGGTTTCTGAATAAAACCAATTAGTCATGACCAATAGTAAATCCAATTTATGAAGCTATCTTCTTTCAAAAGAAAGTAACTTATATAGAAATATATGAAAAGTTGACAATGTAACATAGTTTATAGATTTTTAAGTCTGGATTTCCTTGTTATTTATTTCTTTCACAAGAAAGGAAAATAAATGTTATCCTATGTAAGACTTAATGTGACAACAAACTATGGCTTTGAAGCCATCAAAAGAAGGAAATTAATTCTATGAATAGCAAGTTGGGTAAAAATCAAAAGACATGGTGTCCTTGCCATACATTGAGAATCAAACTTAGTAAATTTTTTAAAACCTTTTTAAAGCTATGTAAAAGTGCAAACAACACTTACATTATTGATGTAGTTTGTGAAAATAATTGAATATTGATCAAGATTGACCTTATCACATATGTCACAAAATCTACATCATATTTGAATACAGTAAGTAGAAAACAAACAAAAAAATCTTTTATCTGTTTAACCGATTAAATTTACATAATCATCTAATTAATAATACTGGTAATAATGAGAGATTTTTTAATTCTTTTATTCTTAATTGAATGATAATGACTTTTGTTCGAAATATAATCTTTTAAAATTCTAGTTAAATTATCTTATGTCCAAGTATATGGATAATCATAAATTACATTTATGCATTTGGTATAACTAAATACAAACTGTGTAAAATAAGTTTCATTTTATATCATTAATAATTTTTCATACACAATGATGAAATCTTCCAACGTGCAGAAATCAAACACAGATTAACAAAGTAACTTTTATTGTAACCCACCAGAATAAGTCTTTATTTCTATCCCATAATGATCTAATTGTAACTGCATGAGGTTACTGAAGAAAGGTCATTAAGCTCTGTCAGAAGAGAATCTCACAGATCCTCAAAATGTTCTTTTCATGGCTATTTGTTGGATATAACTGATATTTTTTTACTTACTCTTCATTGTCCTCATTACATGAAATATTCAGAGATTCTTTGTGTGCCCTTCACACTTGGCAGTAACAGTACAGCAACAGTTCACAGGATATTCTATCCTTATAATGCTAAACACCAAGAAAGGGAGCATCATCTCCCCAGAATTGAACCCAAGCCTCCCAGGTGATTATCTGATGCTTTACCAACTGAGCTACATTCCCATTCCTTATCACAGTGTCAGAGAATGCCTGTCCAGCATCAGGAAAAGGCTTAAATTTTGGTCAACACTATCTTATACATCAGGATTGCACAACCTTTGAATATTTTCTACAAATTAGTATCCTCAGTCATAACCCGATTAAATGCAACATTCACATATAATTATAACAGGCTCTCTAAGCCTAAATCTCCTGACAGAGTACATTAACATATAATTCAAACAGCACCTTTTTAAGCCTAAATCTCCTGACAGAGTACGTTGACATATAGGTCAAACAGCACCTCCTTAAGCCTATTCAATCAGCACCTCTTTAAGCCTAAATCTCCTGACAGAGTACATTAACATATAATTCAAACAGCACCTTTTTAAGCCTAAATCTCCTGACAGAGTACATTAACATATAATTCAAACAGCACCTTTTTAAGCCTAAATCTCCTGACAGAGTACATTGACATATAGTTCAAACAGCACCTCCTTAAGCCTATTCAATCAGCACCTCTTTAAGCCTAAATCTCCTGACAGAGTACATTGACATATAGGTCAAACAGCACCTCCTTAAGCCTATTCAAACAGCACCTCTTTAAGCCTAAATCTCCTGACAGAGTAATATTGGTTGTATTCTTCTCATTAAACAAAGTCTCAACATGGACTATTTGTTTTGTCTGTGAGCTATAATCCTGAAAGTCATCACTTAGGAACAGAAGTGAGGTAATTGATTTTGTATGTAAAGAGATGTTGTCTCCTACCAACAGGAAACAGGAAAGAGATCCTACAAGACAACAGAGGAGGTCTGTGCTATCAGAGATCAGGTCCCCATAGACTGACCAGCTGGCCGCAGAGGCTGTAATGGCTGGACAGTCTCCTAAACCATTAATATAAGTACAGAAGATGACAAGAAGATAACTAACAGATCTTACTATCATACACCCTTTGTTCCATGACACATTAATTTCAATGCAAACGGAATACAAAATCTATTATGGTAACATTGTGAATACATATTCTGGATATAATGAACCAAATGCAAAATCCATTATGGACACAGTTTAAACATAGATATTCTGGCTAAAATGAACAGAAAATCTTCCCCCAATTCAAAGAAGAATGTTATGATTTTAATCATTGATAAAACAGTGTTGTAAGCAGGTCACACAATCACTGAATATTGCATGATGTATTGCATTCCTTGATTGGAAGGTATTCGCTGCACAAGACTTCCATCAATCATTGAGAGACTGGATCTTCCAAAACTTTTCACATCATCAGCGGTGGATCCAGGTTTTTCTGGAAGGATGGGTGAGGGGGCAGTTTATGGTGGATCACGATTTGTTGGACGATGGGTGAGAGAGAGGTAAATTTATGAGAAATAGTGAAAAGATTAGGGTTGGACAGGTCAAGAAATGTACAAACCACCTCAAATGAAGGGTTTGAAGTTTTAAATAGTTCATATCAGAATCCATATAGAGCTTAGATATTTTATATTGTACTTGAGTATATGTTAACTCTCTTAAGCTTCATTAATTGTTTTTGGCAACAAATTAGGGAAGACAAATGTCATAGAGGTAATACTTATACATGTATAGGGAAGTTTTAACTATTTGCACAAACAGTATAATATTTTTATGTTAATTGAATATCAGTGATAAAGTTACCTCTTAACTTTTCTTTTATTTCTGTAAAATACAAATATATATATATATATATCTATGTCAAACAAATCTTATCAGTGAACATAAACATCAGACATTTCCAATAATGGTCTTCATCTGCAAAATAATTCCTGTTAACAACACAGAGACTGGTTGTATTCTATGATTTAGCTAATGATGCAAAGATGACAGTAATTTGTGATAAATAATGGAGCTCTCCTACAGCCACGTAGATGATACTATTGACGTCTCAATGAACCTGAATACTATCATCTGCAGTATTTCTGCATTGATTGATAGATTTATTGGTTCTGTCATCACAAACTTTGAAATAAATTGTGTATGGATTCTAATGTGATTATCCCAAAAAGTGCCTTGGCTCTTTGCGTAATTAACAAAACTGATTCTTCTTAGAATGTCTAATTTAATCAAAATTAATATAATTTTGTAAAGCTATATCTGTATCTCTCCTTAATCAACAAATGTTATTTCTGTCAGTTACTTTGAAACTTTGATTTTGATCCAAGATGTGGATATTGGGAGCAGCTAGGTTGATGACAAATTGCTATCTAAGTCAGTCCTGTCAATGTACACAGACAAGACCTGAAGCAAAGATATCAATTTAACCTGAGCTATGAAATTCTGTGAAGGCACAAATAAAGGACCTGAAGTTCTTTGAAGGTATAAGGAATGACCTTAAGCAAAACAACACATCCCAAACTTAGCCACGTAAGTATGTGAGGGCATATAGAAAATAACTGAAACAAAACAGTTCACCTGAACCTCATTAAAATATATGTTTATTAGGGCATATACACAGTTGACCTTAACCTTAGTCCATCTGTGAAAGCAGTTCTAAAAAACCTGAAGCCAAAAGTTCACCGTAACGTAGCTAGCTAAGTCTGTGAAGGCATACAGAAAAGAACCTAAAGCCAGAAAGTTCCCCTTAACTCAAGCTGGATACGTCGATCTGTGAAGGCATACAGAAAAGAACCTTAAGCCAGAAAGTTCCCCTTAACTCAAGCTGGATACGTCGATCTGTGAAGGCATACAGAAAAGAACCTAAAGCCAGAAAGTTCCCCTTAACTCAAGCTGGATACGTCGATCTGTGAAGGCATACAGAAAAGAACCTAAAGCCAGAAAGTTCCCCTTAACTCAAGCTGGATACGTCGATCTGTGAAGGCATACAGAAAAGAACCTAAAGCCAGAAAGTTCCCCTTAACTCAAGCTGGATACGTCGATCTGTGAAGGCATACAGAAAAAGATTATATGCCAAGGAGTTTTCCTCACTGTAGCTAGGTAAGCAAATAGAAAAAACTGAAGCCATGAAGTTCACCTTAACTTAGCTATTGGTAAGTCTGTGAAAGCATTGCAAACATAAAAGACCTGTTGTCAGAAAGATCAAATTAACTTAGCTATAGGTAAATCTGTGAAAACATACAGAAAAAAATGCAAAATAGTTTAGCTAGGCAAGTCTATGAAAACATATAATATAAACGACCTGAAGCCGAAGAATTAACCTTAACCTCAGCGAGGTATTAATTATTTGTCATGATAAAGTCATGGTGGACAGGCTGTTCAATTGTTTTTTTGATAGCCATCAGAAACAGTTATAAATACAAAAATGGGATTATGTATCATATTGAGTTAATTCCACAAACATTTACCCTGAGCATTTATGAGATTCAATTGCACACTTTTATTACCTTTTCATACTATATATTCCTAGAGCAGCTGTAAAATAGATGATGTTATGGTAGAATTATCTCTGTTGTCATTTCATGCAAGTTTGACATTGATAACATATTACATTTTGAATATTATACATGTCTGACTCTGTAACATGTCTCTTGGCTGGAAGATTCACCATTTCACCGGACTGGAGACCGTGTTGTATTAACAGGTGGACAAATGGTCACACACAGATTGACCAGATGACACCAATACTGACCATTGGTCAATTCTTGGCAAATGTTTTAATGTGAAACCTGAGATGCATGGGCAAGGGGCCTTAACTTCATGCAATAAAGGTATTTTGACTTCATGACTTCTTGGTTTCCACTGCACAATGCAAGGTGAGTTATATATACTGTCCATATGATCATCACTGACTACAAGACAATGATGGGTCAACTGATCCAATCTGAATCTGACAGTACATAGGAAAGAGGCACTACATACAATAAAGGTACTTAATCAAATGTTAGGTTAAGGAACTGAATGGGTTGCCCTATATAATACAATATATTTGTATATCTCATCTTTCCCTCTGGCCATAACTATGAAGACAATCGTAAACTATGTATTTTTATAAGAAAGCATATGTTAGTTAGGTTCAGGAACTGCATGGGTTCCCCTATATAATACATTATATTTGTATATCTTCCATGTCTCATCTTTCCCTTCTGGCCATATATAACTATGAAGACAATCTTAAACTATGTATTATTATAAGAAAGCATTTGACCTTGAATCAATCCTGTTGGAAATATTGATTCCCTCTCTAAACACAAACTATGAGCTTTTAATTACAATTCACTCATTTGTATAATGCTTTGTGATTTGATTCAAAATATTGTTTCAATGATAAATTTTAAAAATCATCTTTAGCAATGGTTGGTGTTCTTTTAGTCCAGATAGATAAAACATACTGAACATTCATCATGACATTTCATTTCAACTGTAAAACGTTGTATCCTGGAGAGTTATTCAAATAAGCTTTGCTTTTTTCCTTTTTGGTTCCTTTTTAAAGAAAGATTATGTTTGAATCATCACAAAGCAAGTTAAAACTATAACCAATAGTGTCAACAATTCACCAATAATTGGTCATTAAAATGTCTGTTACTGGATTTAAGAAAAAGTTTCTGACATGTCAACTTCACAAATTGGCTAAGAGGATCATGCAAGAGTCCTTTCCTGATTGGATGAGATCATTGAGGGAACAGAACATGTCTTCTCTGATTGGCTGGAGATCCATCAATAGTTCAGCAGGAACCAGAAGTCCTGTTCTCTCATTAGCTCAGACCAAATCCAACACAGTAAGTGCCCTCTCCCCATCAGCTGGCCATAACCACAATTCATGCTAACAACCCCTTTTTATATTGTGTGATAAACCTTAGGCATATTTCCAGTCTCTCTCTTGTTTTCATTATTCATCAGCGGTGGAGCACAGTGGTGTAGTGGTGGTGGAGCACAGTGGTGTAGTGGTTAGCTTGCTTGCCTCTCACGCCAGAGACCCGGGTTCGAATCCCGGTGGAGGCACCAAAAATTTGTGTTTTGGGTCTCATCCTGTGTTGTGTCCCTGGGCAAGACACTTCATCCACGTTGCACTCAGTTCACCCAGCTGTAAAAATGGGTACCTGAACAAGGGGGAAGTACGGACCTATACGGTCGCGCGGAGCGCTTGTTAATCGGCAGCACCGAAAGTACTATCCCTCCAGGGTAATAATACTCATGGCGCTTTGAGCATGCTTTGTCATGGATATATGCGCGGTATAAGAAAGCTATTATTCAGGGAGCCAAATCACTGGTTGACCTCTTCCATGTAAGTGACTGACCTTTAATTCAATATGGAGGCAAGAAAAAACTATCAAAGGGTAATCAATTCAAGAAACATTTAAATGGCATTGTTTTTTTAACTAGAGTATCAAGGTATATTTTTTTAAAACTAGACTAAACTACTGTAAGTCATTTTATAAATTCTTCTTTGAGTGGCATCATTTAATAAAGTTTTATCAACCTTTCAATGTTTTTATTAACCGGGGCACTTATCACGTTGAATAAGGTATGTGAGGATCTGAGGATCTGAGGATCTCTCTATACCTTCATCTCATCTTGTTTGATTTGCATAAGAGTTCTGAATTGAGCACATATTGTACCAGCAACTCTCTGCTATTGAATCATTAAAGTTCAAGTCTTTGATTGATGATGCTAACAACTTTTCCAAACGAACAAAGCTTTTAGATCTCTATGATTCAATATGAGGACATTTTATATTTCCATCCATCATGAAAATTGCAAAAAGCTATGATCGCCAACTCATGACCACCCAATTTACACCTGATGAAATGAGTAGATGATTTTGAAACTATGTCAATGATTAGGTTTTTCTGAAATATCATATCATCATATCTGATTCAAAAGTAAAAGTTAGAATGCCATTGCTGATCATTCATTAACACTGGATTAATTTGTTATATAACAAAGTATGCTTGGTTTCTGACATTGATAATGATTTGGGATATACCTAACATTTTTGGGAAAGGCTTTTATAGGGTTAAAGATACTCTAGGAATTGTTGAGCCACATATGCAAACTTTATCGATGGTCTCTAACTTTATCGATGGTCTTATGTTGCCAAAGTATTGAAAGTTTCAGAAAAGTATTATTTTGATGCTAGTTGGTTAGGTACAGTGATAATATGAAAACATAAAGTCATGATATTGACCAAAAATAAGACAACGCTGCATCTCAATTATATAAATGAAATTATGAAAGTTATCATAAACAGAAGGACAGTTAAAATTTGATATTGTTATACAAGGCTTTTTGTAAACTGGAAGTAGAATTTTCGTTTCTTAATTGATTTTAGTCTAGTTTTCAATTGTCATTGTATAAATATGTTTTGAATTTATACAACCATATGAAATCCAAATTTTGAAAAACCATGGAGTATCTAAGAAAAAATATTCTTTTATTATGTGTCAGTGCATCTTGAAGAAATATTAATGGAATTCTCAACTTTTCAACATTCTGAATATATGTCATAGTGAGCTTTTACTTTCTGGAATATTTATTGGATCCAAGTTGTAATTTGCTGCTGATTTCAAATTCATCCTAAAGAAGCATGAAATTGGTTTGATGAAGTGAAAAATTGCCAAGCAAACAAAATCATTCCAAATTTTTATGTATTAAATAATGGCATGTGATTAGATGTAAACCCTGCAAACCCTGATAATGATTGATGATAATAATGATGATAGGTCTATTCATTGAGTACTGAATTCTATATCAATTGGAAAGACATGCTTGAAATATTGACATGAATCAAAAAGATTTGCAGAAATCATGAAGAACATTGAGCAAAATCCCTAAAATGTACTAAACCATAGAATCAGGCAGGCACTTTATCCACTGAGCCCGAGATCATCCTCCACAAAGTAGCAGGTGCTTGCTTGACAATACAGGACAGATCTAATCAATTTCCTCAGTTTACATATTATGTTACTTATTGACTATTCAGTCAAAGTGGGCGGGGTCCATACAAACTGACCATTAGTCTGAGACAAACCTTGTGTCCAGAGACTGGTCATAGAGACACTGACCACAAGGATCAATACACGACAAGATTATTTAACTATTGAGGATCATAATTAACCCTTTTCTTGCTGAATAAATTCTTGTCAGTCATTTCCTCTCGGTTCGTTATTAGTCCTTGGCACATCCTGCTGAATAACAATCACAAAGATAAAGTAGGCACTGACACTGCATCCAATAAACAACACAGACCTTCTCCACAGAAGGTCACTAAACAGGAACCCTCCGAAGATCAGGTATCCAAATGTAAAAGGGTCTCCATGAAAGAGAAATATACACAATCCATTGCAAAATTACTAATCTAAATATTTAGATCAATTAAGTATTTTTTAGGTGTTGAAGCTGAAATCTTGAATTTGTATAGAGTCCAAGTTTTCATTCAAAAGATGATAAATAAAGACAAATTTCACAAAATATTGAAAGGCACACTTTTAGAAAGTACATAAAAAACATGAAAAGTTTCAATTAAATAATTGAACAGTTTTCGCGTTCTGTTCCAGATATCTCGGCTTAAAATCCAAATTAAACTTGTCTCCATGGAAATATGAAAAAATAAAGTTTCAAAAATTCAAAATATCTAAAGGCACTACCGAAGTAAGTGAGCAATTCACATCTTGAGTTAGAATATGAGGTTAGATTTGATGAAAGGTTTTCTAAAGTTCTACTCAGGTTAACAACCTTACATGCCACTGGAATAAGAATCTAGAACACTGCTCTTTAACCCATAGCATGTCTTTGCAAAACTTGCCTTTGTTGCAAATGGACGTCAAATGTAAAGCATAAACATGATAAATTAGTCCTAACTGAAAGATGACAACAAGACTACAGCTAAGAGCCATCAATAAATCTCTAAAGTCATTGACCAGGTAGTTAATTAACAGCAAGCACTTGCGACTTGTTCACCCGGAAATTGCACAACATATTTACTAGAGAAAGCTTAGATTCTAGGTAATGTGAGATGCTTTGGGTTCATAATAGTCTAACAATTAGACTCTGAAATGAAAAATGCATCAGTTAATAAAAAAATCTAAAAAATATTAAATGAAATGAAATGAAAAGGAGACTGAAATTTCCTAATTATCCTGAAATGAACCTCTAAAGTCTTTTTATAGACTTGCTAAAGCTTCTATCTTATTTCAGGATCTGGCCTACAGACTAGGTTCATCAGTGTTTGTGCAAAGAAGACACGTCAAAAACTGGTTGGCAAGCCTTTCATCAGGACAGCTCTATCTCTGTATTTCTATGTTCAAACCTTGTTAAACATTCACATCAGGACAATGGTCAGAACCAAATGATGCCCTATTAAAGGGAAGGTGAGCTAAGATGTCTTTATGAGTTTATAGGTCATCAGTAATATTTGTCCACAAACTTGTCCAGAGGCCAAATATAACATGTCCTATAACTCAATTAAGTAATTGGAAAGAGCCCTTGACCAGAATAATTGTGAATTCTACATAGCAAAATGTCCAATTACCAAATACCACATTTTGATTCACCACATTCACAAATGGACTCTATTCAGTAATTAAGAATAAATACTTGTTAAGAGTAAAGTTGAATACTAATTAGCGGATGTTCTTACTTATTTTGGAGATGTTGCTAGCCCTTCCAACACAGCTGATTTTGTACAAGGGTATGAATTTGTTAGGGCCTTTAAAAAGTACTTAAGAATTTTTAAGAAGAGCTGTGGTCTTGAAACTTCAAAAATATCAAGAAGGTTATCCTTCCACTGAATACACCGCTAGAGTTTGTTGAACATTCCAAGAAGAATAGCAAATCAACATTCTAGTGTAAAACATGTTACGAGTACGAGATGAAACAATTTTTTTAGCAGTATATGAATATACGGCTGCTGAGCAAATGTTTGCTTAACATATGTAAAATCATTATTTTTTTGAAAATTTGAATTAGAAACCATTTTTTCAGAAAAAGACTTTAAAGTCAAAACTATTAAATCATTTTATGAAAGGAATCATTTTTACACTACATTTACAAGAGACAAATATGTGGAATGCAAACATTTGGCATTTCCAAAATGGGGCATGGGGTCAAAAATATAAATTGAAAATTTTGAACACATTTTCGAAAGAAATTTGGTCAAGATAGACAACTGGGGTTGTCATTATGATATAATTAACATTTTGTTGAAAAAATCCCTGCCAAATGTGTTCTTGTATTACTATGAGGATCATTATTCAGTATGTATATAAGAATATGTTTTTTCTTCATCTTCTTAAAAATCTTTACTTTAGAATGAATGATACTTGTATAAGTCGAACAGAAATGAACATTATATATATATATATTCATATTGTATAGGATGATGTCTTCTTATTCCAGTAAGAGAGTAGCTTGGCCACTAAGATTTATATGACTGATCATAAAGTAAAATTCATCATTGAACTAACGTTATGTGTACAACAAATGACATCCCTGCCTTTTGGTGAAAGGAAAACCATCTACAAATTTTGAACAAGATAGGAATAAGGTTATAAGATAGCAAAACACTTTTTGATACATTTGTAAAATGACATGCATGCATGCCTAACATGAATTTCATTTAATTCATTTCATAGGGGTGGGACATATTTTATGAAATGTTATTTTCTTAAATATCATTTTTGATTTTGTTATAGAATTGTCTCAGAAAAAATCCAGTGTAGCTTAATATAGCTTAGAAAAATCTTGTGAAATGTGGATTTTCAGGAAGATAATTAAAGTGTTGTCTAGATTGCAATCAAATGAAAATGATCCCAAAACAGCATATGACTCTAACATTTCTGACAGTATTTTTTTAGCATCCTATTTGTAAAATCATCCAAAATCATAGTAGATGGTATAATGTTTTGCAATTTCATAAACACTTGTAGAAAGAACGAAATTGTAACTTTTTTGGACAAATTGATTCTAACTTCCAACAATGTCATGAAATTTTGTAAAGATAAGACAATCATCATGTGAACTTGTAAGAACAATGAATGGAAAGAGGAGATTCTGGTCTAAGAGAGACAACCCAAGTATTATCAACAGCAGATGCTACTCGCTGTTGATAACTTAAAAGGGTTTAAGGTATATATAGTATTTAAAACTGGCTTCATGTTAGATAACATGTAAAAATTTGATAATAATGAATTTTAAAAATTGAATTTATTACTTGACAAAATTTTTTAATGCAAGACAAATCATATAGCCTATATGTAAATATCAAGTTTTATAACGCATTTCAAATCACTGCAGGTTACGTTTGTTGACATAATTCTTAAGAACATCTTTTCAACTATATATATTGCTTATTCAGACAATTTGTCTCTTGTGCAGGTGCTTTGCACTATGCGCAATAGATAAAAACTTAATATTTTAAACTGTTAGATTAAAGTTTACAATGTAAATGGGGTTTTCTCAAATTTGAAATGGTATTTGTATCTTATATGTATTTCATTAATCACAAAAGACAGACAGACAGACAGAATTGAAGGAGGTAACCTTATTGGCTCAACCAACTTTGTCAGCTTTTTCTATTTGCTTATCAACACCCGAGGGAATCTGAACCCATTCTGTCCTTGGCAGGTTCTCTAGGGAGAAGTGATTGCATGATGTCATCACAATATTTCAGAACCACTGATCTTTGACCACTTATTGCCTTAGATATGTCATCTCAATGTGAAAGTTTTGGACAAAATTGGTCAAGCTTTGTGAAGAATAGGGGTCTAGTGCATCAAGTCTACACTAAAAACCTACCTTTCAGAAATTTAATCTGATGAATATTTCATTAGAGTAAGAACTCTCAGTGAATGTCTGGATTTGTAATTCAGTTTCTTAACTTACTTTTCAAGAGGTTATATATGTTTTAATATATATTCACTAAATTTGGGACAATTGTTCATTTGATGTTTCTTGTAAAACATTTGTGTTTTTTGCTTTTGACATGTTATGTCCTGTGGGCCTGTGGCCTTTTGACAGAATAAAACTATCTATCTAAATCTAATATGTTTTGGGCTTGGGTGAATTTGACATTGAAGTAAAATGAAAAACAACTTCTCAGCTTCAGAACATAAAATCTGACTCTAGCTGTTTAAGTCATATGACTTGAGCAGGTGTGAAAACACAAATTTCCACATCCAGAGGAATTTGAATACAGAATCTTGATCCAGGTTTTGGAGTCAGATGCTCTACTGATTCAGCCAAAGGGATATTCCAAACCAGTGGCAATGCTTTTAACCTCACCCTGCCACATATAACATTGTAACATAAAACATGGCTCAATTCAGGTATATATAAACGGGATCAATTTGGCTAATAAGAATCAATATCTTATCCCTTACTTTGAACTGCCTGAAATAAGATGAATGTGTTGAAACACAATATATCTTCTGGTTAACAAATGTAAAAATGATATGAAAAAGACAAAAAAACTTCAAAAGAAAACAAACATAATGATGAAATATAATGCCTGTACATAACACCAAAAGTTTCAATCTATATTTTTTCACTTTTGTTTTGACTGTGAGAAATTCAATCTATGAAAACCATGGACAAAAAGATTTAACAGTGATGCCAATCTATAGGAAGATGGATTAAGTTAGCTTGACATGAATCAGTGAGATGTAAACAGATTTCACACTATCTCTGATCGCTCTATCTTCTAAATTTGTCGTCATGAAAATGTTTCATCTTTCATGGTGCAGTAATGCCGATAATCTCAGAGACATAATCTCAAATATCAACTCGATCGATTAATTGAATCACACATAATTACATACTGAGGACATTCAATAGACACTTGTTGTACACAATATGAATTTTACATCCAATTACTGTCTTTGATGATGGATGGGAAATCATACCTTTTCTTTTGTAAATTGACTTATTTTTATAGACATTTCATGAATATCCAAACCCAAAAGTTGACTAAAACATTACCAAATATTTATTTATATATACAAATATATTGCAAACAAGTATTACATGTATACATACAAATTTATCATATGTATTGAAATAACCATCAACTAAAAATTCAAAATTGAACAAAATTTAATAAAACATATATACCAGAGAGAACAAGACATTTGTTGCAATTCATCAACCAATACATGAGAATATGACATTTTACGAGAATATGGGAGGTTTCAATGATGTCTGCAAGAAATAATGATGGTATCATTAACAGCAACAAACCTCTAATCCAAACAGACTGATCTTAAATCTCTGAAATATAACCTGCGGGCAAAATAGTTGATGGACAGTGAACAGAAGAGATTTTATTTCTTGTCTGTTATGAACAGCAAGATTTTACTTGTTGTCTGTTATGAACAGCAAGATTTTACTTCTTGTCCACAGGTTGTGAACAGCAAGATTTTACTTCTTGTCCACAGGTTGTGAACAGTAAGATTTTCCTTCTTGTCCATAGATTGTGAATAGCAAGATTTTACTTCTTATCTATAGATTGTGAACAGTAAGATTTTCCTTCTTGTCCATAGATTGTGAATAGCAAGATTTTACTTCTTATCTATAGATTGTGAACAGCAAGATTTTACTTCTTGTCCACAGGTTGTGAACAGTAAGATTTTCCTTCTTGTCCATAGATTGTGAACAGTAAGATTTTACTTCTTGTCTATAGATTGTGAACAGCAAGATTTTACTTCTTGTCTATGGATTGTGAACAGCAAGATTTTACTTCTTGTCTATAGATTGTGAACAGCAAGATTTTACTTCTTGTCCACAGGTTGTGAACAGCAAGATTTTCCTTCTTGTCCATAGATTGTGAACAGCAAGATTTTACTTCTTGTCTATAGGTTGTGAACAGCAAGATTTTACTTCTTGTCTATAGATTGTGAACAGCAAGATTTTACTTCTTGTCTATAGATTGTGAACAGTAAGATTTTCCTTCTTGTCCATAGATTGTGAACAGCAAGATTTTACTTCTTGTCTATAGATTGTGAATAGCAAGATTTTCTCTCTTGTCCATAGATTGTGAATAGCAAGATCTTCTCTCTTGTCCATAGATTTAGAACAGCAAGAAGTAAATTTGCTCTAGTTTTTTTCTGAATGTTTTCAGGTGAGCAAAGAAATACAGAAAAAGGAAATATTTTCTTCCAAATTTAGTCAAAATTATGTAAGGGGATTCCGTAAATCCTCTTTTGAATGTTTTTTTGCCTTTACAGAAGACTAAAATTGATTATGCATTTGATATCTTAAAATTTTTCTAGCTAATGTCTATTTATTTAAAAATGTGAAAAAAATATTTGAATCATTCATCTTCCTAATCGATATTTGAATGGTGAGTCAGGGAGTCAGTTATTGTTTGATGCCGCTTGTGCAATATCACATCACTTAGCGATTATCTTACTTGATTTTATGTAACAATATTTTATCAAATGCATTTATTTAAATGTAAATCTATGGTTCCACTTAGATTCTGTACCTTGTTAAGGTAGAATATTGCATATGATGAATATATTTTCAAAATTATTTGCAACAATACATTTTTCGGTGTCTATTTAAACAGTGTTAGTAGGAAATTCTATGTCATTAATGAATCTATACTAATTCAATCAATCAAGTGCATGTATTCATTTTTATTTGTTATTCAGTTGTAACTCTCTGCCTATATAACTTCTATCTGAAGAAGTGGTGAAAAGCTACCCCTTACAAAAAAATCTACAGTGCTGCAATAGCTCTGCTTCATTGCAGCAATGTTGCAACTTTGAGCGAAACATTGTCTCAGGAGTGAAACCGTTGTCCATCATTTTTTAGTCGTAAACTGATCATTAACCACAATGGTTCTGCTTAAATGAGTACTTTAAAACATGTCTCCTTTGGCTGACCTTTAATGTAATATTATTTCATTAATATAATTTCCTCACAATTA
Source organism: Phorcus lineatus (assembly GCA_921293015.1). NCBI lineage: Eukaryota > Metazoa > Mollusca > Gastropoda > Trochida > Trochidae > Phorcus > Phorcus lineatus. The sequence continues at coordinate 10,210,797 of OV121083.1, forward strand.
GAACAGCTCCATTATGAGTAAAACAAGTTGATTTCAATAAATCTTTTTCTTGTATTACAACATTTTCATTTTAGATTCGTTGACGCTACAAGGTTTTTATAAAAGTAATGTTAACAAATCAATCATAGCAATATATTGTAAGGATCCTCTTCAAAGCTCACTGATAACAAAGTCTCCATTTTATCACAAATGTATTGATCACTGAAAATGTGCACTGCTTCCCAATCAAAGAAAAGACTTTGATCAGCTTTTACACCTGTATATTTCTTTTCATACATTGGCATCCCTTTGATGTGGACCTGAGATCAATCAACATTTCATTTTACAAACATGGTAATTGGTCAAGCGTGACAAAATATATCGTCACACCTGGGCATCTGATTACTTTGTGTATTGATTGTGACTGACCATCAATTAATTCAATGAATACTTTGAAGTGGCCATAACTGTTATCCGTACAGGCAGTTTAAGTGAACTGTTTTATTTCACATATCAACCTTATATTAATTGTAAATACAGGGGCTTAGATATTGACTGGAGGTCTGCAGAAGAATTTCAGATGTTCTTATGGAGATAGCAAGAAGGGTTGTTAATATACCTTGCCAACAGTTATTGACTGGTGGTTGGCAGAAGAATTTCAGATTTTCTTTTGAGGACACGAAGAGGGGTTGGTATCCCACCTTACTATCAGATATTGACTGATAACCAGAAGGATAACCTCAATAAGCGCCTTAACCAACAGAAAGCTTGTATACTCCTGAGAAATAATGAAAAACGAACAGTTTTTCCAAGGGTTGTGTGGGTGTCACTTTGAGCATGCCCTTTTGGTATGTAGTCCAGTGCAATATAAATATTCATAAATTATTGTTATCATTATCATTAGATTCACACTGTTCTTCTTGAAAAAACAAATACAAATCCTATTGTGAGATACAGATTTTAAATTTATTCATTTGAAAAATGTCTCTTAAGAAATGTATGTATTAGGATTTACATGAATTAGTTCTTAATACAAATACATTATTAAAAAAAACTACTCTTTAAACAAAAAATGAATGAATACTTAAAAAGGTTATTGTCAAACACAATAATCAGCTTAAGGTAAAAATACAGCTAACAAAAGTTAATCTCATTCCTGCTGTGCAACCGCCTTCAGCTGCCTAAATCATACAGATATGACAATGCAAGCAATATCGCTGAACCATAAGGATAGTTTGTATACAAATCTTTTCAAAATGATCATAGTTGTGTGATTGTCAACCTATCTTCAAACATGAATTGACCATAGGCACAAATCCGTACCCTATTTCTATAAAGGTAACAAATTCACATTCAATGATGCTGCTACAATCGTTGTTGATTACCACACCTTGTTCCTATGCTAGCATATGCGTTGTGAAACTGCCTCTGTTCAACACGAAGTACTATCAATTTTGGATTCTGGCTAGGAAGTGAAGGTCATGTGATATACAACCATGTAGTGGCAGCTAATAATTGTGACACTTGGAGAATATCCCTTGTTGTATTGAGATGATGACAGAGCAAGGCGTGACTGTTGACCCTGATTGGGCCATTGCATCAACCATGGTCTACTACAACCTATTATTGCTAATTACTGCAAAAGTCATTGCGATAGTTTTTGTTCCAAAGAAAAACATGTAGTAATGAAATGAGTGAAATACTCTTGAAAGCAGCGTTAAACACCAAATCACCTCACCTTCATGTTTTCTATTGATAACCTTCTTGATAAAGATTTATTGCAATCCTTCAACAGTTCTGTGAATTGTGACGACCCTAAAAGGTACCCTCAATATCATAATGACACAAATAGGACAATTAACCCCTTGACCATGTTCCCACAGATACTCTGATTCCACATTTCCACCAATGGACACACTCAGCTGTCAGTGACATCTACTTCTGATGTTGTGTCCCTCTATATGAGTGACAGCAAACACTTTCATAACTCAACGAGTTCAATAGATCATATCCTCTCATTTCTCTACCTGACATCAATCAATCACCAATAACAGTCCTGAAAACCTTCCCTTTGTGAAAGTGTTTCTTAAACCTTCATCATTCCTTAAACCCTTCCCTTTGTGAAAGTGTTTCTTAAACCTTCATCATTCCTTAAACCCTTCCCTTTCTAAAAGTGTTTCATAAACCTTCCTCAGTCCTTAAACCCTTCCCTTTCTGTAAGTGTTTCTTAAACCTTCCTCAGTCCTTAAACCCTTCCCTTTCTGTAAGTGTTTCTTAAACCTTCCTCAGTCCTAAAACCCTTCCCTTTCTGTAAGTGTTTCTTGCTCTTCCTCAGTCCTTAAACCCTTCCCTTTCTGTAATTGTTTCTTAAACCTTCCTCAGTCCTAAAACCCTTCCCTTTCTGAAAATGTTTCTTAAACCTTCCTCAGTCCTTAAACCCTTCCCATTCTGTAAGTGTTTCTTATACCTTCCTCAGTCCTAAAACCCTTTCCTTTCTGAAAATGTTTCTTAAACCTTCCTCAGTCCTTAAACCCTTCCCTTTCTGTAAGTGTTTCTTAAACCTTCCTCAGTCCTTAAACCCTTCCCTTTCTAAAAGTGTTTCTTAAACCTTCCTCAGTCCTAAAACCCTTCCCTTTCTGTAAGTGTTTCTTGCTCTTCCTCAGTCCTTAAACCCTTCCCTTTCTGTAATTGTTTCTTAAACCTTCCTCAGTCCTAAAACCCTTCCCTTTCTGAAAATGTTTCTTAAACCTTCCTCAGTCCTTAAACCCTTCCCATTCTGTAAGTGTTTCTTATACCTTCCTCAGTCCTAAAACCCTTCCCTTTCTGAAAATGTTTCTTAAACCTTCCTCAGTCCTTAAACCCTTCCCATTCTGTAAGTGTTTCTTAAACCTTCCTCAGTCCTAAAACCCTTCCCTTTCTGTAATTGTTTCTTAAACCTTCCTCAGTCCTAAAACCCTTCCCTTTCTGAAAATGTTTCTTAAAGCTTCCTCAGTCCTTAAACCCTTCCCTTTCTGTAAGTGTTTCTTAAACCTTCCACATCCTATCTATTCAAATCAAACAATAATTGTAAATCTCAATTTTCATCATACTTCATTGAATGTTTACATAAGTCCCTTTTAATCTCCCATACATCCCTCCCAACATTACATCAAAAGGTTCTCAAACCTTTTTTATAACACTTATGGATCATGGCTAGATTCACTACAAACCTTCAAGCACATAAACAGCTTCAAATAATCTCTATTACCTCAATACTACAAATACTAGCTTATATATTTTGTCTTATTTCATTCAGAAAATGTCAACCATGAGCATGGAATCCTCATTATGGGGACTGCCAGGATCTAGCTGTGTACACAGTGGGTACAATAAGGAGAAGCTATAGCTCACTAGAATTAATCTCTCTCCATGACAGACTGAAGGGTGCTACCAGCTTTATACTCTCCTTACTGTCAGATATACCAACTACTTATCTCATGAGGGACTCATCGCCTCTTCGTGTGGAATGAATGCTTCTTGTGAATTTTGGATTATGAGTTTCTGACCAAGCTCGTTTGTGTTTATGTAGTTTAGACACAAGTTACAGTATTAATATTTCTTGAAAACATCAATACCACATCTTAAGTAATGAGTTTCAAAAGCAGAATGATTACATTTGATTCTCACATAATAAAATGAATAGATTGCCAATATTGGTGTCTTTCTTAAAGTCTCATTGCACCCCCTGAATATATTCTAATTCCAAGAAAGTCCGGAATAACTCTTGCAAATTAATTTTTTTTAAAGTAAATCATTATATTGTATTGGATACCAAAGGATGGCAAAAAATATTTGTTTTGATTATTAAGTATCTATTGACAGTATTTTCACCTGGATGCATGGTAAAGCAATGTGAGCACCTAGTGGGAACAACAGTTTTATAAGTCCACTAGTTGATGAAACCCAACGATTATAATGCACTAGTGAGTTATAGATAAATGCATTTTAATAGTGTATGACTAGTAAGTTTCATGTATTCCATTAACAAACAAAAAACAACAAAGATTTAAAAAACATAAAATCTAAAATCAAATGTTAAATTATTGCTGATTATAAGGCCCTCTTAAAATGTAAATCTATATTGAAAATGAATTCTTTGAGGTCCAAATATCTTAGTTTTGGTGGCTCTTTTTCTTTTGTAATATCCTACAGTTTACGTGCGATCATACATGCTATATTGACAAGCATATCATTATGCTTGAGAGTCAAATGGGGATTAATATAGTTATTATTTATTGGTCTTCATTGCAGAATACATCTATCTATGACCTTCAATTCTAAAAATTGTGTCTTCTTTTTATTTTGAATAACTTAAAAAACCATCACATTACTGGCATTTTTTAATTTGGAATATATCAATAGGGATCTTAACTGTCAGCTGACTTAAAAGTTTAAGAAAGTTGAGCATATGGCATGACGTAATCCTAACTCCAAAAAGAGACAAATTATTGCTCTATGGGATATCTTGACAGCAGTTGTAACTTTGATACATGAGAGGCTTATAATTTCTATAGATGAATCAATTTACAATTAATAGCATTATTGGCGTAACAAATTTTGGTTGTCGTCGTTATAAACAAGATGTTCTGAGTTGAAAAAGATTTGCTCACATCTATATTTGACAAACTTCACAGACAGATCCTTTCTTTCTTATCAAATAGTAATAATCTATCACATACTATTCTGATATTTCAGCAGACAGAACCATATGGCACCAGTCATCTGGGATATAAAGCTTACTTGATTTAGGTTTCCGTCATTATTGTTGTAAAGACAGACACATCGTGACAGCACTGATTTAGTGTAATATATCAAGCTAAATATAAAACCAACTACGAGGGGATATCAAAAAGTTTCAATTATCACAAAGAATGTTCTGGTGAATACAGACCAAATGTGTTTGTGATAATTGAAACTTTTTGATATCCCCTCATACATATCATGTTTTAGTTTCTAACAACTTGGTGCAAATTATTGTTGGTTATTTGACCATAGGTGTTTTCATTAAAGAGCAAGGGCACTCCATGATTTTCATAACATATTATTTACCTTTGATACGAACCTAAGTGTCGTATGTGGTGATATGAATTTAAAACACCATAACTTTCCATGTCCAAAAGACATTAATATGACAAATACTTGTTTTCCATGAAAATCTAAAAACAGCCTTATAAATGCACAGAGGTGTAGATATCACGTACAATATACATGGATACTAGTTATATAACCTAACAAACACTATCAACTCCTAACTGCCCTCCTGGCTGTTTTAGATAAGTCTCCAAAATTACATTTGACTATTTGACGTCAAAGTACATTTAGTAAATTTTGTCTATATAAATTTAATAATATTTCATGAAGTAAAATGTCAGAATAATTTTGATTGTTTTCCACCTTGTTATGAGTCAATTGCTCATTATATCTGTAAGACTCGAATTCATGGCAGGCCTCGAATCTGTGGCGGATTTCCAAATCTATGGCAGATTTTCTAATGCCTGACATTTGTACCTTTCTTCTATTTTTCTGCAATGAAAAACCAAACCTTACGCTAGACAAACTTACCCTAAAATTCGTCGACAGGAATCCAAGGGTTACAAAAGATAGTCTTTCAATATTTTAGGGCTAAAGAAGACAGACGCACCCAGGGCTAAAAAGATCCTACAAAATAAGTACAATTGATGTGGCATGAAGCTGCAAATGTCTTATTTACATGTAAGGTAATGTATTTTCGTTATTGGGATATGGACTCTTATTATTTGGTCTTTAACTGTTTGCAATATCCCTTTGTGACTTCCCTAATTATTTCGCTAGGGACGCAATTGGGCCTTACGACGGGAACAATTAGCTATTATGCCGTCATCGCATAATGCCATCACTTAATTAGCACGACATCATGAAATAGTGTAACAATCAAACAAGCCACAGATAAGGAAACCCGCCATAGATTAGAGACCCGCCACAGATCTGAGTCCTACATATCTCCTCATATCACAAATCCATATGGTTATACAAATTTTCACATTACAGATATAAATGTCTCATTTGACAAGATTGTCAGGCACCCCTGCATTTATGGCAACTATTTATGTTTACTGTGTTTCACTAATATCATATCATTAGAAATGGTTTAATTAATTTACACGAAACAAAACTAACACTTTTATGGAAATCATAACCGTACTGTTTTAATCTTGTTAATTGTTATCACTTCATACACTGAAAAAACAGGTGTTGCAAAACTTTTTGCAAGGTGTATACTTTGATTTCATTTAAAAGATGAAATTAGATAGGCTTTAAGATGAAAGAATGGCTGTCAACATTATTCAATCATATCACTAATACCTTGTCTTTTGAATAATATTCAACATAATTTTAGTTGATTAATATTTCTAATTAGATTTCCTCATTATTGTTTACATGTTTTCTTTGCTATGGTATATATTTCTCCCATTTTGTTATCCACAACCTGATGAAGGAGTAATTAAAATTCATATTATGAAATGACGTGAATTTTACAATAAAGAAGTTGCAAACAAACTGGCTTTTTTATGTTCATCACTTCTAAATGTCCTTCATAGACTTGTTCCAACTTTTCATTTTTCCTCACCATTTACTAACCCTTATTTTATACATATGTTCATACATTTATCCAAAAATAGAACTTTTAAAAAATAATCTAATTTTATGATTTTTTAAAATAATTGAAATAATTGCACATAATGGACCTGATACTCCATAATTTTGAACTTTGATAATAAAGTTTTATCATTGATCATTAATTCATAAAAGAACAACCATCACACCACAATTTCTAAGATTGATTGAACACATCATGCTCAATTCTTAATGAGACTAGTCTTAATGAACACTTTGAGTGAAATAGACGATTACAATAATAGATATCAATTTTATTCGGAGAAAAAATTAAACCTTAATATCACATAAAAAATTATCAAAAAAACATCAAATTGCAACTAAACTAATTATAACTGAAGAACCAGCCAATACAAGACAAGACTTATTCTAAATATGCTTAATAAAGCTTGTGGATATAATAATGAAAAGGTCAGGCTAGATGTCAAGGAAAGAAAGGAATAGTAATTAACAGTGATACGATCAAGTCCTCCAATAAACATGATGAAAATAGACAAAAATTTCCGGGATGTATCTGACCTTTGGTATAGTCTTTATACCCATGTTGTCACTGAACAAGGGGATTCACATGCACATCATGGATAGAAGCATGTATGTTAAGAAGGTCATATCATGGAGTTTCAAATCATGGATGGAAATATATATATTCTTCTGCAATGATTTTGACCTTTTAGGAAAGTATTGATGTTAAATATACATATTCTCCGGACGTCAAATAACAGTAATCTTAAAGAGAGGGATCTACTGGCTTCTGGTCAGCCATTTACTGCAGTTTGCATAATTTTTACTATGAAGAAAAAAAAAAAATGCATTAATTAGAATATTAAGAAAACGTACCTCACTAGATCTTTCTGTTAAAGCCAAAAAATAATGCTCAAAAATAAACAAACAAAAATTCTTATAATACAAATACTTATATACAGCACTTTTTCCAAATACTAACATGCTCAATGTGCTGAATGTGCGAAGCTTGTACTGGTTAAGAACCATATATTTCTGTACATCCTGTTTTCAGGTACCCATTTTTACAGCCAGGAAAGTGATAATGCTATCAAGTATGGTAAAATTCTCAGAACACAAGAGATTCTATCTTCTTTGTCTCCTCTTGAGCAGCGAGGCATACCTACTATCATATTGTCTATAGAGATAATGTAAACAACATGATAAGGACTTCTTCACTTCTATACCAATTATCAGCTGATGTTTTCATGAGAGCAAATATGTTTCTTAACGACAGAAAATGATTTTAACATTACCAAGCAGCTGACATGATCTCCTGCAACTGGCAGAATGTTTTTATGTATTTTTTATTTTATCACCTTACGAATTTTCTTTGTATCAACATCAATGATTCCTTAATATGATTTTGCTGAATTATATGTCACTTGCAATAGGTTGTGAAGAATAACAGAAATAAACTGTTTTATCAAAAAAAAATCAAATCAACATTTTTGACAAATATATTTATATATAATAATATTTCTTTTCATGTTTTTGATCTCCATACACATTCTAAATCCAATAGATGAAATAGCATAGGCAGAAAAGACTGAATGATTTTAATGATGTTATCAATTCAGGCCCCAAAATTTATATCTTAAATCTTTACTTGTACCTGTATTTCCATGACAAATTTGAATTCAAATGGTCGTTTATTTAAAAAGTTATGAGCCTGCACAATTTGTAATGGATGGACAGTGCTCATTATAATACGTACCCCTTTGCAACTTCACTGTTGGGTAGGATAAAAAACAATTGCTGTCATTTTCTTTAGATTGAATAGAGAAACAACAGCAAACACTGCCTGACAAATGAGTCCTCCCCTGGGTACAAGTCTTTGGCTTTTCCTGCATTGAATTGTTTTGATATATATTCATCCTCTTCTTATCTTCTTTATATCTTAATCCTATTTACATGTTGCTCAAATGCAATGAAATGATGCTTCAATATAAAGAAATTATGTTTAGCATGAAAGTCTTTCAAATTCCTTATTTTATCCTAGCCTTATCTTCATCAAGCTATTAAACTTGATAGATACCTATTTTCAGGACTATTGGTTTTTGATCTGGTAGCTATTTTCTTTAACTGTATATATTCTATTGTGTAAACTATCCCTCATCTTCATGTAAATATGTATGTTACTAACAAAGTTGATCAAAATTGGATGAGTAGTTTAGAGGAAGTGCCCCAGATAGAATTTGAAACAATTTTTTAACAGAGTTTCCATTTTTTTGGGGTCAAAAAATAAATGTGAAGGCCACAATATTTGTAAAGCAAAATGGAACAGCTTTGAGTGACATATGTTCTATAAGCTTGTACCCAGTGGGCATGTGGCCCGCCTTCAGATTGAATAGAGAAACAACAGCAAACACTGCCTGACAAATAAGTCCTCCCCTGGGTACAAGTCTTTGTCTTTTCCTGCATTGAAATATTTTGATATGTTCATCCTCTTCTTATCTTCTATATATCTTAATCCTATTTACATGTTGCTCAAATGTAATGAAATGATGCTCCAATTTGAAGAAATTATGTTTAGCATGAAAGTCTTCATCTTCATCAACCTATTGATCTTGATAGATACCTATTTTCAGGCCTATTGGTTTTTGATCTGGTAGCTATTTTCTTCAACTGTATCTATTCTATTGTGTAAACTATCCCTCATCTTCATGTAAATATGTATGTTACTAACAAAGTTGATCAAAATTGGATGAGTAGTTTAGAGGAAGTGCCCCAGATAGAATTTGAAACAATTTTTTAACAGAGTTTCCATTTTTTTGGGGTCAAAAAATAAATGTGAAGGCCACAATATTTGTAAAGCAAAATGGAACAGCTTTGAGTGACATATGTTCTATAAGCTTGTACCCAGTGGGCATGTGGCCCGCCTTCAGATTGAATAGAGAAACAACAGCAAACACTGCCTGACAAATAAGTCCTCCCCTGGGTACAAGTCTTTGTCTTTTCCTGCATTGAAATATTTTGATATGTTCATCCTCTTCTTATCTTCTATATATCTTAATCCTATTTACATGTTGCTCAAATGTAATGAAATGATGCTCCAATTTGAAGAAATTATGTTTAGCATGAAAGTCTTCATCTTCATCAACCTATTGATCTTGATAGATACCTATTTTCAGGCCTATTGGTTTTTGATCTGGTAGCTATTTTCTTCAACTGTATCTATTCTATTGATATTAGTAGATACTTATTTTCAGGCCTATTGGTTTTTGATCTGGTAGCTATTTTCTTCAACTGTATCTATTCTATTGATATTAGTAGATACTTATTTTCAGAACTATTGTAATTGATCTGGTAGCTATTTTCTTCAACTGTATCTATTCTATTGATATTGAAAGATAAATATTTTCAGATTCTTTTAGGGGCAGTTTAGAAGTTGGAATGACGGTATGGAAAACAATTTCTTTTCAGAACTATTGTAATTGATCTGGTAGCTATTTCCTTCAACTGTATCTATTCTATTGATATTGAAAGATACCTATTTTCAGATTCTTTTAGGGGCAGTTTAGAAGATGGGATGACGATATGGAAAACAATATCTTTTCAGAACTATTGTAATTGATCTTGTAACTATTTCCTTCAACTGTATCTACTCTGCTTATGCCTCTTTCATTAAGCATTTGAAACAGTTTCCTAATGTCAAGATACAAATATAGTCTCAAAAGTCTTCTAATGTCAAGAAACAAATGTAGTCTCAAATGACAATCAATATCCAGCTCATTTATCATAAAAAAATAACTTTTTTGGTCTTTCCTGATATGATGATCTTTTTCTGCGTTTAGGTGAAATAGTTACATAAAAATGTAGTGCGATGACGAGGAGATTTACATCTTTGCTTTGTTTTTTTTCAATTTTGATCTTTCCTTGTGACTTATCATTGATTCTTACAAAGCTAGTCCTTCAGCTCTTGTTTGTAAAGTTGCAAGCTTCTTAGTGTTGAAATTTTGGCTGTATGTGCTCCAGCTGTTTTAACAGATTTACTAACAAGAACTGTGAAAGAGAAACAATGATGACTTTGTGAAACCATAACACTTGGGCTGAGATAAAGGGGGATTATACTATTCAAATGAATAACATTCACAGATGACGACTCCTTCAAGGATCCTCACAATGCCATGTTTTGGGTTCATTGCAGCATTTTGATCAGAGGAAAAGTCCATTGTTGGTCTAAACCTTATCATAAATAAAAGAGATATTCCCATCAGGCTTATTTTGTGTTCTATCTTGTAGTTTTATTTTTTAGCTATCCTCTTCTATAAAAGTCTGAGAGATTTCATATGTTCATCAATCAACAGTGACCATATGGTATGAAGCTATATATAAGCATTGTCTTTAAATTTAATGTAAACATTGATCCTACGGTACTTTAACAATAAACTGCTTGTCACGTAGCCTCGCTTGAGCTGGTTGTCATGAACAGATTATTCTCTATGTTAAAGAAATGTGATTCCTGTAAACTGGAAACAGAAAATGATTTGGCAAAAACGGGTGCTAAAGTGCGAGTTGAGATTATTGATTATACAAAAATAACACTATTCCTCTCAGTTTAAATGCTATGGACAGTTTAAAGATGGAAGGAGAAGACCAATTATTTAAATCAATTGTAAGAATTTTACATGATAATCAGTAAACATTAGGTAAGAAGTTAAGAAGGTGTTTGGCTTTGTTTTTGTGGACCAGAACAACTTATCTCTAATGACATACAAATGATTTAAAATACTTATCATTGATACTACTATTGCTCTTTTAATCAAGAAAACCACCTTCAGCTGAAGGTCGTCATTCCAAAATATCTTTTTTCTGGTAAACCATATAAACTTACTTTAAAATCTGAATTTAAGAACTTCAATAAAAAAAAGTCTTCTTTATTAACATAAACAAGGAAATTAACTTTCAGCGAACTGATCGTGTCACTTGAGTGGCAAACCTATCACAGTTTCTGATGTAATGCTTCTATTTGGGGCACATCCACAACACAATGATGTTATTTGTCAACTAGGTGTGAAACAGCATGTCAGAGACATCGTTAGAATTCCATTCGTGACTGATAGCTTTACGGGGACTGGAGCTGTGAAATGGAGAAAGCTATTAAACAGCTGATAGAGGCTGCAGGCAGATAGACTTCGAGACGAAGATTCCCACTGAACTTTTCACAAGCCTATTGACGAGGCTTAAATGAGGTATCAATGGGCATGATTATAGACTTTTCACTGATGCTGATGTGTCTTATAGCTTTATGGAACACTTATGAATATATTGGGTCACCTTTGGCAAAAAAAGGTATATACATACAATTTGCACAAGGTTTACACAATACAATGACACACTTTAAAGTTTGCTTTCTTGGTTAATGCATGGTAACTGACAAAGCTAAACTTTAATTGCAACTGTAGGGCTTCAGGAAACAAGAATTCCAATTAAAGTCTTATAATTAAAGATCGTATTAATTCCCCTTGCAATCTGATGAGAAAAAACTATAAGAACTGTCATTTAATTCTAATGGCTGCAGACAATTACCAAGAATTCACACTGCAACCCCATGACAGGAAACACCAAGCATTCACATTGTAACATGAATTTCTGTTGCAATTTTACTGGCTGCAGACAATAAAACTTCATAATGCTGCTTGTATCATTTTCAAAGAAGAATAAAGATTTTCCTAAAACACTACAAAGACCATGAAACGACCGTATGGATCAAGGATAAAGACTTTCCTTAAACACTATAAAGACCATGAAAAGACTGTATGGATCAGGGGCAGCACTGAATGATATTCAGGTTAGGTGAAGGTTTAGTGAGGTACCAACCTTGCCATCAATCTTGGAGAACAATGGTAAGAACTCTATACCACAACCAACGAATGAATTTGGTAAAGAATGTGACAGTCTCTCCAACTTTAACCCTTTTTCCGAGGATGATGTTCTCAAGCTCATAAGGCAAATGAACACTAAAAGTTGTGAACTTGACCCTATTCCAACCTCACTTCTGATTGACTGCATCGGTTCACTTTTGCCATTCATCACCATACTAATAAATATGTCCTTACAAACAGGAGTTGTTCCAAAATCTTTCAAGAGTGCTATTGTCAGACCCCAACTTAAAAAAAGCGGACTTGACAAAAATGTACTGAAAAACTACAGGCCGGTTTCGAATTTGTCCTTATTGCCGAAACTCCTTGAGAAAGCAGTTGCATGCCGACTGGAAAAGCATCTCTCTGTGAATGATTTGCATGAAAAATTCCAATCCGCGTATAGGAGCGGCCACAGCACCGAGACAGCCTTGGTAAGAGTTACCAATGACATATTAGCAGCTGCAGACCAAGGAGAGTCATCAGTGTTGATCTTGTTAGACCTGTCTGCAGCATTTGATACGGTGGACCATTCAATCCTTTTATCTACACTTCAGAGGGAGCTCGGGATAAAGGACACAGCCCTGTCTTGGTTTAGCTCGTATTTGTCAGAGCGATGTCAGAGTGTAACCATCAACTCGTTGCAATCGCCTCACTATGATCTGAACAGAGGTGTGCCCCAAGGATCAGTACTGGGCCCCATCTTGTTCACCCTATACACTAGATCACTCGGTGACATAGCGAGAGGCCATGGGCTTAATCAACACCAATATGCGGATGACAATCAGCTCTAAACAAGTTTCACCTCTGCCAAATCTAAAGACTCTGCTTCTAAGATCACTGACTGCTGCATTGACATCAAACGTTGGATGAACTCACATATGCTCAAACTCAATCAGGACAAGACGGAATTCATATTGATCGGCCCAACCAGACTCACACAAAACTGCAAAGAATTCACTGAACTTCAGATTGACGATACCATTATATCTGCCTCCCAACAAGTCAAGAACCTTGGGGTTGTGCTGGATCAACAGCTCACGATGAAACATCATGTCACAAAACTTTGTCAAACATCAAACTTCTATCTCCGCAATATAGGAAAAATCCGCCCATACCTGACAGAATCATCAGCTGTAAAACTCCTGCTTTCATTAATCATCTCCCGCATTGACTATTGCAACAGCCTGCTGACCAATATCTCCAAAGAACAGATTGCCAGAATGCAACGTATTCAGAACACAGCTGCAAGAATTATCTTCAAATGTCCCAAATTTGACCACACAAGCCCTCTTCTACATCAACTTCACTGGCTTCCAGTTGCTGCCCGCATTGACTACAAACTCCTAGTTCTAGCCTACAAATGTTTCACTAACACTGCTCCATCATACCTGACAGAACTCCTACCTGTTTACAGCCCACAACGCACATTAAGATCTCAAGATAAAAGTCTGTTTGTCACCCCTAAAGTAAAATCCTCAACCTTTGGCAAAAGAACTTTCTCCTACTCGGCATCAACCAAATGGAACAATTTACCAGATCACCTAAAATCTGCTGCCAGCCTTTCATCCTTTAAGTCTCAACTGAAAACCTACTTGTTTAAAGAATACTATATCTAATATATCGTCCTGGCCCATGAGCGCAAAGAGCACCCTGTGTGAAGTTCTGCGCTATATAAATGAATGTATTATTATTATTATTATCAATCACAGGACCTCAGGTTAATGCTTAATTTGTCAGCAGTAAATCAACTCTCTTTTGGGAGAATCTTTCAAGCTAGACACATTTCAGGGTATGACAAACCATTAAAACTTGCAATGTGGTAATTATCTTGAAATTTCTGTGACCCACCTTGAGCATTTACATGCTGGTAACTGATCGATTTTAACATTTTACAATCTCACAAAGAATACTTTGTATTCACTCAAAAAAGGAGAGAAAAATGAAGCAAATCATCAGTGATGTGAGTTCGGAAACCCTTGCTACAGCATGACATATATTTACCCTCACTTGGGTTTCTAAAAATGAGTAAATTACTGTGTTTTTATTTTCAGTTTCTGCCAAAAACAAAATTGTGATTTTTCAGATTTTTGTTATTCCAGACTTATTTCAGGTTTTTGTTATTCCAGACTTATTTAAGATTTTTGTTATTCCAGACTTATTTCAGATTTTTTGTTATTCCAGACTTATTTCAGGTTTTTGTTATTCCAGAATATTCCAGATTTTTGTTATTCCAGAATATTCCAGATTTTTGTTATTCCAGACTTAGTCCGGGTTTTTGGTATTCCAGACTTACTCCAGGTTTTTGTTACAGGCGCTGTTCATTTAAAAACTATGTAGATGAGGGTAATTAGTGGCATGTTTGTCATCAGCATTATGAAAACCGAATTCATGTATTGCTCTGCACAAACCAAATTTCTGTTTTACAAATAAAGTGTTATTATAGCTAAAACCTGGACGCCAGTAATTACCCTCATCTAAATAGTTTATAAATGAACTAGTTGGCTTTAACTTTAATACAGCTGAATTCTTATCGCAAGTTGAAATTTAATATTCTCTAGATTGACCTTCAGTGCTTGCAATTGGAACCCCACTCGATAAACAGACTTGTCAAGAATATGTATTTATGGTGTGTGATCCTAAATATACCAATTCTAGAAGCTTTCATATTCCAAATGGCATGAATTTCTTACACTTCACATTCTCAATAAATCACTGATTATATTATTTAGAGTCATAATTAAAATTCTTGTCTGCCTCGTCATAGAGTTAATTATTCATAATTACCATTCTTGGATGAAAAACCCCCCACGTCTCTTCTCTTCATAATGGTTACCCTAGCATTAATGTTAATCTGTAAAATATAACCCTTGGTACGATTTAAATTGAACGAAAGAGTAACAATGGCAAATAAGCACTAAGACTATCCTTCCATTATCCCATCTTAACCCTTAGATAAATTGTAGCCATAATTGATGTTAAAGGATTGCTTAATGATTCTTTCAGGGCTCCGACTGACATAATGATAAAACTACTTCATAATAATTATCAGTATTTCAAAAGTAAACCCAGCAAACAAGTAAATATCACAGTGTTGTCCTGTCCTTAATAGGACTATCTGAGGCCTCTCCAGCCAAGTAACAAGGCCAATATGAATCCCTGGAATGGACAAATGAATCTCCAACTGCCCGATGGCATATCAGTGTGCTTTCTCTGAAGCTTTACAAGTAAGAAGGGAAAATATCAAGGAAATGCTTTGTCTTGAGGGAAGTTTGCCCTAGTGCAGTCACCTAAGGATGAAAAAGAAAGGTTTAACAGCTTCTTGTGGACATTTTCGTCTAAGCATGTTATGTTCTCTTGATATGATGAGAAATAGGTTTCGTATGTACATGATTTCAATTTAATCTTAAAATCCTGTTAAGATTTTGACTTAATATAGCAATTTCATTTATTATGTATTTAGTATCCATACATAAAATTTTGATATCCCTAAATGAAAAAAACCTTCAAAATATCATTCACAGGAATCTTAAATGTAACTTGAAACATTATTATCCATACACCAAATTTCATATACTTTTTTCTAAACTTGTTTACAAAGTAAAAATTAAAGATATCTTTAAAAAAATAATTTTCAATCACTTTAATTAAATTTTTTTTAAAATTCAGATCATTTCACAAAAGTTCCAAAATGATTAAAAGATAAATCACTAAAAGGACCTCAATGAAGCAATCAATTTGAAAGCATTTTTTTTTTCCGAAATCCTTTTTTTTTGGAAGCAAGACTGAAAAACTTCCTGTTCCTGCCTTGAAAGATCCCCCAGGGTTTTACCTGACTTTAGAATAGATATATATATATATATATTTACTTTGAGCAGATCCTCATTCTGAGACACAAACTAAATGTATTCATATAAGTGATAACATTCATTTTCAACATCTTGAATCTTTTTAAAAATATATTTATTGAGCTTTCCTTAGAATCAACCTTTGTCCAATCAATCAAGTGTTAAATTAGTTTTCTTTTCACTCAGCTAAAAAAAACTCTACTCCTGGGGACCAATTTAGTTGTGGACCTTTAGCAAAACTGATCACATTTAGGAATTTCATCAATTTGAAAAAAGTCAAGAAATCTGTAGTGCTTAGCATGAGCCCTGAAGATATATTAACAGACTGGGAATGTCACATACCTTATGAAATAAAGAATAGAGAATTGGTATCAGCAGGGAGATATGAAAATGTCTGTTTTCATACTGACCTCACTAAAAAGATTGTCATCTTTGCAAATAAGATTCTGTCCAAACCACATTGAAAATGAGTGATTTGGAAAAATACTGAAACTGGCAGTTTGCAGAGGCCTAACTTAATCTTAGAACTGTTTCTTAACAATTTTGTTTGAAGAATCAAAATTCATAAGGCAGGGATGTATTTAATGGATTAAAAGCATCCCCATCAATCATATTCTAAAATGATTGCTATTGTGTGATGTATGTCATTGCAATTCCAATTGATAACTCAACTGATTTACATTTTTGTCAACACACATCAGTTAAAAAAGAAACTGCACTTTTCTAATGATTCATTTAAGGTAAGATCTTCTAATTTTATAAAACTTTAATCAGTTTAAATCTATGGCCTCAGAATTAAGAATTACAGATGGAATGATGGAAAGGAACATTGATGGGTGCCACTCCTTCCTGGTGTCATAGAAAGCACCAACCAACAAGAGAAACATTGATGGGTGCCTTTCCTTCATGGTGTCATAGAAATCACTAACCAACAAGAGGAAAACTGATGGGTGCCACTCCTTCCTGGTGTCACAGAAAGCACCAACCAACAAGAGAAACATTGATGGGTGCCTCTCCTTCATGGTGTCATAGAAATCACTAACCAACAAGAGGAAAACTGATGGGTGCCACTCCTTCCTGGTGTCACAGAAAGCACCAACCAACAAGAGAAACATTGATGGGTGACACTTCTTCCTGGTGTCATAGAAAGCACCAACCAACAAGAGAAACATTGATGGGTGACACTTCTTCCTGGTGTCATAGAAAGCACCAACCAACAAGATAAACATTGATTGGTGCCACTACTTCCTGGTGTCATAGAAAGCACCAACCAACAAGAGAAACATTGATTGGTGCCACTCCTTCCTGGTGTCATAGAAAGCACCAACCAACAAGATAAACATTGATGGGTGCCTTTCCTTCATGGTGTCATAGAAATCACTAACCAACAAGAGGAAAACTGATGGGTGCACCATTGATTGGTGCCACTCCTTCCTGGTGTCATAGAAAGCACCAAACAACAAGATAAACAATGATGGGTGCCACTCCTTCATGGTGTCACAGAAAGCACCAACCAACAAGACAAACATTGATGGGTGCCTCTCCTTCCTGGTGTCACAGAAAGCACCAACCAACAAGATAAACATTGATGGGTGCCACTCCTTCCTGGTGTCACAGAAAGCACCAACCAACAAGAAAAACATTGATGGGTGACACTTCTTCCTGGTGTCACAGAAAGCACCAACCAACAAGATAAACAATGATGGGTGCCACTCCTTCCTGGTGTCATAGAAAGCACCAACCAACAAGAGATACATTGATTTGTGCCACTCCTTCCTGGTGTCATAGAAAGCACCAACCAACAAGAGAAACATTGATTGGTGCCACTCCTTCCTGGTGTCATAGAAAGCACCAACCAACAAGAGAAACATTGATTGGTGCCACTACTTCCTGGTGTCATAGAAAGCACCAACCAACAAGAGAAACATTGATTGGTGCCACTCCTTCCTGGTGTCATAGAAAGCACCAACCAACAAGATAAACATTGATGGGTGCCTTTCCTTCATGGTGTCATAGAAATCACTAACCAACAAGAGGAAAACTGATGGGTGCACCATTGATTGGTGCCACTCCTTCCTGGTGTCATAGAAAGCACCAACCAACAAGATAAACAATGATGGGTGCCACTCCTTCCTGGTGTCACAGAAAGCACCAACCAACAAGATAAACAATGATGGGTGCCTCTCCTTCCTGGTGTCATAGAAAGCACCAACCAACAAGAGAAACATTGATTGGTGCCACTCCTTCCTGGTGTCATAGAAAGCACCAACCAACAAGAGAAACATTGATTGGTGCCACTACTTCCTGGTGTCATAGAAAGCACCAACCAACAAGAGAAACATTGATTGGTGCCACTCCTTCCTGGTGTCATAGAAAGCACCAACCAACAAGATAAACATTGATGGGTGCCTTTCCTTCATGGTGTCATAGAAATCACTAACCAACAAGAGGAAAACTGATGGGTGCACCATTGATTGGTGCCACTCCTTCCTGGTGTCATAGAAAGCACCAACCAACAAGATAAACAATGATGGGTGCCACTCCTTCCTGGTGTCACAGAAAGCACCAACCAACAAGATAAACAATGATGGGTGCCTCTCCTTCCTGGTGTCATAGAAAGCACCAACCAACAAGATAAACAATGATGGGTGCCTCTCCTTCCTGGTGTCATAGAAAGCACCAACCAACAAGATAAACAATGATGGGTGCCTCTCCTTCCTGGTGTCATAGAAAGCACCGACCAAGATACATGTTACTATCATAGGTTGTCACCTGTCTAGACTTAAGCCCAGGAAAATATCTTGATGTTATAAGATCCAACCTCAGTGCCTAAAGTGATGGACAATTAAGAGTTGGTAATTTCTGAAGCATATGAAAGAATATTCCTATAGGTAGGTAATTGCCCCAGGTGATTGCATAAGAAAATAGACATGTTTCTGTTGTGAATTTACTCAAAATTTGAAAATATTGATAAAAAGGAAAATGTAGACAAATAAGAATTTATTTACACTTATTAGCACTGTCATACTAGTGGCAGCTCAGAGTTCATAAAGTTAAAATTGAGTAAAATAACATAACACAATATGGTTTTTTCCCCCACATTTTCTGAATTTGTAGTAACACAGCGTTGCTTAATCTATTGTAATGAGTATACCAAGCCATGTTCATACAAAAAGTGTCTCCACTCATGAGAATTGAAACACGTCCATTGTAAATACAGCTGACAGACAATCACATTAAGCCAATCTTTCAGCACATGAGTCTTCCCTCAGAGACTAATTACAGAGAACATTTTATTTTTATGAGCTATCACTCCAGTTTAACTTGTCAATTGATTTTCCAGTCTGTTCAGCTAAAACCAGAGGGAACAAAACCAGCAGCTCAATTTATGTAATGCTATAAACCCAAACTTAATTCAAAGATTTTTTTACAACATATAGAAGAGATTATGGCAGCAAAAAAGCTGGTATTATGCATGGTGTACTTTTAAGGTATGCAAGGAGATAACAAAAAATAGTGAATTTATGCTTTGGTTGTTTTTTTCTCTTATCCCATGTTTGATAATCTTTGTCATGATCTTGTTATTGCAATAGTTCAAAGACGGAAATGCTAGTTTCTTAAAGAAAGGTGTGTAGATTATGAATTACATTTCTCTTAGGAAACCAATTATAGAATTATAAAACGTTTTTTGATTGTGAAACACTGTATTTACCTATGAAAAAAGATAAACTCAGCTAGAGTCAGTTAACACCATTAGTGGAGGTGGTTAATTAATGAAAACTCAACCTCCCCACAAGGCAGATCCCATGCCAATCCTTGTCACTGGCTAAATTAAACCTTGCTGCTCATCCTCAAAATTTGTAATTTGACCACAATGTCTTCTTTAGTGATTAATTTAAATTTCTTCTAAGATTTCTTATCCCTTGCAGGGGGAAGTGGCAGTGAGAGATGTAATATGGCAGACATAAAGACATAGGGATTCTTTTACAAAATAATTTATCCATCTAGACATGATACTAATGAGTTAAAAAAACAAATTTTCAACCAACATCTCAATGAGGCAGACAAGCGCAATATCAGAACAAACATCTGGAATTGCTTGGTTTTCCTTGATATCTTAAGTTACCCTCTTGCAGACATGACTACAAAATCAAATCAAATCTTACTTCAAGTTCTTACATAAAGTCCTTTGCCCTCTATTCCCTAGTATAATACTGTAAATGTCAAACTCATTCAATGAATGAAATGTAAAAGTTACTTATAAATGATTGTGTTTATTGACATATTGAAAGTAATATCTATTTGCTTAGAATTCTGTTGAGACATCAGTGATTTGAGTATCAAACGTCAGTTGACATTTCCATTTCAGTTGCAAAACAAGCATTATTACACTCCCTTCAAAATTTTTATTGCAACTAGAAAGAATTCAAGAAATGGTACAGAATTTTGTACGGAAACTTATTATCAGAATTGATGAATTATTCCTTATTTATTTTAGATTCTTTAACTCTTGTTGACAATAAAATATTTGATGCCACAGCAGAGGTCAATGAGAAATGAAAAAAACCATAGTAAACTACACCAAATGATTACAGAAATTTCAAATGAAAATCAAAAACATAAAAAATAGAAAAATTGGCTCAGTATCTTATCAGGTCATCTTTGCTTTTCTAAATATTCACAGAGTCAACATATGGAAGTCGCAGAATCCCAGCTTAGGAGTCTGTATATAAGATATTAGCTTTACAGGCCTCTTTTTAGGTCGTGGTGCCCAAGGCTCTTATTAAGGGTTACAGGGTCAACAAATCTATGAATTAAAAATTCTATTTCTTTTTTTTTTCAAGCTTAGGAGTTTGTACACGAACTTTCAGCTTTCTAGGCCTCTTGCTTCTGGAGAAAAAATGGAAATAGGTTTCCAAGGTATGGCTCTTGAAGCCAATTATTAGGATTCACAGGGTTAAAAATTCTATAAATTAGAATTCCTATCAGCTAAATAGTCTATACACAAAGTTTCAAATTCTAGGTCTTGTGCTCCTGTGGCCCTTATCAGGGTTGAAAGGGTCACCAAATATATAAATTAGAATCCCCATCAGCTAAGGAGTCTATAAACATTTCTTTACCTTTCTAAGCCTTTTATTTATGGAGAAGAAGATGAAGATAGGTTTTCAGGGCATGGTCCCTGGGGCCTTTATAAGGAGTCACAAAATAACCAAATCTATAAATTAAAATCCAAATCAGGTAAGGGACCTGACACATGTTTCAGCTTTCTAGGCCTCTTCACCAGAGAAAGAAGATGAAAATAAGTTTTTAGGGCATGGCTCCTGTGACACTTATCAGGAGTCAAAAGGTCACCAAATCTATAAATTAGAATCCCTATCATGGATGGGTGGATGGGTGGATGGATGGATGGATGGGTGGATGGGTGGGTGGATGGATGGATGGATGGGTGTATGGATGGATGGATGGACAGATGGGTGCCAGAAGCCATGTTATGCCAAAAGCCCATTGGGCCTTTCAGGCCAGATTAGCTAATAATACAGAGAGAAACAAAATACACTTTCTAAATATATACATATAATTTATTGGTGCTAACATGACATCAATTGTAAATTATTGATCAAGTAATGAACAAATAAACTTATGATTTGACTTCTTGCAATCACTTGCTCAACAGCAATGTAACTTCATGCTGCTTGATGTCAAAAAACTAAAAAACTGATTTTACCCTATGAAACGTACAGAACATTTCTTTTACCACAAAAGCACTTCAAGTAACAACTAATTGTGGTGTGATAGGTCTGCCAATGCCGTTTCCCTGAAAAAGTCTTTAACCGCAAAGATTAAAGTTGAATTCAACAAAACCCTTAAAGCTTTATTGACCACATGGCCTGTATTTCAGCGTAACCACCTTTTGGTATAATAAAAAAATTTTATTAGAGAAATTAGGAACTACAAACCAATTTCACTGAGGCCTGTAAGTTATATTGAATTATTCATGTTACATAAATCAATAATAAAGCAACTTGAAATAAGATATTAAAAGTATTTATTCTGTGGTATGATTTTTCATACAAGGTGAGCAAGATGAAGACACCAAAGGTCTGGTCAGTACATCTACTTCCTTATGTACATAACAAGGCTACAACTTTTACTTTATGTTACTATCAAAAGTTTTACAGCTCCGAAGCATTACATATTAAAAATATATGCGATTGAAAAACAACACAAACTTCTCACTGTGAGTCCTTATCCAATGAGTGAACTTTGTTCCATCGTTAGAGAGATGAATGGCTTCTTCTAAAAAGAGACTTGATGAAACCAAACAAACCTGGGTTTAAATTCCCCAATAAATCACAACTATTGGTCTCAAACAATTGCTTCTGTGAAGTTGTCCTCAGAAAAGAGCAACAGAGAGAAACTTCAAATCACAGGAACAAGAATCAGATGAAACAGCTCCCATAGCAAAAGACTTGTTAAACCCTGAAATCCATCAATTTCAAACACATGAAAAAAACCTAGGAACATTTGCAGACACAGGGCCAATGGACAATCTGAATTAAGTAAAATGCATAACTTCATTGATAGGCATTTTAGGAGTTGTGGTATGAAGCAAAGAAAAGTTTCATGAATTCCATCTTTGTTATTGCATAAGAGGTGACGTTTCTTTGTTGATCGTTATCAAGCATGTGAAAGGTTGAAGAGAATAAGTGAAGTTAAATGCATGTCAAAGAAGGAACAAAGCAAAAGGCAAACCTGAAACAAAGAGAAGAATGAACACTGTCAAAATCTATCTCAGACATAACATGCAAGATAAATAAAACTTGATGAAATGCTATCTTTCAAGAACAGATAGAAAGAACCTAAAATGTAACAACATGCAACATGGAAAAAGACCAACATACTTCCTTACATATTACAGCAAGAAGAAATAATGACATACAAAACTAATTTTTTTTCTAATATTTTCTCATATTTTTCAGATTTCAGTTTGAGAAAGCTCTACAAACGCATGGTACATCGATAAGAAGATATTGCAGTAACATGCTTAGCAAAACAGATTCATAAATTTTTTTCTGATCTTAAGATTGGAAAAACTATTTAAATGTATGGCATATGATATAACTAAATATGCCCTTTTCCAGATTAAGCTTATTCAATAAGAGAAAGAAAGTTGAGAACATGTGGATTATGTTATCTTATATAAAATTCATTAAGAAACATGACCGTTTGATAAGTACATCTGTTATCTTGAACACAAGTTGCAGATACCAGAAGCATAATGAGTAAGCTGGGATATGGTAATCCAGAGAAGCTCCTGTAATCAGCAATCAGTGTGTCAATGGACACTGTAATTATCTCACTGGTCAAGACAGCTGTCCAGACTCTCCGGCTCCTAATGACCACTCACAGGTCAAGGAGTCACTGGACGCTAATGCTGGTCACACAACATGCTCATGGAGTGAGAACATTGAAACATCATGCAGTGATAATGAAGTCTTTTACACACTCACTCCATGATATAGACAAACAGTTCTCACTACCCCATTGAGGACAAGTGACCTTATTAACTTCTACTAACAGAGTTGAAATTTCATATTCAATGTTTGTGATTATGCACCAAAGGATGTTTCAAACACTGAGATACAAAGAGAGAATTCTCCATCACCTAATGTCAAGATCTTAATTGGCTGTTTATTAATACAAAGATTCAAGTCAGTTAACTTGAATATACATTCTCCTGATGAAACTTCCCAGGGGTGATAGTGTGAAAAGTGTAAGAACATTCAGCTCAGGTAGCCAATAATGAATAAAACAATGTTTCAATCACTTACTGAATTCTAGAAATTACAAAAATATTTACCATAAGCTACTTTTAAAGGTTGGCATGTAATTCACCAGAATGACATAGTTGCTCATGAGTAGGAAATAATAACTACATATGACAAAACATATCATCTTCTATTATTTTAGTGCTGTGGAAAATATCATCTTTAGTTTCATGTGACATTTTGAAGTTGAATACATAAGAAAAACACATTTTTTTGCTTTCCTCTGTGAACATCGCAATATATTTTCTTTCTTAAAAAATCTTGCTTTTCTCAAAACCTGTCATATGAGTAGTAAACACATTGAAACACATCTAATTAAAGCAAGTGTTAACAAAGCCACCTACATCAATGACTTCTTCATGACTGGACAAACTGATGACAACAATTTCTACACATCTACGCTAACAAGTCATGATGTATGTTGCTGAGCATGTTGACCGTTTTTGACATGACTCAGTTCACCCGAATTTTCCGAATCTGTGGAAACATTCTGTACAAGCTCTCTGTAAAAGCATTCTGTACAAGTACTCTATCCAAGAACTCTGTCAAAGTACTGTTTCCAAGCACTCTATCAAAGAACTCTGTCCAAGCACTCTGTGCAAGCTCTCTGTACAAACACTCTGTACTCAATATGTCCAAGCACTCTGTACAAGCATTCTTTACTAGAACTCTATCCAAGCATTCTGTCTAAACACTCTGTCTAAACACTCTGTCCGAGCACTCTGTCCAAGTACTCTGCACAAGCACTCTGTACACTCACTATGTCCAAGCACTCTTTACAAGCACTCTATCCAAGCACTGTGTCCAAGCTCTCTTTACAAGTACTCTTTACAAGCACTCTATCCAAGCACTGTGTCCAAGCTCTCTTTACAAGCACTCTTTACAAGCACTCTGTCCAAGCACTGTGTCCAAGCTCTCTTTACAAGCACTCTTTACAAGCACTCTATCCAAGCACTCTATCCAAGCACTCTTTACAAGTACTCTTTACAAGCACTCTATCCAAGCACTGTGTCCAAGCTCTCTTTACAAGCACTCTGTCAAAGCACTCTGTACACTCACTATGTCCAAGCACTCTTTACAAGCACTCTGTACGCTCACTATGTCCAAGCACTCTTTACAAGCACTCTATCCAAGCACTGTGTCCAAACTCTCTTTACAAGCACTCTTTACAAGCACTCTGTCCAAGCACTGTGTCCAAGCTCTCTTTACAAGCACTCTTTACAAGCACTCTATCCAAGCACTGTGTCCAAGCTCTCTTTACAAGCACTCTTTACAAGCACTCTGTCCAAGCACTCTGTCAAAGCACTCTGTACACTCACTATGTCCAAGCACTCTTTACAAGCACTCTGTCCAAGCACTCTGTCAAAGCACTCTGTACGCTCACTATGTCCAAGCACTCTTTACAAGCACTCTATCCAAGCACTGTGTCCAAGCTCTCTTTACAAGCACTCTGTCCAAGCACTGTGTCCAAGCTCTCTGTAAAACACTCTGTCAAAGCATTCTGTCCAAGCACATAATGTCAACATCATTGTTTTAAAGAACCACCTGCTTCGGACAGAGTAAAAGTTTATACAAACTGGCAATGCCATTTGGAGTAAACACTTTTAAATGTTCTGGAAATGCATTTATATCGTTAAAATGTAATGTGGTGTCTTAAAAGTAATACCGAAGTGTTTGACCTTTACCCAGAAGCTTGTATTACACTTAAGATCAAATTGTGCAATGCCCATGTATCTATCAAGCCAACCACGAGCAGTTACGGAGTTGCCGATTGAGTGAATGGACTTTTGTTGTCGCTTTTTAAAAATTATGATTTGTTGCAAATTGATGCTATTTCATAGTTTTTGTTGCATATCACTAAATTGTGATGCCATTTTGTCCCTTTTAACTGGCACATTTTGCTGCTTTTAGTTGTAATCTAATTTATTTTTCTTTGCCAGATCAGGCCATGTATTGGAGTGAAACCTAGGCTGGAAAATCAAGATAATGGATGGACGTTGAGGGGTTTTGGAATCATTAAAACATATATCATTTGGTATTAGGTAACTGTCAACATCATCAATAGCCAAATAAATCTGAATAAATTCCAATTTTGTCCACGATTTTTAATTCAAATCATAATGGCACAGCATTAACCCTATTGATGAACAACTGGACACAGACAAATTAGGAAAGGAAAGGAAAAGGAAAATTGGGCCAAACAGGGAAGGAATTAAGAAAGCATAAATATAGTAACTTGGATATTTGTAGGGATTTGGGCCCAATAAATTCAAAATTACTAAGTGCTAAGACAATTAAATCAGAAAAATACATTTCCAATAATATCAGAAAAAATATATACCTGGAAACATAAATAAAAGACAACCTACCTGGACCTCTCAAATTTGAGATAATCTTCACCAATCTGCATCTCCATTAACGAATCATGTAAACTCTTATCATAGATGGTAATATTTCAAAGTCACAACTCATATTTACTTTGAAATCTGAAGTCTATCACTAATTAAGAAACATAAACTCAATATACGATTATTTGACATAAAAATGCCATTGAGAGGCAACCATTTTGTTGCTGATTTCCATAGTTTGCCATAAGTCAAAGTTACAAGTCATTGAGAACATGAATTCAGAGGTGTCTCTTCTTTCCATCACTATATTGCTGTGCTTAATCAAGCTTAAATCAAACAGATGAGTAATATGGCCCATATTCATGCAGAATCTGAATAAACTTGTTCATTAAGAACCATACACATCTTAAATTCACAATATCTGGATTTATGATGATGATGGAATGAATGAAATCTGCACAGACAGTGTCCGACAAACATTTATAACTAGCTTCGGTCAAACAAACAGTGAATGATTTAGTCCAAGTTCATGAAGCATTAAGATAACTTGCACGGTAGGTTTAGAACCGTACATATCTTCACAATCTATAGATTGAGGATAACGATGGTGGAATTAGTGAAATCCACACGGACGGTGGCAGACGAAATGAGACATTGGTAATCTATCAAAATCAGTGTCCTTCTAGCACAGATTAACACTTGAACCACAAATGTTACTATTATACCTTTATACTGACATACTGAAATGGTCTTGGTGATAGAACACCACCCAGCCCAGAATTTGGTGACTACAGACACAAGAAATTAACCTGTTAAATGGATCAACATCAAATGATTCTGAGTTGCTAATCTATAGGAATGAAAGCTAACTAAAGACTATAATATTGGGACTGTTGACAAAGATTATCCATGCTTTGGTATCCACAAGCATTGAAAATTTGGCTGTTAAGTACGTAAGGTCAAATATTCTCTGTGGCTAATATTTGACATTCAAAATTAATTAACAAAAAGAATTGCTGAGCATTAAAACCACCCAGAATATTATCAACAAATAAAAGCATATTCTCAATGTCAGCTCAGTCAGCACTTTTATTGTACAGGATTTTTGAATAATTTTTACTAATTCTGGACTGAAGTCATTGAGTGATAGCATGATTTTGTGATTCCCAGGACAAAGGAAGGTAAATTTTGCATCTTTCCTAAATGAAGATTCTGTTTATTTTAACTTGGAATGGTATACTAAAATTGATGATATAGAAAAAGTCAATATGTATGTACACTCATTAAAACTTCCAAAACAAACTAAAACAGTCATTTGATTAAAAAGACAAAAACGTCTGAATTTATCAATACCATTAATTACTTTTCTGGGTCTTAATTAGGTATCTTATCAGTTACACTGAGGAATTTTAATAACTATTTAATTTCATTTACTTCACTGTACAAACGTCACTCACAAGTCAAGTTTGATGAATCAATCAGCAACAAACAAAACTTGGATTCAAACATAAACTCTATCTCGGTCAAATGTCAAAAATCTGCATGCCCACTGCCTAAAGTCCAAATATGCACATGGAATATTTGACAACCACTGCAAATGAAAAAAACAACAATTAAAGATATACCTTTACACATTGCAATGTTTCAGATCCATGAAGGATGGAAACATCTTAATCATATTTTGGATAATCTCATTTTGGTATGAACTAGTCTGAATGAAACCTTACACCTGTATGTTCAAAGTTTTAATAAAGTGTCATTTTGGTTTGAACTATAATCAAAATGATAACTTACAGCTGCATGATCAAAGTTTTAATAAAGTGTTGAAAAAACTACATCCTGTTTAGCAACTTCATTTCCTTTTAGCACTTTACCTTGATTTTCACAGACACTTTATTGGAAAGAAATAAATTTGAAAGAAAGTGGATATAAAACATATTTCTGTTCATTTTATTATTTCAATAGAAACAAAAACTGTAATGTTGAAATAAAACTGGAGTACTCATATCAAGTACCAAAATGTCAAACTCGTTTATAAAGCAATAAGCAAAGTCTCTGCCATTTTGAAAATGACTCTCTAATAACACACAATGATACTTTCTTGTGATATAATATTAACATTTTGAGACCTTTCAAAGCTCAAATATACAACTTTACATGTCATTACCATATCACACTTTCTCTCTCATATCCCAGTTCTAAAACAGTTTAAATGTCATGTTGTAAACATAAATTTTGGTAAAAAACTTCATGATTAGACCTGATTTGCTTTTAAACTAGTTGAAGGAAAGACACATTATCAGATGACCTTAAGAATCAAAACTAGATATTGAAGAAGTTTTTGACACAATATAGCTATGCCCTTTGCTTATTTTGTAAGTAGCAACATTTATTCATTTTGAAATAACAACAGGCAATATTAAGAATTCTTGTACTTTTAAAAATCAAATTTTTTTTCGAACCCACAGCCTTGAATTCATTTGTCCTCAATCAATTGAAAGCATTCTTTATCTCTACTTCCCCGTTCACAGAATAAAGTCCACTTTCATGATGTCAAAGTGGGTATTTTTACATGAAAATAATTGATAATTTCCCTAGCGACAAAGATTGTATTACAATAGAAACATAAAACAACATTGATATTTCATTGAAGTCACTAGAAAAATGCATAAATAATAAATTTATAAAACAATGATAATTTTATGCTTTTCTAATGAGCCAAGTACTATTAGCATACAATGTAGACCTAACATAAGTCTTTAATCTGTATATATTTATTTTTTATTGAATAGAACAAAATGTGTAGCAATTTTATTTTTCACAAATATCTAAAGAAGCATTCTAGACTATATAACGGCCACTTAAAATAAATGGTCATGGTTCTGGACTACTGAATGTGTGTCTATCGATCATGAATGAATATAATAGACATATACAGCAATGACAGGGATGACAGAATATTGTTTGTATGAAGAGGAAGCAATATATACACAATGAAGATCTTCAAAAGCAAAGCAAGCCTTTGACAATGGGTATATATATTTACAAAGATAAAGAAAAGTAAAGGTACTGCTATTTCAATACATCTGCAATGGTATGTCACATATCATCACGTGCTGACTGACATCACATTAAGGCATATAATCTTTAAGTATGACATCTCGATGTGAGTGGCGTGGTAGTAATTGTATCCTCAGCCACTTTTAAGCTTTTTCTTTTATATCATTCAGCAAGTAATAAAAAAAATACTAAACTCTTTTCCGTAATATTACATTTAAATGAACGAAAATCATGAATTATTTTGGTATTTAACTTGCTTTATCAAAAAGGTAAATTATTAATTATTCTCAATATCTTGCACTGTCAACATTATAATTACCCTGTATGAAAAATGACCCTGTAGTTTTAAATATGCAAAGTGTTTCCTGCTCTGCAATCTTTGTGTATCATTATAATGTCCAAATCGCATGTGAATTTGAGACAAGAAATATCTCATTATTATCTCTTCATCTCTCTGGCCATCATGATTGGTATCCTTATGACAAAATCAATCACTTCAGAACAAAAAAAGCAGTTTCATAATACGACTTTCTGAACAAACCTTGAACAAAACATAAATCCTGCAATGAAACACTACAAAATCCGATCTGAATGAAATTTTTTTTTAAAGATTAGAATTCTTCAAACAGTTTTTTTATCAAGATTGCCTGAAGATCTTTGAAGATTACAGCCATTCATCCACAAACTAGTTTAAAAGTAAGCATTTTTCTAAAACATGAATGATGATGAAGCAAGAAGACTCAGTAGAGTACAATTAGGTCAATAAAACGCTCAATTGTATAAGAAGAAAAGAGGATCGTGTTCATTCCTCCTGATCAGCTTTGTCAATCAATGGATCAACCAACACTCAATCAATGGATCAACCAACACTCAATCAATGGATCAACCAACACTCAATCAATGATATCTTGTAGGAAATGCTATTGATAAATGATGATATGATGTAATCGATTATACAGCTGATTTATTTAATAATGAAAAGGCTAAGATAAAAATTTTGCCTTGATTGAAGTCAGATCAAATATTGATTCTCAAGAATTTAAATACAAGTAGATCTTTTTCACAGAGGATAA
The DNA here is from genome assembly GCA_921293015.1 of Phorcus lineatus. Lineage (NCBI taxonomy): Eukaryota > Metazoa > Mollusca > Gastropoda > Trochida > Trochidae > Phorcus > Phorcus lineatus. The sequence continues at coordinate 10,241,491 of OV121083.1, forward strand.
GGTGTTAATATCATCGGAGGCCATTGAAGGACACCGAGTGGTTCGCTTATGTAAACATTGGTAAAGTTCAAAGGATGAACAATAACTGAAAAGATAGAAATATTAGACTACAACTTCTTTATTCATAATGTGTAACATATCCTTATATCCTTGGGAATGACAAATGAATTTGTGTTTAAACATTAGATATCATGAACAAAGGTGTTGTTGTCAATATATATATATATATATATCTTCTCGTCATTCTTAATTACATAATTATGTCAAAGTAATCTTTATAACTTAATTTTATTATTCTTGAAATGATGACACTTGAAATGATACCTTCTATAATCTTATGATAAAACCAATGATAAAAAACGCGAAACCAAATTTCACATGAAATAATTCTCAAATTTGTTGGAAAATCAAGCATGAAATGTTCATTACTTGCCAACATAAATCAAGCATAATTGACAACAGTGTGCTGAAACTGCCACTTGACTGCCATAGTGATTGTACACTAGCTAGCATTGTGATGTCACAACTACACAGTACTGTGACGACATACACACAGCAATATGATACTAACTTTATACTATATAGATAATACACTGTAATGTCTTACATAGACAAGCTTAGTACTATGCTACCAAGGCTGAAATCTTGCAATCACAGTAAATCAGAAGCCATGTACAGCGATATTGTCTCTCTTGCTTGAGATTAAAAGCAAGTTTTACATATCCCTGATATATCCACTGACATCTCTGACAAGATGATTGACATATCAATATTCATTGTTCTTTTTCAGAGCTATTCCATCCTTCCTCCTCCATTAAAAAAGGTATCCTATTCACTTTCACTCCCCTATTACTGTTCAGTGTATGCAATAAGGCCTGTCAGTCAGTTTGGAAGCTGGTTACTTTTGCATGCAACCTTTGGGGATTATTCCTACATTTTACCATCCAAATTACACACACACATACATTTTTGCGCTTCTCAAGCTTATTTCATAGCATGTTTTAACTAAGAACCAATAACATTTATTAGCTCATTAACAGGCAGAGCTAAACATCAATATGTATTATGATGCCTTGATTGCTATTAATCACATGCCATGACACATAAGTGTTAGAAACGGAGACACATCACGATGGAACACCAGGATATATTCACCACAGGCCGTATAGGCAGGTGTTACTACTATACACTGATTGGCACCATGACCTCTCTTTAAGATTGTTCTTGGAATATTGGTTTCTGGTACCGATAATAAACTGTATAATCAGTCATTAGTGAAAATAACAATCAAATGAGGACGAGTGAAATCAAAATTGAAAAAATATTTTAACTTGACATCAGAAAACAGTGATGAGTAAAAACAATGTAACATATGCCATAATGGCAGTAATGTATTTAGAGATAAAAGTTTTTATCAAAACCAAACAAGGAATTATTTTACATTATACATATAATCCCATCCTTGTCTAGCAAATAACTTTTTATATCAACACTCATCGATTAAAGTGAAATTATTCTTAACTTTTTCAAACTCTTATTGATATATATACTCGACAAAATAAGTTAGGGATATTGAAACTTTTGGAAGCAATTTTGTGCAATATATTACACATCAAAAAGACACCTGGCATTTCAGTACACTAGTCATTCCGATTATTACCATTTCTGTTGATTGCCCTAAGCAGCTAGTTTTAGGCAATTACATATCAATGCAGCTTAGCATCTTTCAATATCAATTTCTGCACAGTAAACACTCAGCACTTTTCCTCATGATCAAATTTTTTAAAGCTAAGGGCATTGTATAGTTGCACATTTTTGGTTACCTTTACTGCCCAGTTTAAAATCATTTTCATTACCAATTTAAGAGTGCATTGAAATTTATAGCGCTGGGAAGATTTTTTTTCACATCGTTAGTTACAGCAACAAATCTACAAACACTAATGTGGGCTTATTACAACATAGCATCTTAGCATCTGTAGAGATCATCATACTGTCAAGTGATTTAGAGGGCACCAAAACTTGAACAACCAAGATGCCTGTTAAACAATAATTAAGGATTCAGCAGAAATGCTGAATCCTTATTGTTATTGGCGTGTTTATTATTTTTATTATTATTAGGTCTTCAAGACAAAGTCTGGAAGACCTATTGTTATTATCCTGTTTTTTATTATTATTATTTGTACTTTTTTTGTGAATCGAATTCAGCCAAAACTACTGCAGCAAATTCGACCAAACTTGGCAAGCTCATAGCCCTTACTGGGGAATAGACATGCGAAGCTTTTCAGCTTGATCGGATCATGCGTTAAAGGCACAGTACCACTGAAACTTTCAAAAATTAACATTGAAAAAAATTTCAAAATGCTCATAGAGACTTGCAACTTTTTTTAAAAGATGCGCAATTACATTTGTAGCAAAAAAGTAAATCATGGCAAATTCGTAGCTTGCATACTTGCGCAGCCATATTGCTTTATTTGACTTTTTTGCATTTTCGCAACCGATGCATCTTTGACAATCTTCTTCTCTGAAGATTCTTGCATCTAAGAGCTGAAATTCATACTGAATGTAGCTGAAGCATTGCATTTCTGAATTTGACCTTTTCAAGGTCATAACTTGAAAACTTTTTTCTCAGCAACCCTTCAAACTCGAGCAACATAGCTCATGTGACCATGTTCAAAGGGCGATAACTCAAAAAGTTAGACTCACAATTGCACCATTATTTCAGGAATGTAAGACCAGTATGTGGACTTCATGAAACTGTTAAAACATTGATCGCGAACAAGGTCAAGTTTTCCACAATTAAGTCTCAAAATCGGGAAAAATCATTTCAACAAATTTAACATGGGGTAATTTTTCAAAATGCACCTAGAGACTTGAAACTTGTTTTGAATGAAGCGTCATAACAGTACAAACAAAAAAGTCAATCATGACAAATTCATAACTAGCATAGTATTTGCGCATTATGAACTTCTTTGCAAAAATCACAGTTTGCTTATGACATTTGCTCCCAATTCCACTCACCCTTTACCACTAACACAAAGAAGCATTTGAAGCTCTAACACTGTGTGAAGTTCAAGCAGGAAGTCTTGAAGACCTAAGTACTGCCTTGGCAGTCCTAGTTATTATTATTAAGGATTCAGCAATTTTGCTGAATCCTTATTGTTATTGGCGTGTTTATTATTATTTTTATTATTCCACGATTTTGTGAACAAAATTCAGCCAAAACTACTAATTCGATAATAACCAAACTTTATGAGCTTAAAGCCCTTACAATGAACTCGCGACTTGAAACTTTTCAGCCAATTCAGACATTGCATTAAAGGCCCAGTCCCACTCGGAGTTTTGAAAATTAACATTACAATTTTTTTCAAAATTGACTTACAGACTTGAAAATTGTTTCAAAAGATGCGCAATTAAATTGCAAGCAAAAAAGTAAATCATGGCTAATTTGTAAGTCACGTGATTTCGGCGCCATCTTGAATTTGCACACTTTTTGCAAGTTCAAGACCCCATGCACATTTGAGGGATCACTTCTCTGCTAATACTTGCAGTAGAGATCCGATACTTACATGATAAGTAGTTAAAGCATTGGCTTATAACAACATTGTCTCAGAATCTAAAAATTCACAATACTTTTTCCACAGCGACCATTCCAATTTTCAAAATTTTAAAAAATTGCAAACTTTAAGGGCAGATAACTCAAAAACCCACCCGTCGAATTTCATGATTTTTGCATGAGAGTTAGATGTGACTAATGTCTCTACGAATCAATAAAAAAATCGCTCGCGAACAGTCATTTCCGGTCATGCGTGAAAGTCAAATTTTGCAAATTCAGAAAAAGAGGCGTTTACAGTGTTTTCTTGTAATGTCCAAACTGACAAACAGCAAACCATACAACGTTGTGTATTACCTCAAAAGACAGACGAAATAATATACTTTCAAGAATATTAACATTTAATTCAATCGTGTTCATAACAACTGAGATACAGGCCGTCAAAGTCGGTCGATTTCAAGTATCATGTTCAGCGTGACAAATAGGAGCACTATATGAGCACAATTCAGTAAGGAGCAAAAACAGCACATATTCTGAAATGATCAGAATTGTAGCAAATGATGATTTGTAAAGTGTAAAACATGGAGTTATTAAAGTAAATGTATTTACTAAAACACTTAACCCGCAACATAAGCATATTTGTTACAATTCCTCTGTTTCATTATCTATGAACTAAAATTGTATTGATTCAACTATATCTTATATATTACGATATTGGTGATATATGACCTGATACGAATTTAGTTTCACTCAGGTTTTTGATTGGCAACATAAGATGATTGCAATTGATTGAGTAGCACAGTGTTTTCACATTATCAACGTCTTTGCCATAATCACACATTAGGTCAGATGAAACATGCTGTAGTAGACAAATGCGTCGGCCAATTTTCATGAAACTTTCAGGGATGATTGCTAACATCACTATGTACGTAATGAATGTTCTTTTAATGCGCTGAATCCGTTTGTCGTCGCTTGCGACTATATTTATTATTATTATTATTCCACGATTTTTGTGAACAACATTCAGCCAAAACTACCGACTCGATTACAACCAAACTTTACGAGCTTATAGCCCTTACAACAAACTCGCGACTCGTAACTTTTCAGCCAATTCGAACATTGCATTAAAGGCTCAGTACCACTCACAGTTTTGAAAATTAACATTGGAAAAATTTTCAAAATTAACTTAGAGACTTGAAACTTGCTTTAAAAGATGCGCAATAAAATTTCAAGCAAAAAAGTAAATCATGTCAAATTCGTAAGTCACGTGGTTTGGGCGCCATCTTGAATTTACGCACTTTTTAGGAATGTCCGACCCCATGCACCTTTGAGCGGACACTACACTGCTGCTACTTGCAGTAGAGAGATGATACTTACACAGTTACACAGCTAAATGATTGGTCTAAAACAAGTTTGTCTTGGAATTCGCAAATTCCTAATACTTTTACCACAGTAACCACTCAAAGTCAGTGAATTTTCAAAAATCGCCAACTTCAAGGGCAGATAACTGAAAAACCTACCCGTCGAATTTCATGAAATTTGCATGAGAGATAGACACGACCAAGGTCTTTAAGAATCAAGCATAACATTGATCGCGAACAGTCATTTCAGTTCACAAGAGAGAGTCAAAGTTTGCATCATACTACATGTCAATTAAGTGCGTTAGCAAGGGTTAAATTGCAAACAATTGAAGGAAAACATCAATATTGAAGAACGGCCGAGACGTGTGACATGTCCAAATGCAGGTACATGCGCTCTTGCATGTGTGAAAGGGCAAAAGTTGACAGAAATACTCTATATTGCTCTTGTAGCAAGATTCGCTGAGTGCGTTAGCAAGGGTTAATTTGCAAAGTTGAAGGAAAACACCCTTCCTGTCAAGACATGCGACATGGGGCAGAAGTTCGAAGAAATACTCTTCCATGTCTTATGAATTATCACGTACTTTACAGTCTAGAGAAGGCCGAAATGGCTTTATGCAGCAGAAGTCCGTACGACTGGACGTATGGACAGCGTGCGCGAGATGAGCAAATGCACACAAGTGCGTCAAGCACTGTCAAATTCTGATCAGACAGGCAGAGAAGCGAGCAAAAAAGCCTGCCTGACTGATCTGAGCTGACTGACTGACATAGTCTTGATTATTTATATATATAAAGATCCTCAACCTATGTACCAGCATTCGGGAACTATATTCCAGTGTCGGCAAAGCACCTGATCACGCTGAAGGAAAACACTAACCCTTTTTCAACTTTCAAACCTCTAGTGCCTCCCCTCCAGATACCCCTCACATTTTGATCTTGTTGCTTTCTTGCCTCAACTGGCAGCAGGCCGTGTACATCGAGTAAACCTCACTTCCGCTCATATGTCTCGCTACGTACTGAAAACGTATACAAAACGTCATTTTCCTTCAGAATACGGCTAAATCAACTGCAGTGCACTAAAAATGTCTTCAAAACGCTATCTAAACTTGGAAAAGCACTTACTTTGCCCCCAAGAGCCACGGGTGCTCATATTTCGCTGAATCCTGTCATTGTCGTCGCTTGCGACTATATTTTTCTAATTATTTCTGGAAGGCTGAATGTTGAATAGTAAATGAGTAAGTAAAATAGACCCTGTAAATCATTGAAAAAAATTGAAATTATTCATTAAAATATCAATGTTTCCAGTTTTAGTGAACTTCAAATCAACAAACCAAATCAAACTTTAATCACAACCATTCATTATCTATTTTGCCAATTTTGAAGTATACCAAAAATAAATGGTTTTCATTTTTTTACATAAATTACATTTGTGGTTTCAATCCACTATCTAATTAAATTCTTTTTGGTTTTACTATTGTGAATCATGAATAATAAAACATTAATTATGTCATTTTACCATTCTTGTACTATTAATAGTTAAAAAGAATTCCTGAAATTCCGAGATAAAGATATTAATGAAAGTAAAATACAGGCTTATATTCCTAACTAGCAATCTATAGGAATAGTTAAAGTTTAGCAGTGTGATGACAAAAAGGTTACACAATACAAGATCTATAACTATATCTAGGTAGTCATGACAAATGTTACAAACTGTTGTAAGGGATTTTTAAAAAAAACACTAAATTGACTTATGACAAAACACCTTGTTTATAGGCAAAATAGGCAATTTTACCAAACAGAGAGCTAACCAAATGTGTATATTTTCAGATTCAGTATCAAGATTCTTGTCACAGCTCTATCAAACAAGCTCTAAAATTCTAATTACAAAATTGAAAATGAATATTTCTGATTTAAGCTACTCCCTATCAACAACAACCTTTGTAATATGTCTTCCAGAATAATCCTAATCACAAATAAATAATTCTGGCTGAAGATATTTTATTCCAATGCTTCCCATAGAGAACTCAAAGAAGCACATAAGAATGGTGAACAAGTTATTGAACAGATCACACACCATTTTCCCTTTATAGTAACCCTAGACCCCAACATGTTGCAACAGAAAATGAAGATTTTTTTCAGCAAATTTTCATCAATAGATATAACATGGTCTAACAAAAAAATTCAGGCATATAAGCAAAAAGTAAAGATTGTCTGAAACCAAATGGCCATTTCAAATATTTAATTCTGAAAATAAAGCAAAGCTTTTAAATGAATGTAAGTAAGAACAACAATGTAATTTCCATAAATTACCAAATACTTTGAATTGGTCCAATTATTTTATGCAAGGATTGCATATACTGCTGTCATTTTAAAAATAACACAGCTGTCATTTTTACTATTACCTACAATGACTCAAAGTTTCTGCTAAATCTTTTTCCAGCTAAGATGAAAATAAAATAGAATATATTAATATATATTAATAGAATATAAAACTGATTTTTAAAACTTTCCAACATGTTCACAAGTTACCAAAATCTCTGAGGAAGATTCAGAAAGAATAGTCAACAATATCTCATTCAAAGATCACGCACTGCCATCCTGTCCTCCTGGCATAAACATGATCCTCAAACTTGCTGCAGCTGTGCCCTCATTTACAGCTTCATATAAACAATCCCTTCCAGCACAGGATTATTAGCAGCAAACAAATGATCTAGTTAGAGGAGTCATTGTTAGGGATGTCCTAGTTAGGAACACAAAATGCCAAAAGCCAAGTGTCCTTCTGAACATCATCCCCATGGCACCCTCGCCAGTGCTTGCCTGAATCTGTCACCTCTGCTCTTCAACAGATTAATAAAAAATTGTTCTTGCATCTGGGAAACAGTAATTTGTAATGACATATATTTTTGTGTCTGTGTTTATGAGATGATCTAACAGAAAGAAATAATAAGTCATTTTTACAGCTTAAAGTGACACATGAGCCATATACCATATGTCCTGAGTTAAATTCTAATTATCTCACTGAACTTTCAAGTTCATCCCCAAAATGCTTACATCATTAGACTTACTAGATTTTCTTGATTTAAAAGATCATATAAATGCCTTAAAAGTCGAAATTCTATTTCCCATGTGCACGTATACAAGTTATATATCCTACTGAATACTACCATACTTGTCATTGTGTCTGCTGTAAGTAAGTTTAAAAAATTACATTTGAGTCATTGTCGTGTACCATTGTCCATTTTTTTACCACAAGTCACGACTTTAACCCATACATTGATGCTATACTGAACTGAAAAGTGCTACAATGGTAGTTTTCAGAAACAACCAGTTCTTCTTGTTGAACTAAGACCATTTAAAAAGTGACATATTTGATTGTCACATTGTATATATACTTACAATCTAATGTGCAGTGCTATTCTCTATAAAGTTATATATATATATATTACTCCGACTACTATTACATGTAAACAAGACAGCTCAATGAAACTTTTGAAGAGGTTTTCATCATAACAGAAACTATTTGTTAAAATAACTTTCAGTTATAACTGGAAATTTCTAAACTTTTGAGTTCAAATCAACTCTTGATTAGCTAATAAAGTCTAGACTTTCATAAACCTACATCCATATTTCAAAAATTCATTCCATTAAAAAGAAAAGACATTTTATCAAATTTGTTGACCATATAAAAAGCACTTTCGGCATTTTCATGATAACAACGTTTGAACAAAAAGGTATGTTCTATCCTTTGTCAGAGCAATTGGGAGCTCTCATAAAAGATATTTGTCCAATGATACTTGTAAATGAGGTTTTTAAGGTAAATGATATACTATATCTCAAAGTAATTAGGTTTTGATTGTAAACCCCCTTTACCTTTAATCCTTATTTTCAAATTTGCATGACATGACATGAGCCCTTTTACCACTAAATTTTGATTTCATAACACAATAATTTATTTTGATAACAGCATCATCTGTCAGAAGGTATGGAATTTAAAAATCTTTTCTCTTCAAAAAGCTTTCTGATTTTTGACATATACTATCACAAAAATCAGGATTAAATATATTGCAGAACTATATCTGGTATTGATAGCAAGTTAAAATCATGATACTGTTTGCTTCAAACTATGTATGGTTACAGAGTAGGACAGTGTTTTAAAGGGGCAGTAGCACATTTAAAAAAAAGAGATTAAGTGCATCAATTTTTCCAAAACAAACGTTATCAGTATATTTTACGCCAAATGTATAATCTTCAGAAGGTCAAAACATCTCATTACTGAACCTGATCATCTGTATATGACTATAGTCATAGAGGAAATAATCAATACCTAGCAATAACAACTAGCCATTTTTGTGTGAACACCTTTTAATCATTTGGAAATGGATTTGCAAGTCTTGGTATGATCTTTTAAAAACTGCTTCTTTTAATCATAAATCATTGTCTTTATTTAGAAACATTACTTTTTCTTTCGTGAAAGCACCTCATATATCAGATAAGATGTGTTACTGCCCCCTTTAATATTGATTCATTTGGGATCACACTAACTGAAACAGTACAAATTCTCTTCAGAAATTTGTAGTTTTGAATATGGATTGTTCCCAAATGTAACACTGTTCGCTCACTAGCTAAGTTGCACATAGTTCTTGTAAGCAATGAATGTTTGACATATAGACGTGATGACATTTCTTATCAATCTTTTTAGTAAGACAGAGGTTGCTAATGTTTTTTATTTGATTATCAAAGCTTGACACAATGTCATGAGCATTGTAATGTGATAGTGATGATGGTTTAGGCAAATATCACCATATGTGACCACTTCTCTGTAAGCAAATAACTATATTAAAACTCAACCACTACAAAGATGCTCTTCAATAAGAATAGCTTCCGTGAGCATCACAGATGTTGAAGCAATTTGTTTTGTCTGACTGATTTAATGTTTGCGACACGACAATAAAACAAGCAATTATTAAAAAAGGAGTTTATATATAAATAGTGCTTTTACACTTATGTGTGTAAAATGAATGACTTCAATCATCAACACAAATATAAAGTATAGAAACTGATCAGAACTCAATGGATTGCATTATTTTATGCATTAACAATGTGTAAAATTAAGTAAATATTGGATATAAGGTAAATTACAAATCTTGAAGGTGTGTTCGTCATTTGATAATAAAACACTAATCATGACATTTGTTGAGTAACAACACTAGTTCCATCTTGCAAAGAAGTTTAAATAGGTCTTCATTAAAACGGAAACTATGAAACAAGGTATGGTATTGCATATATGACATCTAAAAGTAAAACTATTAATTCTAATGAAACAATAGAAATAAATGATTACAAGGAATGGTCTCTTTCAAATGTCGCCAACATCTATATCAAATGACACAACAAGGAAATATCAATTAATCTTCTCAAGACAAAATCACATCAATCAGAACAGTATATCAAATAAAACAGGTTTGTTAGTCAAGTTAATTCGTGTAATGAATTAATCATCACCCTGGCTTGTCGTTGATAGGTATCCATTGATGCTGAAAGAGAGGGTAGATTTTAAGAACAAGTAGAAACACACCTACCTGAAACTTTTCCTTATTCCAACAGGTGTCACGGAAATCTTGGGAACAAACAGCTGACTGGGACGTTTGTCATGGCTCGCCATTTCCTCTGACAGGAATCGAACCCGGTACCCGCGGCCCCACACTGGGTGGGCAACGATATCCTGGGGAGTCGTCAAATCCTGAAACTATCAACGTATCCAAATTGCAGACGACACTGTCCAAGTTGCAGACGACACTTTCCAAGTATCTACCGTTGACAGATCAATACGCTATTTCTACAAGTGTCGTTTCTTGTAATGCTAGCGTGTGAGTGGCACCATCCTATCTGCTAGTTTTGACAGATACTGACTATCGTCGTGACACAAACCCTTCCAACATGTGGTAATCCAATTAGACCTAGCACCAACAGCCTGTTTCGTCACCCGCGGAATACCATTGATTGTTTTCCTAACACGCGGACAGACCTGTTGTTCACAGAACTGATGGCGTTCTGGCATTTATACTCCGTCCAGGTAAATGACTGAAGAGGATCATTCCCCTTACTACTCAAATATTAATCCTCAATCCTCGTGCGGCGTGTTTTTCTGGCGGGAAATCTTTATGGGAAATGCAGAAACAAACAAGTCTTAGTATACACCTGTTCAAACCAAACGAGAAATAGTTAAATTCTTCCGAAATCGGTGATAACTCCCTTGGTTCAGCTGTGTGTTCATTAAACCAGTATTATTGGCGGATGAGTCCTGCAAAGCCTCACCACGTCGTCCGAATTGGCGAATGATTGTAGCTGACGACAGACAAATCAGACTTAACGAGAAACTCTGGTCAAACAAGCACTACTGTACCTTTGGGCGGTGGCAGCGGCACCAGAATGTCACCATTGGACTCCCCTCAACTTCATCTCGATAAACAAAATCCCCGCTAAATCCAATTGGTAATTCTAAAATACAACCTCATCTGTTCAAGTGCATGGGCAATTCCAAGTAAATGTTAACACGTTATCTAGTTTATTTTGTCATTCAAAGTTTAAACCTTTGTACTGATTTGTTGCAACAGAGGTAAGAGCTTCAACGCACACGTTGGCGATGCTAGCTGCGGAGGATATTAGCGTATTAGATTGAGATCAATACCGATGGACCCTTACCACTGCTATTGGATACTTGGGCTGAAGAGTACGATCGCTGGTCACGTAAAGGACTTACTTACAGAATCACATATACATTTTGAAGGAGAACTGGTAGCTATGCGTCACATAAAGCACGAGTTGTACAGAAGAATTTATATCACATATCACATCACATTAAGCTCGAGTTGTCGTCACAGAATCATGAATAGTTGGAGAAAATGGTAGCTACAAGTATATATCACATTAAGTACGATTGGTCGTCACAGAATGATATATATGTATATGGAGAAAATGGTAGCTACAAGTATATATCACATTAAATACGATTTGTCGTCACAGAATGATATATAAGTGGAGAAAATGGTAGTTACAAGTATATATCACATTAAATACGATTTGTCGTCACAGAATGATATATAAGTGGAGAAAATGGTAGTTACAAGTATATATCACATTATTTACGATTTGTCGTCACAGAATGATATATATATGGAGAAAATGGTAGCTACAAGTATATATCACATTAAATACGATTTGTCGTCACAGAATGATATATAAGTGGAGAAAATGGTAGTTACAAGTATATATCACATTACGTACGATTTGTCATCACAGAATGATATATAAATGTAGAAAATGGTAGCTACAAGTATATATCACACTAAGTACGATTTGTCGTCACAGAATGATATATAAGTGGAGAAAATGGTAGTTACAAGTATATATCACATTATTTACGATTTGTCGTCATAGAATAATATATAAATGGAGAAAATGGTAGCTCTATATCAGTTCTTTTACACTGTATTATGTACAATGAGAAACAATAACTACACATCATGAAAATCAAGCACGAGTTATACAGAATCATAAGTAGATGATATAAATTTAAGCTTTTTCTTTTTGACGTACGACACGGGTATTTGATAGCAAGGCTAAGACTTAGCATTAAGGGGTAGAGTATGTGGTACTACATAATGTACAGTAAGTTGCGGGCATATATATAGTGTACATATCTTATGGACGTACACTTTCAGTTTCAGCGTTGTATAATTCATCACCCTAAAAGTACATGAAATTTTTTTTTCATTTAGGGGTAAATATGATTGGTATAAACTTAAATCGGTACGAACAATGTTTTGGTATGTGTCAAAGCCAAAGAAAATTTTATGAAAAATACTCTGTTGCTTTAAGGCTTTAAAAATATTAGGTACAGCATTTTTCTGAGTCCTACGATTATATATAGGTGCATAAAAATAACTGCAACCTTCACGTAAGACGTTAGTTGGAGTTTCTTAAAACGTGAAGACATTTCAAAATCATATTTCTAATTAGGTTTATAGATCTTTGCTGCGCTTATATATGTTATTGATATGACTTTAGTTCCCTAGTTATATCTTACAAGACCGGACAATTTCACTTTTCGAATCTGACCGCGTGACACTACTGCTAAAATACTCGGTTACAAAACATTTATCGATAATATCAGTACGATTAGTTTTAACATCATTCTTTTGTCAGCACGAGTTCATTAGAGTATCAAATATTCGATATGTCAGTGATATATTTGCAACACAGACAAATATTTCATTTTCTTCCTCCATTTGTTAGTAATTATATATGGGCGTGTGGAGAAATTGTTATAACAACAAAGCACGATCATTAGTTTGTTAGGTAGAGGGTCAGCAATAATCGAAAAATTATGAATATATTTTTTAGTTCGAAAGCAAATTATTAATCAGATATTTATATAATATGCTGATATCGGGTCAATTCCTCGAAATACATAATATCCTCGAGTTCATCGTATGATTGTTGTAAGACTCATAGCTATAAATACAGTGTGTGCTGAGACCACGTAAATATACATTAACGTAGGAACCGTGCCAAAATATCATATCATGTTTTTGAAAGGTATGTTTGGTATTTATTAACGTACGGTATTTAAGCCAAAAAAATATGCGTAGATCAAAATAGATAAAAAAAAATTCTAATGCAAAACTCGGATTCTTACCATGCATACTCAACGTTGACTCATATCATCACAGAGAAGGGAGTTCCAATGTATTCTTATTCACCTTGAGGACACTATATATGTGTGTTTGTTATGGATTTAATCAAATACTTCTAAAGCTGTAGTCACAAGTCTGAGGAACCGGTCCGTAAATGACGGCACAACAAATCTATCACGTAAAGTACACCACTGAAATAATGTCCTAGACACTCGCTTAAAAGGATGGTATTAAGCATATACGTTGTGTATCGTGTACGCTAGAGAAGTGTTCACTCCATAGCTATTCAAAGTGACCACGTTACATTTAATAAAAGAAATAACATATTTTGTGAATGGACAGTCTAGCTGGAATATGATACATTATTCTACATTGTTGCTTAAACGTATTTTTACCCTAGTCTCTGTATTGAATTCTTTATTCGTTAGGTTTTTGTATATGATTTTCCTTGTAAGAAAACAAAACTATTTGTTCAAGTAAATATAAAGACTACCATTTCGTGGGTATAAAATCGTGATCTTGATTTAAAACCGGACAATGGTGCGTATCAACTAGTCAAATGTATTTATTAAACTATTTCAACCAGACAGAAACAGTGTATCAACTAGTCAAATGTATTTATTAAACTATTTCAACCAGACAGAAACAGTTTGAAGTTTATAGCATTAAATCGGTTATACAACTAGTAGTCATGTAAATTGACGTGTGAATTTGGCTTCTACAAGTACATAAAGCTGCTATCTATTTGAATTTGATAACTAGTAATTTTCATATAGTTGTCATTTTTTGTGAATATTTAGTTCAACTGCTAAAAGGAAACTTTATTTAACTGTATAAGAATTCCTTTGCAAATTCATCATTTTTGAAACATTGAATTAGTCATCATTTCTTAGGAAAATACTTTACGGCCAAAACTCTTAGATCATTTTTTCATGGATTATTTTACACTACATGTAAAAGTGACAGATATGTGGAATACTAGGAACAACTTTGGCGCTCCCTAAAATGGTCATGGGGTCAAAAATAGAAAAATAATCTTATTCCTGCAAAAATAATATATTTGAACATGTTTTCGTCATATTTATGTTCCACATAGATAACGTAAATTTTGAAATGATAATTTTATAAGATAATCATCAAAAATCGCTGCCGAATGTGTTTCTGTAGTACTATGAGTATTTTCTTTAAGTATGTGTAGGCATGTGAGTTTTCTTCATCCTCTCAAAACTTCGTAACCTTTATATAAATGTTGCTTGCCTCAGTAAATCTCAAGTGAACACCAATTTACATGATAATTCTCTAATTTGATGAAACAAAATTTTGTTAAGCAGCTGATTATATGTTAGATACAAAATATGGTTTTATGCTACGTATCAAAGTCAAATGATTAAGGAGAACAAGGGCTTCTGAATACGCTCCAAGGAGCTGTTTTTAAAACATAGCTATGCAATTATCTCCCGTACATGTATAAATAATTACATATGGAGAAGATGCTGTTGCAAGAAAGGGCAATTTCTCTAAACGTATTACTTTCATTTTCAACTTTTTCGTGTTTTAAATAAGGTAAAAAAATGCAATGCAAAATAGAAAAGAATACATGGGAAGATAGTAACGTTGTCCTCTTAATAAGACTCACATATAACATACTTGCAGGACTATAGGCACTTTACAGACATGGTAATAATCAGCGTTACACAAACAAACACAATTTTGAAAGGTCACTTCTTTAAAGCTTTTTATCAGGTAAGTGTGTAATGATGACATATATGCAGATTTAAATGACCATTAGCACTTTACAGACAAAGTTCTAATCGACGTTACATAAACGAACAATGCTGAAAAGGAACTTCTATAAATCCATTTCTCAGTATAGAATCTAATTGGTATCTATCCGTAATAACGACATTACAGTTACAGGGTTCTGTTTTATCTCCTCTCCTTTTGATCCATTTCCTACTTTTTATTCCCTGTATAATTGGTATCTATTCGTAATAACGACATTACAGTTACAGGGTTCTGTTTTATCTCCCTTTCTTATGATACACTTCCTACTTTTGATATCCTGTTCACATCTCTTTTCTATAAAACAGAGTTGGTATTACCAATACTACATCAATGTTATATACTTTTATCATAGTAATTCTAGAATAAAATTCTTAAATATCAATATATTCATGATGACTGTGGCAAAACTTTAAACTGTTTCTAAAGTGAAATATCTGAATGTGCTTCTCTTTATGTACCGTAGAGAAAAAACCAGGTCATTAAATGATTGTCAGTTTACCTTTATTAGTACCTTTCATCTACCTTTCATCTATTATTAAGAAACTATAGATGGTTATTGGACAACATTAATCAACCGCATGAATACAAAACAAAGGCCTAGTAGTCATGGTACTATATACTTTGTTATATCTAAGCAACGTTTTCTAAAGGTCAATGCTAAGGAGATACAGATCTTAATTCTGATATTTCGCACAACATGATATAGAAAAAGACCTTGACATTATAACACATGGGTGGTAAAATCGTCTCTTTGACAAAAATTAATTATAACCTGATTTCTGATTCATATTGTCATTTATATGTACCTGGCTAGCAAGACAAACACTTAGTTTAAGGAATTTGATGATTAAAACTGCTTTTTTTAAATGGGGAACATACGGGCTTCGTTGTTACTAATATTTCAATTTACAATCCCAATTACCTAAAAAGTCTTATAAACGATTTTTTCCTGAACAGAAAACACAAAAACATATTAGGGTGTGACCCCTGTGAATTATAAGTAATAATACCCATTTACTGTTTTGGATAATGGAAGAGATGGGTGTGCGTGTAGGCAATGACATACTTAACAGCTAACATATACTTTAAAATATATTTCATTGGATACATCGAGCATATCAATAAAATTAACGCAAGCTTTACAACACGAAACGGAGTTGTGAGTTGTGAAAATAATCACAAAGAAAATATGTTGGATCAGGCCGTGTCATTGACAAAATCGATAAAAGATTGTTTTATCGTGTCAACCAACTGAGTGGGTGGTAAATTGTCTTACTCCACTACATAAGGCATTTCGTCAGAAACCAAGATCGAGACACAACAAATTCGCCAATATAGCCTCCATCACTGTTTGATGCAACCTTTACAATTTATTGTGAGTCTAAGTGTTGCTTTATCCAGAGTGTCTGCATAAGGTCATGGTGGTTAGCCACTTCTGAGGAAAAATAATAGCAAATCTGAAAACGTCCATTAAATCTAGCTAGACAGTTTCATATCTATTCGATTTTCTTGAAGTAGACATGGCACAGTTTTTATGTGTAAGCACTAGGGTGACATGATCCTTAGCCACAAATGATTTAGAACAATATCCGTATCAACAGACACCTCAAAGAACAAGATTAAGCATCTTGAAATTTTTCGTTGTGATGGTTGAACCTACATGTTCTCATACGTTAGTATGAATATGAAAACATTGTCACGTCAGACAAGGTTCAGATTCCCATGGCAAATATTCGACAATGTCAAGATCTCCAAAACAGCTTTAAGCATGTGTCTTCTCTATAAGTAGGGATGAATGTTTCCATCAAAAGTTTTCTATATTTCGCTGAAAAGCAATGCTAACTCGATGCTGCGACCTTGAAGATAAGAAGTTTTTTACAATATATGGAGAATCCAGAGATTCAACTCGGTCCTACGCCTTCCGAGAAAGATGCTTGGTGCCAAATATGAAGAGAATGTAATGAGATATATCATACTGATAAAGTTTTTATTTAACATGCAGGTTTCAATGTTGAAAAATTCAAAGACTAATATGACCTTGAAATTAACTACGACAGGTGCTTACCCATTAAAAAGGTATGTGTCAATTATGAAGAGAATCTTATAAATTATTCTTGAAATATCGCGCTAATTCTAAGTTGTGGATTTATCTATGAATGAAAACCAAACTAAGCTGCATAGACATAAACAATCTTTAAAAATAAACGAAAAACCTGTGATTCCTATATCAAGATGGTCAGAAAAGAGTCCATATCAACTTTGAAAACCACGATGACAACAATTGTAAAATTTTTGCGACCAACGGGACCGTGTCTCTATCATTGAAAAGACAGATGGGTACTGGGAAATATTATCTAATAAGTAATGATGAATAGTTTCCGGTCTATAAAGGACGCAGAGAAAATAAGAGTATTGCACAATTATATGCGGTGGATCAGGAAAAAGTTTAATGGCACTAGAACTCAATAAAGCGACAAGACCTGAATTCTGCCACATGTAGTTGGTCCACAGGAAAGCAGTGAGAGAAACCAAATGTAATTGGCCGGATAGGTCGCCACTCACGTCTCGGAATGAATCCACTTCCGGTCAAGAATTGATTCTGATCCACTATTCAATGTCCAATCTCCCTCTTTCTTTAATTCTTGGTCAGTATTCCAGGCACATCTTGCGAGAATAGAGGATAATAAAAACTGCGTAATTAAGGAAGGAGAGACCGAGAAGCATACGTACAGACGCAAACTTGGACAGAGACACAAATATAATACACATACTCATCAAAATGCTGAAGGCTATCCAGCATTTAACAAAAAGATACAGAAACAAAATGACAGACTGAAGCTGACACATAGACAGTGGCAGACCTACTTTTCAATTGAAGCTTTATTCATCGAGTATAGGATCAACAAGCACTGAAACACCAATTTAGAAAATCCGTTATTGGTATTAAAAACTTTATTTTGTTGTTCTTGATGAAATTTAGAGAGTATGTATTTCCGAGTGCTCTAAGCAAAGGGCTAGATGTTTGCAGAATATACGATTTATTGAACTGTCTCATTGATTTTGGGCTGAAAACACGAAAAACTGACAAATGGATTTGAAATAAAATGTATGTTGTTGGTTATGTGCATTTTCACGATAAAAATGATTAAATTACTAGGTTCGATACGATCCTGTTTCGTTTGAAGAAGTTAAAGAAAAAACACCTTAAAGAAGTGTTCTTTTCTAAAAGGAAATTCTAGAATCGGTGTCGAAATTTTGAATATTACACCTTTACTATTATCATTAAAATTTCTTAAATGTCTCTCAAACGAAACATTACCATAATTCCTTGGATATTACATAAGGGTTAGCAATACAGAACCTGGTTTTTAGGAAGTGAAGAATATGAAAGGTTGATTATCATTTCAGAATCCAATAACGACAACCCTTTTAACCTTTTGATGCTGGAGAATATTACACTATTGTACCCCAGGCATTGTTTAGAAATACATTTTTCGATTCTGCCGAGTCCACGAGAAATAAAATGAAAAAATGGCCTTACAGTCAAAAAATTTGTCACTTCAAAGCTGTTCAAGTACCTTTTATGATTTTAATTATTTCATTTCAGAGAAAAATTCTTCATTACATGCTGAAAAATATACTATAAGGTTAAGAAAAGCCAATTTCTTGAGCACTATTTAAGGTCGGATGTCTACTATACTTATGTAAATATGTCAAGAAGTTTGTTGAAATAGTTTTATATAGGAATAATCTCTTCTTAGATTAATTTGCCATTACTCTATATACAGAAAGTCTGTAGCTGTACTGGGTCTCTATTATGGAACACTCTCCTCCGCTTGTTTAAAAAAATACGAATGAATACGAAAGTTATGCTTAATAAATCAATCCTTATGGGAAAAGAACATTCAAATTTATTACTTTGAGAAGGAAATGACATTTTTTTATTCGGTTTGAAACATATGGGATTTTATGTGCTTTGATAGTGTTAAGACATCATATTTTCACGCAATGGAAGCACGAAGGGACAAACAGGAGTATCTTAAATGTTTTCCCCACAGCAATTATCTCAGTTGTGCAGCCTTTTTAATAAAACATGGCGGAATTTACTGTTAAATCTTTAAGTGGGGCAAGAGCCGTTCAATCTTCAATCAATTGAATTTGGTTTTTAAATAAGATACATTAATGATTACAGATTGAAAAAAAACTGCGTCGCTAATGCAGTTACAGGAATACTGGTCAAAAATACATTTTGTGTCACATCAACGGTTCAAAGAAATAAACTATCACCTTAACATCATTCATATATCCTTCAAGATTTATATTTTTAAGGTTTATGATGCATACAAGGTAAATATTTAGTCTTGGGTACTTTCATGTTGACATTTGTATCAAGGTTTTCCTCTGAGTTCCACTATTTGGTCTTGATAATCTTAACTAGAATTAAATATCAGGGCTTCTGCTTGAATCAGAATTAACGAAAATGAATTTTACCACCGGAGTTTACTTAGGTTTATCCTCCTATATATAAGTTCTGCAATGATGAGTCTGTCCTTTCATACGAATTAAATTTCCTACTTATGATTAATTACATTGCTAATCCTAAAATACAACCCTTGCAGCTCATGAGTAATTCTTTAAAATCCTTAATACGTCATGTACGTTATTGTGCCATCCAAAGTTTAAAACCGTTGTAATGACTTGGTATCAGAAAGGTAAGAGATGTTACACACACGTTGGCGATGCTCGCTGTGGAGGATATTAGTGTATATACGAAGATCAATACCGATGAAACTCAATGTTACAATACGAAGCTTAGGCTGGTGAGTACATTCAAGCACGTACTGTACTGAAATAATAGATCGTCAAAATACTAGCTTTTTGTAACGTATGAGATATAACATACCATAACAAGTATACAGATCTATAGGATGTACTTTCTTATCTTTTCAATTCATCAATATCTGTCACCCTTTTTATAGTGGAAACTGGCCAATCACAACAGACGTTCATCTATAAGTAACATTTTTATATTACTCTATCAATAATGTTCATCATTCGTACCTTGTTATTCCATAAACGCATGACAACTTAATGATATTTGACACTGGCCATTAATCATTTCAGACGTTTTTGTATTAAGATATATTCCGGAACTGGATTAGTACCTGTAGAAGCACCTCGAATTTATGAGTCATTGTCCTGAATACATGCTTAGTTTTGAATCAATCAACTTCAGTGGTTACTTATATGCTATGCTCGCTATGCGTTTTACCCTGGTAAAAGATGGTCTCAATTAGCAGGTTTTTGTAGTCGATGTAATTACATGTAATGACAACATGGTTTAAGATTATTCTTCATCTCCTTCCCTCATGATCCATTGTAACTTCAGTTTCTTGTTTATCTAACCTTTCTTTGAAAAGGAGCGTTGACATTAGTAATCTTACTTAACAGTTAGGTATACTTTTATTGTAGCTTTCGAGAAAATTTGTTAATTTTAACACATGTTCGATGACAGTTATAAAATTAAAATTAAAAATAAAACAGCTGTAGCGTCTTCAAATGCCGAGAGCTAGTGAAATGACAAAAGGTAATTACTTGATTGTTAGAATACCAACATTACTTCTTTTCATCTATAGTTGTGAAATAGTAGATGGTCAATGGACGACATCAATCAAGAGCATGAATATAAAACAAAGGCTCTTTGTTAACATTGTATTATGAGCATTTCTAAAGATCACTCTTTACGAGATACCTATCATAAGCATTTGTCTTATCTTGCCAGACCTGATACTGTAACAAAGAGACGTGTCTTGTTAGCACAATGAATTGTTCGCTTGACTATAAAAACTGAAATATGATTTGTGCAACATATGATTGTTTTATCGGACAACAATTTGAGGGCTGGTTAGATTTAAGTAGTAAATAAACAGGAACTATACAAGGCGGACAGATCAAGGGGGTTCCTTGCGATGACAGCAATATTAGAAAATGTGTTGAACTGTCGCCTATTCAGAAAATGGAAGTTTTGGGTTTTTGTTCTTACAAAAAGTCAACGTTTTCCGCAGTCACGTTGGTAGTATTATGATGAAATTCAAGAACACTTTCTTTTCAAGACGATTTTAAAGTTTTTCGTACCATTTATTTGATTGACTCAAATTGCGTAGTTTAGAATAATCGAGAGACATATTGGCAGTACCTTTATTGGTTCTACACAGAACTTGACTGTTTAAAGTTATCTCTGCAGGGTAAACGAGGTCAAGATTACTCTATGACAAACGAATAGTGCATTTACTTACATATGTTTTTAAATATATATTTTGATCATGCAGAATTGAAATCACGTTAGCTAGAATCATTGACTGTAGAGAGTAAGGTCCATGGCTGATGGATAGGTGGTAGATTGGTTGGAAGACACTGTCTGATGATGAGTCTACGGGTGTTTTAGCAAGATTATTATTACTCGCCCGTGTAAGATACCACAGTTTATTATGTTTTAAATGGTGAAATATGCCATTTATCGGTGAAAATAAAACCCGTATTTTCACTGAGTGAAATAAAAATGGTATTCTACTCAGTGAAATGACGCAACAATCATATGACGTAGTCTGTGACGTCATGAAACAATTGAATTACGTCATGCAACGGCCCGCGCTAGCAAAGCGTTTTAGCTTCTCCATTCATATAGTTAGGGTCATTAACGTGGTTTTGGGAAACATAATAAATAGAACATTTGACATTTCTCGTCGAATACCATGAATATCTCATCTCGTGAAGTAGAAAATCATATATTTACACTCGTGGCTACGCCACTCGTGAAAATATAAATTTCTACTTCACTCGATGAGATATAGAGGATACTAAACGACCTTCCATTTAATACTATTTTTATTAAACGAGTTAATGATTAAGTATAAAACGAGCGAAAGCGAGTTTGATACAAAATCATTAACGAGTTTAATAAAAATAGTATTATATGGAAGGAAGTTTAGTATTCTGTTTATTACTTGACCTCAGTAATCAAGCATTATTACCGAAAGTGTAATGAACGAAGCATTTCCGCGACTAAGCCGCCATTGAGACGACGGTGCCAAGATTGTGACGTCACAGCAAACACAAACACGTCACAACAACACAGTAGTATGACGTCATACGGGGAGTGGTATTACACTAGTTTAATATCGCCGTATAAATATTACACTGCGGTATCTTACACGGGCGAGTAATAAATCCATGGTATTAGACGAGAAATGTCAAATATCCTCTATGTAATATTTATACCGCGATATTAAACTAGTGTAATACCGTTCTCCGTATGACGTCATAATATTGTGTGGTTGTGACGTCACAATCTTGGCACTGACGTCTCAATGGCGGCTTAGTCGCGGAAATGCTTCGTTCAGTACACTTTCGGTAATAATGCTTGATTACTGAGGTCAAGTAATAAACAGAACACTAAACTTCCTTCCATTTAATACTATTTTTATTAAACTCGTTAATGATTTGGTATCAAACTCGCTTTCGCTCGTTTTATTAAATGGAAGGTCGTTTAGTATCCTCTATTTACAAGATAGTTTGACGTTATCAACCAATCTATAGCCCGTCTTAGTCTTAGTGTCATGAATATCGAGTTACCGTTATTGCTTCAAACAGGCCTGTTTGGTGTAACTGTTTTAACGCTTAAACAGTAACAAATATAAAAGGTTCAAGAACTCCATACACCAAGTCAGTGTGATAGTTATATTTTCTGTTTTCTTACTTTGGACATTTCAATGACTAAATGTGCGGAATTCGAATAAAAAAGGAACGATAGTTACGGACGATAACTCAAGGTATTTCTACAGATATCCTTGAATCGTTTTCAAGCAAAACGCAAGTATAAATGTCATTCTTTCTTCAACGTTGTATACTTTTGATTATTTATTTGAAATTATCCTTTCACGTATGTCAGCTTTATTGCAATATAACTATCAAAGATAATAACCTTCACACTTAATGACATATATAAACTTGGAAATCTGCTATGTCAGAAGCAATCATATTTCTAGTGACAGTCGCTATCGGACCTTTTAATAGAAGAGGCACTTATTGTTAGACGAAGTTGGCATTAAGAGACAATAGGTCACACGTCAACGGGCACCTGTCCATAAAATGGTAAATTACAATTATAAGCGGTGGACCAGGAAATGGTCTAATAGCACTTGAAACTCCGTAAGGGACAAGAACTAAAAGTCTGCCGCTTACAGTTGGTCAAGCAAGACAAACACTGAGAGGCACCAGAATGTAACTGGTCAAGCTGGACGATCACTGACGTCTTGGGGTGATTCAACTTCCGGTCAAGAATTGATTCTGATATACGATTCTTTGTCTCATTCGCCTGGTCAGTATTCCAGTCACATGTCGACAGAATTCAGTACAATGAACGCTGCTTAATCAAAGAATGAGAGAAAAGGAGGACATCTGTATATTCACACTCAGACAGACAGGAAGATGCGATTTGAGTTTGCTGGATAGTATTCCAGGCACACGAAATTTAATTAAAAATAACGAACCTTTTGAGAGAAATGGAGACACAACTGACATAATGGCAGACGTAGACAGACATACAGGGGAGACAAAAAAAGATATAGTTTGAGACAAAGTGACAGAAATTCAAACATAAATCTAAATTAAGAACCACAATGTAAACAAAGGCTTACTTTCTTGTAAGTGTTCAAAGCACTCAGTGAGCAAAAATCTAGTTGTTATAAAGACTGTAATTTACAGAAGGTGAACTAAAGTGGCGTACCGAGCCAGCAATTATGGATTGAAGATTATTACGAGAAAGATACATTGAAAGACATCATGAGCTTGAGACACTGAAACCACTGTTCAATATTCAAGGCACGTGCGATCAAAGTATTGGGCTAATTAAGACTGTGTGATTAATTTAGAGGCATTAGTTGATTGTATGAGCAATTTATTGTTTATCGTGCGATTCAGAGGTTAATATTTACTAACCAATCTTCTATTCACTACAGTGAACAAATGGTTCGTTATACTAATTTATGGATTTTGGTCTGAGGACGTAAACCAGTTACACGTCGATTTGAAATGAAGCACATATTTTGTTGATTTCTATCCACAATTGTAAAACATTCGCTATCAGTTTATCCGACACTGTTTAAGTTGAGCGGGTTTACAAAACAACTTTTGCAGGGTCCATCTCTGAGTTATGGCAACTCAAAAATCTTTTCAAATAAATATCTACTACTGGTAATGATGTTTTGTTCTTTCGGCGTTTGGCACTGACATTTTATTTCGTTATGTACTGTTTGACATGCGATTCAGAGATTATCTCTATTCCGTATTCTAAGCATAGTATTTTCACAAATCAAAGATTGCCATGTCAGTTTGTTCCATACGTCCAGTTCATGTTGAGAAATTGAGCTAGATTATTTAAAGAGAACTATGTTTGCAGAGAACATCCTCGGTTAACAGGTATAATTACCATTCCAGTAGCCTGTGAATGTCCGTTTTGAACCACTTCGCAGTTGTTTCTAAATCCATCTCTCGCAAATTTAAATTTAAAACAGTACAAAAAGCCTAGGACTACAGAAGTTTTGAGAGTGCACGCCTTGGCTTTCAGGATGGTTTCTCTCTTGAAGATCACAACCTCGATATGCATGGAGTGAGAACCACATACATATCCATTGTTTATGCCAAACTGGAATGCTCGACATCATTTCAAACTCCTGCGACAATTCCTCCTTTATAACGTCCCTCCCTTTAAACATGCTTGAAGTTGTCTTGTTAGCTATGTTAAGAAATATTTGCATCGCAGTCCTACTAACATTATGAACTGGATAATATGATAAAACGCTAATTTTTTAAGAAAATCAAAGAAATTTAATTTGCCCGGTATGTTGAACCGAAGATGACCATACATAGCTCTAATAGATTTCATTGTGTTTCTCCATTTATATCTAATTCATTATACATTAATCTGGCCATTCCATACTTTTCTATCCACAAGTATGTTGGAGAAAGATATATAGTAATATAAGCGAAGAGAAAAATCCTAATCTTGGGCTATACAGGGCTGTGTATTGACACATTGAAACGACGCTAATGTTTGCCGTTATTATTCCTGATATCAGTTGACAAAACATATATAATAGCTTAATAGATATGCCGTGGTGGAAAATAAAGACAAGAGAAATCATTCATTTATACATACACAACCTTCTATTCTCTACAGTATTATCATATGTGATCTCTGTACTATCATCTAATCAATAAGAATTTAAGCAAACATTGTAAAATAATTTCAAACTTCGACCTATTTATCCTATAGGTTAATTTATAAAGGGGTGTTTTGAAATAAAATTTCTGCTTTTCCCAGCACAGTTAGAAGCCATTTGTTTTCAACTGACCATAACCAGTTTATATAGATTATTTTGAAATAATATTAACCAAATGTATGGATTATGACAGATAATTAGTTTTCTGTTCATAAAGGAACAGAGCAAATTGAGTATTTACAATAAAATTGAAAATTCTCATGTATATTCCATATTCAATAAGAATTCGTCTGAATTAAATTCGCTACATCCAACTATTTAAGGGTCATGTGCTAAAACTTTTAATGACGGGCAGGTGTTCTCGTTCTCGCAGCAAATATTGCAGGCATGCAGTAACTTAAATATATAAATGGTCGATTCTCTCTTGGGCAAAAACGTCTTGACCTTTCAGCATGGATATGCTTAATCAAAGACTATCATGACTAAGAAATAAATTATGTTTTCACAAATATACACATTCAAAATCTCTCAAGACTGTAAACACTGAATACCGAAGATGGCAAGAGAAAGTGTTCAAAACTTTATAAACGGTTCAATTAAACAAACTTGAAAGTCCTTCTCTCTTTAGTCAGAATACTCTCCCGACCTCATGATCATATATTATACGAGGGTTGTCCCAAAAGCTTCCGGCCTGAATATGAAAACGGGGTAGAGTAAGCACTAAAGACGAGCCCCCCGTCCTGGTCATCCATCTGATGTCACCTCAGGTGAAAACATTGAGGCTGTTCTTGACACAATAATGCAAGCCAGCGAGTGACTATCAGATACTGATACTCACCACATCAGTAAAACATCAGTTGAACGAATTTAAATGAACATTTACATATGAATAGGTTATCAGCACGCTGGGTCCCCAGAATGTTATCTGAGGACCAACAGCGAAAACGTGTCATGATCAGTCAGCAACTTCTTGACGAGTATCGTGCAGACCCAGAATCATTTTTCGCTCATGTCGTTACTCAAGATGAAACCTGGGTTCATCATTTTGATCCTGAGACGAAAAGCCAAAGCATGCAATGGAAGCACAGCACAACATCCACCCCTAAAAAGTTCATATCTTGTTCCTCCAGTCGGAAGGTCATGGCATCCGTTTTCTGGGACTCTTAGGGTGTAATAATGACTGTTTATTTAAAGAAAGGTCCTAGAATCAATGGCACTTATTACGCAAATGAACTACGACAATTACGAGGAAAAAAATCAAAGAGAAACAAAGGGGTAATCTGCGCAAAGGTGTGTGGCTGTTGCAGGACAATGCTCCCGTTAACACCGCCCAAATTGCAGTCAGTGCAGCACAGGATTGTGGGTTCAGGATTCTCCCCCACCCTGCCTATTCTCAAGACCTAGCCCCCTTAGACTTCTTCTTCTTCCCTCGACTGTAAACAGAGCTCCGTGGCCAAAGGTTTGAGACTGACGATGACGTCATTGCTGCAGTAGAGGAGTTTTGGGGGTTTCTTGATAAGAACTGGTTTTCAGATGGGTTGCAGATGTTACAAAAACGCTGGAGCAAATGCATTGAGGTCAAGGGTGATTATGTCGAAAAAAAAGTAATAAAACTTGAATGTTTCTTTGCTTTTGATGGTCACGCCGGAATGTTTTGGGAAACCCCTCGTATGCGCTTTGAGCATGTTTCTCATATGAAACAGCGCATTATAAGCGTGTTATTATCATATAAAGGTAACGATAGACTACTGATAGAAACCTCATGTAGAGGAAATTAAGTTTCCATTTAGTTATTTCAGTTTATGTAATTCCAATTCGGTATATTGCATGAAATGTGGATGAAGAAAAATCTCAAACTCGAAGGAGTCGGAAATATAACTAAAGACAATTTCCTTTGTAGACGATATCGACTGCATAACAAGAGATTTTCATTTAAAGGTAGGACCGTTACTAATTAGGAATTGAGAAAGAACCTTGTTCCTATACTAAACGTTTCTGACTGATGAAACCATTAGGTCCATAGACTTAAATTGGAAAAGGTGTTTGCGACAGCTAGGAAATCATCGGAGCACCATTCCATATATATCCTGAACCTCCATTACTTTTACAAGCTGTACAAAGCAAATATTCTATTTCTAGAACTTAATTTCATTTTAATATCTGCAGGCTATCGCAATCAATCTAAAATAAAATGAATTCAATTTTAGGTAATGATTTTATGCAGAATGCTCTACTCGGTTTTAAATAATATTCACTCGTCAACTGCCATCAACCACGCAATCCAACTGTTACGTAATTAAAGCTGTGTTGTTTTGGCAAATACTAAAATCAAATTTCAAGTCCATTTACGATTTTCCATATCCAGAAAGTACTTGCATAAAAATAAAGGAACTTAACACAAATATAGTATATGATATCTTAAAATGACATCTGAACAGTTGATTTTAACAGAGTAGTTGTCTGCATGTACCTGTAAGTCATGCAATAATTGATCTGCTTTGTTATCATCTCCTGTTGAATTATAATTACATATAGATAAACTGCTGTTGTAAGACATGATATCTGTGTCGTTCAATGTACAAAAGGCGTGAGACCAAATCAGGTCCTTAACTGAATGATAGTTCACCATTTCTAGTACCTAAACATCTGTCCTTCAGCTTTAATAATGAATTTTAAGACTGCCATTGAATGACATCAAACAAGAAAAATAGATAAAAAAAAGATTTAGTAGGCCTGGACCCTAGGCCCTCATTAGAGACCACATAGACAGCTTTCTAGGGCGTGTTAAGAAGACATGGAAATAGTCTTTTATGACAATAATATGTCGTAATTATTAGAAACACTAACGACAGCACTAAAACATGAAATGCCCTTGTGTACTGTGAAAATAATTATAAAGAAAATATTTTGATGATATATATTGGTTTAGATGTATGGGTAATAATGCACACTCGATGAAAGGTCGTTTTATCATATCAACCAAACAGTTGCAGATGGTATCTTCTCTTATCCACTGAATAAGGCATTTCATCCGAAATCAAAGATTCAGATACTTCACCAAAATAACCACATTCATTGTTTGATGTAACCTTTAAAATTACTTCTGATGGGAAGTGTTGCTATATCCAGAGTGTCATCATTAAGCCATAGTGGTCAGCCAGTTCTGAGACAAAATAACGGCAAAGAAATATACCCTAATGAAAGGGTCGTTAGGTCTACAGAGACAGTTTGATGAGACGTCTATTTGATTTTCGTTTTGTGGATATTTTTATACGAGTGACCTTGACTTATGTTTACGCAGTAGAAGGTCAAATTAGAAAATATCTTGTATGATAAATCTTTAAATTTTTCAATAGACATTCTTGATTCGTTTTTAATACCTTGTTTATTGAAATGTCTTACTTTTTAATGACTTCTCATCCATGAATACCTGGACCGTAAGATATCTTCTGATATTCCAATTACAGGCATGCAAACCTCCGATATAACCATTGAGGTTATCAACTTATCTGTCAATCAAAGTAAACCTAAGAACATACATACACATACAAAAGTTTTCAAACAAAAGACCACTCCCTGCAGACCTGTTCATCAATGGTCAGAAAAGAGTCCCTATCAACTTGGAAATGTACGATGACAACAGCTGTTACATCTCGTTTGACCATCGAGACCATGACTCCTTCATAAAACGGACAAGTGGGCACTATGAAATATCTAAAATAAATGTCATGAAGCAATGATAACCTGTCCATAAAACATTGTGTAACTAACAATTATATGCGGTGGAGCAGGAAAGAGTTTAATGGCACTAAAACTCTGTAAAAAGACAAGATCTGATTTCAGCAAGAAAAGCATTGAGAGTCACAGAAATGTAATTGGTCAAGACGCCACTCAAGTCTTGGAATGACTCCACTTCCGGTCAATTGATTGTGATCCACGATCCATAGTCCAATCTTCCCCCTTCCTCTATTCTTGCTCAGTATTCCAGGCACATGTTGCAAGAATAGAGGAAAATGAATCTGAGTAAAGTGAGTGAAAGAGACGCATACGTAGGGAGATTCTCCCATCCTCATCAAAATATTGAAGGCTAAAGAGCATATAATGGAAATAAAGAGAGACAAAGAAAGAGACAGAAACAGAGACAGGGAAGTTTAAGCAGAACACTTTTCAAATAATAAGGCACGTATTCTAATCATTGTGTCGAGAATATGATTTACAAACACTGTGTCATTTATTTAGAAAAAATCTTTTCTTTGGAAAACTTGATTTTGTTGTTGTGCATGAAATTCAGATATTTTCGAGTGCTCTAAGCAACGTGCTAGAAGTTTTCAGAAGAAACGTATCATTGAACTACCTCTTTGATTCTGGGCTGAAAACATAAAACATTGACACCTGATTTTAATAAAATATATTTGCAGCTGGTTACGTGAATGTTCACAATAAAACAGATTCAATTAATAGGTTTAAGTTGAAGAAGTTACAGACCTCAAAATCTAATAAGATAGATACCTTTTCTTGAAAGCCACTCGAGTATCTAATGCCAACATTTTTATATTTAGAAAACGAATATGTAATTATCCTTTCATCTTCTTCACTATTGGCAATTAAATTTCTAAAATGTCTTATAGGAAATATTACCATACTTCATTGATATTGAATGGGTTACCAAAGAGTGGTTTGTATGAAGCCTTTTATTTTTACATGGCATACATTTTGTCTATAGTTAAATTATAGAATTATATTCATTTTCAGCGAAGGATCCTTAACCCCTTTATAAAATAGTGGCAGCGATCAGAATAAAGAATTCTTAGAGCTGCGACACGCTTGAGAATACACGGCATTGGTTTCAGGAAGTGAACAACATGAAATACTGATTTCAGAATCCAATAACGACAACCCCTTTTAAGCAAGATAATATTACACTATCATCCTCTAGGAAATGTTTCCAAAAAAAACTATTTCGATTTTGCCATTCAAAGTAAAGAAAATGAGCAACAACGGACCTTATAGTCCCTGAAGAAATTTCATGTTACATCCAGAAATAATCTGTCTCTTCAAAACTGTTCAAGCAGCCTATATGAGGTTAACTATCTAGACTGAACTCAGACAAAGGTTCGTAATCGCATGCTGTAACATAATGTACTACAAGATAAAAATAGAACTGTGTCTGCAGGAGTTATGATCCTTATCATATTCACTAAAACCTATACTACTATGCATATAACACATAACTAAAAAGGTTTAGAAATGAAAATGCCTCTTCTTTGAACAGCCTGTCAGCAATGTGTTAATATTGGACTACACACAATAGGTTGTCTGTTGTGCCTGTTTAAAAACCACATAGACGATAAAGGGTATAGCTACTGTATCCATACTGAGGGTTTATTTTACAAATAGAACACAGTATCTCACTCTCAATCATGTAACAAATCATATTTCACACATAAGAAGTAGAAGGTACAAACTGGAGTTGTCAAATGTTTCCCCCACATCACATATCTTAGTTGTGAAGCCTCTCTGATAATGCTAGATTTTTATAATGTACGACATGGGTATCTGATCTAGAGGTAATGTATGCTTACATATTGAGGTAGATAAACGGCACTTTAACATGGTTGGACTACCTCGTTTAGAATGGTCTAGAGATATTTGCTCTAGAGAGCAAGGGCCGATTTGACTTAAAAGGTGGACTTTTCACAGTCGTCACAACTGAGGAAAGGAGGTCCAGACAAATCCTTGACAAATGAAATGTTGCAAATACTTACACACTGTTTTTAAAAGATATACTCAGAGCATGCAGTTAGCGCGTTCGGCTTCGGATCAAGAGGTCCGTCGTTCGAATCCCGCCAGGTGCTCGGCAACTTAGTCTGCAGTACACGCAGTCAGGTTTGGGTGCAATGATACCCTGAATTTCAGTGAAATACCACCCATGGTTCGCTAGTTCCAGCTGTTGCTAGCAGGTTTCACCGCAATGCATAGCCATAATGGTGTTGCGGGCTTTCTCCCTGCGATAATATCAGCAGCCGCGATATAAGTGAAATACTCTTTAAAGCGTTGTAAAACCCCATATCACCTCAGAGTATGCAAGATTGAAATCGTGTTAGTAATGTAACGCCAAAATTATTGCTTGCATTTAATTAGACTACCTACTGTTCTTACGACAATTTACATTAATTTTGTTTTGTATGGGTGTTATTAAAGTAACATAGAGTATGTTTTATAACATTTTATTTTGCTTCCATACGTTGCAAAATTTGATGAACAATTTAATGATACAAAGCCATGACTTTTATAATTAACCAAACTTGCCTTAGATTTTGACAATTTATCTTTTTCTATAAAAATTGAGCAACCTCAACAAAACGAATGTCATTAATACTGTCGATAAGCATTGAAATGTAAAGTTTTGGTTTGTTTCAGTTTTTCTGGATAAAACAACACGTTTCACGTATTTGACTTTACAAATATAACGAAACAAAATACTCTGTGTGTCTCAATATTGTATGAAGATTTCATTTACTGGCAACAACGAATTATGATTACTAGACATATTTCCTCACACGTGTGTCTGATAAATCCTAGTCAAGACATGTAACAAGGGACGTGATATTGTGTTTTGAGAATATCAAGACACAGCCAGTTTGATGATGGTCTTACGTGTGTTGGTGCAAGATGAACGGAAGGTTATTTTCATCTTATCAACAAATACAAAGTGGGTGGTAGTCTTTCTATTCTCCTGAATATCGAGATCAATCAAAGTTTGACTGCGCTTAAACATGCCTATTTTGTGTAACCTTTTAAATTGACTAACTGTTTTAAGGCTTCAGAACCCTCCAGTAATGTTGCAATTAAGAGCTGAAACAAAACCGTAGCAACTATGAAAGAGTTCAACAAGTTCATATATTAAGTCAGTTGTGATAAGAGATCTCTTTCTGTGGACATTTAAGTGACTGTAAGTAAGGAATTAAAAAGGAAAAAGGGATGATTGTAACGAATGATAACTCTTAAATCATGGTTTTAATGAACATTCGGTATTTCCATAGATTAAGTGTATGTAAATGTAATTATTACTGAATAAATGTTCACGTTGTATACCTTGGTTATTTAATTCAAATTATCCTTTCAGGTATGTCAGCTTTCGAACCTTATCGGGACCATGTTTAAACTTTGAAATCTGGTATTCTGGCAGCCATCATATTTCTAGTGACTGTCGCTGTGGTTCCTTTTAATAGAAGAGGCACTTATTGTTAGACGAAGTTGGCATTAAGAGACAAAAAGTCACAAGTCAACGGGCACCTGTCCATAAAATGGTAGATTACAGTCATACGCGGTGGACCAGGAAATGGTCTATTAGCACTACGAACTCTGAAAGTCTGTCACTTGTAATTGGTCAACCAAGTGTAACACAGAGAGGCAGCCAAAGGTAACTGGTCAAGCTGGACGGCAACTTGGGATGATTCAACTTCCGGTTAAAGATTGATTCTGATACATGATTTGTCCCATTTGTCTGGTTAGTATTTTAGTCACATGTCGCCAAAACTAAGAACAATGAAGGCTGCTTCATCAAAGAATGAGCGAAACGAGGACGCATAGAAACTCAAACTCTGACAGAGACAGGGAGAAAGGATTGAAGTTTAGCATGCTTCATTCTTCTACTTACTTTTTGGCTGGTAAATATTCCGGGCACATGACAATAAAATAACTTCTAACGTACATTTTGAAAGACAAGATAAATAAAACCAATACTGACATACTGACTTACATAGACAGAAGGATAGGCACGCAGGGATAGACAGAAATAAAGATATAGTCGGAGACATAGAACGAAATTCAAATATACATTAACTGTAATAGCAGCACAAGTTAAACAAAGCTTTTCTTTCTTGTAAGAATTCAAAGCACACACGTAGCCCAAATCTAGTTTTTGTAAAGAAGGTAGTTTACATAATGAGAACTGAAGAGGCCTATAAAGCCAGCAACTATGGACGGAAGCTGATAAAGAGAAATATACGTACACGTTGAGAGACATAATGAGCTCGAGATACAGAAACCACTGTTCAATATTCAAGGCACGTGTGATCAAAGTATTGGGCTAATCAAGACTGTGTGATTAATTTAGAGACATTAGTTGAATGTTTGAAAAAAAGATTTTAAAAAATGTTTGTCATGTTTTTAAGAGATTATTATTTAGTAAGTCACCCTCTATCGACAGCAGTTCTAGTTCTCGTAGAAACTATCTGAGTGAATCTTGGCTAAGGATACACAGCAACAACACGTCGATTTGAAAAAATTTTTATAACATTTTTTTGCATTTTACTATTGAAAACTATCCACTACCAGTTTACCATACACTGTTTAAGTTGAGAAATATACCAAAAAAAATCTTTACAGTGATAGCTCTGTTTTGTGGCAATAAAACGTTAGTAAATATCAACTTCTTGTTAAAAAGTTTTCCATTTATTTTCTCTCAATTATTGCCATTTCTTACACCAACTTAAACTAAGATTACACTGTGTTTCTGTGTTAAAAATTACATGTTTGTATTAATTATAGTGGGACCAGTTAATAGTTACGGTACATAATACAATGAATTGTTCTATAACCCAAGGATATCCTCGAAATGTAACCTGTAAACAGATTCAATATGATCAAAGTTCTAATTACTAACGCTTTGAATGTTTGGAGAAGAAAGGTCCTGAAGTTAGTCCTTTGAAGATCTCAAGCTTCCTATGCACGGAGAGAGTGAAGTCTGTCAATCATTAACAACAACTTTACTGTTTGACAATATGTAAAATCCTTATACGAATTGTAACGTCTCTGAGTAACACCATTACAATCTTGCCGAACCTGTAGGAATGAAAATTGACATCACACTGGCCTGATAGTCCGCGAAATAGATTTAAAATATTCTGACAGTAAAAACCTCTGTCAATTTCATGTGGCTTAATCTGTTAATATGTTCGACAAATGTGTTTTAAATAATTTAAGTCTGGAGGCAAAATCTGCATGCATGGATAACATACAAGCCTATATGCAAAGATGCTTTGCTGTGTTAAGAAGACTCAAAGTGCAAAGTGCATATTCGATTCAATATATACTTTTGAGTTTATTAGATATTTGAAATTGTGTATCGTGCAGAGTGCAAAGTTTAAGATGCATAAATGGACAATAATTGTGAAAACTAACAATGAATTTTCGACATGAAAGAATACCTTTAAATGATAGGGAAGAAAAAAGGTTACGAATTACTGCTGCGATATGTTGATTCAAGATATGATAAGATGCAACAAGAATTCACCACAAGCAAAATTAGGTGGTAGCCCATAAAAGTTATGGTAGACTTATATACTGTATGCTGCAAAAATTGCATATCAGAAAATGAGTGTTTAAGATCTTCGTGCTATTCAGAAGATTATGTGCATAGGGCTTTTCACACGCAGTCGTACGAAAATTCAAATAAGTAAATAGAACTCAACTCCCGAACACATTAGACAAAAAAAATAGTGGTTTCACTGGTAAATGGAATATAATGTTTTCTTTGATTTGTTCCCTGTTGGAATGAATCGCAGATGTACTTGCTATCAAAAGGAAATTACACTGAATGCTTTTTTAACAAAGCAGGCAACAATAATACCAACAATAGGTATACTTATATTGCGCTTGACTCACACGAAATTGTGAAGTATTTACCACACACTCACGATTTTGTAATGATAAAAATTAATGACCTAGAATTTGAAAATGGTTATTTTGGCGCTCAATATTCATATATAGATCAAAGGAATGTGATGATCAGCATGTAGCGGATGTTTCATAATTTGGTAGGAAGCGAATTATATTGTACATGTCCTCAATTATCGATCGACTTGTCAAGATGTAAACTTCCTTACATTATCTGGAAATTCAATTGATTTGAATCAGAAGGAATGCCTGTGATACACTATCGGTAGTTATTTGCATAATGGCAGAAGATGAGAAAAAAACTGTTATCCACTACCAGTTTACCATACACTGTTTAAGTTGAGAAATATACCAAAAAAAATCTTTACAGTGATAGCTCTGTTTTGTGGCAATAAAACGTTAGTAAATATCAACTTCTTGTTAAAAAGTTTTCCATTTATTTTCTCTCAATTATTGCCATTTCTTACACCAACTTAAACTAAGATTACACTGTGTTTCTGTGTTAAAAATTACATGTTTGTATTAATTATAGTGGGACCAGTTAATAGTTACGGTACATAATACAATGAATTGTTCTATAACCCAAGGATATCCTCGAAATGTAACCTGTAAACAGATTCAATATGATCAAAGTTCTAATTACTAACGCTTTGAATGTTTGGAGAAGAAAGGTCCTGAAGTTAGTCCTTTGAAGATCTCAAGCTTCCTATGCACGGAGAGAGTGAAGTCTGTCAATCATTAACAACAACTTTACTGTTTGACAATATGTAAAATCCTTATACGAATTGTAACGTCTCTGAGTAACACCATTACAATCTTGCCGAACCTGTAGGAATGAAAATTGACATCACACTGGCCTGATAGTCCGCGAAATAGATTTAAAATATTCTGACAGTAAAAACCTCTGTCAATTTCATGTGGCTTAATCTGTTAATATGTTCGACAAATGTGTTTTAAATAATTTAAGTCTGGAGGCAAAATCTGCATGCATGGATAACATACAAGCCTATATGCAAAGATGCTTTGCTGTGTTAAGAAGACTCAAAGTGCAAAGTGCATATTCGATTCAATATATACTTTTGAGTTTATTAGATATTTGAAATTGTGTATCGTGCAGAGTGCAAAGTTTAAGATGCATAAATGGACAATAATTGTGAAAACTAACAATGAATTTTCGACATGAAAGAATACCTTTAAATGATAGGGAAGAAAAAAGGTTACGAATTACTGCTGCGATATGTTGATTCAAGATATGATAAGATGCAACAAGAATTCACCACAAGCAAAATTAGGTGGTAGCCCATAAAAGTTATGGTAGACTTATATACTGTATGCTGCAAAAATTGCATATCAGAAAATGAGTGTTTAAGATCTTCGTGCTATTCAGAAGATTATGTGCATAGGGCTTTTCACACGCAGTCGTACGAAAATTCAAATAAGTAAATAGAACTCAACTCCCGAACACATTAGACAAAAAAAATAGTGGTTTCACTGGTAAATGGAATATAATGTTTTCTTTGATTTGTTCCCTGTTGGAATGAATCGCAGATGTACTTGCTATCAAAAGGAAATTACACTGAATGCTTTTTTAACAAAGCAGGCAACAATAATACCAACAATAGGTATACTTATATTGCGCTTGACTCACACGAAATTGTGAAGTATTTACCACACACTCACGATTTTGTAATGACAAAAATTAATGACCTAGAATTTGAAAATGGTTATTTTGGCGCTCAATATTCATATATAGATCAAAGGAATGTGATGATCAGCATGTAGCGGATGTTTCATAATTTGGTAGGAAGCGAATTATATTGTACATGTCCTCAATTATCGATCGACTTGTCAAGATGTAAACTTCCTTACATTATCTGGAAATTCAATTGATTTGAATCAGAAGGAATGCCTGTGATACACTATCGGTAGTTATTTGCATAATGGCAGAAGATGAGAAAAAAACTGTTAGAATCTGTTATTAATAACCTCCTGTGTTCATCGCAATAACGTTGTATTTAATAGCTGCAATGCATCACAGGATGAATGACAATTCTACAATGATCATTAAAAGCAATGGTTAACCTTTTTTGCCTTTGCGCAAATTTTTAAAATCGTGCATTATTCTTACACAATTCGTGATTGCATTGTGTAAGCGTCGTGTCAAGTTTGTGTTGATTGTCTTCTGATCGTGTTACAATCGTAATATTTGTACCCACATCGTGTACCTCACGTACATAAACCTTTTTCACATAACAGATCGTAAAAAAACACAATACCATACCAGTACGATCGAATTGTAATGTTATCGTAGTGTAATCGTGCGTATTGTGAGTTGGGCTTAACAGGGTAATTTGGTATGAAAACGAAACTGATGATATATGATCCTCATGCAAGATTTTAATCTGCTCATTTGAATTAAATTGCATTGCAGTTTCGATGAGCGTTTATGCCTCATATGCTTTGAGAGGATGAAAGGACATGTACATGTAGGTTCTAAAATTATCAAATTTCGTTCCCCCCTAAAACAACAGGCATGTATACAATTCAACATAATCTATATGAAGGGTTTCCTCTTGAAGCAAAAGCTGTTTTGATTAACTATTTCTTGTTTGTTAGAAAGTACCCCAACTGTTTATAATGAATGATTAAACGAAAACAAGTAACGACAAAATATTTTAAAACCTTTCAAAACATCGATTTGAAAAACTTGGCAAGTCCATTCCGACATTTTCCTGTTAAAAATACTCCCCGACCTCGTTGTCATTCCACACATGTAACGACTGCTGGTGGAAACCTCATGTGGTGGAAATCGAGTCTTCATTTAGTTAATTCAGTTTATGTAATTCCAAATTGGTATTTTGCATGAAATGTGGATGCAAAAAGTTTCAAATTGGAAGGAGTTAGAAACATTACTCAAGACCATTTCCTTCGTAAAGGGGTACCGTTTGCATAACAGGAGATTATTTCAAGTTTTCCAAATTTTCCTGATTATGAACGATAGAAATGGACATTCAACTATAAAGTAATTAAGGCTATCTTCTTTAGGCAAATATCAAAATCAAATTGCAAGACAAAATTGTCAGGTTATATTAGGAATATTAGGATTATATTAGGAATGAATTAAAGCACGAACCATTAATTACCAATTTTGTAAGGTGACATTTGAACAGTTGATTTATAAATGAGTCAACTACAAATATTTGTTAATCCTTGAAATATCGCCTTCCTTGATAATTACCAAACATAAGCCCTTGCTGAAATGAATAATTGACTTCTTTGAACAATCACCTGCTTCCCATAATCGCCGTTTTTTTAGATCAATAGTCGAAATTTGGAAGATCGCTAATCAATCAATACGATTTCTACAAATACTCACATTTTGGTTACTAAAGTAGTTTTAGTATTACACATTATTGAAGAGAAGTTAACCTGAAGATAATGACAAATAGTTATACACAGTGTAAGATTAATGCGTATCATATCTGGATAGAAATGCTAACATCGAGTCAAGCACAATTTGAATTCCTAGACTCGAAGCTTTCGTGTGTTCGCCTGAATCAAAATGAATGGATATTGTTCTTTATGTGCATGACGATAATGTGCCTCAGCCACGAAAATTATGCACACATCCACATGTAAGAAATACAACCGTATTACAAAATCTAATCTTTTCCAATAAATGTCAGCTTTAGCCAATACCGTGCTGAGATCTGAGGAGATTGCTTCAATGGTTCTAATGGAGACTTCACATGAAGGGAGAAGCATTGTACAACTATAATAATAGCTGGTAAATGTTTGTGAGAACTTCAATAACTGGCTTCTTGAACTGTAGTCAAATGCCCGAGGAACCAACTTCATGGTTAAAGGTATATCAATGGAATTGGTCCGTTAGATGACTTCCTTGAAGAATAGATGGGGAGTCTTTCTATGTGTAATAGAAATAACATAACATTTCAATATTTCTGTTTCATCTCCATCTCCTTTAGAACCATTTGAACATTTGGTTTTTGATAAGATCAACTTGTTTAAAAATTGAGATCACGTTATTGGCACGGTCTATCATATCAAATATGTTTAACTGAAGTATGCTTGAAATGTTCTGAAATATTTACTAATTGATGCATTCAGTTTGTTAATATGTTCAAAGGTATAGTTTTGTCTGAACATGGTAATCGGCAGTAATGGCATTTAAAAAACCTATAGGACTTTTTTGTCGATGATAAAGCCTAAACAAAAAATATTTAGACGGAATAATTTGAACCAAGGATACCCCAAATAGTCCATGAACCGTTGATGGAATGATAACATAAGATCGCTGGCCTCACTGCCGAAAATTAATTTGCTTCAAACTACAATATTTGAAAAAAACAGCAAATACATCGGCTTCTCGAATCATCCTATGTCAAAGAAAATTTCAATATTCTTCTGAAAGGGGTTATTCAACAAGAGGTATCATTGGTACCAAAACATAGCATCAGATATTCTAAATTTTCATTAAATCAAGTTTTTGGGTTGGTGACATGTACATGCTTAAATAGACCAATCCGCTTCAAAGTGTTACTATTTACCAGACAGGCACATTAATTTATTAAATATGTTTAAGTGGCTTTGGGTATGACACAGGAATCTTGAACGTGTGTATGGTTTCGTCGGCTTCAATTCAGGAGATGTTTCTCGCTCAAAACAAGGTTGAAAGAGTAAAGATGAGAAAGGATAATTATTTCAAATTGCACTTTGTTTCATCTTGTGATCATTAAACTGTGTTAAGCTATTCAGATGTAAGGGTAATAAGCTGGTGAGAAGATAGCAGCTAACTCATTCTGTTATTCCGTTACTGATCATGTTAGTTTGCCATTATTTATACCTTTCCCCTATGATCGAGAATCTTTATACGAGCATTAATCAAAATCAAGAAATGGCTACCAAGAAATATTTAATCGAGATACCTATCAGCATTCGGTATTTTCGTCCATAGTAGTATTTACATTTTTATATATGTTTTAGGATAAGGACTAGTCTACGTATTATATAATCATTTCCGGAAGACATAATTGAAAAAAAATGGCTGTAGAAGGGTTCCTTAAAATATAATGTGAGAAATATATATTTTTCTGAAATCATCATATTACGTGCACACGGAAGCAAAATGGATTTGAATATGAAACATGCCAGAACGTCAAACATTGAGCGTCCGTGTATTGTGAAATCAATTATAAAGAACAGTCTGTTTGATGTGACGCAATGTGTTGGATCTATGCATGTTTTATTGTGCAATCGATGGAAGATGGTAGTTTTATTGCATCAACCAATCTGTTGTGGGTGGCAGCCTGTCTCTAGATCCTATAGATACTGCTTAATGCCAGATACCAAAGATCGAACCCAGTGACAAAAAAATCGCCGATTGTGTGGTATAACCTTTAAAGTAACTACGAGGAAGTGAGGATAAAGCTTCAGTGTTATCGAGTAAATGCTAAAGAAGTTCATAGAAAAAAACTAGCAATCTTCAACAAAGGTCACAGTCAGTTGGATTGATATCATTTAATCTCCAATGTCATTTGCTTGACTGTGAGTGAGGTTTACGTGGGAAGTCGAATAAGGATAGGAATTGATGGATGATAATTCCTTAATCTAGGATTTAGATATTTTGATGGATATTATCAATACCAATGTGTATCTTTATTTCCGCTACTCATAAACATAAACAGACATTTCGAAGTAAAATACGATTACCCGATCTGATAACTAAACAAGGATAGTGCATAATATTATATGTCGGGACAGGAGAGACTTTCTGTCGACTTGGGAATCTGCTATGCAGTCTAACAGAGAGTTTTAATTTCAGAATAGTGCTTGTTTATCAAACTTAGACTTACTGTCAGGTGAAGTGAACACTAAGAATTATGTTCTAAAATGTCATCGGGTACATATGTATAAAACGTATAGAGTAAGTAAATGTTACAGACTTACAGGTTGACTGATTAATTGATTAATTAATAGAGTCTCGCCTCATTACAGTAACATGTTTATGTACGGTATCGCACTATAGTCGGAGCATCAGGAAAGGGTTTAATGACACCAGCGATTCTATGAAGAACACGTACTAATGGTCGACCCATTGTATAATAGTGTTTAATGAAACTAACACAGATACCTGGGCACTATGGAAGTCACGAATGCATGTTTTATTGTACAATCGATGGAAGATGTTGGTTTCATTGCATCAATCAATCTGTTGTGGGTGGCAGCCTGTCTCGAGATCCTAAATACTGCTTAATGCCAGATACCCAAGATCGAACTTCAGTAACTGTGACAAAAAAACTCGTCGATTGTGTGGTATAACCTTTAATGTAACTGCGAGGGAGTGAGGATAAAGCTTTAGTGTCCTCGAGTAAGGGCTAAAGAAGTTCTCAGAAAAAAACTAGCAATCTTCAACAAAAGTAATAATTGGAAAGATTGATAAGGTTTAACTTCCAAAGTCATTTTCTTGACTGTGAATGAGGTTTACGTGGGAAGTCGAATAAGTACAGGAATTGATGGATGATAATTCCTTAATCTAAGATTTAGATACCTTATATACATAAACAGACATTTCGAAATGAAATACGATTAGCGGGGATATGATACCTAAACAAGGATAGTGCACAAGTCTATATGTTGGGACAGGCGGCACTTTCTGTCGACGTGAGAATCTGCTATGTTAGCAGTCTAACAGTTTGTTTTAACATCAGAATAGTGCTAGTTTGATAAAACAGAGACTTACTATCAGGACAAGTTGACACCTGGAATTATGTTTCAAAAAGTCACGAGTTATCGGGTACATGTCCAAAAATAAGTAAGACTTATCGATTGATTGAATAATAAATAGTCTCGCCTATAACCAGTAACGAGCCACCGTATTGCACAACTGTAGGCGGAATATCAGGAAAGGGTTCAATGACATTCGCGGTTCTGTGAAGGGCACCTACTAAAAGTCTGCCCAAATAATAGTGTTTAATAAAACTGACACAGACACCAGGGAACTATGAAATATCTGCAAGTAAATCATGACTCAAAACCTTCCCAACGTACAGAGTAAGTAACGATATCGCAACATAACATGTGGTAGATCCGGAAAGACGGTAATGGCTCTACAATGCCAGTGAAGTGACAAAATCCATTTATTTGGTCCAGAAATCCAAGCACTAAGAGTAAACCTTATGTTAGTGGTCACTTAGGACGGTCACTTACGCTCCAGATTGACTCCATATCCGGTTAAGAATTGATTCTGATCCATTATTTCTTGACCTGATGATTTCTTTCTTTAGTTACAAGTCAGTCTTCCAGACACATACCGTCAAAATATATACAAGAGTCATCAGAAGATAAAATATCCAATCCATCCCATATAAGTGTCTAATATCATCTTATATAATTACTAAAAACATTTTTAGTTGAAACACTTGTAGGCACAATTTGAGACCAAATCATAAACGTTAAAACAAATCAGCAGTCAAAGTACTTGTTGTAAGGCACATCCAGAGAAGGTAGGTAATTCACATACAAACTAAAAGTCAGATGTATTGACCGTTGTTATATTTCTACACCGTAAACAAATCTCTATACCGAACCCAAACCGAATTCAACGTGTTTAAGTAACAATTTCAGAAATTCAAAAATACAAAATGTGTGATATTACCACCTCAGAAGGTAAGGAACTCACTTGCATATCTTCACTTATGTACACTGAACGGTTTGTTTAAGTTCCGATTGCTCAGGAAACATGGAGTGCCCAATGAGCTCTATGATCCCCAGGGAGTTGATTGCATAAGGATTTGCCAGAAGGAATGACATCAAATGATGGAGGGAAAACAAAGAGCCCTTGAGCAGCTGAGCTGGATATTGGCGCTATAAAAATTTTTCTATGTATGTACGAAACAACAATGTATGAAAAAAACAAAATCTCTGTACCAAGTCCAAATCGAAATTGTTTATATGGAAACCAAAGAAATATCGCGATTCAGAGAAACTGTCTTTTATCCAGTCCTCAGTATGCAACGAACATGCTGGAATTGAGGGAAATGTTCTTATTAAATCTGGAATGAGGACATATGAGATGGACGTATGATTCGAAATATATTTATATTGCTATTGGTACATGTAATTAATGATGTCCATTTTCTTAAAATTATGAAAATTTTACTAACAGTTACTTTGGTATGGTCAAGTTTAATATGAGTCAGTTCAGCTAGTTTAAAAAACGATTTTCAAAAGTCGTACTGTTGCAAATATGTGTCGCCATGTCGACAATTTTCTTATTTTGGGGTTCTATGATTTTACACCAAGTTTGTCTTAAGAGACTTTAGACCAATTTGGTGAAGGAAGTCATGTTGACAGAGAAAGAGCACTAAGTATACATAGTTATACTATCTTTGAATTACGATAACAATACCAGAACAAAATAATTTTTCGGAATGTTGTAGTGTTTATAGAAAACATCTAACGATGAAGTTGTACCCCATATATCACAACAAATTATTTACAAAAAATCAGTTCAAGCCAGCTTTTCTTAAAACATAGATAGCCTTTCAAACCATTCCATCTGGAGAATATGACACTATTATCATTATTAAGCATTTATTTTCTGAAAACACCTTTAAATCTTGTAAAACATTTAGGAACCAAAAAAACGAAAATTAGTTGCCTTAAAGTTCGCGAAAAAGATTTCAATATGTATTGTTTTAAAAAACTATATGTCTATTAAAAGCCAACTGAGGTTAGTAATATACGTGTAAAGAGACAAATCCTAATGTCATGCTGTAATAATAAACCAAGAAAGCTCGGATGGGCCCATGTCTACAACATTGATGATGCTCGGATGCTTACCACAAACATACGAATAAAGCAGTGTTCCAGGGAAACGTTTTTAGAAACGAAATCTTATCATATCTTGGCACAATTAAAAGCATTATGTTCACAATAGCACAGCGGGTCGGATATGCGTTAGTCTCCTCAAACAAGAGAAGGTTGTGATAAAATGTTGAATAAAAATAGGCTATGTCTTATGAATGATTTATTTTCCATTCTTTTAGTGATTCGGCATTTATGCCCTTATGCAAAATTCAATTCAGTCCATATGAAACATACAAGCTTTGAAGCCTTTTTGATGAGAAAAATATCATACATGTATTCATGCTTAAATAGCATGAAGAGGCATCCTTTACTTCCCTCGGCAAATACCCTGGTAGTGCAGCTAATACAGCATATTTGGAATTTCTTTCTTTAAAAAAAGGGTTGAATCTTCAGTCAGTAGAACGGTTTTTCTTGAATATGGCACAGTATGATCTAATGAACTCACTTCCAAAAAGGCCAACATTAAGTCGTGCAGAAAATCTAAAATTACATAATTGAAGGAATTCCTTTCTTGAATCTGTAGACGATGCAAGGGCCTTAAACTTTTATTTCTGCATATGGTTAATAGATGATCCATTGAA
Source organism: Phorcus lineatus (assembly GCA_921293015.1). NCBI lineage: Eukaryota > Metazoa > Mollusca > Gastropoda > Trochida > Trochidae > Phorcus > Phorcus lineatus. Next base: position 10,286,311 of record OV121083.1, read on the forward strand.
CTAAGAAAAATAAATGTCTAAAACTGGAAAGAATACGGAATAAGTATCTTTATGAAAACTGGAAAGGAACATGTGGACCTTTTACGTTTTTATATTCCTAACAGATTAATATTCAACACAGCAACCTTCGCAGATGGAAACCTAATATGGAGGAAATCGCGTCTTCGTTAAGGTAATTCAGTTAACGTAATTCCTGTCGGCGTTAGGACGTAATAAGTCTTAAATTAGTTGGAGGCGGAAACATTACTTAAAACCATTTCCTGCGTAAAACAAAACCGATGATATAACAAGAGATGATAAAAACTGTTGGAACTACACGTATTAGGAATTAAGTTAATTAAGAAAAACGTGTATTATTATGTTTGATTCCTGATCGTGGTGGACCATGACTTAGAAATACGTCATGCCAGGAAAATCTCTGTTTGACTTAATGGTGGACTTAAGTGCCAATGTGCCAAATGCCTTATTACGCAAAGTGCATCTTCTCATGTAATATACATAACATAGTTGTAAAACATATCTGAAGTAATTATTTAGTACTTTCATGTTGGTACCCGCATTCAAGGAGATCTACTGTTTGACCCTAGTCTTAAAGAAATATTGATCCGATATAAGGGCGTATGTTTAAATCAGAATTATTAGCTTCACACATAACCTCTGTGACAATGAATCTATATGGTCATTTGATTTTTTTCTATTTTAGTCCTGATTGATGCAAGCAGTGACATTGTTACAAACTGATAACTCGGCCTGTTTAAGTATGTGTCATGATGTCGTCTATGTATTATTTCTCTCATAAGGTCATTGATGATTTGGTAGAAAAAAGGCGATAATCTGTGTTGGAAATGTTAGAAACCAGGGATATATGTATATTGTAATAACAGGTGTCTTGGAAGATATGATTCGAGTAACTTGTGTTGGGATAAATTGTACATTAGAGATCACTGCAAAAGGTGAAATTTGGGGATTTTAGATTACAACTCAAATAAGCATAAGGTTTAAATGATTTGGTTTGTGTTCCTATGGTATGATAGTTTGAAGTATTTCCAATCTGAACGTTTATTTCAAGTTATCAATTTAATTCAGTTACGTCAACACTTGATAAGGAATTAAGGTAAATAATCCTTATTCATTTGTGAGTAGATTTAAATGTAGCGTGTAGATATGTTAGTTAAGAGTATTTGGGATGAGTTCTTTACTAGTTGCAATATTCATTCATATTTGCGATTTTGCTTTTAACAACAAAAATACTCAAGACACTCCTTGTTTGGGCAGATTTTAAATTTTGTCTTTGTTCAATGTTTGATTCATTTAAACACAGGTTCTCATGAGCTGATTGTTGCTACACAAGAAAATAGGTAAATTGGTACCACAATACATGTCTACATCTGAACGGTACATTTGCTTTATCTAGGATGTCGTTGTTTATAATTCTCGACTCCGTTACTGTGGATGGAAAGGTTATCTAAAGGTCACATTTTGCAAACATCATCTATTTGAAGTTGTTTTGAAACATTTACAAAGTACCCATGGGCACATTTTTGATTGAATCGAAACTCAATCACGTCCTTCATTACTCCGATAATTAATAACAATACCGAAAAGCCAGTAAGAAGCAAGGACAGTAATATATATAATGACAACTTCATACACAATAACCTTTCACTCAGGTTACATAGTGGATTTCTTTGAAACAATAAAAAATCGAAAATGGTCCTCCTAATATCTTTCAGCAAGAACAAAAAAGTGAAACATTTGCATTTAACTCAGTTATCTAAATTATTGAGTCCCTTTGCCGCCATCGCTTAACTATCAATAAATTCGATCTAAGATAAATAATTACAAACATGATTGAATACATCATTAACAGCTTTTAAATTTACCAACACATTGTATAAGTTAAATCACCTACATGTACATGTAGTAACACGTGTAGATGTGGTTGTATATGATGATTTTGATGATCTGTCATCATGCTGCACTGCAGGTTATGTTTATTATCATCATGATAAATTATCATTATAAACCTATCTTTGCGAGTCTTTTTGTGTATAAAGTTTAGCATTGTCTAGTCTTAAGTACCAAGAACTTCTAACGAACTGAATAACAAATTGTCAATTGGCTTAAACCATGCTATATTTAAAAGCTTCCATAAAACTTCTTTTTAAAACAGTCACTTGATATCAAAGCTGAATCTATTTAAGTCTTTGAGGTTTTACTAACTTCTTAAATACTTGGACGTTCAAAGGTCGAACATATGTACTTGTGTATATAACGGTTGAGCGTACTGAAGTAGTATGTCCTCTTGACTGGTACTTGCGATGTGGAGTTTCTTTGTGGAGATTGAGGAATGGAACTTCAGAATGTTTTCAAGGATGTCAATTGAAATTCTCCTTTATCATTGATCAGCCACTCGGCTCACATTATAAATGCGAGGTAAATTAAGAATTAAAGGGCCAGTTCGACGAGAGTACAATTATTTTGTTTTCGTACGTTTCAAAATTTCGTAATAATCGAACGAATAAATTTTCAGAATATTTATACGTGCAACAAAAATAATAATTAGATTTTACAGACTCTTGTTATTTTACAAGTCTTTTATTATTGTATAACACCGACGACTATAGGGTTGCATTTCATAATGTTTTCTTATTTTCATTAATTTACACATTTCTCAAATTTCAAAGGCAAAATCCGTCAATGTATAAACTTTAAACATATTTGTCAACTCTGCTTTAAAGATTTATAATAAAGAATTACCCACTTTCGAATTCGCCTTTAAACTACATCTCCCTCATAAAAGGATTAGTAAAATACAATGTCATGTTTGTTGAATATTAGCATAAATGTTGTCATTTTAATTTCATTCTCTAATACGTAGACATTTTGCTGAGGATTGATAGTTTCCGGAGCAATACTTTCATAATGAAATAGTTAAAGACCAGATCATTTAAATGTTTCATTTCAGGTGTACACACATTTAACTATAATGGTTAAGGAATCTTATTGTAACTACTACTAAAAGAAAGTAAACGAAAAAGAACAAAAGTTGTGTTATTATAAAAATATAAACAGTTTTACACAAATCAACTTCTAGTAAAATTCAAAGATATAGGAGAGTAATTATCTGATATTTTTAAAGTGATAATTCTGTCAACTTTGTAAATGCTATCAGTGAAAAATAACGCATAATTATCTATGTGACTCCATGTCAGCTATAGTTTATATTACTGTTTACACCCAACTGCCCTAATTCCCATTGTCCTAACTTCGCGTTATAGATAAGAGTACGTAACTGTTTGGACAGAGATAGTCCTGAGCGTGTTTTACAAATAATGAATAAGAATAATATTATCTAATATAAATTTTGATGAGCTTTTCTTATTTTCCTCAAATGCTATGCTTATTAATACCAAACTAATGAAAGCATTTTAACTGCGACCTCTTCCCAAATTATAATACTGTCCAAGGCTGGTTATCGATTGTAACCCTGTGTCTTATCATTGGTGTGTTAAACAACAGATTGAAGCACATAAAGCATGAGATATGCAAAATATCATTCGTTATATAAATATTCCTATCATAGGTAAAACTGCATCATATGTTGTCATAATTAAGGATTTATTATTTTGTAAACAATGAAACAAACAGACGGAGGTTAAAGTGAGAATTAAAACAGGTCTAATTCTTAATGCTGTTGACACTGAAGGCGCCGTGCGTCGCATAAGCAATCAAAGTAACTTCACAAGTAGAGGTTAACCGGGTGCCATTTGATTCAACATTTAACACATCATGAAAATCTAAATGTAGCTGAGCTCCATGTAGTACGCCAAAAATAGACCGTGAATTTGACCCACTTATTGCAATTATGCATTTTTGTCGGCGATGAGATCGGAGATCAGAAAACGACAAAATCATTAACTGTAACATGAACCCTTGGCATTATGGTAATACCATCACGATGACTTTTTGATCACCAGCTGCAGGTGCCTAATAAATCGTAAAAATAAAAATATTAACGGGAGGGTATAGCGAAGAATAATCTAAAATATTTTAACTGAAATTGATTTTGAACAGAATAAATAATAATAAACGTCAAGATGACCTCATCAAAAACATCATGTACATGTCAGTCCAAATTAAAAAACAACAAAAGTCCTAAATTACGCATTAATTCTACATTGGTATTGAGACGGGGGTTAAAGATACTAATCTGACAGCCGGACTCACAAATCGAAATAAAAACAACGAGTTTTATGTTTTATGACTGCGTCTATAATTGAGAATGCACTTGGAGCGAATGACACATACACCGCAAACAATGTAAACAAGCTTGTTTATATATCTACTCTCGATGTGTGCTCGCGCCTTTCCACGAACTTGCCCATCTAGGTCATACTTTAACAACCAGCTCTACAAAATACCTTACTCAGGTGAATTATTAATAACGTCTGTGTGAAATGTCTTGCTTGACAGCCTTACATGACTACGTAAAGTGTTGTCGTATTTGACGTAAGATGCGGTGTAAACCCTTATGAATCGTTGTTTCCAGCACATAAATACGCATTTGATCAATCACATTTAGCTTTTCTTCTCTTTCAATGTTTTTTCAAAGTTTTATTTATCACCATTTCTGTCATAACTTTCTGCTTGAAAGGTTAGCAAAGTAAACACAAAATATACTATTATGTGGATTTGAATGTGAATTTGTTTTGATTAAATATGTTTATTATTAATAACTGTTTTAGTACTAAAATTAACTTACATAAATTGAAATATGGAATTTGTCAAAACATCTGTATGTACGGGATCTTAATTGTGACAAGTTTAAAATGAATTATACTACTGTTTACGTATTTGTTATTGCAAAATGTAATATCAAGTTAAGACTAAGTTTTTCGGCCTTTCACTTGCCATGGATGCAATTTAAAAAAATGATACATTGTTATTATGACATGAGGTCATGATCGCCTATATGTTCAGTAGTCGTTGGTTTCACTCACCTCCGTTTTCACCTGAAGAGTCCTCAGTGACGTCAGCTCGTCCACAGATGCCAGTCGCAGTAGACGACGTCGCAACAGGTTGGACGTTACATTGGGGTGCCCTTTACTCTCAGGTCCTCTAGAACTTGCCTTGGTACTGGTATCCTCCATTATCCGGATTGGCTTATCGAGAGTGCAGACACTTTATTGAGACAGCAAATGTGTGTTTCTATCACAAGATAACCCACAACAAAAAATAACACTTGATAATTAAACTTTCTTGATCAGACACCTTTTACTCCGGCTGAAGTTGGCTTAAAGAAGAAAAATTGCCTTGAAGCACACGACAAGGTTTTCTCCTCCAAAAGAACGTTTATGGCAGAAGGTACCTTCCTTTGAAGCAGACGACAACTTGCTTTCAGTCACGAACAGTCGGCAATAACTGTATGATAACAGAGGATAACTTGCTTGAATGCAGACGACAATGTGTACTCCAACAGAACTCGTTGATAGCAGACGATAACTTTGCTGGAGCAGACGACACTGAAACAAACGGTAACGTCGATTATAGCAGACGGTAACTTTTTAACTGAAAGCTAGAATGCAGACTATCAGCTTCTTTTACTGCGGAAGACCCAGGACAAAACAACGTTGTAAGAAAAGTGATAAAACACAACGGGGTGCTATCAATGTCGGCATAGGATTGCTGAATAAAATGAGTGACAATTTTAGGCCAAATAAAACACTACACTCTCCGCCCAGTTCATAGCGCAAACAAGTATATACGATCTCGGCAACTAAGAGAGGATAAAACTATACGTAGCACGCACATCCACCAGCTGATCTCACCTATACATTGTTTTGAAAACCGACCCCGATGTTCCTCTTCAGATAGGCTAATTCTGTATTATAAGGTCTGATGGTGTGTATATTAAGCAGGCCCAGGAGTTTAAACGCATCGGTTGCTTGTGTGAAGTGATATTTTTCACCTTCATGGTAAAGGCTAAAGTTGTCTCTATGTAACCACAAATTCCTCATTAATTTTCCATAATCTTGCCTCGTCCCTTCGACCAATGTATGGTGTTTCATAGTATGATATCACAGCAGCTAGGGATTAACTTATACCCTCACAGACCAATATATGATGCTCATTAGCATAATATCCAATGACATCGAGAGTTTAAGTTTTACCCTCACAGACTAATAAATGGTGTACCTTAGTATAACATCCAAGCAGCTATGGGTTAACCTTTACTCTCACAGACTAATAAATGGTGAATGAATGAATGAATGAATGAATGAATTATGTTCCTCATTATGATATATGAGCAGCGCAGGAAGTGGTAAACTTCTATTCTCACAGACCAATATATGGTGTACCTTAGTATAAAAATCCCAGAAGATAGGGGTTAACTTTTATTCTTACAGACCAGTATATGATGTTCCTTAGTATAATATCCCAGCTGTAGGGTTTAACAGTTACACATCATGACGTTTTCAAAAATGTAACCCGGTGTTGAGGGGTTAACACTCATAGACTCATATAAGACGGACATCTTGTAGAAATTCTTAAAACTGTCAGTCACACCCTTTTGAAACAAATATAAAAAAGGCCTTCTAAAGTCTAGAAAATGTTGGTAAAGTTTAGATGGCTAAAAGATTTTGTGTTCAGGTCTTCTTCGATCTGTGTATAAGATTTCAAATTAATAATGTCATTAATCGTTTAGCTATTCGAAAGCGCCATAAAGAACGAATGCTAAAACCCTTATGCCATACTGTATTCGGATATGATTGCTTGAAAAATGATGAAACCACAAATAAATGGCGAATTCGTAAGAAACAGATAATCAGAAAATTTCAATTGAAGCCTTTGCAAATTATAAGTTCTTGAAAGCAAAATGAAATTATAACTATGGTATTAATTCAAAGGGTTGGTCACTGATTGAAGTCTTGCCACAAATAATTTTTACCCCTAACAAGTACTCAAACTCAATTTTGTATCGTTTGATAATGAAAGCAAGTTGAACTTCAAAAGATGCCTATTGTTCCTTTCAACGAATGAGGAATTAATAATAGATCTAAGTTAACTGTTTATTTGATTGATCAACCCGTCAAGTTATTTACCATTCCTTTCAAGAAATATTAATTAACAGTTTGGTTTTCTTGAAAGATACCGTTTATATTATAGCTCTCTTGGCGATTTACGTGTTCGCGTTGAACATGCAGAACTAAAGAGAAATATGTTGATCAAAGGCACCAATACATTGGAATATCAATAACTTTAAAAAATTCTTTTAAATCAGGGGCTCAGTTAGAGCTTTGGTATTCACGGCAAAGACGACAAGTTGGTAAAGTTTTCCTTGCTCTTGCCTTCGCGTAGATTTATATTGTTAATTAAACTGTCAATCTATATAAATTCTGTCATTTGATACGACAAATTTCATAATGTCAAGGGAAATGATAGAAATAAAAAAGTAAAATCATTTCATCCAAAACTCATTGCCATGTGTCGAGTGTACGAAATGTATGCGCACAGCAAATATTACAAAAAGATATCAAAATTACATCAACGCAGGTTTTGCTTCAAGATCATACCTTTTATATTCTAAATTATATTCGAGCCACTGATTGAAGTGATGGGTACCCAGTTTTTATCAAAATGTGATACCATGTATATAAACCATATATAACACAGTCAACATGGACGACTCTGCGTATCATAACTCATGTTTTATATGTTTGTTGTGTGAGAACCGACTATTTGGTCCATCTTAATCTATCATAGTCATTCAGTAACACATTCAAAGTCGTTATCATGTAAATAAAACAACCAGATATACTTGTTCAAAGATAATTGACTTTCCTTAAAGGTAATGCGGCACGTGTTTGGATGTTTTATTGGTTCAAATGTTTGACATGATATATCAGTTTATGAAAAGTATTTGAACCCTTGATCCGCTAGTGACGATCAGTTGTTTTATGAAGTCACATGCGGAAACTCGAAATGCGGACACATCGCCATGACTCATTGGTTGCAAGATATGGAAAATATGACACGGGTTATGTTTTATAGTAATCTGCATGATAAGATGTATGACCATGTCTCAACATACGGGACAGAAGATCTCCTTATGTCAAGACAACCTAGACACGCAGGAAATGTAGCACTTAAGTTTTATTTGTACACAGCCATTTAAGATAACTCGTCTGTACTAAGTGAACCTGTGTGAATGGTATATGATAAACACAAACATAATCCTAGCGCATCCGTCACTAAGATGACATGGGTCAAGAGATAGTCAACCTCGTCGTTTGCATCGATAAATTTTCCTGTCTACCTGATAGTTTTAGCCAGTTCAAGTGATTTTAAAGAGCCACTCCGTGATTTTCATAACATTTTATTTACCTTTGATACGAACCTAAATGTTATATGTGGTGATATAAAATCAAAACATCTTAACTTTTCACGTCCAAAAGACATTTATATGACAAATACTGGTTTACCATGAAAATCGAAAATCAGCCTTATAAATGCTCACAGGTGTAGATATCACGTCAAATATACATGGATACTAGTTATAACAAACACTATCAACTCATAACTGCCCTCCTGGCTGTTTTAGATTAGTCTCCAAAATTACGTGTGACTATTTGACGCGCGCCACTGTCCGGTTTTCGATCATAATTGCGACGTTCTGCCTTCATATTGTCACTGTTAAAAAACAATAAGCTTTAAAATGTGTCTTTTTGGTAACAGTCGATACTTCGCGATCAAATGACACCATTGATTAAGTTTGGCAAATATGACTCCAACTACTCACGGGGAGGCTCTTTAATCCTACCCTATGTGAACTTACTACAAGACATTCGTGATCCTGTTTTTTAATCATATTTTTTGTGTACATTAAAACAAGATATTACATTAAAACGTTACCGTTTTAGATATATGTTATCAAATATAATACTTACATTGCCCGTTTGTTTTCTTAACGCTCAGAAAACTAGCCTTGGGATGATCGTGTAAATTTCAAACATATTTGACGCATTTCACAAGCTGCACGCATTTTTCATGCACGTGTCAACGAAACATGACAAGCCGTCATGCAGTATGGATATACGTCATTCAAACTTATCATGTGAATACCGTACCTTCTTTCAAGCTGGAATATGCACATTAAGTTTGTTGAGCTTATATTTGTTTATGCAAAAAATATACATTTTAAACTTGATTAACCTTGAATCATATTCACCTATACTCACTTGAATATAACATATAATTCTTCCAAACATTAATTCTAAAATACATTGTTTATTTATCATTTTCTTATAGATATTTTAACAAAAGTGTATTCTGATCTTTAGTGTGGTTCTGTTTTGGCCTGTGTTGTACATTACATCAAGTGTCAAGTGAAAGTCTTGAAAACCTAACTACGAAGATATGTGTGTTATTATACATTAATTTATCTATACTAGAACGTGTTGTATGCGTACGATTTATCTTCTATCTTACACCCAATTTACATTTACCTTTAGATTACAGGAGAAAGTACTCCATACCGTGACGTTGAAGATATGACATGGCTATTTATTGCAGTCTTAATGTTTATAAATGGTTTATATAGTTTTATTCTATAATTCTTGTTCAATATTTTAGTCAGCTGGTAATGCAGTATCACAATGAAAAACGTGTACGTTTATTTTCCCTTTTGATTTGGGCCAACAAATACGTCTGGTAGCCCATACACAAAGCATATATTATAAGCATATTTTGGTGTAATGTATTTATGTAAGGTGCAATGATATTTTAATGGTACAAAGGAAAGTGTGCATATATATAGAGGTAAGGTTCAATAGGGTTTAGATTAACAAGAAAGCTATGTTTCATATAAAAATCATAATCCATAATATATATGACGCTATTCATTGATTTTAACAAGAAAATGCGTTTGGATAACATATCTCCCTTATTTGATTGTCACGACGTCATGAATATATACATCTTAAATATTGCGCTGTCAAAATCACCTAACGACCGTACATTTTAATGTATTCCATAGAAGAAGCGCAGAAGCGTCGCGGGAAATAAATAAAGAACAATCCATTTCCCATAAAGATTACAAAAACATCGTAATAATTCCATCTAGTAAAGGTATTGTTTTGATAATCTGTATATAACGTGTCTTCTATCTGCGTTACGGGCCAGCACACATGATAGGTATACGTAACAATTATATATATTGTTAACGCTCATGCGCTATACCATTAGAAAGACAATGCATAAGTTACCCTGATATATATATATATATAAATATATATATATAATTGACCCCTTGCCACTTACGTGTACAAATTCAATAATGTATCATTTACCTTAGCAAAACACGTGTAACTTTATGTATAACAACTGTGGGCAGTTTTCATGCTTCGTCATTCGCCAAACGCATCTAATGGTAAAACAATAACCATAAATAACTCTGAAGACAGGCATTGTTCGTTTAAATACATTGGAGATTAATAGTTGTTTCAAATGCCCTACCTGTAATCCGGACGCACGCACCTGCCAGGTGACAAAGTTACCTGTACAAAGTGAACCCACCTGAACTACATTCACCACTCAGTTCGATAGCTCATTTGATCGCGTCACGGTTTATTAGCTTGGACGAAACTGCACCAGGTAATATCAAAAGAAATATGACCCCTAGGCTTCAAAGAGACAATGTCTTTAGATGTGGTGGTGTATATAGTTGCAAGTTACTTATTTCCATAAAAATAATTGGTGTGTACCATCGGCTAATGTTCGGCTGACATCCAATTTCATTCTTGTTCGAAAATAACCATGTGTGATATCAAACATAAATTTTGGTAATAACAATTGCAAACTCTCGCTAACGAATGAATGACTACATAATAGGATGAGTGGATTACACAATTTTTTTAGGATCTTCTGAATTTTTACGATGCCTCTGTAGAGAAAGAAAAGTAGAAAACACAAGACAAATGTTATACATAGTTGTTTTTATATGCTTTGATTATTTCGAATGTAACTTTTTAAAAATGGTAAGATAAGAACGCCTGTATAAATTATGGACATGAATTGATGAGTGAATAAATTATTGGACGGTGAATTGAATGGACGCAATAGATGAAATCATAGAAACATGAATGCATAGATTAAGAGTACATAAATGAACAAATATATCGATAATAAACGAATGATGAATACAATGCTTGATGTAAGAATATAGAGATGGATCAACGAATGGATAACCATTAGGTTGATCAATGGACCAATCGGTTTATACATGGGCAAATGCATGAATGATGACTTAAAGGTAAGTACTTTTATGAAATGATAAATGGGTAAATGAATTAATAAAAGTATAAATCAACCAATTATTTATTTCATTTATGATTGGATGGATGGATACATGGGCATATGGAAGAATGATAGTAAAATACTCTAGTGACAAACCAAGTGTTGGATATCAGACAGCATTCCTCTTGTACATTCATTATAATATTCCTATACGTACATTCACCATTTGAAGTGTCTGTCAGGTTTCCTGTTACCGTGACCGACTTTACAGCGTAAAGTATGTTGAATAAGTCTGATTAAGATTTTCGCATTTGACAATTTCCTTGTTTTATAATTCAGATAATGTCTCATGTCTTTTATGTAGTTATATTCCTGGAAAGGTTTATTTTTTCTAAAACGCCTATTACCGGGAAACATTTTGATTCAAATACAAACATGTTACACTTGACAGAAACAAGTAATTAGTGTCTGAGAGTTGATGACGCCACTCAACATCCGGGTTCAACAACAAAGATGCGATTTCTCTCATTCAAGAGAGGAGCTAAATTTACTGTAGCTATTTGAAGAGAAGCAGAATCAACTTAAGGAGATTGATTAGATAGCAAAGAGAGAATCTAAAGTTAATCAGTCACTCAGAGTTATTGTAGAACTTGATGCATAGACTTTTTTTAAATTCATATGATATCTCTTGTTAAGTGGATTGTAATTTTGAATCTCGTTTTTATTGAAATTGAGTGCCGTTTCGTCATTATCACTTCTTGTAATCGATAAAGGTTAATTGATTTAATATTCATTTTTCCTACGAAAAGAATGATCATCTACTGGTAACGTTTTTCGTATCGAACCACGACGATAACGATATTCGGAGATGTTCGATATGACACATGACTGGATAAAAGAGGTTTTTACGAGATCGAATGATATCTCCAATAATATAATTTTGATACATCGAATTCATTTAGCACAATGAGCTCGGCTGACATCATCAAGTACTTAGCATTTCAATGATATATTGACAAGCAATTGTCAAATGCTATGCTGTTACGTGATAAAATTGATTACATTTTTAGTATATTCAGGTATATAATCAGTATGATAATTTCGATCTGCAATTCTTGTATGAATTGGGTAATCATTTAAACGTACTTCGATATTTTGCCATTCACTGATAAAAATCGATGTATTTGAATATCTCATTAAACTGCGGTCAATTTAAAGTAACTAAATATAAGATCGAATGGGTTTCATATTCAAGCAAAGTGACTTACTTAAACTTTCCAATAACTGCCGCAATCATTTCTACATAATAAACGTTGCTTGATGCATTCATTTTCCGATTTTATAAAAATTAATCTAGCTAGTTGTTACTTTAGTTTCACTTTCACAATTGATGTGTTTTGAACCAGTATCAATTTGTCTTGTATTTTTATTGACGAAAGACTGGCAACAAATTGAAATTAAGCAACAGTTAATGTGATGTATAACCATATTAGCAGTTATTTCCTTATATATATATATATATATATATATATATATATATATATATATATATATATATATATATATATATATATATATATATATATATGTATGTATGTATGTATGTGTATGCGTGTGTGTGTGAAGGTTATCCTCGTCATTTGCAACTATGTAACAAGTTAAGCGAAGCGCTCGTAAATCACCCTAACTCAGTGTATTGGAGTTGGTTGTGTTACACAGTGATAACTGTGATGTTTTTGTCAGATATTATAGAAATTAAGGAACTTGTTGCACCCTCTCCTCCTGTTTTGGAATATCTTCTCAGACGTTTTAGAGTTATAAAACGTGCAGATGAATCAAACGTTATCTTCACATCTCTTACAATGCTTGGAAAATGTTCTTTGCAATGGCTCTAACTGAAAATAGCGACGAGGCTGAAGCATCTTTACACTATATATTTCATACTTAGTATGTGCGTAATAAATATACATGTAGATGTTAATATCATCGAACTAAATGGGCATTATGCAGTTCATAATCATAGGTGTATTTCTTCTTTTTTTTTCAAAACTCCATACAAAAAAGGACATATTAGAATAAAAGTTCCCAACATAATTTTTTTTTACACAAGTAATATTTTATAAATATTTACAAGATATACTAGATATAATGGATAAGCAATCTTATATTCAAAGTCAATTATGACAGTAGGTTGAAAATAGTAATAAGTAAAAACTAATCTAATACTTCAGACAAGAGTATGACAAATTGACCAGAAATTCATAAAGCTATCATATTTACAGTATGTGTAGGCGTTACATTGGTCAACAAAATATGCAGTTTTAATTTCCTCTTTAATATGTTTAAAATTTGGGATTTTCTCCTGTTGTTTCATTTTGAATATATTGTATTTCACAATGATTGTCAGTAAATTCAGAACATAGTTTCGTTTCTCGGAATATCCTAAGATGATGTTCATTTTAGAAAAGATGATAGAAGTTCCTATTTTTTCAAATATCCATTCTTCCAATTTTTTCCATATAGATTTGATTAAGTTACAATCATAAAACAGATGTAAAATTGACTCATTTTCTGTTTTACATAGGTGTATTTCGGTGTTTTTGCGGCTTCGGATCAGGAGGTCCGTGGTTCGAATCCCGCCAGGGGCTCGGCAACTTTGTCTGCAGTAGAGAACTGTTCTACACGCAGTCAGGTTTGGGTGCAATGCTACACTGAGTTTCAGCGCAGTACCACCCATGGTTTGCTAGTTCCAGCTGCTGCTCGCAGGTTTCACCGCAATGCATAGCCACTACAGTGTTGCGGGCTTTCTCCCTGCAATAATACTAGCAGCCGCGATATTAGTGAAATAATCTTGAAAGCGGCGTTAAACCCCAACTCACCTCACCTCGGTGTTTTTGCATCAATTGCTGCATTGCCCGTTTCGGATTCCGTCGTCTGTGACGTCACGAGATGAGACGAGAAAATTACGTCTTTTTAAGATTTTACGTTAGATAAAAAAAGTCAAAGATAAGATCAATATAGAATTATTCTTTGTAACTGGTTCTCGCTTTGGTAATAAAATATCCATACCCTTTCTGTTTAAATCGTAAAAACACACTTGCTTAAGAAAGTATCACATTTATCTTATACTTTCAGACAAGTTCCACCTGTTATCGATGGATTACTTTAATCTAAATCCGATACTATGAAGCTATTCATGATGACATTTTCTTTAAGTACAGCACTAAACCTTGGTTCTGGAAATGGACATTTAGCAACTGTGAAACATGAATATGCGATAATTACCTTTTCATGTTGCCTGGCAACTAGATCATATTCTTTATGTTATAGAGTATTCTTTATCGACGCTTACGCCTAAGACAAATTGCAGCTTTTACTTAGCAGAGAGAGACGTCGTCTCCACTTACATAATTATGACTCTTGTTGGCAGGTCCCACTCTCCAGCATCAGAAAGCATTTGCACTATTATAGTTCATATAGTGCACTTATACTTGTAACTTTTCTTAATGGTGGGAAAAAATTATGACCCTTTTAGTAGAGAGCTTCTACGCAGTTTAACGTCCTTTTCATCCTTAGTAATAGTATTTTAAGCTATCTAACCTTAACCGGGTTTTAGTCTCGAAAAGTTCGTGTAAAAATTATCAACTTCGACCTAAGCCACATGTCCAGGGCTACAAACGTTTCAATCGATCCAACTTGTCATGATATATCTGGTCTTATAACAATTTCGAAAATACGATAAGAACCTTTTTGAAATAATTTGTTAACATTGTTTAATAAACTTGTAAAGAGACGTTTTATCTCACTCTAAAATGTTTGTTTTCACGATTTCTCATGTAAACTGATGCTTTGTGTAATTATCTGAAAAGGTATGAATTACCGACGATAACATAACCGTAGTAAATGTTAATGTTACGTCAGCACTGTTAGTCAGTGGTTCATTCACAACATTTGGTAAACTTTGTTCGTTCCACATGCCGTTTCCATTTTGAGGGTCCCACTTCATTTATGTTGTATATTTATATGTTGACGAATAAGTATGCACAATAATTATTGGTTCAAATGATTGTGCATTGAAATTAATTTCGCTGAATACCATTAGATCAGAAATATGCTTTTTAAGTATTTTAATAACAACGAGACATTTAAAAAACATTTAACATTGGAGTTCATGGTGTCGACAATGATTGGTATAAACGAATAGATAAGATACACATTGTCATATCAGTATGTTTGTTATAGAATGTGTCAAAGCCATACTTTTTTGATAAATATAGTTCTACGTTTATATTTTGGCCATTCAATCACAAAGATAAAAGAATATTGCATCTGTGTATCTAATGGATCACTTGGACATGAACTACTGTTTCATGAACGATTGTTTTAAGGGATTCTAACCCACATCCTCAGCAATAGAAAAAAGCCAAAGCGGACATTATCATGTACTTCTTCTAGTGTCGAAGAAGTTGTTTGGTGGTCTTTTGCGCAATTCTTAGTCATATTCTCAGGGTAAAGCACTAAGAGAAGCAACGATCTGACATTATTTGCATTTACACCTTCTTCATGAACCTAACGAAGCCAACTTGAACAGTGTCAAGAACATCTACTTTTGTGACTGTTTCTTTGCATGATTCGAACCCACGACCTCAGCTTTCGACAACGAACGCGGCAAAATTGCAGAATATTTTATACTGTTTTGGACCCTCAGGGTTTGGCACCATACGAGCCAGAAATGGAGAATCTCAAGTAATTCTTCTAGTGTTTAGGACTGTTTCTTTGCAGGATTCGAACCCGAAAAAACAGGGTTTGGCACCCACATGAACATGCATTTCTTAAGATTATGACATCGAAGAAGACAATATCAGTGTATATGTACCAATGTAAACACGTGATAAAAGTTTGATCTTGGCAAGTCAGTCAAAATGCCCACACTTCCGCGTTGACGATGGTTTTGTAACGATGTTCTTTAATTCTGACAAACGATCAGGATGACAAAATGCGTAGTTTCTGACACAAAAACTTACAAACAAAATTCTGAACAAATGACATGGCAATCATTCAACAAAGATCATATTTGATATTTTTATAATCGAAATAAATAATATATATATATATATATATATATATATATATATGATCCCGTTGTTTATGTCCTTGACGAGTACGTACAACGGATTCTCTATCTTAAAAAGCACTTTTCTCTTGAAAACAATGAGGAGACGAAGCGTTACTCAAAATATATTAAATAAAACATTTTGTTAATGCAATATATATTCCAATCCGATTTTGGTTGCATATTATTTAACGAGTTTTAATGTATATTATCAATATATATAAGAATATGGTTTTATTTATAACGAGCAAGAAAATGAAAGAATAATAACTCAAATGATGAAGTTTCGAGAGATGTGTGGTTTTTTTCTCCCTCTAAAAAAATGACGAAGTAGTTGCAGTATGTAATTAAATCACGTTTAATAGTTATTTCAGACATATGCCACTCATGAAAGTTGTAAGAATGGTTTACTTTCAAAGACATACAAGTAAGTGGTCATCAAGAGGTCAAAATGTTGCAATCTGAATAAATTTAATAACTGTCGGTCTAAATTATTCAGATTGGTATTGATTCATTTTAACCAAACATATGATTTTTCTCCAATCCTGGAGATTTTACTCATATGATAACATATGATCGTAAAAATGTTGAATTACAGCCAATGACGTCATAGGCGCAGCTTGTAGCCATGAATATCGACATTCGCACACTATGTCTATAGAAATGGTAACATTGGTCTACAGTACAAGCTTGACTTTTCAACATCACACCAGTTCTCTTTGGCAATGTCCTAACCGACATAATGTTCAGAAAATCATATCCTCTCAACCACTATCACCAAAGCTTACACTAGAGGGAAATGTGAACGGTTTCGCGGAAATTCAACGCCATCAGCGTTTACATCGCAACCCCCTTGTTTAAAGGAACTTTAACACGTTTTCTCGCTAATTAGCTATTTTGAGGCTCATGAGGACATATGAACTTTGTTAAGCTTTCTATCGACGCAATGAAACACTTATGGTTCTTTACAAGTTACGACGGCCGATATAAAAAGAGAAATTTATTATTCATAACCATAAATACCAAAATATGTATATGTATATGTGTGTATATATATACACACATATATGAAATAATGTTATTGTAGGAACATAATCAAATTCACATTTGCTAACAAGAGCTTTCTGCCATGATGGCTTCTTATATATTTATTTATATATATATATTTCTGTAAAGATGAGGTACTAAAATTAATCACTCTAGATCCAATTCGAACGAAACAATATACAAGTACAACTCAAAACAATATTTTTGATAACTATACAAATGAACTGACTACTCTGAAACGGATGGAACAGGTGTTTTACTGACACCTACGTCACATGGATTGAGAGTTAAAAGCACAATAAAACTCTGATTCTTATTGTCAATACCAGTCAAAATATTTCAAACTAGCCTCAGGTGAATATGTTAACCAAATTTTGATTACAAACGTACGTTTGATACAATAATTCATATGTTTTTTCAAGGTTTGATCTATCTACCTGTTGGACGTATGTTTTCCTGTGGACGTTTTCAAAGTAGACGTTTCAGAGTTGGTATTATATCCCTTCACATACTAACTTTTTTTATAGTTATATTATTATTCTGTATAATAATATGTTAAGGTAAACATATTTGGATCGTTTAGAATATTTTCTATGGAACTTAAACATTTTAACTTATATAATTTATCATATCTTGATATAAGTCATTAGATAATTTCATAAAGAAAAGAACTTACAGACATTTTATATCACTTAAATTCGAACATCACATTTATTATTGACACAAGCCATACCCTACTGAATTTAATCAGTAGTGTCTTTTGGAATGAACTAAGGAGAGGGAGGCTATAATCATTTGATGTGTAATTGAAACATGATTTTACACACATTTGAAAAAGGAGATCACATTTGAAAAAATTGAATTGATGAAGTCAACAAAAATAAAACACTTTAAGGGAAAAAAACCCTGTATGAATGATTGTTTGTTCATGTTTTTATTTCCTTTGTTGTAACGGACTACTGTGCTCGCGCTTTAACTCAACCCAAGTAACAACAGTAGAACGACGAAATGACCAGTGACTGATTGCCTGTCATTAACGATCTTCATGCTGTCGACAACGCCTCATTTAATCTCATTTAATTGAAACACTTTCCTCGCAATGATACTCGCCTTGATATTTAAAATGATAGTGATTCCAGAATAGCCTACAGCTGCTTAACAAAAGTTTGTTTTCTTTACTTTTAAATTTTTGTAAATATTATGTAAAATCGTGGTCACTTAAGATCAACTTATTCAAATATTATTCACCTAAATGTTCGATGTTTTAAGAAGATGTAGAAACAAATATATTCCTATCACATACTTGAAGATGATACTCATAGAATTACAGGTATTTGGCAGGTATTATGCTACACTTGGATCCAAAATGCAAGAACTCTAAATTCTTGATTATCTTCTTTTTTTTAATTATTAAATTGTCACCTTAAAATATATTTGTATAACTGCAAGAAACAATCATCATGATGTTAACCCATGTTGTTCATTTTAACAAAAAAATCCTCGAAAATAAGATCAAGCAATTTCCTATTGCAGAATGAAGAAAATCTACATTTTCTATATTGGACCCCATACCCTTTTTAGAACTGCTGAATTGTTCCTGGCTTAGCATCTATCAAGGGATATACATAAATTTAAATTCATAAATTCGTGAGTATAGTCTGAGTTATGAAAGCATTTGTATAAAAAAATGAGTTTCAAATGATGTAACGGTAATTATCAAGACAATCAAATCAATAAATAGCGGCAATATAAAGCGAAAGAAAACTGTAAGAAAACTGCATGCACACTTTTCCTTTTCAATCAAAGGGGAGTATCTGCTTGAAATGATAAGCCAATTATCGAGCTAATCAACTGAACTTTACAATGCAATTTACACACTATAACGCACGTACTCAAGATGCTTGGTAAATATCGCCGATCCTGTTTGAATACCAGCCTGTTGTGTCATGCCACTGTCTGGTGACGCAAACCAACTAGACCTTTAGCGAAGCGTGTGAAAGATATTTAACAATGCAACTAGTGGCAGTAATAACGGCAAAGATCAGAGGATATGTCATGTTGTACGCGTAGTAGGAAGCAGATCGTTTGGAACTTGTTGCATCAGTGTCGACATGGACGTATTCAGCGTGTTTGGCATTGTGTTTATTGTGGTGAATGGGAGCATTACTCTTTGTAAGTATAATTTCTTACAAGAGATTAATGAATTAGAGTTATTTTTATACATCAAATATAAGTAAAATGTAATTATTGTCACCAAATAACCTCCAATGCAAAGTGCTTCATGTATTTTTAAAATTTTCCATTGAAAGAAAGATGCACGTTATTTATTTTGAAATATAACTTCCATATGTATTACCCAGTAGAACTGTAACTTTTATATCAGGTTGCCACGGGACGCGAAGTTTCCGCTCTACTAAAACTATGTACTTTCGAATCTTTTAATGTTTTCCATTCTTACAAATTTTACGATAAAAAAGCATTAAAACCCTTCAGACATGAATCAACAATTGCGATGGGTTGAATGGTTAATATCAATTTTTAAAAAGCGTGCTTTTAAAATATCCTTCGACCATTGTACAACACATTTTTATAATCATTGATAATTCTATATCAAACAACACACAGACTTAGCACATAATGATATAATTATTTACTTTTGACAAAAACTTAATGTATGCAGCCAAGGCTGTGAAGTTGTTCTCAATGCGATCATTACACTTGACATATTACGAAATTATTCTATTCTAACGATGATTGTTTTCTAAATAGTGAACTAGACCAGTTAATTATAGTTAATATAGTGGTGCCCCAAGGACCGCTCTCATGTAATACAATATAAAGCTTAATTGACGTGGGACTACTAATATGTAAAGAAATAAATGAAAATAATGCTAAGTCATCTCCATTTCAATGACCATTTACAACACAACTTTATAATAACGATTCTTATATCTGGAGTTGATACTGACGACAAATTTATCGTCAAATGGTTAAAACAAATGAGGACAGATTTGGTAATCGATATATGATGTCATATCAGACTGGCTTCGTCACGCCCAATACATTAAAGATTTTGCTTGGAACCTAACATTGCAATGTCAAAATGCAACTTTAACTGAACATGAGTGTAGCTTGCGATTGAACTTGCATATAACCACTATCCATACACAGACAATGAAAATATTCATTGCATAAAGTCTGCCAAGTAAGAAGAATTCGCGAATCTCGTGAATCCTAGTGAAGAGCTGTTTTTAGATCCGTCTAAATAAAAAATGGAAAGAGTAAAGTGGTGTATTTTGCATTAAACGTAGGCCTAAATGTATTGTAATCAAGACTTCTCAAGACTATAGACAAGTTATACCAAAATACTTAAAGAGACACAGAGTATGCTGTTCGTTTTAAATAGGTAAACTTCACAGATGGGGTTATTCCATCGACAAGCAGTGGTTGTTTTTGAAAAATTAACATCTCAATGCTTATCAGGTAGCACAGTGACAATAAACAATATTCATGATCGATAACCGGACAATTGCGCGCGCCAATGACTCAGACGTAATTTTGGAAACTTATTTATAGCAGACACAACGAGCAATATAGATTTGTTTAGCGTAGTAGGTCATTTATCAAATATACATGTAACTGGAACGCTGAAGTTCGACTGTTTAATATTTATATGACCGTTTTTAATTTACAATAAAAAAAATAAAAAATGTATGTCATAATTTTGCAATTTAAGAGATAAAGATGCAACTTTTGACAAGCGATTTTAATTAAGCTAAATTCAAGTGATATTTTAGCTCTATTTAAGCCACGTGCACCATTCATGAAACATACTCTGTGTCACTTTAAAATGATACATTCAAACGAGATCTTTGAATGAAACAGTGTCTAAAAGTACGTCCTTCTTTACCGGTATCTTCATTCACAAAGTAGACAACTGTTTCTATTGGTTAACCTAAAGTGTCCTAAAAACGTGTATCAATTACGGTGGTTCATAAGGGCAAAAAACTTGCAGGGCATTTTTGTTGTTGTAGCAAGTCCAATGCTAACCTGTCAAGAGTTCCCATGCGCAGACGGAAGTGGTTGTATTCCGGTCGATTTCCGGTGTGACAGGGAATTTGACTGCCCTGACAAGAGTGATGAAGTGAATTGTGGTAGGTCGGCAAGCTATAACGGGTTTCATGTTTATCAGATATTTATGACTCGCATAATATGTCAGAATCTTTGAAACTAGCATATGCAAATATGGCCTTGACAATAAATGAAAATATGTGTTTATTTTGCGCACTCATACACACCGAATGTGTAAGGACAAACGGAACCCAATGTCATTCTCAACCTCCTGGCTAGGATACAACCCAGTTACTTTTCGCAAAAGCTTATGCGTTTAAAGTCAAACTATGGTAGTTAACCATACGTGGTTTACAAACGAAAACATAAAAAATTAAACCTTATTCTCTAATAACGTATGTTTCACTGCCAGTCTCTTCCACCTGTCAGCCTGGGTACCAGGCTTGTTCTGAAGGGACGACGTGCATACAGAAGAGCTGGGTGTGTGACGGACATACAGATTGTCAGGATGGGAGTGACGAGGAGAACTGTAAACGTGAGAGTTACGAACAGTAATATTTATCCAACTTCATTATTGATTCAACTATCATAGTAATTGATGTATCTGCTCATATTTTTTATAACACAAACGGTGATCTGAGTACCTAAGAAAGTCTATTGAAATGAATAAGATTTTCTATCACTTTGGAACTGTTTGTATTCCCCACTAAACCGTCGAAGTAGCTTACTCATATTCTAATTATCCAACGATTCTTTGTGTGGTTTCCGCGAAGAGAATTTGAGACATATTGCAGGTGGCTGCATGATGTTTGATATCTGTCTCTATTTTTGTTAAATTAAGCGACCAAATCAACTAACTACCCATCAAAACAAAAATTGTCTTCTCAAATTAAATGAGAAAATGAAGAAATGTTTCTATAGGGAAACAAGTGAATAGTATATTTCTCAATCGGTTTCAGCCCAGTGTGCTCCGTCCCAACACCAGTGTCTAGACGACGGTCACTGCATCTCTGCTCAGTGGCGTTGTGATGGTCAAGCAGACTGCACGGACGCGAGTGACGAACATGACTGCAAAGGTAAGTAACATTAAATCTTTAAGCGTAAGGCGACACCACGACCTCAGTTGTAATTTTCTAATTTTCTTAAGTCTTATCATGCCTTCATTGCACTAATGAAACCTACGATTATTTAATCATGTCGATCCTTGTCAACCAGAATTCGGGTTAGAAGATTTACAAAACGAATAGCAGCTACAAACTGATTCTTTTGTAACCTTTGGCTAAGTCTAGCTATCTTTTGTTAGTAATGTTACGTGTAGATGGTATTTTATTTCGAATGTGTTCATCATCACCATCCGTTGAGTTACAGACTCTTGTCTTGCTCCTCGTCATAGCTTCTCTTAGTACTCACTGACCACCGCTTGTTGGCGTGTTTGTAAGTGAATATCTGCGCCTTCCCTTAATTTTATCGTCTTTTATCCCTCGAACGTGCATTTAGAGGTAGTATCTGGTTTACTTCAACTGAACTTGGTCTTCCAATGATATGTTTGCGAAAATATTTTCAATGTTTGTTACTTGAATGTAGGTTTGTAACCAATGAACTTATAAAAGCACTACACTGATATTGATAGGAATTTCTCTCTTCCGAAGACACAGAACTAAAGTGCGAAAGTAACGAGACTGCGTGCGCCGACGGAAGCCGATGCATCCTTAGCAAGTACCGATGTGACGGGGAGCCAGACTGTGACGACGCGAGTGACGAGTTACCGCCCTGTGGTGAGCAGTCATACGATTTACCGATTCTTTATTGATTTCATTGAGGACCGATCAATTTGCTTTCCTTTTATCTAAACAGGGTCCTTCTGTCCAACAGAGTATTCGTAAGTTCTCCATATCAGATTTACATAGCCATATAATTCCTGCAGTCCGGCTCTTATGTTCAGCATATTCATTTAATCGTTCAGATATAAGCACAATTATAAGAAGCTACTATAGTATGTTTGAATAGTAACTGTGTGTTGCTTACCTATTTATAATAATTCGTTCTTATAGTGGTACATCCTGCTTTATCAGAGTATATGAATCCGCTCTCACTCCTTCCTAATACCCTGATCTCATTCAAGCTATCTAACGATCCGACTCTCATTCAACAACAGCGGCACAATCCGGATGGAAAAATCCGTTGGTTAAGCTAGTAGCTTCAAGCTTCTTAATTAACGATAATTCATTGGCTGAAAAAATAACAGGTGAGCATAGCCACGAAAATCAAGCCGCTAGCAATAGGAGGGATTTAGCCCGAAAGAGATCGGGGTATTCGGAAGGAGCGAGAACGGATACACTGATTTAGCAGGATAAAAGTGGTGAAAACCTTAACTGAATCAGTATGTCAAGGAACTGAATTGAAATCAATTTGCATCTGATGCATTTCATAAGGTGGGCCTAAAAACCCTGGCCACTGTTAAGACACATCATTAGAATATTGTAAATGGGCTTTTTCAATGTCCTTGTGTCCTCATACAATACTACCTGATTGACTGTTCTAATGGTTTATCATGTCCATTGTGCAGGCACGAGTAGATGCAAGGAGGGTGAGTTCCCGTGTGGCTCTATAGAGGCCGTGTGTATCGACTCCAGCTGGATCTGTGACGGCGACATCGACTGTTTGGACGGGGAGGACGAGGCCGACTGCAGCACGGAGTAGTTCAACTTTGGAGTTCACCAATTCGACTTCGATTCCAATTCGATATGACCATGCGCAGTGCCAACGTTTTCATGAACATTCAATCACGAAAAAAACTTTTATATTTAGGACCTTTCAAAGTTTAAATGTTAAAGTTTTAGCTGTAAGTTTCTGTGTTCCATAACTGAAACCAGCAAGATCTTGTCTTTTACAGGAACATAACTCAATCTTACTTAGTGTGTTGACTCAATCATGGTGGGGGAAAACGGGATTAGCTCGAAGATGCACCTGAATTCGAACATGTTGATTGATGTTGCCCTTGTTAGATTTTTAAAAAGTTACTAATAGCATAGGCGTATGATGGGATCCATTTCTCATTGGAGAAAATCCCGGACACATGATCATAGTTTAAAGATAAGCTTATTTGCGTATGTAAATTGTGTATGTATGGCCTGAAGAGGCTCGTTTAGCTGACTCTTGAAAGCGCTAGCCATTAAAAATTTAAAATGGATTGTTTTAACTTCTAACTTCATATTTTTCATTATATCGGTTTGCTTTGCCTTACTTTGTGATAAATCGTTGTTATTTCTACATACGTTGTGCAATTATGAATGAATTCCTGTTCAATGTGTTTGTCTTAGAAGTATATCTTTTTGAATATAAGTCATTAAACTGTATTGTTGAATGTGCACTTACATTATCACCTTTCTAAATTTTTAGCTTTTGAAGCAGTCATAAAATATCCTTGACAGTTACATCATGTACGTACATCGACTGTTCCTGTAGGACGTGAACGATGAATAAAATTGATCTGTTTATTATCATGCATCAGTTATGACGGGCTTGTTTTTTTAAATTACATTTCTAGAATGCGTCTCGTGAAAACCAATACACGTCGGTAAAGATCTTAAGCATCTGTGAGACATTTTTGGACGTACGTTCAGAGAAATAACGCCGATTAAAAAAATCAATTTGTTTACAAATTTGGTTTTGTGTTGTCAATTAACTGACAGAACGCTCACATGAGGCCATCTATACAATTAACAGTTTTTGTATACAAGCCGACCGCACAATTAACAGAAAAAAAATTATAGTCACGCTCTTTTGATCGATGACAAGCATACTGATATTAATTAAGTGATTAGGTTATAAGATTGAAAACCAAAGACAAGCAAAAATATTTTCGCCTCTGAGATTTAATGATTTGATGATGACGTCCAATATTTTCTTTCTGTCTCTTTCCGATACGTAAGCATTGTTTAGAAATACATTTAAGAATCGTCCTATTTCGGAATGGAACTTCATTTATATGAAGCCGCTGTTGTTTTGCTAACTCCTCGAAACGATGGTGAAATCTCACACATTCGAGATTACATCGTCCCTTTCCAAGAGATGAAGTACAAAGTACTTTCATTTTAATTGCTTTTTTTCGGAATGACATTCCGAATTTCTTTTGAAGTGACTGTCTCAAGCGTTTTGCATACTCCAGGAAACGCGCATAAAATCTCACACATTCGAGATTACAAATGTTCGTTGCCAAGAGATAGAGTCTGTGACGTCATAGACACGCCTTCAGTCATCATCACTGCAAGACGTGTTTTCACTCTTCGCTGAGTTTGCAATCTAAACATTTACAAGGAATAATCTCGTTTGAAGATGTTCACTCGACAAGGTTAGTGAGTCAATGCAGTGTTATATATACGAATAGCATAAAGTTTCAATGTAAAAAATGTATTAATGACAGAATTGATTATTGTCTGTTTGTAAGCTGTTTAATGTTTAAATAAAGTTTGTTTATATATGCAAGGTTGTCTGATAAGAAAGAAAACTAAGTTTGAGGAAAAAAAATATTTTGATTAAATTTTAATAAAAAAAACCCCCACCCATTTCATTAAAATTACGTTTTTTTTCTATTTTCGTAATCATCAAATCCTTGTGAGTTGTCAACGAGTTAAACTTAGGTTTGAAAGTCAATTTTGGTTGATTTAAATAAGTAAATAAATGAACCAGTACCACAATAGGTATCTGTACGCACCATTTTAATTCTCAAACTCTAAAATATGAAAATAATTATAAATGTATCTGCATGACGAAATCAATTCTTTATTAGCTGTTATCACCACTCTAACACGAAGAGAAGACTAATAAATTGATATTACTCACAATAATTAGAAATTATTCCGAAATTGTTTGAGTCAGGGTTTTTGTCAGTTACTGTAGTTAACGAAAAACTTTTATGAAATTTCAACAGCCGGTTAATTCCTTTTTGTGCAAAACAAAAGATGTTTTTTGTGTGCTAAAGTCAGCTTGATTACAATATTATTGCTTTTAACTTATGAAACTTTGACTTTATCCCGCAGTTTCAGCAAAACAGAAATAGGTACTATTTTTTGTAAATGTAGGTACGTTTAGACCGTTTAAATAGTGAAATTAGTCACGAACAATGCTTGTTTCATGTCGTTTATGTCCGTTAGTTTATATTATCAAAGCTTCACTTTCAGTATAAAAATTGCATTTGGAAATATGTAAACGTTTTCTACTTAGTTTTATCTACCTAACTAGGTTAAACAAATGTCACTGACAAACAAATTAATTAAATATGCATTTTTTTCTATAAACCTTGTTTACAATTGTGTAGGTTTATATGATATAAATTCACTTTTACATTGCATTTTAGCTTAAAAAAAACCCCCAAAAATACAAAATGAATACAAAGTAAATAAGACAAAGATTGTTGTATTTCTTGGTTGAATACTTCATTCTGATGGGCTGATTTGAAAGATTTCACAACGGTGAATGGCAAATTTTCTGGCAAATAAGCTAGGCCAATTCACCGGATACATTATGTCGACTACTTTTGGACTTTCTCAAGATTAAAATGATGATTCTATTAATGTCAAAACTTTTCTCAACTGTAAAAGATGTTATTGTTATTTTCTAAATTGTGTTTGTCTGAAGACATCATTTTAAGCTTTTAAAACAACCCGAATCCCCTAATTTGAGTTATCCATCCATATGATTTCAGAACAAAATGACTTTTTTGACATTTTGAAAAAGAAAAACGAAGAAGTCTGTCTGTAGTGTGTTTGGTCTTAAAGATTGCATCAAGTTGCATCTAAGATTTCGATGTTTGTTTCAACATGCTTGCGGTAACCTAACATTAAGGTTTCATCCCTATTTAATATTTTGATTCGTTATGCATTCTAATACCCTCCCGAAAGAAATCAA
The DNA here is from genome assembly GCA_921293015.1 of Phorcus lineatus. Lineage (NCBI taxonomy): Eukaryota > Metazoa > Mollusca > Gastropoda > Trochida > Trochidae > Phorcus > Phorcus lineatus. The sequence continues at coordinate 10,313,747 of OV121083.1, forward strand.
AACAAAGACCCCTTCTACCTATGTTCCTTCTATGACGTAATAAGTTTATGACATCATAATCGTTTCCTCATATCTTTTGATTTATTTTAGATATTTTGAAATAGATTTTGAAATATACGCCAGTTTGACTTTAACTTTATTCTATGAACTGTCGAAAAATGTGTCAACAACTTAAAGAAGCGTGTATAAAATCTCACACATCCGAGATTGCAACGTTGGTTACCAAGAGACAATATGTCTGGACGTCATAGACAATCTCTTCTGTCATCATACCTAAAGTCCGTGTTTTCACTCTCCACTGGGTTTGCAATCTAAAGACTGTAAAACCATAATTCTCGAGTTCACGATGTTAACTTATTCAGGTTAGTGATTTAATGAAGGCTTTTTAAAACAATAATCTGTCAATTTTATAAGTAACTTTACAAAGAAATGACACAGTTTGCTTATTTATCATTTCATTGAAAACAATGGTTAGGCCTAATTTTACTTCCTTTGACGATGTAACTTCGAATAATGAAAGCAACTAAGATGAAACTAGAGATGGTTTATATAACTACTTGTAAAGTCACAACCTTTCAAATATAATTTATGCAATGTCGCAAAATAATTTTGTAAGATTTGTAAGAAAGTGTGTTGCTAAACATCCTGTAAGATAATTACATTTTAATTATAAATATTTTAACTTACATACAAAAATGATGTTAACTAAGCAACGAAGATCCCTTATTTTCCCCCGAGAAGCATCATGCGCCATTACAAATAAAGTTTGAAAGACCATTTAAATGGAATACAACTTTTCAATAAGAACCTTCCTTCATGATATATGGAAGTCTTTATCAATATGCGCATGCGTTATTTGACACTATAACCAACTTTTATCAACAAAGCAATTACAGTTTTGTCTTTATTTTAAATTGACCTTTAAAAGTAAGTGCTTGTCATAACCAGATACGGCAATTAGATATTGTGTGTTATTTTTTAAAATTACAATTTTACCAATGACGAAGTTAATATATTTGTTCAACAGGTGGAAGGCAGTCATTCTTCTACCCCGAGTCTTCTTCATCATCTTCATCCTCATCTTCATCTTCATCCACATCATCTTCATCAAGGTCGTTTGTCAACGCCGACATTTCTAGCGATATGACGGGTAAACACTCCCTCTCTTTCTATACTTTAGCATATGCAGTTTTCATTTGTTATTCATGATATCATTTGATATTTGCAAAGGAAATATATGGTTTCGATATCTGTAATTTTCACGTGTCTTAGCATAAGATAATTCAATTCAAACTTTTCAATTAAAACACACAACACTGATTCCCACAACAAACTAATTACACCTTACACATTGTGAAGCTTCTTGAAAGATTCAAACTCAAAAGATTTCATTTTTAAACTAAAATTATTTTCTTAATTTCCAGCATACACCGCTTCCATGCCAAGTTCTTCCGGTTTGGTTTCCTCTTGCAGAAAGAGGAAACTGAGTGAACGAGAAAAAGCGAGAAAAGTCGAGATAAAAAAGAAACACATGATGGAGGTACAGTCAATATCAGGCCCCCCTGAGTAATTGAAGGAAATGCATCAAATTTGAAGGAAAACAGTGCATAATAGAAGGGAAAGCTTCCCAAATGGTAGGAAACGCAGCTTAATCGCGAAACAAACACGTCAATATCGGTGAAACGCGGTAATATCAGAGATTTTCCGTCCATATCGGAAGCAACCCGATCCCACTTACGAAGAAACAACGGTAGACTTCGGAAGGAACACGGTAATTTCGGTGAATTCTCGGTCGACAGCGGAAGCAAACGCATCTCAAAATGGCTACGAATCTGCAGCCTCCAGTTTCGATGAGTGTTGTTTATATGTTTTACTGTGTGATTTTTAGATGTATTTTGTTCTACATGCTTGCATTGAAAGCGCAATTGAACAAGGAAACGATGGAGTTGTAGAGTTTTGTAATGAAATTGAGTAGTTACGGCGTTACTCGCATAGAGTCCGGGTTTGTTTACATCAGTCAGATGAAGCCGTATCGCTAACGCTATCATCGATCCGCGTCTGTGATTGCGTTTACCTGAGGTTATATATATTTTGAAATGTAAATATACAAGATACTCGCCAATAATTTTCTATTTTGTAGTAAAGTATTTATGAAACGCAGGTCTCAAGAATCTAAATTCCCGAAATCGATCAATACGACAAAGGGAAGTAACTCTTTTTTAGTTGAATTAGGCGAACTGCCGCTAACTCGTGAAATAATCAACAAGTGGTTGAAAAGCGATTTCGAGATAATTCCAAACACGAGCCCTAATATATGGGATATTTAAATGGTCAAACGAAACAAGGTCAAAGAAGTGCGGCATATGGAGCGACACGTTAACAAAACATGAAATATATGTTCATGAAAAATTGCATGAATAAAATTTTTAACGCAATGATAAAAACAAGGGGGGAACTACTGTGTAGTAAATATATATAGCTGATTTTGGCTCCACCTAATAAATAGTGAATTTAGCATATGCACAGCAATTTGTAATTCGAAATCAAATTCAGTATGTTAATACTTTTCCAGATCGAGGCTCCAGTGATCAACGTGCACGTTTCCATGACTGGTTTCCAGGCAACAAAACCTGTTGCTATTGACAACGCACCTGCTGCACGTGCGTCTATGGAAAGAAACTCCATATTTGAAAGAAAAGGTAAAAGTAAAGTTCATGTCATATCATATACACCTTTTCTACTTGTTAAAACACTAAATATTCCCTGAATTTTACGGGCCATTATAACATGAAAAGTTGCATTCAGTTTTTACATGTATAAATCATTTCTAATGCTTAGTTGAAATAAAGTTTATGTCATGCATACCTCGCCCTTATGTATAGATTAATCCTTGATCCAATTTAAGCGAGTATGTGTAATGATATATTCATGTAGATGGTGGTCTTAAAGTTCGTCATAATTTAAACATTTCTATGTTTTATGAAAATATTTGATTTTCCGACGAGTACTACTCACCTTCTCTTTAAATCTTCCCCTTCCCGTTTCACGGCACCCTATACCATAAGGCTTTAACTTCGCATAGACATAAGCTTCTTTTTACACCGTTTTTAAATCGTAATCATGTTTTAGATTAATTGTTCAATGACATATACTGTACATTCATCTATATCAACATTATCTAACATTCCTTATATTTCCCAACTCACAGTGACATGCCTGTCTCTACAAGCAAACCAACCCACATCTCGACCTGTCAACTCTCGGACAGGCGAGATAAAGAGGAAAATGGTCGAGATAGAGAGAGCGGAAGAATTATGGAAGGAAGACAAAAAGAGAGCAAGGCCGAATGAATCAATCTGCTCCCAGGTGTGTAAAATAAAAATATGTCATGGAAATGTATTAGGATCTGACAATGTATGGTTTTTCCTATCATGATAACATTATCTCGTAGACTATGTGCTTTATAAAGCTATAATATAATATAATAATATATATATAGCTATTTTCCTATCCCGTTTAAATTTGTATTCCTCTGTTCCAGGCTATGAACATGTTTCTGAACATCAACACCGCGATTCAAGACTGTAGAAGATTAACTTCCCAATCAGCGCACAGATACGGCAGATTCAGCCAATCATGATGCCTGAAAAGAGGGGGCGGGTTTACTGAGAATGTCTATGGATGTCCGCCAATCAAGAGACGCCTTGTTCTGTAAATAATGTATGCCAATTTTAAAAAACGACCAACCTCAACGTGGAAGTTTGAAATCATATCTTCAATAAAATTTCTGGAGTTTCAACAAGTGACAAATTTAGCTTGTCTTTTTTTGCACAGTTTGTTTGTAGATACTTCTTTTGGTCAAGAACACGATTTTGTACAACGATTCTCTGTTCAGCTTATGCTAGGTTTCATGTAGATTACAAGTAATCACGGAATCCTACCATTTTAAAGACAAATAGGAAACTCCTGAAGCGTACATAAAATACGAGATGTAGTCAACAGAATACTTGGTCTACTTCATCTGGTTACAACTAAGAGGAATGCACCATTTGTATACTCAACAGTGAGAAGTTGAATGATACATCTGAATAATGCTTCGAATGATCAGTTCACAATTATATGATTATCAAAAAAAAGTCTCTAAAAAAGTCACCCCATGGGTTGGCTACTGTTTTTTCATGGTGTTGAAAGTATAACAAACGAGGTTGAAATAATGATCCCCTTCACGAGCCTTGGTGAGTGACTGTTCATTATTTGAGGGACGTGTGATATATTATATTTATTTAATATTACCATGATACCGAGCCAGTTTGTTATAAAACACAGACACAAACGTATTCATCTTTTAATTTAGAAATCGCCAAAACCCTGATGCAGACAAAAACGTGTACAACTCAAAGAAACGTAGTTGTTATCTGTTAATACATTTTGCTTGGGGTATTTTGACACAAAGAATAGTTTATTATCGCTTAAAAATGAAAAACCAATCTGAATAGCATATGTACTCATTTCGCTGGAATAGAATACCATGTAAAACATGTCAGTAACGATACATATTTCGAATGAAATTCCTTGGCTAATGAACAATTCATTGGGGCTGGCGAAAGTTATGGGAAGATGCCAGTTTCCTTGATTATCCGCCACGTGTTGAGGAAGTATCAGATGCGATCACGAAGCGTATCCAGTCTGACACTTTAGATACGCGAGAGTAGATCCCGTACAGCTTCTTTCTAGCGCACCCGTGTCCAGTCGATACGATTCCACTGACCACCTCTTGACCATCACATCGACACACCAGCGGACCACCTGAGTCCCCCTGAAAACCGAGATCGAATCAATAATAATTTCATCTATTGATTGTGCCCAATGCGTGTCTCAATTGTTTGGCACAGGATTCTATCAACTCTTGGTATCAGTTAAAACGTAATTTTGCTCTTATAAGTTGAAATCATTTTGAAGCAAAAACATAGCAACGGGTTTTTGTGTGTTATTCAAACAGGAATATAACTGAGACCATCTCATTTTGTTTGAGAATAAAACGTATATCTGTCGCTCTATGGTTTTTACCCTGGGCCATTACCTTAATGAAAGCTTCGCGCTGTACACATGTCCTTACATCGAATCCAGCCAATCGAATAGTTTCAGAATGGTTCGAGATGAAAGTTATACAAACAAAAAGAGTCTTTTAAACAGCAGCTGACGTACGCCGAACTATTACTAACTTCTAGATTATATTTTTCTTAAATTACCTAAATAATTAATATGACGTTTTTATCTGGGTAAATTTAAGACTCTTCTTCCAAAGAAGAAGTACGACCATAAAGTAATTAAAAATTTGCCGTTTGAGCCCATTTACTAAAATTCAAGAATTTAGTAAGGATGGGTTCGTGATGAGATGACGGCATAAGGAATAAAAATAACTCAATAAAAACTCACTGCGCATGCGTCGACGCCTCCCTCAACTACACCTGCGCACAACATGGAATCATCGATGGTGTACCGTGTGTTGTCTGTGTTGGCCGATGTGAAGGCGGCTTGGCAGGTTGCCTGGTCGACAACAGGCAACTGGGCGTGTACTGGCACATACATTCCGTATCCGTACGGTTCTGTGAACAATACGTTAGCGACATGCTTTGAAACTAATTATATATAAGTATAAGATTATACATAAAGCTGTTAAAGTGGTTTTAAAGTTTGCATGAGAAAATATTTTCGAATATTTAATTTAAAAAATGTGACACACAAAGCTTCATATGTTCAGTGGGAAACTTTTGAAATAATGAGCGATAAATTGGAAATAAGTAAAATATCAACAATTATGGATAAACTGTATTTTACCTGCCAAACTCTGCTGTAAATAATTGCTTTTCTTTACACGTATTTTATCCTTGTTTTCAAAACCGAAATTCTCTGTCGAACATCTTTTAAAGATTACTCAAGGGTTGGTAAGTATTTCTGTTAGGTTCTTGTAAAATGAAGTTGTAACGTAAATACCTTCTGCCACTTGGCCCCATCCTACCACGTAGCAGTCAGCTCCAGCGACTGCACAGTTTGGGTTCGAATCTGGCTTTATTAAACCCACCCACTTATCGTTCATTTCAACAGGTGTTCGGAGTTTGAGCAGAGCTACGTCACTGATCAAATTTGCGCCAGACACTAGGAGCGGGGCAGAATATAAACAAGTTATACAAACGTATATCATAAGTGACTTTCTTTTTGAGAATGTGAATAAACTAATTCTTCATATAGTTATATATATATGAAGACATATCAACATTATGAAAATTCATTTTCGGAGAACTTGAACATTCAGAGAGGGATGGACAATATCTACTGCAATAACGTTATATCCTACGATATATCCCTTGAAAGCACAAACGCGATATTTCCTTGGAACACAGATTTGGGTGATAAAAAACGCCTTTCGATGTTTATATAATCTTTGGCATCGTATTTACCGAGAATTATTTAAGATAACTATGTTACAAAAATGATGAACATTGAGGTTATCGTAAAGATGACTTACTTCTGTATTCTCCAAAACGTTTGATATCAGCAATGCGTCTAATCTGGTTGTTAGGTTCATCCAGCACCTGGTTATGTTTGCCTACAACCACTTTCCACTTGCTCTTGTTCTCTATACCCGGGAGCACATTTTTGCTGAAATATATGTGCCTATAAGACCCTATTTCACAGGCGCCAGATTCAAAATAGACATGTCAATATTTATACCCGTACGGCTTATAAACACGACAGATTCGGTCCTGCAAGGGGACAAGAAAAGACTAATCTGGTTTCCTGGCTCAATTATGCTATATTAATCTCGTAGACAGATCCCAGTTTCCATTTCCGGTCCCAAATAGGGTCGTCTATGTTGTACTTTGCTTACATGTTATAAGTGTGAATGCTCAAACAAGTTGGAGAAAAATACTCGAAGACGCAAGAAAAACATTACTTGAATTGAGCAGATACATGGAACAATAAAGTAAATCTGAACGTAGGTGATAAACAAAAACAAATAAGTAAGAAAACATTACTCGAAGCAGTGGGCGGCAGTGAGGACCCAGCTGAGGTGCACGAGACTTCCGGCGCACACGTGGTGCATCTTGGTGTTGTTGGTGAACGGGTTATCTGGCATGTACCAGAGGGATACCAGGAAGGGGTACTCACCCCCGTGAGCTAGCGTCCCCCCAACCACCCGCTTCACTCCTCTCGTCTCCATTTCCAGTTCCAGTCCACCTTTTAGTTCTCGTTTGAGTGTCGTTAGTTTTATTTTATGATTACGTTTCAATGGGCCTTTCAATTTACGTTTATAGCCACGCTTCTCTTTCCAACCTGAGTGAAAGAAAATAAAAAGATACATGTGTTTCTTGTCTGTTCTTAATGATCTCACTGATTACAAATGCGTTATTACTTCTGTAATGGCTTTAATGAACGTCATGATCATCAACGAGCACATGGTTGTACAATACGTACCAAAAAAACGACTTCTGTCAAGCCCACCTGCCTCCAATGTGGTCATTCTCCTAACTACATCTTAACGTGGTACACCAAGTACTATGATCAGGTTTTTTTTATCTTTACTCATCGACTTAACACTCTACGAGACCAAGGTCAACGTGAAATGATATTTACAATTATGAGACATACACGTTCTCACCAACTTGTTTAATGAGATTACTTAAGATCCAAAAAATGAATAATATTCTTAGATATTATTGCTTTAAATTTCATCCAGTAATTGAATATCTGGAAATACATGATAGGTCCTAGTATCTGCAGCTTACCAGCCTCCGAGGTTGCCATAGTGAGCACCAACAGTGCGAAAACTTGTCCCAGCAGCATTTCCGGGTCCAATGGTCGCTATTCAAACAGATTCCATCATACACGTTCTCACCAAGTTGGGATTACTTAAGGTCAAAAATTTACGAATGGCTAAAAACGTTCAGATAGTTAATGAATATCTACATGATACATTTGATTCTCTCCCAACAGAGGTACCTCCGTCATAGATTTCTACAGAACCTGTCTTAATATACGAAGGTTTTCTTGGGCACAAAATGTAGAACGCTGATTGGATGCAATCAAAGTTAGTTGTGCAATCAGCGACGCCGTTTCAAAATTTATCATTCGAATCGCCTAAGTTATTTCCGTAAGCTTTCCAAAAGCTAAACTTTATTCCAATATGCACCTTGCACTTTGAATCGTCTTTACAGAACACACATGCCTCATTTTGCGACTGCATCATTGCATTGGCCTATGTGACATCAAATATATTATTCATGAAATCGGTGCTTTCATTGGCTTAAATAATGCCAGGTAGGTTAAGTTGCAATAATGCGCCGGTATGACTGAGTTACCTCTGTTAGGGAGAGAAAGGATACATTTTTATTTCCAGTATCTGCAGCTTACCAGCCTCTGAGGTTGCCATAGTGAACACCAACAGTGTGAAGACTTGTCCAAGCAGCATTTCCGGGTCCAATGGTCGCTGGTCAAACAGATTTCATCATTGTAATTGCACCAAATACAATATTACACTAACGTTTTCCAGATGTTTTTGGGTATTGATATTTCCCTGCATAAACTAGTCTACTTGTTTTTGGCAATATTTGATAGCAATGGAGGTGTTTTATTTGTGATGCTAATTGAATGGTGCATTCTTCTACTTAATGATAGTGATGATACCTCTCTTTATGTTCCTAATGAAGTTTGGTGTTGAAATGGGTGTAATTCTCTTTGTGATAGCAATTCTGATGGATGAATTCCCCTGTGGAGTGTGTGGTATTGTCTGATAGTGACCATGATGATAGTTTGTAACTTGCAAAAATACATGTATGTATAAAGGTAACGCAGTTTAAAGATTATGGGTTTAAAAAAATATATTTTCAAATTTACAAAAATATACTTTGAAGTTGGTTTGGCATTTTTTTTAATGTTACCATTTATGTTTACACAGGACTGCGAAATTGGTTTGAATCTGATAAAACTACCAAATCTACCAAAACTGCATTAAGCCAATAAGGGTGGTGGGGATATTTTTATGTTCATCCATTTAGATAAATTGTGATTCCGAATGCAATAACATGCACACTATTTTAATTGATATAAGTCAGGCACATGTATAGGATTTCGGCGAAGATGTAAATCATATACCATTACATTAGTTTCATGTAAAATGGTAGCTGTTCAGTAACAGTAAATATTACAGAAAACACATTACACAATAAGAATTTGCAACTGCTCTTTGCGACTAATACGTGTAAGTTTCGATTAATTCCATTCTTAGATATATTTGTAGCGTGAATCTTCATAAAATTGACGTTTTCTACCGTGGAATATGATTAATGAATTAACATGGAATTAACATTTTCCTTCTTTTGTTTACAATAAGGTAGAAAATATAAAATACGAAACATATATGTTATGTTGTCAATAGAAAATCATCTGTAAACACACAGACAGATAGATGTAACATTCAAAGAATCATATGCATCCTCTACTACTTACCTTGGGTACGTAAGCTTGTGATGAAATGAATAACTAGTTGGTTTAAATAATTGAAAAGCCTAATTAACGTAAGCGTTGTTCCAACCTTTATTAGGCTATTAGTTATTAAATCTGTTGACGTTTGATCTAATTAGAACATATGTTACGTTCGTTTTCAGATTAGTTAGAATTTCAATTTGTATAATTTGTAATTTTTAAATTCTTTTGATCTAAACATAATTAAATTTATAATTTTTTCTGTTTAATTTATGGGTTTTATATTTCTTCTGTCGTTTGCATCTTGTACATGTATGTACGTGAATGAAGGATAAATTCTTATCACAATGTCCAATCAAAATGTATATATCATTTATGTCTTCTAAAAGAAATTTCGATTACGATTACATATAAAAAGTTTGTGAGCAATTTGACAACTAGAATCACAGACAGGTAACAACACTAAAATGCAATCTCAGTGCAGGAGTGCTGCTCCTTCAGGATAATGATTCTGCCCACACGGCTCATGTTGCAGTCACAACCACGACCAAATGTGGCTTTGAAATTATTCAATATCTCCCCTTCTCCCCGGACTTAGCAACATGGGACGTGTTCCTCTTCCTCAGTCTTAAAACCCTTTATGTGGACGTGTTTTTGCTGATAACAACAGTCTGATTGCTACCGTTGAGAGATTTCTCAAGACACAGGATGTTCTATGAGAATGGCATGATGAAGCTGGAAAATCGCTAGTCGTAATGCATTGATGTCAGTGGAGATTATGTTTAAAAATACGATGCAAAAAGTGATATTTAGATTAAACTTTCTATGTCATTCTACGATTTTTAAAATTTACCCCATCTAAATACTTCCGGTCTTTCTGAATCTACTTTATTACCTGAGTACGTACATATTTGTTAAATAACTAACGAGAGAGATTACCTGAGTGCGGATCGTGAAATATACATTATCTATATTATTATCGTGTTTGAACTATGTACAGGAATTCTGGAGTGCTGGTACCGGAACATTCCAATTTGCTAATAGGGTGAAGGTTGTTTAACATAAAGCCATTGGTGCATGAAGATATTTTGATAAGACTGCAATTGTCTAGTTGTAAATAGGATTTGATATGTTAATACTTTTCCAGATCGAGGCTCCAGTGATCAACGTGCACGTTTCCATTTTTGGTTTCCAATCAACAAAATCAGTTGCTATTGACAACGCACTTGCTGCACGGGCATTTGTCGAAAAAAGCTCCGAATTTGAGAATAAAGGTGAAAGTACGAATCAGTTTATATTAAAAGCCTTCCCCCTCCTCTTAGACAGTGTAAGTAAAGTCATATAATCCTCTATGACATGCTATAAACATTATATGTAGCAAACGTTTTCTATATATAGGTATATCTTATTTCTATACCGCAATGCTTACTGGGAAGAAAAGTTTATGTAATGCTTATCTTGTCCTAGAGTGTATATTGATCATATATCCAATGTAAGCGAATATGTACATTGACATGGATTTTGGACGCTAAATTTCTTGATAATTTAAACATTTTCATCCTTAATCAAATAGTTAATCAATATAAAACAAACCGTAGCTATCTTTTAAGATTAATTGTTCAAACATACATTGTATATTCACCTATATCATCGGTGTCTAACATTCCTGATATTTCCAAACTCACAGTGACACTCCTATCTCTGCCAGCAAACCAACCCACATTTCGCCCTATCAGCTATCGAACAGGCGAGTTGAAGGAAAATGTTCGAAAAAGCAGATTTGGAAGAATGACAAAAGAGAGCAAAGCTGAATGAGCCAGTTTGCTCCCAGGTGTGTGTAGTTGGAAATGAGTCATGTAGATATATTAAGTTCTGAATTATTCTTATATTTAACTTAATACGGTCTTGCCTAACATATGAAAATCACCTGGTTGGCTGTGCTCTCCATGCTAAATGGGAATCTAAATGTTTGCAGAAAGTCCTGTAAAAGAAACTTATTTTCTTTGACATATATTTGTTATAACCCTATCCCGTGTATATTAATTATTTCCAATAAAATAGTTATGTATTTTCTTAAATGACCTTTCGTTGTCTATTCCAGGAATTGAACATGTTTCTGAACATAAACACCGCAATTCAAGATTGTAGAAGAAAAAGTATCCAACCAGAGCACAGATACAGCATAATTAGCCAATCATGATGCCTGAAAAGAGGGGCGGGTTTATTGAGAACGTTTACGCCAATCAAGAGACGCCTTGTTCTGTAATTAATGTATGCCAATATAAAAAACGACCAACCTCAATGTGGAAGTTTGAAATCATATCTTCAATAAAATTTCTGGAGTTTCAACAAGTGACAAATTTAGCTTGTCTTTTTTTGCACAGTTTGTTTGTAGATCCTTCTTTTGGTCAAGACCACGATTGTGTACAACGATTCTCTGTTCAGATTATGCGAGGTTTCATGTATATTACAAGTAATCACGGAATTCTACCATTTTTAGACGAATAGGAAACTCCTGAAGCGTACATAAAATACGAGACGTAGTCAACAGAATACTTAGTCTACTTCATCTGGATACAACTAAGAGGAATGCACCATTTGTATACGTGATAGCATGGGACAGTGATGATCAATCTGCATTAGTTTTCGAATGATCAGTTTAAAAGGTTAAAATACGAGGTTAGAAACGGTCATCCCATGGGTTGGCTACTGTTTTTTATGGTCTTAAAAGTTATACAACCGAGGTAAACAAATGACTAGAAATATGCCATACTTAATATAATTATACCCATCTCGGACATTATAGAATATAACTGTTCATTAACATGATACCGATTCATTTTGCTATGAAAGGAACGAAGTTCACCACAGATGTATTTATCTTTTTATTTACGAGGAAATATTACCATTCAAAGAGGTCAACAAAGGTACGAAGGTTAAAAAACCCCTGAAACATTGATGTAAAAAAGCCTTTAAGAAATCTCCAAAACCCTGATAAAGACAAAAACGGGTATAACTTAAATGGGGTATTTTGACACAATAGTATTTCACCGCTTTAAAGTGAAAAACCAATCTGATTAAGATATTTACTCATTTCGCTGGAAAAGATTACCATGCTAAAGAGGTTACGTAATGATACATATAAATGAAGTTCCTTGGCTACCTGGCGCATGTTATGGGAAGATGTCGGTTTTGTTCCCTTGACTAAACGCCACGAGTTTAGGGAGTATCTGAAGCGATCACGGAGCGTATCCAGTCTGACACTTCAGATACACGAGAGTAGATCCCGTACAGGTTCCTTCTAGCGCACCCGTGTCCAGTCGACACTATTCCGCTGACCACCTCTTGACCATCACATCGACACACCAGCGGACCACCCGAGTCCCCCTGAAAACCGAGAGGGAATCAATGATAATTTCCTAAATATTTCTCAAAAGAGTTTAATAATATATGACTATGATTATTTTCCTGTTGTTTTTCCATGTTTTTCCATTGTTGTGTACAATCAGTTCTAAAAGCAGTACTTTGGAAATAGTGTATGTTGAATATTCAATCATGAACTATATGTGTTATTGTTAACAAATTCTTGCAAGATGAGTGAACGAGATATATTGTTATCAATATACATATTTGAAAAAAGAACCCCAACTATTAATAAATTCTAGTTTATATTTTTCTTATGTTACCCAGTTAATAATGTGACTTTTTGTCCCTGACGATGTTTTTATCTGGGCAGATGAAAGACTCTTCTTCCAGGTCTTTTGTCCAACACAACGAAGAAGTTTGACCATAAAATCGATAACAGTTGCCGTTTGAATCCATTTCTTAAATAAAAGAATCTAGTGAGGATGGGATCGTGATGTGATGGTGGTATAAGGAATAATAGAAAAATAAAAACTTACTGCGCATGCATCGACGCCTCCCTCAACTACGCCTGCGCACAACATGCTATCATCAATGGTGTACTGTATGTTGTTTGTGTTGGCCGATGTGAAGGCGGCTTGGCAGGTTGCCTGGTCGACAACTGGTAACTGGGCGTGTACTGGCACATACATACCGTATCCATACGGTTCTGTGAACAATACGTTAGCGACATGCTTTGAAACTAATTATATATAAGTATACCATTATGCATAAAGCTGTTAAAGATGTTTAAAAGTTTGCATGAGAAAATATTTTCGAATATTTAATAAAACACACAACGCTTCACATGTCTAGTGGGAAACTTTTGAAATGATGAGCGATAAATTGGAAATAAGTAAAATATCAACAATTATGGATAAACTGTATTTTACCTGCCATCCCCTGCTCTTGATAATTGCTTTTCTTTACTCCTATGTTATCCTTGTTTTCAAAACCGAAATTTCTACCGAACATCTTTTAAAGATTACTCAAGGGTTGGTAATGTATTTCTGTTAGGTTCTTGTAAAATGAAGTTGTAACGTACGTACCCTCTGCCACTTGGCCCCATCCTACCACGTAGCAGTCGGCTCCAGCGACTGCACAGTTCGGGTTCGAATCTGGCTTTATCAAAAGTTATCGTTCATTTCAACAGGTGTTTCGAGTTTGAGCAGAGCTACGTCACTGATCAAATTTGCGCCAGACACTAGGAGCGGGACAGAAGAAAACAAGATATTCATATCAATCTTTATTCAGTACTGAAGAGGCCACAGGCCTGTAGTACATTACATGTATAATGAGCATTAAGTCACTTTTCAGTTATTTTCTAATACAATCTTTCTTCTTAACGACATTGCAAAATATATATACATCGCCAAATTCTGTAATACTAATGTGTTATTAGCTGTTAACAATGAAATTAAATTTCGCTCACTAGGATTTCTATAATAATATGGTTTGAGATACATTTTTCTTAGATCTGTATTGACAGGGCATATAAGTAGGAAATGTAATTCATTTTCTATATTATTTCTGTTACAAAGTTGACATATTCTTTTTTCTCTTGGTACACCTGAATATCTACCAGTTTCAATGTATAAATCATGGGATGAGCAACGAAATCGGGTTAAGGCTACTCGAAGTAGTTTTCAAAACTTATATCTGATTTCCATTGATTGTAGAATAAACATTTAGTTGACAGATGCAATGATTCGGACCATGATTGTAAATACATATCTTTCAATCTTTGGGTAAATGATGAAATAAATTGGGTAGGGAATTGAATATCATCATCGTTCCATACATAACCATATCCCGTTTTGTTCAGCAATTCTTTTATGTCCGTCACCCAATTTCGTTTCCCATTTTCGTCGTACATTTTTTTAAATGATTCTGTGTCGATATCTGGGCCAGAGTACAGTGATCTAAAGTAATCGAACCATTTGTCAGTTTCAATGTTGTTGATTTTTCTATTCTTGGGGTCCAGTGTTTTAAGCTCATACCAGAATTTTTTGGAATCTCCTATACATGTCTCTATTGTATTTCTTTTCTCTTCCATAAAAGTCTTTCTCTTTTCCTTGCAAAGTTTATTGTATTTATTTCTAGCGTTGTGGTAATTATCAAGAGAAAGTAATGTCTTAGATTTTCACTAGGAGCGGGACAGAAGAAAACAAGATATTCAAAAGTATATATAATAAGTGACTTTCTAATGGAGGATGTGAATAAACTAATTCTTCATATATATGTCTATGAAAATTCCTTTTCTGAGAACTTGAACATTCAAAGAGGAACGGGCAACATCTACTTCAATAACGTTATATCCTACGATATATCCTTTAATATCACACACGCGATATCTCCTTGGGACACAGTTTGGGGTTATAAAAAGGCCTTTCGTACGTCATGACAATCTTTGGCATCGTAGAATAATCAAGATTACTATGTTACAAAAATGATGAACATTGAGGTTATAAACATGGCTTACTTCTGTATTCTCCAAACCGTTTGATATCAGCAATGCGTCTTATCTGGTTGTTAGGTTCCTCCAGCACCTGGTTATGTTTGCCTACAACCACTTTCCACTTGCTCTTGTTCTCTATACCCGGGAGCACATTTTTGCTGAAATATATGTGCGGTTAAAGAAGACCCTATTTAACAGGCGAGATTCAAAATAAACATGTATACCCATACAACTTATAAACAAGGCACGACAGAATCAGGTCTCCAAAGGGAACGGGAATGACTAAACTGGTTTCCTGCCTCAATTATGCTTTATAAACTTCGTAGACTAGACAGATCCAATTTTCCATTTCCGGTCCCGAACAGGGTCATCTTTGTACTTTGCATACATGTTATAAGTGTGAATACTTACATGTATATATATAGAGTCTGTATCATGTGCCCTATTTATACGAAAACTGTCATAACTAATTTCCACTTGCAGGCTTTAAAGTGACTGGGAAACTAATTAAATAAAACAAAGGAAAATGTATAAACCGGACTATATCTTTTATAAGGTATAATGATATTATAGATAATTTATTATATTAAGAATTATATAACAGTTAAAATTATTAAAGGGTTTTTTCTATTATGGAAAATCCTTGTAATTTGCTGGCCAAATTGAACTGAAGTTTTCTTGAAGTAAAACATAACATTTTTTCGTTTGACATAAAATATTGCACCGTGCAGCTTGAATGAACATAAGCGTCCAAAAAATTACTGGTGACGTGCACAATATGTTCTAAGAAGTCTTAAAAACTGCAGAGAGTGGCTAAGGGAATGAAGTAAATACCAAATTGGTGCTGAAAAACTTAAGGAAAATTTAGTTTTGAGTTAGATCAAGCCAACAAAGTCATTTAGTCGTTCATACTCAGACACAACATAAACTAAAAACAACCAATGAATACCGAAAGTTAAGGTTGCGAGGAGTAAGTAGTCAAAATATAAAGGATTTCAGCTTTTGCCGTTCCCGGAACAACATGGCCCACATGAACGTAATACATGAAGAATCAACCCAAAAAGAGAAAAAATGCTCGAAGCAGTAGGTTGCAGCGCAAAGAAAACATTACTTGAATTGGTGAGCAGATACATGGAACAATAAGGTCCCATGAACGTAGGTAATAAACAAAAACAAAAAAGTAAGAAAATATTACTCGAAGCAGTGAGCGGCAGTGAGGACCCAGCTGGGGTGCACGAGACTGCATCTTGGTGCTGTGGGTGAACGGGTTGTCGGGCATGTACCAGAGGGATACCAGGAAGGGGTACTCACCCCCGTGAGCTAGCGTCCCCCCAACCACCCGCTTCACTCCTCTCGTCTCCATTTCCAGTTCCAATCCTTTTAGTTCTCGTTTGAGTGTCGTTAGTTTTATTTTATGATTACGTTTTACTGGGCCTTTCAATTCACGTTTATAGCCACGCTTCTCTTTCCAAACTATGAAAGAAAATACAAAGCTATATGTGTTTCTTGTCTGTTCTTAATGATCTCACTGATTACAAATGCGTTTTTACTTCTGTAATGTATTTAATGAACGTCATGATCATCGACGAGCACTTGTTTGTACAATACGTAACAAAAAACAACTTCTGTCAAGCTGCCTCCAATGTGGTCATT
Organism: Phorcus lineatus; assembly: GCA_921293015.1. Lineage (NCBI taxonomy): Eukaryota > Metazoa > Mollusca > Gastropoda > Trochida > Trochidae > Phorcus > Phorcus lineatus. The sequence goes on from OV121083.1 coordinate 10,330,743, forward strand.
CTGCTACCTACATCTTAACTTTTTTTATCTTTACTAATCGAGTTTACACTCTCCGAGAGCAAGATCAACGTGAAAAGATATTTGTAATTATGAGGCATACACATTCTCACTTTTTAATGAGATAACTTAAGGTATACTATGGCTAAAAACATTTGGAGTTCCCGGTATCTGCAGCTTACCAGCCTCTGAGGTTGCCATAGTGAACACCAACAGTGTGAAGACTTGTCCTAGCAGCATTTCCGGGTCCAATGGTCGCTGATCAAACATATTTCATCATTGTTATTGCATCAAAACCAATATTACAGTTGCTAAATGTTGGGGTATTGTAATTTTCCTGAATAAAGTAGTCTACTGGTTTTTGGTAAGATGTGATCGCAATGCAGGTTTTTTAAAAATTTGTGATGCCAATTGAATGGTGCATTCTTCTACATGATGATAGTGATGATATCTCTCTTGTGTTGAAATGGGTGTAATTCTCTTTGTGAAACCGATTCTGATGGATGTATTCACCTTCGTGATGATAAGGTGTGTTGTATTGTGATAGTGACGATGATGATAGTTTGTAACTTGTAAAAATACTAATATGTATAAATGGTAACGAAATTGAACGATTTTAGGCTTTTAAAACTATTAATGCAGGTTTGTTTCTCAGGTATGCAATTGAATATCTGTTAGCTTTACCGTTTCCAGTCGGTTTAAATCGTGTTCCTGTGCATGTCAAAGAATTTTCATAAGTTTTCATAAATCTCATCAATTCATTGTATTCAATTCGAAGGCAATATTGATATGATTTGATTTAAAGGATCGCATGTGTCTACTATCCAATTATTTGCCGTATTTGATTCTTTGATGCAGAAAAGTCCTCAACAAAACTTTGAAGTTGGTTTACCTTTTTTCATGTTACCTTTTTTGTTTACTGGAGGACCGCAAAATTAGTTTGTATCTGACAAAACTTGTCACTTTAAGCCAACAAGAGTGGTGGGGACATTTGTTTGTTCATCCGTTTAGATAAAATGTGTAACATGCACAATATTTATCAAATTAGGCACATGTATAGGAAATCATATCATTATATACTTTGACGCAGACATGACAGCTATTTATTGTATTTGAGGCCACTGGTCCTCATACGGAGGGGTTACATTTAACGTAACAGTAAATATTACAAGAAAACACATTACAAAATGAGAAAATGCAGATGCTCTTCGCGACGAATACGTTTATGTTTAACATAGAAGGCTAGATAACGTAGTGCAGATTGATTTTTTAATCAATTTAAGTTATTATTACCTCGGTAAATACCTTTTCTGTTAGTTTCGATAAATTACCTTCTAAAGTATATTTTTTGCGTTAACCTTCATAAAACGGACCGTAGAAAATGATTAATGAAATAATATGGAATGAACATAATTCTGCCTTTGTTAACCATGAAAGTCGAAAAGGGAAAATATAAACTACGAAACATATATTTTATGATGTAAGTAGAAAATCATTCGTACACACATATGCACATAGATTCAAAATTCAAAGAACCATATGCATCCTCTACCACTTACCTTGGGTACGTAAGCTTGTGATGAAATGTATAACTAGTTGGTTTAAATGTCTAATATATATATAATCAAGCGGCGACTATATGATATCCTTTTAAATTTAAAAAATCTAATTAATATTTGCGTTGTTCCTACCTTGATCCCGCTCTTAGTTATTAAACCGTTTGACGTTTGATCTCATTAGAACACATGTCACGTTCGCTTTCAAGTTAGTTAGAATTTCATACCGAAAGGAGTATAATTTGTAATTTTATATTATTTTGATCAAAACATAATTGAATTAATCAATGTTTTTTTTTGTTTTATGATTTTTATAATTCGTCTGTCATTTGCATCTTTTATGTACGTTAAAGAACGATAAATTCATATCTGATGTCCAATCAAAATGTGTATCATTTATGTTTTCTAAAAGATATTTCGATTATTATATCACGTTAAAAGTTTGTGAACAATTTGACAACTAGTATCACAGAGGGGTAACAACACTAAAGAGCTAACTCAGTGCAGGAGTGCTGCTCTTTCAGAAGTGCTCCTGTCCACATGGCTCATGTTGTAGTCACAACTGCGAGCGGACTTAGCGACATCTTACGTCTTTCTCTTCACATAAATCTTCAAACCGTTTACGTGGACGCGTTTTTAGCATATAACCACAGACTGATTGCTACTGTTTAGAAGCTTCCTGAGGCCCAGGATGCGGAGTTCTACAGCAATGGCATAATGAGGCTGACACATCGCTAGTCCAATTGTATTGATGTGAGTGGAGACATTGTTGAAAACTACAGTGCAAAAGGTGATATTTAGTTTACCTTGTCATTTTACAATTTATTTGATTTACCCTTGTCAATATTTCCGGTCTTTCAGAATGAACTGTATAACCTGAATATGTACATATATTTATTAAAGAACATGTACATGTAAGTGCGGATCATGAACTAACATTATCAACATCATTATCGTGTTTGAACACAGCACGGACTTCGGAAGGTTGGATTCAATATGTTTTGACCACTGTCCGGTGTATATAAATATGAATCAGATCGACGGAAACAGACTTGCTGTGAGCGGATAAAAGATGGCTATTTTCGAGCGAATAGCGAAGTTAAAACCGATAGACAAATGCTATCGACATGAATGTTACTGAGGCCGAAACTTAGATCTGATAACATCCAAAATAACCAATGAACTGATTCAAATTTGCGACGCGTATATACCAAACAAATCCGTACTAATAAGACCTATAGAGACCCGCTATGGATGAATATCGATGTAAGTTCACTCAAAAGAACTAGTTCACTAGACAACATAAAAGCGCTGAGAAAAAAACGTTCCCATGGATCATCTGTACGTAAAGCTAAAAGCTATTTTTCGTATTACATATAAAATGAAGAATAATCTTGCGCCTAATCTCGTAAATGAACGTTCTTTTCCATCAGATGTCCAGTTTGTTTATTCATATATTTTGCGAAACTGTGATTTCTATGGGTTTACATAATAAACCTTGAGGCCTTGGTTCAATACTCAAATGGATGAAGTCACGAGACTATTGAATAACATGTTTGCAAGTGTTTTTTTACCCTCTGAATAAGCAGTTCTCGAGTGTAACATGTCTCGAAAACCCCAAATATGTACCTTAAAAGAAAGAATGTAAGTTATCAGTTAGATTAAACTTACTAATAATTTTGCTCCAGTGGCATCAACATTATGTATTCAATTGAAATTCTTGACTTAGATATCCCTCTTTACGTGTTAAAGAACTTTCGTCGTAAATCACAGAATATTAATCGTATGTTGCAATACATCACACATACTGTATGACACACCGTGAACTGTTGGAAGCTGTTGGAAGACAAGGACTTTTTTCTGGAATATCAACTTCTTTATTGTACCGATAGCGACGTGTAGGTATTGCTTCGGTATAAGAAACTATACCGAAACGTCGCTATCAATTCAATAAAGAAGTTTATAATCCATAAAAAAAATTCCTTGTCTTCATGATACAGTGTGTTACTATTTTCATGTACATAATGAATGATTGAATGATAGACCTTTCGTCACCGTCATGAAATATAATCCAGAAATATTTTGTTACATTCGGCCGACATCCTCATTAATTTTACATTATTTGGGGAATTGTTCTTACGATCTTTTTCTACTTTTTACTTCTTCTAATAATCATTGATAGAACAGAAAAGTTCCTTTCCTTTGTTTCAATTCAACAGCTAAACTTATATACGATGTCAAATACGTGTATGGTTAGTGACCCATCGTATTCCACCAGTTCCGTCGGCATCAGAAGATGGATTTCTATAAGACGGAATTAAAAAACGACACATATGTTGATAATTGAAGGGGGAAAGGAGGTACCCTTTGTGATAGTGGTGCGACCGAGATCCGTCACACTCCTCAGTGGCGATATACTTTATCGTCACTCGTCAGAAGGTCAAGCTGACACAAAAAGGTTTGAAATTAATAGTCGTGAAGTAGAAAATCATATATTTACAAAAAAATACAAATAAAAAATTTCTACTTCATGAGATATCCATGGTATTCGACGAGAAATGTCATATATCCTCAATATATTGTAAACTAACAGCAGATGGTAGGTGGATACACTCATATTTCTTTGTTATAAAACATTTTGAAAAAAAGCTGAAAATAAACATTAACCTTAATTTCTTTTAGATCTAGTTCTTATGTTTTCAAGGAGCTTCAAGTGCAAACTCCTTGAGTTTGTGATATCACTACTGTTAATCCAAAGTGAAGACGTCACTCCATAATGTTTCCGATGGATTATTTTCAAGAATCAACTGCTATTTGGTTGTGCCGCAGGTGAGGGGCATCAGGTTGTAAAATTTTCCTCTATGAATCAGAGTCTATAGCTACTCGTTTGCTTCATATGATTTAAATGTCTCATAATAAAATTTACTTCTGAAGGTGTGTGTCAAGATTCGAACATGCTACCTCCCGAGTTATCAGGTACGAGCGACTTTAGCCACTCGGCTACGGAGCCAGGCTGACACATATTTAGAGAATTGAGTTACTCAGTCAACGAATTACCCAAGGAGCGCACATGAAGAACAAAAAGATATGGAGTGATAGCAGAAATATTCGTATGATAACTATGACAGACAATTATTGATGCTTAACTTTTGATCTTGTGTATATACAGAGTAAAATATAATACTCAAATAACTGAAAAAGTCATCTGTAATGTCCATTTCTTATTCCTGGTAGCCGACATGGGACATTTACCAAGATATTAATCTTTTCGAGGCGGAATAAGCTGTTTTCTTTAATTAGATGAGTAAATCGACCTTATTGGCCTATCTTCTTTTACTAAAAATAAAAAAACCTCCCCAATAATTTATTTTGATTAGGCTACCAATTCGCAATGATGTTAAATGTATTTATAATTTTAGATTTTTACAATATTTAAAATTCACGATTGCAGTTTTCTGTATGAAGAAACAACACCTGATTATATCGACAACGCACTTTTTATTTTGAAATAAAATCCTAATCTAGCTTCTTTTTTTTTTAAGGCAATGGATGTACGTAAATCAACGCCTGCTTACTTGATACGTATATATCTTAATAGATGACAGTTCCACAGGCTCTCGGATAATTAAAAACAATTTTTAAAAAAATGGAAAAAAAAATGTTTGAGAACACTCCCTGAATCGAATTGTACCTCTGTTAATAGTATATGTACTTTCCATATACTATTAACAGAGGAACAATTCTATTTTATTTAAAAAAGAAATTTTAAAATATTTTTTTCAATGATCCGAGGGCCTGTGGACAGTTCCACTATTGTTATTGTATTAATTGATCCTAAAACCTAAAGATTCTTTTTCATTAACACGGATTAAAGAAGATTCAAATCCAAGTTACAACTGTATGTAGTACTGAATTGAACCAGTTGATATCACGAAAACACTCTGTAGTAAAGCAGGTAATTGAAGCGTTCATAAAATTTCTTTTAAATGATGAAGTCACCAGCATTTAAACGCACTAGTGCACACCAATATTTCGTTAACACAACGAATGCACAGATACTACATATCTCTCGATATTATTCAAGATCCTCACTCAAGTATTTTACCTCGTAAGTTATTTAACAAATATTTACGTATTCAGGTAGTAAAGTTGATTTTTAAAGACCGGAAGTATTTAATGTTACGTTACAATAAATCCGCATGAACTACGATATCGGAAATATTAAGATTTTGCTTATAACCAAAAAGGCGGAAACGGCAGCCGCTTTGGTCAATCTAATAGCAATGCTAATGCTGTGTTATTAAATCCGTTTATTTACAACATTGCTTTCATAAAACATAATTCATTATTTGTTCTCAGTTCAGAGTTTAGGTAAATTCAACAGCTGCACATAATATTAGTTCAGCCGCTTTCAACTGTCTATAATTTTTCCGTTTTGTGCACAGCTAACCTTAGATTTGTTATATGTCCAAGCCGACAGCGGCTGTCTAAAATTTTTCATTGTTGATTGCAAATCAATTGTAAAGAATTTTAAGTATTTCATTGCATCGATAGAAAGCTGAAGTGAATGCATAAGTCCTCGTAAACATTAAAATAGCCAATTTAAACCGTAAAAATGTGCACTAGTGCCTTTAATCACTTTGTTACATATCAAGATGACGCATTATCGTAATTCAGTTATAAAAACATAGATACTTCATGAAGTTGCTGATCGTCAAAATTAAAAAGAATACCTGCTTTAGTCAAAATCAAAATCCTTTTTTTTACAAAAGATCACAAAATCCTGTTACGTCAACGTTAATCTCAAAGGTTGAATTCACCGCCTTCTCAGGTTTATCTCATTACAGGAGTAGGCCAATGGTAAAACTTACTTCGCCACAAAGCCCTTTATGATTCTTATAGGGAAGCAATAACTTTGTCGTTGGGAAAGTGTTCAAATTTGAAAGCAAAAGTGATAAATACACAGAAGAATCTGACATCAGCCTCTATAAACCCGTAACAGAGAAGCTACATTTTAAAGTTTGTTTACACCAAAGGGCGGGATTTTGTAATAGGTAATGCCTTCCAAGAATACCTGTTACATATGGCACCTTTAAGCAGCGACAATACAAGACTAGAGAGCCCATTATTTATCGTTATTTGTAAACCGGCAGGGTCAACTTGAAAGAGTGATAATAAATCTAGATAGTTCTCTGTCTTTATGTGAGGTCCCCTCTTAAACACAGCAGGACTTGAACTTACTGAACCAATTACTAATAAACTGAGACACTTGAACCTAAGCGAGTCTGTCTGAATCACAACAAAAGGCTCGTCCAATTAGAGAAACCACAAGACAGGATTCGACCAAGGACTGCACCCAGAGTGAGCTGACTTCTACCCTTGTGTATACCGAAACAGGACATATTATAGTGCGTGATTGATTGGGTGGAGGTGTGAGTAGAAGGTCCTTTTCGTAGTTCAAGTTTATGGGGTAAATAGATATTCTCTTAAAATAGAGGAACACACGGATTTAGTTCTAAGGTAGCCACTTTACGGTCCCGAAACCCAGAAACCTGACTTTCGGGGCCGTTAAGTGGCTAGTTCTAAGGAGATTCAACCCGAAATACATCACACGTTTCTCAATAACACAACACAGAATATCTATCTGCGCTTTTTGCACGCCGTGTGGGTTGAACTTGGCATCTCTTCATAAGTTAAGGTTCGTCCTATTACGAGAAACCGCAAGAAAGGGTTCGACCCAGGACCGCACCCACAATGATCTGACTTCTACCCGTATGGCGACCCACACAAGACGCAGTGCGTGCTTTGATTGATGGAGTGGAGAGAATTTGTAAATTTTATTCAAGTCATGAATATATCGTATGCTTAGTTCAAAGGTGACGACTGTTTGTATAGAGGATATGTCATAAACACAATGTCCATAGTAACCAGAAGAACTCCCTGATCTTACAAACGTTATTATAAACTTGAACTGTATGCGTCAAGATTATAAGAAAGGTGCGTTACAATTAATCTTGATAAGATAATCAAGTCCCTGTTAATAGGTACATCGTTTTTGAAGAGAAAGGTGCTATCTACCAAACTATGGGAATTTGGAAGTGACAAACTTTCATTTTCTTCTGTTGCAATCTTCTTGATTTCTCTCCGCCCTTGTGAAATTGAAACTGCGTGACATATTTTATACGGTGGTTATTAAGCACTCAGTACTAAATTGTCCGGGTCATTTTAAAACTTATTGTTTTAGTATTGGAACTTTGGCTACTGAGATGGACAATATTGTTGTTCGTTCCCATTTGAAACAGTTGAATTGTCAAATATTTGGGGATAACAATTAATTACATTCCGTGCTCACAAGTTAAAGATGCAAACATTTTAAGATTCATACTGAAAGTTCCATAGCAAGTTTGGATTGTGTTTTTTTGCACTCAGTATTTTCCAAACTCCGAAATATATTATGTACATTTCATACATCGTAATTGAAAAAAAGTCAGCTTCATCGAATAAAGAATTTGCTTTCCAATTAAAATTGACCTCATGCTATTTCACCACGTGACTTGAAGATGAAAATGAACTATAAATAGAAACTGTATTCCTGCTTAAGAACATGAAGAACCAACATGCAGCCATCCTTAACCACCGTTTGTATACTGGTTTGAAAACCACACTCGAAAATCTCGAATGTCAAATTTTGATGTTCTTAACAACGAAATAAATTATCTCCAAAACTGTGGCAATAAATTGAACACTTTTTATTATGGCCATGAATTTGTGGGACTTTTCAAACAGCAATATCATTTTATCAAGAATAGTTCTCATGACAGAGGTCGTAAAGGTTAAGCTTTCAATTAAACAATTATTTGTGATCATCTTAAAAATTTACTCCAAAACTTTTATGTTTGTGTCAGTTTAGATACCATATCATATGTTCAGTCATGACAACTAATTCCATGATAACAAGTATAGAAATGTCACCGCAATTTATAGTCAGTTTAGATACCTTATCATATGTTCAGTCATGACAACTAATTCCATGATAATATCTATGGAAATGTCATATTTAGAGTCATGTGGCGAAGGTCAAAGGTACGTACAAGTTCAAATCGTAAGACACATTCTCCATCATACCTGTAGTCTTCATTAGTGCCAGGGTTATGTCAACTATTTGATGTGCTTGCCAAATCGAATTACCAAATCAATTAAAATCCAACTGTTATGTTTATACATGTATTTATATGGCAATGTCAATATGGCTAAAAATAAACTGATATTTATAAAATACGATACCGGGAATATTACATCAATAGTAATCAAAGTAGAGAAACTTTACTCATGCGTTTTACGAGATCAGTTTACAAATGGCTTATCTTCCCAAATCATGCTTATTCCTGTGGTGATTCACCAGGAAAACCATCATGTTAAAGAACAAAAGATTTTGTAACAAGTTACATGTTCGCCTCACGCCAGGACCATAGAGGAAACTGGATGGTGAAACTACCACGACGATCGCGATGACCTTTCCGTGCTAATGTTGGCAATCCCATTGTAAATAACTCAAACATATATTTATTACTTATTAATGTCAACTGACAACTCAGTCGCGTGTAGAAAGGTCAAAGGAGAAAGTTTATGATGAAAGAGAATGCGTGACATTAGACATTAGGCTGACATCAGAAGGCATTAGCCATGATGGCACGGTGACATCTGCAACATCAGGTTACTTTGAGAACAGAAAACAGGAAAACCATCCTCGTCAATGTGAGGGATTGAAACACGATATTCTTGTATTAGATCCTTTAAGTAATGTCAAAGGGAGAAAATGGTGGGAAATGGCAACAATGAACTGTGATCATTTTAATTTGGCTTTCCTGAAAGTAATCACCATTGACGTACTTGCCACAATGTTTCATGCTATAGCAAACTTGTAAGCGCTATTCTCTAAACAATAAACAATATTTCGAAGAATGTGATTAATTGAACAAGTTGTTATAAGTCAGCGTATATGAATCCGCTCTCCCTCCTTCTTAATACCCTAATCTCTTTCTAGCCAAAAGCCTCTAGCTATCTTACATGCCAACAAGACGACTCACATCCAACAACAGCGGCACAACACGAATGGAAATCCGTTGAGTTCAAGTTAGTAGCTTCATGTTCCTTGCATACAGGCCGATCTAGCCATACGAGGCATCTGGCCCGTAAGAGATCAGGGTATTAGGAAGGAGCGAGAGCGGATTCATTTACGCTGATTCAGCAGGATGTTTAAGTCAAAACATGAACTACTGTAAGATTTTGATACAAAGTCAGTCAAATTTTAAAAAAGATAATATGATATCTCCAAATGACATTCTTTCATTTATTTAACCGTAAAGCTTAAATACGTAAAGAAAATAATTAAGTTTGAGAAATTTGATAATTTGAACATCCTCTTTAAAACGACTGAAGGCCATCTAGAAGCGTATATGATTTAGAACAAGGAAAGCAATTTTCATGGCTTTTCATAATTAATACATAAGGTTTAAAACGTATTAAATATCTATATGACAACCTCCAATCCCACTACCCATCTTCCAAGGATCAATTTGCTGTACACTCATAAAAATTGCCATCAGCATTATTAGAAAAAACTTTAAATTTTATATATAGAACGTAATGCTTTCCAATTTTTCTTCCAGCCCCATACTGTACGCGATCATGTTATATTGTCTTCCCAGTGATACGTGTAGGAGTGACATTGTTGAGGATCCGGAGCACCTCTGATAGGGGGTAAAATGTTATATTTTGATAAAGATAACGGCAAGCCTTTTACTTACGTGATAAAGGTAATTTGATATAGTTTCATTTTGAAATGCACACCGGATGACCATCCTCTATGCAGATTAGATGCTAATTATTAAAATAATTTTCTTTGCGAGGTTTGCCTAAAGATTTTGTCTTAATCGTTTCTTGTATTTACCTATTATTGTACTCATGAAAACGATATTTTCTTCAATTCTCGGCAAGAAATAACATTTAGATTGACATTTTGCCACTTTACTTCCATTATTATCATCACAGGTAAACACTTTTGTCTTGCAGATTTCCCTAAAACACCATCCTTTGAGGTGTCACTACAGCAGATTTCGTGAAGTATGTAATGACGAGGACCATCAAAACATCGTCAGTATTATTTTCGCGGTCCTCTCGTTCTATATTCAAATCCTGAGATGGCACCTGATGTTACAATTGTACCCATAACAACAAATTGGCACGTTGCTGCAGATGTTATTTTCATTATGAAACAAGCAAAGCAAACATTTGATTTCCCGCTCTTATGAAATGCACATGACACATCGTCTCTCTTGAAGTAAGATGCACCGTATGTTTCACGGAGGTTTGAATGATAAGCAGCTGTTGTGGTTGCCAAGCAGGCTTGCCTTTCATAATTACTGTCGTACTTTCATATTGTTTGTTTTCTACACACTTGTCAAACGTAGAATTCGGAATGACAGGATGGGCCAGTTATCGGAAGAGGATTCCGTGATGTTCATGATATTCTAATTTGGTTTTGATACCAGTATAAATATGTATGCTGATATATCTTGAAATGTCAAAATATGATCATCATGTTTCATTGAAAATCACACGAAAGCCTTAAATGTCTGAAGAAGCCGGAATCAAACGTTCTATTTCATGAATATTAGTAAAATAACCCTTCAAACACCAATTTCAAACAATAACAAAACTGAAATATATTCTTATGTCTGTTTTTTGAGAAGTTAAAAATCATTATTGATTATTTCACGCGCGCCAATAGCTGTACAACGTCCGATTTTCGATCAAATGTGCGATTTTTAATTTCTGTTGTATGGACAGCCATTTCCTATTGATACAGACGCCACTGTTACGTTCAGCAAACAGACTCCATCACCTAATGTGAGTTCGTTTTTTGAAAATTGGATAATAACAAGGTTTTACTAATGATGCAGTAGATGTTAACAATCTAATGAAACAAAATTTTATGATAAAATGCCCCTATTGCCATTTGGCTGCAAACCGGGAAAGAAAATGCAAAAATAAAGTTAATAAAGCACATACTATAGCTTGGATATTTGACTCATTAGCAAGTAAATTTTACTTTGCCACTTGGATGGAGTATAAACAAAAAGATAATATCTTGGCATCGTTTATGAAACTAAACAACTCATATCACACATATAAAACGTCACCTGACACTCCTAAATAGAACCTAGTCACAAAATGACATTATCTTCTGACAAGTGGAAGCTTCGTGTTACTGAAGCCTATCACTTTCAACAGAATTACACATCGTAAAAGGTTAGATTCCACGATAACAACACTTTTGTTGAAAACTATCCCAATTTCCCTTCTCTGTATAGAGAATAGTTTATGGACATGGACATTTCGGGGTTGTAAACAAACTCTAAACTCATGATGTAAACAATATTTTCTCTAGCAGTACTTACTGTTTCTGAAAAGTACCATTTAAATGCTAATTGGTTCTTCATAGCGACATTAAAACGGTTGGAGTCATGATTGAAAACAGGACAATGATACGAGCCAATGATTCAGACGTAATTTTGAGATCTTTTCAAAAGAAGACAAAAATAAAACTGTGGATTGATAGTGTTAAATAGGTCATATAACTAGTTTATCTATAATTAGGGCGTAAAATTTGGGCTTCTGAACATTATTTCTATGTTAGTTGTAATCGTTTGATTCGGAAAATTACTGGGATAGAAAGTTATGTCATTTAAATTATAAATATGTGAACAAGTTGCCGTGTTACTTTATCATGATGATTTCACCATAATTAATTATAAATTTGGCGATACTGTCAGATTTGGAAACATAGGTACTCCAATAACTTGTTATTTAAAAGATCACATGTTTCGTTGCGATGATGCGATAAATATAGTCGATATAATAATATATAATGCGATACAAGAAACACAACTTATCAACCGATGAAGAAAGTGCTCGCGTTTAAAATAGCGACTAAATTTATATTAAAGTTCACATCCAAAAGGGTATCATTAGACATAAAACAGAATCCATGGATCTTTTAAGAAAAGTTTGGTTTATGTCATTTGATCCCATGTATCGAATCTAGATATAAGTATTACACGTATATATGATAGTTTCGTTTAGTCTCTTCCATGTATAAAGGCTGATGTATGTTTTCCATCCTATTTTTTGCACTGCATCAGTTACGGTTGCAGTTACTCCTTGAATAAAAACCCCAACAACAATTGTTCATTCAACCAACCTTAAAAATTCCACCTCCACAACAGTTTATTCATGAGATTTTTCACAATAAATCCATTATACTCTGCAACATATCTCAGAAACATCTGCCCTCAGAACAAGCCCCCCTTATCAGATCCACACATCTACGTTTTAGAATATGCTTAGCGGGTCTGTGCCAGGACATCCTTCTTCCAAACAAACTTACAACTTGCGCAATTAAAGTCTCATCAATAAACATAGCAAATGAACTCTCGCAATCTTGACAATCACACCAGTCTTTCGTATATAAACCGAATGCACTGATGATGGATATCTCTAGATATTACTAACGATCCATGCTCTGGTTATTCATGATCACCTTGTGAGTTATTTAACAAATACGTACGTATTCAGGTATTCGGGTTATAATCTTGATTCTAAAAGACTGGAAGTATTTATTGCAACGTTGCCGTAAATCCGCATGAACTATGATATCGGAAATATGCAAATTTTTCTTACAGCCAGAAGAGCTAATTCAAAGATGCTTTTACTTTTTTAAAATCGGTTAAATTTCTTTACATTTCATTGTTTGTTCTTAGTTGTTCGTTTAGGTAAATTCCAAATCTGCACACATTACCTTTTTCTCCTTTACCATTTTCAATTGTCCATATTTTGTCTATTTTCTGCAACTGACCATTGATTTTTTATATCTCTAAGCCGACTTCGGCCGTCTTAAGCTTGTCGTTGTTGATTACAGGCCAATTGTATCATTAGAAAGTTAAAGCGAGTGCCTATTCCTCAATGCCTTAAAGTAGCTAATTTGAACTGAAAAGGCGTGATATAGTGCCTTTAAGTGGTAAACCAAGGATACCAAAACAAGCAAATATGTTGACACAGGCTATATTTATTTCGGATTGTCATAATGTATAATTGATATTATTTTCTTGTTTGATTTTAAAAGTGTTTAATTGTACCACACGTTTAAATTGTGTATCAGACCATGGCTCCCTTGTTGTGAACCCTTGGTCTAACTAACCCCATTTCCAGTTAAACCATGGACGGAACTTCTTTTTATGAGTAAGTTTTTTTGTGATTACAATTCTTACAAAATATTTCAATTGAATTGACAACATTACACAAATTTGCATTTTATTGTGGTTTTGATCAAGCTTTCGGGTCACTAAGCAATAAAGCATGTACAATACACAAACGTCAAAAGTTCATTTCAGATGCATTTACGTGGATATTCGCTCCGTCAACATTCGGCACCCTTAGTCAATTTCATCTTTTATCTAAGAGTAGAATGGCCGTTTCTACCCGATACCTGTAAATACAAATTAACACTTGGTGAAATCTATGTGGTGGTATGTGGTCTGATTAAGTTTTAAAATGACACCATTTCAATCGCAGCATTTCAATATTTACAGGGATGTAAAAAATTACTTACTGTTTTACACGGAAAGGAAATATCTTTTTACCTAATATAATTCAATTATCCATGAAACGATCCAAATGAAAGTCCAGGAAGCTCCGCGAAATGTCCTTTCATGGCCAATATGGTGAAATAATGGTGTAAATAAAATAGGTCATGCATTAGAAAGATTCTTGAATTGTTACATGTTATATATTTGGTGTTTCCCGCAAACAAGAATAACTTTCAACATGCGTCCGATAGATCTGCGAATATGTACGTCTTATCTTTCCTTGCCCAAAAGAAAGACGCACGGCATGCATATAGCTGAAGTGAAGCTGCACGTGCATATTGTGGCAAAGCGACCTAACGCGAATTTCACGTGCTCTGTAGTTTTGTTTTTATGTTAATTTCGGGTGCAACACGGGTCTGACATGTGCTTCGCAATCTATTCCATAGGAGTAATATAGATTAGTGGCCATGGTCTAAGTAAGTTAGACCGCTCGTGTCTGTTGTTAAATCGTTTCGGGTGATGAGACCACGACACGGATCGTAATTTAACTGTTGAAAAAAATGACAACACTATAATTTCAGAATCTCTGTGTGACTTTTATCTCTCAATGAATGTTATCTCAACACCTGCAGCAATGCCTCAAGATACTCGTTTGTTCACCCCAAATTGACAAATTGATAAAGTTTGACTCGGAGGGGCGTGTGATGTATAAAATACTGTCGAAGTCGACGCTCTAGCACCTATCACTATACAGGTGCATGATCGTTTAATTCAGCATTTAAAACAATTGTCTCGACATTACACATCTATGTGGCTTGACAAACACGAAAAAAAAGTTGCACGTGTAATCAAGCTAAGAAAAGTTTTCAGAATTACAAAATTATACATTATTTGAATGGCTACATGGCTGCACCACACAAGCACGGGAGACATGGATACAGGTCATATACAATATATATATTGTATATGACCTGTATTGATGTCTCCCGTGCTTGTGCATAGTAAGCAGGAAAAATGATATACGATCTACAAGGTAAAAGTTTATAAAAATGTCAGTGAAATCTTCCTCAATCTTAGGCTGTCACAATATATACACCTGGACGAAAATATTGCAACACTAACTTTTTACTTTATTATTCTGACATTTTTCTGCAACCGATATAAACATATTATATACAAATTATTCTGGAAAATGTATTACAGGCCTTGGAGACACTTTCCGAGTATAGGTTTTGTTCCAAGAGTTGACGTTTGGCGGCAAGCACACGTGTTCATTGGGGTTACGCTGGATAAGTACTTTTATTTTTTGTGTTTTCAGTTTTTTTGATAGTCATTGTCGGCATCAACTCCCAATCGAAAATTGCCCTTACAATAAAAACATTTCATTTACTATAAAACGTGACTGTTTGCAAGAGTTACTTCGATGACTCTTTTTAAATTGATGATCTTGCTAAAGACTGATGAAGTCGTTGATTTTCATATCTTCATAGTTGTATTGGAAAATCAAACTTAATTTTAAACCACGTACTATGTTCCAGGATGACACGACACAATCAAATGACAATATTCATTAAAAATTTGAAATTTCATAATGACCAAACACCTAATTAAATCAAACAAGCCATCGAATTTCGTGTTCACAAAGTCGATAATAACTTACACATATCCTACGTAATTACCATTGGTATCCAATCCAATCATGACACTGCTGAATGGGCCCATACGATATTATGAATACTTTGGTATTCAATTATGACTCATCTTTACCCGGGTGTACTAGGTACATTCCTTTGTACCCGTAAACAGAATTGACCCCTGTTGACACTGCGCTTGTGAATTATTACTATCGTCTGTAAGTTTACAAGTCCGCCACATGCACAGTGTCTGGATTTGTGTATAGTTGTAACGCTGAGGATAGTTGAGCCGGGTGAAATATCAGCTGATGATCTGAAGGGGGTCGTCAGGTGTGCAGGGGGGGGGGGGGGGTCCAGGTTTGGGGGAACAATGATCGTTAGGACGTGTTCGAAATGAGGATGATCCTTTTAATATACATATCATTGAATGTGAATTATCCCCTTATATAAATATGAAGGTAAACCGTTGAACCCCTTGTATAAAAAACCCATCAATGTCACTCTGGGAACTTATATTCTCAGCTATTGAACTGGAAGGTCACAGTGGTGGGGCGTGTTCTAGATTTTTAGTTTCATTTAATAAAGAAAACGGTAAGCTGTTATATATCCTCTACTAGAGTAACATCTCGGAAAATTGTCATGCGGCTGTGTCCGGTTGATTTACCGCAACACCAATATTAATTCCAGGACTTTCATCCCAAAGTTAGCGAGAATATCAATGGTTGCTCGGTGCAGCCTAGACCCTGATTTTTTATTTGTCGTATTGCCTGATTTAACTTTACGTCTACTGCAGACTAAATCTAGCTAAAACTAGTCGTAATTGTAATCGTTTGTAACAGATCCCAGGATGTATGATATTAGAACTTGTTTTAACTAGGTAGCTGCAGAATTTTCATTGATTGAATGTAGTTAAAAGTTAGTCAGGTGATGAGATAAGCTTATGACGTGAGGCGTCCTGTAGTAAATATATATAGAATCTTGTGACTAAACGACGCCCTGTTTGATATTGTTTTTTTTATGAAACGAATGAGTTGTTTGGTGTTAAGAAAACCGCAGAAATACATGTTTTGAAAGATTTCTTTCTATAAATTTTCCCAAATAAACATTAGTTTATGCGAAATTTATAATTAATTTCAGAGGGTCGAAACATCTCATAACTCAACCCGGTCATTAATAGTAGATGAAGAATCAAATATCAAACGTAAACCACTAGCGGCCATTTTTGTGTGGACACCTTCGAATCAATTGAGGTAGGGAATTGATTCGCATAACTTAACGGTTCGTTCGTTTTAAATTCTTCTCTTAATTAAAAAGCAATGTCTTGTAATTGGAAACAATGATTTCCGTTTTCGTGAGATCACTTTATTTATCTTACTGCCCCTTTTAAATCTTTATTATTTTATTTTTATCATATCGACAGTTAACTACTATTATCTCAATATTTATATTCATATCCGTTTTGGGGAGACATTTCAGGTACAATTAAGTTTTTTGTTGCGAAAAAAACATCAACTTTATCAATACCAAAAATACAAAAATATAAAATAATTATTTGAATTTATTAATAAATAATTAATCTAATTCTTCAGGCTTTTTAAAATATGACAATTATAAATAAGCAAAGATTTTATTTAACTATATGCAACCGATAGATGCTTTAAACTTGCAACATGCCTACACACAGAGAAGCTGTGTTCAGAATCTTTTGACGTAAATGTGGGCTAATTGAAAGACATTAAAAAATACGTAAAACACAATTTGGCGGAAACTGTAAACAGATCACGTAAACAGTGGGAGAGAGGTGTGCGATAACTCACCTGTAATCACAGGTGTGTCGAAGAAGGGGGAACCTACGTTGTGAGTAGCCACTGATTTTTGTTGACAGGAGGAGGCCTTGGGTGCCTTGATTAATGATTATACTGAAGAACTGAATACTGTTTAAAACTTATCTCTCTAATGATATTTACCTCGCTGTTTTTTAAAAGAAAGAAATGAAAACTTAAAAATTCTTGAATGATGCATTCTGTAGTCTTAGGCTATCTTGATAATTTCTTTATGCTGAAACTGTATCGTTTTAAAATTATCATTTTAAAGGGAAGTAGCAGTTATTAAAAGATGAATAAATTGATCTCACATAAAACGACAATAAAGTGCAAGAGAATGCTTTATATTCAGAAGAAACATTTTAAAACGAATGTACTATGATCGGTTCAGCCATGCGAGTCCATTTCTCTACCACAAATCATTAAAAGGTGTTTCTATAAAAATGCCCTCTGGTGGCTTATGCTTGATTATTTCTTCTACGACTACGGATGATCGGGTTGACTAATGAGATGTTTTGAAACCTAGAAAATAATACATTAGGCATATACTAATGTTTATAGGGATACATTTGGGGAAATAAATCTCCCAAAAACACGTGCTACCGGCCCTTTGATTTTTCTGATCAATTGACGGTTTGTCGCAGATGCATTTTTCAGTACATCATTTATTTACATGCGAGTTGCAGTGGAGGGTTTAGTTAACCGTAACTTCAGTAATATACATACAACATAGACTAGAGTTAAGTCAACGTTTAAGTTAACGTGCATGATTGATTCATGTAGAAAAAAATATGTAAAATATTGAAAAACATGGTTTGAGTCCTTATAGTTGATGCATAGTTATCTTTTTTTATCTACCGTACTTCATAGCTGAACCCGTACCATGAGACACTGCATGGAGCTCTTGATTTTGAACGGATTTCCACGCATATCTAGGAATATTTCCTGAGAAATACATACCATTTAGAGAGTGAACAAATAATATATAGTAATAATAATAAGGGTATTCTTATCTTCACCGAATGCATGCTCAAGGCGCTCCCTGCATTATTACCCTGGTCTAACCTAAGGTGGCGATTACAGCGCCTAGGTCACCTTCAACACAATCTACACCAGGTACCCAATTAGTACTGCTGGGTGAACATAAGCACATTTTGAATAAAGTCCCCTGCGTAAGGAGACACAACAAGTTTCTCAGCTCGTGACTCAAATATTACATTGTTATATTCTGGATGACACTATTTGTATTAATACACTGTACTTTTTCAGGACCGAGTCAGTTGCGGTATTCGAAAACAGCAACGTGATGATCTTGTAAACGTACATGATTTTTACATTTAGGTAGATGTAAGTGTTATTCTTCATATATAACAGTATTATGGCTATTCTTGAAATAAAAGTAATATAATATACAACCAAAAATTAATATTTTCACAATATTGACCCAGGTCGAAGAAGTAGAAGACGGGCGCTGTGACTAGATAAGTGTGACGTCAGGTGTCTATTCACGAGATACGGGATACGGGACAGGGAAGTGCTTGTTTGTAAGTTTTACTGATGAAAATGATAAAAATTCACTTCTTTATGCATGTACATCTCACATGAATTATTCACGACTTGTAACAACTTCACTTTAACATAATAACCCAGAGTTTTCACCCAAGCATATATACTGCGCAGGGGTGTTTAGAATGGGATTCAGACTTCATAATTAAGATTTCGTGATGACCCACATAACATGATAGATAGAACAGTAGATAACTGGAACTCGTTTATCAGTCTTGTTGCAGCTGCCGCATATTTGACAAATAATTAGAACATGATACTGATGTTGAATTGGGGAGATAATCTTATTCGAATAAGAAACGACAGTTACGGGATAAGTGTCCTCTTTTGATTAGATGCAACCGAAATTCGGATTAATGAATGTTGTTAGATACGAATTACTACAAGCAACCCCCCTCCCCACACCCCCATCTCTCCCCCTGGTGGTGATGTCACTTTCCAGTTTTAATTGCAGATAAGTGTGGCAATTTTGTAGTATTTTTGTTTCCATATTACTGATGGTAATTTTGTTATCATTGTATTTTTTTTGTATATAACATTTACTTAGTTTATTAATGACACTTTAAACTAAAAACATACCTCATATTTTCTAATATACTTCATAAGAGATACATTAACGTTAAAGGTATAAAGCAGTATTCATAAAGAACTTACTCGTGCATATAGATTGTAAGCCAATCCCTAGTGTAAGTGAAACACGTTTGGTTTCAAAAAGTTAATCAAATAACGTCTATCGGCACCAGATTAAAATCTATAAGGTAATCTTGGAAAGAAATATAATCGGAACAATCCCAAACTTCACAAAGAAGAAAATATGGGACTAGGCAAAACGCCATTCGTATCACAGAGCACGCAGTTTTGGTGCATTTGTGAAAGATGTCCATTACATCGCGTCCTTTCATTAACAATTTTGTTATTCATCGATTATAATACACAAAATAGAAAGGAGAAAAGGAGAAGTGCTTGTGGTATTTATAATAATAAAAGTAGTTATGGTAATGATAGTAGTGAAAGTAGTAGTAGTACTTGTGGCACAAGAGGTTTTAGTACCTACATGCATGAAATATTTTAACAGTGCCAATAGCGCTCAGCTGATCAATTGCGCTTTCTTTTCCCCGAGTTACTGGACGTCATTGTTTATGACACAGCTTGCTTTCTCAACTCTCTGAGACGACATACACGTTCACACAAGTATCATAGATTTTGCGGTATCACTGCCAGTAATTACAGTGAAATTAGCAGATTTATGATATCAGTAACAGTAATAGTAGTAGTAGTAATAATAATAACAACAGTAGTAGTAATTATGGTAAAGTATTATTATTAGTAGTAATATATTTATATTACTAATAGTAATTCCAGTAGTAGTAATAGATGTAGAAGTGGAAGTAATAGTAGTAGTAGCAGACGTAGTAGTACTAGTAATAATAGTAGTTGTTGTAGTTGTAGTAGTATTATTATTTGTAGTTTTTTGTTGTTGTGGTTGTAGTATTAATTGCAGTAATGATGGAATTTAAAATGTATGTCATAATTTTGGTGTTTCCTCAATTGATAGAAAAGTTGTAGAAGAACTCTTAATACCTAACACTAAAACTATAAAATTTCAGTTATACATTGAAACACATTCTTCTCAATGCTTACATGCATTCACGTGAGATATCCGATTATTCACGCAGCCAGCAGACAAAGCAATTAAATGGGTCGTCACTAATTTGACAACTCAAATGAATTCGTAAAAGCTTATGATGAATCCAGTTCCTTTGAACTACATGCAAATAACAATTCACCTCGATTCAAAAGGGGTAACTAATTCAAAGAACAATTTCATCCAGATTCACAATGGGTATCTAAGCTTTTGAGTCAACAAATCACTCCCGGTTGGCTGAGCTTGAGATTAATTTGCGGTTTGTAACAGGTTACAGTGAAATAGAATGTTAAATATTGAAAGACATGTTTTGAGTCCTTTTAGTGGATGCACACATTTATATCTACAAATAGCGTACTTAAATCACAGCAAAAAAAAGTATTGAAAACTGGTAGTGTTTCAGTTGACGAAATAAACGACAACCTAACTTCGAACAGAAAGGTGACATCAATGAATCTGTAGATTTCTAGACCCGAGCATGATGTCTTTGCACATACTGGCTAATGTTCAAAAACCAAATTAAAAAAATATTAAAAGTAACACAGTTTTACCTTGTTTGTACGTGGTTATTTTCTATGACAACGGCATGTATAACTTCACCGTCAGCCATCAGAACCAATGTCTTAATTGAATCATTTAAATTTTAACCCCCTCCCCCCCACTATCTCCCCAACATCAAAGATACAGGCTTGGCGATTCAAAGGCGTCATGTCAATGCAAACTACTTAAGTCAGAAGTCATGGTGATGACATAAGGGCGTAGCCCAATCGATTTTTTCGAGGACAGGCGTAGTCGATACTGAAGATAAAATGATTTAAAATTAGTCCTTATAACTCGTCATAAAACACTGACCTTTACGACTTACGCCACTTCCGGAGGAAGGACGTCATTTGAGAATCAACTTTATGTGACAATGACACACTTTCATGACATAGATCGCTAACGTTAGCAGATATATTGATATCAAACTGAATACAAATATGAGCTAATGTTACTGTGAAGAAATAAATTTTTTTAGATTGTGTTTTTCAACATCTAAATTCAATACGACTTAAAGGGCTACTCCATTCTACTCCTAATATTGCCAATTGATGACTGCATGTCTTTACGATGAGATTATAAAAAACGACATTTGGTAATCCCGCCTATCCTGATTTTTTAAGGCTTCATTTTAAACTAGTTCTTAATTAGGAGAGACTTGATATGATAGTTTCCTTTAAGTATATATATATTTATAGGACCTTTCAGCAGATCAGCTTTTTTTTTAATCGTGTACGTAAGTTTCGGGGCATTTGTGTGGCTTTAACTTGAATTGCCTTTAACGTCCATTGCGTAAGATGAAGGTACAAGAATGGTGAAGAACATTGGGTGAACATCCGGCAGGCTGAAGTACATAACGGTTTAACTTTCCACAATATGTAATTTGATGTGAATGAAACATCAGAACACCTATAACAGGTTTTGAATACCAGAACTCGAACAATAGCCAGATGTGTTAGTAATAAACAACTGGAACTTATGACCACATATTCTTAAACTCGCATGCCCAAAGAACTCAAGTACACAAAGTACCACCACTCTTTGGCACCGAAGGCGTTAAACTGCAGGTATTATCAACATGCGATCACCTACGAGTAACAGCGATACCTGTTTGTAGATAACAAAGGATGTGTCTGCCAGAACGCAAGTCCATCACGTCAACAGCACGATAACACAGTGTGTGAGCAGTACGCCTTTACTCCATCGTTAACCTACGTGCACGGTGCTGAAACATTCCCTGGCAAGTCGCCCTGTACCGTCAATGTTCAAGTTGAGGCCTGTTCAACAGCTGCGCAGTCCAAAGAGGTGCACACACGTGTCTTTTTTTGTAAATTTATGTACTTTAATTGGACACATGTATGCAAAGATTTAAAACTAGTTGTAATCTTAAAGAGCTTTTAAAACTTTACATGTACTGAAAACTTTATATAAATAATTCAGGCAATCGACTTGACGCGTGGTGACGTTCAAAAGGCGCCAAAGTTGTTGAACAGTCTACTTTTTGAGAGTGGTTATCATTCAAATTTTTATCACAAACAGCTGCGATACCTCCGCACACCTACACCTCACTTATCACCGGAAGTGGTGCCACAATTAGTTACAAAAAATAGTCCTGTGTGCCAATTTATCGTGTCCATAAATTCTGGTAGGATGCTTGGTATCTGATAAGGCAGGAAGTTAAGATTTCACGTGCGTTCTACCTAGCGGAATACCTGCCTGGGAATCCGATAATGGCAGTATGCGCCCTGTGCACTTTCTCTGGTGAAGGCAGGTCTATCAACGTGCATGCATTCTCTCACACGTCAATCGCCCACGAACACATAGTTCTATTTGAGGATGGGAAAATCTTTCTTTTTAACCTTGTTTTTATTTATTTTTCGTAGTTCTAACACAATGACATATAAACTACAAGAGTAAAGAGAAGTCTTCGAGATGAAGGTTCACTGTGTAAACGGCAAAATTGATTTTGTGCGGTTCATATAACATGCAGCTTCATACGTTAAAGGCACTAGCGCACACTTTTACGGTTGAAATTGGCTATTTTAAGGTTTACGAGGACTTATGCATTCACTTAAACTTTCTATCGATGCAATGAAATACCAAACATTCTTTACAATTTACCTGCAATCACTAATGAAAACGTTAAGACAGCCGCTCTCGGCTTGGACGTTTCCGCTTTTCTGGTTATGAGCAAAATCTTATTATTTCCGATATCGTAGTTCATGCGGATTTAATGTACCGTAACATTAAATATGTCCGGCCTTTAAAAATCCACTTTACTACCTGAATACGTAAATATTTGTTAAATAACTTACGAGGTAGATTACTTGAGTAAGGATAGTGAGTAAAATCGAGAGATATGCAGTATCTGTGGATTCGTTATGTTTACGAAACATTGGCGTGCACTAGTGCGTTTAAGTAACCTTGACAAGCCTCTACTTATGTATTCATATTGTAACATTGTAATATATATTAGGCATCACATCATCTGCATTACTACCAACTATTTTCTTGCGATTCTATACCTTACCGGAAGAATCAGATATATCGCCCAAAATGGTTCCACTTCGTTGAGATAGGTTAAGCGGTTTGAAAATTCAGTTTGGTTATGGTATAAACGCGATTTTGCTTGATAAATTCAATGAATATGGACAGTGCAAGTTATCCAAAAAATATGTGAATGACTCACTGAAGGTTGTAGGCAAAAGGAACGACGTACAGGTCGACGTTTTTATGTCTACAATAGCGACGTTTGGTGTAGGTCTATAAACTTTCAAACACGAACACCGAAATTCCTATATCGAATAACGCCTTACACTACAATATATTTAAATATCTAAGTTCTCTTTTTAAAAAAGTTCAGGATCCTTAAACACTGAAATGTAGGCTATAAGACACAGTGTCGATGAAAATGGCATACATATTCTGTCCTTCCGGGAGCACTTGTCTAGTTAAAATTCGTTTAAAAAACTCGAAGGAAAAAGCCAGTGTTTATGAATTTTAAGTCCATAATGTAATTACTGCGACGATTTGGTTGATAACGATATTCGTCTCCAAAACGAGAACGTCGTATTAGTTGCTATAAAGAAGTTGACAATACGTAGCCATTTGTTTTCCTCCCTCTGTACAATAATTATAGGGGCAGAAGGACGTCCATTTGATAAATAAGTGATTTCACGAAACAAAAATAATGTTTCCATTAATGATAGGACAATGGTTTTTTAACAAAAGAAGCAGTTTTAAATCACAAGTACAATAAGCGGTTAAGCTTTGCGAAACCATTTCCTTACCTCAAATGATCTATAAAAGATGTTCACACAAAAATGGCCTCCAGTGGATTTTTTATTATACTTAATTAGTTCTTCTTTGACTACGGACGATCATGTTGAGTATTAACTTGTTTTGACCTTCTGAAGATAATACATTTGACGAAAATAATGTTTATTGGGGCAAATTTTAGTAAATAAATCATTCAAAAACGTGTCTCTGCCCTTTTAAAGTACCTTATTGAGATGAACCTCTCTGTATAGAAAATACAATAACGATAGTTCTTGTTGACTTATTCATATTTGGTTTTTATTTTATCTATAGCGAATGCACAATTGCATGTCATATACACTAACAAACTATTAGCTGCCGGACTAATGAAACTGTAATAAATACTACAGCTATATAAAAGCAACAATGAAGAACTCGAATTGTTCAAATGAAAGTTGATTCGATGAATGAGTATTAACAGTCCATTGACCGTTTTATGTTTCAAAAAGCAAAGGTGATCATTGTAGTGGATGTAATTCAAACATCAAAGTACATCTCCGAAAATGCCTCAATTTAAAAAAGGGTCATAGATAAAGACTAAATGAGAGATAAACTCCCAAACACTCAACAGTACATCTAGGGAAATTGTTACTTGGGTCAATGGTGTATGCTGGTCGGTTTTCGCGAATTCTTTCAACTGTTTGATCTTCTAAACACCTATTAGATTTCAGTTTAGGTAAATGTGATAGCGGTTTACAGCGAACACACAGCGACGTAACTAGCATTCGATAACTGTTAAACCACCATGTGGTATTGCTTTATATGCAGACGGATGTTTAGGAGGCACAATGGTCACCTTTGCAGATAGAAAAACTTTGTGGTTTGTTTCTCGTATTTACAATGTCTGTGTTACCATGCACGGCATGACAAATATATTAACATAGTACGTAAAATATCACAGGATGCCTTGTCAAACACACTGGCACAATGTTCACAATATATTGTTTTAGGAAAATACCCAATCGATAATGATGTATGGATGATCACGTGTCTTTCTCACTAACATCGACTCCTGCATTTGGGTGCTTGTTGTTACTGGGTAAGTTGCAAATGCGCGTTCTATTATTCAAAGAACAAATAAACAGTACGTGAGTGTCACATGGAAATAAATAAATATACATCGTCTTAGGAACACGGTTCCTCACATGACAAATTCCAAGATACTGGCCTAACTTAATTCACAGCCTGTTATAGTGACAATGAAAATATTGTATGGAACGTGTATAAACAGTTCTATTCGTTTACACACAGGATTGCTGTGCATTTTGCAATTGCCCCTGGTCCACACTCACAGAAATTACATTTGATATAGAATTTTTCTCCTCTTTTGTATTTACCTTCGCACAATGGTTCCACGAAAGCCTGAGGTTTGGGCTTCCGGAAGCTACGTACCATATTGAAAGTATGAGTAGGAGGGAGCTGAAACCGAGGCAGTTCTTTTTTCAAAACGGTTTCCTCAATAGCGCCAGGCAAAACGGCGTCGTTCTTTATATTGTAATCTCCTTTGACCTTGACATTGCCACCGCCGACGACGCGGACATGTGTTTCTCCCAGAAGGACAGCTGGTCGAAGAATCCTTACTTCCGTTTCTGCAGTATGTCTGGACAAATTGCACCTGGAACTCTCACAGATTACTCTGTTGTCCGACGAGCACCTGCAGGTTCTGCAACCATCCTGCCACTGGGATCCGATATTACGACATTCTGGAGCCGGCAGGTGACGATTAGACCAGGAAAAACTGTGTCTCTTGCAGTCTGGAATTCGAACACAGAACCCGAACCCTCGTTTTTCACATTGGCACGTTTTGCAGTTTACCTTCCATTCTTCCAAATTGTAACAATCGGCTAGTTTGAATCTGAATCCATCAACTCTGTGAGCTATGTGTCGCGGTTCGCCACACTTGGCTTCGTAATGACCATCAGCACAAAAACATCTCTTAGTACCAGAATACCATCTTTTAGAATCTCTGCAGCTCATATCTTGTGTCAGAGAGACATATCTGTCCTGAGACCAGTGTTGCCCATTGGAAACGTATTGCTTGTCCGGAAGTCGTTTAGGATGTCCAAGGGATGCTAGCTCAAGCTGTCTGTTATTAGCAATGCATGATGGAACGCCGTCTATACCACACACACAGTCAAGACGGGCTTTGCAGGCTAAGGGATTGTACCTCATACCGTGGACACAGCGGTGATCTGCGACACACACAATACCTGAGTCCTGGCACTGGCACCGGTAGCAGCCATCTCTCCACTTCTCCCCGGGGATCTCACATCGCTCCACTGGGATTCGGTGACACGACTTGTCTGTACATGACTGCCCAGTCTCCGTACAGACACACCAGTTGCATCCATCGTACCATTTGTCCCATAACGAATGTCTGTGAGGACACACCGCCCTATCCCTCGTGCATGCAACTGCAGCACAACACACCATCAACACCAGCCCCAGACAGCGAGCAGACAACATAACTATTGTTCAAGTGTGATTTATTTCACTGCCTATATCCCGAGTCAGAATATTTTCCGATCTCTGTTGTGGTCTGTACACCGTGAAGATAGCGGAATGATCGTGGAGCCACAGCAGCTAGTGTGTATGACTTGACTTGTCCCAATATGTAAAACTTTACGCTGCGTGAAGGCTCCGAATAGGTGGTAGGTAGCGGGGATGATTACCGAGTCGGAAAACTGGGACGTTCTCCAAACACTCCACATGAACGCGTCTGCACCGCTCTAATATACAGGTGGGCTTGGCTTGGCCGACCCAACTTAAGCACTTTAAGCCTGGCGAGTCACAGTTAGAGAACACAGATATGAAGTGGATTTCCTACACAGCTACTGAAACACTGCGGCGGAAAGCAGAGATATCGAGAGATGTTATCGGGGTGAACTGGATTGTTTGTTAATGATGGATCCCACTGTTGACCGAGCTGTCTGACGTATTCTGCGGTTTTCCATAAGTCATTCATCGCTGATTAATTCAGATAGGCGGAATGGCCCTCTTATTTCCAGATTGAGCACGACGGGAGGGGGGGAGGGTGATTCAATTTAGGAAGTGAGCCAATGAGCACGTGTGAGTTTATTCTCTACGTCAGCTGTAGTAGCTACCGGCAACATGAGAACCTACTATGTGCGGGAGCATGTATATTCAGTAACTAATTCGGCTTTCGGTTGTCACAGGGTTAAGGGTCCCTTAACGTGATTTCACTATTGCATAGCATAAATAGCCGAAGTCATGTACATTTATCACATGTCGCTACTTACGACACTTCTGTATGGTGATTAATCTCCACAAGGGACTAGACCAGTGACGTCTCAACAATAAACACAAACAACACTTCTGAGCCACAATGCGTATAAAAATAACTCATTTAGTTATTGTACCTATTTGAAACCGCGCTAAATGGATCTTTTGGATTGACATGGTAATGTTTACAATCATTAAACAACGTCATGATGCATAAGCGTTGACCTTTTTGTAGCTCAGTATTTGAAATAAAGGTGGTTCAGCCCTGGGGCCCTCTTGTCCAAGATAAGTGATCAAACACCTCTATAAAGGCATCTAGGGGAAAAGGTTGTAGTTATTTTGATAGGAGGAATTCGGGCATATTCAAAATTAGTGATCATTTGTCAATACATGTCCAGCACAATGTCCACAGATTATTAATATAATGTAACTATATACTAAATCAATTTAGAAATTGCCGTAATAATAAAATAAGTTGTTTCAGGGATGCTTTACGTTACGCACTTCGTATAAGATTGAGTTACGTTTTCAGTACTTTTCAAAACATATGCTCATTTCTTGGAAATTGATTTACGGAAATGAATCCCCATTGGTGGAAATCACTCGTGTCAAACGACAGACAAGGATATGGCTGTTTGACACAGGCAGGGTCAGTATGGTCAGCGAAAGGTGCAGCTTCGGATTGTTGAACACGTACAAGGGTTTTATGGTAAAAAACGTGTTTCTGCTAGGATTGGTTTAGAAATATGAGATTAACGAACTTTTCCTTTACTGGGCATGAGCATTGTGTAGCAAAATATGAAATTGAATTATCATGGAATATAAAAATGAATATTTACATCATCGGATGTAAAAAATAACTTACACCTAATTTTCCATGCTCACTATCGAATGCAAAATCCATGTTCAGAGATGCACTTTGTTCAGTCTGGTTCGATTCATTCATTAAACTCCATCCCTGCAGGCAAATATGATCCATTATATAACTGTATAAATAAACGAACTTGACTCACGCAAGCTTCCATTCCCACTTTTGCACGATTGAATTACAAATGGGTTCCCTTGTAGCAGACTCATTGGGGACGATATACTTGATAAAGATCTGTATGAATTAAAATTGGGGCACAATTTGACAGTTTCCGTTTTATTATGTTATGTATGAAAGAGTCCCATTCTTAAGTCAGGACGCTTTGACTTCGTGTTTAGACGAACTTGATATTCAAATCTTGAAAAGAACTAGAAGGTTGAAAGGTATTATCATACAGTTATTACGTCAATAGGATGTCTTCTTAGGGGTGTCAAATGGGACTTTAATCGCTATCTAGTAAGCTTGCTAAATGAATAAGTAAGATTACTAACATCAGAAACATAAGTAAGCTTACTAAATCGATTTGAATTAGTAAGCTTACTTAATCGAATTAATAAAATAGCTTCCTAATTATTTAGTTAGCTTATCAATTCGAAATAGTAAGCTTACTAAATAGCGCCTAAAGTCTTATTTGGCACCAAATAATCTTCCTGTTGATTATGAATGAAAACATTTTGATTGCAGTACAATCGCTGCGGGTATTTAAAATAACTTGTTTAATTTGATGAATCACACTGCAAGGGATTATAAAACCTGTTAACACAAAGTGGACGAACATTTTAAAAACTAAATGTCAAAATGTAATAAATAACATAACGCAAGGAAGAGGTACGTTGATTTATATCATGCAAAGAAACTACGCTCCTCACATTTAACTTGCGGTTATATAAACATTCATTGGCCACACAAAGAAATGAGGTTTTATAGGACCGACACGTTTTGTAACTACCAGTGTGTGAATCACGCTACTCGTGTGTACAGCATGAGAAGTCGTCATGAATGAACTACTTTTCTTCTAGGTTCCTATAACACTGAGTGTTAAAATTGCTATACATGTAGACCAACATTTACCAAGAGAACATTGGATATCAACGCCTATAGTGTCTAGATCTTATCATCATGATCATAAGTGTCGGAGGAACAAATTGATTTGAAGCATGTCAAGAGAAAAAGGCCAAGGTTCACATGCATTTGTAACAATATGTATGTGTAATTTTAGATATATCTTACATTACCTCTTAAAATCATTTACAGGTTTAACACTAACCAAATGTCTTAAATGTAATACGTTGGATCTTGTAACCTTTGTATTTGTACTTTTACGTTCTCAGTAAACGAAAGACTATTTTAACCAATGCTGTACACATGGTGAAACTTTCATTGACTATATTGTATTATATATTGTACTGTATTCCATTTACGCCGATAAAGGATAAGCGATGCTCACGTTGTGATAGTTAATGAGTCACACATCATTCTTACGTGTAGTTGTAAAGGTCACTTGATATAACCTTGATCGCAATATTTGCTTTATTACGAATGCAAACGTTACATTTGTTTTTAGATGCTTAAAATTACCGTCCACGTCGTATTGTGTAAAACAGAGGCTTATGCACAAATTTGAAATAGTGTTTCAAATCATTCAACGATGGGAGATATATAAACAAGCTCATATATAAAAAAATCCCCAGAGAGGATAATTTTTCGTATTTGGCCCATATTACAATAACATTCTAAAAAAAATGATGACCTAAAATTATCATTATCATTACTAGCCAGTGATACATAAGTGTTTTCGTGAATTTGTGAGAGCTCTCAAACCCTTCTTTTTAAAAAAACAACAACAAACCCTTCTACTACTTCATTATGAAATAATGCATACCAAACCCTCTTCTTAAAAAATAAGTATTTTGTTTTTAAAAATCATTGCAAACAGATACCTATCACCAGCAAGTAATTTTGTATCAAAGATGATTGTGATGATTATAAAACCAAAATATAACCAACGCGTCGATCAGTAAGCCATTAGGATAATCAACTTCAAAATCTCCATGTATTAATCTAATTAAGAAAGTAGGCTAAGAAGGTTGTGTCGAAGATTCGTCACGTTCACACGCTAATAGCTGACCTAGTGTCCACATCAATGACTAACCGATTACTTCCTATGCGCTGTTTAACAATGAGACAAATCCGCTCTGGTTAACTCACTCCTGGCCTTGTTGGAGAATTGTTACAATGAAGCATACTACAGAAATGCATCATGATTTAATAATAATTGTGAGGTTTACCAACAGAGTGATAGATCTTGTACTTGCTGAGACCAATCCTCTGTCACCATGGGCTTAACATTCTGATGTTCTTGACAACTCACTGTAGAGTGTAGAGCATGAGAATATTTGGCCCTGGGTAGTCGAGGATGGCTGTGACCATTACCCTAGCTGTTCTTCTTAACTTTAAATTTTTGAAGCTCTCTTAGTACTAAGATAGTCGTAAGTACCATACATTTACATTGGCTTGCGACTATCTTAGCACTAATAAATATAAGAAAGCTTCGAAAATCTAGAAAATCAGAAATGATCGTTTAAGAGTTGTCGGCAATACGAATTTCTATTTAAGTCATTTTTAATGCTACACACATTGCTGTCGTTGGTATAGCCTCATAATGCTATATAGTTTATGTCTCCTTGATAAATCTAGATAATAATGTATATAACACTTAAGTCCTTTATATAGTTAGATGATGCCATTTGGCATCGGTGTCCTCGATAAATCTAGATAATCACTGTATAGCATTTAACCGTATAAAGCTATATAACGATATATTGGATAATAGTCCTTGTAATAGATACATGTTTAAGAGTCATTAGTATAACTGGATCATGATGTATGGAATTAGAGTCTTTAGTATAACTAGATCATGCTGTATTGAATTATCTAGGCAGTGGTATAACTAGATCATGCTGTATTGAATTATCTAGGCAGTGGTATAAGTAGATCATACTGTATTGAATTATCTAGGCATTGGTATAATTAGATCATGCTGTATTGAATTACCTAGGCAGTGGTATAACTAGATCATGCTGTATTGAATTATCTAGGCAGTGGTATAATTAGATCATACTGTATTGAATTAGAGTCATTTGTATAACTAGATCATGCTGTATAGAATTAAAATCATTGGTATAACTAGATCATGTTGTATATAACTGGAGTCATTGGTATAACTTGATCACGTGATCACGCCGAATAGATTTAGAGCCGTATTGGTATACAAAATGCTGTTCTTGTTGTAGTTATACACTTAGCTGTGTAACTCTAAGTTCGCAGTAAGACGCAGCATTTCCAAAGATCAAAATTAAAATTTTAATTTGTATTCAAGTTCAAGTCCCGTGTGAGTGTTCACTTTAAGCAAACATGAGTTTGTGTTTGCACGTGCATTTCATCCTTATTAGTCAAGGGATGCACGTGATTTTACAATTTCATGCAATCCACACTGTTTACTATTGTTAGAAACACTTACACATATATTTTAAAATGTTGAAATTCATTAGTCTCATGTTTTCACTTTTGCTAAGTATATGTTTGATGTATCCATGATGTTAGCGAAGAACATTCACACTTCTTCATGAAGTATTCTCGAAAACGATTAATTTGTTATAACGTATCTTGAATGTTGCTGTGAATTTTATTTCACCTATTCACGAGACGGAAGCACATAAATTTAGAAACAATAATGTTGTTATTTTCAGTCTGAAAGTTACTTCAAACAATTTACTGAAACATTTTATGTCAAGTCGAATATTTCCTGTTTATCAACGCACAATGATGCAAGCATGTGTACACAAACCTTTTCTCAACAAAGTTGGAAAACGTGCAAGACGTCAAAACAGCTTTACGAATGTATTTTTCTGTAGAGTAATAGGCTACAAAGCTTGGCTGGAACACTTAGACGATATAGGAAGACACCTATTTCCTAAACAACTTCCGTGTTTTATGATCGAGTGAATGTCAGCTCTTTTCTGTTTTAAATGACTTCCTTGTTTACTTTCCTAAGTTTTTTCTTGTGTTTTCCGGCATTCTTGGAACACCTTCCAACAAACACAACTTTACCAATGGTATGCCAGAATACTTTGTAGTAAACACGACTTTGACCTTAACCACTTCAATGCTATAACTTGTCCATTCGTTTTTCTATCACAGTGTAATGAATAAATGAGAAAGGCCTTTGTTGAAAATAATATTTAAGTAAATTAGAACTAAAAAGATTCAATTATCCTAACAGATTTAAAAACTAGTATATTATTTGGAAAGACAAATCGGATCTTAGAGACAACACACATCTCTGTCTTTAAAGAAATGACCCAATAAGAGTTTAAAACAATGACCCAATAAGAGAAGGTGAGACAAATTCAAATCAGAACATTTCTTTTTTTAATATAATTTCTTTAAGATAGACTTTACCATTTTACGAACATTACTTCATCTGATCTCATAATTACCAAAATAAAAGGTTGTATAATCTGTCGTAACCGACATTAAGCGATTTGTTTCTAGGTCCAAATCATATCGCCTAAAACCATGTTGAGAAATTAAAAGGACAAAAAAAATCAATTTATAGCTGTTCAGTTAAGTTGATCTGTGCATGGTAACTCATAGATTAATTCTTAAGTTATTACCAATATCAATCAGGGTTTTGCACTTATCCTATACAGATAGACAGGAGTTCTTGATGTGTAGTAGTATACTGAAATCCTGCTGACAGACCATTGACGGAAAGATATCAAGATTAACAGATAGTAGCAGATTAGCAGATGTCGTAGATGAATGGAGTCTAACTGGAATATGAAACTCAGCTTCGAGGACCGCTTTTAGTCCTACTGACGATTATACCTGCACTGTACTTGCTGTAAGATAAGGGTTATTTTTCTTGTGGCTAACATCTTTGAGTACTTGTAAATGACAGATTTGCTCCTCAAATTTTTGAGTAGACTAATTTTTATACAAAAGATTTTCTTAAATGGACTATCTGAAATATGTTTCAAATGTTGCTAAAGATGAATAACCAACTACTGCCCACTCACAAGAACTAAACTACCGATTATATATTTTGGTATAACAGATCCATGAGGGCAAATGATTTGAAATGTAGAGCATACATTTGTGCTTCCTTTTAGTTCAAATCTGGCATGGAAGATATTATGAGAAGAAGCTAACCTGAAAGTGTAAATTTGTCAATAAAAAGGCAAAGTAATGGAAAAATTAAAACATTAAGCCAAATCGAAAAATTACATATCCTCTACTCTTTACTGATGGATTTATTTGGTATTTCATTGGTTAAATTTCTTCTAAACAACCATAAATTGTGTCTGCGATTGCAACTATGTTTAAAGATGAAATTGTGTTTGTTTGGAAGTAGGAGACTCATAACAATGCACTTCAATGCTTTAACTAAGTGCGACCATATTCAACGTTCTAAACAATGCTGTAACTAAGCGCGACCGTATTCAACTTTCTACAAACTATTGTTGTCCCCTTTCACAGAGTCTGACCATCTTCCAGTTCCTACCCTCATGAAAATGGTTGACCCATCCTGTTAAAGCAGCATATAAGAATCCGCTCTCGCTCCTTCCTAATACCCTGATCTTTTTTAGCTATATCTTTCGTATGGCTGGCGGCTTTATATTCGTGGCTATGCTCACCTGTTATTTTTTCAGCCAATGAAATGTCGTTAATTAGGGAGCTTGATGCTACTAGCTTGAACTCAACGGATTTTTTCCATCCAGGTGGTGCCGCTGTTGCTAAATGCGAGTCGTCTCAATGGCTAGTTAGATAGCTAGCGATACGAGGGTTTTGACTTGAAAGAGATCAGGGTATTGGGAAGGAGCGAGAGCAGATTTATATCCCTGATTTGGCAGGATGTGGTGGATCATGACATACAGAATTATATGACGATTGAGTCAATAAACATGAAAATGTTTTGGGAATACTTAAGAATACCTTAGAAGGTAACTGGAATTAATACCTTAACCATGTTTAGGTACCCATTTGTACAACTGGATAGACTGAGTGCATTGTGATGAATCATCTTGTCCAGGACACAACACAGTACAAAGCCATGGTGGCAAAAGGTGTGATTCCAACAAAGGACAAACAACACAGAGGTCAAAGGTGGTGACGAGTTTATTAACCTGACTCACAGAAAGAATGATATGTGTATGTTGCTTGAACCTGGGTCGTGCTCCGTTAATCTACATAATATAAGTAAATTGCATCTATAACTGTATAATTTGTACATTCATAAACAAGGTATTAACAGTTTTGAGATATCATTCAACCCTTATGTTATGTAAGTAGAGTTTTCCTTTGAGGATTTTGTGAACAATGTTTGATATTTGTTTCAAGATTCAGAAGGTAAACATACGCATTTTAGAAATTCAGGATTCCATAATTGTTCAACAAACACACATTTAGTTTAAATTGTACAATTAAGAACACTAATGACAATCAAAGACCCAAAAATAAGGACACAATATAAATTGATATTTAAGTCTCAATTTTAAATTAAGGTTTTTAATACAATTTTTTTTAAAGACAGTAAATATTTCTTGGTAAAATAGCAGACAAATATCCTTTTGTAAGGACTCCAAGGGTTGAACAATATAGAAAAAATTGACATGATTTGAAGCTATATCAAGTGAAGATATATTTGAAAAATCATAAAAGGGTATAATTTGTGACTTCATAATTTGAATAAATACCAATGGCAATAACAATGACAAAAATAAAAACAAATATCACATTTACATTCAGATGAGTAGAAAAGATATCACATATGCTTTTGATGAAAGTATGGACGGAATGAGAATCACTAATATACATCTAAAGATTGTTTCTATGGCAACAGTTGCTAAGGCAACATGTTTACCATAGCACCTGAATGTGTGCGGAATTATTACCAAGAAAGCAACATGTAATTTCATAGCAACATGTTGTTATCGTAACAATGTCGATGGTTCCCATAGCAGCTAAACATGTTGTCATGACAACAGCAGGACACTAGGTGATTAACATGTTGATATAACACGTCATTTTACCTAATATCAGAGAGGACGCATTGATATACAATACTCATTTCATTAAGAAAGGCACAATCTGAATTATGAAATATACAAAACTACCTTAAACCAGTGTTAGAAAACTTCACATAAGTCAAAACACATACACAGTGTAAAAAATCAACATAGATAATAAATTAGATATAAACATACATTTAAAGAGATCATACAGTAAATTCTTAAGAAAATATTCATTTGAAAATTTGATGATAAACATTATGAAATGAAACAAAACTATCAATACTTTTCTGCTTAATGAAATATTTCATAACAGTTCTCAATAGCACTTGTCTTCATCAAATGTTATCTCTTAGAAGAACAATTTATCAAATAAATGTGGTTGTTGAGTTCACAAATAAATATCACAAACAAAACAATTAAAAGCACCTGACTTCATATATTGAATCTTAATTTTAGTAGCAAATGTTAGAATTGCGCTTGATATTTTCTTAAAAACTTAAAAAGGAAAATGGTGTTAACTGTCAATTCAACTATTGGCAAAAACTGAAGAATGAAACATTACCTATCTGTAGGATCTGGTTTATCTGGCGTTAGGGAGAATGTTTTGATAGAGATGTCATTTGCCAAAAACATATTGAGCATTACTGTACTTTATTTCTCAAAAAAGGAATTATAAATAGAGGATGATTTTTGCAACAGGTACATATCATCAAATTGCTAATATAACTTGGTTTTTTTTCACAAGTCTCAGTTCACAAAAATATCAAAAGCATTCGAGTAAAGGTAATTTCTAAATTTTTTATACAGACACAAGTGAAACAATTGACAGCTGCATGGGTATAAATATTTTCAAATTTACATTAATTTTTTTCAGTAAGAGTGATATATATTTCAAAACATATCCATGCGGAAGGACTATGATTCAGGTTAAGACTGACAACATGTCTTCAATGCATGTCTCTATTCTATGAGTTCCAGAGACTTAAAAAGTCCAGGAGCTTCAAGGAGTAGATTTACACATTAACAGCTACCTTGGTTTCCAGCTTTGTAAGGCACAAAGATTTCAGCGATGAAATATTTAAAAAGTGACTTCTTATGTATAATGTGTGACAGTGATATTTTTTCAAAATTCTAAAACTAAATACAAGCATATGATATATTGACAGGCCACTAACAAATGAGAGAATTCTACATTTATGTTTTTTTCAATAAATACATATAAGTATAGCAGTGATTGATAAGGTTACAATACTATCATGTAAAACAATACTTAATATTACTAATTTTATGGAAAAATTACTCTAATACTGGTTTTTCATTGTTTGATTTAAATTTGGAATATTTGAACTTAATTTATATAAAAGAAGCATTCAGGAGTCGATTTTTCAAAATTAGGATTTAAGATTTCGAAGGAAAATACTGTGTGAAGTAGAAATCATGAATTGAGAGTTATTCCCCATATGACGGAGGCGCAATAGCTGGCGGTTGTTCAGGAGGAAGGTCACCTGAAGGGTTCAAGGCTGCCAGCTGCTGATTCCGGGTCAAGGTCAAGTTGATTTTCTTCTGAGTTAACTCTGCTCTAAGGGCACGTAACTCTGCCTCAGCTTGATTGCGTAGCTGCAAATCAATATATCTGGGTAAAGGCCTGACCCCTATGTTTGATCTTATGTTCTATGGCCTCGGACCTCACCGCTCGTAGCTCCGCCTCTGCCTGTGTTCTCAGCTGCAAGATTTCAAATCATTAAAAAATACGCTTGTGAAAATGCGGTTTCAATAGATAGCCTAAAGGGATAAAATGTTTTCATGACATTTTATATAAAATATTGAAAATTTGGATGAAAATGTTCCAAAACACACAAATGTTCGATATCGAAATTTCCCAAAAATGTCAATTAAGAACATGATAGATACCGAGAAAAGGTGAAATTTAACTTAATCACACACAAAATGATTAAGAATGACAGTTTCCCAGTAAATTAATTATAAAATGCAAAGTATTTTAGATAAATATGATTAATCATGCAACATGAGGTTAAAAGTGGATATAGTGCTCAGAAATTGCCATCACCAAATGTGCTCTGTAATTGTGTATAAAATTAATATAGCAAACCCAAGGTATCATGAGTTACCTCCCTTCTAGATGCCGCCAGATTCAATGACAAAATTTCATGCTAGTTTTGTGCATAACTGAAAGTAACTCAACATTTAAAAAGTTTAAGAAAAACAAGTGAGTAGTAAAAGTATTAAAGAAGAAGCAAAGTGGTAACTATATCATATTTATATTATTAATATTTCGTATTTTTCAAACTATAGTTATCTGATTATCAGTACAATGTTTCAGATATTGCAGACGTAAAACCAACAGAAAAATATTTGAAAAATATTATAAGATACAGTGATAATGCATAATAACAAAATATTCATAAAGAGTACTTGTAAAATCCGAAAATATCTTTTAGGAACAAATCACAAGAATTTTAAAAATTAAATCTTAGGTCAAACAATTATATTTTTCAGTAATGAATTTTGAAAACATATACCTAAGTTAAGATATTTTTTTGTAGAAAATTTCAAATGAAAATAAGATGAAAATTTCAATGAAATTCTGTCATTGAATCTGCAAGGAGAGTAAGGACGAGCTCTCAATTGGTTGCGGTGGTTCAACAGGACAGAAGATGGAGCTACAAGACTGCGGGTTAGGTCAGAGGTCAAAGGTCGCTCTTGGGATAGCATAACATGCACCCTGCACATATAGTTGCAGACTGCACATGAGTGGGGACAAAACAGAACGCCAAGGTGTGCAATCAACAATCAATCAACACCTGTGGGCTGAAGTGGCAAATAAGGTTAGTTGCATAAAACACTCAGGTAATAAGTTAGCTTTAAATATTTGAAAATCATTATGATTTAAACCGTATATAATTTAGAATTATTAACAATTTACTTGAATGTGATTATGTATTAGAGATGTAAAGCAATTTTATATAATATAAGGTACACACAGGATATATAATATACTTGGGTAAATCTTGGTTGACATGAAAAGCGTCTATCAAGGCAGCAGGTGGGATATCACATGACATATACAAGAACATATTTTGATTTTTTTTACTTTTCTTCAAATTATTATTTTTTAGGAAAGGTATGAAGTAAGAATTAGCCTATAAATCTGACTAAATCCAAGATACTAAATTAAAAAAATAAATTAGATATGTCTAGTCTATTAAGTTTTCAACTATAAGACTTTAAGATTATTCAATAATCAATGTATGCAATCACTCATTTGAAGCTCACATAAAATGCTTTCTTAATGCTCAACTTTAAAAAGAATACTACCAAAGATTTCTTTTTGATCAAAACTTTTAGTGCTACCGACTTCATAATTCAAAATGAATTTGCAAAAAATACCAATAGATTTTGATTATTAATGACAATAATTCCACCCCAATCAATATAGATTATTAAAAATCATCTATTCACTCTTCGAAGATCATCAATCTAATCATTACGTTAGTTTTTAGACAACATCTCTTTTCCAGGAAGAATTAGAAAATGTGTTAATAATGATCACATCTACAAATTGATGGTCACAAGCATAAACATTCTTCAATGTTAATCCCGATATACCTCTTGTCATTTAAAAATTTCAGTCTAAAAATGATTATGATAAAAAATCACAAATAACACCTAAGATGAAGTTGGAGTTAAATTTTCTGATAACATATCTCAAATCAAATTATCTGTAAGGGGTTAAGAACACCATATCCCTAAGTTAAGAAAAAAATAAATTTTCCAAAATGAAGAAAATCACTTCTGACTCTACAAGCCACTCTCTAGCCAGCAACCTAGCACTAGTTTCAGACATACACTATATGTATATATTAAACTTGAAAGCATAGTACCTCTAGTCTATCTAAATTGGGGTTACACTGTACGCAGGGCGTGGTAGTGGAAATCTTGGCATGCTAATAAAAACGTTTACCTAGGTAAAGAAAAAAACAAAAATATTAAATAATATACACTAATTGTTACCTTCTAATTACTTTACAATTTTGATCTTGATTAACTCAACAGAGAGGACTAACTATGATATTAGCATAAGAACTGGACATGCACATTTTTTTTAGTGGTCTGCATTTGGATTCCATGTTGGAGTTTTCTTCCTTTTAATAAAGCGTAAAGGTGCCATCTATTGATTTCCCTAGTTTATTCAAGTTACCAGTCTTGAAAAGATACAAAACATTGTATTTGAAATTCGCCTGTGAAATCATATTTCCTTGTAATGAATTAAGCTGAAATTGCCAAGAAGCTGGCATAACCAAAACAATTTTTGCTTTGTTTGTTAAGGAGTAACAGATAAGCAATTTTCAATATTCTATTCTTATCCTACATGCTTTAGTTCATCTTGGCTTTAGTTAACTTATGTCATGCAACTAGGTGACTAAAGTATGTTAGTATCAGAATAGGGATTTTGTTATTCTGTGCTTAGCAGAATGAAAATAGTAGCTTGACATTTTTATTTTTCAATTCCTCAGATTCAATCAAAATTACATTTAACAAACACATGACACTTTACATTTAAAGCATAACAAATTTGAAGAGAAAAACATTTAAAAAAACATTCACTTGATACAAAAACATTTTAAAATCAAGTGATTGGAATATTAATTTTTTTTTAAAAAGCTGGAATAAGTTTAGAAGTGATGTATGGTGCACAGGGTATTGACTTGTTAGTTAAGTAATTAGTAAAGAAATCAGGCAGTATTAGTTCACATACCTTCATTTCAGCTGTCAATTTCATTTTGGCATTTTCAACCCGTCGACGAAGGTCTTCAATTTCATGTTGAAGACGGGTACATTGGATTACGTAGTTATTCTGAAGTGCAATGAACAAACAACAAGGTGACATGTTATTCAAAATGTTAAAAACAACAAATTTCGATATAATGATTTACCGGAATAAATTCCCTTCACTCTTCGATCTCTGCGAACAAAGAAAAGAAAACTTCTCACCTGAAACAATCGTATATGATTGGATGGGAATACAATCAATGAAATCATTTTTGAATTCAATTAAATCATTTTTTTTTACTGAGTTCAATTTTGGAAAGCACAATCAGATGTTAAAGATAATATAGATATTATAATTACAGCACAACTATAACAGAATACCGTAACAGCTTAGATTGTTAATGGAAAAAAACAAATCCAAGGGAGCATCTTATTAAAATAAAATTAAAAAATTATTAAATAAAGGTGTTTCAATGCAACAGAAAAAGCTTTATTTTCCAAAAACTAAATCAAATTTTGGTACTCATTAATGTCAATGTTTGCATATTTCAATCATATATTCAGATTTTCCAAGAAGCATATAAACAAGACAACATTTTTGTCATCTGGGCCAAATATTTCCAACAAGACAGAGTAAGGATACAGTTACAGCTGCAAGGGATTTTGCATGAACCAAGAATCTAACTAACTTGAAACAGAGGTTGAGTGGGAAATGACATGAGTGAACTCTGTAGGGAGATATAGACAATAACTAACGAGTGGCGGGGAATGACAGATAATCTCTCCCGAGTTATATTAATTTCGTAATTCTCGAGCCTTGGCGAGAGAATTACACAATTAAAATAATGAGGGAAAGATAACCTGTCATTTCCCATTACGAGTTGGTTATTGTTTATATTACCCATATGTTTTTTAAAAGATTAAAATTCGAAAGGATAGAAATAATTGTTCCTCTATAAAGGATCAGGGTTGCAAATTTCCAAATTCATACGCGTGTGCTGTGCCTTAACTTTACAGTTACCTACGCACGACTAAATTGTCAGTTGTGAAAAAGATTCAAAATATAAGTTAATTTAGTTGTTGTTAATAGATTATTCCTTTTTTCGTAACCGTCATTCAAAATAATTACTTTTAACAGTTTTGTGTTAATTTGAAGAGGTCGGCAACGCCCTACAGTAATACTACAAAACGGCTGTACTTCTTGTGACGTAACTGATGGCCCTGTGACGTCATAGCCGCTCGTGTCTATGACGTCATAACGATAGAACGGAACCAGGCGCTTCTTCGCGACTGTTAGTTTAACGTGATGAGAAAGTAATTCAACATCGCTAATTTCTTTACTTTTTGTGCAATGTGGCAGGCTTATTTCACGTTGTTTTTGGCGGCACAGCTGAGAAATGACGACTGGAACCTCCATTGAATGAATATACATTTTAAAAATTCTGAATAAGGGTAAACAAATTACCAGTCGGGCCAAGTTGGAAAGATGAATGAAATAGTCCCTGCACAAAGTTCTTTTCCATTGGTTAACAACAACCAATCAAATGCCAAGAATATGTGTAACTTCCATGTGACTTACAGGAAAAATATTACCCTGTGTCCCTCTTCCCATATGGGTAATATATGCCAATATACATATACTACGTTATGCCTACCTTGAGAGAGGGTTTACTGTCACTTAGTTTGATATTCTTTTCTTTCGTTCCCTCGAGTGTGGACATGAGTTTGCGGTGGAGGTTATCAAGTTCATGCCTGTATCGGTTCGTCTGCTCTTCCAGGGGTGCAGTCTTCTTTTTCTCCTCAAAGTAACGCTTCTTCCAAATATCACGTGCTAGGAGCAAAAAAAACAACTTATTTTCATGAAAATTTTCATTAGGGCAAACTGACCAAGGTTCGGACACCACTCGAGGTTGCCAAAACTTCAGACATTTTTAACTGGAAGCTGAAGCAATACTATGTGCGATTCCTGCGGTCTGTTTGTTTCAAAATGTTCCTTTTCAGTGTCTTATTTTATTTCTTTCTTTTTATTTACATACAATTGTTGGTAATGCTTGTAATCAAACATTTGCCTGGAGGCACAATTAACTGATTCAAGTAAATAAATGGCGAAGTATACTGCAGTATAACAGTGTTGATATCCACACCAAAACATCATATTTTCTTGAAGAGGTGTAATAGTTCTACCAACTTTCTAGGTTCTTCTGTATGATATCATCAAACTGACAACTCATCCTAAAGAACAACCAATCCCCAAAACATGCTCAACAACAGCTTCATAGCAGCCTCCCCAAATGTAATGATGACAGAGCTACAGATAGAAGCAGTACTTAAGGCCGATAAGCCAACTGACCATGATTCCGTCTGTTGGTGGTTTTGTTCTGGAGCTGCTTGGCCTTCTTGACTAGTTCTTCTCGTTCTCGCTCCGTGTTCTTGCGGCCCTCTCGGGCAGCCTCCAGTTCCTGCAGCAAACGCTCCCCTGGAACATAGGAACAATGAAGATCAAGTTACTCAAATATAAGTTGTTACTTTTCTTTCTTGACGTTTATCAACATCAGGCTCTTGTTAAGAAGGCGAAATAAATAATGATCCGCACCTTAAAAAGTATAAATCAAGGAAGCTGGATTTCTGAAGAGAGACAGAATTCTTTAACTTTGGCTACAGATTATGAAGTTATTTTCCAAAAATCTTTGACGATTTCATTGCATCTTTGGCACTTATAAAAAAAAATTCCCAGTGAATGTATCAAGCAAAGATATTTCTTCATAACATAATTATCCTGAAAAAGCTACCATTATGTAATGAAATAATATTTCCTGCACGAAATACTAAACTCACTTTCTTCTCTATTCCTTCTTTTTGCAGATTCTGTTTCTCTTGGAGATCCCATTTCCAGCTCAGGAGGTGACGGATACCTAGCCAGCTCCTGAAGAAAATAGTTACAAAGTTAATAATGAAGTTTTACCCATTGGATAGTTTAGATGCATCATGAATCAATGCATAAAGACTGACAACATTTTATAACAAATGATTTAGACTGACTCACAAGTTGTAATGAGAAGATAGACATCCTTCAGTGCAAGGATGCCAAAATATGATACTTCCTCCTCTGACATTGAATAAAAGCTCGCACATAGACCATAAATCTTTCTATCCCCTAATCATGCTGTTACAACAACAAATAGAGGAAGGAAGTATCTTTGCTTCAACAATCAATGTTAGCTATGTACACCAAGCCTAATAGATTAATCACTAGAAGATTGTAACCCTTCAGGGCATGTTCTAACCTCCTCGGATTCTGAACGCTTCATCTTCTTTCGATCCTCATTACTATCGTCATCCTCTTGCCTCTTCTTCCTCATCTCCTCCTCCCGCCTTCTCCGCTCCTCCTCGATGAACTGGCGCCGGTATTCCCGGTCTCGCTCCCAGCGTTCCCGATCGATCTGGTCCCGCTCCTCCATGTCGTCAAGGGTGTATGCATCGTCATCATAAATGTCAAATTTATCATTAGCCAGACGATTCCCAAGTTCGTAGCGTTTCCTGGATAATTATAGAAAAAAGCTTCAAATGTCTTAAAAACCTGAAGAAGATTGCCAAAGGACAAAACTAGGGACCTGTGCCTCCTTTCACGAAGCCCTAAGGTGAACGTAAGTCCTTAAGGTAACCTAAGTGGAGTGCTAAAGAATGGTAGTTAAGGTTAACCTTAGTATAGTTTACTTTAAGAATGGGGGTCAAGTCATCATTTTGTCCACTTGGTACAAAATATCAAATAGGTTTCCCGATAAAAGCCAAGAGCTTTGTTTGGGGATCATTAGAGATGTAATGATCCATTTATTACTCGATATGACGATATCTGAAAATTAGCTTGATTTCAATAAAGTACAACTTTTGACACACACATATGATTTTTTTTGTGGAAAAATAAAGCATACTAAAG
The DNA here is from genome assembly GCA_921293015.1 of Phorcus lineatus. Taxonomy (NCBI): domain Eukaryota; kingdom Metazoa; phylum Mollusca; class Gastropoda; order Trochida; family Trochidae; genus Phorcus; species Phorcus lineatus. Next base: position 10,375,381 of record OV121083.1, read on the forward strand.
TCAACAATAAGTATCACAATGCACTGTGTGACAACATATTATTATGTGTTTATTGTCAGATTGAGTATCAAGATTCTTGATTTAATGGTATCGTCACAATTCTAGTACCGATGGCCAGTTGGGTACAAACATTCACTAACCTCTAGCTTCTGTGCATGCTCACCTTGAAAGAATCAACCTAGCTGTATTGTACTGAGGTCAAAGTGCTCACCTTGCCATCTCGTCTTCGTAGTCGTCCCTGCCCCGGCGGCGGTACCGATCCTCTGGACTGACGCCTGAGTCTGCAATGCCTGAGTCTGTATTGGTATTGGTTGTGTAAGTGGCAGATCGGGGGTCGGATGTGCGGTCTTTATTTTCGCCCCGCTTACTGGGGCCGCGTTCTGCTGAACGAGGATGAGGACTGTCATGTATAGGTGGAAGAACGGTGAAGCCATTCATGGAACTATCAGGATCGGGCGAGACTCTACGATAGGTCTCTCCGCCCCTATCTCGCTCATAGGCACAATCACGATCAGGAGATTCCCTAGGTTTCTCATATCTAACATGGAAGTTTCGTGAGTCTTTGCCAGATTCAGCTTCCAAGTAACGATCCTCATTTCTACCGTCATACCGACTATCCCTACCCCTTTTTCTGTCATAATGATCGTCTCGCCTGGAACGATTGTCTTCATTTCTTTGGTTACGATCGTCAACATTTTTGTCATCGTATCTGCTATTGTACTTATTGTCTTTGTCATCAGTTTGCCTATCGTTGTCATATCTTTGTTCATTATCATTATTCCTATCTGGGGACCTAGATTGGGCCCTATATTGCCGGTCTATACGCTCAGTTCGGGGCGAGGCATTGCGACTACCAGAAGGGCTGGCAGGATCAAGGTGGGGGAGGGGACTATATCGCCGAGGCGGGGAGGCCCTATCACTGCCGCGCTGCATGCGACTAGAATTTTCTGTCTGGAGATCGGCCGCACCTGCGTAAGACAGGAGAAAATAGATAGGCTTGTTTCCTTGCCTGTGCAGATCAAGACTACAAGCTCTATTGGTGCATTCCTCACATGGTGGAAAGGGAGACTACTCTTGCACAAGTCTGCATTGATTACCACTAAAATCATTCAGATATTTTTTCTCATAAGATTTTTAAAAGTTTGCTGATGAATTTATTTCATTTTCAACAGAATTCACGAAAAAATATCTCATATCATACTGATTACTACATCTATGACAAATAGGATTTTAACATGATGATACAAAATCTTTCTACTTCTCTTTCATTTTATCAGTACTTCAGTAGTGAAACAGATAATCACCATAGATTCAACCACCTTCCAAACAAAAATCAATTTGAAACTATCCAAGTACATTGCCAAATTGAAACATTACCACTGTAATACAGAGTTGTGCAAGGAACTAAGGCCCTGTGAGCAATGCACCTGTATCTATGTAGCAGTATATATATGTACAGCCAGTACTTACTACCTGATCTACACTATGCAGCAACATGCCATGCACTGACCCATCTGCAGGACAAATGCAGCACAGTTGCATGCACAACATCAGGTAGTGACTACTGTGCCAGAATGGTACCAATCTTGCATCAAGCATTATAACACCTGGTTTCACACCTGTCAGGTAACTCGTTTACAGGTAAATGTTAAGAAGGGTAAATATTGCTGGTATATATCATTTGATTTGTATATCATCAAAGACAGATTTGTTAGTGGTAGATCTTCTACAAAATTTGATATATATATACTAAAAAATCATAACAAATTATGAATTAAACCATTAATTATTACAATAAAAATTGGAACCTGATGCTTTAATAAAAAAATCTGGTAACAAAGAAAGATTTTCATGATATTTGGTTAACATTTCAAAATGATAATGATAATAAGATTATTAAAGACCAAATTCAAGTAGATTTTAAACTTATAAAATGTTGAAATTAACATTCAAAACATAGTCAAATTGACAATTGACAATCTACCTGCTCCCCTTTCCATTACACATCAATCAACAAACTGAAAGGATATATCTGGGGTTGTTTTGGTAATAAATAACCCTTCATTCATGAATTGTAACAATTCACATGCTTGCATTTTACCTTTTGATAGGCGACAGCTTTGATTACCTACAAGTCCTGAAGAAACATCTGTATATACGAGTACATGCGATCGAGCTACCGCCAGTTTCAATATATACCAGGGATATAAGCTTGATGCGAGATAATGATTAATTATTCATGCATGCAGACCTCCAAAGCATAAAACGCATACAAGGAAAGCGGTACGGGCCAATAACAGCTGATTAGTAGAAGCCAGTAACCATGGCGATGACAAGTTACCATGGCAATTAGGGGCAGGATTGTGAGGGGTGGACAGAAAACTGCAAACTGAATCAGTTCAATGCTATTAGTACCCATGCAGGGAATGAGTATGGAAAGAAATAAAAAACATGACGAAATATGTCTACATGTAACTATCATATGGAAAGAGTCTATGTAAGTACAAAGATGTTCGTATGCACATCAATGTTGATGCACAAAACAGGCTGCATTATTCTGCATACGTGTGACAACATCTCATATAGAATTCACCAGCCCCAGATTTAAAATGCTCTCAGTAGAAACGGTTGAGAACCAGAATTAATCAAACAACCTTAAAAACCTCATGACATTAATTTGACATATCAGATTTGATCAGATCCTCAGGCATACAGTTAGAAATCCAAGGACATTTCTATTGCAATGTCAGGGTTACTAGGGAAATCAGAGACAAGTATGTTTCATAGAGACACTCTATGAGTTTTCTTTATCAACGGTATCATTAGATCAGGAAGTGCTCCTGTTGCTTAAAAAGTATTACTTTGATGCTCATCGGTTCTATTTAAGTAATGAAAACGTCACCATTATGATCGAAAACTGGACAATGACACGCATAAATTATTCCAAAACGTTTTTTGAAATTACGTTAGGCAGTAAGGGGAACAATTATAATTTGAACGTGTTTGGAAGGTTACATTAGCAGTAATTATGTAAAATGGATATGTAAGTTTGACTACTACACATATATGTATCTGGTTTTAGATTCACACTGAAAATATGTGATTATCATATATTTGTCACATGGGGATGGATATGCGAGATATCAAAGCCTTATAATATGTCATGGAAATCAGAGTGTTTCTTTAAGATCATTTGAAACAGACATAAAATCTTTGTTAAAAGAGAACATGAAAATCTGGGCTTGGGTAAAATAACTCTTGCATGCATACATGAAACAATATTATATTTTCACTACAAACTTATTAAATTAGTGTTCAATACATGACTACATGATGCTTGAGACTGGATGATGTAAGCTCTAAACACATGTAAATGCTATAGATATAGGTAGATGAAAGTTATCAATTACAATCATGCATCTATTAGCAGCACTGTGTAATTACCGAACTAAACATTTAGTGAGCTACTCTACATGACGTGAACATGCACATGTTTAACATTAGAATATTCTTTCATCATTTAAAATTAACATTGAATCTCTCATTAACTCTTTAAACTATCATGGTTCCCACAAGACCATCCATATTCCTTCTCTTCACCACTCCTGACTAATAAATGTTTCATAATATCCCATCTCAAAAGCCTCTTTTTGTTTCCAAATGACTTGTAACCAGAATATTCTGGTGGAGATGTTTTTGCAGATAAGTCCACTCAGGGTACATCCAGTTTTGAAAACAGCTGAACTTTCCAACTGTTTATTTGCCTTTGTATCATTTAACATTTAACCCTCATGGATGTTGACACTTCATGAAATACATTTGCTTTGCTAAATCTTTGAATGAATCTTGACAAATGAGGATTTACAATCAATGTTTTAATGTCATTGACAGTATTTCTGACTGATTAAACTCTCCCTGCTACATTAATCTGAATTGAACTGCAGGAAAATTTCTATGCTTACAAGGGGGAGAAATCTAACTTTAAGTCATATACTCACTTTTGCAGAGCAACTTAGTTGAACTATATTCTTGCCAAGCAAAAAGATGATCACTTACACCAATCTTTCCTGTCACGTTAGCAATGTTTTTGCCATCTCATGACTATACACACACAAAATGATTATATTTTTGTTTGTTATTAAGTTAACGATAACAGGACATGAAGTATTAAACTCTATAAATAATGAACATGATTTATGACATTATAATTCTTTGAAAGAAAGGAACAAATACAAATTGTTTAAAAAGAATACCATCGGTAAAGATACTAGTACTATTTCTGAAGATTTAGAGAAAGTAGAGATAAAGTTTTCGCGTCAGGTTTGGCCTTCCTGTTTTCTTATTTGCAATCAGGTTTAAAGATTTACATTTGATATAGGTCAAGGTCAGCTGATTTTATTTTATCATGTCACATTGTTGAAAGCCACTTGCAATTTTATTCTTGAGAAGGAGAAATATTGATAGCTAAATTACACATTACTAAAACGTCAGTCAAGTCAAGACTTTATTAACTACTTAACTATATAGATTAAATTTCCAAAAAAAGAGGTGGTCAATGGTGGAAGATGATAAGTTTGTCGTTTGAGCAATTGCAATTTCTATCACTGATTATATATCAATCCTGATAAAAAAAGTTCTCGTCAAGTTAAGTGTTTAATTCCCCAAATGAAATATTTGTGTATCAAATGTTTATTAACACAGCTACACATAATATTGTGAACATATGTCACTTGAAATATTGGTAAAAAGGGTTTACAGCAAAGATAATACTTTACAACTGACTATGTATCAGTCATACAACTGACTATGTATCAGTCAGTTCAAACTCTTCCTAAAATTTTAACATATGTTTGTCTCAATTTCTTTGAAATAACATATACAATAAACTAAACAGCAAACACAACTTTACAATTATTAATACAACTAAAACTACATTTAAAACATTTAGTTTCAAGATTTGATAAATTTATTTTAAACAAATTATTATTGATTATCAGTTATGAATGATTATAATCTAAACATTGACAAGTTTACAATATCTACATATAACATATAAACATATTTTACATAAAGGTAATTCCATTTTTTAATTTCTATGTTAACCATTGGCAGGCTAGGGCTAAACTAGTCATTAGTTTCTCCCTTACCTTTTTCATCAAGAACAAAAGTTCCTAAAAAAGATAACAAGTGGTTCTCGTTTTGTTCTTACATAGATTTATCCAACTATCTACAAATAGGTTTTACTGCAGAAAACAGAACAGGAGAAGGTTCAAGCTGAGTAGATTTGGTTCAAACATTATTTTAATGAAAACATTACTTCAAAACTATTAAACCTTTTAAGTTTGTTACTATATGAGTGTCTTTGTAAAGGGAAAATACTGCCCTACCCTTGCCTTTGTCCTAACTTTAAAGAAATTGTGTTTTGTTCGACGACATTGTTCATTTAATACTAGACAATTCTTATGGATAACCACTTCTTTATTTGATATCTCACGAAGTTTCTGGGCTACTTCTTGCCCCTTCTTCAGTCAGTCACAAGAAGGCAAGAAGTAGCCCAGAAACGTCGTGAGATATCAAATAAAGAAGTGGTTATCCATAAGAATTGTCTAGTATTATTACACCAACTTCTAAATGCCTTTGAAGAATTTCATTGTTCATTTAGGGTGGGAAAGTAATGAAATACTGTTAATTTGATGCATATAGTGATCTCGAGTATTGTTTAGCATTGCTTCAATAATATTTCAGCAACTCGAGGCATTATTTCATGCATATACAGCATTAACATTGCAACAATGCAAATGGGAAATTAAATGTTATTTTGAATATGAATATCTCACAAAACTAGAATATCGCAAGGATGACTGCTTAGTCCTTGATTTTTATATACCTTGAACAGCAACAACCATCACTTTGTTAATTTAGAGAAAATGCCTAAATGAATACATAGATTTGATGGAAATAGTAGTTATATTTTCACAAAAGTGGATTCATGTACTCCAGATGATATGTGACATCATGATGATAAGTTAGTTGAAAACACACGCGAAAAAAACAAATGAATGGATTCAATGTAAAGATCACTTTCTGGAATAAATTCATGTTAAGGAGAAAGAAAAGCAGGTATTACAAAGCCAAACACATAATTTCTTGTTAGACAATCTCCTGTACTGACCAGGTTTACCATTTCTTGGAGGCGGTGCCATCCTCGAAGCTCGACTGTCGTTTTTTTCTGATTTAGAAAAGTTTCATGCATGTACAATTCAAACTGAGGCATTTCATAATTACTTTTTCAACCTGTGCAGAATGCGAAAGATATGTCCTGACAAGTGAACTCATCTAAAATGAAACTATTTCAGTAATAATATATTCAAGTTTCTTCTTTGTGTTTGATCTACAAATCAAAAGTTTTGTTGTTGTATTTTTTTTTATGTCCCTTCTTTCAATTATCTTCCCATTATCAATGTTATTGACAACTGTTACAATATATCAACTTATGAAAAAGGGACAATTTTGTTTTATAGCGAAGTATTTTATGAAAAATGTATCAAATTTTCAATGTTTAAAAGTCCTTACCAATGTTGGCATCCAATTTTTTCTCTTAAATATTTCACTATGATACTAATTATTATTTTCCCATTTCCCATTCATTGCTTAAATGAAGCTTAATACACTTGACAGATTGCATGTACTATCAAAGTCATGAGAGATTCAATGCAAAAAAATTTTAAGATTTAAATTTCCAAACTCAACTTTTAACCACAAGCCTTACTCACTTGACTGGCTGTATTTGTCATTATATCCATCTTGATTGCGGTATCTGTCCCGATCACGTTCCCTGTCCCTGTCTCCGTCTCGGTCCCGATCTCTATAGTCCCTTCGATAAGTTTTTGAGCCTGGATCGTTGAAATCATCTCTGTAAGAGTTATAGCCCCTGTTGTTGCTCCTCGGGCTGTCCGCTAGCTGGCGGAATGATGACTGGGACCTTGAATCAGTCTCGCTCTCAAGATGGCTGTTGGGGTTCACAATCAGTAGAAACAGTTCCGGAGCATATGCCTGAAAACGATAAGATAAAAATCGTTCTTACACATGTCTGAACAAAGTATTTATATCAAAATATATAAAAAAGGTTCTTATGCTTAATAATAAAATGATATAAATTAATCCATTGCTGATCAAAGGGGGAGCTTTTCGATCTGCATGGAATATTACTTAAAAGATAGTCTTGAGAAAAATGACAAAATCATCTTTTTTATAGCTCTAAATTTTAAGATTTTGAGAATCAAACCAAAAAGCTGAGTTAAGGTATCCATCCAGTAACCTCAAGTGTTTCAGGCCCGTACAGATATGAATATAACCTTTATGGTACAAAAATAACATGGACAATATGCCTAGAAACAAGATTGGATCTGTCTCTGCAATTAACTGCAGGATTAATCATAATTGTTGTTCTGATCTGTATGAGTTCTTCCAAGAATAGACCAGAACTCTTAACTGGATTTTCTTCAGATTTATTTATGGTCTGTCAAAAAAAAGATCACACACAATGGTCTATTTATTTAAATAAAATTTTGGCAAAGTTTCTTTTATTTGCGACATGTTTGTTTTTACCATTTCATTTGTAATGTGTGTAACATTAAAACTGAAAATGATCTTCCTAATAAATAAAAATGATCAGGGTTGGCCTATCTATCATCAATGATCTGATCCTTATTGCTGATGTGTGCAAATTCAAATCCTGCTAAAAAGAGACTTTTATTTCTCAAAGATATTTTTCCACTTTTCTTTATATTAATTGTTCTTCAAGGATTAACTGAAAAAACTATGATCTTAACTTTGTGATACACCTGTCTAACAACATTTGCTAATAGATATGCCCAGTCAAATATGATTTGCGGGAGGGAGTACATTTTACAATTACAAAAAAAGAAATATTTTCTTACAACAGCTTGAAACATATCTAAAAGATCAAACAAAAATTATGCTTGGCTAACTTTATTAGCAGTTTATCTGCTCACTAAACGTTTCTTTATGTTCAGAGAAAATCTCTCAACTCAATACTATTGACGCAAGCATTTAAGATGTTTGTGTTGTAAGTTAATAAAGTTTTATTTCACTATAATTCTTTCTTTATTGGCATAGAAATTAAACCGAAGCTTTTAAAGCCAATTACCTTATCACTAGAACAAACAACTCTCGGCAAGCTGTTATTTATACTTAAATGAATGGAATGGCGAGCTTGTGTAAACAAAACAATCGCCTTCAATTCCTCCACAAGTACCTTAAGTACAGAGATCGATATTTACAGTTCACTTGTTATAAACAACAAGACCTGATAGCGACCATTCCACAATGTCAACAGTTAGATCCATATCAGACAGAGCTCTGTCAGTCAGGGAGACAAAAGCAATTGGTTTTGGCATTGTTTCAAGATACATGGGGATTGGTCTATTACCATGTTATTTGTAAAGGTTTTGAGCAAACATATGTTATGATTTTTAATTCTCTTATGTTGCATGACATAATTGACTAAATCACAAAAGGAACCATGTTTGAGGTTTTTCTTTAGACTTAATTATTGATCCCTCAATTACTCCCATATTCCACGACAAGTTGTGATCTTGTAACAGTGACAAAAATTCTACATCATAAAGTGTACACTAAAAGAAACGCAATATCTTCAACTTGTAATTTACTATGGCTGTGTTTCAGCTTTGGTTCAAATGTAAATTGTTTTAATTGTCTTGAAATCATAGTTACTAAAATTAAGGACAAAGAACAATTGATTTAACAAAATACATCATGATACCTTGTTCATTTGCATTTCTTTTGGTGTTCAGTATATGTCATTCTGTAGTCAGTGAATTGATGCATTCATTACATTTGGAATTTTCAGTAGATACGTTGAGTTGTTAAAGCAGGAGAGCTGTTTTGACAAGTATTTTCTTTCTTTAACAAATATTATAATGTAATCTTTTTCTTCAGTTATACTTACCTATATCATCAAGTTGTGAAAATAGAATCAAATACGACTTTCATTAATATAGAACTTTCATGATTTATCCAAATATCATACTCACATCAGGGGGGACAAAGTACTTGGCTTTCAGCGTCTTTTCTTGTTTTCGTTTCAACTGAAATAAAGGGTTATAATTGAATATATAAGATAAATCAAGCTACAGGTAGATTAGCTTTTATTCTTTCAATGGAGATGAAAAGTGGCCAAGACACTGCTAATATTTCAGAGCTCTTTAACACCGTAACAGAATTTGACCAACTGTGTCAGGTTTCCTATGTCATGTCTGTTGCTAATCTTGACAGCTTTGCAAGAACTCCTGAAGATGAGGTGACAGAAGAATACCATTTAAGGTTGACCAGAAATACCTGAATACCTGCATGATAATTTGCAGTCTGCCAGTTGCTGAATTTTTTTTTCATCAAACTTTAAAGAATAATATATATACACGATATTTAACCTGTGTAACATACTGCCATTTATATTTGTACAGCAATATTAAACAAGTGTTACTGCTACATATTGCAACAGAATTAACAGTTGTCGATTATGACACAACGTTTGTACTACTAATAGTTCAAAATCATACCTGAAACTCTTGGTTTCACCATACTGTCATATGTGTGATAAATGTAGGCCGGAATAAACAGAACACTATAGTGTTCATAAACATTCTTCCAATACAAAAATTTTCATTGAAATTGTAAGGTTCAACACTGATTTCACTTATTTCATAAGGACCATTAACTAGTTGAATAAAAATAGGTTTACATGGAAACTTGAATAGTATCATCTATTTATGATATAAGTAATTCTATAATCACTTCAATTATCATGGTCACTGTTGCTCCTTCTATGTGTAACATTTCTTAAATTTTATTTTTTTATATAATATTGTTTTTTTTAGTAGTTACTTTGAAAACACAAAGTAAGTATTGGAGTCTGAACTCAATGTAAAGGTTGAGCTGTCCCTTTATAGGCTTATTTAAACAATATTGTGACACATTTATGAGAAGATACAAAATAGGGATATTAATGTTATAAAGATTAAATTATATGGTTGGTAAAGTTGACATGATCACCATAAATGATAACATAAATCGCATTAAATCTAATAATAAGATAACATAATGATGTTCTGTTTCAACTTAATGAAGGAATGCTTGAAGGTTCATTTTCTTGTTATAGATTATATTGAATCTATGTTCTTAGACGAATATTGTCAGAAGTTTATGGTATGAACATTGCCATGCACTTAGTGAAAAGAATGTCAAATGTTTTAAGTTGTTGTTAAGATGAAAGTTCAACAGATTATTCAAAATATATTTTATGATTTATTAATAATAATTTTTTTGATATATATATTATATATATATATATATATATATATAATCAAAGCATACATAAATAAAACTATCCAAGTAATTATAATAATGCAACAATAGCAAAGAAACTATTTTAAACATAACTGTCATCGATATCACAGCAGTCCACTGGTCGACACAAAAGCAAGGTTTGTATTGTTTAAACATATCCCTTAGACTGTCTACCTCATACCAAGGCCCCAATTATCAATACAGAGAGAAAGTCTGGGATCCATAATAATTACCTTAGCATTAGCTGAGGTTACTAAATCATGGTGCAGGTTCAACACTGATTCACTACATTATGGAGCTCAGCTGGTACAGTGTCCGCTCACAAAGTAAAAATGCTTATAACTATTATTAATATCATTGACCAAATCCTAGCCCATAACTTCTCTCTGAAACTCTCTAGAAACGCCCTTTCTAAACCTTCAATCCTTTTCAATTCAATCTCAAACTGCCCATGTTGCTTTAAGAACCTATGCTAGTAAGTAAACCAGTTCCAATAAATGTGTCCAAGGTCAATGACTGGTATTAAGAGGTTGTCAGTATAATTTGTATCTAAGCTCATAAAAGCTATCAGCTACAGTTCTGTGTACGACCCTTTGAAATCAAGTTGCTCAAGTTATAAATCATAAATAGATTGAATCTTACTGAGTGTGATTTAAAATGACAAGGGAAGATAACTCAAAGTTCTTGACCACGTTGGAATGTCCACAGGGTATCCATGGACTAAATCTAAGGGATCAGGTTTATCAAGGTCTGGGGCTATCAAACATTTACTGCAAATCTTCAAACCTAACTCTTCAAGGAGTTGAAAAATTAAATTCATAAATTCAATCTTTTACCTTTTTAACTTTGGTAGGATGACTTGTAGAAAAACAAAAATTGAATGAACAAAATTATTTTAAAAAAATTTTTCTTTAGAACATTGAAATTATAATAATTTTATTTCTATTTTCTAAACATTTTTATTGATATCATCTAAAAATTTAAATGAATTCACATATACCACAAAACAAATCCAACTTTCAACATTTATTCATTTCTTTTCAGCATAACAATATGAAGCTCCTAACAAACAGAAAGGCAGATCATCAAACAAATCCTTTATTGATTGTCAGTGTTTTTCTCACAAACTTTAATCACTTCTCCCTTCAGTCTAGTGTAGACATCAGAGTGCTTACGGCAATGAATTCCTGTATATACATGCATCTAGCTGGAGTTATCAGTGGTAATAGATAGTTCAAACCCCTATCCAGATAACAAACACATGCAGACACTTTCAGAATAACGAGTAAATCACGTTTTTACACCAAGTCACCGCCATTTAACAGTCATATATCTCAGTCGTTGAAGAATAGATAAAACATCAATCGTTTTCCCTCTTTTAAAATGTTCAAACCCTTTTTGAACTTTGTTTATAACATGGACATGTAGACAGAGATATTTATCAACAACTTAACAAGAGTGACTATAGAGCTTACCGGCAGGTGGATATATTTGGAGCTTAACGCCTGGCATTCCCTCATATCATACAGGCTGATATCGCTTTACTTTCTCTCATCACAAATGTGGTAAGATTGTTTTAGATCGCTCTCAGGTTCAGAAAATCTACTTTCCTTTTCAATATTTGATAAAACAGAGGAATGAGAGGTCTTAAATAAAATCAAATTACATTAAATTAATGAAAACCTTCTGCTCCTGCTTTTGGTGTAAATGCATCAAAGCATTAGTAGCTGAAGGATTGGTCTGTGGGATGGGTTATCATAGGCAGATGGTCAAAATTCATGAAAGGTCATGATGATGATGATAATGATGAAAGGGCAACTCGATATAAAAACATTCCCTTTTGTGAATGATAGGCCACAAAAATTCTGAATGGCAAATTTACAATAGGTTACAAGCCACTAGCTTATATACTCTCCTACCTTTTGTTTAAAAACGTGCATCAACAGCATTGGTAGCTGAAGGATTGGTCTTTGGGATGGGTTATCATGATTCTAAATTTCATGGAAGCTCAAGTGAATATATGAGACCCGCAAATAGAGGTTTACAAGACAATGGCAACTTCCCGAGATGAAATTTTGAGGGTACAATAGATTACTTGTCATGTTACATATACATCTTGTCAGTCATTTAATCCACATGTTTTTTCGACTAAGTTAGTCTTGATCAGATTGCCCCTTTAAGAGAAGTTATTCTCCATGCATGAGTATATATATGTTTATATTAACAGCTATAGTAGGGTGTAGGGAGTAACCAGGATACAAATCCAATACACACTGCTTTCGCCTCCAGACGTCAGACTTACCTCAAATATATATATATATATATATATATATATATACGTATACTCTTCATTGTACAGCCTACTTCTTCTCTATGCAAATATACTTCAAAACCACATTGACCGATTCTATTAATGCTATATCTTTGGAGATTGTTAGGACAGAAAGTATTTGTTTGTGAAAAAGATATGAATGTTTTCTGATAAGAAAATTATGTGCTTTAAGAAATATTGAAAAGATCTATTTGTGTGTTAAGTACATGTTTTCACCTGTAAAGTTGAATTTTAGATTACTTGCTGAAAACTGATATTGCATGTTGTGAAGTATAAGCAATACATCAGGTTTTGGGAGTTGTAAAGTGGTGCTTATACAAACTTCATGAATAATAACTTTCAAACAAACATTTTTTTAAAAAAAATGCTAATGAATTTGTTGGCGAACATACTGTTTTGGAAGAACAAGGGGCATATAGTTTGATAACTTGATGAGCAAAGCTCTCAATTTACAATGGATTGAAAGCATTAGGCAAAATGATAGTTTACAATTTTTCTGCAGTATGTTTATCACCATTGGACCCTTTATTCTATTGGCCTAATGTGGTTGTGCTGTGTTTGGTGCCTGTGGAAAAGTTCTACATTCACATAGACAATTGCAACATATATATATTTATATATTATTGATATAACATTGACTCCATATCTCTTGTAGAATGCCAAGAAAACAAAGCTTCCAATTAAGTGGGTTAAAAGAAGCCTATACCTAGGGCCAAAATGTTTACCAAAAATATGAAAAACGAAACCTTTCAGATATATCATGCAATGGGTCTGTGAATTACACTGTAGACAGAAAATAGCCTGGATAGACAGATCATGAGATAAACACCTTGAACTCAATGCAGCTCAACAATACATAATTGCTTAGCGTGGAAACGGGGAGCGAATGACCCCGCGGAATGACAGTCCCCCTCCGAGGGGGTCTATCCCCGAGATCGGAAGTCGTATAAATGTCATCGCCAAAATCCATCTATGTAGTTTACAGGCTGAAATACATGTTGAATGATGTAACGATTAGCAACTGTGTGGTCTTATTACCCATAGTGCTACTGGGCACATACACGAGGCTTAACTTGGATTGATCGGTTTAAAGGTTTATTGCAAAACAGTGTGGACGGAAAGCATGCAGATTTGTAATGCTCAAATTACGATGGTTAGAGATTAATCAAGTTTCATTTCAATAATGCATATAATCTTGTTTACCTCATTGAGATTTCATAATTCCTTAATATATGACAAGAAATTATGATAAATTGACATTTATATATTAAATTTATATGAAAAACTTAATTGTTTTACGTTAGTTGAATTTTTGTATATGATCATCATTTGACCTATTGCACTTTAAAATCTCCATACTACTCGCACATAGTGGATAGAGGACAATGAAGAATCCGTGTCTGAATGGGTTCCTCGAATAGATCTTAAAACATTGTTAGATTGATGAATAGATATGCCTTTGATAACATTATAATCTTAAATCAGTATCTCATAATTTAACAATTATATTGCTTATCTTATGAATAGGTTTTTGATAAGCACGTACCTTAACGCACACTGCAGTTAAGAGACATGATTAATCTCAAAATTTTCAACTTACAATATCATAACATGCTATTGATCCCTAATAAATATGATCTATTAGAATGACAAACTCTATACCCAAGAGGAATTTCTTTGCAATGAGGGTTCTTGTTGTCAAACCTAATATTGCTTGTCTGTAATAATCTTTTTATTACTAATATCTGTTTAACTCTAAGTGTACCATTAATGGGAGATAAAAGTGTTCAAATAATATATCTGTTATTGTTACTCCTAAAAAAAGTGCCAAGCTATAATATTTTAATCTGACCCTCAGATGATCACCTTATTGGATGCCATGTTGATTAAAGGAGAAACCCTGTGTCAAAAAGGGATCCAGCCATATTTCCTCAACCACTGAATTTGGAGACTCAATACTGACTAAAATCAGACTTTAATAGATGGAATATGGTATATAGAAACTATGATAATTCATAACTTAATAACTCCTTTAATGTAGCTCTTATTGCTTTCCATCAAAGGGGACTGTGAAACCAATCTGTTTCCATCACAATTATCTCAAAATCTAAATAAGTTTACATATACTTCAAATTTTCCCGTAACACTTGACAAAAGTAAAAATGAATAATTATTTTAAAACAAGTAATGACCCTCAAAAGTATGCTTAAATTTGAAGATATGCAAAAATAACAACATCATAAAATATTCATATCTTATTCAAAGATGCAAAGAGTTATTCTGATTTCAAAGAATAAAACTAAGTTTACAATTCAAATTTAAATTTAGAAACAATTTTATCTCTGTCAAGGAAAGAAGAGAGCTATAGTACTCAGTGTAGTAGACAGTTCACAGTTGGAAACTTCTGACACTTTCACCCTTGTAAAACAAATGAGATAAAGCGTGCACACTGGAGCTGCACTACATATCAGGAGCTATTTTATTTCCTTGCCAAACATACCTGTTACGTGACTAGTTTCTCAAGCCCAGATATGTATTAAACATTTATGCACAATGACCACTTTGTTCGTGCTCTGCAGAAAGGTTTAGGCGTTGATCATGAGTGGGAATGCTAGCTCTACCTAATCTGTTCTTCTTGATCTCTGTCATGAGAGTTCGGAAATCACTCTGTTTACATGCATGCACAACTTTTGACTTGATAAATCAAATTTAAATATTTCAGGATATACTTTAAGGGATATGAAAGTTTAAGAAATTTAACAGATTATAAAAGTTTTTAACTATAACTAAGTTGATTTTCTTACAAAATGAAAAGCAGTGATGCATGAACAAATAAGTAATCTAACAGTTTGACAAAAAGATGATCCAACACACTCAACTGAATGCATTAAACTATTATTAATGGGTCGAAGTTACTGCAATACACCGGATGTATTCTTGAATGATCACTGCTTCTTTAAGATTCTTTGAGAGAGTGGACTAATCTGAAGTCGTTTTAAAACATGCAATCTACAAATTGTTGCATGACTAAACAAGCAACAAAAGAAATAAGCGAACGGTTTGCAAAGCAAATGAACAATCAAACTGAACCACTAAATAATTAAAATTTAATGTTTTATCACAATGGCTGTTTTGTTTGTCCTCTATTAAGAGCTAAAGACTCATTGATTATGAGTGCTACTAGAGTTGAACTTTGAGATATATCTTTGCTTCCTTATGTCACCCTTGGCATCAATGACTATCTGTCTTACTGCAGGCAAAAATATTTACGTCTTTGAAATAGAGAATTATGAAATTTAAAAAGTTAACAAGATATAACATTCATGATCACATTTTCTTAAGAAATACAGAGTTGAAATGAAAATATGTTTGTCATATAGAAAAAAATCAAACACAGAAGAACTCACCTGCGTCAAGCTGCGGCCCACGCTCCTGAGAAACACGTATTCAGGCGGCACCACATCCTCCAGCTGTTTGACCAGCTCCTCACGAACATCCCGCAGTCTCATTTCTGGATGTACCCTGAATAATAGTGGGTATTTCTCACTTCAAGATGGCATTCATAGCAGGTTCCATATTTCTCATAAGATATTGAAGTGCAAAATGTGATAGGGTGACATGGAACCAATGCTAGGGCATCACCCCCAATCTGTAATTTTGTAATCTTAATCTTGTGACTGTCTATTAAACACAGTGCACATAATAAACTTTAAAAAAATCTGTTTTCATTTATTTACTTTTTGCAAAAAAAATTGTGTAAATTATATTCATCAGTTGACTTTAAAGATAAAGAGATATTTCCAAATATCAAAATTCTCCATAAATTAGGTTTTACTGGGTAATGTCTATCAATATGTGAATAAAGTTACATTCCATTACTCTTCATAAACAATATCTCCTGCATAAGAGGTTAGACATGAAATATCGCTCATGACACTTCTAAGACCCTGAAATCTAAACATAGTATGAACCAATCTCTCCTTAAACCAAGGTGCTTAAATCGTATTAGGATTGTGTCATCTTTTTCACTATTTTGTGAAACAACATAAGTATTTAAACCCACCCATTGATCCAGAACTAGGAGTGGTATTAACAACTGTACTATGACTTATAAAATGAGAATGAATTTTCGTATTACATAAGTGTCGTAATTGTCTTTGAATCAAAAAATGATAGTTAAACATCAAAAACACATCGTCAATTTCTCTTATGCTAGTCTACAAAAAACAAAATATGAGAACTGGTGCAAAGAGAATGAACGAAGGCAAAAGTGCACATATCATCTATATGTCACTGGATATGTTTCATCATGATAATAACATTTTTTTTTTTTTCTTTTTGAAAATTCTCACTGGGAAGAAAAATATGAGTCTATGCCCGGAGTTTCTTAATAAATTGTGTAATGAACATACCTGATAATTCCAATAGATATGGCCTCCCCGACCGACTGATTGAGCAAATTGTTGTAGCGTTCTCTCCATATATCCTCCGGCACCACGTAGACGTGCAGATCTATCAACTGCAACAACAACAATTCAAATTCATGATCATTATTCAAGCTCAGGAGGATGAGGGCTTGAAATTGTTGATTTCTATTTTCTTAACCATAGACAGACGAAAATTTAGGAAACGGTGGCCCATTGAATTAAGAGCTACTCATTTCCAGGTTACTAGCTTTATGTTTGGTTGAAGCTATTTTTTGTAGATTTATTTATCTACTATAAACACTTAGTTTAACAGTAACAAAGTAGAGATGAAGACAGAAAACTATGACAGAAGATGGCAAAAACTGCATTGAAACCTGCAAGCACTGGCTGGAACTGTTGATAAAACCATGGATTGTATCAGTAGAAACTGAGTAACGATATAGTACTACCATCAAACCTTCTGCAAAAATCTCTCATTCAATTTTTCCTTATAATCATATATTTTTATCTATTATCATTACATGTAAGGATTCTTAATTCATATATAATTTATATAATTGAACATTGTAATGATGTTGGTTAAATCAAGATGACCCTTGGGCCATACTGTAATATTGACAATATGTTGTCAAGGTCCTGCCAAATGGTCAAGTTAATACGTTAAGTTTGGGTCTTTCTGCAAGGTCTAATTGTCACATAGTTTCAAAGTCATGTGGGAATCCTAACAATGGCAGTGATGTTACGCTTCAGGGATCCCACAATGGCAGATTTTGTTCCATAATTAATTAACATACTTCCAGTTCAATAAGTAATACCATAACAATATGTTCGATTCATTAAGACCAAACAGAATTTGTTTAAAGATAGAATTTGTTACTATTTGTTGAATTGTTATCATATGTACACAATTTTAGCATGGAATTAAGACTGTCAGAGTAAACCAAATATACTGACCCACAGAATAGGGTGTATAGATTTTAGAAGATCTCTTAGTTATAAGATAGTTGCATGCCAATGATAATGGATGGAACTTACGACTACCTTAGTGCTAAGAGTGCTTTTATAATCTAGGCCCAGTCTTCTATATTAGATACTAAGAGCTATATAAGAGACGAATATATGCTTGACAACGACACAAGAAGCTGTGTAGAGATGTCGCGGTCTCAGAATAAAGAAGTTGTCATCCATAGATTCGTCTCTTATCTGATTTCTAACTTCTAAATACCACTCAAAAAAGTAACCATGTGCTATTTAACACTCTTGATATCTAATGGAACCAGATCACCATTAATTTTGGCTTTCATACCCTAACCTTTTAAGTGGTCACATATTTAAACCTAAAATTAGCATCATAACTTATCAACCGTTTATTCATGTCTTGGTTTGGTCAAAGAAATAAAAATTCCCATGTCGGTACAATTAATTTTAATTTATTTTAACAGGAACTCAAAAAAAAGGAAGAACATTTCCCTAACACATACATCTTATATTTTATTTAACATGGCAAATTTGTCACAACAAACATTTAAGAAAGAAATAAACATGTCGCTAAAATCTATTTAAAAAAACCTTTCTCCTGTTGTTTATTGAAATTTTCACTAAAATTATTCTAATGACAGAAAAATCAACCATGCCTTATAAAACTAAGAACTATTACCTTTACAATAGTATCACTCCTCTCAAGCACAAACACATCAGATGAATCTGGGGGTAAGTATGCTGACATTTTCAACAATTAAAGTCAAGTCAATCTGAAATTCAACTCTTCACTCAAATGTTGAAATCCTTGAAATCATTGACTTTATGCCAACATAAATGTTTAAGTAATTTCAAATGTACAGATGGTCTTGATATAAAGACACACAAATAAAATCCAAGTTGAGCCAAATTTCACCTCCTCACTCAAATTTCAAAATCCATGAATTGATAGATTTCACTCATCCACACCGGAATATGTCCAACGCAAAGTAAAGTTCCTATTCAAATTCAAATTCCATGAATTCTAATTTTCAAGACTCAGAAAGTGAAAACTTCAACTATAATCTGAAAACATCTTTCCTTCTCAACATTTGAGTAAAAGTTCCACTCAAAGGTGGTCCGCACGACAAACAAGCATGAATCCCATGACAACCCATCAAACAGACTACCTCCCGTGCCATCCACCAATAGCTACAAGCCAATACTGTCTAACATCAATGCTTCGATGATTCAGAGATGCGCGTTCTACCTGACAAAACATTTAAGACGATTGTCAATCAATATAGGCATCAGAAGATATGTCAGCTTGCCGTCATCTGTCTGTGTGGATAATCGTGCAGAACAATAGTTACCTGGCGATGGGCGTCCAATTTTGTGTTAGGAACAAATCAATTGAAAATATATTGATGAGACGAGCGTTGAAATTTACATGCACTTGGTTAACTTAGATGCATGATCCAGAAACGATTTGTAATCTAAGTAAATTTGTATCTGACTCCTAACATGATTATGCACTGACAGTTACATGGTGATGATGGTTTGGGAAGCAGCACAAATAGAAAAGACAGTGTGAGTACGCTGGTTTGAATAATTCATATTTGATATTCAATACTGACACAACTAAAAGTTTTATCTTCCATCTTTTATCTTAAGTTCAAGAAGATTTTTTTCAATGTGTTGAAAACAGGTTGACATCTTATTTGAAAAACTTTCCATTTTCATAAAAGAAAAATAGAGTATTGCCTTATAGATAAATGAATTTTGATTAAATATATACGATTATATATATTCTACTGGTCAAGGTAAGTCTACAGAAGATCAGCATTCTGGTACTACAGCATTCTCTCCCAAGAGAGGTAGCTCCGTCATAAATTTCTATACAACCTCTGTCTTAATTTGAAGGTTTCTCGGTTTTCCGGCACTTTCCCCTTGCGGAACAATATTGCAACTTAAACTACCTGGCTATATTTCAGCCAATGAAAACAACGAATGCATGAATAACATGTTTGATGTCACACAGACCTGTGCAATGAGGCATTTGTTTTCTGTAAAGACGACTCAAAGCGCAAGGTGCATATTTGAATAAAGTTAAGCTTTTGGGAAGCTTACAGAAATAACTTAGGCAATTGGAATGATAACTCTTGAAACGGCGTCGATGATTGCACAACTAACTTTGATTGCATCCAATCGGCGTTCTACATTTCGTGCACAAGAAACCTTCGAATTAAGACAGAGGTTGTATAGAAATTTATGACGGAGCTACCTCAGTTGGGAGAGAATGGTTCATTAGAGGAAGTCAAACGTTAGCTTTTGGTTGTGATTTCTGAGATTTGCACATAGTGAATGATGGCGCACAATCTCACTCATTCCTGTTCATAGCTGATGTATGTGTAAATGGCTGTAAATGACTGTAAATGGTTTTTTACATTACTAGTATTTTAGAACATGATTGAATATGCCAGGAATGGTGCTTCAGACAATGTATCTAGCTCATTTTAAACATGATTACCAGACCTATTTGATAATGCTGAACTTTTATCATTGCCCCTTAAGTGTGTACCACTTTAAAGTTTCATGTGTCCCTTGTCTCACCAATACTCTGGGTGCACAGCAATGACATTTATATATATATCTAAGTTTCCATGAAAAATACATTTTGAAAATTTGACCGTTCTTGCATTGCTGATTTCTGGAGATAACTCAAAAGAAGGTTTGAATAGAAACCTTGCCATTCACATATTTGATGGGGAAAAGAAAACCATTAATGGACAAAATTAGACTCTATGGAAAAAAAACCCATGTTAACTGAAATTTTCTATTCCGAAATATTGACCTTTAGTTGTTGGTTTTGCAAAACAGTCAGTTATTGCATCAACACCCTTATCTAAAGCGTGTAGGGGAAGGAATTAAACAACAACATTGATCTCCTAAGTACACAGTCTGAAGATTTTGGATGCAGCAGTTCTACATGTTGAGCTGAAAATATCAAAAGTGGAAAGACAAAATCCCTGATCCATGATATGCTCATCTGGACTATCGACCTTACTGGTTAGAAAGGTTTAGAGTATTATCTTTTGACAATTTCCGTTTTTTACATATAAATTAAAAGGAAGAACTTATTTTCAAAATGTCTGATTTCTATCCAACCTAATCCATGCAGGAAATAAATGGACAATATCAAGTTGAAAAAGAAATCAAATACAAAATCATCTGAGTTTTAAAAAAGGCATATACAGGTAGATTACGGCTGATATCAGCACCAGGTGTTGATTCAATCTGCACTTATTTAACCCTGTTCTGCTAGCTTCAATAAAAGGTCAAATCAACAGTGACAGTAGAAGCATCGAGATAACCAATCTGGTGGTTTTCATTCATGTTACCATTTAATAGACAAAATCATACCTCAAATATGAGGTTCATTTTGAAAATTTATCAACTCATTAATATTGGAAAAAAGAAAGTTTGTGATTGATTCTCTTTTGCTTGTGGCAGAAAGAGGGTTAAACAAAAGCCTTCAATATTTCATTGATATATATTGTACCAAGAGACACCGTTACAAGATTAACTTGATAAGCTTTTATAGAATAAATCTGTTCTGTGGTTGTAATAATGCTTCACAAGATTACATGCTATGATCTCATTATTTCACATCGGTTGAGCAGACTACAAAGAATAAAATAATAAAAAGGGGATTAAGTGAAAACCTTTGAATTTATGTGATTCATTGATGTATCAAGGCTTTGATAGAAACTTCAGGCATAAATCGATTAATCGGAAAAGTTACACAACTTTCAAACAAAGAGTGTTGTAAACAAAGGAAACTCAATACACAAATCTAATGTTACTAGCTGTAATGCTTAACTTATTCAATAATTTAAGAAATTACTTAATCTTTTGTAAGAAACTGATAAGATATGGAGTAGGGAACAAGTCCTAAAACCAAATCTGAAATATGACATTATTATATATATAATTAACTAAGTTCAAATATATGTATCTATATATTTTTTTATGACACAACAGGAGATATAGAGGATATTTGACATTTCTCGTCGGATACCATGGATATCTCATCGAGTGAAGTAGAAATTTATATTTTCACGAGTGGCGCAGCCACGAGTGTAAATAAATATATGATTTTCTACTTCACGAGATGAGATATTCATGGTATCAGACGAGAAATGTCAAATGTTCTATATATTATGTTTCCCAAAACCCCGTAAATGACCCTAACTATATGAATGGAGAAGCTAAAACGCTTCGCTAGGGCGGCGGTTGCATGACGTCATTCAATTGTTTCATGACGTCACAGACGACGTCATATGATTGTTGCATCATTTCACGGAGTAGAATACCATTATTATTTCACTCAGTGAAAATACGGGTTTTATTTTCACCGGTAAATGGCATATTTCATCATTCGAAATATAATAAATCATTATCCCACCTGTGCTAAAGTATTTGTTGCTAGGCAACAACTGATAATGCACATCAACATAATGATTTTGACAATGTTTAATTTCACCATTGTTTATGAAATAGATTGATACATGAAGACGACAGAAGCTAGAATATTCTTACAAACGGATGGCCCTTCAATGATACATTGAACCAAATACAAAAAGTTGATGCCAGCAGGTAAGTGTCACACCCTCCACACACAATGTGATAGCTATTCAGAACACCTTCGTCCATGATTCAGGTTCACCACATACCCACTTGACACTGTCAGTCCACAAACTCTCACTTAATCCCTCTCAGATCCTTAATCCTCTTTCCATACCTATCACTATACCTCCAACAGGATTTGACCCACGCCCAACGCCTGGTGGCCATAAACAGTACCCTTTGGGCCATAAACATCATATAACATGATCACCCAATAAAGATCCTAAACCTGACACAACTTGCTTTAATTTGTACATTCATATAAGCATTGCACTTTTTTTCTCTCTTGGAAATTACTGTTAATCATAAGCCATGTGAACTAATATGACATAAGTTCCTTGTACTCACCATAAACTAAGACAATTTGGGTTCATAAGACTTCTACATCTCTTCTTGTTAGACTAGGCACCATTGGTGCATTCACTTTTAGGTTGAGTTAGAATCCAACCATTGTAAAACCAAAGATTTAGGAAATTATAGAATAATCATATTAATATTACACATCAAAATCATGATTTGAGTTGGAGAATTATAGATTCTTCAAGCCAAAAATCTCCATTCTGTGAAACTAACTATTACCCCTAGAAGTTTAAACTTTATACGTGACCTTTTTGGGCTTTCGGCAGAAAGAAAATTATCCCTTTAATGTTTTGTTTGTGATGTTGACTAAGCTGCCTTCACCAGAGTCGTTCTAGCATAATTTAAAGGAATACTTTTAGTAAGTGAAGAATTCATACGGTTCCATTAGTGACTTAACATGGCAAACAGAGTGTTATGACTCTTGGAGACTACATTGGCAACTGTCAATAACAACACCCACAAGGGTTATTGATCTCTGTTTTGATTGGTTGGTTCTTGGCATTGGAGATTTTCTGTTTGCTCAGTCAACTAAGGAGAGTGCTTGAAAAATATATGAAGCCTTTCATAATATGATGAAATGATTTTTTTAATACATAAAGCGAACTTCTAGCTTGACATATTTGATGCTTTTGTCCAAGAAAATAAATGTAAAAGCCTTATCATATATAATTAAAAAATAAATTCTGTTTAATGGGAGAGTGAAATTAAATGTAGCTATCTAAAGCTTATTTCAGTTGCTGAATCACATAAAAAAATTGACATAGCATTTAGGAATCCTAGGGTATTCAACAAATTCTTTTGGATATTTAAAAGCTAGGGGGAAGTAACTCCCGTGAATCATTCTTTCAACATTATGGCTACAATCACTATGCTTGAATCGTTTAAAGAGTGTATTCCGAGTCTGCAACATGCACAAGTTGAACAAAGTGAATTTTAAAAAGAACAAATAGACAAAGAGAGAAAACTGTCAAGAATACACTGCAAGATAAACTTGCTAATAAGTCAGTGACAAGTTATATTATCTCTGATATGAGAAGTTTTTTCGCTACAATCATCAAACGCTGATATATCTGGCAACATACACATTCCCAATCTTTTAAACACTTCACTAATCACCACCATATATATCATTTCCAATCTGGACTCACAAACACCCTGCTTAATCTGGTACTAACTACCTGTTGTTGCTGGCCGAACAATCAACACAAATCAAACGGTTACATTGCCCATTCCATGAAACTCTTTCCCCCGATCCACATGCTCATACAATATCAGAGTTTTCACATCAATGCTTCTGAAGAATGGTGCCTAACACTCCATGAAAATATTGCAAGGGTTCGGCTGTAGAAATGGGTTCAATACTTGTAGAGGTATAGTGTGTATATTGGTGAAGCAAATACTAACCTGGATATGTTGTATGTGATCCATTGGGCATGTGTAAATGTATATAGTGGGTATATTTATATCCTTGAGACATTGTATGAACTCTTGTATATGACTTTTGTCATGGTATCACAATCTATTGAAGTCTTTGATTTGAACATATGTGTTCATTGAAGTGAAATCAAGGCATAAAACAATAACTATGTTTGTTTGTCATACCACGCACCTTTTCAAAACAAATTCATACAAATGGAAATTTGAAAAAAAAATTCAATCTAAAGGAACATTGAAATGAAGATTTCTCTAGACAAATTGTCACTCAAATCAACTGCCAACAGAAGCATAAACCCGTGATTCATTGCTTGACAATTATTGTCAGGTCTAATTGACTAATTAGACCTAGATTGTTAAAGGCAGGCAATTATTTTTCAAAGCCATAACATTATGTGTATGTAATTTTTGTAAATTTTGAAGGGGGTTGTAGTACATTTTGAAATTTGTTTCACATTTTCCACAATAAATATTCATTTATGTCAAATGTATAACTACAGAGGGTCAAACATCACATTCCTCAACCTGGTCATCCATTGTCGTAGAGGAAGTTCTCAAGTATCAAGTAACAACCACAGGCTGCCATTTTTGTATGAACACCGTTTAATCATTAGAGACAGGGAAATGGATTAACATAACTTGACTGAACATAGTAGTGTTTTTATAATCTCTTTTGACTAGGAACAGTGTGGGAAACTTACCAGAAAAGTCTACCAGACACCAGGGCTGGTAACTTTGAAAACTAACCAGCCCTCAATTAAAGTTGCCAGTCCTTTTTTAGTTGAATATTTTACCTCAGCAATAACAAATATGAAGTAAATTTCAGGCTTTCATATTTATTCTATTTCAAAACTTAAAAACATTGCTGTGAAACAATGCCATCGTGTCTCAAACTAGTACGACCAGTGACCTTATTTTTTTCATACTATTTTTTTAATAATCATTCTGTCGACATACATTTACTTAAGTTTTTCTCGTGGCAAACTAAGAAATTAACGTTACATAATACATCTATGAAAGCCAGATTTCGTTTGTATACAAGTGACCCTAGGCCTAGGCACATAGCACATGTGTAAAATGTAAGTATAACAGATATGCAAACCAATTCAATGATAATGTTTTCTTAACTGAGAGATGTGGTACAACAGAAGAGCTAACTTAAATAACAAATTAAGGCTTTCAATGTGCAGTTACATACAGAATCTATTTTTGGAAGATTGTTATAGAAAAAGCATGGCAGATATTTAATGCAGATTTCTAAATCGACATTGCTTCTGTAACTTTGAAGCTGTGAGCGTTACATCTAAATTTAGTGAGTGTTACATCTAAATTTAGTGAGTGCAAGTCTCAGTTGTGCTGACTTGATTTCAGAAAGATAAACTTCTCATGCAATATTCAAAATCCGAATAGAAATTTACACAAGTTGATGATGATATTTCATTAAAACCAGTCTTGTCGGTAACTTGTATTGGTATTACTTAAATGATATATATTATATATACATTTAATTTATATTCGAAGTCATGGTTTCAAAGTTAAGTTCTTTACGAACGTTCAGCATCCGGGCGCTGTCATTTTAAACACCCATAGTCAGTTGCAAGCGTTGCTACGATTGGCTTATTAACTATTGTTAACCAATAGACGTGCATTTCTTATGAATGCAATCAACTTGACACAAACTCAAAGAAATGGACTCGACTCGAATCGCGACTGATAACCACTTTAAATTTTTTTGCGTCCAAAATGTTTATTCAAATAGCAATGAAGAAATTCATTTCGGCATAGATTGGATTTAATGATAATATGAACCCGACCATCAGACGGGTAAGATTTATTTTTTGCCAGCCCTCAACAAAATTAACCTGTCTCGGGCGTTCAGGCGGGCGGTAGTTTCCTCCACTGCTAGGAAACATTAATTGTCTTGCAATTGGTAACATTTATTTTTGTTTTCGAGGACACACTATATTTATCCAAAAAAAACCCATGCTCATAGTTATGTAATAACATTTCCCTAACAGTCTCTTTTAAAATGAATGAAAAAGACATTCCTAGATTTTCATCATAAGCAAAGTTCAATCCTGAAGTTTTTATTGATAAAATGGCCAAATATTAGGACATGTAAAATAAGTAATATCCTATAAAACTGTTCCAGGTTCTTGCATCTTCTCATTATAACTTTTACTTCTATTATAGCGGTCACATGTGACACAATGGACATGACAGATTATTCATGATCTCTAACTGTTACAAACTATGTAAAAGAAATATGTCCATGGGAACAATGAAATACCAAACTGAATGGTGTCACGCTTGACCAAGCATGATGTTATTCTCTTGTTAATTGTCAATGATGAAGGTTTATGGAGTACTACCTGTAGAGTATCCTTACCCTCAGCTAATATCACACAGCAATCCATCATCATGGATTATCAAGTATTCATATCGACTGGCATAGATATGGTCCACCGAACAACTCATAACAACGACAATAACAACTTAACGACATGAAATTGAATTGTGAGAATGAATTTACATAGCCTGTTCAATAGAAACCAAAACACCTTGTTCAAGAACTTTACTGTACTTGTCGAGTGCAGAAGAATCACGCGATCATCAGGAATATTGAATATTTCACCAATAAATGATTGGCTATCAATAATTACGTACCGGAAAGATTATAGATTCATTGAAAGGCACTTTCGATGGATTGACAACTTTGACATTGGTCAATGCATTGAACAGCTTAAATACATTTACAAAAATACTACATAAAATAGATAAAATGATAATTATATCTATACCACTTTTTAACCAGAATTGTACTTGTCTGGATGTCTAAGATTCATATAGTTCTAACTCAAGGACATACATATGTACATGTAATTGAAACATGTAATTGAGTTTAATATGTAATCAATAATACAGAGGAAACATTTTTTTATCTAATATTATTGAATTCAGGCTAATAATGTAAAGTAATATGTTAATATTAACTGACACAGAGACCTTTTCATAATCAATGCTTGTAAATGCTTGTAAACTTGTAACTAATTGAGGTCAGAAGTCGAAAGGTTTATAGACTATGTATATAATTACTCCTGATCAATACAATAAAATTCATAATCATTGAGCAAACATATTATTAATAAAGCTGGAATTCCTTCTTTGATTTCCACCATGGAAGAAATTACTTATGAATAAGAGATTGATAAGACTCTGACTAGAAAGATAAATGGCACTTATCAATAGATATCAGACTTCATTCAGACATTTACCTGGCTATCTGCTGCTCTCAAGTATCCAAAGCTAAAGACTAACGCTTAATTATCAGTTAACATACTATCATTGGATCAAATCTATGATAGGCTAGCTTTCTTTCTATCTTTACAATCTACCTTTCTATCCACTTTCTCCCTGATGTGTCCACTAATTTTTATGAGTTCATCCACATTAAATAAGTCACATATATCTGGAAATGTGTACATTCCCAACTCACCCACTCAAAAATGTGATAAGCATGGTTCTGAACACTTCTTTACAATGTGGAGAACTTGCCATTAGTCTCAAATCTTTGCCATTAGTTTGATGTTTTTCAAATTCCTTTTTTATATGTTCTTTGGTAATCTTTTGTATGATTACAAGACGTTCTAACAAAATAATGGTATATCATTCCACATTTATCAACAGAGCCACCGACACTTCACCAAACAATCACACCTGATACTTAGTGGCTACATGCAATCACAGGACTACACACTAATCCTACAGCTTAGCTACTATGATAGCAGCAACCAGCTTAAATCACAAGCGTATTCCTAATAGCTAAATAACTGTTCAGTCCAAACCATTCTGGACAGGTCAGAGCATGTTTGGTTTGGTAACCACGAATCAGAGGTAATCTTGACCACTTGACCAGATTGACGGCAGAATCGCGTGCCAGCGGCCAGTTGGCACCCAAAGGCAGTTAGCTTCACAAGAAAAGCTGTCAGTCAGACAATCTGATAGTAAATATTTGATAGTGATGAGTTAGCTGGGTGGTGGTTGCATGAATACTTCATGGGCAGCAGTGATACAGGAAGTTGCTTGGAAGAGGTTTATCAGAGATGAAGAAGAAATAAGGAGAAATCACTTGCTGTAGTTGGAATAGCAAAACATCTTCCTACGTTATCATAATTCCTATACTGAGCCTTTGGCCACTTTAACAATATTTCCTCTGCTCTTGATATTAGATTAAGGGGATAGAGAGGACAACGGGAGAGACATTTATTTATTGGCTGCTCAAGAGAATTGTTTTACACCAATGGAAATACACCTGATTTGTGTCATAACAACATATGTGCACTAAGTGAAAACATTTCTTTCACTTGAGAGCAAGTTTGTTAGTGCACAGTGTGTACAGTCTTCTGTTCCTATTCATGTCAATAATTTCACTAGGTTGGATGCCCTTATAATCTGGCATTTGGATAGTAAATATCTCTTTTACCCATATGATTAATCATAGGTGGTGACATATTTTCAATATGAGCACATGTGCATACATCACTTTTGCCTAGAAACGATTGTTTAATGGCATGTTACCGTATTTTGTCATCTTTGACATCATAAAACCAGTGTTCCTGACATCACTGTAGCCATCCATCGCAAAGGAGGCAGGCAGATGCTTGAGTATTTCCATGCATTTCAAATGGAATAAAATTGGTAACAAAGAAATAATTACCCTCAGAAATGTGTAATATGATTTTTACGAAACTCTTGTGAAATTTCTGTATAACCCTTAATTGGTCTCGCTGGGGTGATAAAAAAATGAAATGTCAAATGACACACTTCCTCGGATAGTTATCTCTACATTTAAGGGCTCAGCTCTGTCATAAATTGATCAGAGGGGTACTGAATGTACAAAAAATCTTGAATTATAGTGACCTGAAACATGATAATGTAAAACGTTATCCTAAGATTGTAAAGATTTGTTACCAACTTACAGATAAGATCAAACAACAGTAATGGAATGCAGCTGATTTAACACCAAGAAACAAACACTTTTCACACAATCAAAGTCATTATGGTGAAATGTTTCTGTAATGCATTTACTGATTTTGCTTTGTAATAGTCAATTGCTACACACTAAAGTACATTTCATTTCAACTAACAGGTTCATAATTTTTCAAACAAATATGAAAGGATTGCTAGTTTAACCAGTGCAAAAGAAATGATTGCAGCGGCAGAACTCTTAATGAAAAAATCTACTATTTATTATTTATCCTTTATTGTTTGTAAAGCTTCAGAAATTGTTTGTTTGTCTGTAAACATATGATCTATTGATACTATTGATTTTCAGAACAATTCAACATAAATATTTTCTATCTTTATTGATTGTTGTCATGACATCTTGGATTTGATACTTTATTGACAAGATAGATATTGATTTTGTCCAATAGCAAATCAGTTTGATTGATTTTAACAAAATGATTTGATATTTTGTATTTTGAAATTTTATAGCACTGAATCTATAACAGTTTTATAGACTTGACTTAAGTAGCAATGGATAATAAAGTTGTTCATCATAAAAGATAAATTGTGCTTCATGCCAACAATACATTGTTTATTGTATGTGAAGTGGATAATTTATAGACAACTTCTGATTCACAAAAAATAACCCTGGTGTTAGAACAAATAACATTTTCATCATATTCATCATATTCATTTCTATTGTATGTCATTTTCATCATATTTATTTCTATTGTATGTCTGTATCTTGAATTTTGACTTGTCCTTAAAGAATGAAAACTGAATCTATCAAAATTCAACTATTAACCATGAGTGTTGGTTTTACACAATCAAAGAAGTGGGAATCACTGATGAAAAATCTCTGGTAGAAAATAAATGAAGGAATAGTTTATCCTGATTCACCATGCTAGTGTGGGGACGACATATTCTATCTGAAGCTAAAGAGGCCTCTGACACTATACAGGTAACATAAGAAATCTCCTTGATTCCAACTCCAAGATCACAAGTCTTTAAAGGCAGGTGTTATGTGTTCCAGGATTGTAAATGTTGTCAATGAGGCATGACATTTGCAAGAAAAGACATAAACCTTGGATTTAAAACACAATGAAAGATATAACATGATCTTGAGTATAAACTATTATTGAATAACATTTTTTCACAGGGTTTTTTAAAGGTACCACTACTTATCCAACAGACATGACAGATATGTTACAAGAAAAGACATAAACCTTGGATTCAAGACACAATGAAAGAAATATTAACTTCTTGAATACAAACTGTCTGCATAACATTTTTTCAACCATAATGGGAGGTTATCACTGCTCTTCAAGGGGCATAATTTGGTCATGAGCAAAGACATAATTCTTGTACTTAAAACACAATGAAAGAAGTGTCAAGTTGTATGTAAATAATGTTTGCATAACAAGTTTTCAAAATCATGAAATGTTTCAATGCTATCAAAAAAAATACACAGAAGAGTTTTACTAAACCTAGATTGACCCTCCATAAAAAAAGCTTCAACTACTTCCACAATAAGGGGTTCAAGGGGAATCATTCCAAGAGTTGTGACAATACTGACCAGGGATCGGGAAAGGCAGGGGCAATCGGCAATTTTGCTCATTGGATGAAAAAATGTCCCATTAAAATTGAAATTCAATGACTAAAAGCCCTAAAAATGGTCCATTGTCAAAGGTGTCTTTCCCAATCCGTGCAGACATTTAAAAATATGATACTATGTATACCATTATTTTTAAGAAACTAAGATTTAATAAGATAATATCATGATTCTTAAGTTTCTTTTACTACAAGAAAACATTATCATTTGACAAACGATAAACAAACTTTGATTCTAAAGTTAACCATTCATCCTCTAGGCTATATCACACATCATGTTAAGGTTAAAAAAAAATTTCTCCTAAAGGATAAGGTTTTTAGTATTGCTCAACAAAAGAATACCAAAGTGCATATATGTATTTTAAAAACTAATGAAACAAAGAGTGAATTGCTTCCAAATCCAACACAAAAATGAATACACTTTTCATCGCAAAAAGAAACATAATTATAATTTATTAACTACCAATGATGAATAAAGGACACTGAGGATTGTAGTATTGCACTTAAGAAATATATATTTTTTTCTTTTATGCTACTTGATACAAAAATATAATAATACGTCCCTATATGCACATGAATTTTTTTTAACACATAACATAATTTTCTTTCTTGATAGAGAAGACACAGTGACAGTATTGTTGACAGCAGGATTGGGCTGTTATCAGGCAGAACTCTGAGCTAGGAACGGTATATCACAATAGGAGCAAGTTATCAGCTTATGCTAACACCTCAGATCCTCTTATGTTCAGTACAGCCTAAATCAGATAGCTTATTGGACTAGGTACTAGGTGTATGCTGGACTGAAGCTTTGGTGTGAATAGATAGCTGACTGACAGACTGAATGCACTTAGACATAAGCTGCTGAACCATTCTGAATGCAAAATTTACAGGAACAACTTTTTTTTTTATAAAAAGGAACAACTTCTGGTTAAGGGGAGGAGATCCTAAAACTATTTTTAAAATTAGACAAAGGGTTAAATTAAAGATTGAAATATTGATGGAAGAATTAGTCTTAGTAATACACTCTTCGAAAAGAAACGCAAAGGGGATTTGGAGAATGTTTTACTCGTTTAAAGCAGCAAAAACAATGAAACTTTAATTTTCATTCCATATCATCATTGTTGTTGTAATTGTTTATAGCTTCAGCGCAAAAACAGACAATGAAAAGCTTTTGTTTAAGAAGCATTTTAAGATGTTTTAAAATTCATTGTTTAGAATAGATGTAAAGATTTCAAATGAGAGTTGGTGTAAAAGCATGTGGTAACTTAAGGCATAAAGGGCATATCCTTTTCCAATTTGCTGTTGGCCAAAATTTGAACTTTCATCTGAGGACCTTATTTTGCCATTTTTTTTGGTTCTTGAGGACCAATTTTGCAAAGAAGAGCTTCAACGAGATGTATGTATCTCAGACTTACATGTTATGACAAACTTACAGAAATCAATTGCGCAAAGTAGGTTTTCTGCCCTGTTTAGAGGAAAGTCAAGTTCTGAAATCACTTTCTGTGGCGTTGGTCAAGTCAAGAACCTGAACCTGAGAAACTTAAGAAAACTCTTCGGATCAAGAGGTCCAGGGACTTGGCAACTTAGTCTGCAGAGAACTGTTCTACACGCTGCAAGGTTTGGGTGCAATACTACACTGAACTTCAGCACAGTACAACCAATGGTTCGATACTTCCAGCCGAAGCTCGCAGGTTTCACAGAATAGCATAGCCACATTTGTGTTGCGGGCTTTCTCCCTGCAATAATACTAGCTGCCGTGATAAAAGTGTAATACTGTTGAAAGCTGTGTTTAACCCCAAATCACCTCACCTCCCCTCATAGTCAACAAATTACGTTCTGAGGCAGTGTCATTGAATGAAAGGCAAAAGCATTCCCTCAATGATTTCATTGAAATCTGATTCAGGATGGTTTGACAAAAAATAGGAACATCATCAATGTCCTGGGACATCAATTGACTCTGAATTTTGAACAACAGAGTGAGTTGTGCCAGCAATAAACACATGCATTATGATCATAGTTTGCTTCCTTACCACTTTAAAATCTTGCAATGAACTTTATAGACACCAGAAGAAACCCCTTTAGAACACTAATTGAAGAATATCCTTTTACATCAACGTCACTTTAACATCATATGTTTTTTTGATGCCACATTGTTGACTAATAAAATGAAAGACACAATTATCAAAGTTGCAATCATGATGGCTACTGCTTTGTCTATAGACGTGAATTTTCACCTTCTTACCTTTTAAATTATATGATATATTGCTCTGTGTTTCTTTTTTTGAAGAGTGTATAACTTTATGCCAAATGAATGAATGAAAGAACCTACATTTTCATTTCTTAAATTCATATACTTGAAATAAAAAACAAACCTGATTGAATCAATAAAAAATAATTATTCTGTAATCATTTACGTCCGGCTATCAAATTGGTGATGGTTAGTTTTCCTTGTGTCTAAAAAAAATAGTATTAACCTCAACAGTGTAATATTTCATATGTTTCGCATAAAGGCACATTGAGATAAAGAAAGTATTTTTA
Organism: Phorcus lineatus; assembly: GCA_921293015.1. Classification (NCBI taxonomy): domain Eukaryota; kingdom Metazoa; phylum Mollusca; class Gastropoda; order Trochida; family Trochidae; genus Phorcus; species Phorcus lineatus. Next base: position 10,409,125 of record OV121083.1, read on the forward strand.
TCAGACAGAAATGTCACAGACAATTGACAAAATCCAGTTTCAAATAGCTCAGTGAGGGGTGGACAATAAGGGAAACATTAAGCTTCAATATCGCCCTTAAAAATTCCTATTACACAAGATAAATAAACCTTTAGATATTGTGGATGCATGGACACAGATGAAAGGTTATTTACCTGTCATACCAAGAAAGGTAAAATCAATAAAATGTCAGTAGTAAATGTTATTTGTTTCAGTAACTTAGAAAAGTGGCATTGCTTTTCTTCATTCTCAGTGGCACTAAATAAATATTAATAAATATTGGTTAATATTAAGAAAATACTAAATCAACACAGATGAAAGGACTTTCATTTGTCGCACAAATAAAAATGTCTTTAAAACCAGTGTGCTCAAAACTGAAATGAACGTCTTTTATATTATGATTGTTCAATAGAGTCTATTTATCGCTGAATCACACCTGAGGTTTATAAACTGTAAGCAGCTATCAATGTATGAAAAATGATAAAGGCCCTTTTTATATTAAGATATTTAGCTCTCAATACCAAAATTAATTGTCTATCAACTGACAGTTCCCCTATCTCATCAAAATACAATAGTAAGTCTTGAGTGTTTCTCAGTGGACAAGTGACACCTCAAGTTAATAAACAGTTAACAAGGCAATGACTATTGACGTAGATGAAAGGTAGAGTCAATCAGCTGACAGGACACCTTGCTGACACAGGCATTATGAGTTTTCTATATACTCCTAGTCTTTCCTTTTGTTATAAATGACTGAACTTCACATAAGAAAAAGGTGAGAGCGCATGCTGACACGACTTCAGCACCTTGCTGTCAAAAACACTGTAAGAATTCTATAGACTGCTTCAGTGCTATGTACACCTGAGCTGCCCAAATGACACTCCACCAAACACCTGAGATCAAATTACAGGTAATTGGTCTGCAGGTAGGCTAATCAACAGGTAAATACCTGTCCTTGGTTACGAGTAAATGATCGGAGTCTTGACCACAAGGCAGTATGTCTCTGCTGATACTATCAGTAAAGTGAGACCAATTACACTTTTCAAATTCATTCTCTGCAGAACAGTTAACGAGCATTTCACAGGTGTAGACAGGTGTATGCCTGAATGCAGTAAAACTGCCAACAGTCTGTTGTGTGGTATTTGTATAGCTTTTCAAGGAGAGGTAGATTTCAATATATACTGAATGTATTGCTGTTGATATCAGAGTACTATTTCAGTTGGTTTAAATTCATGAACACACATTACAGTATAATATGAAATGGCAAAACTGCCAAATTGTTTTGCTTGTATTTGAATAGCAAGAGGTATCAGATTACGATATACATTAATAATAACGTCAGTATTATATGTAGTATTTAAAAAACATCAATTATGAATTTAATAATGAAATTGAAAGGTTGTTTTATGGTGTTTGTATAGTAATAATAGTGGAGAATCTAATCCCAAGAAACAAAGGTTATATACCAATATTGCACTTTTAAAGTACCACTGCATTTTACATAATTATTTTAAGGCAGTTTATTTTATTCTACTTATAATAAAACATTTGCTGACAAATTTTAATTGTGATTTTAATCATTCAAAAAAATGTACTTAAATAAATTACTAATATTCTATATTTGTTTTTAATTATGTATCACAACAACTAGAGAGAAGGGTGAATAATAAAACAATATGATATATAATGCACTACATATCACAATTAACCCAAAACTTCAGAGCTACACAAGATGTTTTGTTATAATAATTCTATAACAACTTGAACTCGTTAACAAAACAGTGTAAAGCAACAATTAATTCCATTAAAAACATGTTACATACTACACAAAGACAAACAAAAATGTTCTCAAAACTCCATTAGGAATTGCCCTCAGATTTCTAGGCATTAAGTACTTTCAAACCTTTATCATAAATCAAAGTTTCTCCTTTAAACACTTGATAACAGAACCCTTCGTCAATGACGTTGTTTATGAAATGGGCTATCATGGGGTCTGATTGTTTTATAACTCTCATGATCTGAGTGGTCTTTCCGTTGGCAAGGGGAGTGTTTGGACTGGTAATTGAAATGATATAGATTGACGTCACAGGATATATAAAACAATAAAACAGCAATTTAACAGACAAATGAAAAATTAACCCATAATTGACATGTAAACCTTGTACATAGAAAATATTTTAAGTAATACAATACTTGAATGTTGAGAGATTTCAAAATTTTCAAAACTCTTGACATAAGGTAATTTTGGAAGTTTACTTGCTCACACATTCTTGTCTCATATGATTTGATTGCTGTATTATTTGTTTATCACAGTCAAATAATATAATTTAAAAAATCACAAAGTTAACTAAACGGTATAAGATGATTACTCATGAACAGTTTTCTCCTTATGACAATACATATGTACTTATTAGCAATTAATTAGAAAGAAACTATAAAAATATTCGTAAACATACTATCAGTCAAATTTGACAAGTCAACTCAATTACAACCATTAATGGAAATCAAGCAATCAGGCATGGTAAAAGTGATTCGTTGCAACATAATCGTTTCAGATATGAAAAGTAGGTTAGAGTTGAAAGGTCTGATTAGACTGGCGATTAATCTATCAACATTGTACACATATAGCACCCAGCTGACTTCAGAACGTTTATAAATTGGTTAACAAACTATCTACACCATTATGTATCAAGAAATGAATTTGGGATTGTTTGCATCTTTTGGTTATAATTTTGCTTTGTGTTTCAAAATCAGAATACAATACTGTGCAAAGAATAAAATACTTAGATTTATTTACAAATCTGAGTTACTAAAACATTAAAGTAGTAGTTTCTTTATAGCTGTTCCTTTCCTATAAAATCCATAAACGTAATTTCAACTATGACCCCTTGCAATGACTTTCCTCTGATTTTTTAAACTAATAAGTAAACAACCAAATTGACTCAGAAAAATCTGCTGCTTTATGTTTATATAACTAAAAGTATATCATTGACCGTGAACAAATTTTCAAACCCTTATTACTCAGATATTCAAAATGAATTTTATGCTGAACAAAATTGGACTGTAAGAGAGAAATATTTCACACTTCTTGTCACTGCATTCAAGCTTTAGGTACCAACAGCTATGTAATTTTATGATATTACAGTGAAAGTGTTAATTTCAGTACAGTATTCCTGTACAAATAACCAACAAATCTCAAGTTCTTGCACCATTATAACTAAATCAACAGTTCTATCACCGACGATTGTTCTCCCAATAGCCCAATATTGACAGTTGCTATGTTCATTACATAGGTCAAAACATAATCAAACAAACTTATCTTGAGAATAAAGCGTGTTTGCTCTCGAAACTGTCTTTGTAAGATAGGACAATGGGGAACAACAGGCCCTTTAATTGTTGTGTAGAGGTCTATAAATGTCAAACACAGGATGTTTGCTGAAGTTATGAAAGTAAGAGGAACTTTTCAATATCAATGTCTAATCAATTTGAACATTTTCTTCCTAGAACTGGGATTGAATTTCTTTTTGAAATAATCAACATATATGTATATTAAATCAGGAACCCAATATTTTTTATTTAGCATTCATCCCAAAGTTATAAACAAGCAGACGATTTTAAATCTATAACATTATTTTTTTACTTGAATGATCTTTAAGAGTAGGTGTTAAAATCATAAGAATAAAAGATAAATTAAATAAAACCAAATTAACCCTATAGTGAAAATAAGTTATATTTGAAAATTAGAAAAGAAAATCATTGTTATTGTGTATTAACAGTACTGTCACTGAATTGATAATGAATTGTATTTCTTTTCATGACAAATTAAAAACCGAAAAACATTGTGATTTCTGTAAAGATTACAGCTTTAAAAGAAAATATTCCATGTCAGCTAAATGATATAAACGTCTAAGCTCATAATTATATTTATTATGAGCATATAAATACCCCAAAATTGTTATGGGCAATAACTCACACTAATAATGCCTATACTACTTGTCTGAAGACAATTAGTAACATTACTGCCGCAATATCATATTATCATTATCAGGTGAACGGCTTAAACCCAGCAATCCAACAGCGACCCTAATATCGTTGCTATCAATACCAGAATGCATCACAAAGAAACTTACTCAATGGCGAGCCGTTATGAAGAAGTTGTTTTATCTAACACAATCGCGATTGATTTAGAGCTTATCAGAGAAAGTACCATTTGTACTCTCTCAATCGCCTTCTGACATTCCTGATAGTTGCCAATGGCAACAGCTGTCCAAGACAAAGGCACCAAATAGACACTTTTGGCTTTGGAGCTAAATCCTCGAAGTTTGATCAACAATCAATTGATTAATTGAAATATATCACTGACTTAATGTTTGATCAATACCTAATGAACTCGAGCATTCAAAAGCTTTGAATATGTTACCTTAGGCTAGGGTGCAAGCCTTTTAAACACTCTATATTCATTCTATAGAGAAATTGATTCAGAATGTATACTCATATATAAGGCTATGAAAGTGATATGAGTGCCTTTTAATAGTTATGGATAGGTCCGCTGTTAAGATTCTTTCTATATATATGTTACCATTGAATTCGGGAGGTGATTACTGTTACACTGAATACTGTTAAATAAAATACAAGACAGAGGTACATATATTTCAAAGAGCCACACCTTGGATACTACTTCATAACATGCCTTACGTGTATGTTTATTGTTAAACAATTTTAAAATCCGTAGAATGACCATAACTATGTCATGGTTTGAACCTGTTCATGTCATTCTTTTAAAAATAAAAAGAGTTTTATTGCTAGGATTAACCCAAAACATTAAGGTTCAACACTTAAAATTTAAGTAGCCTCAACAATCATGTAAACTTGAAAAATTAGTTATCATTTTTACTTTGATCAGATGGTTAATGAAAATGTATTACTACATGTGGGATTAGTCATTTCTTTTAAGAAATCACATCTTTTTCTCATATCTTTGCTTATTTTGGAAAAAAGTTGTTATTTTTGATTAAATCATTGACAATGATTAAAGATAGATTTTAAAGTTTTCATTTTACTAAAATACATTGGCCTATAGTTTTAAAGATTGATATTAATTGTTTTTATGATAAATGAAGTGTCCCATTGACCCATTAACAAAAAAAGGTGAAACTCTAAGATAAAAGTTTACTTGAGGTCTAAATTAATTGAATTGATTTTTTAAAAGCTAAATATAATTTTAATTTTGTAATTAAATTTGAAATTTAACATTTGTCTTTTTACAATATTGACATGTCCCCTCTTTCATACATTCTATCAATTCTTTAACTTTCTGAAATTAAAAATATATATATATATATATTTTGTGAACAAAAATTTATATATTACAACATTGGAAAGGGACTTTAGAAAAATACAATTTCTGTAGATGAAGCCATTATTCTTATTTAAATTTTTGGAAGTGATAGCCTGGTGCGGTTTTAATTTTCTGTTTTTTTCTATAAAAAATAACTTTTTATAACGATTGGATTAGTTTAAGCGCGTTAAAGTTAATCAGTTAAATACCATTAACTCGATAATTTCACAATACAAAGATGTATGAGAAAGACAACCGAATTGAAAAGAACACAATTTTTATTCATAAGCGTCATTACAAAAAAACTTCGCTCGAAAACGACTCTGACACTCGGTTGTCAACAAAAAATATTATTTTACGAACCTGATCTGAGGCCGATTGAGGCCTAGAATTGGGCCGACTTCGATAATCTGCTCTACTCATGATGGTAAAATTCCTCGGCTACGATCCATGTGATATCATTATCAAAGTCATAGTTGTTTCTTCCCTAAAAGATCCCACCTGAAGTTTCCTACTATCACATGCTCAGCGGTTTCCAGGTTAAACAAATGGAAGGAAGTCACGTGATATAACAAAGGGGAGTAACTCGGGTAGATAAAGAATACGTACCACGGATTTATTTTTCCAAGTCAATGGTCGATTTCGTTTAGGCTATAAAGCGAGAGGAGGTCTGAATGTTTTCTCTTTGCAAAAGTAGGTCTATATCATTTGTGAAAAGCAGTTTATCAATTGAAAAAAAATATCTCTTCAACGTTTTGAGTTATTAGGCATTTCTTTATAAATCTTTTGAACTTTTCAAATGCCCTATAAATTGTAAAAGTCAACTTGTAATGAATTACACTGTATCAATATAATCAAAACGGTTTTATAGAAAAAAGATCAATAGAGAGGTCAAGTGCATATTTTAAAGAAAATATTCAATATTCTTCATTTTTGCTTTACCAACTCTTATATGCCACTACCGTATTTATGTAACTTACAAAACAAGTATAATTTGTTATTAATTCTCACGTTATTTTCTAACCTGACTAGCTTCTATTCCTCCAAAGTTTTTCTATCCAATGTAGAAAATATAAAAAATCGAACTCGTAAAATTTTCATTGTAAGTTACGAAAACATTTATCATTTAGATGTCGCAATGTTTTTGTTGTAGCAAATAAAGACATAACAGTCGGCCTACAGAACAAAAATTCTGGTGCTCAAATTTTTATATATTTATTCATTTCCATATATCATAATAAACATTGCTACTAAAGTTAGAGCTTTTCCTAACTAGTAAAATCAAGATGACAAATAAATATGATTGAAGAAAGTGTTTAAGAAGAAGCGCACATAAAATATTTCAAAATAACGAAACTACATATAGGAGCCTATTTTCGACGTTGTGGTAAAACAACCGTTACAACCGCATTATTTAGAAACTTTAAATAACTTATGTATGATCGCGTATATCCGTAAAACCTGAAAATCAATCGTGAATTTTTTTTTATGAAGAATGTAGTCCTCTTACTGATACTAGATCATGATGAATGGTGTAACACGGACATCACGCGACAAGACGGATTTAACAAGAATGTTAATTGTATATTATATCAGCACTCTTCAATTTGTCAGATATATTTCAGGAATTACAAGGTTATATGGCATGATTGTGATTTTGGATAAATACGTGAGTTCCGGCCCCTTTTAAACGCTTCAGTTATTATATTTTTAAAGTAATGTCAAACTTTACTTGTTAACTTTTGGGTATAACTATTTAATAAATAAACTGTTTGAGTGGCATTCTAGAAGTTGTTAGAATAAGGAAGATAAGGAATTTTATGGTTTATCAACTTCTTTATTGTACTGAAAGCGTCGTTTCGGTATAGCTTCTTATACCGTTTCATATCAAATAAATAGATTGAATATATTGAAACTGGAATTCATTAGGAGACTTTGAACCTTTTAAGCTTTATGTTTCGAAGTAAAGAAAACTTTGGGTGTTCTACGAGTTCAATTATATCTGCATATAATATCTGTATTTGTATACCGATATCAGAGACCTATGTTTTTTTCTCATTAAGAATACACATTTTCGTGCAATATCTGATAAGAAAGGGTTATATACACACTTCGTGGGTGGACACTTATTTCATTTCCATTTCCCGCCAAAATAAGACCGCATAATGTTCCTCTGTCGATGTGTAAACGTCTAATTATAAAGATAATCATATGACACAACGAATGCACAGATACTGCATATCTCTCGATATTACTCACTATCCTTACTCAAGTAATCTACCTCGTAAGTTATTTAACAAATATTTACGTATTCAGGTAGTAAAGTGGATTTTTAAAGGCCGGAAGTATTTAATATGTTACGTTACATTAAATCCGCATGAACTACGATATCGGAAATATTAAGAGTTTGGTCATAACCCGAAAAGCGGAAACGGCAGCCGCTATGGTCAATCTAATAACAATGCTAATACTGTGTTATCAAATCGGTTAATTTACAACATTGCTTTCATAAAACATATTTCATGATTTGTTCTCAGTTCAGAGTTTAGGTAAATTCAATAGCTGCACACAGTACTAGTTCAGCCGTTTCCAAGTGTCAATAATTTATCCGTTTTGTGCACAGCTAAACTTGGACTTTGTATGTCCAAGCCGACAGCGGCTGTCTTAACGTTTTCATTGTTGATTGCAGGTAAATTGTAAAGAATTTTTCGTATTTCATCGCATCGATAGAAAGTTTAAGTGAATGCATAAGACCTCGTAAACCTTAAAATAGCCAATTTAAACCGTAAAAGCGTGCACTAGTGCCTTTAAACATCGTCACTAATCAACAGTTTGATACCCTTGCTAGGCACACAGTAGCGCTATACAATGCAGCTTTTATAGTTATCATAGTAAGCTCTAAACCATCTCAAACAGTAATATTGGGGTCACCATTGTCTTTATAACTTACTATTAGCTCATGAGCTCGTGACCCAGTCTTCGTGGTAGGGTTCAGGCAGAACCTTTTTCTTACGAAAAATAAACTAAATATATTTCCTACGTTAGCCTCTTATTTTTTATGTTAAACCACCATCAAATCTGTCCCTGTGTCAGCTGAAGCAATTGAAATTGATACTTGATACGTATAGAACTTCAAAATGCATTTTAGTATCTCTATAAGTGCACGACTAGTGAAAGGATTCAATGTGCTAGACGTGAAGTGTAGGCATGGCTCTTCATTTTCAACTTGAAAGTTCTACATCCTAATCAGTGAATGTGCTTTGCTCAAAGTTATACCTCCACAGGAAAGGGTTCCATTCTCGCTGTCATCATCATTTTGAAAACAGGTACTCCATAAACTACACACTAAATGTAACTGTCTTCTTCGAAGTTACTTTAACCATCAACGTTGAAGTGAAACTATCAGCCACCATCGACTACGCTCATATATAAGCAATGAAGTTCTATCATCTTACATGTTGATGCGAGACATGCACTAGTGTAAAGACGTTGTATCCTAGCAACAAGGATACAGTCACACCAAAATCAAAGTTGGATACCTCGTTTAAACATAAATCGCCCCCCTCGCATGTAGATTTAAACAATCTTACAATCCGCCCATGTTTATACAAGTATCGTCTGGCTTTTACCTCGAGTCTTCGTTATTGTATGGAGACACGCAACGGCAATTTATTACCAATAGCAGTTGCCCTTCCATTGAAACTAAGCACGTAGATATACCTATCAAGTAATTGTGTACCCGGTGAAACGTCATGAAGACTGCTAAGCGAGTTCAGTACATACTCTATTAATACTGTCCTGTTGTCATGTAGTGGCGTTTACGTGTACAATTTGTCTCGCGACACGACTGAAGTTAAGGGCTTGAGCTAACTGCTGTGTGACGTTTCGTCAGTGAGTTGCGTCTCTGGTTTTGACGTTTTGGTGATCGGAGGAGATTGAAACGTGTTCGCCTTTTTCTCTCTTTATTACCTACGAAGGAAACCATATTGGGTTTCATATTTTAAACGATACGAGGCAAAATCTCATTTTTTCAGTGTGGTTACGTCTAGTCCGATAACGAATGATTTGACGTCACAGTTCGACAATGACGTTTACGTTCCAAATGCCTGGAGGTTGACTTTGATTCGTGACTTCGGTGATAAACAGAATATCATCTTAGTGCTCATGGCATACTATGTTCACGACACTCGTGCCTAAATGTCAGTAGATCAGAAGTTAACGTAGTTTATCATGGATACTCATATAACGTCATCTATTTATGTCTTCCTTTCGTCAATTGTCTGTTCCTATGTCCCTGTTGTCTATTCTTCTCCCACCTTCTTTGACATCTCTCTCTCTCTCCCTCTCTCTATCTTTATTTCTCTCTATATATCTCCTTCTTTCTCTCCATCTCTCTCTCTTTCTCTCTCATAGGCAATAATAAACATTCGTTTTCAAAATCTCTCTCATGCTGTCTGTCATGGCTTACACCCATACATTGTATAACAGAGCCATTGTCCTATTGATCCCAGCAAACACTTACGGAATGCGTGCAAATAAAAACTCATATGTATACAACGCAATAGTGCATCGACACGCCTGTCAAATCAAAGTTATTCGTGGTGCATTAACGTACCGAATTTCTGGAGCACAACCTTCTTTGGGTTATGTATTTCAGTATAACGCGACTTATCGTGAAATATTTTCTGTTACATGTAAACATTTCCTTAAGAAAACATTATGTCTGTTGCATTATAAAACTTAAAGTTTAATTTCTCAAATTGTGTATTGATGATGTTTTCATTCATCATCAACAAGTGTTTGTAAATATTGATTTCATTTCCATTTTTACTCGGAGTTATAATAATGCTACTGCCATGTGTTGATCCCTTTCGAATCCTTTTCCCTCCTTAAAGAACTGATGCAAATGGAATATCTTGTTCTACATATATACATAAGGAAAAAAGTTAAGCACCCCCAAGTTTTTCACCAGTAAGTTTTGTCTGAGAATAAAGAGAACCACATTGCAGTAAAAGTAATTGTATGATATGATAGAATCATAATTTTGCAATTTAAGAACGTAATTTCATTAAAATATCATTTCGGATATTTTGAATAATTGCAGTTATACAAATTGGTAATTTTGAGATCAAAAGGTGAATATGTTCAGAAACTCAATATGTTTTGTTTTAATGTGTATTATTCCATTATTCCTATTCCACTGATCAAACTTTATTATGGATCTCTTAAGCAAAAGTCACTAGTTACAGCAGTATGGACCTCCAAAATCTCATTTTTTGGAAAATGACCCATTCATAAAAAGGGACTAAATGGGGCAGTTTTAACCGTAACAACGACTATTAAGCAAAAAGAAGTATAGGGTTACTGAGTCAAAGTGAAAGAAGACCACTTTTATTCCAAAATCGTCTGGTTATGGCCATTTTCTAAAAATTATCGAAAATTCTTATCAAATTTCAAAACCCAATTATGTCCTTATTGTGAAGGATACGTGTTTTTTTAAAGTGTAAAATTGTACCCTATAACAAAATTGTTGTTCATGACAACTAACATCAGAATCCATCGCATACTTTTGACAAACGGACTATAGTTATTTTGGGTGAAAAATCAGTACCATTACGTTTTTTATCTTAAGTTCTCAAAATGTCATCATGTATGATGATTTTAAAGATACCAGGTCACGAAAAACTTTAGTTTCTATGTCAAGGGGATCCAATTAGTCATATTGTCATGTTTTTCTCCACAGATGCATTTTGCAATTTTGAAAATAGGGGGGTGCTTAACTTTGTTCTCTATGTATATAACTATATATGCGATGATAAAATAGCTGTTCTCTTTAGTATTTGAAGACTTGCCAAGTAGAAAATAAAGACAGCTCTTGGTCATTTTTTATTTAGTATGTATATAAAAAACAAACGGTTGAGGTGAGGTATCTCCTTTAATGAGAACAGGTGGCTTTATTGCAATCAATCTCACAGGTAAGCATAACAACATTTAAATTTCATTTTACATAAATGTACATGTGACCATACTTTCCCATAGAATACATATTTTACATATGATTTGGGAGACACTATTTCACATATTAAAAAGACGAGTACTTTTCACATGGTATGGTTGGAAATATTTAAATATGTTTAGGGAGATCCAACTTTCACATCTTTCGGATACATATTGTTTTGCATGGTTAAATACTTGTCTTCATTATAAGGGTAGTTACACTAAACCTCGGGTACGTACAATACCGACAGAATAAATTGTCCATGATGAACGTGATATGAAATTTCATTTTATTTTTAAATGTCAATGGCATTTTCAGACGATGTGCGAGAAGTGATGAGCCTTATCGTTTGAAATAAAGCGTGCAATGGCATAAAGGACTATTCAAACTGAAGGATGATTTACAAGATTAGCACCATAAAAAGCAAACAACATATTCATCTTGATAAATGTTTATATAACTCTGACCGTGAAGTTTTCATCATACTGATTGTAAATCTACATAGTTGCGAGCTTAAATCACTAAGGCTGATTAATTCCTCTTATTTGCAACTGATAAAGATCACAGTGTATGATATGTAAGAAACAACAAACAGTTATCTAGCTCTTTTAGGTTTAACAGTGCGAGTTTAACATCTTACAGTCACGACATTTATGAGCCACATTCACTAGAAATCGTGCTGCCTAGGTTTGTGTAAGAAACCACAATACAGTAAAAATTATATGGCAATTAGTCCTTTAGAAAGTTGAAACAAGATTTGAAGAATACGAGAAGATACAATCAAAATTAAAACTTAATAAACTGGAAATTTTAATAGTAAGTGAATATACCATAGTATATATATCAAGGTTTAGAGTCATTAGAGAAGCAATCGAATATAATGATACAAATTATAGTCTATTGTTACAAAAGAGACACAAATAATATCAGAACTGATAGGAAACGACAAACACATAGAGGTTAGCTTCAGCATTACTAGAAAGGACGGAAATTAGTACTGGCATGACGGTCAAGAGATCAGAATAAATGTCCAGTAAGGAATGGAAGAAATGAAAGGTGAAACACAAGAGATTCACATTGAGCACGGTACAGAAGGCTTAGAGTAGAAAACTAAATTGAAAAGCACTCTTGTTAAAAAAAATCATAGAACCTACTTAAGCAAACCTGAACAAGACAATACAACAGTATACTACGGAACATTGCATGAACCTCTCCAGATATACGGACATAAAATATCTAACCACACAGGCGCAAGACTCCGAATGTACAATATCATGTAAGTATATATACATGTAGCTATATAACATACATAAGGTATGACACAGTCGTGTCTGCAAGGGGACCGGAAATGCTTATATACTGGTTTCCTGGCTCGATTATCCTGTGTAAACTTCTTAGACAGACCCCAGTTCCCATATCCGGTCCCCTTGCAGATCTGTCTCTGTCGAACCTTGTTTATATGTATATGTTATTTAGCTAGTAGTGAATACTTACATGTATATATAGAGTCAGGTGCCTTTCTCTAACCATTACCAAGTCACAACCTCAGATTACATAATCACAGTCTGCTCCACAACCTTTCAAATATGCATGAATTTATACGATTTTCTTTGAATTTGTGTTTTTATCCTAATATACTTTAACACTGTTGCTTGAGTGGGAATCTATACAGTTATACCTCAATTCATCTGATGGGAGATATTTGATTTCTAGATTTTCCTTCCGTTATAACGTTTTTCATTTCCCTTTGGTTTACGTCATTTCTATTCTAGGTATTTACAGTTATTTTGAATCAAAATATCATTTAATTGGCGGTTATACCAATTTTAAAAACATATCAATCTTTTTACAAAATTCATATCATATATTTAAATATATGTTAAATTCCTGTTTGTGTTTGTTCGCAGCCAAACGTAAAACATTAGTTTGAAAAAAAGTTTAGAAATACTACGATGACGTTATATCCACAGTAAATAAACATGCAATAGGATGGCAGTGAATGGGTTTAGCAACAATAAAAATGATGTGATTAATAAATGAATATCTAAGTTTCTTATACAACTAAACGACCTTTCTACTTGTGGAATGTTCCGGATAAAAACCCCTTTCATGTATCAACTCGATTTAATAGGAAAGAAAGCAAAAACAAAAACTCAACAACACGCTCGGGCTATATGACAAGGTGATAAGATAAGTGTTTACACAAACTACATCGACAAAACAACAATTCTATCTTTAATATAAAAATATAATTAAGTTATTTACAGGTACAAGATAATTCGAGAGTTACGATATACTGCTTCATGTCACTCTGTCGGTTAGTGGTCATAATGATTTAAAAAGTTAACTATCACCCTAATATTTCTTTCTCAAAGACCCTTGAGTTCAAAACAAAACTTACTGAAAAGTTTTATTAACACCACACAATTTTCTTAACAACACTCTCTCTAAAGCGACATACCCTATAAAGCGACACTTACTGTAAATATATACATCTTTTTAATCCCGTTTTATTCATCTAATATTAGGAACTCTTTCTAATCACTCCTTACCGATTGTAGGATGTCAGATTTCATCGTCTTTACCACCGATAATTGCTGCGACTAATTCGTTCGTAAATATTCTTATCAAGATTTTGCAAATTTAATTATTTTTATCATTTTCATCACGATTTATATATTTTCGATTACAGACTTTATCGTGGTTACTTATGGACTAAGTCATATTCATCTATAACCATGCTACTAAGTGAACATCTCTTGATACATTCTATTTGATATTTTTCACTTTAAAAATTCTAGGAATTACGTAATACAAGTAATATATTTTCTCATGTCAGTTTAGAGGAAGATGCATAAGCATTGTTATCATTTGCTAATATTAAATAATGATTCACACTCAACCAATTCACTTAATACAGTTGACTGTTAAACATTGATAATATTTTAACAGATAAAGTATATATTGATATATATCTGATAATAAAACATGTGTATTGCTTATATGTCAGGTTAACCCATCGTTCAGGTAACAAGAACAGGATTGTTGGTAACAATCAGTCGTTGGTAACAATAACAACCAGAACCCAACTAGTATTTAGTCACATTATTACATCAAGATTTGTTTTCATGTTCTACGTTTTAAAAAAAATTAAATTTTCATGCCAGAATAATTCAAGTATTGAGAAGAAAGCAAATTGTATGTAAATGCCACTCAAAGAAATTGTATCTAGACAAATTATTGAATATTATATATTTTCATAAAGGTGAATAATACATTGATTAAGGTTTGTGAAGCTAAAACAAATTATAAACAAGAAAGAAATATGACAAGAATTGCATGACGTTATCAACAGAAGTGAAACTACTCTAGGAAATGAAGCGGACATAAAATGTATTAACATCGTCTAATAGACATCGATCCCGCGCCTGTAAAGTTTATAACAATAGACACCATACTGATTTAATCGGATGAAGATATACTAATCTATATTCCATTTCAAATATCATTTCACAAGAAACAAAAAGGTAATTACAGTAACAAATTATAAAGGTAAAAGCTTATGATAAAACTTTGTTGTCATGACAAGAAAATAGTCAAGAAATGTGAGCAGTAAGTGAGTATTAATATTTAGTCGATGTAAAAGAAAATTCGTTGAAAATGAATTTTACTGGGTTTTTTTCAACCCACGTGGTATCTTCGTTTTGGTACTTTCAGAATATTTCAGTGCTTGTCACATTAGAATAAGGGCCATCATATAACTTGACTAACAAACTATTAAACCAAGTTTGACTTGTAAATTGTGGTAAAAAAATAATTGCACATCAATTTCAAGCTGACTTCATTCAAAGAATACAATCAATATCATGATCAACATCATTTAAAGAGAAGGTAAGTTAGCTTATAGTTTAGCAGTAGCAGGATTGGATCCTAGTTCGACACGACATATCAGGGATTAGATGTGATAGGAACATGGTACTAAATTCAATTAGGGATCTAACCCGGATCAACGAATTCAGTTCGACATATATGGTTTTACTTTGACATGACTCACAAAGGGGAAGATGACTTACAGGGAACCTATATATGATACAAATACTTATGCGGGATATGAACCCGGAAGCTTGAAGTGAGTATTCAACGTTGGTACTGTCGGTACGAATGGTCACATTTTCAGAGACAACGTCAAGTTTGCATGATGATAAATGTGCGAGAAGTCATATTATGGGATTCGAACCCGGAACCTTATTATGCTCGTTCCTATCTCATTGCATTAACGTTGACAATTCGTGAAGGTCACAAACTTACACTTAAGTCATTTTAACGTCAATATATATATATACATACGGAATTCTCATTCGGGATAAAATCGGCGAAGGTTCAGTGGTTGTATTTTCAAACCATCATAACATTTTGTGCATGGATGAGAAGACGCGATGGGATTTTGAAGATGGATTTGAAAGTTTTCTCTGATTTAACTAAACGATCCAGCTACGTATCAATTTATCGATCACCCAACACAGACATGATTCCATTAGTATTCGTTTCCACATGTTCTCGCTGAGTGACAGTCACATTATTCATTTGGATGCACAATTTCTTTCATAATTCACATTTTTCTAGCAAGAATCATGTCTATTGTTCCATATCCCTCCGTTTTCATTAAGGATAAGCCATATAAATAAGCGACTGTCAAACAGGCCCGCAGAATTCGGTAATGACGTGGCTATTATTAGACATATGCCAACGCTGTACGACGAATCCACAATCATTCTGCCATTAACTGACAGACTCGGCTTTGAAAACAGTCCCTTCTCTGCAGCAATGTTCAATTTTTTTTTCATTCATTCACAGAGATTTTATCTATTTCAGCCCCTACGCATCGGAACTTTGACCGTGTGTGACACACAAGTCTCATCGAACTGCCATCCACAGATGAGCTGGACGTTCTATAGAAACGAAACCTTTTTTATAGACTCTTCCTTTGTCATTCTGCTTGTGACTTGGAATAAAGTCCATGAGTCGGAATCCAACAATTCACACAGTTTGGTTTATTGTTTACGTCGTCTAAAATTGATATACAGTATATTCTTATGGTTCTTTTAAGTTTTTCTTCGTCAAAAGAGATATCCACTCTGTTTGTTTTTCTTCAAAGCAAAATGCTGTAATGATTATACATATGTTGTACCACAAGAAATGCATTGAATGAAGCGACAATGGAATGACATATGTCTTTCAGACAGTCAGTGATACCAATCAATAGTCATACAACCGCCACATCGCATTCACTGACATGTCCAATCATTGGTGTTTTCCTACTCATTTTCAGTGCGAATAGGTTTCGCCATTAGCTCGTGTAGACAGACTGAACTGAATGATATCAAATTGTTTTTCAACAGTCACTGACATTGTTTCGTTTGTTATGGGCAAAGAGATAAGACTGCTTTGTCTTTCCCCATTACTGCTTCATCACAATCAATTCCCTCTGCACAGTCGTTGATGTTTTCCCTCACAGTCAATGTCTTCTGATCTGTTCACTCCGGTAAATCTATGACATGTTGACACATTATGGTCCAAGTCAACATGGCCGTTCTACAAAGATTATTTTCGCCAAAGCATCAACTGGAACATGCTGGAACATGCTGCAAACAAGTGAACTTCTGTTTCTTCAGCACAATTTTCGGTGTTTGATCCTCTAGTGAATCGATGTAAAGGTTCGATACACTAACATATATGCCCCATTTATACCCGGTATAGGTAGAGTACACTCAATTGTTTGTCAATAGGAAAATCCACTTAACGCACTGTTATCAATTCTTTTATATCCATAGCCTTCCCATTTTCAGTATAAACCATTGACTACATACCCTCTTTAATCGTATGTCCAAATTGGTCTCAGGAAACGTTTTCAAAAAGTTATTTCATTATGATCGATCCACCTTCTATTAAGCCCCCCATAACAGAAATAGTTCCCAATATTTTATCGTAACAATACCCGGATGGGCTTACTGTGTACCCTCCTTTTACCTGATGAAATCACAATCTAAATACTCTCCTGATATCTGATGTAGTTCACGTTCCTTCCACAAATACCAAATATAGTTCAATATACCTTTCCAATACCCGGCACTACTGTAACCTCCTTATACCCTGCATAGATCACTATCTTAATACCTTAACTATACCAGTAATGCCCTGCCCGTACCCGGCATAGTTTACATAGTTTACCATCTATATAACCTTCCCATACCCGAGATCGTGTACCATCACAGCGAACCATCCTCACATCCTACCTTAAACCGCAATGTCATTTCTGAACCCTGTATGATGTTACATCTATATACCCTTACAATACTCGGCATAAAATAGTTTTCGATCCTCATATCCCACATATACCCGAAATAACCCCCCCCCCCCCTTGAACCAAGTATAGTTTACCATCTGTTTATCCTATCAACACCCGCAATGCCTTCCCAGTAACCAGCATGGTTAACCATCTTGTACCCTGCCTATATCCGGTATAGTCAGAGCTGCCTGACGGGCATATCGTTAATCCTGATGAACTCCAGCATACAGAAGCCGAAGCTGGAGAGAGTGACTAGAGAGGAGAGAACAGCCACTACATAGGACCAGCCAATATAAAACGTCCCGTGAGCGTTTATACCAAGGGCAAAGTAATGGAATAGTTTCCAACTGTCCCGTCGAATGTCCTGACAGAAGTCTCTCCCCTTGATTCCCATCACTATAAGTGCCATAAGGGTCATACAGCCTGCAAGAGAAGGCAAACAAGATGAGTTAAATAGCTACATGGGTTTGATTACTAAAATCTTATAAGAATATTTGTTAACATAACAGCTAAATCACTAAACAAAATATGGAACAGTTAAATCACTAAACAATATAGGGAACTGCTAAATCACTAAACAATATTATGGAACAGCTAAATTACTAAACAACATACGGTTTTAGATGTTGACATCACTAAACAATATATGGAACAGCTAAATCACTAAACAACATACGGTTTTAGATGTTGACATAATTTGCAATTACGTATCGACATATTATTTTTTTTAGAAGGTAACGCTAGATAAAATCAACATACAACCTCATATGCTTTATCATCTTCACTTTAGCAAAAGTTCTTAAATTCTGAAGACGTGTATCCCATAATATATATTTAACTGTGTAAACAGTGTGTTATTAGTTTCAACTCCTATGTTCCTGTACATGAGTGTAAATGTTGATGACAAGACTAAAATACATCTCAGTGGTCGATAAACTGTGTTCTGATCTACATCAAACCTAGTGTCGACAGTACATATACTTGAGCCTTCATAATGGTGCAATGTCTTTCACAATACTAGGGCCTAGATTTTCGAAGCTCTCTTAGCGCTAAGATAGTGGAAAGCCTATGTTAATGTGTGGTACTTAGTACTAAGAGAGCTTCCAAAATCTAGGCCCAGATTCATAGAAAAAGGAAAAAGGACAATATATCCATATTCTTCTTATGCAGGTTAGAGGATATAGAGTTTTATGATGAGGTCAAATATAACAAATCTTGTTAGTGGTGTAAAGTTGTTTAATCGAGAAGTATCCACTAGTGGTAAACATAACAAGTTTAATAGAAATCGTTTAAAAATAGTGACTATGTATTTGAGCGAGAGTCGGAAGATAGTCACATTATTGGGTTAGAAGTGTTTGATAAGTATTATTAATTTCTTTTCTTATTTAATTAATTTTTTTTCACTTGTATAAGACGGCAGTTTCATTGAGAGCAATTAATTTTGATATATATTGTATTTGAGCACTGATGAGTAAATCGCGTGATGTGATTTGAATTTAAATTCAATATATATTTTATTCAGTAAAATGCTTTTGGTCCACAAGATACTAATGCACAGATAAACATAACAATGTTTTCTTTAACTTGATATATGGCATTTTGGCTTTCATAGTCAAATAAAATGTTACGAATTAAGTTCAATGTCACTTTAATCGCCAAAGAACAAACTTGATAAAAAATATCTTTTATCTGAAATATACGACAAATAATTCTTCAGATCTCATCACAAGAGATGACAAGTAATCTTATTTCAAAAAATTAACAGCCTGATAGAAGCATTAATCTGAAATAAATAGGCCATATATCATCTTTTATGTTCTACACGCATTGTTATCCAACTTCCGCGGTTCAAAATGCATCGATTCATCCATTGTCAATAAATATCAAATGACAATTAATGTCAATTCAACGGCGCTTTCGATGAAGAAAGAGTGATTCATAACATCACCCACGAGAAATATTTTTCGTCTGAAGCGTTTTACAGTGCTGTAAAATTCTTATGCGCCAAACTTCAGTAAGAGTTCTAACTGCATCTCAGGATGTGTTGAATAACTATTTCACCCTTGGAGCACTTTTTGCCGAGCAGATGCAGGAAATTACTAGTAGCCCTTAACATCGACCTTCGACCTTTTAACCTTTGTTTGCAACACATGGACCCCTAATTGCTTTTGGTGAATGGCGGTATCTCCAAACCACATGCGCAATATGATGGCCAGAAGAAGGTGATTGTGTGTCAGAGAGCGTAGCATTTTGGGAATGAGATATAAGGAAATGAAATTTCTTCACAGAAGGCACCAAGCAGGTGTAGGGAAGATGTTGCGACGGGATAATGCAGTATGTGTCAGTGTGTCAGAAACAAATGAAGCATACTCCATACTTTAACCTCGAAGGAAGTACAATTATTCATGGTTTGATTCCAAGATGCAATAAATATAATAAGGACCAATGTAGTTGATGGTTTCAATTTAATCGTGTTGAAGTTCATTAGATTTTTATTTTAATCCTTATCACATAAGACGTGTTTTCAACATTGAGCTGTTATCTTATACTTTCCAAATACTTCTCTCACAAGAGTGTGATAAATGTTGTCGATCAAGTTTTCTTATCACTGATCTCGGCACCAAAATAGTGAAGGGCCGAGCCAATATTTGTTTAATCGGTGGCCCAGAGGAAGGATATTTCTTTAATCGACCACTCCACGGTTTTAGAATGGAGTATTTGAAATGTAAATACAACTGTTTGTTTTGGCCATAATATTTCCCCTTTAACATTTTTCTTGTAAACAGTTATTTCCGCCTAGCGGCCATTTTATGATGAATCCTGAAGGCCACATTATTAACGTCAACGTCGTCATAAATAGTCGTACAAGAACAAGGCATCCTTTAAAGACTGGCGATTGTGATGTTAACCTGCATCTTGATGTTCCTTTACTGTGAAGATTTTTATATTTGTAAATAGACCACAAAAGTGTTATAGTGTGCGCATCCTTTGACAAGTCATACCCATCAAAGAAATCTCAAGATGCTTTGAAATAAATTATGAACACTGCATTCTGTCATATCAATAGCTTATATTGCAATTTATAATTTATACTGGTTGAAAATGGTATTCTTCTTGTTGTAATTTCAACATCCTTATTCAAAACTCATAGTAATCGAAATAAACTGTATCTAATTTTCCCCCATCTCCTTACAAGGTATTTTTGTAGAAGTCTCCTAATTGTAAGGAACGGCCTTTCAAATAACCATAAAATTGAGCAAGATCACTTAAGGGTGATTCGTTCACATGCTACAAGCCTTTAATTGCACTAAATGCACTGAACTCAGCACAGACGTTTTGCCCTTGTTCTATTCATTTTCTGTGACTCCAATCAACTTTCTGAGATCTCTGAGCCTCCAGGTTAGACTTCGTAGCTTGTCTTAGAGTTTAATGGAAGATGGCAGCATGCTGAAACGTTGTTGTGGAGTAAATGCATATGTATTACTGCATTTCCTGAGATCCAATTTTGGGGTCGGGGGACACATACTTTTAATTAATTCATTCATTATCTGCAAACAAATATATTCACACCATTTCAGTTTTATCGATATGAGAATTAATAAGCTAAAACGTCAACAACAAACCAGTAAACCAGTAATGTAAACATACTGCAAGCATATTTCTTTCCAGAGATAGCAATGCCTGATTCTGTGCACTTCTATTTCGACGTCAGAAGTTAGCAACTCTTATTAATTAAGAAAGGAACGGACTGTCAGCTTTGCCACGAGTTTCTTTGAACAAATGATATTGGTGCTTGTAGCAGAGATATTAAAGACGGCAACAGACTAGCTGTACGTGGCATAGAACGTATAATGTAACGCTCCTTCTAGCATATTGTTACCCTGAGTGTGCGGTTCATTGATCTAGCTCCAGGAAGGTCCCAATAATGTTTTATGCGCTGCAAATCAATAGCGGCCCTCACGTATACCATCACGCTTGTTGAGAGAGTCAGGACCAAATTGTGATCGATGGTTCTAGTTGTTAGACCAAGAACGAGGGGAAAGGGCGGACTTTATCATGCAATGGCATATAATGGAGGGTGTTTGTAAATATTGATAAATCAACTAAATGAAGACTGTTGACAATTGAATAATGAAATGAAGATAGATTTGGTATTTTGTGTATCAATGTAGTTTACACTTATTCTTCACACGCCTTACCTAGAACAGGGATATTGAATAAAAGTGGTGTTGTTAACAGTCATCCATCAACATTACTAGGAAGGTTTTGGAAGTATAAAGTGACAGAAAGAAATACAAGCAGTGGCCAAGGTGTCCGAAGTGACGTCTATACCTAAAGTGTTATGATGAAATGCCTTTTATCTGCTGAAAGTATAAGTAGGCAGATTGCATTATACCGCATTATATGTATGTTCTCAATGAATGCGAGGTCAGTAGGTAAAGGTTATATTATAAAAGTAGTATTCCTTCGGTGTAAGTTCAAATCCAACAGGGAACTCGATCCCTAAAATACAAGAACCTGCTCTATTTCAGATAGTGTAATGGTAGTTTATCAGTATTACGTAATTAATCTCACGAGCTTATGAAGTTGACTGAGACTGAAAGCCTGGTGAAGTGTAATTAACTAACTAACAAAGAAGTGTAGGGCCTGTTTGAGCATAAAGGCCAATGCGGTGCCTACTCACCTGCGGAGAATATAAGAAGGCAGAGAGCGATGAGGACTCCTCTGGTTTCCTGGAGAGTAGGCACGGAGATGTAGGCCACGAGGATCATGAGGGACAGAGCGTAGGTCAAGATGCCTACGACACAGAACCCTTGGGCAGCTCGCACAAAGTCTGCAACAGGACGCATCAGAAGACTGGAGATAATGGATCACTAGAAGCATAAGCTGGTGAACTTTAAGAAGTTATTTTATAATGCAATATTTTTCATTTTATCCTATGCATAAAATCCATAGATTCAAAGTAGAAACGATTTCCGTCCTTCTGTGTGAGTGTGTTGGTTGAATAAAAAATACCCATTTCGTACACATATAAACATGACAAATACCAGGAATAAAGAAGTTGTCCCATGAGTACCTGTATTTATTTGACGACCAACTTCTGAAATGCCACTGAAATAAAATATTACAAATAACGCCTTGACGGAGATTGTTTTTCATCTTTTTCATCTGTCAGGTATTTCCGTAATCTTGTGATAATGCCTTCTCAGTTTATCTTAACCCGACAAGGCTAAGAAGCGAGGACATTAGCCTCAATTATATTTATAACCTTAGTTGATAATTATCTCTGAGTAGATCTCTAATCTATCATTAATAGTTAACATAAGTAGTATGTCGATGGTTGATCAAAGTCGGTGTGCTCAATGATGTTCTGAACATGCAATTATAAGTCATCAGTGATATCAACAGAGAGGGCAACTTTGAGATACCTGGATAAATAACTCGATGTGTGAAATGGGAATTAGAATTGGCTGATATGTCGTCTATGATGCTGATTATCTTCAATAAGAATAATAAATATTAATGCCAAACATTGATGAACCAATGAACATCAGTACTTAATTAACTGTTATGAATGTGACAGGACATAAAACCTTAGATGTCACTTAGAGGTAAAAAGTAAAACGTCATTGGTCTAATTATCCAAAAGAACAAAAAAGTGAACATTGATTTTGCTTCATGTTTTTTCTTCCAATCTGGACGGTGGAATGAGGCGATGTGTAGTAAAAGAAAAAAAGGTTCGTTTTTGCAAGCAAATCAGTCTCCTGGCAGATGCATTACACTGAAATAACCAAAAACGTTTATTGATCGAAACTTTAAATACTTTAATGTTGCCTTTTCGGCGAAAAAGCAGTTGACGTTCGAAGCCAAGCAAATGATTGAAAATGTATCAAGAACGAAAGTGCCTGTCCAATTTCCCAATCAATGTTAAATCACGGAAAAATAATTCCTTTTTTAATGAATGAAATGTACTCCTTTATCTGCCCTTAAAAATCTCCGTCTCGTGAGTGAACTGTTTGAAATACGAGCTCAACTCTTAATTGCGACAAAATCCAGTATGAAAACCTTCTTGCTTGTGAAAGCATCGAAAATTACAAATGACAAGAAAACATCCATTTATTTGCCCCAATCAATTATAAAAGCTTCGAAAGGATCCAATATGGTTTAATGCTTCAGTTTGAGGCTCAAAAGAAAAGAAATATCTTAAAGTTATAATTGCTATAGGCCTATATTTGCAAGTTCATATAAAACGTTAACTCGCCAACTCGACTGAATTGCAATTAATACATTATCAGTTAAACGAAGTACCAAGTTATAATTAAAGGGACTGTGGCATGGCTGTTTTAGATAAATTAAATGATCCCTCACAAACGAAAATAAAGGGTACCAGTTGAAAGACAATGTTTTCTTAATCATAAGAGGAAGTTATAAAATGAACGTTTCATGTTCAGTTAAGCTATGCGAATCCATTTCCCTACTTAAAAGAGAAAAATTTAAGTTAAGTTAATTTCTTATCATTTCTACGACAACGACTGACCGGGTTGAGGAGTGTGATTTGTATACATCTGAAGATAATACATTTGGCATAATGTAATGTTTATTGGTAAAAATTCAAAGAAATAAAATGTTCAAATAACGTTCTACTGTCCCCTAAAGTGACGAAATAAGGCGGGAGACACCACACGGTAACTGTTTCGGCATGTCGACCATTTAACTACTCGAAAGTGAATGAAAGCATTTTACTCTTTCACATGAAAGTGAGATCACAATGCTCAAATAAATTCAATGTCTCGTGCATAAATCTAAAACCTTCAAATTCCGTTATTTAATGTTACATTTGGACCTGCTGCCCATTCTTGAGAAATTTCAATTCCTACATAAGCAGTGTTCTTACACTATATTGTTCTTCTTGATAGATATGATACAGAGTTATTGTTCTACTAAATAGCGGACATCATACAGAACTATTGTTCTACTTAATAGCAGATACCATACAGAATTATTATTCTAATTAATAGCAGATACCATACAGAATTATTGTTCTACTTAATAGTAGATACCATACAGAATTATTGTTCTACTTAATAGCAGATGTAGATACCATACAGAATTATTGTTCTACTTAATAGCAGATACCATACAGAATTATTGTTCTACTTAATAGTAGATACCATACAGAATTATTGTTCTACTTAATAGCAGATACCATACAGAATTATTGTTCTACTTAACAGTAGATACCATACAGAATTATTGTTCTACTTAACAGCAGATACCTTACAGAATTATTGTTCTACTTAATAGTAGATATCACACAGAATTATTGTTCTACTTAGGAGTACATAATAGCAGCAGTCAATGACAGTAACACATTGTTAATATAATGTGATTTAAGAACACAGAAAAAGAATACCTTCAAACGCTGAAATGTACCTTACCAGCCATAAAGTATAATGGAGAATAAGATAAATATTCACAGAAAAAAATTATGTTAGTATTTCAACACATATCTACGAACTTGCCATTTGTAATAAATTCGATTAAAGGTTAACATTCTATTTCTAAACACATCATTTAATCATTACAAAATAAATTTAAAAACACGCTATTGAGTTCGAAAACATCTTCAAGCGTGTATGTTCAGGCACACAAGGCACTTTTCCTCATAGGCCCCCAGGTCAAAGAAAATGTTTCACATAAAAATTCAAATAACTCAATAGGCCAACTGACTCGAAACGTTCGTATTTATACAGTATATTAACTGTGAAACTATGAAGGCTTTCGAATAAAGGAGACATCCAAATTTTGTTTGTTTGAAGGGGGCCTTTCCTTGCCCTTGGATTGATTTTGATTGCGAGTTGGGGGACCCAAGACCATTAGGAACTCTTTTGTCAACGCAGCCATAATGTCCTACAGACAATGTTTTCCTTTTGTTCACATCAATTAAGAACCACTCATTAAACAAGAATCACAAGAACATAGAATCACGTATTTCCAAAGAGAAAAACTACAGGCAGCATACAAGTTATTTAAATAATTCATCCCAATGTAAAGTGAGTCCTATTAAAGTGTCTTAAGATATCAATACATCAAAGAGTGTCCATGTATTAGATATCAAGGGATACAATGATGAAATTATTCATAACCATTTTCCATTAGGTGTCAGTGACAAATGTATATATTTGTTCTACCCCTAGACTCCAAACGTTTCGATTTCCTTTTGGTCTCCCACAATTATAGTGATATCTCCAGTTGAACACAGTTGAGAATGATACAATCTTTATAAGTAAAAAGAGTGAAACAGTTATGTATTTTTTTGAACAGGGACGTATAGTTTAATGGTAACACATATAAGGTTACAACCGAATTTGGCAGACATTGACGAGTATGATGTAGATGACACAGAATATCTCATCTTAGTTTTTAGAACTGTAAACATGGAAATTCACAATCAAAGAAACATGTATTGGGGTAAACAAAAACAAAGCTTTACAAGGATATAAACAATAAACCTTCTCAAGGACAGCAAAATTAGTTTTCTCAAGAAAAACAAAAACAAGCCTTCGACAAGAGAACTAAAAAAAATACCCGGTTGCAGGATTGACAAACAACACAGAGAGTAAGAGAAAGTATTTTACCAGCGTGTATCTCACCTGGCAATACGTCCCAGGCTTCACACGTCCACTCCCCCGTCTTGAAACTCTTCACGCAGCTCTTCCACAGGGAAATGGATATTCCTTCACTCAGTCCCAGCCATTCTGTTGAAGCAAAGGCAATGAGGAACATTCCCAGACCGAGAAAGAAGGTCACAGCTGTAGCAGCTCCTCTCAAAGACAGGATACCCATCTTGGTGCCAACGGGTTCCGCAGGAACTGACATGATTGGTCTGTAGTATAATCAGGAATTTGAAGAATTCTAATCTTTATTTTCTATGATAAAATGTCTCTTATATGTGTTCTCTCTGGTAGATATCTCACTGAACTCATTGACCAACACAATCTTATATTTAAGAATTATTTGCGTTTTGCAGATTTGTTGTTTTAATATCACAAATTATTACGAAGAATCTCACATGTTTTTTTTCAATTTCTTTGAATTTCAAGTATTTTAATCTTCTGAGATTGGCAAGATGTACTAATGATTTTTCACACAAAGGACATCCAATATTTCCGCCGAAATCTTCTTTGAAACACGTACACAGAAGGCGGTCGATTCCAGAGGTTTGAACAGATATCTTCATAAAAGGTATTTTAAGAGAGTAGTCTTCATATCACAATCAAAATACAAGTCCTCGTTGGTTTTGTAAGATCCAAATTCGCAAGTACGTATCCCTTCCGTTCATTTTTCCTGAAACAGAAAGTCTGATATAAGTCCTTGCAACAAAGCAGACAAACAGTTTACATAAAGATGACGATTAGAATATTAGTTTGACTGATTCACGTGTTCTTATAATCCAGACCCTTGCGACTATGCTTTAATGGTACGACCGTGCTATGCGAAGTTACGATGCATGTTACATTCAGAATTCAGCCTATATCGAGAACGCAACGAAACGAAAGGGTTAGAAAATCAAATACTAAAGATAGGAATGAAGTAGAACTGATAAATAGGATTTAATGATATACCAAGACATTAGAAACCATTCCCTTGACAGCTAATTCCAGGCTCTGCAATAATTAGAACCTTGTGATGTATAGGTCATTGTCCCAGTCTCCACGATTAATAACTTGCCGTACAAATACAAACCCAACAGTCATATTTAACGCGATTATTTCGTTCACTTGACGTCTTAGTTGACGATTTCCCGTTAAATCTCCAGGAATGTCTTGAGTTTTATATTCAATATCCCAGGTCAAATAACGGTTTGTTTTTAATGGATAACTTTATACAATATACAATATCACATATCTCGAAACCGTGTTCTAACCATTCATCTTGGTTATAGGTGAGGTGATATAGGGTTTAACGCCGCTTTCAAGAGTATTTCACTTATATCACGACTGCAAGTATTATTGCAGGGAGAAAGCCCGCGACACCATTGTGGCTATACATTGTGGTAAAACCTGCGAGCATCGGCTGGAACTAGCGAACCATGGGTGATACTGCACTGAAATTATGTGTAGCATTGCACCCAAACCTGACTGCGTGTAGAACACTTGTCTATTTCAGACAAAGTTGCCAAACCCCTAGCGGAATTCGAACCACGGATTTCTTGATCCGAAGCCGAACTCGCTAACCACTCCGCTATCCTGCCACATTCTTGGTTATTAACCTTTGCATGAAGCTGTAGAAGGTTTGCGAAATATGTGATCAAGGTTTACTAATAGAAAAGGAGTAGGGGTTTCATCCTTAGGTTTAATCATTTTCCTGCCCAATCCCCCTCCCTAGACCTCCGTTCTGGATCTGCCACTGTGGTTTTAAAACAAGTAATCTGAATGAATATTTTCAAAGAAATATTTTCTTTTGTCACAGTTAACAATTTCATGACGTAAAGGCCCTTATTCATAAGAACGTTAAAGAAACATTATAATGTATTATTTATGAAGATTAAAATACTAATTTCAACTTTAAAAAAAAAAATTGAAAACAATACAAATTAAACATATGAGATGAAAATACATGTAGGTAAGATAGATAATTTCAGCATAAAGCCGATTAACATAAAAGAAATTGCATTTCTAGACAGAGCACCTCATATTAACTTACCAGACAGTTCTTAATAGTTCTTGCATCTCCTTAGCGAAGAAAATATAGACAGGTAGTCATTAGGAAAGCACTAAAGACTTCAATTAAACGTGTTACCAGAGAGAGGAGAATCGATTAAGGTAGATTGCTCCCTCTTAATATTTTACAATGTGACAAATAATTTTGATTATCAAGAATCTCATCTTGGCCCCGTCATCATAATCACAAGACTCTGGCGCTGTAGCTATTACTCTTCATGTATTTGGCTATCAATATGGATAGTTTCAATTCAAATCATAATGTGATTACCTGTGAAAGACGTTATCAGCGGAACACATCCCTAGTCCACAGCAGTAACTTTCTACCATTTGTACTAATTACAGTAATAATATGAAACAACGTTAACTAGTCATATAACTCTTCAATGGATAGTTTCATGTCAGATCATAATGTGATTACGTGTGAAGAAGAGTAGCAGGAAACACACCAGTCTACAACAATTACAATATATTATGATAATATTAATTGTACCGATAAGAATGATAATATAATTCAAATATTAAAGATAGCTATTTTTACTATTTAAATGGATTGTTTCGTTTCAACTCATAACGTAACATAACGCATGTCAGATCGGAATGTGATTACCTAGGAGAGTGTCAGGGAACACAACAGTCTACAACAGTTACAATATATAGTTTGAACAAAGTTATGTGACGATATAAATTTATCGTTAAAATTAGCTATTCATATGGCGATTTATTTGGATAGTTTCATTTAAAATCATAGGGTGATTAGCCGTGAAGGACTTGAACGGGGACTTCACCCCATAACAGTCCACAACAGTAATCTTACATTATATCTTCTTATCATAGTGATCATATGAATCCATCGTTAAAGATAAATATCCATATGGCGATTTATTTGGATAGTTTCTTTTAAAATCATAGGGTGATTAGCGATGACAGATTTGAACGGGGAATACACACCTTAACAGTCCATAACAGGTATCTTACATTATATCTTCTTATCATAGTGATCATATGAATCCATCGTTAAAGATAGATATCCATATGGCGATTTATTTGGATAGTTTCATTTAAAATCATAGGGTGATTAGCGATGACAGATTTGAACGGGGAATACACACCTTAACAGTCCATAACAGGTATCTTACATTATATCTTCTTATCATAGTGATCATATGAATCCATCGTTAAAGATAGATATCCATATGGCGATTTATTTGGATAGTTTCATTTAAAATCATAGGGTGATTAGCGATGACAGATTTGAACGGGGAATACACACCTTAACAGTCCATAACAGGTATCTTACATTATATCTTCTTATCATAGTGATCATATGAATCCATCGTTAAAGATAGATATCCATATGGCGATTTATTTGGATAGTTTCATTTAAAATCATAGGGTGATTAGCGATGACAGATTTGAAAGGGGAATACACACCTTAACAGTCCACAACAGGTACCTTACATTATATATACTGATCATAGTGATCAAATGAATCCATTGTTAAATACATGTAGCTATTCATCGACTAGTAATTTGAAATCATAACGTGATTGCCTGTGAAGGACAACACCATGTGCACGTATCTTCTACAACAGTTACAATATATTATTTGTACTAATAAGAGGATGATATAAATCCAACTACTATGATAATCTATATGTATAGTTTCATTTCAAATCATAAGGTGATTACAAGTAGAGGACAGTGTCTCTGGAATATCAATCTCAGCAGAGTTAGAACGACAGTTCTATGTTATGTTATTAAAGCCTACAGCATGACCAACTACAAAAAGCAGAAAGTGGGATAATACCTATCAGTCCATTATAGTAACATTAATTTATATCTACTTATGATATGAATCCATCGTTTAAAAACGGTGAAAGATAACTATTTCATTTCAATAGACAAATGTTCTAACGTCACGTACATTTGAACGTAGGATTTCACACTGTTACAATGGCTTCAGCATCTTGATGTGGGTGATAGGCATTCTACAAAAACTTAAAACCAATGTACCACTCGTTCAAATAATCATCTACTCTCTTAATCACTCGAGTATATAAACACGGTCATTGTCAAGAAATAACCATCATCTCCTTTATCGATATCGATTTATGGTTTTGTTGGGCGTTAACTAAGTAAAGATATCTTATTCCAGTGGTTAGTGGTTATAATTTAACGTAATGGTTGTTTCTGATTTCACTTTACAACAGCTTTTATCAGACAATTATGAAAAACACGTCTTGCGAGGGTTTTTAAAGTTTATAAATGTATCAAAATAGCTATATCCTTATGTTTATATTAGAAATATCGTAAGAAAACCCTAACATGTCACTTTGAATAATGAAACCTGTCAATATCATATTCTAATAATTCTATCAAAACATAATCAAGATGAGATTGGCGGAAAATAAACTTTCATTAAACATATTCCTTATGTAAATACGATTAACCAGAAACAAATCCTTTATTCAAATGTATCTGTTCGTGGTCTATGAAAAAAGGCAAGCGTGAGATCGTTAAATATTAAACCCCAATCAAACGTGGTATATGTGAGGGTGCAAAACAGAACCGTAACGTCTCTGAATGATTAATGTTCAGGATAACATGATTGAAGGATTCGCTTTCACACCTTCGTAATCAGGAATTCTTGCTGCTGAGGTGGACCGCTTCCTTGTTCTATTTGAGTATGATTTCAGCTGGACTACGTTTTATCAAACTCCAAAACCTTCAATCTATCTCACTTAATATTTATTATTTCCAATTTCAAATTATTGATCGAATTTGAATTTTTTGCTTTTTGAATCATTAGTGATTAATTTATCGTTTCGTCATCACATGTGCAATGAAGTATTTTCAAGACACATGCATGAAAGATTATTTGCAATGCCTTGTTGCGACAACGTTTATCTCTTAGTCTTTGCTTATTCCTTTGTTTTGGGTAAATTTAGTTTTGCATTGCCCCGTGCCCGGAAATGAATCAGGCTAGTTGCCCAAACGCAGAGAAAAGGGAACGATATTTCCAATACATGTATTTGTATTCATAGCACTCTGAAAAAAAACCTCCTTTAACTCTTTCATAAAGTGGCGTAGCTTGTAAGTATTTACATTGCATTTCTAATTCATGCTTCTTCCAGGGAACACTGTAAAACGTATATACGCCATTAATGGGAAGAGAACATAACAATCCTTAACCTCCATAAAAATCTTACTTAACTTTCATTGTTAGCAAAGCCCTGTCTAGATTGTATGCCCGACGGGATACAGGCGAGGGTCTTAGGCCCTGCTCTCCTTCAATGAGTACAAATGAAGCAGCCAATCGACTCGGATACCAATTTAAAGGTCAGTGATCGCCAGACATTGCATACTGAGCCTCCACTGAGCTGAAATGAAGTGGAATTGGCTCAATGACAAACATTCCGATTCCTGATCAATGCGAATGGTGTAGTTGTCGCGATAGGAGTCCGACAAGGTTCATGATTAGGTCGTACATTACGTTTGTTCTTCATCAGTAGAACTCATAGCATCGGCTTGTCCTTGTGAGTCAGAATAATGATTTTCTTTGCCAATGAGGCCTGACTTTCATTATGAGCTCATTTTAGGCGGGTCAAATACACTTACTTGATTTATAAGATTTGACAAATCCATGCGGTCAATTTCAGAGTCAGACTAACCTAGTAACTGAAAAATATATGATAGTGAACTTGATCTGATTATCAATTCAAGCATCTGATATGATGTCTTATCAAATAATTGCCAGTTTTTAGATGGCGTTTGCGTGTCATTGATAAATTGATTTCAAACCCCATGAACAAAATATCTAAACTCCTTGGTAACCATGTAGTAAACGAACAGTGTCCTTAAATAAGAAATCTTGATGATTACAAAAAAATACTGAAACGAAACAACATTGGAATGGTATTGTACGTCATAAACGCTATCATTCATCTCCCTATTGAAAGTTATTAACTTTGGCGAAACCGTGTGTGCAGTTCGTTCTTGATTGAATTGCAGTGTTACGGGATTACCTTTCAGTTTGATTGGTAACTTTCGGATTAGAACGGTGACTCACTTCATTTCATCACGTAATTATCTAGTCGAGGAATCGATATTGACTAAATATAAATGTGTCAGATCGTATTCGGTTGGATGATAGAAACATTTGCAGTGAAAGTCTTCGTTTATAAATAGAGTACCTTACAATAATATAAGGTTGTGGTCCGTTATTTCGTGGATGACCGATATTGCATGAAACCTTTGGAAGTGTTATGCGAAATTTTGAGTTATATATTTCCCTTGATATTTAGGTCGAAGTTATTTATTTCTTCTTCATGGTCAATACAGGAGACTGTACATCATGCAAAGTTACAAAGTATTCGATTCCTAAAATACTGAATAATAAGACACAAGTAAAACTATCAAAAGGAAACATACTTTTCAAAAACAAATACCAAAATTTATAGTCTAAAATTCTGGAAATATCTCATCACCTTTCCATTGAGAAACTTGTTGACAATGCATTATATTGTAAGCAGAAACATAACATCATCATGTTGTGAACAACCACTATATATCATGCCTACTTATCACAAAGAGTCTAACTGTTTAAGAACACACAGTCCCTAAATAGAAAACTAATACCCGAGTACGCCTCTATTGAGTGTCTGATCTTATGGGTTCATGGTAAGCCTGATTGATGGCGTGTTCCTGACCACGCCAACAAGTCAATACAGCACCAATTATTGACCTAACTCTTGAAGGCAGA
Organism: Phorcus lineatus; assembly: GCA_921293015.1. Taxonomy (NCBI): domain Eukaryota; kingdom Metazoa; phylum Mollusca; class Gastropoda; order Trochida; family Trochidae; genus Phorcus; species Phorcus lineatus. Next base: position 10,442,311 of record OV121083.1, read on the forward strand.
GTCATTACAAAGGTCAATGTATCAAATGAAGCAAGATTGAGGTTGTTACTTGTTCAGTACCTTGCACCTTCTTTAGGGTACACATAAAAGGAATAGAAACTCGTAAGTGCATTTATTTCCAAAATTAGAAGGATTTATTTTACAAAAGCTGTGATCCAAAGAAAAGTTATATATTAAAAGCCTAGTCTTTCAGGTACGATGCGGTCATTTGGGATATGTTCCTTCACAGTTTGATAATGATGTAGATCGGTAGAAACATACCAGCATCAAAAGATCATTAACCAAGAGCTAGAGGCTGATATGGTGTCTTTCTAGAAGAGAGAATGTAGACGAGAAATGACTTCTTATCGATAACATGATAGTTCTTATATGCAATGTGACGTTTCGCCACAATCGCTAAACCATTGTTGAAACAAGTGGTGACACTGGCTTTGCAAAATCAAAGATGGAGTCAATTGGACTGTATTGCTAATCTTGTAAAGAAACATATACGCCGATTACTCTTCCATAACGGTACGTAATACAACCAGAAGTGATATGCTTGTATTTGACATCGTAGTAATAGTTTCAAACAAAGTTAATCGTATGTGGTTATTTGATTGACGGACCATGCCTATCGAATGTCGTTATCTGCCAGTCAACACCAGATAGACTTGTACATCGACTGGAATAACAATGACGAATTACATTGAGTCACTTTATACCACAGGGTGAGAGCAAACAGAGATTTAATTCATTCAATGTAACCTAATACCTACATTGACTTCTCAGAGAATCCATTTCAAAACAATGTGAACGTTAACATAACATAATTGGTCTCTGTTTGTAACGTGCTGAGACTTGCTAAAGAAGCACTGTACACACTGGTTTTCGCCAGACTACAAACGATTTCGCCAACTTTGGTGTAAATTGTCTGGGTTTGGTTTGCAAACCATTACAACAGAAACAGGCTGTGTTGGACATGCAAAGCATTGCGAAACGGACATGGTAAAGTATGTCTCGGATGGCGATGGAGAGTAATCTCTGTGTTTGACCAGAAATCTCTACAGCGGTTGTAAACAGTGGAAGAGGAGCACAAGCATGCTGTCCACACAGATAGAAGATGGACTGAGGATTCTGTTTCCTGTAGGTATTTGCTGTCTCTTGTCACGAGAACTTATGTACGCTGTTACCAACATCACTATTTTTGTGGATCATAATCATGTTCTGTGATAGTTTTCTTGAGGTGTTTGCGCTACTCTTTATTTGTGGTATTTGTATCTAATTCAGTTTCCAGAGTTTATTTCGTTGCATAATGGATATTATATAGAAAAATGCAATTGTACACATTTCTTCCATAAGACACTGAACTTTGAAGATACATGTTCATAGTAGGCAAATGTCTACAAAACGCAATAGTAATTTGACTGATTGAAAAACTGTGCTTGATACCTAGAATGATAACTCTTGTGTGAGTACAGATGTTGTATTACCCTAACAGGAATGACTGCTACCCAGAATATTGCTGGAGGTTTTGTTGTACACATTACAGGGTAACACTTGTTTAGTGTCACCTTATACTTATGAATGGAAATTTGTTGTGCCTGAAATATTGACGATGACATTGATATAGCACAATGAAACTCAAGTATAAGAAACCAGGAATAACAAGACGATTATTTATACAGACAAGTAAAGACACACCACTTCAACTGAACATATATAAAGTTTCGTAGGTCGTCATACAAGAAGGTTGGGCCAGAGAATGATCAGTCCATAGGTACCATTTGGCAATGTTTTAAAGAAAGTCTGATTGATATGAGTTGTTTTACAGTGTTTAACAGCATTTTGGTGACGATTTAATCCAAACGTCAATGAGATGTAAGTACTCCATTGGGCAAAATTGCAATTATGTGAGAGCATGTGGTTTACCATTGGTAACTGACCTGTTTACTTAATTAACTGAAAGTATCGGTAAGACATTCAAAGCCTTCAGACATGAAACCTCAATTAGGCAGGTCAACTTCTTACACGCAAACGCAAATAAGAACACATCAGGCTTCAACAGGGTTAACGACGAAGAAGTCGGAGATATTGAATAGCCACCACTCCTAGCAAACAGGAGACCATATTCGGTGAAATGAGGTTCCTGGTTCCACACAAGATCTCCAATCAATATTAAAACCAGAAGCTCTCAGGACAGGTGACTGTTTTGGTTCCTGACAGTCTATCTTTATCAAGCTTTAGAGTATCTCACAAATACTCTGGTAAAGGTGCTATACAAATGGCTGGCGCCACATGATAGTCTTCTAAAACTTACTGTTTTTTATTAGAAAAAACTCTCTATAGCCTTGTCAGTTGTAAGTTCATGCAAGTCATTTGTCAATCGATATAACTAGTGCACCTTCAAATCTTTATATTTATTATTTATCGTTTATCAATAGGGTATCCAACAGTAGAATGCAAAACAAAAATAATAATAAATAACAATTCGAATTCTTAATGTTCATCATTATTGGTTCTTCATAAAACGTGCAATTGTATTGGTAATTATTGAATATCCCACACTAAATCCCACTTAAAACTTAGGTTTTCCTTATCACATGTTTGAATTATAGCAAGTATCCTACAATTAGATATCTTCAAGGATCGGGTTTTTATAAGCACCTCTCGTTTGTTATCAGATCTTTTATTACACTAGACAATATTATTTCTAGACTTTTCACAGGTTGTATGCTATAGTCCTCGGCTATTTTTGTTCAATTGTGTTGACACTATCAGCATTAATAATGCTCATAATAATACAATCCTATCTGCTCCATAGACGAAAATCATTAAGAAATATAATCTTTAATTGAGACTAAAAACAAATCCAAAACAAATCATAATGTTCTTGAGGTCAACCTTGCGTGATAGCAATAGCAATAGCCTTGGAGCTACGATATCTATAGATACATTCCTAACATTAGTTGCCATCATATCGATATACATATATGTAAGAAATATGATATTGTTTTTATTTAAAGAGATCTCTTCAGGGAGATCCTTCTTCTTCTTATGTTAATTATTGCCGGTCGATGAATCTTAATTAGATAGATTCGTGTTCCATTAAAATAAAAAAGTACCTTTTTTACTTCGATTAATGTATTTAAATCTGTAGAGTGGAGTAAAAGGAGAGAAGATTCTCATAATTCTGTTAGGCAATTATATTTGTATACTGGATCTTCTTCTTCTGGAGTAATTACCAAACAGTTATGAGAGAAAGTGGGTCAGTGAAATAAAACCCGTGACTCAAATTCAAGTGGACAGGAAGGTTCTAACATAACATCAGGAAAACACCCCTTCCATTCAACAAGAAGATCACAAGCAACAGAACCCAACACAAGATGAAAATGTTAAGGCGATCACTTCCCTGTGACCAATAATTTGTTTATTCGTGCGTTTTCCTAAGATTTCCTATAGTGAACAAAAAGTGCTCAAGATTGACAGAGAAATATAATATTTTCTTAAAGGTCTTTGACTTCTTCTCATAAGGTCAGAATAACCTCATCCTTTGACAAGCACAAAGACTTCAATGAATGCTATTATCAAAACCTAATCGATTGATGCAACTTGATATGACACCTTTGATCTTTAATCAAAAGTCAAAAAGGATTCAGCCAATGGAACAATAATGATTACGCACAGCTTAATATGCTAACTTAATAACGGCACGATGCTCAGTTTAAGACCATTCCATGATTACAGGAGGATACCTGTGTTTAACAGGTAAATAATCGGGAGGGGTTGTATATGTCTGTCAACTGTCGTCCAATTCAATAATGACATCAACTGTGATGTCTTCAGGAGAGTATCAATACTCACTTCTATTAATTTATTGACGTCTCCCGGTACATCAAAAAAGAATAAACAAGCAATTAAGAAGAAATTGTCTCAGTTGCAAGATTACCAATGGAACCATCCTAAGTATGCACACTGTTATATTTTACATTCCTGGTAAGTTATCACTATGAGTTGTACATAATGATTCCTCGTGTATACCTTCTGGTCATCATACTCTAACAGAAATGTTATAAAACGACACATGTCAAAACGCAATAGGACACAATTCCTTTTCTATTTCAAAATAAAATAATTGCTATTATTTCTTTTAAACATATTTTGACCATGCACTTTTCTTCCTACTATCTTCGGGTATGTTATAAGTGTATTTTTGATATCACTCCATCTATGTATCAGTGCAGTCACTATATTTTTAAGTTCAGTCAGGTAATATCGATACAGACAGGGGAGAATGACGTCATCATTCGCCGACATTTCTTCCGTTGTCTTAGTTGATTAAGGTTGGTTGTGTCAGGTGTGTGAGGAACCAAGAGACAAGATGCAAACATGAGACTACCTGAGCTGACATTTAATCTTCACAGACGGAGTGAAACATATCAACATTGGTTCAAGCAATTGAGAAATTATCTCATATGCATGATTGTCAATGTTCACTCGTATGCTTATAGCAAATTTTAGATACATTCAATCTACAATTTCGAAGAGCCTGATCTAGCAACATCCAGTCCGCCATATGCATCTGTTTTGGAGAAATGGCATTAAAAGAGGCTGTTATTGCTTGACTATTAACATAAAGATATGCAACATATATCGATAGCTAGAATATCCCTACATTGATAAATGATAAGACTATTCAAATTCCCTTGTAATGCAGTAGCAAGGCTTTCATCCTTGCAGCGCCGAAGAATTTCTTCACTTCTCATTCTTGTTTTATATTCCTGAGTATGCGCTTTCATTTATCTGATTGTCAAAATCAAATCAAACAAAATGTTACCCTCAGTAACATGTTTGAACTTGATTATAATCGTGTATCAAAAACATACATGTAAAACCTGGAATGCCCCCTTGAATTCCTTATAAAAATACTTTGATAGGTCTGTCATTTTAAGAAAGTAAGAAATGAAGGCATGACATATATATAAATATTTGCAAAGTATTCTTAAATCTGTGTTTGAAAAACATGTTATACTGGATTGACAGTGAGGGAAATTTAAATTTCTAAGGCATTTTTCAATTTTTGATTGATAATAAAGAACGCAACATACCTATGAAGAATATAAATGACTCTAAAAGTAAAATACTATGACGTCTTCCGAAAGATTATGACGTCAGAAGCATTCTCAAAATAACGAGATTACACTGAATTCAGACTGCCGTCTCTGTGTAAACATACAAAATAAAACATGGTTAGTTATTTTTAAAAGAGATTATTCCCAATAATAGATAGATTTGTTTTCAATGTATGTAACAATTGTAAATTTTTTAGGAGTAAACAAAGCAATGATAATCGTGAATTGAATCGGCCAAATAAACAAATCAGAATCGAGTATCCAACACTATCATGGTAGAATTAAAAATCATTGTTGTGATGTCATCGGTGTCGTGAGTTTTATTCTATCGCATGTGCATAAGAATAACATGAATTTTTCTGACCTACTTTTATTCTCAATTTCGAAAAGTTGAAACAAATTTTGATAATACAAAATATTAAAACTTAGAACTTATTTACGGTTTTTTTCATGTTTTTCAGTGATTATTATAATTATAAAGTTCTAGACCTAGATTTTCGAAGCTCTCTCAGTACTAAAATAATCGTAGGTGCGATAAATTAACATAAGCTTACTACTACTTTAGTTCTAAGAGAGCTTCCAAATTTAGGTCTATATTATTTTTACTATTTCAAACTAAGATGTGAACATTCTGTTTTACATTTTCGTTTGGACTACTGTCAAGGATATGTCAAATCATTTATCTATCACTTCAGAAAACATGTTCTGTAAAAAAATATGGTTGTACACGAATTAAGACGAAATGCAAGAAGAAGTCCTTTGACCTAAGGCTAATCTTGTAAATAGATATATACAACGGCTTTATCTAAGCCTTCTTCCATGAATATACAACTAGAAGATGCATTTGTGTTTTTAACAATTGACCAATTAGTTTGAAATACTTTAAATCCTTTATCTTCCAGTCAATATCATATAAACTTTTATGTCAGCGTAACACATAATACCTAGGTCAACATGGACTTCTCAGTATGCATATCAAAACCATTGTGATAGTGACCATAACATAATTGGTCTCTGTTTATAACGTGCTGTGACTTGCTAAAGAAGCACTGTACACAGGTCTATGTTAGACTTACGAACGATTTCACCATCTTGGTGTAAATTGTCTGGGTTTAGTTTACAAACCATTACAACAGAAACAGGCTATGCTGGATATGCAAATCATTACAAAACGACAATATTAGAGAATCGTCTGGAATGGCGATGGAGAGTGATCGCTATGTTTGACCAGGAATCTCTACAGAGGTTGTAAACAGTAGAAGGGGTGTACAATCATGCTGTCCACACAGAAGGAAGGTGGAATTTTGATCCAGTTTCCAGGAGGAAAATGCTGTCTCTTGTCACGAGAACTGTACGCTGTTAGTAGTTATGAAGGCTGTTGCCAACATCTCACTTTAGAGCGATGTAAAGCATTATCTCGTGTTTGGTAACTTTGAAGAAGTACCTGTGATTGTGTTTCCACTTCTTTCTCATTTCCGAATTGGTTCTGTGCTTTAAATATTACCAGTTTTCTTTTGATGTTTATCTTCAGGTGTTTTCCCGCTACTTTTTAGTTGTGGTAGTTGCTTTTAGTTTAGTTTCGATTTTCTATTTCATTGTATTATTACAATGAACTTTTCAAAGATAGCAAATACACATCCTGCATAGATTGATGTGTGTTGTTTCGATTAATCTTCTAGTAAAGACAAATCTAAACGTCCATGAAAGGTAACTTCACTTGGAATTCACTTGGTTTATCATTGGTAACCGACATGTAGGTGTTCAGTTTATCAAATGAACCTAAGTTATCCATGAGACTTTTAAAGCCTTCAGACATGGAAACTCAATTAGGCAGGTCACATTCTTACATGCAAAAGCAAATGAGGATACATGCACCGTCTATTTGAAGAAATAACAAACAACTCTAGGATATCGTAGCAGACAGGAACACAACAAGACCATATGAGGTGAAATGAGGTTACTGGTTTCACACAAGATCTCCAATCAATATTAAAACCAGAAGCTCTCACGACAGGTGACTGCCTTGGTTCCTGAAATCTTTCTTTATAAAGCTTGGTGCTACTCCGGTAAAGCTAGGTCCTTTACATATTGCTGGTGTCACAGGATAGCCATTTAAATAAGCTATTGTTATATATTTGACAAAATTCTTTATGTCCTTGTAATTTTAAGTTGACCTAAGTGGCTATAAAACATTTCTTAATCAACATAACTAGTCCATCCTTGAATCTTTAAATTGATTAAGATTCTGTTCATCAAGAAATTGTGATCTTGAATCTTGAGTTCCACATATTAATTGACCGTTTGAATTACTATTTTCATCAAAGAACCTCATTGTGTTTAAATGAATCGTACTATTTTTTCGGCACATGTATTTTCAAGATCACAAGTTCTTGCTTATAATTGAATAGGAGACACATGTTCCCATCTAAAACTTTTGTTTGCCTTTCAACATATTTGAATGACAGCAAGTGTTCTACTATGAATATCTTCATGTATCACGTCTCAAACGGTTGATAATCCCCTCTTTATTTGTCAGTTTTAAAATTAAATTCTATAACATTCTTTTTAAGCTAAAGGTTGAATAAATTCGATCACGAATCTCATTTTGCTTACAATTGAATTCTCAAGGCTTTACTGTTTTGCCCCAGACTCCTTCAAAGGTGATATATCATTGGTTGAGAATGATGTATACAGCCGCGTCCAACCGACTGTCAGAGAGAAGATAAATATGGTATATCATCTTAATTTTGGACAAAAGCAGCTCTGACTGAGATTACGATGAATGTAAACTTATGATTAGAAAATAACAAAATGCATGTTTCTCTATTCGTTTTATTTCTCCTAGCATTCTGTGGTTCATGGCATGACCAATAATCATGATTGCAATGAAAATATGAATAAACATAATAGATTTTCGCTCAATAAATACCCTTGGTATGCAAAACCAAAAACACATTACATCTTCAAGCAACTTGAAGAATAAATCAGCCTCTTATCTGAAGCAGATGTTTTTCACAATCCTTTGTCTTGTGATAACACCAATTGATTCTACATCTAATTACGACCTTCCCTGCGTTCCCTACTTTCATCGATGCAATCTTCTTGCCCATCTCCATAAACACTGCCAGACCAAATCTTAGTGTAAAATGTAAGTGGGTTGGCCTTGCATGCTAGAGAGTTTCAATGCAATTATCTATAATGGAAAAGGAAAACGCACTTATGCCACTTTGTCAATATACATATATGTAAGAAATACAGTCATTCATTTGAATAGATCTGTTGGGAGAGCTCAGTCTTCTGCACAAGCCAGTTGTAACCGGTCGTTAAGGTAACCTAATCTTAAACCTCAAATGATTATTACTAAAATAGATCATTATTCATGCGATATCAAAAAAAAAAATATATTTGAAAAAAAATCCCAAAATGTTTAAAACGCCTTATTCAAATAGTTGTTGATATATTTTAGTTCAACTAGAAAAACATATGGACAGAAAATCCAGCAAGTATTTTTTTCTGATTAACGTACAACATAAAGAATCCTGTGCATGGTTGGCTTTGGTTATTAATCATATCGATAATTGCAAGGTTTGCATTTTCTATTTATATGTATGTTGGTTTATACAATCAAAAAATGTTTATTAATCTAAATATAAAACAAAACAGAATAGCAGGATCATTCAGTTTAAATTGTCTTAATGAATAACAGGAGCAAAATAAGTTTCCAGGTCAATATCCAAAAATAGGATGACATCTAAAAGCCATTAAGCACTGATACTACACATATCTTATTTTCATTGCGTTGCACACATATTGGTTTTATAGATTCCATTGACATCCTGCTTGATTGTGATGAGAAAGAAAGTATGTATTGACATCATTGCACTGTATATAAGAACAACGGACACCCTTTTGCGTTCATATGAATAAGCATGTCGTATGATTTAGGTGAAGCCAATTATTATTTAGGTGAATGAAATGATGGGTCAAAAAGACCACACCTTAAGACAAAACGGAAGCAAATTAAAAATGGACATTCATCTTGCTTGTTTCCCTCCCTTGTACATGTCATACTCAAGGTTAACGCGACCCCTTCCCCACGATCAATGATTTGTTAACAAAAGTCTTTATATTTTGTGCTTTTGAAAATTTTGCCTGTAGCTAATACAACATGTTTAGAATTGACATTGTAATGATTGATTAGAAATAGGCACGGGAATATATTCTCTCAAAGGTATATGACTTATTCTCTTTAAGTCAGAGTAACCTCATCCTCTGACAAGCACAAAGACTTCAATCAAACCCACAACCGTATGTTACTTGATTGATGAGACTCGATGTGAAACCCCGGATCTTTAATCAAAGACAAGCCCAAGAAATTCAGCCAATGGAAACATGCAAAGCATGTCATGTTGCTTTCCTGGTTAGTTTATGAGGTAGTCTTGATATAACGACATTTTCCTCTTAATGACTTTCAACTTTAAAACTTTCTAATTTTGCCGAAGATAAAGCTTTTTAAAAGATTTTTTAGATTTTCCCCAAGAGTTAGTTCTAATTAATACTATGAGTTGAGGTTAGCGATTCCTACCATCATGTCATAATGCCATCATGTGATGGATACTCAAGCAGTAATGTAGCAATCATGACACACTGTTACACAATTAGCGCCATCGATATGTCTCGCTTTAGAAGTGACAAAAAACTATCACTTATGGAAATTGTTCTCCAAATATTTTGGTAAATATATTGCTGATAATACTCCCGCTATATAAATTCATACATAAGTGAAACACTGTATAACTATGAGTTGAGTCCGTAAGGGTCGATAAAGAAGGACATCACGATTCCTTCTGTTGACTGTATCTATTAAGGTGGGTTGTGTCTGGTGTGAGGAACCAAGAGACAAGCTACAAACATAGGACAACCTCAGCTGACATGTAATCTACACAGGGTGAGAAACACGTAACCACTGTGGTTTCAAGCAATTAAGAAATTGTCTAATTTGCATGATTGCCACTGTTCTACTCGGTGACGATGAATCAATGATTGATGACTACTGATTTAATGAATTTTCTATATCTTTATTTAAGAAAATAAGAAAGGAAGGTGAGATATATATGTTTATAAATGTACAACAATATAAAAAGTAAGCTTTAAAAATCAACAATTTAGACCAGTCGTTGTTCTTGTTTCATCGTTGTGCCGAGTATTTTGATATTGCAGAGGCATAGGCATAATATGTCTGAAACACATGTTCTGTCATTGATTACTTCATGAATGTTATGAGGGGGCTCATTAGTCACACAGTCAACACCAAACATACAGTTCCCCAATCTATCTATATCAATAAAAACAGTGTTCCATAAGACATGGTTGTGAACAGAATACAAATGCTTTGAATGATTCAACAGTCTACGTTCCGATGACCAAGTGTAAGTCACTAGCTAATCATGCAAAAGCATTGACTGTATCCAGTGAGGCGTGGCTAATATTCGAGAGAAACACGGAACGGATTTGAAAAAATATTTTGCTGCTTACATGGCAGAAAAATAAGTTGAATATCATTCTTGTTGTCAGTTGACTTGGTGATTCATGAAGTTGAGAGTAGTATATTATGCAAACAACTTCATAAACAAAGACATATAAATTTTCTGTTATCATGAAACATTTTCTTGAAATAAGGACTTATTCCTGTTAATAAATTCCACTTTAAAAACATTCTCATTTTTAAAGATTTTCTAACATGTAATCTTTTGTAGCATTCATATAATTTTTTCAAGATATTTACAAGTTGAGTCTACCTTAAAAAAGCAGTTAATTTTTCTCATCTTTTTGAATTTCTATTTTCCAAAGACTCTTGCAATGCTGTGTTTCTAAAGGTTATCATTTCGATTTTAGGACGCATTTTTTCAGACCATCTCTTATCTACAGAAATAAGAATAAATTTATTTGCTTTGAACTCATTTCAACTAATCAGCATTTATATAAACATTAATGAGAATCAGAAGGAAGTATATAAAAATAAAAGATTAAAGAAAAAGAAAGAACAAATATTATATTAACAGTTAATAACCGAATCCAAATCCAAATCCAAAGTTTGATAAATGAATTAAAATTTAACAAAAAAACAGACGATGTCATATCTGAGGGACATTGTTCAAATGTTCAAATAACGTGTCAACAGGTGCTGACCATAACTTATGAATATTTGCAGCAACCGTTCATATATGAACTTTTTCTTTCATCAACAGCATTTTCTTGTCGCTCAATGAACATGTCTATAATCATATAGTGAACATTGAAACCTGATCATTGTGAGGAGCAAAACAGCCATTTCTGTTATCATTTTATTTATTTCAGGAACTATTTCTTCTAATAATAGCCACACTGCAACAGTTCCAAAATTATCTGAACTATTACCTGATATCATTTAATCAACCACCATGAAAATCTCCTGCTCTAATTATTGGCACCATCATTTATAGGTTGACAATCCTTGCTACTACACGCCTCAAACTTAATTACGTTCGATTGAGACAGCTCTAGTAGCGTTTGTTGCTACCATCTCCGCAGTCAACGGTAGTTATACATCTGTTCAAGATAATTTAATAATGTTAACCTTACGAAGCAGATTGTCACACATATCCTTTTAATGGACCCTAAATCATACATTCAAAACCCTTCATATAATAACTTGATCACGAATATAGATATCCCAAGATAAAATAGAATAAGCTGAATCTGTTGATAATTTAAATGTTTGTACACAGATTGAAGTCAGTATTATTAAACAGTTGATTTTTTAATTAAGGAAGTTCAAGCTTCATGAGATGGTTATAATGTTTTCATTTATCTGGATAATAAGACATCTAAAAGATTGTCAACATTTGTTATTGGTAATGGTTCATGGTAAGAAATTTGGACTAATTCTATAATTCATAATCATGCGATTGTGATGTCATGGCGATCAACTTTGTTTATAAGGATTTTGCAGTTTTCCGTAAAAAGATCAATGGAACAGGATGGTAAGGAAACAAATGGTTGGTGATCAAACGCTTTTAAAAATAAGTATTACAATGTTACACCAATTATATGTTTTTTACATGCATTGTTTTTATGCATGATTTTACATGTATGTACTAGAATATTGTACAAACTACATTACTTCACATATTTTCTTTATAATACAAACAGATAGTTCTTGATTAATTATTGTGATAATTTGACTGTATTATATGGAAATATTGGATCCTTTTCTTTTAATATTCTGTATTTTTTCCAACTTTAGACACAAACTTTTTACCAAATAAATATCACTAAAACATTTCAACATTTCAATGATCTTTGTGCACTTCCATTTTGTCCATTCTAATCACGTGTTGCATCATATTTACAAGTTGACTTTCCCAGGGAGGCTAAGAAGTAAACCCCACAAAAATAACCAATCAATTTCCCTAATCTCCTGCATTTCTAGTTTTTCCCCTTGATGTAGCTTTTATTTGGCAATTGGCTTTGACTTAGAATTTCCTATTCCTTACATAAGACGCAATGTCGATGAAAATCCTTCATTTTTGAAACTCAGGCAGGAGAGATCGTATCATTTCAGTTCAGTAAGGGTGGTGGCTTTCCCGCTTCAAATTTGAAGGTGCATAGGTTATTACAAAGAAATTAGTTTAAGTAGAAAGTCAGTTCTGACAAATAATGAATGTCTGAAATTTATGTTGCTTCATTAAATCAGGAAACTAAGTTTCACCCTGGGTTTGCTGTTCCTAGAATAGAAATTCTTGCTTGGAAAAACCATGTACATTTCTACAGAACCTATAATGTATATATTTCTTCGTTTTTTAAAAGAAAAGGGTCATTCTGAGACGGAAAAGAGGAACATGTATTAACCCATTTGGAATATTTAAGATATACAGAGGAATCAATATCTAAACATGCGGCAAGAAAAGGCATGGATAAGAGGTGATCACAGATAAATCCTAAGATTAACATTACAGGCATAGTTGTTCTATGACGATCCCTCATATTCGGCCCAATTAGAGTTAAGTCGAGTTAAACCTCCACACCAATGTCCATGTTTTGCGTTGGTTTCCACTTCTAAAACTTTTTAGCGTGATCAAGGTCGATTATGATGTATTGTTTGTAATGACAAGCGGCAACTTCGACTTAAATAATCTGAAATATGGTATATGAATGGTACATATATATTAACAATAACGTCGATACGTTTTATTCTATCTCATAGTTCTATAATTCTCATTTTGTAATTTGTGGAAAAATGGCTGAAAATCAGTTGAAGTTGTCTTTTTCAGTGATGTATGAAAATGATCACTTTAATGTCTCATACAATTAATTGAAACAATCTTATCTTACTTTATACCTGAGTTTTCGAAGATAAATTTTATCAAACCATCATAAAACTCACGTTCTTACGCATTTATGTAATTAACTTCGGCATGTATTCCTTCCATTCAGCTCGATTAAAAATGTAAGTGAATATTAACCACCACCAACAAGTTCTTAGTTATTATCCAATCCCACTTAACTAGCCTCTGAACAGATAACTGAATATTGTTATAAAAAGATTAAATGACTCAAGTGACTGTAGATAAAATGTTTGTTCGGTCGATTTCAACTTATGATTGCAATATGGTGACACTGCTAACCCATTCAGCGGCACAGCTACTTTTTTAAGGCAAATACCGACCAGAGAAAACATCTCTGGAAACAGAGAGGATTAACCTTATACAGACCGATATTAAGGTTACATTAACACACCGGAAGAGAAAGGATTTAAGAAAAGCATTTGTAATGGATATTTTGATGGGCATTCCAATGTCAAAGCTACATCCAATGAGACGTGAAATAAATATATCCTTCCATCATGATCCTATAGTTATTCTTAAAAAATAGCAACTGTAAGCGTTTAATCATATCATTCACAACCTTTACTATTAGCAGTGATACACTTTATAACCATATGTATGCCTTATGCCTACAATCTAACATTGTCTTACTTTTTTACTAGTAGAAACTTAACTTAACCATTAGTGAGAACCAAGAGAGTTGACCATTTAATGCAGTATCTGACACCTCAGTAAAAGCTTAACACGATGTGTCTCAACGCAAATGAGAACGTCAACATGAACATGAATAGTCTATATCTAGAACGTTGCCAAGTCACAGTTGTACACAATTCCTTATACTTGACGATTACGTTTAAATCAAACCTTAACAAGATTGTTGTGTATTGTCTGGCTTTGGTTTCAAATCCATTACAATTTACAAGGTTATATACCACCCTGGACATGCAAATGATTCAAGGAACATCACACATCGTCGATGATTGAAAATGATGTCAATGTTTGCCCAGCGAATACCTGCAGATGATGTAAATGATAGAACTAGTCTTTAGGCATGTACTCCACACGTATATCGTAGTCTGTTTCCTGCAGTTAATAGTTGTCTAATTTCAGGAACTTTCATCAGGGCCTTTAACCCCCTTATAAGATATATATCATTCGTTGAAAAAAAATCTATAGAGCCACGTCAGAGACAAAAGCAATAGCTATGATATGATATCTTCTGAATCTTGGTCAATATCAGCTGAAACCGGGTTCATAATTTTCAGAGATGTCACACATAAAAAGAGTAGATGTGAATAAAATGTAAAAAGAATAACGAAAAGACAGAGTAGATTATCTCTATAGCAGCAAAAGTGTGAATGTAAACTTGTGATGTCAGTTTCATTAGAAACGAAAAACTGAATGTTTATTATTTTCGTTCGATCCCTTCTAGCCTCTCATATCACGAACCAATATCATAATTTCAATGCATACGTATGAAATAACTATAACAAATTTTCTCTGAAAAATAACGGTAACACTGTCGATATGCAAAACCACATTCCACATTACAACCTACAGCAAATTAAGAAACAATCAGCCTCCTATCTGGAGCAGCTGCTTTTCGCAAACCTCTGTCCTGTGATCACTCCACTTGATGCTACCACTTATTTCGACCTTCCCTGCGTTCCCTACTTTCATCGATGCAATCTTCTTGCCCATCTCCATAAACACTGCCACACCAAATCTTAGTGTAAAATGTAGGTGGGTTGGCCTTGCATGCTATAGAGTTTAAAAGCCAATACAAACGCCAGATGTAGCTACATTTTCTACAGAAATTTTCTAAACATATATGTTATTTATGTAAATATGTTATTTCATTTGAATAGATCTGTTTAGAGAGCCCGGTCTCCTACTAATGCTAGTAATTACTCTTTTCCATTAAATTAGATTTATGCCTCATATACTTCAATCAATCTACAAATTGACATGATTTTCATAAGATATCTCTGTTGGGAGTCACTAGAATATTTAGAAAATATGAAAAATTATTATTTGATCATGTGCTCTTCTAGCTATAATTATCTTAAAGACTGACACTTGATTAAATATCATAGTAATTGCTTTAAATGATTAGAATTGAATACAGCAATGTGTATGTTTGACACAATTGAAATAACGATTGTCCAGTGTATTTTAATAAAATCAGTACTGTGAAGATGAATTAAAAGACGCCTTTTTCCAATAGTCAAATGTTATTAATGTATTTTCAGTTACATTATCGATAGAAATTAAAAAAATAATTAAATCTCTTTCCAACAAGAATTCTCTCTGATTAACTGACAATGTCAAAACTCAAGCACTGTGCATGTTTTCTTGGTTGTGCCTATTGCCATAAGACAAAACTGAAGCAATAGAAAAAAAACAGACATCCAACCTGCTAGTTTCCCTGCATAGAGTAACGGCGTGATTGTCATATTCAACATTGATAGTATTCACAAAGGTCTAACACTTTGCTTCTAGTTAACTGAAACTCTCATTGGTCAGTGAAAACCCATGACATAAATGTTAACCGATGGACATGGAGATCCGACATAACATTAAGCAAACTCCCTTCAATTAGAAAGTAAAATGCAACATGATCCAACACAAGTGACATGGTTAAGGCAACCCCTTCCCTACGATCAATAACTTATTTAACAAAAATCTCTATATACATGAGGTTTGGATGAATTTTCCTGTAGCGAATACACCGTGCTTAAGATTGACAGTGAAATGATAGTAGTGAAAGGTATGTAACGAAATGAAAGGCGCGAGAACTTATGCCCTAAAAAGGTCTTTGACTTCTCTTGAGGTCAGAATAACCTCGTCCTCAGACAAGCACAAAGTTTCAATGAAAACCCAAACACTATGTCACTCCACTGATGCGACGTGATGTAAAAGCCTTCCATCTTCAACCAACAGACTATCTTCAGGGTTTCAAATAGTGAAACTATCATAAGAATGCACAGCATGACATGTGACATTTCTGGTAAATTAATGCAATGAGTTGAGGATAACGATTCCTATTTCCCTCATGTCATCAACACTCAAGCAGCCATTTAGACAACACAACACAATGTTACACACTTACTGTTTTGCCCATAAGTGCCCATAGCATTTCGTAAGTGGAAAATATTCCATTACTATTTAAATTAATCAAATAATTACAATTATGGCTTTTCAAAGCGATTCAACCATGATAAACGTTTTTCAACACCATCACTCTGTATGTTATGAGTGAATTGTTGATTTTTTATTCAAAATATATTTATCAGTAAAGGTCGATATTGCATGAGTCAATGACGCCATCATTCGGTGACATTTGCTATTGTTGGTATAGTTGGTCTGTGTCTGGCGTTTATAGGTTGCCAATGTTCCACTCGTAGGCGGCAAGTCAATTATTGAAATATGATACTAATCGACTGAAATTATCCACAAGTACTGAATAAACATTGTCCTATACGATCTGTATAACAGCAAGAGACAGAAGACATGACACATGTTAATAAACATACATGTTTTGAATGTATCTTTAAAAAAACCCAATGTTAATAGCCTTTGTTACGTTGTCATAGTTTTGCTGTGTGGTTGGATGGTGTATGTACATAATCATTGCCTATTTAAAACACAAGGTTTGTCATTGATTGCTTTATGGATGTTGGAAGGGAGTCTCATTAGTCACACAGTCAACACCAAACATACAGTTCCCAAGTCTATTTATGTCAATAAAACAGTGTTCCATAAGACATGGTTGTGAAGAGAATACAAATTCTTTGAATGATTCAACACTGTACGTTCCGATAATCAATCAACTATAAATTATTTGCTAATCCTGATATATATTGATATTATATTCGGAGAAATGGAAAAACACTGGACGAATTTGAGAAAATATCTTGGTGATGACATGGTCGAAGATATGTTGAATATCATTGTTAATGTCGGTTAATACTACTTGGTTTATGTTGAATATACTACAAATGGCATCAAATTCCGACAGTATAGCTGGAGAAACTAATAACTAATTAAGCAATTTTAGAAACATTCATAAGAATAGCATAAATAAACAAATCTATACCTCTTCACGATTAAAATAAATGAACCACAATATGACGTTTCAAAACATATTTCTTCCATTAAGAGCCTCACTGCAACAGTTCCAATATAATCTCAACTATTACCTGACATCATTTAATTATCCACCCTGAAATTCCCGTGCTCTAATTACCAGCACCATCCTTGTAGAATGATTGTCCTTTCTACCACCCACCTCAGACTTAATTAAGTTCGATTGATAAGGACTCAGTGTTTGTAGCTAACCTCTCCTCAGTCAACGGTAATTTTAAATCTGCAAGATAATTTAATCATAATAATGTCATGGAGCAGGTTGTCACACATACTTTTTTCATCGACCTCAAATCAGACATTCATGAATCTTACATTAGGAATGTAATCACAAAATTAGGTCTTTCAATCAAAATGTAAACCAAAATAAGCTGAAGTCCCAAAGACATAAACTGAAATCAGTCTTACTAAAGATTTGACTTTTTGTTAGATAAGGAAGTCACAGAGTGTATTTTTTGTAAGGAATACAGATCAAAACGATTGTCAACATGGAGTTTGTAGTTCACGGTTTGAATTCGGGACTTAATCTATAATTTATAATCTTTCGATTGTGATGCCATTTTGATAAAATTTGTCTGTTTACAAGGACTGCAATTTTCCATAAAAGACGAATGGAGCAGGCTGATCAAGGATAAATGCTTTAAGAAAAAGAGGTTTGATCTTGTAACATCAATTAGAAATAAAACAGAAACGTTTGACATGTGAATAGGTTTGCTTCATATCATGTACTATTTTGTATTTATCATATAAACTTTTACATTACTAAATGATATTTTCCTAACACAAACATAAAGGACCTATTTCTGTTGTTTTTCCGTAATTTTCCAACTTCAGACTCAACTTTTTGTACTCGAAAAACATCACTTTAAAAGCATTTAAACATTTCATTGCTCTTGTTCATTTCCATTTGGTCCATTCTAATCTCGTGTTACATCACATTGGGCCCTGAAGAACTGATATTTAGAGGAAGGCTCAAACGTATCCGACGTAAATCTCCTGCATTCTACCGGATGTATTTTTTATTTGGCAATTTAGTTTTTCTCAAAGTTTCCTTTTCCTTTCATAAGATGCAATCTCGAAGAAAATCCTTTATTCTCGGAAATTAGACAGGAGAGATCGTCTTATTTCAGTTCAGTAAAAGTGGTGGCATTCCCTCTTCAAAGTGTGAAGGAGCATAGGTTATTGCAAAGAAATTGGCTGAAGTAGAAAAAATCTGAGAGCCCTCCGAATTACTAGTTTAGATCCTATAACGGTGTGAATGAATGTTTCTTGTAAGAATTATCATGCTATCAAATCATTATTCGTAGCAAATTTGAAGACACTGGGAACGTTCATGCTAAAAGAGAATGGGCAAATGCATGGATTTGAATGGTTTTTTATATTATTTATTCTGATGGATAAGATTGGCACGACATTCCTGGCAACAGACCAAATGACATAGTCTACATAAATGTAAGAATCAAAATGCACTAATGTATAGTAAAACAAAATAAATATTGAATATGATTCCTTTCTCATCTACTTGAACTAAAGTGAGTTGCAAATGCTGGCCAGCAACAGAAGAAGCAAAGGACTAACATAGCGGGATACATAATTGTTAAAATGATACCCTATGTTTAGGTGTACATCAACTTTTTTTTTACAGAGTAAGCTTACAGTGGTTTAGAGTGAACAATTACATGTAATCAACAGTAAAATTAAGTCTGGGCCTCAGGGAATGGTACATAAACTTCGGAGATTTAGATTGGAAAGTAACGTTTGTCTCCATACAATCTAAACCTTGGACGACTTGTTTCACTTAGAATAATGATTCAACCAAGAGGGGTCATTTTGAACATACAAGGTTTTCGCATCTCAGCATTATGGTGTAAGGGTGTTGAAATGAGAGGAGCAAAAAGAGCGTTGACTATTGATATTCTTTTTCTCTCTACAAAGCATTTTATTAATTGATACGTATCTTTACTAATATTGCTATTTCACATATTTTTATTAAGTGACATAGCTTTACAGCTGCATGCCAAAAGTTTGTTCACATACCTGAATATACTAGTGCAATATCATGTAATTTGAGATGCCTTTAAGGTATCGTAGCGTTGCGAAAAAGAAACGTATAATATTGAATTTTCAATACAGATACGCAGATCCATTCTTCTTGAAGGCTATTGTTTATCGTATCCCCACAATTACCCGTAACAGTTTTGGCAGGTCATTTAAGTGACAAGGGGTCAAAATTCCGAAAACACTGATTTTGATTTTTATCCATAAAATCCTTTATAAGTTATCAACTTCTTTAAAAATAAGTTATATTTATTCCTTAGCACAAAGTCAATGTGATTAAGGTGGTTTTAATCTCAGAGAGTCGATATTGAATATTTCATTTGACATTTCACGAAATCGAAATTTCGAAAATATGCCCCTTCTGTCTATATCAATATGCCAAAATTTTGCACGAGAGACCAGACGATCCCAAAATGAGTTCAAAAATGGCCATTTCACACATGGACAGTGGGTGAGCCATTGTCAGTATTGCTGTAGTTATTCTGTTGACGTTGAAACGAAACCCAAATTACATGACATTTGCACTACGATTCAGTGGTAAGTGAACAAACTTTCGGTATGCAGCTGTATGTTCCTTATAACACTCATGAGTCTGTCATTAAAAAGGTTCTAATTAGCTTAAGTGACCACATGCACAACAAAGATTTCGTTTCTAAATATACCATAATATCATGTATCTTAGTCGATGATATGATTTTGACAAACATGAAATAATGATAAAATAAAGATAAGATAATTTCATTCACACTAAGTAAGTCTTTGTTATCATTGATCAGTTGCTTTCAAAATGACAAATCCCTTGGGACAATATAACTCTCAATTATTGTCCTTAACTAATCAACAAATTCTGCAAACACATTGAAGCCATTAAAATAGTATTATCCATAACGTTTCCATCAATAGAATTCATCAATTATTTAGATTCAATAATATTGAAAAACCGTGCGTTAATCTAGTCCCTGACTTAATTGCAGTGCGTCAGGATTAACTTTTAGTTTCATTGGTAACTTTCGGATTAGAACGGTGACTCACTTCATTTCATCACGTAATTATCTATTCTAGGAAACGATATTGACTTAATGTAAATTCGGCAAGTCGTGTTATACATTTTGGTAGACACATTTGCGGCCTTGGGCTGATTATCCTTACAATGACGAATGTTCGTGGTCTGTAATTTCGTGGATAAAAGTTTGTGATATGGAAGTATTTAGTTATGGAGAAAGGGTTGTGGGTATTCAAAGGGACACTTACAGCTTTTTGCGTACAAACTACGTTTTTCTTACTTCCACCTTCAAGAAACAATCGAGCAGTCACTCAGGCAACAATATCAACAAATTGACAATTGTACTCACCATTATATAGAATTAAAGGAGAGTTAATGGTGTAATTGGAAATTAGACGTCAATAGAAACGAAATAGCTGGTTGAAAACTTTCAAGACCTTCCCTCAAAACTAACAATGTCTAATTTGCCCTACCAGACTTAACATTTTATTTCAACTTGACAAAAATATACTTAGAGAAGATTTGTTTGAAATAGATGAAAAATCAATAGATGGCCTTGAGATATCAAGCTTAGCGTGCAGATTACATAATATTATGTTGACATGGGAAAACATGTTATTGTCCAACGTGGCCTAAAAACGAAGGTTATTTAAGGCCACAAAACATTCTTGGAATTATCTTTGCAGTATTGTCAATGCCACTGAAGTCTAGCCCTAAAGCTGAAGTGACGTTTTTTGTAAATATCAGCTGAAAATGTCAAAGTCCATCGGGACCTTGAAATGAAGGTCAAAATTGCACAAGCCTTTGGAATTTTATTCATAAACAGAGTTAATAGCTTATGACCATATTGACTTAAACTAAAAATGTATAAGTGGATAATTTACCTAGATGTATGACTTGTATGTAAGCAACTTGAAACTGTGGGAAATAAAAATGAAAAAAAAAATATTGACTTAAACTTTAAGTGATTGGAAATATTTGGTTTTCGAGAATGTTGACTTTAATCTTTCGATTAGTTTGAAATAGTGAACAGAGATTCTTGAATGAAAAATTGATAGCGAGGCTAAATAATGTACAATGTGGGAAGGGACGGATTTTGTGATTTCAAAAAACACCTGTTTTGCCTAGTTAAGGACAATATTTTGGGAAATGATAAATTCCAAATGAGAAATTTTGATCATTTACTGGTTATTTAAATAAGTCTTTCTCAGATATGTCTGCACAGGTTTTGGAACCAAGTAAACAGGATGCAAACACAGGGACAGGTGTACACGTATGAAGAATGTTCGAAGTAGACATTGTTGTTAACGAGAAGATTGCATCTGGTAAGAAACAAGAGCTACTGTGAAGTCAGAACACAAACTTTTCCCTCTTTCTATCTTTTGTAATCTGTTGTAGGGGTGAGTACACAATCCAGAATGCAATGATTTTAGAAATATCAAAGTTTTCGTCGAGCAAAATTGGAAAAAAGACTTATATCTTCTCTGTCATAATTGATATAAAACATTTACTTACATCTAAATAAAAAGGTCATATTGGAAGTTTGTTATTGCTTAAACATGATTCATATCATACACAAGAGACAGACAAATGACTTTATTTTATACATTGTCAAAATCTACTGGATGTCTACAAAATCCAAACACAAACATAGACATTAATGAAGACGAACATGAAACCTGTTTAAACAAAATATACTTTGTAAGAACAAAGACATCACTTTCTAACTAAACCAAATTTGATTTTTTGCTGACGTTTATAATCATACTCATTCTTAGAAAAGGAGTCATTCCATCCATCTGTCCATTCGGTTTCCTAAATAAAACAATAGATGGGTTTCACGCAAAATTCTTTCGCTTGCTTGATATAAACATCTCTACAGCTTCAGCCCTTATAACTTTTTTATGGAATTTGATATTTTTTACTCAATTAGATTTGTATTGTTTTTGGGAAAAAGAGTCTAAAGGAAAGAAATATTGGTTCAGAGTGCTCCTGATGATAATGTTGATTGCGTTTGAAATATGATAATTTTTTTCATTACCTAGTGTCCTATGAATGCGTTTTTGTGCAAATATGTCATCATTATTTTGCTCCAATGGGGATTATTTTGAGATACTATATTACTATAATGAAATTCATTGTGTTGCTAATTCTCTTATTACTTTGATTTAGTTCCGAGGCCAATTATTTTGAATATATTTTCACAGACTTATGATCCTTAATGTATAGCTGATTGCACGAGGTGCTTGAACCATCCTCACTTTCATACTGTTAGCATATACACTATACAAGGCTGATATGAAAGTAGTAACCTTCAAATAAACAACAATATATCATGCTTACTTATCACGAAGAGATAACACGTATAGGACAGAAAACTAATGCTGGAACTTCTGTTCACTATATGACCTTTGAGGTTCATAGCCTCATATTATACGCCAACAACCCAATATAGCACCAATTATTGGCTTAATTCTTGAAGGCAGAGTCATTACAAAGGTCAATGTATCAAATGAAGCAAGATTGAGATTGTTACTAGTTCAGTGCTTTGAGAGTATTTTACGGTTAACGAAAATGACATTGTTTATAGCTAGGAAATTTAGAATAGAGACATTGTGAATGTAATTAAGAAATCGTTATTACATAGTCACTTCAAAATGTCTTGGAAAAGAAGTTGCCATGTTTTGATATACTCCAGGATGCGAAACCGAGAATTGAGCGAGCACCATCATTATGAGTGGTCAAATGATAAAACTAAGTTTAAAGGTAATCTTAATATTGTTTTCTTTACAAATAACACTATAAACATCAACCGGTTTCGTGGTAGACATCAAAGAAATAAACCCCATTGTCAATCTGTCATATGAAGGTAGAAGACAGTGGTTGCTTCCGATCTCACTGATGGGTGATACAGGATGGAAAAATACCATAAAACGTTTTTTTAATAGGTTGGTTCACGGATATTTTACCTCAAAACTTTAAGTCGGTGGTCCAAAAACAAACTGTTCCGAAAATTATTTTCTATTCTAAAAAAACTGAGTCGGTAGCAAAAAGCTATTGATTAGGTTAAAATTTGCTGTAAAGTATTGCCAATGCGATTTAGTTTTAGCTCTTGCTTCGGTAGTTTGCAAGGACGGTTATTTGGAAACAGTAAATTTTTGTGAAAATCTCCTATCAAACTCGGTGGTAAAACATCCTAATTTGAGAATGTTTTTTATTTTCAAATTTTTTCTATATATATATAAAATTTCTTCTTTAAAATTAATGACAATTCTCAAACAAAAATTGCTATCTTAACAGAAAGAATTATCAAGGCGTTTTGGATATTTGAGAAATGAATATACAGAAGAATGAATCTCTCAAATTGTAATAGCATGGATATGAGGTGATCACAGATAAATCCTAAGATAAACATTAAAGGCGTATTTGTTCTCTGAGTAACCCTTACATTTACCGGCTACAGTAAAGTTCAGCCTAACCTCAGCAGCAATGTCCATATTTAGTACTAGGGTGGCTGTCATCTTCCTAAGAGCCTTTGAGTGTAAAGGTCGATTATGATGTATTGACTATGATGACAAGCAGCGGGAACTACTCTAATGGAAATGCCTGTGAGCCAAGGACTTCTCATGTACAACACTCTTTTTCTATCAAGCACAAAATTCATCAAGCATTTTAAGGGCTATGTATATTTGATATGTAATTGATTTAGTTGGCATTATCTGGAAATGTACATGTGTTAATATAAAATATATAATGTGAATTGTGCATATAAATACAATTTCGATGAATTTTTACTCTCTTAACTGGTGAACAATTATAGCTTTTATTATTAGCTATTATAGCTTTAATTCCGTTAAGTGGAGTGCCAATTCTTAATAAACATAACAGTTTAGGGCATATAACAAGGGCAATGATTAATAAAAGTTATAAATGAAAGGTATATTTGTCAATTTCTAATACGAAATATACCGCCTTCATATTTTTTAGTATTGTATAGTCATATAATCGAAGATTAATCATCGAGTACAAGCTACAGAAACATACATATTTAGACATTATCATGCGAGTATGTTTTGTAATGATAAATTCAATGCATCAAGAATAGACGTAGTTCAAAATGAATGAAATTTACCATCCCCATCATACGAAAATGTTATCATACATTGTCATTTCTAAATCATCGGCCTTGAAAATTGGCTGACAAAAAGGACTACATTGGTTGAAGATGTCTTCATTGATTTATGAAAATGAAGAGTGAAATGATTCTGACGGTATCCAACTCTACTAGCAGATATACAGTACACGACCCTTGCTTCATGATATAGTTGTAAAAGAAACAAAGAGATAAAACACTTTTCACATAATTCCACAATTTGTTCATCACCAGTAGACAGAATAGAATGCCAAGAGTGATGAAAACGACTAATTACTTAACACTTAACCATTATTGAGAGCCAAAGAATCACAAGTTATTAACTGCAGTATTTGACACTTCAACAATGATATCACACAATATGTGTTGCATCATATGAGTAAGTAAACATAAACGTAACTAGTCTCTGTCTAGAATGTGCCATGACTTGCCAAGATACAATTGTACCTATATTACTTGACCATCAAATGATTACGTCAAAACATGTCAATGTGTGGCTTAGTTTCCAAATGGAAATAAAGCACACTGAAAAGGATTTATAAAGGAACACTGTACAAAATTGAATGTGATGTCGATGTTTGCCCATGGAAACTCTACAGAGGCTGTAAACACTAGAAGCGGTGTATAAGCATGAAGTCCACACAGAGACATGACAATCTGTTTCCTGCAGCTAACTGCAGTCTAATTTCAGTATCCCTCATGGATTTTATCCAGCGCGATAAAGAGCTGTATCCTGAAATGTATTAAAAGCGTTATTACAAGTTTCTACATTACAGAAGCGGTACTGATTTTAAGTTGTTTTATGAATTTGATATATTTTTATCAAAACAGTAATATATCTATTGTACGAATAAAGATATTATTTAATCAATCATAAAAAAATGCTGTCGTTAAACTTTCTTGTTAAAGAATAGATGAGTATGTAACCTGAACAAGAGTGTTGTTTATCTATTGCTACAATATTGGTTGCTATGTATGTATTCGGTATGGATACATAAAACATGGTATGTAAATTTTAGACAAAATTAATACAGATTATGAAACACCCGTTATATCGAAGATAGGACATAAATGTGAGACACTGAGATACTCATGTACGAACCCAGGAATAACAATACAAAAAGAACTATTCTTTTCGTTATACAACGTCAGTACAGACACACCACTCCAACTGAGCATACAGAAAGCTTCTTATGTACGTCAGGGTTTGGCTTACAACGAATTACTAGTCCAAAGTACCATTTGCAAACCAGTCTGATTGATGCGTGTTGTTTACACGCTATAACAGCATTTCTGGTTACTCTTTTAGTGAAGAAAAATCGAAACTTTTATGGATCATTTTCATTTAGAACAAGTACATTTTAGAGAACAATTCAATTGCATGTGATTTATCCTTGTAATCTAAGTGATAAGTTTATTTATTGATCGGATTTTGTATTTGATAAAGGGAAAAGAAATTAACATCCTTCACACATGAGTTCTCAAGTTGTTACAAGAGCAAATGTAGACACATCAGCAGTAAAACAACTCTAGGATACAGAGTAACCAGGCACGGTAGCAGACTGGAGCATTACCAGAACAAATCAAGTGAAATGAAGTTATTGTTTCACACAACATCTTCAATCAATATCTAAACCAGAAGCTCTCACGACAGGTGACTGCTTTAGTTCCTGGCTATCTATCTCTTTCAAGCTGTAGCTTATTATGGTAGTACTCTGGTCAAGTTCTTTCAAACTAAGTACCCGTGTCCGAAAATATCTTGTCTATGAAATCTGTCAAAAGTTTCCTCATCAGAATATCGTACTTATATCTTATATCATTTACTAGATCTTGGGATCTGATCTATAAAAGCTACTCGTGAATGAGTTCGTTATTAATCACCATACAATATTCGGTTTCTTAAGATTTATCCCGGAACTTGATTGTTTTTAAATGAATACAGGCCCAAATATGTTGATATTATATTTCTTCTTTTTACAATTTCATTATTATTATTTTTTTCACATTACATCATTAAACTATTTTCAAAGGTTTATGAAATCGTCTTAATATATTTCGAAAAATCTGTATAGCTGACGTCACTAAATCATATCTTGCTCATTCACTCCTGACTAAAAATTCCTATCTGTACGACAGCATATATTTACATATATAGCAATGTCCTTTTAGGGACTTCATTTGTCACTTCCTTGTCATGCAGGTTCATTACCGAAATATTGTGCATCAAGACTAGCTTGGCTGATCTAGGTAATCATCAGGTTTGGCTCATTGATTCATTCATGATAACATTTGATACTGCAAGGCAAAAGTATTAGATTTGAAGTTATACTAGAGTTAAAAAACTAAAACACTGAAAGCAACCATACTACAACTGATTCTTATTGAAAGCAGCTGTTTTTGGCAAATCGTTCTCCATATTTAACATCAATTATTAATAATAATTAAGATCATTGCTAGAGGTCATTACCTCATTACCTCTAGCAACGTTCTTCCCTGCTCCACTGATACAATCTTCCTACCCATTGTCAATAAACGAAAAAACCCTAAAATTAATTTTGCGTTTGAGCTTGGCCTTTCTAGAGAGTTCCAATGCAAATTGTTTTATAACAAAAACAAATTGCGATTACACGATCTATGGTAGGTTTCCTAATTTCAACATTTGAAGCCACCAATCGTTACTATTTTATTTCTTATATACGTATTAAGTATTTTCTTGTTTAGAGAGATGAACCTTTGGTGAAAATAGCTTTAACTTCTCTTTAAAAACCCTTGATCGATTCACGTTGCTGCATAGTCTGTTAAAATGAATAACATATTCCTTTAAAAACAATTTCTCAAAAGAAAGGTCAATAACGTTACAAATGTGCTAAAATCGATTATGGCGTGAATGCAAATTTCTCCTCGTACAAAAGTTTTATAAATTACATTTTTGAAACATTCAATATAATGACATCGTAAGGGATAACAAATATGGTAGATAGTGTGCGCAGAGTGATTGGTAATTGGGCCTTTTAAGATATTTGATTTTTATTTCTAAAATTCATTCTTATCGCTAACAATTACATCTTAGGAATTTTTGACAAAAGAGAAAGTAGAAGTATCGTGTAATAAACCTATGAATAAAACCCCTCTAGGGGATACCAAAGTTTTGCTTTCATGAGAATTAGCAAGTCACGTTTTTAGGCTAAGTGAAGAAAGAGTCACTTAAATAACAAACCTTGTTGCTGCTCTTTGAGCTGAATGCAGTCTAGGTCAATTATTGAAGGATGTCTATACTATAACATTTGATCAAAATAAGGTGTCTGTTTCTTAAAAATTAAATGGTTTTCATTTTTTAGATTTCGGGCCCCCCTGACTGCTAATATCGGTTATATATGATATCTGTTTCTAGATATTTTGCAACTGTGGATCATGCTATCTAGGTGACCGTTACCTATTTTTTTCCATATGTCAATTCTGTAATAAATGTGTATAATATTTTATTCTCAATACTTATTTATACAGTCGTTAGTCAATAAACGTCGCTTCAGACAGGTGTCACGTCACTTCATTTCGCTTCCATATCCTCATCTTGACTCAGCTGCTGAGAGTTTGCAGTGTGTGGTGTGTGTAGTGTCTGATAGGATGGCGTGCAGTGTCTGTTGTGTGCAGTGTCTGCTGTATGCAGTGCAGTATCTGCTGTGTGCAGTGTCTGATGGAATGGCGTGCTGGGTCTGGTGTGTGTAGTGTCTGATGGGATGGCGTGCAGTGATTAGGTGTGCAGTGTCTGGTGTTTGCAGGATCCAGGAGATAAGATGTAAACACAAGAACACATGAGTCGACATGTAATCTATAGAGGGAGAGGATCATTTGGATTGTGCTTTTCTGCAGTTAACATTTTCCCTATTGTGTGAGTGTCAAACTTTCGTTCAAGGGAGACAAGGTAGCGCTGGACAGGTGACGTTTATATATATATGTGATATTCATCAACTAAAGTTTTGAAAATTTACGAATACACCTTGCCATTAAGATAATAAACTTGTTGATATAGTTTTTACCAGTTTCCTTTGTTCATTGTTATACTCAATAATCTAATTATGTAATTGGTTTGAATGTCGTGTTCTTGAGTAATCAAATATAGGATGTGCATAAACCCTCCTGTTTCATACAAAGGCTGGTAATTGATTGGTTTACGATCATTATGTCACAATCTATTGTCAGACAGACAAAAGACAGCATACGCAAACATCAATTTTACATCAATAATTGGAACGACAGTATTCTCTATAACATGAGCATGAATAGAATTGCAAATGATTTGAATGATTCAGAAGTTCACTACCAATGATTCAGTGTCAGCTGTGAGCCATTAATTAACGCGTATTAAATAAAGCATTGCTCAATATTCGGAAACAAAAGTGGACTTCTTGACATTGAATGAAATATATTGAATTATTCAATTGATCTCAACTGATTAGACTTTCATTTGATAACTGCATGTAAAAGCGGTATGTTTTCTGACGATACGATGACATAAGAACAAATCTAAATGATTGATAAGACAACTTAAGTACAATCATACCTGTTGTCTAAAGTAATTGTAAAGTCAGTTTGAAAGTAAAATAAAAATTAACGTTTGTAAGATGTTTAAGATATACCCATATGCTTCATTGTTAGACCTGTGATTCTAAGAAACAACAAACAAAACCAAAGATGCTCAATCTAACCATTTAAAATGTATTTTGTCCACAATTGTATTGCTTTTGATGGACCAGTCATGCTAGTTGCACCCTATACTGAACATGTGGATGCGATTGCGCATCTTAAGTGAACTTTCCCGTACAATTACAGATCATTAGGTCCATTCTAAATCGATTTTTTGAACACTTATTGTTACAACATACATTAACAAAAAATATTAAACTATATTTGAAATTATGAAAAGGTGAAATAGATCTCTGATACATTTACTCAAGAAAATGAAGAGAAAGATATTGTTTTAATAATCGTAAGTATTTCCAAACAAGGACATTCATTGTATCTATCTTTAATTCTAATTATCATCCATTAATGAAAAGTGAATAAATTTTTATTCAGAGCGATACGATACAATATTAAAAATAGTTGATTGTTTTTACGTTGTTTGTTTTTCACAGTATTATTTCACACGTAAACAATAATGATCAAGTAAATTCGTGATCTATAACAGGTGTAATAAAACGTTGAAACATGATCGGAAGTGTATAAAATACATTGTGGAAGTAAAGATGAATCAGAATATTTATATCAAACGGATGTTAGAGCTACCGTCACAATATTTCTTTATGACATGTTCAGAATTGTTATGATACGATTAAAATCGGACAACTTAAAAAGGTTCGTACCAATTAACAAAATAAATGAAAAATTGCTGTAATTTTGCTAGATGAAAGCTGAATATGTATTCTTTGATATTCAAAAATAAAAAATGCATGTCACGGACCTTCTTTTTTAGACAAATGATGATTTTGACGGGTTTATTTTAAAAAATTGGGAAAATACCAATTTTGCTAATTTAATCTAAAAAACAAAAAAATAAAAACATTTAGAGTTCAGTTTACTTTTTTCCAATAAAAAGGATGATAATGTAATAAAAAATTATTTCTTGTATTTCCTTTTTTGAGTTTTGTAACTTATCTGCAAATATTAAGATACAAGTTCAATGATGATCGCTACAAAAATAGCTTCAAAAGACGCGTTCAGTAATAAAAATAAATGAAAAATAGTTCAAATATGTTTTAAATAGAAGAAAACATATTGCAAAGAAATAATTTGAAAGAAAAAATATATGTCACGGGCCTATTTTCCGAGATAATTGAAGCTGAAGTTAAAATTACTTATGAAAAAACTCATAAGGGGAGGTAACTCTTTATTTCCCTTGAATGATAATTCATGATAATGGTTTGCAGTACACAGTTTATCCCGTTTCAAAGTATTTCATGAAATTCTAAGGTCAGTGTTATGAATATTTGAAGTGTCAATCGACATTTATGGCTTCTTGGTCAAATCCACGTGTGAACAAAGTATTAGTATCCACAAGCAATGTTTTGAAACACACCTTTTATATATGACAAATGTTTTCTATTTGTGAATGATTTGAGTTTTTCAAACTGCGTTTGAGTGTACTTGGGCTAAATGAATGTTCCAGATAGTGGGATAATTAGGTGGATTGAAGGCACGTAAACAAAATCCCTCACAAAATTTAAGATTTAACCTCATCTTCCTCTCAAAGATTTATTCATTGCGCAACAAAAGTCACCGCATCCAAGTGCCGCAATTTGGCGAAGCTGATACGATGAGGAATAGACCTCAAATCAAATAGACCAATTTGATTGATTGGTAAATGCTTCAGTGAATGATATGTTTATAAATGTTTTCCCAAAATTCTAAGTGTGTACATGACTGAAAATTATCGCTCATATAATTGTTTGCAAAATAAATGCAGCCAAACCGAAATGTAAAAATTCCGCAATACATCACCGATTGTTTTAGTTCTCATTTTATCTCAATGACCGTCTTGACTTTTCATTTAAACATCTGTATATCAAGAACTTTTCCAAAAAAGATTGCTTATGAGTTCTATTTCTATTTCTATTAATGTTTGAGAAGACAATGCAACGGTTTATTTACATTTGTTAATGTTCCAGCAAAAAAGCTATTCGAAATGAGATTTTATTTACCGAAACCGCTAGTGCTTACGGC
Organism: Phorcus lineatus; assembly: GCA_921293015.1. Classification (NCBI taxonomy): domain Eukaryota; kingdom Metazoa; phylum Mollusca; class Gastropoda; order Trochida; family Trochidae; genus Phorcus; species Phorcus lineatus. Next base: position 10,473,868 of record OV121083.1, read on the forward strand.
CTAATGAGGGTAACTTAATATTCCGTTCAAATTATTCTACAAGATATACATCATTTTCAAGATGGATAAATATCTTTCAAGGCTTAAAGTTCTGTTAATAGTCATATATTGTGAAAAATAATGAGGACTTTCCATGCACAGTCTTCCGTACATTGTGTGTCAATGACGTCACTGCAACAATGTTCAACAATGTGACTGCAACGGATAACTTGTATCAGTTCATCAACAATCGGTTTTATGCAGAATGTAAACACACACATGTTATCAGTGACGTTTTCTCCGTTTCAAATGATAATATAATAATTGGAGTGCATTTTGGAAAACCGCAATCTAATTATAACCTATTATACAACAGATAGAGAATTCACGTTCGGATGCGCGAAAAGATGCGCACTGACAAATGTTCGGAACGTCTTTAAGCTGCATACCGTTTGAATTTTTTCCGTAATATAAAAAATCCACGCGTTTTCTCAAAACTCTGATTGTTAATGACTTCCAATTCAAACGCCCTTTTACTTTTCTGAGCAATAAATCTCTAACTACCTTTTGACATTTAACAATTTTTTTCCAATTTGTTTCTAATTCCTAATATTGATTTGTTCTATTTTGGAGCATTCGAAATGAATGTTTCAAAAGGGTTTACAAGCAAAGTCCACCAATGTTGGCAATCAATGATTCTAATAGTATTGCATTTCTTTTTTCTTCCTTTTTTCCGACAGACCTGCTTTATAAATGTTACCATTTCGTCCTTAAAGTTGCAATTTCTCCGAAAATCTTTTCTTTGGTGTCATTATCATAGCAAATGGTAAATGGAGTATTAGAAAATAGATAAAAATCATGTGTTCCTCGAGTTAACGCAAAGCAGTTTTTTTCCACAACTCTTAAAAGGATAAACTCGAATTATGAATAATGACGAACACTTACGTGTCTATACATTTAAATTTTTGCTAATCATGGTTTTTCCGTCAAATAAAATCAAAGGGAAATTGATTGAACATAAGTTTGGAAATGTTTTTCGTAACCTGTTACCTTAGGTTAGATCTTTGACTTGTGAATAATACAATTTTTCATATGAACTAGAAAAGCAAGTTCTATGGCCTTTAATTGAAAATATATCTATAACAGTGTGTCACCATTCAAAGTGTTGTCGAATTATTTGCTCCTCTTTTTCTTTTTGAAAGCACCAAGCATTGACTTTCACATGGATTCATCAAAAGCTTTGATTATGCTCATGACATTTTGCCTTTCATGGCATACTATCTATTTGATGTCAGGAATTGTAATTCCGTAGCTTAGGCTGCAAAACACAATGTGGACAGGTCCAATTACCATTAACGTTATTTGCAACTCTCTGAGATAACATTATATCCACAAATCAGCACATATATATCCACTTTGAAAAGAAATAGTAATACATATTATTGATTATTGGAGATGGAAAAGAAAAACTCAAGTATAATAACTGAAATGAGTTTTAAGGTATAAAAGTTCATCAAAATGTAACAAAATAAAATGTGATAGCTTAGGCAAAATTACCTACAACCTATCGATATGCTTGTTATCATAGGTTAGGTGCTTACTATTCTAAATGATGAACCTCTAACGAAACGATACAGTACTCATATTATTCTTTGCAAGCAGTATCGCTTCTTCCGTTCAGTTATAGCCGCACTTCAATAGTTTTCCAACAATGCTTACGATTACCCTGCACTTATTTAACCACCCTCAAACCCTCTGCTTTGCTCCTTGCCACAATCTTGATGAAATTAACAACCTTGCCACAAAACGCCTCCTACTTAGTTTAGTTCGATGAGAGCAATTCCAGCAACTATTCTTACTAACCTCTTCTTAGATAACATATAGCAGAGGTGGATAATGCATCTGTACAATATCATTTAAACCATGTCAGATGCAGGGAAGCAATAGCCATATGCATATAGCTTTCATTCCCCCCTAGTCAGCCATTTATAATTCTTACATGAGGACTTCATTTATGAAATTAATTAGATAGTGCACTTAAAAGACATATATATATAACAGCATCCTATATGTTTATATGTTTAAATGCATGGTACTTTTCATAATGATTAGTCGAAAACAATTACGATCTGACTGTTCATTGGATATTGTTAACAATGTTAAAGTATGGTTCATGGTTTGAGATCGGGAGCAATTCGTTGAATTATAATCGTGATATTGTGATGTAATGATAGTCATACTCGGTATTTTCAATGACTTTGAATATTTATATAGAAATGTGCTAATGAAAGAAACGGTTAGAAGAAGAGGAATAAAAATGAGAAGTAGAATGATGTAAAACTGACAAATTAATGAGAAATGATTTACGGAGAAATGTTCCATCGCTATATTTTAGATAGATATAATTTTAGATGTTAGATGTAATTAATGTTCCTCAACATTTTTTAACTCTATCTTTTCTGCAATTCTATTCGTGGTACCTAGAAACAGATTATAAAGTCATAATTTGACTTGACAATGTATATATATGTTCAGGCAGGAGTTGTTCAAGTAATAAATTGGTTTCATTATTCTAAAATACCGGCCCATTTCTTTTAAGAACCTGCAATGTCCTTCCTGAGACACTAGCTTGTATTTTTATCCGGGATTTAACACTTTAAAAGCTTTTCATTGTACGTGCTCACTTCCATTTATCAATTCCAATCCAATGTTGGAAATCATAAATTTGTTTTTAAGGGGATTTTTAAACTGCTAAAAAGGCAATCAATATTTGCAAATCGCTCTCATTTCTGTTTGTCCACTGGTTGCATTTTCTTTCGTCGATTGGCTTTGTATTCAGGCTTTGTATTCCTTATGTAAGATGCCTAATCCAAACAAAAAACCTTCATTAAAAGATCTGGCTAAGGCAGGAAAAAACGTATAATTACATTTGATAAAAAAAGGCGACAAACTTACCTCAAAGTTGAAAGGGCATTAAGGAATTGGCTGAAGTGGAGAAGTATATGAGAGCTTTAGCAACTACTCATAGTATGTGATGTTATATTTCGTTAAAGGATATCGTGTCTATTAACTCATAATTGATAGTGAATATGAAGGCGTCTTGAAGTGTACGTCTTTAGAAAAGATCATAAATTTGCATGAAAGCCTTACATAAAACGGTTTTTCCTTTGGTCAATGTTACACTTGCGTACATGCAGAATGACACTTTGAATAATACTAAAATAGATTGAAGGATAAGAAAATAAAATGAGATCAATATGAAGCATTATTGCGTGTTAAGATGTTTATTCGGGACATATTTGAAGACATTTCACCTGTATATTAGTCATTTGTCGTCAATATAGAAATATTAAATAGAGGCAAATCGAATGAAATAAATAAAGAAAAATAAGCATCGTGCATTGTTCAGATTCTGTTAAGGTACAACTGCTGACAGTCTAGACATAGTCATTTGAGACGTTAAGAAAAAGTGTTACATTAGTACATTTGAATTAAAAGCTTCGGAAAGGAAAAACTGCCAACAAGGCAACAACCACTTAGTAGCAATATAATGTAAACGTGGAACCCAACTGTAAAAGCACTGACTAGTGACTGCATTTCCTAAACATCAAACGTCATCCTTTTTTACACTTTATATTGATTATAAGCATTAAGAGAGGCTATTATGTCAATAGAGAAGTTGCCCAGCCATAAAAATCTTATCCAGCAATGAAATATATGGCTTTGTTAACGTCCAAATGAATCCAAAATTGATTTTGACTGCCAATGAAACATAGGGAATGTTTTCTTTTCTGAATAAGGAAAGCTTCAGTTTTTTTCTATATTATCTTTTCGGTTATCGTAAGTTGATACTCTACATTACGCTGAATTAATTTATAAATGAAGGCCATACATCGAGCAGTAACCGTAGAGAAGTCTTCTCCATAGATGTAATAACTCATTCTAATTAAGTCATTTCACTGTTTTATTGTTCAAACATAATACGAAGCCACGTTTCTATCTGATATAACGACGGCTTTAACAATAATAGGGGCAGCTGGATGTAAGTGTCAACTCCAGGTCAACGACTGACCAGAGATACTTAAACCACTTACTTATACTTACATCAACATATCGCACCAACTTGTAACAATACTAGTGGAAAGCATACGATAAAACCGTATCTTGCATTTCGGTGAAACCTACAATCGGAAACTGGAACATCCGCAAATCTTATGGCACTGCTCTGAAGTACATTATTGAACTGCACTTAAGCGAAAAAGAGCTCTAAGCAGATACGGTTGCAGATCCGCTTTTGGGATTCGAAACCCGAACCTCTCAACATGAACTACATCAAATTTTAAGCTTTTCACTCCTTTATGTGCCTGAAAGTTCGACAAAAACAGGTGACACGGTATATGCCTTATGGCGCCATATAAATGTCACATTCCTCTGACGCAGACGTTTTTTGTAGAGAGCTGTTTACTGATATTTGAAACAAAAAAAATTAGCATTTTCATGTAATATGACTGATTAAAATGATTATTTACTGAATTCGGATCGTAACGTAATCAATGGAAAGGAAAACAATAAAATCTGAAACATAAACTACTTCGAAGTCTATAAAATCTGAAGGCATAAAATAGCAACGACAATGTTTATCTAAATTACTTAATTATATGTTTCTTCAAAAAAGTTATAGCAATTTTTCATGTATTTAGTCAAGGAAGCTATCTACTTCAACTAAAGAATATGTAAACATATGTCTGTGCCATACATATGGGTCGGTGACCTGTCTCAGTATCTGGAACCTACACATAGGCAATATTGAGTCTGTAAACATCGTTGAGGTCAAATAGTGAGTAAATACGTATAAGATAACAAATTTGCCCAGTGTCGAATGAAGTTAGTCATTTAGTGCCACTGTCGCGTGTCATGTTTGTAAGGCCAGGGCTGATCTTATCAATACAGTGCCTTATTCGGCCACAGAGCGCAGAATCGATGACTTCATGCCTCCAGCGTTATCGTCCTTCAGGGCAAACCGGCATCATCACAACTGATGCACTGCATAAGAAATGATACTCAAATATGCAAACGGAAAGTGTCTTACCTTTGTTTGGCTTTATCTCGCCTGTCAACGATGCTTTCATCCAGTTTCGGAATTTGTAGAGATTGAATGAAAGCAGACGACTAGACCATGGTGCAGTGCGACAGGTCTCTTCCGCTTGTGCCATCAAAGATTCGAGAGCTGGGAATTATCGATTGCCTGTTACCATAGTCACCAGACTGATGCGGCAAGAAATTCACTAATAAGATAAAAGAAGTAGAACTTTCAGTCATATGTAGTCGGACCGATATTGACTTTGATTAAAGAGACGGCATGATTTTAATAACTTCAGATTGACTTATGAAAGCATTGACTTAATATTTTGTAAGGCTTTTTGGTAAAGCAGAAGCTCATGTTTACGTAATGATACTCTTTGAATTGTATTTTCCGATGCCATTCTTTTCTGCCAGGGTGTTGAAGGATAGAGCAACTTTTGGGATTGTAGATCGTTTTTATTTTGAACAACTCTAACGTTCCCAAAACCTGTTAAGGCTTAGGGCTATAACTGTACAAAATGTTTTTTGAAAGCTTTACGGAAAAGAGTTTGGAAAACTATGTAAAAGATCTTCCCATGACCTACATCATCATCATCATCATCGATATTTGGTCGCTTCCTCATATGAAAATGTCCTTGGCTTTCATCAAAATTATAGTGTCCGAACGTGGACAGTTTAGTCAATAAATTCATTTCCTATGGCAAACAAATATAAATGGTATGATTTAAATATATAGCAGAGTAAAACACAACGTATTTGTTCGAAAGTTTTTTTAACAAAACCTTTCTGGGGTAATGAGTTTTTCCGCGTCCGTAGAAATATGACAACTTGAGCCATACACAAGCTGACTGATTTTTTATACGCAGTTAGCGCATTGGAGACAAATGATCAAATTCGTAATTGTTGTAAACATTAACAATGCACTATTACAGTCAAGATCATGACATCACAATTGTTTTACATCATCAAGTAATGACATCACAATGCTATGACGTCATAAAGATGATGATGTCACAATGCTCCGACATCACTCCACTGAGAGTCTTAGAGTAGTGCAGTGTTCAGAAATACACATATTTCACGGAATCGAAACTAAAAATGATTTTGGATGATAAATAAAATCTCAACCTCGTGTCTTCTGATATCAAATATATCAACACTTGTTGATAAAAGTAAAATATCCTCGGCAAGCCTCAGATATTTGTAACTTTTATCAACTCGTGTTGATATATTTGATATCAGAAGACACTTGGGAGAGATTCTCTATTTATTGAAATAATTAGTTATATTTGTTAGGTTTAATTCTCAATTGCCTTAAATTATTATGTGATTTGTGTCATATAATGAAGCAATGATGAATACAAAATGTTTATGCGAAATAAATGATGCGGGTTTACGTGTAAAGATATCGGTATATGTGAAGGTAAAAATATTAATAAACTTATGCACTGGTCATTGAGTAATACTGTTAAGATAACAAATAACTCTTCAATATCCTGAAACTCTCGTGGGTCATTTGATGTAAAGATGGTAAAATGACGTACGACACTCCTATCCGGAAGTTGTATGTGCTTTCACTCTTCGTTGAAATAGCAATGTATTCTAGCGTATGTCAACATGTGGTAATATTTTAACTTATAACTGTTGGAACTGAATGATCGGGATTGTTCAAACCCGTGAGAAACAGAAAGCTTTTCCGAACGCTTCACGCAACTTAAGGACTTGAAGGTAGGAATGTTTACTCAAACAAACCTAACATGAAGAAGGTTTTGTGTTCAATCCTACGTTAGATGTTGCGTGGTGAAGAAGATAACCGTATAATATATATTTTGACCTGTGTATCGTGGCCGTAGTGGCGAGACGATATATTCCGATTCCAGTTTTATGAGACGAGACAATATATCATGTAACTATTGCCAAGGAACCTGCGAGACGATTATCATCACGTTACAGTGGTTGTGATACAATACGTATCCTGATTCTCTACAGTTTATGAAAGAACTATATTTTGGACACTGAAAAGTAATTTTATTTATTTATTAGCAACGAAACTGTCATAAACATGACAAGAAGGAAATTCACAAAATTAGAGACTATGAAATTTCAGATAAAATATCTGAAATATTTTCTGCTTGTCTAATCACTGTAATCTCTTAACAGTATACGGATCTAGTGTCTCTTATGGTGATACATCGATGTATTGTGGACCCTCACGATTTAGATATCTTGATATATTATCAAAATATGTTCTGTATCGATGCACTCGCGGAGAAGACGATCAAAAATGTTATTATCCATGAATCGCTACACCATTATATATGGTGTAACGATTATATATAAACATATATATATATATATATATATATATATATATGTTTTTGAACATGATATCAAAGAATATTTGTATGTATAAACATGCACGAATCTAACAATTATTTCTTCCATTGTATCAGCATCGCAAATTACGCTTTCTAGTCAGTCCCCATCCGAATTTCTTCCGCTTAATTCAAAGAAATATTTGGTCGAATACGAAGGAAGAGGCGTAACTTCTTCGAGTCTTGTGAAGCTCTAACTCTTGGAGACTATAGAAGGTCACTTAGTATGAAAAATATCACTCCAAGTGATACATTGGTCCAGGGAGGTCGTACAAATGCATAGGTTTACCTTCGTTGTCTTAATTAAACGTCTTGGGCATAAATGAGTTTCGATACGTGCATTGAATTCACTACTTAGAAACTGTTGTGTTTGGGGTTACATTTTGAAATAGTTAACAAGGATTGCGGCACAAGCTTCAAGGGGGAACAAGTTCCTAATCAGAGAAGAGGACAATTATGGAGGTCTAGGTGGGATAAATTGGCAGCTCTTGATGGCTGCCAAGGAACAATTATCGAACTGAGTTGTACACGTTGAGCTTGTCATTGACAATATTACTAATGATGCTTATTGAGACGCAAATAGAGTCTTAAGTTTGCTCCAAGCTGATGCCTTAACGCGACCTAGGGCGACAGGAGATGGTTTGAAGTTGAAGGTAGCATTCAACGTCTTTCAAAGAGAATTTAATCTATAAACTCATTATCAAGAATTGTATTTTACATCGTCGTATAATAACATAGTACATTTGAAGAATAGCAATAGCAAAATGAAGTGTTGTTTTATAGCATAATATGTGAGAGCCTTTAATGACATTCTCTTTGCATATGTTTCTTTTAGAAAGAGAGAATGGATGAGGTAGACTACATTTCATCTAAACAGAAATAGATTTACATATCGACATAAAGCTTTACTCATTTTAGGGGTAATTCTGAAACAGTATTAGTTGACGCACGCCAAGCTCTATAATTGCTCTCACATTCGACATCAGTGTAGGTAATGGTGACTTAAACATCAGCCTAGTGTATGATTACTATTCAATTCAGGAAGATGTTCGTTAACAACAGGGACATGTAGGTAACATTTTCAGAATAGTGAGATTAATTTGGATTGAAATGTGATGCTTTCCATTAAGAATACATTTAAGCTTGTAGGAATAATCGATGGTTTCGAAAATAATACACGTACTTCCGTTATCTAGTCTACAATAAACTAATGTATTAACGTAACGGGATAATTTTCTACGATAATTGCGACCCATTGTTATTTAGATTGTAACGTTAGATATGGTAGATGAACGTCTTAACATTATGTTTTTAAACATGAGCAAGTCATTGCTTAGATTGTTTGAAAGCCAGAATCAATTTGACAACGTTAAAGTCAATTATTTATCTAATGGGTAAAATACCATTTCATTTTGATTAAATTCCTGTTAAGATACCATCCGGTAGTATAAGTCCAAACACACCTCACTGGAGTTGAACATTCATTCCAGAATGCTTGATTTATTGCTGACATTAAAAAACTAACAAAAATTTTACACCTGCAACGCTACATTACAAATCTGTCTTTTCACCTTCTTAAGATAAGTGTAAAAAGCAACGTTTGACTGATTAGAACGTGAGTTGCACTGCATTGTCCACCTACCTTCTTTCATGACTTGCTAGTCTATGCCTTGCATCGTTGCTTCTGCACCGGGGCTTGATTGTCCAATGAAGAAATGCTATGAAGATTGCGCCGGAGAGGTCGGTGCAATCAAATCACGAAATATTTTCGCATAACAGGAAGGTTTACATTTGCCAGTGATTGAGACGAATGCGAGTTAATTCCTTATGGGGTAGGTTGTACATTGTCCTTTTTTCGTTAAAGGAAAATCACACTGCAGCTTCACATTGTTACCACATGTGTATTCTGAAATGGTTATAATACGAATCGTAATTATCAGCAGTCAGTAAGACGAATTAAAAATGTCTCGCTTTAGTCATTATAAGTTAGAGACAAGGATTTCTTTAATCGTTTTCATGCAATTCGTGCTATTAAAAGCATCCCAAACCGTATAAAGATCTTAAAATATAATAAGATAAAAGTATCAAATGTGATAACCAATTGCTAGTACATTAGTTTGAAAGCTCTCTGTGATATGAGACAAATAGCCAGTAATGATCGTAATATTACAACAGAAGGGTGCTTTCAGAACGACTACTATCAATACAGTCGCTTAAGACAAATCCCGAAACATGCATGGTTGTGTTAGTATTCTAAAACTAATAAAGAAACCAAATTCATTCATACGAGCATGACTAAGAAACATAGAAATATATGCGGTGAAACAAAATCAGGCCGAGACAGCTATAACCTGTAAATGAAAGCCTCGGAGCACAGACGCTGTGTTGCTAATGAACAGCCTGTTTGCATATTCAAGAGCTCTTATAAAATCTAGTACTTGCAAGCTAGTTCCAATACTCTGTATATCAATAACAAGTTAGGACTGAAGCTGGTCGTGTTCAATGTCACTCATACACCGCTGCTAAAGATACCAAAAAAAATCGAAACTGACAACATCTATCAAAGCGACTGTAGTTATATTATCATCAATGCCTATAATGGTTGACAAACACAAATGTTATTAAGACAAAAAGAAAGATCCTCCAACATCACTTTCATTTTAGAGACCGAAAGATTTATAAAAAAAGGAAAAACAAAAAAATATGCTTCAATCAATTAATGCTGTATCAACTTTTTATAGTTTTCACTACCGGCAAAATATTTCACCCACTCTTGTAATTTAGAAATGTTGCGAATAGATGAATCTTTTAAAGGTTCATTTATGCAGTGAGATGCCATCATATGATGAGCAGGATCGACTGAGACGAAAAGTTGATTTTATCAGATAGAACAATTAATAACGTTCGGCGACAAATCTAAACTTGCTCTCAAGAGTTTATGTGTAGGGCTTGCGTAAAATCAAGATTAACATTTTATGAACTACCGTCTGTAGGGGTACCTCTATGAACTCTTGAATGTAGATCTCACATATATCAGAATAACGGCTTGGTAAGCTTGGTATTGCTGACAGAAGACAGAATAAATAAATATGACGCTGCTCTGAGTTGGCTTCTTGCTTGAATTTCCAAAAAAGGACCTTAAATTACACATTCGTACAGACTAACTTAACCAAAATAGTAAAAGGTTGTCTGGTACATCCCTGGTGCACTAAGTTTCAAGTAAGTGAATTTGTTTTGATAGGTTCGACCTTTACAGGCGCCACAGTCCCTTGTCACAGAAATTCTGCAAGGTTTCATGGTCAGGATTCTGTGTCAGGCAAAGTGAAATAACACTTGAAAGGATACGTGATAGCTCTAACGTTTGTAAGGCTGTTTAATTGCATATGTAACCACTCTTCTAGCCTCGTACTCTTCATCCCCAGGCTTCTGCTCCTTCATCATCAGTAACTTAGTAAGAGTTGACGGGGGACCAACACTTTATTGGTTACAGTCCTTCGGACGAAAATATGTTCAAACTACTTCCTTGTTGTGATGTTATTGAACTTATTTAATGATAAATTGTGTTAGGCAATTTGTATGTATTGCATTGTAATTTTGATCTTATTCTAATCAATTGGAATATTAATTGAAAAGTGATAATAAATTATCAATTTGAATATGTGTCTTATAGATATAAATAAAATGGCCTTTGACTTTAATTAAATGGAGAAAAACACTAATGATCGATAAATTCTTCATTCAGACGTGGCAATTTTAATTATTACTGTCGCTGAAATCAATAGTGATAATATAGCGACACATCATTTCAAATGTATGACATATATCACAAAAACAAATAACCTTATCAATCAACATTATAAAATGAGCTTTAGACAAGTTAGAGAGGTTGTATCAATAGGATATAATGTTTTCACATCAGCAAAATCGAGAGACAATTCGAACCTCTCAAGAGTCTGTAATGTAATTTGGCGTTATAATCGAATATCCGCTCATCAAATCATCGTACCTATCTCCTACCTTACTCTATCGAATGACACAAACGGTTAAAAGCTTGCAGGAAGATGTGATTGTTTCAAAGTGTTATGGTAGTGTAACTTGATGGTATAACCTTCTATATTAAAAGAATAATTAATATCAATAAAAATAACACTTAGCTGACTTCATTTTCAGAGGCAACTGAAAGTACAAGATTTCACATAGATGATTGCTAAAAAAAAATGAGCGAGATGTAGGCCAGCTGAAAATTGTTTTTAACTAGCTGTACTGTAAATGCTCTTGCTTCAGTTAAATCTTGTTTTTTAGACGAATGTATGTAACATTTATTAAACGTGAATCCGATCAACGAACTGAAATGTGATGAGACATGGTTCAATTTGCATCGCCAGTGTAAACTCAATTAGAGTTTGCGCCGATTCTGAATAAAGTAACTTTATAGCAACGCCGATTCACGTTTAAATCTCACGCTAAACAAAGATGGCTTTTTCCTGATTCCTAACTTGCTAATGTTCACTTAATAGGAATTTGTACCTGTTTGAGTAGTCAGGTCAGTTATTATACTTACCTTTCATATATACTTAGAGATTTTGCCGCTGTTTTCTGTGATGGTTCTATAATTATATGAATGAATGCATGACCTATTACTTTCATTCACAATATGTTAATAATTATAATGATAATTCTACGGGTGACTTCTTTATGGAGGAATGTATGATGTGGTTTTCATCTTCGGCAACATGTATAAATATAATAATTTATAAATATCGTACACTGCCTACTATTAATGTTTTTGAATATGTATTTTCTCTATGATATCAAAATGGAGGACTCAAAGCTAAGCGTTGGCAGGTTCGTGACCATTAAATATCATACAATATACTTCATGACTCACATCTTTCTCAGTAGGTTGGTAAAATACATGTAAATTATCAGAATATAAGATGAACTATTCTGGAGATGTATTCTGAAAATGAAGCTATCCGTGAAAGAGTACAAGTTCAGCTCATTTCCACTGAAACGAGAAATTTTCCTTTTTTAAAAAGAGACTGTAAATATCAAAAGGCATCACAAGGCAGGTGGGTATTGCAAATTGTCAAAATTTTGAGAGAGCTTTAATATTTGTTTTTCAGTAAAAAATTCAGGCATTGATTTGTGTGTACCTTCCTTCTTTCCTCTTTCCGGCCCGACGGTGTATCAAGTCGCGATGTCGCGATGAACAGCTGCAAAAGTTCAGCGTAAAACTAATGAACATTGAGACTTTGGCAGTATGGTCCCTGATTAATATTACATTATCACTTCTTTAATGAAGCTTGGTCTCACAGAGAAAGAAGGACATGTAATACAGAATCAGACTCATTATTACAGTCAAGACCAAACCCTGTGAACACTGAGTCACCAAGTCATGACAATAGAAGCACCTGCTGATACCCCGAAGGAACAAGAAGCCAATTTGTGTTCATACAAATCTGTTTGGATAAAAATATGAAACGCAAACAACTGAAAAGATTAGGAATGATAGACACTATCCTATAAAAGAATACTGATAAACAAATTTGATTGGAGGAATCCATTCCCAATATAAAACATTTTTTAAAACCTCTTCAAGAAAATAAATGATACTAACGATGATAACTATGAGGACCATGAAACCAAAGATGACGTTATAATGAGAGAGTTTTGAATAATGATATAACTTAGGCTATAGCAAATAAAACGCTTAAAATTAGTCTTTTAAAGATGAAGAGAATACAATGTATACAGGCCCCTCTTTAACTCTTTAATCTAATAAACACAATCAAATATCACTTTACCTGCCGGCGAAAGTGTGTTTTTAACTCTGTTTGAAATATGGTGACGTTCATTTTGCACGTGAGTATGTGTAAGATGAGCAAACAAAACAAAACGATATTACTAATCTCAAAATACTCTTAATGCCTCGAACCATGTCCAAAAATTCATTTCCTCACCTAAACACATCTCAAGAGAATTGATTAACCATTGTATCAGAATACTATGAAATCCAATTATCCAATTGCGAGAAGTATAAAATGAGCAGTACTTAAGTACAGGTGGAGTTGATAGTATCCATCAACAACTCAATCAACATATTTCCGTCAACAACGCAATTAACATATTTATCAAACGAGTAATAAAATCAGTTATGTTGCTTCGCAAATGAGCCCTATAATATTGGAAACTGGGATAACAAGCACAGATAGCATCTCGAGTATGCAACGAGTGTGTGGTTGCCATGACCGTGAACCGACAGACTGGTAATACATGCAAACAAGCTATTGCCTCAGAGGATGGCGAAATCAATCACATGATATGTACAAATTTATATATGTATTTTACAACACATCTATTTTGATTGAAAGTCCGAGGCCGCGACGATATGTGTTGCTGCCAGAACAGACAACAGAGTGAGAGAATTCTCGTCAATAACAAGATATGAATATATAATTGCACTTATGAATCATACTAGATTAACGTAGTTCATAAAATAATGTTTTCCAATGATCAACCAAACGATGACAAAAAGTGGAGTTTTGAAATAATCGTCTCTTGTCAGGTCCCAAGCTAAAAGGCAGAGCAAAGTCGATACGTGACGACTGTGACTGAGGCCGAGCAGACGGCAGAGCGCCGGCGAGTTTATCAAGTCAACCACAAGCACTCGAGATCTAATCCGTCAGTGGGAGGTGGTGGCGGGGAGCTGAAAGTAGACGACACGCATATCAAGGAAACGGTGAAGGGATGTTTTGAACATTGTCTGTCAGTGTAGGAGTTCTAAAGACAAAAATTAATCACTCGTTGTCGCACGGTTAATGGGTTTGAAGACCCAGGAGGTACGCATTACAGTGGTGAAAGTTCACGAAAAACTAAGGTTTGTTTATGAATTACAATTGTTTATCAATTGATATACAGGCAGTAGTCCTATTCATTGGTTTCATTAGCTTTTCGCTATGACTGATGTGGACGAGATGTGATGACCTTTTCGTATCGTTGGGACTGTCGGGTCAGATGTCCATCATTACCAAGGGGAGATTGAAGATGTGATACCTATTCTATAAAGATATAATTTTCAAAAGAATATATATTTCATTTGGGAGATCTTCAATGGAAACAGAGAAGCCCAGGTAATGTTATATTTTGTGACCATCTTTAAGGTATTGGAAGAACTACTTTTTACTCAAGAAGTGTTGTGGTCAGATAAACACAAGAGCTGTCAGGCGAATTTGGAGCCAGTTCTGTGCTTGTGACTATTGAGCGACAGTAAGGGTAAACTTTGTTTGACATCACGCGAATTGCGACACAGTTTTATACTTTCGTGTGTTCTAGCCTTTAGTTTAGAGCTTGTTTCTTAAATAACTTGCAAGCGATTGCTCGTTAAAAATTCTCGAGGAGAAATAAGTGATTCTTCGCTCGGAGCTTCTGATTATGAGACGCAATGACACAAATTCTCTGTGAGTATAAAACGAATTTATTTTTTCTCAATAAATACATTTGTAATTTATATTAACAAATATTATTTAAAACAATTCGCGACCATTTTGGATTGAATGCTTACCTTAGAGAGGTTTTAAAAGTAAAAGTGAAGAGAAATCGTGTTTTTACTAATTACTAACTGTAAACCAGTTATTCGTTTAATTCGTTGGTTATCGCCAATAGTATGATTGTCTTCCGTCATTCTAAAAAGAAATTCAGATTTAAATGAATTAATTATTACACTTAACGAGCCTAATAAATTCGGAATAAACCACGTGTGTTGGATCGAAGCTGTTAGGATCCCATAGAACTCCCATGATAAGCCTTGGTAATGTCTTTTACCTATATAGAAATGCTATTAACAACATCAATGTCTAATTCAAGAACTAAGTCGTAATTTTTTTTAAAAATATAGCTTCTTTTCGTGTATATTGATTACATAACGTAACTAAAATGCTTCAAAATAAATTGTTGATCCTATCCCCTGCAATATATATAAATATAAGTAACATTTCGGGGCGTTCTTCATTTCAATATTTGTTTCAATTGAATGTTCATGGGTCTTCTCCCTATTGTTACATCTGTGCTTTAAACGGTACACATGTCTTATGTTTTGACCATCAATTGAGTTCTATTGCAGGTTTAATCTTAATACTGTAGAACTTGTAGGGAGGGAGAAGATTCCAATCGCATTGCGTTTCCTCGCTGCGGTCGTCAGCAGTGTGGATTTGGAATTGATTTTCTGACAGATGGAAACTAATTCTATCTCGTGCTAACATTGATTCAGCGAACAGATGGAGATGTTTATATACAGACGTGAAGTGCCATTTAGTTATTGGTTGTCATTGGCACCTAATGAAAGTTAGATTAAAGGTAACCGTGTTGAAATATCGTTGCAAGGTGATATCTTGTCAATCACGAAAACTGTTAGAGATTGATGTTAATCCTGAGGACATTTTCAGTGCAGAATCAGAAGAACAAGAACAATGGAGATATAAACGTTTATCCAACAACCACATGCATTCGAATGATATCTCCAAACTTGATATACACGGACATGTAACCGGTGTTACTTTTATACATCAAAGACGTCTGTATATAAATTAGAGCAAAGCGATGCTTTTAAGTTGTGTTTAATCTAAATATGGAAAGTAAAAGTATCCCCTATGAATGCAATAGCACCAAAACAAGATGGAACTATCGAAGATTTATGGAGGTGTCTAATGAGACAGGTGACTTTGAACAATAAAGGATAATAAGAAATACTTTGCACAACGGGATACCAAAACTGGAGAGAAAAAATGACAACCTTCACCTGTTTGATTTCTCGAATGAAAATGTCATATTAATTCACAGAAATGAACGATTTACATTGAGACGATAAAGAATAAAGAACCTGATCTGTTTATCAATATAGGGAAAAGGCAGAAACTATATTTGTAGAAGTTGTTGATGACTTGCTTAATCATTGTCAGTGTAGTAAGATAGAAAACAGAGTAACATAAATGCAAGAAGAGCCATGCCACTATCTTTTGATAGCAAGAAAAAGCAAAACCGTTGGCGTTGCGAGCAAAGCAGTTAAAAGGCAAAAGGACCAGTATCTATAGACAGCAAGTAGAAATAACAAGGTGATAAAAGGTGAGCACAAAAGTGAAACTTGACGATGGGATGCAACAGCAGTAAAACGACGAAGACGTCCTACAGTAACATGGACAACAGGAAGCGGCAGAGCCCAACCAGACCCGTGTGGTACAACAGGGACTGGGATTCCGTGACAGACTCCCAGATCAACACGACTTCCACCTACCTGGAGAAGACAGGCGCGTCTACTTGCAGTCTCAGGAGGGACGGGGGAGATGCTTTAAGGGGGCTCGGGGACGGACAGGAGGGAGAGGGGGAAGCTGAAGGTTGGTAATCGATAGTCTTTAGTTGTGACACTACGTATCTTTTTATTGGACTTCGTAGTAGAAACTGCCATTTCTAGGAAGCTCTCATTTTAAAATGAAATCTTTGTTGCATGAAAACCAGGACTTTCATTTTCATTGTGGTAACCTCCAAAGTACGACCATATTTTAGGGAGGAACTACCTCTTTGCTTGGTTTGGGAAGGGTGTAAATAGTTCAAAAGGGCAAAAGAAACGTATAAAAAGTAAAAATTACTGAAATTGTGACAATAGACACTGTATACAATGAATCTGAACTTTAACTTTCACGTTTTGAAGTTGTAATTGAACAATATACACTCATCTTGGACAAATTGCAAAACACGATAAATCACGTGACCTTGGTACTAATGTTCATAATTGCATTTATCAAATAAAATTTAAAGTTACAAAGGTTGATTGTTTAAGTTAGTTTAATCAATATGATGTTTTCCTTATTTCATTCATGTTAATTATAACAGAAATAATGATCAAGAAGGTATTGGATGGCTTGAATGTCACCTTGAGTTTCTACTTCACGTGTCAGATTATGTAGTTTTTATTTACAATGTTCAGACATCATTAAGAACTAATGTGCTTCAATGGTGTAAAGAACTATCTCGTCAAATTGGATGTTACCCTTAGTGTTATTTGAGGTTTTTCCAATGTGATATTCTAGGGAAAAATGGCATACAAAAGCAGTCGCCTGAAATAAGATTCAAATTCTAAAAGTAATTTGCCTTGTTGAATTCATCCTTTTCTTTTTATTTCTTAGGTCGAATATGCAGCTAGAGCTAAAAGATATCCGTTGACGAGATAGCCATAAGTTTCATGTTCAAGAGACAAAGATTTCTCACATGGCGTTGTATGCTATTTAATGTCTGCTGGGAATACCGAAACTTTGAAGTGACGTTCCCAGCGTGGTAAAATATGCACTCAAAACTGTGGAACATATTCATTGATGCCTGCTTAGTTTGATCCATTTCTATCTCAAAGACAACAACGTTTTTTTCCACTATGTTGGATGTGAAGATAAACACGACTGGTATCGTTATCATTGACATGAGGACACAAAGACTCGTGATTGGCTGTGTTGCGGTTTCCAACAGTAAAATGAGAATGTTTTGTGGAACATCTTATGATTCTTCGAGGATTCCAGAGTTACATGACAACATTCATAACGATATCGGTAAGAAAATCTAAAACAGAGTCAGCCCATGTAGACAATGTGTGTATCTCAAACCATCAAGGAACACCGTGCCTATCTGTATGGTTACTCTGTGTAGCATCGTGTAGAAGACATCAACGCCAATTTGTGGTTTATCGCACGGTGTTTATTACCATCACAAATGAAGTTTTTGAAGGATTTGAAAACACGAATATGAAAATATTAGTAACAACCTTTGTTATCTGTGTTTTCCCCACCAGATTCTATATCAGCGTCAAGTAGATGGACTGCCTAAGCGTTCATCTCTTGACAAGGGACATCTTTAAGCACATAAGTGTATTTTACTTTTTTTTAGATTTATGCCAGATTATGGTGAATAATGGGAGTCTTATGGATCTGTTGAAATATATCTGAAATAAATATTTATGAACCATGACTGTTGAACGGATTAGTCATGAAATGATAAAAAAACACTTTCACATCATCCATGCAATTACACCTAGCCTATAAAGATTTACAACTTCTCACCGTTGTTCGAATTTAGCGCATCATTTTATTCGGCTAGTTTACGAATGAAGGAGGACATAAGAATAAGCTATTTGTAAATTATGTCTTATCTTCCCGATGATGCCGCCAAAGCCTAAAACAACTCCCAAAGCGCCACAACGATTGCCTAAGAAAAGTCTCCATATGGTCCCATTGCGTCCGATTTGCAAATTTGCACATTATTCATTTTGTATTTTCATTTTGTAATTTAACCCAATGTGAAACCTGCTGAAATACGTTTTTTTTCAAGTCAACCAATCTGAACCAAAACAACACAAGATTCCTGTTACGATACTTTTTAATTGTCCATCCTTCATGAATAGCAACAATCGTACAATAAAGAAACGATTTCTTAGCAAACTGCATGTATTAAAATAATGTTAGGAACATTTACATACCTAGCTGTTACTATAGACGTCCAAGTTTGTATACATTTCAAGAACTCCGAAATAGTGACTGTAAAAACTTAATTTTGATTTAGCGAAATATATATATATTGTACTAAAGTCATTCAATTAATAGGTCCAATTCTAGTGTTTCTAAGGCTTTTTCGTGTATTGATAATTAACAAGCATTATATAAGCTTATACTGTTCTCCACCGTGCTGCAAACTTATGTTGTTTGAAAAATGTATTTTTGACTTATTGGCCTAATAAAGAGTCTATATATCGATGTACAAAGCAATTGTAATCGTTCTTCTCCATCTAATCGTCACAATTACTGCGATGTTTTAGCATGCCAACAAGGGCACTGTAACTCGTTTTCTTAGGGGAAAAAATATCAGAAAAGAGGATTTTTTGCAATAACCGTTTTAGATAAATACGAGGATTTCATAAACGCCCGTACAAAGTTGGGTGTATCCATTTCTTTTCATTTAATCAGTAAAAGGTGTTCATACATAACACTGCTGTACGTGGCACCTTAATCTACAACCACGGACACTCGGGTTGAATAATGATATTTTGTACTCTCATAAGAAAATATATTTAACATTCACTAATGTTAAATGGGGGAACAAAAAGTGCAAGAAAATAAGCCACAGTGACTTTAATTACCAGTTACTAATCCAACACAGCTTAAGATGCATTTGATGCACTGAATACACAACTGCCAGTCTGTATGGTTTGTTATTGTGCTAATTGAGTACTGTAATTGTTATCGAGTTCTGATATGCCCACTTTAAGAGGTATTCGGATCCGCATAATCCGCATTTTAAACCATGAAATAAGTTTTAAAGTTTTTGACGTAAAACAGATCATCTCAAATCTCAAATCTTATAAATAGATAGAAGAATATATATGCATGTGTAGTTTTTAGCCCTTCATTTCCGTTAACAATTTGTACCAGTGATTCAAGACAAATTCCATATATGACCTACTTTGCATACTTCATGCACTTTTTTCAAAATATTGTGCAGCGTAATAGACTTTTTTGGTTAAATATATTTCCTAGATGGTCTGTTAATCGCTTCTAGAGACATTTATAAGTCATGACCTTTAATGTTGTTATCCAGGCTCTTCAATATTTCTTAAATATTCTTTTCATAATCGTATATTGTAAACAAGTGATATTTGAGTGTTACAACTCTTGTTTACAACACTTTATTACTTTGAGATCAATACACTTATTTCAGTCCCATTAGTAATAAAGCTTAGATTAAAGAAGTTTTAAAATATATATTACAATTATAAAATACAACTCCTGACTACTACTACTACTACTACTACTACTACTACTACTACTACTACTACTACTACTACTACTACTACTACTACTACTACTACTACCCTGATTGGCAAAATTTTGGTGGGGGTATGTGAGCTCTATTCACTTTTGTCGCGTTGTGTAAGGTTTATCATATGTACTCTGGTTAAGGACTTCCTATGCGATGCGTGTTTTGCTTTTATGGTTTGAGCAATTGCAAGAGTGTGTATGAAGAACGACTTGACGGTAAGATTATCATTTTTATCGTGAAACGTGTACCGTGATCTACTCACGTATTCCTTTCTGTTCTTTATTGTCGTCAAAGGAATCTAAGCTTGGTAATGTCATACTTTCCTTGGAATGTATTGCTTAGAGGCGCTGCAAGTTCATACAGACATTAACAACTTGACATTCATATGGTGTACTAAAGAGAAAACTTGACGCTTAGGAGTACTGATTTCACCTGGAATAAAGTATTATTTGAAAACAACACATTTACTGAATAACTGTATTGTCTTGTTTTTTTATTGGTATTCTGATCGGTATTATCCGAATCTGAATCCACGAAACAGGTTAATAGGTTATTGATGTCAATCCGATTACGTTTTACCTGCCATGTGTATATGTTATATAATTATGTATGAATATATACACATGTGCATTTTGAATCCTTATTTTGCAAATCAGTTTGATGATTGATATTGAATCAGTAACAAGTGTCTGTAACTATGTTCTTTCTCGCTTAACTTTGGAGATGAACAATTACAGAAAAATGATTCAGTCAAGATATTGTTATTAAGGTAAAACACTTCGTTTGTGTCTTGTCATGTCGTCACAAAAGGAATCTTGTTACTGACACCCGTCGTTTGTCTAGTTGCATGCTTATGTAATGTATTGTTCACGTGGTACACTATACTGTACTACACGTGGTATACTATACTGTACTACACGTGGTACACTATACTGTACTACACGTGGTATACTATACTGTACTACACGTGGTATACTATACTGTACCAAACGTCTGCTGTTGTACAATAATCAGGTAAAATAATGATTATTGCACATGTTACATATAAACACCTGCCAGGCTTCGTTAATTATTGTTGGTTCAACAATCGATTTGTATGACCAATATACTTTGCTTAGGAAGGATCACCCTTTTTTAATGAAACGTGAAACATCAACACAGGAACATGTATTTCTTCTCTGATGAATTACAGCAACCAAAAGGTAAGCATGGTAAACTAAAAGTTCGATCAGATTCTGATCTTAAACTATTTCGGCTTCTCAAAAAAACATACTGCTTTTTTGACTGAACTGAACTTTATTACACTCAGGCTGCAAACTGCAGCTTAAAAGGTACATGGATATATATATATATATATATATATATATATATATATATATATATATATGCAATGATACATGATACATTTCAATCCAATAAAAGGCTTATATGCCATTCTTTAATGTTAAGTATGTTATCTCTTAAAATGCAACATGATGATTTTACAAAATAATGACAATTTTCTTAGAGTTATAGTCCAATATCGTCTAAATCACAAAGATTACGTAACCTGTCAGTTACAGGGATTCGACGCCATCTACCTGTTTCAGTTGGGAGATAATGATAATTTCAACAAGTTATTGTAGTGCAGGGAATTTAGGTATTGTTAAAAATTTGGAGATGGATTTTTAAAAACACTATAAGTTGTTGCTTTTGAAGAGGTTTCAATTGTTTGTATCCTTGTATGCTGAAAGGAATATTTTAATTTATTTTTAACAACTGATTTTAGCCAGAAGATGTTTTTAAAATTTTGAAATTTCCAAACAAAACTCAATCCAAGATCATCGAAAATTGTCTGAAGATACGTCGTCCATTTATGTACATGTTTGCCAAATATGAAATCGTTTTAATATCAATTTATAGACCAAGGAGCACATTTTGGAAGATTTTCCAGATATAAGTTTAGCCCAAAAACATACCATCCTGCTTTTGATAACGTTAATAGGAGGGAATCTCCCAAATTCCCCATATAACATGTAGTTAGGTGTACATTTCCGCAGTGAGGTTAAATATTTAAGAAAACGAAGATGGACATTTTCATAACATAAAGTGTTTTCGAAACCCCAAATTTCACAACCATATAAAAGAATTGGGGTAACCATACAATCAAACATTTTTAAGTGACACTCGATGGAAAGGTTAAGTTTTCTACCTTGGCTTAATATAAAAATTATAGCCCTCGTTGCTTTTACAACCAATAGCCCTTTGGTTTTAGTAAATTTGCTATTTTTCTGTAATGTTACACCAATATATGGATAATTATTTATATTTTCAAGGATGGTGTCCCCAATATAAAAACTTCTTTTGTATTCCTTTTTAGATCCGCCGAAATAAGGATTTTTGATTTGGATGTATTGATCTTGAGTTTCCATTTATTACAGTAACTACTAAAAGAGTCTAACATATTTTGCAAATCATTAGCATTTGAGGACACAAGCACGTTATCATCTGCGTATAAAAATGCAAAAAGTGTAATAATTGAGTCTATGCGGTTGTGAAAATCGTCAGGTTTAAGTTGTAGACCACAACATGAATCTGCAGCTAGAGAGTCTTCAAGATCATTCGAAAATATTGAA
Organism: Phorcus lineatus; assembly: GCA_921293015.1. Classification (NCBI taxonomy): domain Eukaryota; kingdom Metazoa; phylum Mollusca; class Gastropoda; order Trochida; family Trochidae; genus Phorcus; species Phorcus lineatus. The sequence goes on from OV121083.1 coordinate 10,496,771, forward strand.
AATAGAATTGGGGACAGATTTTCACCTTGACGGACACCTTGTTTACATAAGAAAAAGTTAGAATAATTACCGCCGTTACAAACACATGTTTTTATATTTTGATAAATGTTAAAAATAACCTTAAAACATTTCCCAAATATGTTATTTTTTAAGGAATTTTTGCCAGAGTCCTGATCTCGAGACGGTATCAAACGCTTTTTGGAAATCGATGAATGCGCAATATAATTTCTTTTTGCAGCATCTTAATAATTCCGAAAGATTAAACAAAGTGAAAATATGTTCTGTTGGCGAATATCCTTTTCTAAATCCAGCCTGGGCTTCGGAGAGATTTCTTTTTGATTCAATGAATTTAGACAATCGACTGTTTAAAATAGAAGTGAAAAGTTTTCCAAAACAGCTCAGTAATGTGATTGGTCTGTAATATCCTGGGTTTTTCGGGTCGCCTTTATTTTTATAAATAGTTTTGATGATACATATAAGCCACATTTCTGGGAATATAAATATATTCATTAATAACATTGTCAATACCTGGTGCCTTATTGTTTTTGAGAATTTTAACACATGATGAAATCTCATCACTAGTAATCATAGAATTAAGAAAAGCGCTATTTCCAGTGTCGACATGAGGAAAATTATCATAAAGATTTTGTTCAGAAGATGTTTCATGGCTTTGAGATCTAAAAAAGTTAAAATATGCATCAATGTCCGGTGACAAGGTGTTATCTAAATCTTGATTTGTTGATAACCAATTATGAAACTGTCATAAGTGATTGCCATGCTATATTTCTTTGGTAATCTGGTTTGCAGTGGTTTTGCCTGAAATATATTCATGGGAACTTTCAGCATATTTATGTAGTAAAAGTGAAACTAGTTAACAGTTTATGACCAAATTCGTTCATAAAATTGTTGGTACCAAGCCCAAAATGGCTTCAATTTGATTTCCCTGCTATTTGTGAAAAAACATTAAATGACAAACGCACTTGTTATAGCTTGTGAAGCCAATAACAAAATCAAGCGGTTTTAGAAAAAAATGGTATATCGTGATATTGGAATAAGATTTGAAATTGAATTAACACAAATAAGATTGAAAATACAAATAATATTACAAAAGAAAGCAATTATATTTTATATCAAACGTTTGACATGCTGGGGGAATTACCTTTGATACTGGGAAGTTAATTTTTCGTGTGATTTGTAACTATGGTTACAGAGCTTCTTCAATTGTAATTAAGAATACAAAGTTTGAAGCATTAGTGTTCAATATGAATGTTAACATTCCGTTACCATAAGTTTACTGAGCAAAATGCGTGGTGGATTGGAAAACCATAAATCAATTATTCCTTCAAGTAGTTACAGCATCAAATCGGTATTTAATCATCCTCTTGGGAAATCTATCGAAATGTCAAACTAGACTCGATGTGACGCATCCTCGATTAGCGCATATCAAATTTATTTTTACATGTTATGCTAGACTTCCGTTTTTGATTACCACTGAAACATACATGTAATGTCCTTATCTTCATAATCCAAAGCATAGATGATAAGAGTTTCAAGGTGCAACGTCATTAACTCTTGCAAGATAATTGAAGTTTTCTCTTTTAACTACTCTTCCTTCATAATTGTGTTTGACAGTGGAATTTTCCTCATAGCAATAGGGTCCGCGTTATTGTTATCGAGAACAAACAAACAATTGCATTACTAATCTGAAACGAAATCAATATCTCTTTGCTTAAACTTGGACGGTATTGCTTTTTGAGGAATTTATAGTTTAAAGCCATTTGGCCACTTGAAAGCTAATGACTGAATGTAAAGAGCAGAGCAAATGAACAGATGTTCATGTTTACTTTCTTTTCAGAAAATGATTAATGTTTTTCATACTCTGTAAAAGAGGTGTGGTAAATAGAATGATATGATGATATGATATGATATTTTATCATGATAGACACAAATATGGTTACTTTAAGACATAATAATTTGTATGAGTGCGTCTCGTTTGTTAGATTCCAAAGACATATCAGGGGTGTGTGTGTATGACATGTTTCTCCCGCAAACTTTGACTTTTGACTTTTTAATCAAATAGATGTTCTCATCCAAGTATTTTATGGTATCAAATGTATCGAAACGAGTTGATTTTTACTTTTATTAACGAGATATGGTGCATTTGACATCCGTCTATCTTATCTGTTGCGGGTACCCTTAAGGAGGGGAAAGTTCGTGTCGCCCAACACGCAGGGGTGGTCGCAAGTGTGAAAGTGTGAACTTTCTTTGATACAGAATCTTATCAATGCTGGAAATAAAATAATAACTGTCGGATATTTAAACTTGATAGCCTTAATAGAATATACAGATCTGTTTTAATTATGACAAAAGGGTACTGCATCCGTTATTCTTATTTGATTTCATCAAGCACTAGCATTTCCACAATACTGCTTAACTCTATGTGAAGTATCCCCAGATATTGAATATACAAGTATGACCAAAGTATTCACACCTAATAAGTTTCCAGGGAATAAAATACTTCTCCACACACAATAACTGAATCCTGAGAAATATAAATCACAATTTAATGAACCTGTCTGCCATATGCTTTAATCAATCATTCAAACCCCTCGGGTAGAGCACGTAGTCAACTTTATGGTAATACAAGACCTTCTGAGTTTCACAAACCAGGAACTGACATATGCTATATATTGTATAATCTGCTTAAGGGCCATCAAGGTCTTTAGGTAGCAGAACCAGATACGTATTCGATGGTCACGATTACTTCAGACATTAAAATGTTGCTTTCGACTTAAGAGTTGCGGTGCATGCTATCAATTCAAGGTCAATGTATGCCTGTATAACAGACACTTTTCATTTCACTCGTGAACATCATGACTATATTGAATAAGATGTCCGACCATGAGTCTGTGCAGTTTAACCGATATATGAATGTGTTGAGAATCCTTGAAGTGTCAGAAGAAAATAAGACTGATTACGTAACATGTAAGTAGTGTGGTCTTGTGTCCTTCTTCTCAAGACTCATTCCGTAAACAGGAAGTGTTACGATTACATAAATGCCGTAGATATCTGCTGCTTTTGTCTGAAGTAGTATTGACTTTGTGTATATGTCTTGTACTTCAATTAATTTATATAGCACATGCTTTGGTCCTTCAAATGAGTGTGATTTAAGACATTATCATAGGGTATCAGAGAAATTTTTTCACGCGGGACAACACTGATTTTAATAAAATTTATGAAGATTGAATTCAAGATATTGATTCTATTTATTCACTTTCAATAGGTTAACCTAATTTCAGTCGTTATAAAATCGCTGGAAATTAATACTAATACTACTCAAGGCGGTGAGAAATCCTACGCAAGATTAGTTGACTCATATGTTGCCCGCCCAGTTAGGAGACAAATAGTATTATTAGACAACTTCAAGTGACCCACCGAAAGATTTAGATTGTTTTAACAAATATATATCTATAAGCTTGACTTAACATGGAAATAGGAACCGGATTACTCCTCTGATTTGGTGACAATTCTCAATGCTATGAATCGAACACGGTGTGTGACTATTGTTAATTATTCATTAAAGGCACTAAATTGGTCATTATAAGGCTTATAAAGACATGCTCACTTATTCAAACTTCTATTGATGCAATGAAATACTTTTTATTCTCTACAAAAGACCAGTAATCAATAATGAAAAAATTAAAACTGTTGAAGTAGGCTTATATGATAACATAAGATTATGGTCAATTGTGCATAAACTTTAAAACAATATGGACAGTTGAAACCAACTGAACTAGTAACGTGTGCAGCTTTTAATATACCAAAACTCCGAACTGGGAACAAAGGTTGAAACTTCAAAGATCTCATAAAAATAGTGTTTAATTTAGCATTGTTGTCGGATAAGCCCTAGCGACTGCAACTTTTGCTTTTCTTGATGTGTGCAAAATTTGAATATTTCGTATTTCTTAGTTCACGTGGATTTATAGCAACGTTACATCAAATAATTCCTGTCTTTTAGTATCAACGTTGCAACCTGAATTCGTGCATATTTACAAAATATCTTACAAGGTAAGATTACCCAGATGAGTATCGGAGTACAGTGGTGTAGTGCTTAGCATACTCTCCTCCAGAGACCCTGGTTCGAATCCCGGTGGAGAAACCAAAAATTTGTGACTTGGGTTTCATCCTGTGTTGTGTCCCTGGGCAAGACACTTCATCCACTTTGCACTCAGTTCACCCAGCTGTACAAATGGGTAGCAGAACAAGGGGGAAGTACGGACCCATACGGTCGCGCGGAGCGCTTGTTAATGGGCGGCACCGAACATACTATCCCTCCAGGTTAATAATACTCATGGCGCTTTTAGCATACTTTGTCATGGATATATGCGCGGTACAAGAATGCTATTATTATTATTATTATTTTTATCGAGAGATATGCACTATCTGCACATTCGCTGTATTAACCAAAATTGGTGTGCGCTAGTGCCTTTAGGGGTAGACTTATATTGTTATAATGAGACATTAGCTCAACACAAACTATGCATATAAAAACATATATTCGCTTGGAAAGTGACACTTAAAGAGGTACGAATGTTTAGGGTTTTGAAAAGAATGCATTCTCTCGGAAATGGAGAATTGCTCGAAAAAACATGTTTTCTGTCTAACCCGTATTTGTCTGATTTTACTGATTGGTATTCCGATCCGTATAATCCGCCCCTGAAACCACGAAATAGATTTTTAATAGGTTAATGGTGTCAATTCGATTAACTTTTACCTGGCATTTGTGTTTCATAGATGTATAAATACATATGCATATGCAATTTTAATTATTGTTTTTGTAAAGCATGTTAATGATTGATGTTGAATAAACTAACGGGTGTTTCTGATTATGATCTTTCTCAGTTATCTTGGTTTAAATATAACCAGATGAACAAGGACAAGACGGATCATTGACAGATAAAGTACTCAGTCATGATGTTATTAAGGTAGAAGGGCACTGCCAATTTACTCCCTTCTGTCTTGTAATGACATCATACAAGCATATCTAATAATGTCATCTGTCGACTTATTGCAAGCTTCTGTAATGTAGTGATATGTGATATGAAGATCATTGTGTAAAGGTTTCCTAACCAGTACACATGCTACGCTTCGTTAACTGTTCTTGCGTCCACAATCGATATGGTATAACAATTTGGTGTCTTGATTAACGACTTTGTGAGAGGTAATCCTTTTATCATGAAAAATGCACTGTTAGATACACATGTACTTGTTTTTTCTGCTTAAAATGCTATATTACTTACTTGTATGTGACAGATCGTCAACGATTTAAAATCAATTTCATCAATGGTTTTATCATTTGAAATAGCCGACATCGCAAAAGGCTTTGGTGCAACAAAATGTAGTTTTTCAAGCTCTATGAAATTTGTCTTTGGAAATACCAAATCGTTTAATGGTTCAGCATTTGCTTTAGAGTCAAAAATTAATATTATAATACCATTTAAATTAATTTTAAAGAGAACATGAAGTGTTGGCTCTGTTACATCATTTTACATTTGAAGTATAATGATGTTGATCGTTTACTGCACATGCTCTTTTCCCACTTGCCTTTGACAGTGAATAATCCTGCAATGTCATCTAATAACGATAAGTGTATTTTCAAAAAGCGGATAGTTTCATATGCATATCACAGTAATGACTCTCCAGGGCAAAATTATATCAATTCCTCTTTGAAAAAGAGAACATTGAATAAAGTGTGTCTATCCCCTCTACGTTTATTTCTGTTTTCGAAAAATGTTATGTGTTTTGCAAGAGATAAAGATAATTTGATATTCATCATAAACCTCTCATTAAAGTCTGCCAGGGATTCGCAAATATTACTGAATGACAAATGTGTGTCGATTATTTAGATGTGTTGAACAAATGTGATATCAATTGGAGAATTTGTGCTAGGTTACAGGAAATCTTGGAGAGAAGTTTTGAAATTTGATTTGCAATACTATTGAGGGAATTTTCTACGCATACTATCTGTTTGCCACTCCATTAGGAAGTGCAGTTAACAGATGGTGTGCAGTAGTTTTGCCTTTAAGATACGCATACACACACTTTAAGACAACAGTATTTCTTGAAAGAAAATTAAAGAACAGTACATGACTTAATCCGTCCCTATTGGTACCAGGTCACGAGGTATTCATTGTAATTTTACAGCAATTTAAAAAAACAAGATTTTTATGACTAAAATTCTTTCAAGTTTTAAGGGTTTTGAATAAAAAGAAGACGTTTTAGAAACACAAATACCATAGATATAAATATTGAATTCAAACTTTAAAAATGACACTGTAACAGTGAATTTAAGATTAAAATACCCAACAATTTCACCAGCGGAAAGAAGTTATATTCTCAATCAAACAATTGTACACTATCATGTTTTACAGACCTTGGAGGAACTCCAGATGTTGGGAATTTTGTTTCTCTTCATTTTCCCATTTGAATCTAAGGTTATAAAGTATTCCATTTCATCTATACGTTCTTTAACAATAAGTATCTTAGGCAAGTTCCAAAATGGATGAAAACAGCTTGAAAAATTAATAATTCAAATCTATGGTATCTTCAGCATCAAATCAATAAATAATCGTCCTCAAGGGAAATCTATGGAAAGGTTGCGTCCAGACACAATTTTACGCATCCTCGAATGTTCCTCAAATTCACTTCCCTATGTAGGGATAGCCATATTTAGTTGTTTCCTTAAAATAGCCGTTCATTGTTTAAAAAATCCAATAGGTAGATAATGCTACTTTATAGCATGTGCAAGGGGATAAGGTCATTTCACGCTTACAGGATGATTGACGTATATTCTAGTAATTACTCTTCCCTCATACTTTTGTGTGACAATGGAATAGCAGTATTGCCCATTATCATTTATTATATATTATTGAGAACAAAACCGAAACATGTATAACGTGCCAATACACATATCAGTGTCTATTTTCTTAAACTTCGACAATAGTGGTGTTTTAAGAATTCATAGTTCAGAACCACTTGAAAAGTAACGACTGAATGTTAAGAGCACAGTTAATGATGTTTTATTTTACTTTCTCCTCCATAAAGAAAATGAATACAAGTTGTTCAGTCATGTGAGTGAATGATAGACTCAGAAAAGCACTCACATATCTCCGTTCCACCTTTTGGTTATTTCCCACTGTCTGTTTGTCTGTCTACTTCACTGTTCCACTATCACTGTCTCTCTCTCTATCTCTTTTTCTCTGAATGTCTGTCTCTCTGTCTGCTTGTCATTCAGATTGATTATCGGTAATTTGCTTTAAGAAATGATTTTCAAATGCTTAAGCAATGTTTTGCTTTCCTTTTCATAAAAAATCCTTTATATCAAACTTAAGACCTACACGTTTTTACCAGATTTTTTATGTTTGTTCACAGTATAACTCATTCACCAAAGTTCCTTTTTCTGTTTGAGCTCTGTTACTGTATGTGTGAACATATGTTACAGAGGTGAACACCTTCAAGATAATATTTCTTTTTCGAATGACACACAATATAGCAATTTTCTACAGAAGACACAAATAAATCAATCTAAAAATGGGATGGTTCTTGTTGCCTGGTTGTTTTTGCAGGCTTTAGGAACTATCCATTAAACCAAGACGCAAGTCAATGTTTCACCTTTAACTTATATTCAGAAACTGCTGCGGCATACTATATAAAGAAATGCATTATCTTCATCACTAATACTAATTCAATCTTGTATGGTAGTGTGTAAAATAAATACCGACCAAACGGTCCTAGCGTCCATAATCACAGGACCCCGATCTCAGTAGGTATTTTTTACTTTTGTCAAGATGACAAATAAGATGTTTATACTAGATGGCCTTACAAGAAACAAATTCTTGAAGTGTAGAATAAGTTTTCCTCCTAACGTTCAATCATATTTTCTAAAGAACAGCCATTTCGCTGAGGTGCCTTTCAACTGCGAAAAGTGACGTTAAATCATATGACATGCAGTAACATGTATACATACCACATACACCTCTAGGAAATATGCCACTAGTCAACACACAAGTATCAAATCCTAAGAAATATATATCATAATTTAATAAATCCGTCTACAGCGTGCTCAAATCAATCACTCAAAACCCTTTTGGTAGGGCTCTTATTGTAATCAATGGTATTGATAAACCTTATTATTTTCATAAACCAGCGGGAAATCTATTAGATTTTATCAAGTTAGCTTTGCATTCCATAGTGGCATTGTCGACATGCCTTAAAAAAGCTGCATCCTGAAAGAGTTAACAATGCTTAAAGCATACCAAGAACTCCTTGATTTCAACTGGTTTTGAAATTTCAGTACTAATCATTATCATTATCAAGCAATTGTATTAGCAGTGGGGACCACTTCATTTTGACTTACAGATTTATAAGAAAAAAACCAGAACAATAAACACATCATCCCTTTTGAACTTTTAAAACGTACATTTACCTTCGTTTCAAAGGCACACTGAGTAATGGTTGCCCTAGTAAGTTGGTAACCAACCTGCCTGTTGTTAATGATTCAGTTTAAAACGAGCGAAAGCGAGTTTGATACCAAATCACTAACGTGTTAAGTTAAAATAGTATTAAATTGAAGGATGTTTAGTGTTCTGTTTATTACTTGACCTCGTTAATCAAGAAGGATTGCCAAAAGTGTACAGAACGAAACATTTCCGCGACTTGGCCGCCATTGTGACGGCGGTGCCGACATTGTGACGTCACAACCACACAAAATTATGACGTCATACGTGCATTATGACACTATATAGTTTAATATCACCGTATGAATATTACACTGCAGTATCTTACACGGGTGAGTAAAATATACAATTATAGACTGGTGATGGGGTCAATGACTATTTTTATTGACCCGAGGAAAGCAATAATGACAGAGGACGAAGTCTAAAAAAACAGGCATTGACCGAATTCACCAGTTCATAATTGTTTTATTATGTTTTGAATTAGATACGAAAAGAAAGAAAAAACTACAGTCATGAAGAGCAATTTGGATCAATTTTTCAACACGACGGTCAAATGACGTCACGGTAACAATAGCATGACGTCATGTAACAACGGTTTGATGTCATTATGTCTATGTCAAGTCAATATCACTTTTGGTCGGACTCGGAGTGAAGTCAATATGCTTTCTGTCAACTGACACGTGACCGCTTCTCGACCAATCGGATCGCCGGAAAAATAAGCTTACATAATAATCACGTTTACTGCAGTCATTAAAACGTTTTTGTCGACGTATGCTATCAACTCAAGGTCAACATATGACTGTCGCAGTGGTCTGTTATGGAGGACAGTATAAGTGGTAAGGCAGCAGTCCAATTAGTATTATAGGAAATATAAAACTGCAAACCTTTCATGTACTAGACTTATAATTTATTTATCCGTTCTTTTGGTTTAAAGTGGTCTGGTCTTCCACTTTATAAATTCATGATAATTGAAGACTGTATCCTAGGGTATCGGGAAGAAATTTGCACATATGACAACGCCGATTTTGATCAGTTTGAGAATGATTGAATTCTTAACAAAGATTTATTGAGAATACTTTCACTAGTTTGACCTCACTTTAAACACAAATATACTTCAAGGCGGTAAGTAATCCTACGCAAGTGTTGTTGCTTCGTGCTGCTCGCCAAGTACATACTCATGGAGATTGATGCTATAATTTAATGTCAGTATAATTTCAATGTTTTTGATCTGGTCATTGCTGACATTTCTCACTGCAGAGAAAGATAAACAGTGTGTGAATGTTACCATCGAGAATTCTTCCTTCAACATAAATAGTTAGTTTGAATTGTAATGATAATTCATCAGTTAAAACAAACAATGGAAATAAACACTTATTCATGCTAAACATGACATTTTCAGAGGTAGGAATGTTTGGGTTTGGAAAAGTATTGAGTTTCCGATTCATTATTCGAAAACAAAATGTTAACTGTTTGATCTGCAATCGTCTTAATGTGCTGATTGGTATTCAGATCCGTATAATCCCCCTTCTGAAAACTCCTAATGGACTTTTGATAAATCAGTGATGTCAATACAATTACCTTTGACACTGCATGTTTCTGTTATAGGTATATATTTGCATTGGAAATATTCTTCTTTTTGTAAAACATGTTAATGATTGATGTTGAATAAACGAAATAAAGAGTGTTTGTTATTATGCTCTTTTTCAGTTTTAAAAATGAACAAATACAAAACTGATCAATTACACGATGTCACGATGTCTTTATATACAAGAGAAGGACCAATCAAATGCCTTTCTGTCTTGTAATGACATGATTATTGTTAATGACATATATCGACTAATTGCAAGCTTCTGTAATTATCTTTGTCCATTCATGCCTGCTGTTGTACAGATAGAGGATACTAAACGACCTTCCATTTAATACTATTTTTATTAAACGAGTTATTATGATTAAGTATAAAACGAGCGAAAGCGAGTTTAATACCTAATCATTAACGAGTTTAATAGAAATAGTATTAAACTGTCAGAAGGAAGTTTAGTATTCTGTTTCAACTCCTGATTTCATGGTTTATGGGGAACTTGGAAGATACCCACTTACTATTTCAATCAAATTGAGAATGCTATCATATTGGTGCAAGTTATTAATATCCCATGAAAAACTGTCAAGTATTCTATACAAATTAATGCTGAATTATCATAATTCAAGGTTTAATGCAAAATTCCCGCTGATAACAGAAATTAAATCTATTCTAGAAAGTACAGGTTATAGTTACATTTGGCAAAAGCAAGAATTTCAAAGTACGAATTGGCTTGTTAATAGTGTTAAAACTGTACTCCTTGACCAATTTATGCACAATTGGAGAGAGAAAAAATCTCAATCTTCTAAAGGTTATTATTATGATAAGTTTAAGGATAATTTATGTATTGAAAACTATTTATTGCAACTTCCTTTGAATTTACGTATGTATATCACAAAACTTAGAACTTGTAACCACAGACTCCCAGTTGAAACTGGTAGATGGTATAAAATTGATAGAGAACATAGATCATGTCCATCATGTAAGCATAAGATAGGGGATGAATTTCACTTTGTGTTAGGGTGTAATCTTTTAAATGAATTACGAAATAAATATCTTCCTGCATATTATTGTAAACATTCATCAATTGAAAAATATATTTCCTTTATGTCCATCACATACAAACCGATTCTTGTTAAAATGGCTCTTTGTATAAAAAATGGTCTGCGTATGCTCCATTGATATGTATGTTATTTTATATTCATGTATGTTTTGTTCACTCTATGTCATTATTTATGACTTTTGAGAATAAATTTGACTTGACTTGACTTGACTTTGAATTGTTTATTACTTGACCTCAGTAATCAAGCATGAAGTGTACTGAACGAAGCATTTCCGCGACTTGGCCGCCATTGTGACGGCGGTGCCAACATTATGACGTCACAACCACACAATATTATGACGTCATACGTGCAGCGGTATTACACTAGTTTAATATCGCCGTATAAATATTACATAGAGGATATTTGACATTTCTCGTCGAATACCATGAATATCTCATCGAGTGAAGTAGAAATTATATTTTCACGAGTGGCGCAGCCACGAGTGTAAATATATGATTTTCTACTTCACGAGATGAGATATACATGGTATTCGACGAGAAATGTCAAATGTTCTATTTATTATGTTTCCAAAAACCCCGTAAATGACCTTAACTATATGAATGGAGTAGCTAAATCCCTTCGCTAGCGCGGCCGTTGCATGACGTCATTAAATTGTTTCTTGACGTCACAGATGACGTCATATGATTGTTGCGTTATTTCACTGAGTAGGATACCATTATTATTTCACTCAGTGAAAATACGGATTTTATTTTCACTAATAAATGGCATATTTCACCATTGAAAACATAATAAACTGTGATATCTTACACGGGCGAGTAATAATAATGACATATAATATAATGATCTCAATGCAAAGGCTTCATAACCAAACCACCTGTAAGGATTCGATAATTATACCCACGATCCATATGGTACACGCACTTAACTGTTTGATTAAAGACTTTGAGGGAGCACAATCCTTGAATTGTATTATACAAATGTACATGCGTTTCCTTCGGTGAATGATTACCGTAAATAATATATAAGCATGGAAATGAATAGTTCCTCATTGCTATCTATGTTCAACCTCTCTTTAAAGTGACTTTCAAACAGAAAAACTGGAATTTTAATTGAGCGAAAAACACATGTGAATGTTTTCAATGTGTCGAACAAATATGGAATCATTTGGAGAAACGTACCAGATAAAAGGAACATTTGTTTCAAAGTTTTATTAAAAGCGTTTCGAATTTTATGATAAATACAAAGATCAAAGTATCAACGTTTCACAATACATTCATGTTAACATTCTTTCGTCATTTCTTTACTAAGAAACTGCATGAGTCAGTACAATCGAACGTTTTCCCGAGGTATAAAGGTTTTTCAAACTTGACTCCAGCGGGATTCGTATTCATCTATCGAGAGGAAAGGCCCCGATCGAATGAGTTCGTAACCCGCTCGATTCAAGTTTTAAAAACTTTTATTACCCGGATCACGGTAGATTCTTATCAGACTGCAACAAGATGGATTGAAGCACCTTTTCACAATGAATACTTCAAATCTATGGTACATGTAGTCAGCGTAAAATCAATAATCAATCGAACTCGTGGGATATCAATCGAATTGTAAGACTGGACTCGATGTGACAATTCCTTAATCAAAGTTTAATAAATCGATTTTCACTTGGTTCGCTGGGATTTCTGTTTAATTTATACAACTTGAAATACTCTGTCTTTGATTTCAACGTCCAAAAGGTAGATAATAAGAGTTGGCTATTGCATGTGGAAGGGATTAGGTAATTGACGTTTGAAGGATAATTGAAGTTTACTTTACTAACTACTGTTCCTTCATCATTGTGTTTGACAGTGGAATTCTCCTTTAAGCAGTAGTGTGCATGTCATCGAGAACAAACAATAAAGTGCGGAACTAGTCAATATAGAAATCTATGTCTATTTGATTAAACGGGAGGACATTGGTGTTTTAGGAATTTATAGTTCATAACCATTTGGCCACATGAAAACCATGACTGAATGTTAACCGCTGGGTTAATGAACAGATGTTAAGTTTATTTTCTCGTCCGTTAAGAAAACGAAAACATCTTTTTTTTAGGTTTTGTGAAAGAGTTATGGTAACATGAATAAATGAATACTTTATTGTTCGTATATGTAAGCCTCTTTCTATTCAAATAGATATCGGTAGAGAAAATTGTTTTTTTTTAAAACAGTAGCGACAAAAGTTATAGAGTGCTTAACACAAAAAAGGTTCATATATATATACATACATACATATATACATTTTTTGGACACACCTTCGTCTATGGTTCTTTATCAACACACACAAGTCATATGTGAATGGAAAAGGTTGTTGATAAAGAACCATTGACGGAGGAGGTGTGTCCAAAAAATATTCGACCTGACCGTGAAAAACTGAAGAAACTTTTAAATGTATATGTTTCTTGTGATACAATCAAACTAAATGTTGGAAGGTAACAAGGTAAAAGTTGACATTCATCATTTCACCCGTGCCGTGGCAAATATTTTTTAAATGAGTCTTTTTTAATTGTTTTAAAGATATTAGCTAATATTGAACTACTATGTCTGTGAAAAAGCTTGCAGTAAACAGTCTCGAAGAATGCAATCGGTTTCGATTGAAAAAGGGTGTTACAGAAACAAGCCGCTATGGCATCACAGGGCCAAAGGCTATGTCACAAAAATTCCAGTCTAATCCGCGACTCGTAATGTCACATACATTTCACGTTAGGTCGTCGCTGAAATATTCACATCAATGATAATGCATAACGTAAACATGTTGAATGAAGATGTAAAAAAGAAATAAACTTTCATAAAAAAACTACAGTGAACTTTGAATTTTGAAAACGTTTTTTAGGGACAGCGTAGCCTTTCGAATGTAAGTGGGAACTCCCAAGAGCACACGTGTAAGAATTTGGAGATTCAATATCTTTATCCTTTATAGTTACTACCTTTAAAAACATATTGGTAATACTTAAAATACTTTGATGTTGGTAAAGTTATTAGAATACAAAAAGTATAATGCATTTCTGATTATCATAGTTATATAAGGTAAGTTGAAAATTACAATTGTGTTCATAAAGGACATTTAAAAGTGAATCTCTATTGAAACATGAGTAGAGGTTCAATATGCTTTAGTAAAACTGCACACCAATCCATTCGAAGAAACAGTGAAAGACAGCGTCAAAAAATATGACAGAAAAGTACTTAGAACTTGCCGTCTCAGTTCTAATATCTCAAGGGCTTGTATCTAAGCTGGCCTGCCGTCCATCTGTCGACAAATTGATTACATGTATGGCCACATATGCTTCAAGGAAATAGGATAACCAGTCCACACACATTAATCAAATCATATGAAATATATATCATAATGTAATAAATTCGTCTACAGTATGCTTAAATCATTTCTCCAAACCCTTCGGGTAGAGCACCTAGTGTAATCAACGGTAATACAAGACCTGCATTTGACAGACCAGAAGAGGACATCAAACGAATAATCTTCTCAATGGCGAATATCAAGTTAGATGTGTACTCGAAAGACAAGCCTTAGACAGTTGCATCCCATTAGTGTGGATACGTCGAAAAGCATACTAAGGGTCAGTAGGCCAATTCTATAGGTCCTCTTGTTTTCAACTAGTTGCTAAGGTTCAGCATAGATCGTTTTTATTTTCAAGCATTTGTAAAAACACTTCATTAAGACTTACAAATGTAAACTTAAAAACACAGGAGAATAAATACATCATCCCTTTTGAATTTCTTAAACATACATTTACCTTCGTTTTAGAGTCAAACTAAATAATGGTTGTCCTAGTAAATTGGTGACAAAACAGCATGACTTTTGAGAATAAAATCGTGACATCGTTGTAACTACACTCACGGATAACGTTTGTAATCGAACCAGACGATAATTAGACGGTAGTGTTCACTGCAGCCATCAAAACGTTGCAGTCTACGTACGAGTTGCTGTGTGCTATCAATTCAAGGTCAACATATGACTGTAGCAATGGTCTGTTATTGAGGACAATCTTAATTTATGGCAGCAATCCAATTAGTATCATAGGAGGAAGATGGCCGTGTAACTAGGGACCATGATTTATATATTGAATAAGATCCAGGACCAGGAAAATGTGTTCTTTAAAAGTTGGTGAGATCCATGATCCATAGTGTAAATCCATATAACTTGTTCTCTATTCAGGAAAATGTGTGCTTTAAAAGTTGGTGAGATCCATGATCCATAGTGTAAATCCATATAACTTGTTCTCTATTCAGGAAAATGTGTTCTTTAAAAGTTGGTGAGATCCATGATCCATAGTGTAAATCCATATAACTTGTTCTCTATACAGGAAAATGTGTTCGTGTCTGGGCTATTTAAACCAACATATCTATCTGCTGTGAAACTCCTTACATTACAGAAGGGGATGAGATCAATTATGTAACAGTGGAAGAAGGATGATCTTGTGTTCTGCTTAACCTAACTCGGGCTGAGCAGGTAAAAGGAACTGTTACTTTTACATAAGTGTGCTTTTCAACTAATGTATTTATTTTCTGTTTTGATCTAACATTGTTTTATTATTAGATTTAATTTATCCATCACATGCTATAGTCTATTACCTGATGGTTATACAAGATTTGATCCTGGGAGAAATCTGTACATTAGAGATAATGAGATTGTGGATGATTGAAATCTTAATATAGATTAAATTAATTCATTTGTTTAATCGTGTTTCATTAAAAAAAAACCGCTCTACGTTATTACTAATAAACTTTCTAAAGGCATTAAGTAAACCTACGCCAATTTGGTGACATACATATTGCCTGACCATTAAACACACAATGAGCTGATGGTATTATTAAATGACCTTGCAATCGAGATTTCTTCATTTCAAATCAGACATGAGAATATGACCTCTGCTCATACAAGGGCTTGTTTTATAACATAATTTTGATAAATAGGTGAACCATAACCAGGAATATAAACATTTATATATACTTAACGCATGATTCTTCATGGGTACGAATGTTGGTCTTGAGGTCGTTGAAATATGAGTCATTTATAACCCTATCACTTAGCTTTTTCTGAATACAACATTAATGAAATACTTGATTAATGTTCGAATTAGGAATGCTTTCGACGAGATTTTGAACTGTATATGTTCGCCCACACAAATTAAATATCATAAAACGAGAACTGAAGTACAAAGGCAATGAGCATCGTATCAAATAATGCTAATACAGAAAGAGGAGTATTTCACTCGAGAGATAAATACACGATCAATATTGACAAAGTAGTACTCAACTTTGTGGAAATCCAGGTACCAGGGACACAATATTAGCGATTCATGCGCCAAGGGTTATCCTTGCATTGCTGTTAGACACAATACTTCATATCAATTACATGCACTCTTAAAACACATTAGGCAAAATACGACACATTTCCACCTGCAAATAGAGTTGACATGTGTCATCGAAGCACATAGATGCCTCCGAAAAGTAATGCGGGTTAACATAAACGGTTTATGTAGATGGCACTTGAAAATCGATTTGCAATGACGCAGTAGACCCCTGGAATTTACAAGACGTCTTTAATACGTTCAGTCATCAATGAATATTTCTAGAATATCAATTACGCCAACTTGAAAAAAACCCCACAAATCAGTAATGTTTGTCGATAAATCGTACTTGAAAAGAATATCCATATCCAATAAATGGTAAATGTTTCTGGGTTTTTTTAAATGGTGCTGTAGTATTGAAATATCAAGGGAGCCTTATTTTTTTTCATATTTATTAAAACATGTCTTACACTATATTCTCATCACAACACTTTAACTTTTTTAGGTTATTTTCAAAAAAGGTAAAAAAGTTTTAACAAGGACGTGTATTATAAATCCTTGGTTTTAACAAGCATAAGAAATTCGTTTCCTTCTTTTCAATTACCTCAAAACAGGCACAAAATTAAGCTTAATCAGTACCTTATTATTTAGTTCTTTAAGTCTATCTTGTTTCGTATTGTACAAGCTAGCTTTTTTTTATCTGTCATCACCAGAACTCTTCTAGCTCGTTCTATCGTGCGTTCATGCTTTCTTTTCTTAGAACGAAGACACCATACATATAGAAATTTGGTTCAAGACACCATACATATAGAGTTTTGGTTCAAGACACCATACATATAGAGATTTGGTTCAAGACATCTTACATATAGAGATTTGGTTCAAGACATCTTATATATAGAGATTTGGTTCAAGACACCATACATATAGAAATTTGGTTCAAGACACCATACATATAAAGATTTGGTTCAAGACACCATACATATAGAGATTTGGTTCAAGACATCTTACATATAGAGATTTGGTTCAAGACATCTTATATATAGAGATTTGGTTCAAGACATCTTACATATAGAGATTTGGTTCAAGACATCATACATATAGAGATTTGGTTCAAGACACCATACATATAGAGATTTGGTTCAAGACATCTTACATATAGAGATTTGGTTCAAGACACCATACATATAGAGATTTGGTTCAAGACATCATACATATAGAGATTTGGTTCAAGACACCATACATATAGAGATTTGGTTCAAGACATCATACATATAGAGATTTGGTTCAAGACATCTTACATATAGAGATTTGGTTCAAGACATCTTACATATAGAGATTTGGTTCAAGACACCATACATATAGAGATTTGGTTCAAGACATCTTACAGGTGTTCAAATCGCTTTCAAAATAAGTCACTGTTCTTAACGGAGTAACCTTGGAGTACTCAACAAATCAAAGTTTTATCATGGGGGGATCAAGGGGAGATCACCATGGGTGAACCTGTCACCCTTTCATAACTTCTAAATTTGCCAATACCATTCACTGATTTGGACTCCTGTGTGGTGCTTCTATGACCGAGTTGAGTTACAGCAAGTGAACCCTAAGCTAGATAGGTGATGCAACTGCAGATGAAACTATGAATCCACAAATGAAATGTTACCATATGGCTATTATAGAATTAAAATATGCACGACAGAATTGTATTAAAAGGTACAGGTGGCCGCGTTTACAATAAGTTATTATTTCATGTGAAAGTATCAGGAGATACAACAAAGAAAGTAAAACATCCTTGGATAATATTGTATATTTTATTCTCTAAAATATTACTTTTATATCCAAACTTATGTGTACACAGTTTATACTTTTTATACAGTTTAAACTTCTCACGAAAAATCATTAGAATAAATTATTATAACAGAAATTCATTCTCTCCCCACAAAGCTTGAGGTTACTCAAGTCATTTCTTCACTTAGAAAATCTCATATAAGTATAACACTTTCTTGGCTGGAAATGCTGATACCTTTAATGGTTGCAGTCAAAATAAACATACATAGTGTATCAAAATGAGCAAGAGAAATGTTCCCGTAACCCATGAGAAGACTTGGCTTCTTTAAAGAGCCACTCCCTGATTTTCATAACATAGTATTTAACTTTGATACAAACCTAAATGTCTAAATCTAAAAACAGCCTTATAAATGCACAGAGGTGTAGATATCACGTCCAAAATACATGGATACTAGTTATATAACCTAACAAACACTATCAACTCCTAACTGTCCTCCTGGCTGTTATAAATAAGTCTCCAAAATTGCGTTTGACTAATTGACACGCGCCACTGTCCGGTTTTCGATCATAATTGCGATTATAATCATATTGTCACTGTAAAAAACCCAATAAGCTTTAGAATTTGTGACAAAGAGTTTGACAGAAAGTTTATGTCATCATCAGGTGCAACAATAATTTCACACAATTTGCATTCACAGCACATGAGTATGCGGCTAAAAACTGTGAGGGTTTTTAGGATGAGAAACATTAGAAAACATTGGAAACATTGCAAACATGCTGACAACATATCATATTCAGAGGTTACAACTGCAGAAATCTGCTCCTATGGAAGGATTGTAGATAGCTGAATGTGATATCCAATAACTCTATCTCTAACATTTTTCCTCGTATGAAAAGAAATAATTTTAACAGTGGTTTTTAAAACATAATCTTATAATTTCACAACATAATAAGTATTTGTTTCTATTCAATATCACTCTGTCTATTAAATGTATAACTTGTTTTATCAATATGTCTATGTTAATCATTTTTTACTCTTCTTCCAATATTACACAACGTAACAAACATTGGTTACATTATCCTCATGAATTGTACCACACAGTACCTTTTCACTTAATCAGAGAACTTACATTGTGTATGAAAGAGTATGACTACGAGGGGAAGTCAATACGTTCATAGAAGTGGATATAAAACAGCAATATTTCAGATAATCTATTTTCCTCTATATCATAACAGAAACCACTAACAATGATAAACCTTTAATTATTCAATCACATACATATTCACTCACTTCCAGGAAGCTTAAAGCTTTCCAAATTCAAGGCTCTAGTTCTTGTTATGCACAATAACAATTTAGGCAAGATGAGAATACTTCACAACTTTTAAAATTCAAAAGTAATTATTATTGCAAAAACAAAAAAATAACATAATATGCATGTCACTATTAAAATAAACAATAAATGCAAAGTCAACATGATTTAATATTGTGTATAATAAGTTTGGGCATATATCCTTTAGGAAAAGATCCTTTTTTTATTTTCTTACGTTCTTCATTCTCTGTGCGCATTTTATAGATTCCACAGATTGTAAACTGAGGATTGCAGGTAGTTTCGAATTCATAAATGTGTGTACTAAGGGGGCTGCATCTGTAAGTTGGAGTTTTAATAAGTTGTCCATGTACAAAAACTCTTGCTTGTAGTACATCCCTCCTTTGGCCAATATATTCTTCTCCACAATCAGTGGTTTTATAACATATATCAAATTTCTGAAGGCGTAAGACACGTTTTCCAGTATTTCGAATTTTCACTAATTGTGAATGAACTTACCTTTAAAATGTGTGTGCATGTGCTGCAATATATGGCCTATTATATATATCCAATGATATCTGATGCCAGTCAAATGCTTCAATTTCAGAGTCAAGACTTCAACTGCACCAATCCTTGTTTGTCTGTTTTCAGTCAATTCTTCAACCAACTTTTTGTGATACAAATCGCACGAAGGTTAAGGGTACATATTATGCCAACATATGTATAAGTATTAAAGTTTGTGTGCTTTTAAGAAAATACACATACAAACACACTCATGATTGGCAGTTGTTTTGATGATTCATGTCCAGATCTATATAATACCAAGAACATCTGATTTAGTAAACCTTCCGAGACACACTGGTGGCACAATTCCGCTTGATACATCATCATTTGACCACGTGTCGTCATTCAGCAGATTCAATGACATTTATCTCAAATCACCCCCAGATAATCAGCCCATTGCTTTCAGTTCCAGTTATAAAAGTCAGAAACTACAAAATCCTTTTTCTTAAAAAATCAAACTGTTGCAGATATAATGGCTATCAGCTGACTGTGTTTGTCACTTTACTGTCCAACACATGTTGACACAAGTCTTCATCAAATCTTACTTGACCTCTCTCAAAGAACCCACCCTCAGACTGCTGCCACTTATCTGGGCAGAACTCTGGGAAGAAGAAATTCATTTCTCTCGCAGCAGTTTCTGGGGAATCTGAAAATTTAAAAAAATACATCTTTAACAGTGTTCAAATTCTTAGATTAATACAACAAAAATAAGGATGGGACACACTGTGGTTAAGAAAAGGACCATACAAAGAATAACACAGAGGCTGAATAAAAAGATGAATTACTCTTAGTAATTCCTAATGACACAATTCAGTACAAAAAGTGCACAGTACATAATTTTTAAGGGTACATTAGCATGTCTTAGGAACATAAAGCGATCTCAAGAAAACACAAGTAAATGTTACCAACTGCAAGACAATATTTTTAATCAAAAGAAGTAGACCTAAAACGGACATAACAGGTTTATTTAAGTTTAGCGAATCAATTTCCCTAAATCAAATGAATAAACGTTTGCACAAAAAATGGCTGCTAGTGGTCATTGCTTGACACTTGATAATTTCCTCTTCGACTACGGATGACAAGCGTGAGAAATGAGCCGTTTGACCCTCTGATGATTAAATGTTTGACGTAAACTAATGCTAGTGGGGAAAACATGAAGAAGTGGAATAGTCAATACAGTTGTAATAAGGTACAGTGTACAACTGCCCCTTTAAGTTACTGACTGATGGCCAAAATTCATCACCTGAACCATGAGAACAATTGCGGGTGTCAGTGAGTCCAAACCGTCCTCTGATCGACTCTGGATCTTCGTGTACAGCCCTACAATGATACCAAATAGATTGATGAAACTTTCTTCAAAAGTAGCGAAAACAAAAGAAATAATTTACAACAGATATCATAATGGTAATAATACTCCTTTGTTCCAAATTATCGATAGCTGTTATATTTTGATGGTTTTCAAAGACTTTATTAAAAAATAAATACATTGCAAAAACCTCCACTCTCAAATGTGAAATTAATTAAATTTACTTGTTTTCAAAGATAATCTTCAAAAGTCCACATAGATGTTAAAAAAGGGTCAAAATTCTACATCGAAAATACATACATAGTTGCATACTATTCATATGACCTACAGATAACTTGAATAACCCATATTTGTCTTTGTGTCTCCTGTAAATAAGTTTCCAAAATTAAGTCTGAGTCATTAGCACGCATGCCATAAATTGAGATTTTAGATCACAAATCATGACTTGAACCTGTATGGGCGTATTATCACCATACTGAACAGGTAAGATTAAAATGTTAATATTCAGAAACAACTTTTCTTCTTGATAAAATAACATAATTAATAAAGTGTCATATTTGACTCAAATAAAATACTCTTTGCCACTTTAAGACACTTTGTAACTGACTGTTCTCTTAAGGGTACAATAAAATCTAATCAGTGTATACAAGCATTCCACTGAGATCTATGCCATTTTACTACCTTATTTTTGATAACATGAATCTTAATAAGATTAAGAATTACAAATAATGTTCATTAAGGCAAATAGATGATATTTCATCATATACCTGAGTACTTTTGTTGGTCCCATCAGTTTCCTCCACTCTCTGATTGCATCTTCCCTTGCCAGAATGTGTGTCCATACAGGGCCACTGATGTTCAACAAACAAAATATCACCGTTATGAGTTTGATGCTTTTGATAAACAAATGGTTGGAGTTTTAATATTTTAAGGTATTGATATCATCGGAACAAAAAGTCACATTTAAGTTTGTTGACTGAATCACATAATTCAACGTTCATACTTAGTATATAAAAATAAATTGTTTATAGAACATAAGATCATTATTACCTATACAGCTTATATAAACAAAATAGATAACGCACTTAGTATGAATTTGACAAAGGTTATATACATTAAACTCAAAACCCATCAACTCCATAAAATGAACATGAGCATTCAGTGAAATAGAAAAACTTGTCAATAATCTCGTTTATGATAACTCGTATTAAGTTGTTGAATAAGATTTGTGTAATGAAGAATTATCATGTTTACATCTGTTTAATCTCTCTTTTTGATTGATAAGATATGCTGAACATACAGGCTCACTGCCTCAGAACTTGTATGCACAAAACATAACCCCTCAAACCTTATTGGTACTATAATGTACATATTATACACAGACTTCATTTAGACCATATGTGCATTGTCAAAATTACGCCAATCTTTAAACATTGCTGGGTGCTATGATTAATGCTTATGGAGCAACTCACCTGCTCATAAAGGAAACCAACCGACTGAGGAAAAACTTTCCTGAAATGATATCAAAATATTTGAAATTATGAAAACTTATTTCATGAAAAAAAAATCATTTCAGAATTACTGTATACTGGAGATCTTAATACACTCAATTTTAAATTCTTGCATATCAAATTAACCTTTTATTGAACTATGACATCATATACAATAAAATTGTATATTCAATAAAATAAATATTTACAATGTAAGCAAAACCTTACCTTCGTGTTCTTTATAGAACTCTGAAGCTCTTTTAGGAGTCAGTTGCATGGATTTCGATCTCACAAAGAGAAACTTGTTTTGAAGAATAATAGATCGTATTTCCTATTGAAAGAGATTGTGACAAGAAAGAGAATGAAATAAATTAAGAATTTGATATATATATCTTAAGATATAACAATATAATGATACATGCCACTTAGATAATGAACAATTAAACAAGTGTTATGTTTGGGATGACACTTTCTGCAATAGTACAAACTCTTGTACTTTTTCAGGGTGGGTTCATTGTGGGATTTTTATCATTGCAGATAGTTTGATCCCAAACATGACACAGTTGTGTTTGTTCACTATCTAAGGGCATGTATCTCTAGTACATTCAGCTTTGGGGGCTGTGCCTAAATACATCTATCAGAGTATTGAATGTAACAACAGCTTAACTACTGCTTGTTTGAACTTGGTTTTTGTCAAGGCAAAACGGGCGAGTTGGTTAGCTGCTGGTATGGTCAATGCTTGCAGGGTTGCTTGACTCTGAGAGTGTGGGTTAAATATCTGCCATGGACTGGATCCAAAAAAGGACAAGAATTTGTACTAATTTGCAGATAGTGTGATCTGTGATGACACTGTTACATTTTCATAACATCATTCCAAACTTTGATCTATTTGTTACATTGTCAATGTTATTAAGGCATTATTAATTGAATTGATTTAAAAATATTTTAATCATGATAATTGAATTGGGATTGGTGAACAAGCCGGAGGGCTTATTTAAACACCGCTCCCAAATTAAATTAACAGCCTAATTAACACATGTAGGCCTATATATATGTCAGATCCTATCACTGTGATTGGCTTAATTAGATAATATCTTTCAAACCTTTCTTTCAACTCAATCATTTTGTATGAGATTACTTAAATTTTTTTATATCAAAATATGAATATTACACTGCAGTATGATCAGATATTAGAAATATTTGTGTTATATATATAATTTAATAATACATGTGATATCATTCACATACCACCTTTCCATTCTATTAAATTGATACAAAATAACTTAATGAAATCTATTCTAAAAAATAATCAAATTTATGCTGTATCACATAAATGGGTATTAGAAATATTTGTATCATTAAAAAAATAATCACTTTTAATTCATCAATAAAATTATATAAATGTGAACAGTTATTTGTTGTCATCAAATAATAACCTGCAATATATGAGGTTGGGCAACTACATCGGGTTTTAGAATTGCCAACGTAAGGTGCAGCTTCCTTGCTGTCTGCATATTGTATCACATCACTTCACAGAGAGCTTTTTGAAAACATGAACGGGTCCCTGACAAAACCGGAAGTAACTTACTCGCGTGAAATACATTCTCGCACTATTTATATTCTAGAACAAATTAATCCGCGGATTCGGTAGCCAATATTTGTCTGTAATATTTCATTAATGTTGCATGAAAAACATACATCATGTACAAATCCTCAATTGAAATTTATACAAAAACTCTTTCATTATCGGTCTCCTACTGTATTGTAAGAACTATATGTTATTGCGTGTTCTCATCCGTCTGTGTTGTTGGGCTCAAATGTTTACAAGGGGGGCCTTGAAAAAACAGAAGATGTAACGGATTAAATTTCGTGATTTTACGTTATCGTTAAACACTCAAAATGTATTTGCATCTCGATTTGATTGTGACATTGTTGATTTTTTCTTTCGGAGCGGCTGATTCCACAGGAGAGGACGATTTTTCTTGTGCTGACCTCTTACTCGGACAGTATCCTTCTGGTCATAGACAGATGGCAGTTCCATGAATTCTACCAGAACCATACACCGATTGAAGCAGATACATTATTAACAACTAGCCTATATTCATAAGATGCATATGACCTAGTTTAAGATCTATTCAAAACAATTAGATTATTAACGTGCATGACTTAACTTGAAATGCAGTTCCCTGACTAAAGGCATAACGAGGAAGACTAATCTTTTCAAGCTTTATCACACAGGAAAGTTATGTAAAGGGGATGCTAATTATTTTATGAGTTAAATGTGGTTAGGGATGCGCTTATTATGTTGAATACAGTATGTTAATTAAAATTTAAGTTTTACCATTGTGTTATCTGGTTCCTTGGAAAAGAAATATGATTAACATATGATTGCAAATAATGTCAAACATCATGAATATCACAAAGTGATAGGTTACTTTTCTCTCCAATATTTATGACCAATCAATGTTTATTAACAATTTGACTTGAATTCTATTGTGAACTTTATATTTATTCTGAGGGTTGAAAATATGTACTTATTTTGAGTGATCACACTGTTTTAATGGTTTATGTTCAAAGGTCCATATTCTAGTAAAGGGTAGAATTGATAGATTACCAATTTTATAAATTTGGTGACAAAAAATGTTGTTATCTTCAGTAGTTTGCATAATATAATTGATCTGAAATTCTATACATGCAGTCAAAGTCAAGTTAAACAAGTTCAGGCAGGTGATACGACACTTTCATTTGACTGGAAAGTCCAACATATGGCCAAAATGAATAAGATATAACTTTTTTCTGACTCAATAGATTGATGATTAAATTTGTCTCTTAAATAAGTGATAAAGGTTAAAAGTTACATCAAATTGTTGCAAAGCAATTGTGAATGTAGTGCACTGTTTGAAAAGCTTGAAAATTCATTTGTTTTTCTATAATGAAATATGTAGTAAAACTAATTGATAAAATAGTAATTGTTTCCTGGTTGCTTCAATGCATTACAGCTGACCAACAAAATAAAAATGACACCAACCATTAATTGGTTCTTAAGAGAAGAGTTGTATTCTCACAATATGAAATGTCCCATTGAAACTTGATCATAGTATTGTTGAACGAAATATTAAAGGCCAATTATAGTCATGGTTTAATAAACATCATCCTACAGTAAAATATTTAGGAAAACAGTTTCCTTCAAATAAAGTTCCATGGATTGATTGAAGCAATACACTTTTAAAGATACAAAAATAATAGCTGTTACAGAAGAAACTGAAACAGTTTTTCAGTGCTGATGTTATATAGCTTTTAAAAGCAATACTTTATGGGAAATCTTAAACTGATACTCAATGAGCTGTGCTAACAGATTTTTCAGTTAAAATTATTTGCCTTAGCATATATAGATATCTGTGTGATGACCCTCTCATAGATGTTGAAACCCAGCAAGCCCAGGGATGTGACCCAGACACAAGGACAGTTCAGGGTTTGTATTCATGAACTGTAAATTCATGTTGACATCTCAAACCTGGAAAATGCTCATAGTGGTTTTATTAATATTAATCGTCAAACGGATTGACAGCGATGATTTAGTAGATTTTATCAATATCATATCTTTGTTTCATTTGCTTATATCTCAAACTTTTCCAATGGTATTTGCACTAACTTTTTAGGTTTTGTGGTAATCAATTCATATAAAATTCTTATCCATGGTCAGATGTGTTGGTACGACAGGCACACACTGATGGAAAATACCTCATAACATATATCCTTTTTGTGTACTTTAGTTCCTTGCAGACCAGCAGTGAATATTACCTGCAATGGCATTCTTCACAATGGAACAATGATTGGTTTTAACAAGAGCGTACCTTGCAAATGGACGTAAGTTGCTATGCATTTATCAACAAGTATGTTTTGCTATATTTATCTAAATTTTCTGTCAACCATGTTACTGTCTCCAATTATATGCAATGAAAAAATAGAAAATCAATACATTTTCATTTCTTGTTATGATTATATCACTACGTATATATTATAGTTATTTATATTTATCTGCTTTTATCTCTGAATACCATAAAAAAAAGTTAAAATATATTTTCATCATTGTTTTCAAAGGAATGGCCACAAGTTTGAGACTGCCCTTCTTCTCTCTATCTTTCTCGGCATGTTTGGAATTGACAGATTTTATCTTGGATATCCTGCCATGGGTAAGGTTTAAAGCTTCAAATGCAGATTTTGCTCTTTTCTTGGATATCACAATCTAAAAATAGTACCCTTCTTATAAAGTTCTGATTCCTTTAAATGGTTCGATATTTATTGTAACTAGTGTTGAACGACTAGGTATGGTAATTTTATGTAAATAGCAGGGTTTGACTTATAAAACCAGCTACACATCTGTCATTATATCCCTTGGTCAATCAATAAATAAGATTTTGTTTATTACTTTGAAGCTTATTATTTATATGTCAAGAAATCAGACTCATCTAATGACTACAATGTACCAGTATGTTTTGTTCACGTACCCTAACATGTAAAATTGATTCACATTAGCTGTGATTTTCTGTAGAGTTGTTTAGTTGATTGAAGCATTCATAAAATCACACAGAGTCCAGTGAAATATTATTGAATGTTTGCTGTTAGTTTTGATCTGGTTGGTCGCAATACTGTGTCCAGTTCATAAAAAGCAAATTTGTATCATAATTTTCCATTGCTTAACAAGAGTATATTATATATCTATGTATTTTGTAAGAGGAAAATGTAAAATATCATGAGACATCATAGGAAATATTCTCTATGTTGATCTATCCTGCAGTCTGTTATGTTTTTTATCCTTCCTGACTCTGACACCAATTGTTTGAACGTTACAAAGTTGACTTTGATTTGTAAACTTGCATTTGGTAATGTCTCTTCATTTGCATTTTCTTAGTTTTCTTAATGTTGTTATTCCATTTAGTGAATATTTAAACAAACTATTTTTCTACCACACTAAAATTTGTTTTAAAATGACCTCAAATTGTTGAACTTGTTGAAAATGGCTGAAAGCCTATACGCACACTTTGCATATTCATCTTGTCCTGTTTGTCAGCTCTCATAGTCTCACTGATATGTTGGAGTACACAAAAAGAGTCATTTAGATACTGACTTTGTCAAAATACTTATTTTTAGGGTTGGGTTATTGGATATTTTATAACATAGTTAAGCTGACTGGAGAAGGGGACCTTGTTTACAGAACATATGGCCTATCCGGATAAAGAATTATTCCTATTTTACTCATTCTTTATGTGTTTCTTGCCCTTTGTGGTATATTTTCGAAGCCTGATAATCTACAGAACCAGTGACCACAATGATTTGATAAGATTAAAAAGGATGTGCGTTTAGAAGAGTCCTGTGGCTATGTTTCAGGCCTGGTGAAATTTGCTACTCTTGGATTTATGTTCCTGGGCCAGCTAATTGACATCTTGCTTATTGCTACACAGGTATGTTGGAGAATTATTGCATTTTGAGGAGTGATTGAGTTACTTTTATGCTCAGTTGAAATCTTTGTGGGATTAGTGATGTCAATCTTCATAAGATCCCTTCTGTGATGATTTATCATCATTTTAAGTAACCAAATTTCTCAGTCTGATCAAAATCGACCGTGTTCCGAGGAATAAAAGTTTATAAATGTTGACTGTAGCGGGACTCGAATGTAACCTATCAGGGGCTGTCCTCTTCTTGACGGTCTGAAAGCACCCGCCTTGCTCTACGTTCTTTACCAAGTTTAGCGCAGACAAAACCTAGTCTTTATTGGACCATCATATCATCGCGTTTAAAATAACGATAGCAGTGATCAAGGTTAACAAATGGTGAACAGGAGTTACTTGCACCTAGATACAGATACCTAAGGCTGTTGCCGCAGCCATTGTGATTGGCTAATTGAGATTGCCTCAGAACATGTGATAAAGGCGAGTGCTTTTATACCTTTGTGGAGAGGACAGTCCCTCCTGGAGTATGTTTGAATCCTGTTCCAGTCAATATTTTAAAACTGTTATTCCTCGGAACATGATCAATTTCAATCAGACTGGGAGTGAGAATGATATGGTCCCGAATGGTGTAGCCACGTGTGAAAATGTTACTCTCTCACTTCACAAGATGAGATTGAAATGATATTCTGCAAAAACACAAAAAAGTCTACTTATTATGTACTCTTTATCATTTAAAAACATTTGAAATGCTCTAGGCCTTCATCAAAAGGTAGTGCAAATATGACTTTCTACTGTTTTTGTTTGAATATGGATTCTGTTTTCATTTTATCACCCTGTATTTCATTTCTATGTATATGATCAATGAATTGTATTGGAAGTTCTGTGATTGGCTTTTAAATGTAGGTAACAGTCCAAAATATATATTTGTTATGAATTAAAATTTTTAAAATTAAAATGTTTTTCTGGACCTTTATTTCAAGCTGATTGAAGATAAAGCAAGGTTTGATAAACATTGAGCAATTATTAAGCTGGCACTTGTAATAATTCACAATAAACTTATTATTGTTATCATTATTCCATGGTTATTCATTCACTTTCAGGTGGTGAAGCCATCTGACGGATCTGAATATGTGATAGACTATTATGGTGCTGCTTCAACAAGGGTGATGATGGACAATGCAACAAGACTTAAAATACAGATAGACGGAAGCTTATGATGATGGTTTGCAAGCCGTTGTCAAAAAATATTTTGATGAATGAGAAGATTTCAGTCCTTTGAAATCAGTTAAATGTTTTTAGAAAATAGCTTGATTAGTGTGCTCAAAGTCCAGTGCGTCAGAGACTGTGAAGTGCTATGTGGTTCCAGGATGAAATTGAAATTTGCCTTGACCAAAATGACCTACCCTTTCATCTTGTTATCCCTGGGATTCACCAGACCAGCCCGACCCATTGACACCCATCGAACAATTAATCTCATTGTTATGGTCCTTGAAAATGCTAAGTTTATTGGTAAAATTTGTCTTTTGAATATCAATTACTAGAATAATCTTCATCCATGACAATTGATATGACATATGAGCAATCTTTTCATGTTATTGTTTTACAGTCTCACCTACCTTCCAGAATTATAGGCAATTTAGAAAGGTGATGTTGTTAAATATATTCATCGTCATCCACGCAGATAAGATGTGGAACACTATACCAAGGATTCTTAAAGATCAACTGAAACGACCCATGGCAAGATTCGTGATTTATTAAAATGTACTCTAATTTGCTAGTAACTTGAATTCAAATTTTCGAAATCGCCAATAAAACTTTAATAAGCTTTTTCTAATCATCAGCTAATTAGCCCCAGTGAACAGAACTGAACTGGCCCTTGGTCACTGAAGCGTGTCTTGCTGCGTGACGTGCTAGTTGGCACCAGTATAACCTCCTTAATGAGAAAACAACAGCAAATCGCACAGTTTTTAACAGCATGTCCTCATTTCGCCAACACCTCATTTCGCCTACACCTCATTTCGCCTTCATTGTTATCAAAGTTAGGGGTTGATGCACATGACAGATACACCCTGACCCCTTAAGAATAATGATCTCTTCCATCAAGATGAGAAAGAAAACAAAAAGAATAGCTGTGAGGTGTGATATTTTATTTTGCATCCCATGATGTTTGGATTTTGTTTACTAAATATGATACATATAGACATCAATCAAAATCAGCTGGGCATTATATGCTATTGATGAGCTGGCATTTGAGTCTCTCGATCCTGCATCCTTTAAGCATCTCGGTAGGTGGATGACTGTGGGGCTTGGTTGAGGAAATGTGGTTGCATCTTCCATTGCAGTCAGTATTCACACATGAACAGCCATATAGAACTTGCTGACCACCTCTCTGTGACGTAACAAACTCAACTCTCTGAAGAAGTGCCATTTTCAGGCTGACTCATCCTAAATATATAGCCTTTCCATAATTGAGATGAGATGATCCTGTTAACAATGTTCTGTTAACCTATTTCTTGATCAAAGGGATAATAAAAAATAGCAATTGCTAAGATATAAATTTAAATACTTTATACAAACAACACTGCACAAGGAAAAGATTCAAATTAGATTATTAAAGTAATCCTGTATACCACTGATTGGACTGGTTCATCTTCTCAAGTCCAGCCCATGTCTGTCATGGGTTACACCATTCACAAAAGGGGTGAGGAAGTGACCCTTGCACTTGATGTAGGTGAAATGAGGGGGTTTTCACGTGTAGGCGAAATGAGGGCAAACCGTTTTAACAACTGTTTAAACATAATGAAAGTCATCTTAACAACTCCAACCTCCGATAAATATATCTTTGATTATTTGTATTGTTCCAAGCGAAAGACAGTGTTTTAATACAATGCTATGCGCACTATCCCAAAGCATGTGTACATGAATTACGAGTCTGCCAAATGTTGTCACAACAATTAGACTGGTTTAACTAGTCTTATTCTTTTATGACACACAGGTGGCCGTTATGTAATCAAATCGAATTCAATTTCAATTCTTGATTTAATGGTTTCTAATTATACTTTTTGAATTGTCACGCCTTGTACCCGCTAAGCGGAATATATGTCCTGTCCATTCGACTGCTTCTTAGTTTATTGTCACAGCGTCCAGTCATTATGAACCCATGAACTTGTAGAATATATATTCAACCAATAAATTAAGAGAAGGAGTTTTGGCTCATGCACTTCTACCGACGATGACACTCATTCAAAAAAGTAGATCGTGAATAACGGGTACCGGTGACAAAGGGTTGTCGATTTTCAATATTAAATCCATTCTCTTGTATTACTATAGTGAGTAATGCGACTCGTGGGAAAAAGATTGTGAATATCATGTGTATGACGAGATACACTTCTTTATTAGATACTCTATTCTATCAGTGAAATATACCCTTTATTTGGCTACAGTGGCGACAACCATTATCGTCACTCTGCTCAGTGGCGATATACTATATCGTCACTCGTCAGAAGGTCAAGCTGACACAAAAAGGTTTGAAATTGATGGTCGAAATTGAGTTTATGAAGTGTTTTTTTTGTTGTAAACAGGTTTGTTTGCACGGGCTATATTGTCTTTTGCAACCGTTTTTTAGCTTTCGTTATTTGGAACTAGTTTGTTGTGGCAAATTTATAAATTGTGTACATGGGCAATTGTGCATGATTTTAAAGATTAAAATTATATAATAGATACACTATTAAATGATGTTTATCAAATACGATATTAATCTCATCTCGTGGCGTGGGCAAAGTTGATATTTTCACTCCTGCGCCACTCGTGAAAATATCATCTCTGCCCACGCCACTCGATGAGATAAACATCGTATTTGACAAACATCATTTTATATCCTCTATGTGATTTTATTGTCATGTATCATTTATCAACTTCATAATGTAAATAAATGTCATTCTATAAAACATCTCATCGTCTTTGTTGCTAGCATTTGAAAGTTCACTTTGCATGTGCTAAAAGATTCTGGTGTAAAATATTTCCGTGTAATATTCATGAGGCAGTATGAAACTAATTCAATAGGGCTACATGTATGGTATCATCTTCACTGTCATCATGGCAGCGAAATTGTGGTTAGTATACAAATTTCCTTCCATTTAACACTAATCATAAATGATTTGGTACTGAACTTCGTTTCATTAGTTTATTAAGAAATTAACATAATATTAAATGGAACGTCGTTTATTATCAATCATCTCACTATAATTATCAATGATTCATATATATTATCAAACGAATTTTGGTGACGGATGTTCAAATAGGTCGATTCTTATATACATGATTCAGCTTCCGTGGTTGGGTTCTAGTGTCACGTAACTTCCTCAAGAAAAGGTTGCAATGTCATGGCAGGGAAACAAAGATGAACATTTACACGTCAAAGATTTCATAGATGCTTGGATGTCAAAATATCTCCGAGTAAACCATTCTCATTGAAATCAGATCGAAACGTGTCCTTCGTACCTTGCTTCGTTTCTTGCGAGTTACGAGGGACAAGTTTCGATCTGATTTCGATGAGATTACGAGAATAAACCTGCGTGGAGTATCACATTGCAATGACGATTTTGTTCTTTTGGGGAATAATTGTTTTGGACGGAATCTTTTGCTATGGTTTGCCAAATGGAACTAACCGCTGATATGAATATGTCTCCGTTATACTTGATACCCTAAAATGAACATGTTATGTTTCTTATTTGTTATCAATTGTTCTTCTAGAGCTCGGAACTGAATTTTCAGGCATTTGCATTTGAATAAATGTGCATCATCCTCCCTTCTCTAGAAATAACACCCCGAAAATTAAACAAATACAACATTGCCCAACCTTATCAAAATAACGTTTGAATATTTGTTAACAAGTGCTGTTGTCGGTCATTAGGGTGCGGTCAGAAATTAAAAAAAATGTTATGTTTATTCACTATCTGATATACATCATTTTCTTAAATCCGTGTTGGAGTGCAGATAAACGGTATCTGTTAAGCGCTGACAATGAACCCACTACATCCCGTGTCTGATTGCTTCCTTTTGTGAACAAATTGCTACCGACGCTGATGGAAATAACGGATATGTTAAGGCGACAGTTTGTCGTCACTCGCCTAATTATGAGTAACATTGACAGATCATTGGCGGCATTTTTAGAGGGAGAATAAATACGGATAACAACGTTTTGGTGTTGACACTGGTTCTTTCATCAATCAACTGACATCGAAGAAGAAGATTATCTTGGTATAGTAATCTTTAGAACAAGTGACAGTAAATATCGGAGCAATTGTGAATTGAACTTTGCTGTCTAATGATGGGTGACTATACAACGATGCCAACGAATGCAACCACTGAAGGGAATGTCGTAGACTGCGAGGATGAACCCCATTTCAGAAACAATATTCCTGCTTTCGTAATGCTCTCGATATTTTCAGTGATTGGAATTTTTGGAAACAGCTTGGTAATATATGTCTACGGAGTCCACTTCAAGAATTCGACGACAAGGGTGTTTATTTTATCCCTTGCTGTTTTTGATCTTATCACCTGTGCCAGTCTTCCCTACAAGCTAATTCTACTTAGATATGGATATCTATTCCAGAACGTCCATCTCGCAAGACTTGAAATAATGCGTGTGTTTTTCCTTCAGGTATCTGTTATGATTCTTCCTTTGGTGTCTATCGACAGATACAGACGTGTGTGTGTACCCTTCAAGAAGCAGGTCACGCCAAGAATAGCAAAACTTCTAGTTTTTGGTGTAATTTTCCTCATGGCAAGTATCTGCGCTTTCAGGATGGCGGTAACAAAAGAGGGGAATAGTCTTTGCTATCGGGCCGAGGCGTTTATATCGCAGAGCTATCTGAACAAGGACATCCAGACCACATGGGTAAATCGCTTCTACTTTGTGTGCGTGTTTCTACCCTTCATCACTCCTCTTCCCATCTTGATCATTATGTACTCTCTTGTTGGATCTAAGGTTAGGAATCTAAAATCTAGCAAGAGTAATGAAACTGGATCAACAGGTAATAAAAGTGACAAAGACTTTCCCCCCTGTCGTACAGGAGCCCGATCGTGCCCAAAAAGCTACTTCAGAAAGAAACTCTGGGAACGATTTCAAATCGGAGACACAAACGATTCTTTTCAGGTTTGTTCTCAAAGTCGATCTAAAGACCTTTCGACTAGTGAAGAGAGACACATTGGTGAAATCAGTGAATCATCATTGACATCGGGCGTAAGAGTTTCAACGACAGCAACACCAATGTCAGCGTCATCACCAACACGTCACAGCAACGATAGCCCTTTAGAATTGTCCGAAAGTGTGACGGCAGAACCATCGTCAAAAGCCTCTGCAGATGTTGGGGAGCCAGTTCCTGAAGTGCCAGATGTCACCATACTAAATAAATCGAGACCTGACATCATGTCTCGCCCGCAGCGTGTGACCCTCATCTTCTTCCTCATCACGCTGGTGTACATCATATCGTGCATACCACTCTTTGCAATTTTCATAATTTTCCGTGTCAACCCTGTTCTGGGACATCATTTGCTATCAGGAAGCTTCTTCATCGTCTTGTACGACTTCGTCTACATCACAGTCGTGTCCAACTGCTTCCTCTATGGCTTCTTCGACCCCAGGTTTAGACGAGAGGTAAAACTGCTCCAGGATCGGCTGAAGAAAAGATTTATTGTAACGCTTAGACTCAGCGAGGACTAAAATGTTACTCCAGATAGTCTCACTTCTTGAGTATCTACTGCTGTCTGATAGTATAACTTTTATATTCTCCTGTTATATTTTGAAACTTTCTTCATGAATTGCTTTTTAACCATTCTTTTGTATAACTTTCGTGTCTTAACTGTAACAGATTTACAATACCATGAGTAACACTCTTATTGTCTCGTTTATTATTTTCTAAATTATCACATGCAACATAAAAAAAATCACCAATGAAAACCACGTGGAAGAGTGACACATAATAATTCAATCCTATAACGGTAACTGCGTTTTGCATTACATTAATATATTATATATTTTTGTCATTTCCTTGTTTCGATTTCCACCAGTCCCACTAACGCTGAGGGTTTTTTGTCACTTAAACGTTGTAACTTTCGTGTTAAAATTATTAGAATTTGGACTTTCGTCTTCATCAATATCACTTTTGGCTATTTTGCCATAAGGCATTTCATAATTAAGCCCTCAATATGCCTCTTGAATTTATTTTACTACAACTGTATCTTAAAACATTGGAGTACGTTTAAGATTATCCGTGGTAACAGGATGATGTGTCACGTGTCAGGGTAAAACTTCATGCGGCCATTTTAGTGCAAACCAATCTTAAGTAAATGAAAAAGGACAGTTTATTTGCATAGCTATCTGAGCTTTGAAGTTTTGTTTTGGGATTTCTTTTATTGATTATTAAGATTGTCTTGCCATTTTGAACATTGTTTTTCCTTTTCGCAATATGCCTTTGGAACGTGCAACAGTGTATTTATTAAGCATTTGTCATTATTCAATAATCATCATATAAATGTCATCTGAAAACAGAATAAATGTTCATTTATATTCCTATGTTTATTTTGTAGCAGGTTCTTTTCCCTTCGAATACGTAATATGATATGTTTAAGCAATAGCTGTGTGTGTTTGCATTACAATATCATATGTAGACTTGAAACATGTTTAAAGTTGATATGACGTAAAAATTATAACAGGTTTAATTGTAGGAGAGGGCGGGGTGAGCCATTTTTAAAATTACAGGTGTATTATTCTGGAAATATGCCTATTAATATAAACAAAAATTTGGGGAATGTATGCTACATACCATGTTGCACAAAAGACTTTCATATAATCGCAGGTTAATGCATTTTGACATTTTTTATACTTTTGAATACAAATCTTTAGATGACTCAACTTTCCTTAGATTTGGGCATGTCGATCACGTACAAGGGATAAGGTGATAACTTGGCGTAAACGATTGGAAATGAACAAGTATATATAAGAACAAAAAAAGTTTGTAAGATTGTTTATTAACTAGAATCGTGGGCTCAGGTACTAAAGTATTTATTAAATCCACGTACGAGGACATACATGTCAAATAATAAGACATTTGATAATTGATTTATATCATAGTTCAAAACATCCACTAAGTTTTTAACTTATAATTTCAAGTTGGACCGTTGATTGAAAATAAGAGGTATGAAAAAGATAGAAAGGTAGTTACACACTTGTGCCCCTCCCCCTACTGATCTTTTATTGACATCTTCTCCCACATTCCTTTTCATTCAACAGCTATTCACACATCAACAGACAATACACAATGTAATGCAAGAAGAAATGCAGACATTTGGTTCTGATCACGAATACACATGAGGCAAACCGTAGTTAAGTAAGAATGTGAAATACAGAGATGAACACTAAGTTAATACATGTGAATAGTGTTGTATTTTTCTAATTTGTGGCGCTACAAGCTTGAAATTGAAATAAATATTGACCCCTTTATGAATGCAGCAGTTCTGAGTTTATGGATGACGAAGGTCAGATGCCGGACGTCGCACGATGGACTATGCAATAAGCCCATATGGCCTTCTGGTCAACTTTTTTTGCACGAAAGACCAGACGATACTTAAACAAGTTCAAGGCTATTTCACACATGGACACTCTGTGGTCCTTTGTCACTTTTACTGAAGTAATTTTATTGACGTTCAAACTAAACCCAAATTACATGACATTTGCTCTACGATTCGGAGGGAAGTGAACAAACCTTCTGTATGCAGCTGTACTTTGAAATATATGCTATAATAAATAGCGTTGTGGTTAGCGCGTTCGGCTTCGGATCAGGAGGTCCGTGGTTCGAATCCCGCCAGGGGCTCGGCAACTTTGTCTGCAGAAGAGAACTGTTCTTCACGCAGTCAGGTTTGGGTGCAATGTTACACTGAAATTTAGCGCAGTACCACCCATGGTTCGCTAGTTCCAGCCGATGATCGCAGGTTTCACCGCAATGCATAACCACAATGGTGTTGCGGGCTTTCTCCCTGCAATAATACTAGCAGCCGCGATAAAAGTGAAATAATCTTGAACACGGCGTTAAACACCCACTCACCTCACCTTACCTTCAGGACTTTGGGAAAAGGTAGGTCAACTAACCTGGTGTCTCAACCTACCCTGTCCTCACATAGCTATAATTTCTTAGGCTATGGATAATGGATTATTGTTACCCTCTGAATCTTAATTTCAACATATGTCTACATAATTGTTGACAGTTACTGAAATGATCTTTCTATCGCTTTATCTATTTGGGGGCTTGACCAATGCAAACTTAGTATATTTGTTGTATTCAAAGCATAGAACTCGATTTGAATAGTCATTCCCAATTCTATTCTTCGTGTTGATAACGTTTTCGATTTTTGAAAATAAGCTCAGTTTCTAATCTTATAGGGCAAACTGAAGAAGATTAGGTGGAACAGTCCGAACCTCGGGCGATTTCATATAGGCAATAAAAACCGTTATTTTTGGTTGATTTACAAAGGATTGTGTATTTTAAGATTGAAACCCCCACAAAACATTTTCTTTTAGAAAGTAAGGTTTGATGATGTCAACTTTTCTCATATTATCTTTTATATTGCAGTGTTTCAAAATATTTGAATCGATACACTGTCCGAAACTCGGTCAGTGTGCCCTACATTGTTATTGTCGGCTTCAGATTAGTAATAGCAGGGGGGCTTTTTTTAATGCCAAAAGTTGATATAAGCATAAGGCTGAGGTCTTTACAGATTACAGCTCCCTCCCACTAAGCTACAAGGAAACAGAAATTTCGATCACCTCACTTCTGGTTTGGCCCTACAGGCCTTACTTGGTGACATAGAGATACCTGTCCCTTAATTCGCTTGATAAAGACTTGGACTTTTCTCCAAATTTGACTCTGCAAAACACTTCCAACCTATCATATGCTGAAGTATGCATTAATAGTCCCGTAACAATCCACATAGTAACACATGAGACGCACGTGATAGTGTTTGAGAGGTCCACCCGAACAAGTCAACAAGTATGTCTTAACACTTGAAGTTAGGTTGCCAAGACGATGACGACCCCGATTGATATTATCACGATCCGAAGTGACTCGTTTCCTGATAAGACTTTAAAAGTACCCTTAAGTATTTAAACAACAACGAGGTCACTGATAATAGGTCCGGTCATGCTTGCGTCGTCAATCCATGATGAACGACTCGTGGTCCAACCTGTCCTGTTCCAGTGAGGATGAATTTAGAAAGAACATCCCAGTAGTCATTGTGTTTTCCATATTTTCCGTGACAGGAGTCATAGGAAACAGTTTGATAATCTTTATATACGGATTCTACTTCAAGGAGACGACGACAAGGGTGTTTATTCTGTCCCTCGCTATTTTCGACCTCATCACATGTGCGACTTTACCTTACAAAATCATTCTCCTCCGGTATGGACAGCTGTTTGAAAATGCTCATCTGGCGCGATTAGAAATTGTTCGAATATATTTTCTGCAAGTTTCGGCGATGATTCTTCCGCTTGTGTCAATCGATCGGTACAGAAGGATATGTTTACCTCATGAACAGCAAATTACGCCGAAAATTGCTAAAATTCTTGTATTTACTGTGAGCATTGTTCTAGCAGCCTTTGGGATATTCAGAATGGGAGTGTCTAGCCATGAACTTTGCTATAGAGCAGAAGCTTTCATATCTCCAGATTATCTCAAAAACGATGTTCGGAAACGCTGGATTAACCAGTTTTATTTTGTTTATGTTATTCTACCTTTTATAACACCTTTGCCAATTCTTATCTCAATGTACGGTCTTGTTGGCGCAAAAGTTCGTAGTCTCAATCGGAATTCCGTGCCAAGCCCAACACATGTTCCTAATCGTCTAAAAGACACACCTCCAACGAGACCCTTGACGTCAAGAAACAGCGATCCAGAGGAAGCGGAAGTGACGTCTCAAACAGCAAAAAGAAAATACTCATCTCAACTACATGATATGGAGTATAAGGAGGGACATGATGTGGATTTAAGAAAAAAATCAAGGTCAGTTCTTGTAAAGGGTTGCAGTTGTACCAAGGAATTCAGGAGAAACATCTACAGCATGGACATCTTACAAGAAGGTAAGACTAGGAGTGATCGTTTGCAGCATAATGGCCTAACAAACCCAGTCGACATCGGACAAGAATCATCAAGCAAAAATGATAACGAAATATCAAAACAGGGACACGACATACCCGGGTCACACTGTGTACAAAGTATTTCATCGATTGAGGAATCTCCTCATGACGTTTCTATAACAACAACGACAACTCAGATGAGGAATGACGTTCAAGCAACGTCACGTCCTCACAACCAAGGTGAAGGTGAGCAAGTGGAGACAACTCCTCCGTCAGAGACCAGGTTTCCCTGGAAGAGGATGACGTTTATTTTCTTCCTCATCACCGTGCTGTACGTCATCTCCTGCATCCCCTTCATCACGCTCTTCATCATCTTCCGTCTGGACAGGAACTACGGACACCAGCTGCTCTCTCAAGGGGTCTTCATAGTTTTATACGACTTTGTGTACATTACAGTTGTCTCAAATTGTTTCCTGTATGGATTTTTTGACCCACGATTTCGAAGGAAATTGTCATTGGTTAAAGATAAGTTTATTGAAAGACTCTTAAAAAAGTAAAATATAACTTTGAGTAAACTTGAAGGTCATAGTCCGAACATGCATGTTTTGAGTATCATGTTACCTGTATCATCATCAAGAGGATAATTTCTTATATTTAAAAGGTAAATTATACATCTTCATAAATAAATTCAAGTAATTTTACCATTCTGAAAAACTGACGTAAATGGAACATACAATTCTACAAACATTCTTCCTATCAAAATTAAAATTTTGATTGTAAAATATCATTTGTTAAATTAAGAATTGAATGATCTTTTCCGGTTAACTTGTGCTAAGATCACATTCTTCAAATATACGCGAACGTTTTAGCTAGGATTTGGAGCGGGATGAATCAACTCTTCTGGTTTAACTTTATCTGCACCAATGATGTTCAAGCCAGTTTATAAACTAGATGTGCATATGCATGTTGTTATGTGTCTCGCTGATTGTATGGGTATCATTGACGTCTAATGACACTTTTGAGACACGATTAGGTTCAATCAGGCTACGTAACAGTGTTAACACATTTATGAATTAGGATATAAATCCACTCTGTTTCTTATTTTGGGGTTGTATGTTATGCATTTTTCACACCTAAATTAATTTCAAACCAAGCTTGCGGTATTCTCAATGTCTGTATTGAATTGATTTAAAATTTATTTTGCTGTTGTCTTTTAGGCGAGGAGAACAGAAAGTTCAGCGAATGGAGTTTGTAAACGTGCGCGTATGAAATGTGAATCGGTCCTAAATATTTAGAGGCGATTATTAGAGAAAAAAATTGATTTTGGTAACCAATCAGAAAGCAGTATTTTCATTCTAGTTCCCGTGTCATGTTAGAATGCGTGTCAGTACATTCTAATTAGACAATGAACCTTTTATGCGTATAAAGTCTTAACGACAAAAGTTGATTGCACATTTTGGTAAAAGATGTAGTGACATGTTTTGATTATACATTTAAATATATGATCAGTGATTTCTGAACCAGTCTAAGGACGCATATGACCCTTTGGACCTAGTCTACGGACACAGGTTAAGTATGTTTATCAGCGAACCCTATATCACTTTATGAAAGCAAAATATTACACTAAAGCTGCAATTTATAGGGTCATATAGAAGACTGATCAGACAGCGAAAAAGTAAATCACCACATCACCAATAAACTTGAATTACAATTCTGTATTATTAGTCTTAGTTGGATTTTGGTATCTGAAAAAGAAACCTTGATGTGTGTTTCGGTTCTCGGGTCATCTCTGGATTTAAACAAAAACTTTGTCATGATTTTTTTCTTCTGATTTTTGTTTTTGTATCATTTTCAAATAGATTACAAGTAATGTCCCATCCCAGTGCTCGTAGGTATGACCGCAATGTATAGCTACAATAGTATTGCAGACTTTCCCCCTGCAATGATACTAGCGGCGGTGACATAAGTAAATTATTCTTGAAGCGTTAAACCCCAAATCACCTCAACACTATTCTATTTAAATTGTTTACATTCATTTATATCAACAATTTTCAGAGGGTACAGTTATCAAGATAACACGACTTGTTACTTTGGAAACCGCAGTTAGATGAGTGTTCTATCACACTTTTCGAAGACAACGTATAATGTATTATATTGAGTACGTAAACTTTCAACTTGCCCCACTCCTGTTTTAACTAGGAGCGAATATTTCTTTACTTAAGATGCTGTTAGCACTTTAAAGGACTAAGCCAATCCGTTTACGTGTTGCTTATATTTTAATTGTACAGTTACAATTGATTATCATACCTGTAGCAACAGTTTAAGATCAGACATTGAGTCTTGTTTAATGTTTAAATCAAAACATTATTGTCAAATCATTAATTATGGTTAAATTTACGTCGCATCTCAGAGGTTATAACATGCGATTTTTCATTTCCCACCCGTATATGTGTCGAGGGCTGATATAGGATATGTTGTTACCTTGATGTCATATGTCATACCTTTTCAATCACACGCAACGAATAGTGATTTAAGATTTTTTATTCAAAATAATGATGTTTTGTTTCGAATATTTTCTATCACATGACACAATTGCTACCAAAATCTAAGTTTTTGTAAAACAGATGTGTCTGTAAGATGGCGTCTAGTTGAGATCGACATATATATAAAAAATAAAAAAATTATGTTTTGCAAGATAAAAATTGCCACGGTAAATAGATATATGGATGCAATCCCGATAAACTATTTTAAGAAACAACATTTTTAGGTCAATATGTATTCATTATTAGAGGTAAATATGATAGCATGTCGGACATCATTTCCGGGAAAAATCAATGAGTTATCTTATCTATCTAATGACGTTTCCTGGAAAGGTAAATACTCCTAGTTTCAACGGGAAGATATGACGTATTTTGATTTTTGTACCCCACATTTTAGTACGGGTTTTGTATCCCCGTTCCTATAACACATGAGATAGGTATAACACCTACAGTTATATGTGTTTAATTACAGTACTAAATTTACATGTGTAAGCGATATTGCAATAAATTGAACACATTCAAGCGCGCCTAAAATCTTATTTTGTCCTTTCTTCGTCCATGAAACTCTTTCTTAAATTCATTTCGTAGATGTCCAGTTGACCTCGCTCGATGATATCTATAACGAAGATATCTTTATTTAGCGATCCTTGAGAAGAATCATTGAAACGATTGACCCTTGGGATATTAGATTAAAGAGCCACTCCGTGATTTTCATAACATATTATTTACTTTTTATACGAACCTAAATGTCATATGTGGTGATGTAATATCAAAACATCTGAACTTTTCATGTCCAAAAGACATATAAATGACAAATACTGGGTTTCCATGAAAATCTAAAAACAGCCTTATAAATGCACAGAGGTGTAGATATCACGTCCAATATACATGGATACTAGTTATATAACATAACAAACACTATCAACTCCTAACTGCCCTCCTGGCTGTTTTAGATAAGTCTCCAAAATTATGTTTGACTATTTTCGATCATAATTGCGACCTTCTAACGGGGATTTTGGTAACAGTCGATACTTCGCGACCAAATGACACCATTGATTAAGTTTGACATTAATTCTTTTAAGCATCCTGAATGAAAAAATATTGCTTTTCTGTCATAGTTTCACAAGGGCAACATTATTATGGCTGTTAACTTAAATTTTCAATTTTCTTTCGGTCGTTCATTTGAAAACTGAAAATATCTCACATCTGAGCGGAAACTACATAGACCACATCCGCATAGAAACGATCTTAATTATAAGAACATTTACGGCTAAGGTTGATCAAGTCTCTAAAGTAAATATTTTCTGGTATCATTCAGAAAACAGAGCTTTAATGCGGCCCGATAAAAAAATCATGCATAGTTATATACATACACTTGAGAATAAATGTCATTCGGAATGATGTGATTACTTCTGAAGCAGTCGTAAAATAACATTGAAATCCTTGTGCAGTACTTGGGCCAAAGTTACGCTACTTGCGTTAACTGCGTCTTCACTCGCACGTTCATTCCGAATCATGTTAGCATGCACCTACGACTGAACATGCTCCGTTTGTTGACACAAAATAACAAACATACATAACAAGATATATTTGTATCCATTCGTTGTAGAATCCTTCTTATCGTTTAAAAACATATACTGTAAACTGCCCGATTCTGTTTGAATCGTCAATAGAAAGATATTTTTAAAGCGGTTTACAGAAACACTTATTCATTATACTAATCTTACATATATTATACCATTTTAGATTTCAAAATGATGCGTATACATAAATGCATGTTATTTTTAATCTCAAAGTAAACAAAGAAATCGCGTTTTCCACGTAAAATGAAAATACCAATTTTCCCCTGAAAATGAACAAGTTAACATAAATGTAGGTTGCAGGTGTATTAGAGGAGTAAAAGTGAATTATATTCATCTCCCCTTTCTCCCAGACGTGATGAATGGGTAGGCAACGTACATTAACTTCGTAAAAAAGATAGATCACTCTATTGTGTAAGCGAAAACCTTTGATCTGAGATCGCCATCTGTGTTTTACTTTCTGTGGCCAGACTCAAAGAAATTCTGTTTCCCACAAACTATGTGACTGCAGGAAAATGTTCGTTACTTTAAACCAATCTTATAGAGGCCATTCGTTTCTGAGAGTGGTTAATGTCATCGAGGGATAGAGCTTTGTCTCAAGTTTCAAGGCGTCGATACACAATTTAATGGAATCTCAGGACAACTACGATGCAACCTTTCATCTGGCATAAGGTTACGAAAGGTAGAATGGCCGCTTTTAAATGTATATAAATTTCATCACGGCTGTAATTATTATTGCAGGGATAAATCCCGCAACAGTATTGTGGCTATGTCTTGAGGTGAAACCTGCGAGCATCAAGTGGAACTAGTGAACCATACTGCGCTGTATTTTAGTGTAGGATTGGTACCTAACCCTACTGCATGTAGAAC
Organism: Phorcus lineatus; assembly: GCA_921293015.1. Classification (NCBI taxonomy): domain Eukaryota; kingdom Metazoa; phylum Mollusca; class Gastropoda; order Trochida; family Trochidae; genus Phorcus; species Phorcus lineatus. The sequence continues at coordinate 10,541,282 of OV121083.1, forward strand.
AATTATCAAAAGTTGCTGAGACCCCGGCGGGAACCCTGACCTCTTGATCCGAAGCCGAACGCTCCAACCACTGCACTATCCCTACCCTACATGTATATGGTTACTATAGGTAAAGCTTCCTTAACTGCCAGTTACTCGGCTTCGCTTTATTCAAGCATTGTGATCGAACTGTTGGAGATATGTGAAGCAGAGATGACGCCGAAAGTACAAGAAATTGTTGTTTCTTGATATTGTAATCCAAAATGTAGCTATAGAATCAGAATGCATTCAAACGTGTGTTCATCGATTGGTTTGAAGGACGAGGTGTTTCTTTTTTCACTTTTTAGAATGGTAAATCGAAATATGGACGGCTCCTCAACTAAAGCCATATTGATGTAGTTGATGCGCTCTTTTAACAAAGTAAAGGGAACGTTTGTTGCTGACAATGTTGAATATATGCTTCATAGAAAAATGGTATTTCCTTTTGAACTGAACGTTCATGCAGAACACAACGTGACGGTGTAATGTAACAATAGAAGTCAATGATAACTAAACGTAAAGTGTTAATAAATGTTATACTTTTGACCAATGGCTACCGCAGGTGTTTTTAAATTGTGTATAGCAGACTAAGTAAACATCACGGGTTAGCAACTATCTAACTATCTGTCGGGTGATGTTTATCACCATTACCTCATTTACATTTAAAACAGTCGATATCGTTTGTTCGATAAAGAAAGGTTAATGATTATAGACTAACCGAGAATGGTCTCGTCTCTTAGAAGAGTGATCTGAAAGTCAATCGGAAAGTCGTCAATTGGTCTTTACAGTTTGTTGATTGCCTATAGTCTGGGGGAAAGGCCATTTGGTTCTTTCTGTGATCTTCTGGTAAGCGTTGGATCATTAATCTGCATTTACTTGCAGGCACACTTTCTCATGAAACGGAAACAATAAAACTAGATATCTTCCTTTGTTGATGTTAAGTATTCGGTTTTTAGAATATCTAAAACTTTATATTTACAGAACCGCCACACGTATGTACAGGTCAGGGTCTTGATAACGAAGATACTGGTGTAGGCACAAACACCCTTCTCTTCCTCCGTCACCATATCAGTTAAAAGGACAGTCCTATCGTGGTATATTTGTGGACATTCCAATTTATTCATACAATGTCATTGGTACAGAAAATATAACCCAACACAGTTGAAACACTTTACTGAGGGTAACATTTTTGCTTGATTATGATTCGACAACTCGATAAAAAAAGCGCACACTCTAACCCCCCCCCCCCCCCCCCCCCCCCCAAAAAAAAAGAACAAATAAGAACAAAACAACAAAACAAAACAAAAACAATCAAAACAATGAAAATTGCAGCCACTCATCGGCGCTACGAGTTTGAACAGCCTTGATACGGCATTACAAGGCATTAAGATTTTTTCTATTGATGTATTTTGAATTTTCTACCTAACTTTAAAGGCGATTGCATCTGGTTTCCGAATTTATCGCTTTTTTTCATTTCTAACAAAACAAAAGAAAAACAAGCCTCTTTTTATACATAGTTACTGACGAGATAGTTTATTTAACACATTTGAAAAGTTCTTTTTGAAAAAGATGGAAACCTGTGATCATTGAATATTTATTACATCGTGTTTTATCTGGTAAAGAAAGGCAGCATTAGATTTAGCCAAAAACAACCTTATATAAAAGAGACCGGCTATCCACTCGGTTAACTCGCGAGTAAAAAAACTGCTAATCTTCAAAGAGAGGTAAAACAATTGGGTGTTGAGCACGCCAAAGTTTGTGAAACAAATTAGATAAAGCCTTGTCTGTTTGTTTTTATGATTTCTGTCCTGATTTCGTGCTTACAATTAAACACTGCATCAACTTTTGATTTGACAAACCCGTTGTGTTTGATAGACGACGACCTTGCAATGATAATCAAACTCAGGAGTAGTGCTCTGAAGTCGAAATGATCAAATGGAGGAAGAAAATATCTGTCTGTGAAAAACATTACTTCTAAACAGCTTTTAAACTAGATCAAGAACATCGCCAGGTCTTTGTGCATCCTCCATTTCATTCACCTTAGCAGTTTCTGAGACAAATTTCCTTTTTTGGAGCATCAGACTCGTCAATCGCACCAGGTCAAATTAAACAACTACCATTAAAAAAACATAACTCCGTTAAAATGATACTTCGGGGTCGGTTTTCGAAATCGATCAAGACAATCATCTATTGTATCGACAATCATCTATTGTATCGACAATCAAAATGAAATTCGTCTAATTGTTATAATTTCCAAGAACATTTGTCCCAATATACACAATAGACATTTAGTTGAAAAAGTGAAATATTAAAACACGGAATTTTCAGAAAATGTAAATGGGCCTAATAACGAGGCTTTAGAAAATGTCATGTTCAGTATGTGTGCAAAGTTTGGTTGTGTACACCAAATACTTTTTGAGAAAAGTTAACTGGCGGAATGTTGGAATAACCACCATTTACGGTTATTCCAATTATTGCCGATCTTAACATCAGTTATAATGATTAAAAATGAAATCACATTTTTGAAACAGAAAATTGGTATCGGTTAAAAAAAGAATAACTTCCTGTGTACCAAAGATAAAGCGGTATTTCCGATGACAAGCACGTATTGATTCGTCTTATTGGTATTTTTTGGGGCTTCAAATCGGAATTAGTTTTAAGACGCGATTTTAATTGGGCAGCCAAGGCGATTGAAGTGTTATTCTTAACAGTGTCCCAGAATGCAACTACTTTCAGCTTTCAGATATTAGGTTTCAAGAAAATCTGAAAACAAAGTACATAGATCTGGCGATTTACTTAGAGAATGTATTTTAAATCAAGATTGAAAGTGTGTTTAAGAAGTAACCGACTATATGACTATTTTAAACTAGTATATGTTTACTTGACTACTATCCATTCGGAGAAGATTTTAGTAACCCAAAAAGCATTGCTAATCCTTAAAAGTAGATAAAGTATGAATTTCCCAGGACATTTTGCACATTTGAACAATACATGATGCAATTTAGATGGCATTATTCCTGACACTTTGGTTTTCAAAACAGAAATGATAAAGATACTAATTTTCAGGTATTTGTTACAATATAAGTTATTTGATAAAGATCCAAAGTACTTGGGGACGTAAAAATATTTATAAACATGATTTAAAGGCACTAGTGCACGCTTTTACGGTTTAAATTGGCTATTTTAAGGTTTACGAGTTAGCTGTGCACAAAACGGTTGAATTTTTGACAAATGGAAACGGCTGAACTAGTACTGTATGCAGCTATTAAATTTACCTAAACTCTGAACTGAGAACAAATCATGAAATATGTTTCATGAAAGCAATTTTGTAAATTAACCGATTTGATAATACCGTATTACCATTATTATTAGATTGACCATAGCGGCTGCCGTTTCCGCTTTTCTGGTTATGAGCAAAATCTTAATATTTCCGATATCGTAGTGTATGCTGATTTAATGTAACGTAACAATAAATACTTCCGGCCTTTAAAAATCCACTTTACTACCTGAATACGTAAATATTTGTTAAATAACTTACGAGGTCGATTACTTAAGTGAGGATAGTGAGTAATATCGAGAGATATGCAGTATCTGTGCATTCATTGTGTTTACGAAATATTGGCGCGCACTAGTGCGTTTTAGTTTCGCTTTAATCAAAAATGCCCCGCGCAGCACTGCTTCGACGAGAAGATGCATTTGCACGTGCGTTGCCATAGCAACTATGCAAGCGTCGGTCATTACCGGAGATGAACGCGCAAGGATAGTAATTCTCAACAAATAAAAAGGACTCTACACAAGCAACAATAATCCCATCAAAGACGGCTTTCATTCACCGTATGTCTCTCTTAAACATTTTTTAACCTTGCCCACTCGCTCATGACTTAAGTCTCTTTCTTTCTTTGAGTTTAACTGACACAACCGTTCATTGCGAAACATCGGACACATCGGTGATAAACAAGGTTATGAGGGAAATCGAGAAAGTACACATATAACAGTGACGTAACGGATTGTGGGCTCTTTTTACCTTCAGACAGATTAAGAGGGAGGAATACTTCCAAATAAGAATAGGGTACCTTGTCGTTGATCAAAGTTTCTGAATTTGATGTCAAATATTGTTGAGTGATTTTCCTACCAAAGTAAATAGTTAGATGCGCATTATTTGAAAAAAGGCTATGATAGGAATACAAACCTGATGGAGCATCTTTAAATTAGCATTGTAAACATGTTGGTCAATCCATTTCACAATGTGTACGCTATTTTGAAATACATATGTTTACAAAATATACGTGTAAAGGGGACAGCTAATTATTCATCCCTTTTACAATCAAAAACCTTGCAAAAAATGGATCAAATATATCAAGGAATTCCTCTTATAAAGGACAATGTCTAGAATCGTTGTACACGAATATCTTCGCAAACCCAGAACTTGATAACCAATTACAATCTTTGCTACAGTGAGAAATTTACCACCATTCAGACTCTCCAGCCAGGAGGAAAATGTACTCGAATCTCATGTTTAAGGTATTGATCAAACACTGACTGGTGAATTCGCCAGATAAGAGGATTTTAGTGATTGAAAAGTCACGCGGTTTTGAATGTTAGAATGGGAGAATGCAAATCATTAGTAAGATGTCAAACTGAGACACGACACTTCTTGATGCTATGTATGTATTTATAGTTTAATTCATTTAAGGTCAGATACGATTTCAAGTTGCATTTATTTTTATTTATGTAAAGTTGACACTTTTTAAACACTATGTGCGTGTTTGAGGTGAGGTGATATTGGGTTTATCGCCCCTTTCAAGAGTATTACACATATATCGCGGCTGCCAGTATGATTGCAGGGGGAAAGCCCGAATACCATTGTGGCTATGGATTGCGGTGAAACCTGCGAGCATCGTTTGGAACTAGCGAACCATGGGTGGTACCGCATTGGAATTCAGTGTAGCATTGCACCCAAACCTGAATACGTGTAGAACAGTTCTCTACTGCAGACACAGTCGCCGAGCTTACGGACCTCTTGATCTGAAGCCGAACGCACTAACCACTGCGCTGTACCGCCCCTTGCGTGTTTGAAGAATAATTCATGTTATATAATTCTTGATGATTTATCAAATTGTTTTATTGACAGTGAAGATGTCAAGTGGTAAAGTGTATCAGGACATTAAAAAAATTAATAACATCCATTTATGGTACCCTGGAAGAGAAATATTATGTTATGATAAACTTGATTTTGAATATTATCAATTAAAATGCACTGCACCATATTGTCACTTTTTCCGATTCCTCTTTCAACAGCAAATATGAGCCAAATGAAAGATGATATCGCCTTGAAAATTTTAGTCGAAACATAAAAATGTTAAAGGCTGCATGAGTCATTATTCTACATACAGGCATTTGGCTCATTACATTTAATTAACGTTGATCCAGATGTTTGTGAAAACGATAGAATGCTATCCTTTATATCTAGAATACGTGAGTGAATGAACCAATAACGTCTGACCTGTCACACGATAATGAGATATCAGAATTTAAAGCGTCGCCTTACTAATATTACAACATTAATAATTCCATTTACTAATTTGTCACGATATTTTCATAAGTGTTATCAATTAACGACAATGATTGACATTGCAATCACAATTAAATCTTGCTTGTTTGACCAACACTTCAGACATAGAAAAGGGTGATATTTGTTATCAATAACGGTCATGATGAGAAAGTAGGTTGCCATAAGAGGAATGTGCATCTGTTTCGTAAACGTCATTTTCATTTCCATAAAAGGTAATGACTTGACTTTCTCTTCTTTGGTAAGAATAGAATCTTATTGGATAAGATACAGATGACTCGATACGATATGCTTTTTTATTGTGGTAAAGGTCAGCATCACTGGTCTACCTGTGTATGTATTCATTGCAGACAAAGTTTAAAATACACCTTTTGATTATCATTATGATGAAATTTATTTTGGTCTGTACTAATTTAATCATCACAATTTCATTATGGCATTTGAATATGCAATTCATCTACTTGTGTATTTGTGATTAATTAATAAATCCATGTAGGTTTTTTAAAACCTATCATGAATACAAATTATGAATACACATGTTTATATAAAAGGGATAAAGATTGTTTTAGGAAACCCGATGAAAAACGCACTTTCAGAAGAAAAGCACGCATATTGAAAGGCCAGGGAGAAGACACTGTTATATAATTGATTCTCACAGAGGGTGGCTTAAAATAGGATTCCACTATGAAACGTAGTTATAAATGATCATTTAGTGGAAAGAAAAACTACTAACCTACAGTTGGTGACATTTGTGCACTTTCTTTAACGACATTTCCTTGTTATACATAGTCATTAGAGCACCCAAATGAGTTCTGTAACAGGTGTAACAATTAAGTTGACGTTAGATCTCGACGCAAGTGACATTGTGGGGAAAACTATTTGCAGTTCAATAACTATAAGAATAATGACCTTCATAAACGTGACTTGGTTGGCGTAATAATGTTGCTAGAAACGTATAACTGAATTACAATTTGCTGATCAAAATGGAAATAGATATTTGATCACTTTAAAGAAATGTTTTGAGGTAATATTTTAAAACTAACCTCATTTACCTCGAAAGCCACACAGAGACAATAAGGTTCAAAATTATCTCATTAACAAATCAGAAATCTTGGCCTTATCATCCTATCGAAATTTACTTTTACATTCTCATATTATGTTCTACCTAAGACATCAATGTTAGTTTCACATTCTTTCATTAATTTGCTCCGTTACTTTCTCAGATACGTTAAGCCAGTTATTTAATACCTTTGTCAGAAAGATGTGTCATAAGGCGTGGTGAGGTGATAATGGGTTTAACGCTGGCTTCAAGAGTATTTCACTTATATCGCGGCTACTAGTATTATTGCAGAAAGAAAGCCCGCAACACCATTGTGGCTATGCAGTGTGGTGAAACCTGCGAGCATCGACCTGAACAAGCAAAACATAGGTGGTACTGCATTGCACCCAAACCTGACTGCGTGTAGAACAGTTCTCTACTGCAGACAAAGTTGCCGAGCCCCTGCATGGTGGGATTCGAACCACTAACCTCTTCATCCAAAATGAAACGCGCTAACCACTGCACTTTCTCTACTGAAGACAAAGTTGCCGAGCCCCTGGTAGGATTCGAACCACGGACCTCTTCATCCGAAGCCGAACGTGCTAACCACTGCGCTATCACGCCCCCTCCATCATAAGAAACATAAGACAGAAGTTGGTGTGGGATGAATTTTAACGTCTTGTGATGTACCATTTGATCTTGATGAATCCTTTGAACCAATCATGAAAAAGGGCTCGGCAAGCAATGGCAAGAAAATATGAGGAATATTTATATCTGTGCTTGCATAGCTCCGTGCAATAACTAGATGTTATTGCCTCTGGGTATTCTGGTTTTAATCATTGTGACTGTATGCAGTGACAGTAAATGATGCAACATTCAATCCTCTTAAAGAGCCACTCCGTGATTTTCATAACATATTATTTTCCTTTGATACGAACCTAAATGTCATATGTACTGATATAAAATCAAAACATCTTAACTTTTCATGTCCAAAAGACATATATATGACAAATACTGGTTTTCAATGAAAATCTAAAAACAGCCTTATAAATGCACAGAGGTATAGATATCACGTCCAATATGCATGGATACTAGTTATATAACCTAACAAACAATATCAACTCCCAACTACCCTCCTGGCTGTTTTAGATAAGCCTCCAAAATTACGTTTGACTATTTGACGCGCGCCACTGTCCGGTTTTCGATCATAATTGAGACGTTCTACCTTCATATTGTCACTGTAAAATACAATAAGCTTTAAAATATGTCTTTTTGGTAACAGTCGATACTTCGCTATCAAATGACACCATTGATTAAGTTTGGCATATATGACTCCCACAACTCACGGAGTGCCTCTTTAATCAAATAAATAATCTTGCCAACGAAACATTATAGGGAAACTCTCAAGGTTGCATGACGGATCATTTGGCTTTGATAAGTTTCAAAATCCCATGCACGAGTGTGTATCGTATTTTGATATGCATAAGAAAACCTCACATTGTCAGTTTAATGCCAACGTTTGAATAAAGATATAAATATTAGCTGATATACGTGCAAACGCTAAAATCGCATGTTTTATTTATGTAACTGCTAGTTATATAACCCGCAAACACTATCAACTCAAAACTGTCTTTCTGTCGACGTCAAATAAGTTCCAACGCATGGTTTGAATAAGTGGCATACGTCAGCTTCAAAACATTGTCCTTGACACCTTCTCTCCCGACTGAAACACACCAGTGTCATAATTCATGGTTAAGAGCACAATAACAAAGGTCTTTGCTCGTTAAAGTCCAACAGGCGCCGAGAAAGAAGCGACTACAATGCACAAAGGCAGTGGTAAGTGAAAAGAGACAATGGACTCGACCCTTGGGTTTCTTACAGTGTACAAGTCGACCATTATGTATTGCACAGAACAGATAGACTCAGTTCAAGTTTACATCTAGTAACGTCTTTCACTGAACCAGAAAACACATAACGAATGAGTTATTAAATTCGAAATATTCTAACGAGATAAGTATGTTATGTTTTACATACACACGAGTGAAAACCTGTTTCATATATCTCAATTGTATTAACAAACTTACGTTTATGGCCAAGAAGCATTTACATTAATATTCAAAAGAACGCCTTATACGACATGTGATTATTCAAAGCGCTTCAGAATGATTAGATGGTTAGTGACACAAACAGAGGATATCATTACTCATTTAAACTTGTTACTTTTAACAAGTGCTAACGATATGATTTTTTATCCAAACATTGTGAAACTATTTCGAAAACATTTGTTACTGCTTTGTCATACTCCGACTCATTGAAGATATCGCTGTATGATAGATTTATAATGTTAGTCCACATGATGTTTCAATATTCTTCATATTGATGAGACATATTCTTCAGATTGATGAGACACACATTCATTAACTTTGGCGTCACAGTGTTAGAGCAGCGGCCGCAATAGCGTATACTCTTCTTACAGGTATGAGTCATGTCATCCAGTTTCTTTAAATCAATCTCTATTTACATCAGGAAGAAATGAACAAGATTCTAAACCTGGTCTCCTTTTACAATATCTTCATGAAACTTGCCTTATTCAAATCGCCATTTCTTGTTTAATACCAAACAACTCATTCGTTTTTTTACTTTCAAACAAGGTATTTTTCAGCATAACCAAGGAAAAGTTTAAAGTCGTTTAATTACATCTATTATTAGATTGTTTGTCTCTGAATCGAATGTATATATTATCTTCGTTCAGCAATACGATGTCAGCATGTCTGGTGAATGAAAAATATTACGGTCAAAAGTTTAAATGTTTTTGAAAACAAGGATTTAATAAGCTTTACCATGTCCGGGATTTAGTCAGCATACAAATAGCGTATAGTGTTTCGCTGTGACTTAAAACATATCTGCACCCTTGACAAATATTTTATATTGAGACTTCCAGACACATTCGTGTACTTGTACCTAGTAGTATTATAAACAAACATTAATAATAACTATCTAGTATGGCTAAAGCAGAAAATACAAGGTATCTGTTTAACGTGAAGTAGCTATGTCTAACAATTAAGATTTTGATTACGTCAAACATTTACAATGAAAACTGGTGGCTTACAGCAAGAGGTAAAAAAAGGAAATCCTTAATACTGTTGATCTCAGTTTACCAAATTGACTGAAAAGTTTAAATAATTCATTCATGAATAATGTCCGATGATCGCTTTTTCATATGTTTTCAATGAGACTTGCAATATTTGATAAAACTTTTATTATCAAATTTAATTATCAACATTGCCTTCCAAATATTTACTTAACAAATGTTCATACAATATATATTATTTATGTTTAAATGAGAAACTGAGTAAAAATTATGCCTTAATTGCCTAAAGTCGATGCAGAAAAAGTATCCACCACTCACCTCAAAAGGAATGACACGCCCCCCTTTCAGCCAGACTTAAGGCAATCACCAAACTGTGAAGACCATGATGGATTCCGATTGACTTTTAGATCGCTGCCGTGAAAGACGAGACCGTTCTCAATACGTCTATAAGCATTAGCCTTTCTTTTACGGATAAACGATATTGATTGTTAATGGAAACGAGTTAGAGGTGACAAACATTGCCCGGATGAAATAGATTGCGTCTAACCTAATTCCGAGAGTGGAGCCAGGGAATATTAAAACATATGTCGAAGCTAAGGTAATAAAATAAAAAAATGGAACGAAGCAAGACATTTGGTTCGTTGACTTAGTTGTTATTGATGTCTTTTGTTGGTAATGGGTAATAATTTTGATAAATATAAAAATGATTATAAAATTATAATAATGATAACGACGAGGACGACGATGATGATGATACCTATGACAAAATTTGGATAATCCTTTGAAGCATATATTCAATGTTGATAAGAGTGAAACAAAGCAGCTAGTAGTTTAGATAATTTTACTTTCGGTATAGCGTTAATAGATATAAGGTTGCAGTCTGCAAACTCTGATAGGATACGTAGAAGTTTTCATAACGTTTAGAAAGAGGAGACACTACTCGGTCCCTTGATAAGAGTACTTCCGTTAAAAAAAGGACAGACCTTAAGAACTCGTTTTTGTCAAATAAATCTAAGTGCAAGGGCATCGTCCCAAGGAAAATTAGGATGTTTGATATTTAATATTGATAATCAAAGTTTACTGTTCAACTGGATTAGTCAACATAGGGATCAAAGCAGATTCAACATATTTATTTTCTCTCCATTTCACTACACATGTACACGGAAATCACAGCATTCAGCGTTCCATGTCCCTAGCGTTACATATGTCAATCTCTTATAATCTCTTCAATGCGTTGTCCTAATGTGATCTAGTAAAACGGGAGTGGTTGATAATGTGAAGTGCGAGGTGGTCCTAATTAGTACTCTTTCGGAAACATATCAGGAGATTTAGGTGGCCAAGAATTTTTTTTTTTATCAAAAAGTTGCATGTTGGCAAAGCTATGTTAGGAGTAACGAAGTGGATTAATTCGGTGAGAAGACAGTATTTTGAAATGTGGTCAATATAACAGCTTGCATTGAAATATCCCTCGGTGATCTTCCCGTTGTCAAAATGTCTCCCCTAAATAAACATCATGCTGCTAAACATCATATAGGTATATAAGGCTTAACTTCCTGAATACAACGCCTCGAAGGCTTAGAAACAAGTAATCGTTTTACCAGTGTATGTCAGTTTCATTTACTCTCCTACAAGATATATATGATCGCAAGATTTTAATTTTGTTCATGTTTTATGTGAGTACCTTTTAGATATTCGGGAAGTTCGGATGCACAATGTCATTTTCACCGTTTAAAATGTACATTTCTTGCATTAGAGTCAATCTCATATTACTTGGTGTAAATATTTTCATAGCAATATATGATTTGTAAGAATAAACTAAGAAAAGTTTATAAATGTTTATTGTATGGATATTTTATTTGCTCGTGTTTATATTTTGTGGGAAACATTAGTCTTAAGTCTAGCCAATGGAGATAAACGCCCTATGTGTATACATCAAAGGGATGTGTTTGCACCATTTTAGAGACGGTCGATCTCAATGAACCGCATGCAAGGTAAAGTTTTAACTATTATGTCTGTTCTCAAAGGATTAAGTCTAGGTTAAAAGAACTGAACTCCTTTGATTTAGCTACAATTGACATTTCTGTAGATATTGTTTCAAGTTCTTGATAGCGACAGACAAATTTTTCAGAAAACCTGAAACAATAAATTGTGTAAAAATGTAAAGTATGTAAAAATGTCATTCGTCATCCACAATTTCTTTAAATTTGAGATGGTTTTTTTTTCTTCAAAATACTAAATGTTCTCTGATCTTTACCAAAATATCACCTTATTTCACCAATTCTGCTTTCCCAGGCCACATAAACAACTGATGTACGAGAAAATCAAGATGGTTTCTTCACAAGTACTTTCGACCATACCTGATGAGAGCTTATGGTTAAAAGTAATTGTGAATAAATCATCTTGACTTTCCTGAAATTTTTTTTTCTATATATACGTACAGTCCATCTTACTTCGAAAGATTATAACTGTAAGGAAGAGCGTGAGATTTGAAAACAATGTCCCAAGAATAAGCTTAAGACATTTGTGTTGGATGATTAGACAACAATATAGTTTGATTAGTCTATGAACGCTGGATGGAAACGGAAACAGTGTGTAGATGACAATAATTCATCGATTAAATGGAAAGTATTTGCCCACATCAAACAAAATGATATAGAAGCTATAGAAAATCTTCTTATCAAGTCCCAGATGAATACTTGGTCGAGGGTATTGAGCAACAATGGTTGTGTTCACAAGTAATTCAGGCGAGCGACCAGTCTGACGATTGACAATATCTTTTATCAACCGCATTCTATAAGCCACACTCATTTAGAGTAAGTATGAAAAGATTCCCTATCTCAAGTTACGTGATAAACATGACTAATATATCGTCGTGGCTGAAGTCTGCATTTAATAGGGTTCATCGAATCATGAAAGTTTCTTCTCTATTCTAAACGATTTTTTGGAAGACTCATCAGGTTGTCTTGTTCAAAATTAAAGTAAATATAATTCTCTATATAACAACATGGTCTCTATGACTCGATTGAAAATACAATATAAATACTCTCGATGACTTTATTGTAAACATGTGTACTCGTTTATTACTAAACGTTATTGATATTGACATCTTTTCAAACGTTAAGCACTTTGATATTGATATTCATACGAATCGTAATGTGTATTGATATTGATGTTAATACTTAACCCAATGAACATTGATAGTGTTTTACGATGATGTACTTCAATTGTTTCATCTTTAACAAGTTCAATACTATTTAACATTGAAACACTATTCAATGGGTCATATACTAGTTTTTATTTTGATAATTATCCATTAGACCTCTTATAAATATTCCTCTTTATTGATGTACATTTTCTGCCTGTCCATGTTTTTGTATCTCTCCATTTGAGGAATAAAGAATATTATCCTTGAAACCTCTTCTACAAATAAGATAAGATTATATGCATTCAGTCAAAGTGTTCACCATGCAACTCACTTTTGAAAATCAACACATGTTTTTTATATGATAATGTTTCTGCCATAGGCGGTCTAAAACCCATTAACTTCATACACGTCTATGCCGACCACAGCGGCTAAGATGACAACCATTAAATTTTAGAGCCTTGTATAACTTAGGTATGGTTTTCGAGTCCACTTAACATGATTACAATTAAATAACAGTTAATACAAAAAATAAAACACGCCCCATCCCCTATTTCGCGTAATAAGTCAAACCAACGTGATTATAATAAATCCACGTAATCATATTTAGAAGATAGTTTATAAAATACATAAACCACGACCGTTATAAACGTTATATAAACGTTACATACCTTGATATTGATATGTATGCTGAATTGTATGTACATTGATATATGTGTTATCATCCTTTGATATTATTCTCCTCTAGATATTTCAAGTCATTGTAACTAAAGACCACTGTTACATCAGAACTCGCTGTTTATAATGTTATGCAGCATTAAAGCCCGGGGAAAGTTCAGTTTCTATCTTATATACCATACAAACAGCATTTCAGGTATTCATTTTGAATAGAGCATTCCTCTACTTTTTAGAAAATCCGCAAGAACTTTAACCTTAAAATCTCGTAAGTAATCCCCAGTCTTACCTTGAAGAGGATACTAAGGTCATTCAACTCACCTGCTTTGGTGTAGTGGTATAACCATTTGGTGCAGTGTGTAGCTGTATGAAAGTTCCGGGTTCGAGGTGGTAATAACACTTAAACACACGCAAACATTTCTCAAGATAAGAGGTATTCTTAAAAAGCAACAATTTAATTTTTTTAAATTGCGTATGTATCGACCCTTCTACAGGTCTCTCCGTTATGCAACATTCTGTTAGATCATCCTACGAAAAGAACTGCGGAACCTTCCTTCTCATGTCGTACTGTCAACTGTGCATCCTGATGCAACCTCAATTAACTTACCAATGACCCAAAAGGGATTGTTTGATCTCAAGTAATTCTTGCATGCAGTTTATTTCAAGTAGAAATGACTCAGGAAATTCAATTTCTCCAATTCTATCGAATGTGTGTAGACAGATAACAGATTGTTTAGTCTAAGAAAGTGAATGCGCTAATCCCATGTTTTTTATGCCTAACATACCACCATCGTACGAGGATAACACTTACATTTGGAGAATTGCCTCAGAACGTTGAATAGATTGAACCAATTTTACCAGATGAGGAAACGATAACAAATCTACAACATAGAAAAGTACTATCATCATTTAGAAGCAATGGCTGTGTTAACAGATTAATTTCATGAATAATAATGAATATACTCAATGGAAATAGAAATTGGTTCCTTTAATACTCAAAGCATACATACATACATACATACATACATACATACATACATACATACATACATACATACATACACACATACATACATTAATACATACATACATACATACACACATACATACATTAATACATACATACATGCATACATACATACATACATTAATACATACATAGATACATTAATACATACATATATTAATACATACATTTATACATGCATACATATACATACATGTACATACATACATGTATACATATATACATTTATACATACATTTATACATACATACATACATACATAAATATCATCATACATTTGTGATTTGTTAAAATTGCTTATATGGTAAATCATCACTATTTAAGATATGGAATGGTTTTCATACACCATTGAAACTAAAAGGTGAATTGAATTAGTTTGTTTTACACATTGTATTTCTTTTCTGATAATACTAAGTAGAAATTACAAATTATGCTGACCATGGTCAATTACTTCAGTCCTTTGCAATCTTGTCGTATTTGTACTAGCTACCTTGTCACATTTGGAACCTTGTCACATTTGTATCAGCTACATTGTAACATTTGCACTCTTTATAAAGACGTTGTCAGAGGATTTATCAATTTCTAACAACGATTATGAGAGTACTCAGATACAGAGATAGTCACAATGATGCATTCTATTGTTGTAAATGAAGTACGTCGTGGCTGAGGATTCGAGTGAGTGAGTGAGTGAGTTATTGCTTAACGCCGCTTGGGCAATATTTCAGCCATTAGCGGCGACTGAGGATTCGAAATCAGAACATCTTAAACGATAAAACACGAGTAAGCCGTACTTTTGTTTTGACCATGGTTCCTGATAATTTTAAATATAGGAATGCCTACAGATTCGATAAATGATCATTATTATCTAATGTATAATATAGTTGATAGTTTATGAGATATTGGTCACTTTAGATAGGCGATTTGAACTAAACTCAAATTATATGGTATTTTGACTTTTATTAAGGCCACATACAAAATTTATTAAACATACTCTGTATCACTTTATGGTTAAGAAGTTAAATTGGTTTGATCATTGAAGCTATATCAACAATTGATAAATAGCCTATAAGTAGCCGATAAGAGATAAGCTTTTCCCTCAAACAGATATCATTGGTTTTTAAACCATTTTTCTATGAGGAGAACCATGGGTAAGGACTACTAAGCAGAAAGATTCTAACGTATTCTCTATCCATATTCTTTTTTAGGCAGACAAATGGAAAAAGAATAAAACATCAATTATTGATGAAACAAAAAAGAGTGCGATAATGCTTTATATATATATAGAGAGAATGCTGTTATCCTATCTTTAAAGATGAATTTGAAGTTAAGCATTGCTTTCTTAAGATACAAGTGATAGATAATAGTAATAATAATGATAATAATCAAGTATCAAGCCAAAACCAGTGGCGGGAATCCTTGTGTGAACGTCTTTTTATCATTTGATGTAATGAATTGGATATTCATAGCTTAAACGATTATGCTCCGTTCGTTTTAAAGCTATTGATTTTATTAAACCAATTGAAAAATCTATTTTTCGTGAGATAACTTTAGTTATCCATAAAAAAACGTGCTCCTGCCCCTTTAAAACATTGCGTTAAAGCCCATCTAAGCAAGTAAGAAAAATATTCTTCTCTAGACATTGTTTTACTTGCAAAATAAGGACTGAATTAAAATAAAACTTTATCATAAACAAAAATGCAGAGAGTGGGCGGAAGGTGCGAGGTGCCAACTAAAAGCTTTATTTGGGGTTGTTTTTGTATCTGTAAAGGTTAATACTCTCAGAATGAGGGACAATTGGGATTTATTCAGACAATAAGGGATTTGTGCAAACACTTTTGGAAGTTTTTTAAAACAAAATTGGCTTAATGTGCAAAAATTGGGCAGAAGGTGCAGAATGCGCAAAAATTGGACGGAAGGTACAACGTGCCTACTAAGGGCTTTCTCAAGGGTTGTTACTCGAGTTTTAAAGGTTCTTATGCAAAGAATAAAGGATTCATTGGGTTGATTCAGACAGTAGGAACTATTTGAAAACATGTAAGGAGTCATAAAAAAAGTGCGAGATGCCTACTAAGGTTTCATTTGGGGTTAATTGGGGATTTGAAATGTTAAAAACTCTGAGAATAAAGGAGAATAAGGTTTTAATTTTACAAAAATATTTTATCTGAAAGAGTCAGTGTGCTGATTTCATAAATCAAAGGCACCCTGTATCCCAATGTCTCTCTGTAACGAATTCAGATTTAAGTCCCCCTTTTATCTGTGTATCTATCATACGCACTTGCTATTTTACGCATAGACAGATCCCGAGATGAAATGCTCCTTAATATTTTAATAGACACGGATACAATATGTATCAAAATAAATACTGTTACATCAAAATCAAACCCTGAAAAACGTGATCTTAGCTTTACTTATTTGGAAGGTAATCGAGCACAACATACAAATTAAAGATAATTAACTAGAAAATGAGAAAAAGGAATAACCTTACAGGCCCTATTATAAACAAAATTACAAGCACAATAAGATTAAACCTGAATTTCCGATGACAGGCAAACAGTGTGAAAGTTTGGATATACATTACTGGTATTGATTGTGCCTTCAAGAGGTAATTACTTTTGGAACTAGTATTGTTTGATCAACCTGTGCCCAAACCTGTTTTCGTAAACTGCATCCAAAAATGCCCCTCGAACAGGTTTCTGTGAAAATATATAAAGCTTTAAACGTCATTGAAAAGTCATCTATAATGATATAATTGTTGTGCAACCAAGAATTATCTTCCAAAAAGTATTTTTTTATTGTCATTTTACAAATGGATAATTTCAACAAAATATTTCGTAGATATAGTCTGCAATATAGACCATTCTCGATTTGGAGTTTTTTTTTATTCCTTGGTTGTAATCGAATTCTTCATTCAAAGTAAAAATAAAGCAGTGAAATGTGAATATAACAGTACAGTATTTACAAACGAGTGATCCATTGCCTACGAACACATTTCAAATGTCAAATTTCTTATATCTAATTCTGAAAAATATTCCTCATTAATCATCATTGTGTTACCAAACCCCTTCTCATTCATTCTGATATCTGATGAATCTAAGTTAAATGTTAATTGAAACCATATGAACGAAGGCATCATTTATCATAAACAACTGATATATCCCCGATTCCAAAAGTGTTCATCCTCACAGTCAGCTTTGATAAATTACTTTCAAACCATCCAATAGTAAGCAGATAATTCACATTCACATTCACAAATCACATGTTCACTGACTCATCCAACTAACTTATAATAATTTTTTCAAAGAAAAGTAATAATTAAAGCTGGATTTCAGCTGGAGGTCAATTCTTCCACACATGTGCACGGACTAATGATAATCGTATTTGAATATGTTAATTAACAATTATGCAACTTCAATCCTTTAGCTTTTGGAATTTGTCAAATTAATGTGATTTGGAAATTCACGAGATGCTAAGAGATAACACTGGTAGGTACTAGATGTAGCCACTTTTGCCGAAGTGTATCCCTCAGAATTCCTCCTGCAGTAAAAATCTCCAAGATTCTTGACAACGTTAACAACAATTATTTTCAGCTATAAACCAAGGAAGTGTGTTTCTAGCTTACTTAGATTCAACTCCAGTTGAGTTTACTTTTATAAGAATATATTTGAATCTCGAATTGTACTTTCAATGCCTTTTGTATTGATCTCTTTGCCACTCTTCCCACTTTCCTGCTAAGAAGAAACTTTATCATTATGAGAGGAAGCAGGAAGAAGAATAAATCGACACTTCTATGAAATAGATCTGTCAGGTTCTCGTATGAAAACATGATCTCTTCATTTGTTTCTACTTGTGATCGGTTGCAATATCGCTTTCTATTCTTACTAAGCTGAACAGTTTGTATGGACAACCATTGCCTTAATTAAAGAATCACAATGATGTAGCGTATCAACTTATCCAGCAAACATTTTAACAAAGGATATCATAGCCTAAAATAGAAATACTATTCTATTTTCAAACTTGTATCGTCAGTTACGTCAGCAAATTAAATAAATAAATGTAACCTTTGTGCGTCTCTCCTGAAGCATAGTATTATTTTATAAATTTAAACCAAAAAAACCTTGTTTTTGCACTGATACGCAAAAAGGTTAAAAAAAATGTTCGTTTGGAGTTATGATTGTTTCAAATGCTTACAATCATTAAACATCAAAACCTTTTTTTTTATGATAGGCGTTACTATAAATCTTGTACCTGTAAATAAGTTGTTCTTTTTCATAGTAATGTTCTTGAAACGAACAACATGTATCAATGTGAAAACAAATCTAGGCAGGACGCCATTGTGATTCCGAACGGTTTCGAAATAACCACAGTGTTTTGTTGGTTGCGGCCCTAAACGTAACTAATTTGTGAATGAAAACACGAATATCTGAATTTTCAATAAATGAAGAGAATTGTTCTATAAACAGTTGAGGCTGGTACATTTATTCATTGTTATCAACTGCCGACCACTTCAACTTCCATGCAGGTAATATCCCGTTCCCTCACACTCAGACCAATGAAATAGTTCAGAAACAAAATAGTCCTACGATCAACTTGATCTGATCGTTTTACAAAGTTATGTCTAACTGTGATGTAGTCTACGAATTTGAATCTTAAATCCTATCTAAACAGGACAATTAATCACGAACTTTACCACAAGGAGATACTTACAAATATATACTGAGAACCTCTAGATAAAAAAAAACATGAAAAGCCAAGCGACGCCAAGGAGGGGTAGAGGGTACCACTGACTCAAGTTTCAAGGCACTGATGGCACATTTTCTTTGGAATCCCAAAAGATTAAGAGAAATTTAAGAAATGGAAATGGTATAAATCTTTCATCGAATAAAGGTTCGACTGTCGTTGTCAATAGATTATGCAATCTTAAGCAAGAAGAATAACGAAATGACAAAGATGTACGGTTTCACAGTAGTTTTATCTTTATTCAGGTTGTGAAACTGGAAAAATGGATATCCTTATGGTTTCAAATTATATTATTGGCCACATCTTCTCTGCTATGTCTATTCAACTAATTTCTTTGTTACACCTCTTTCTCTTACTTCTCACCTTGATTGATTGCATTCAACGTAAACTTTAGCAAACATAAAACGGATCATATCTAGGATGTGTTTTCATCTAATCTGGTAACCTATTATTAGAAAAAAAGCAGCAATGGCAAAAACAATTAATCATCAAGTTAATTCAAAAGATTTTTGTAAGCTTTGAATTTATATCGATAAACTAGCATGATTTATATATTACTTTTTATCATCTATAACAAACACTTAAAAACAAGGGGTATTTTCAAATAAAAAAATGATGGAAGTACCACATTCCAAGTTAAACGTTGTTTATCACTTGCAATTTGCATACTTGTTTAATACCAGTGTCAGTTCGCGTCTTGATTGGTGAAAATTGAAAATGCAATTAAATCGTTTAGAAGTTATAGATGTAGTCATTCTAGTTTTTTTTACTGCAGATTTGTGCAACACAAATAGTTCAACATAGCAAATATATATGTAATTGGTCATATGCCTACTTGTATATGTGTGGATTAGGAAATACCGATACTTAACGGGTCAATTTGTAAAAACTACAGCTAAACTGAAAATAGAATTGAAAAAGAAAAAAGCTAAATTGGTAACAGAATGTGTTTGAGAAACGCAAACAAAAACATACTTCCACATGACAAGCACGCACAGCGAAAGGTCAGAGAGATATTAAATGGATTCTCTCATCATGTGGCTCAAAATAAACTTCTGTTACGAAACGTAATTAAAATGGTCATTTAATTGGGAAAACCTATTGACCTACAATCAGTGACGTTTTCGCACCGTGTTTTAAGTGCCATACATCTTCGATTTAGAAATAAGAGGATATCGAGATCAAGTATTTTTTACTTTAAAATAAATATATAGAACGTCATTCTAGTGCAATAGGTTTATCTCAATTCAACCATGACTAGTTAATAAACTTAATAAATTATATTTGTTTGATGTCGCGAAAGTTCAGGCGTGACGCGGTCATAGGCATTTCCATTTGAAATAGGTATAATGGATAACACCTAAATTAATACTAAAGTGAAAAGATAGAGTAGGGAACGTTTAAAATCAAAGAATTGTCAAGTTAAGACGTCAGCGCATTGAGTTTTTCTTGACACTCATGACGTCAGCACAAAACATGACAATTTGACTTCCAAAAAGTACTGAATCACCTCCAACAAATTGGCCGATACCAAATTCCTTAAACTGATCACGTGACCAGTCTTGTGACATAATTTACGCTGCACAAGTCTATGACGTCACTGTTTTAGAATGAAAACTATCGTGGCCGAGTCTGATCTAGTCAAACGTTTTCCACATATTAATGCAAACAAATCATGTGCTTGAGTAGTAGAATGTTTAAATAAGCGTGAAGAAGTATGTATGCCTGATGGTAATTGGTAACAGAAGGCTATCAAAAGCACGTTTTCATCATGTTTAGCGATAGAGCGTCAAACTTCGCACAGTGCTGTTGCGCCTCTTCTTTGCAACGAGCCTTGAGGCAGATGTATTCAAACACGGTTTATTGGCTAACTAAAAAATCGTGTTCGAACGTAGATTCGACGATGAAATAAACCAATCAAAATCAAGGATTTTAAAATGTCATGGTAGAATATAGATTCGATCCGTTCATCACTCTTAAACAACTGTAACAGTTCTGCAACAGGTGTACAATTAAGTTATGGGTTAATGTGGGAAAAATATCTGAGTTTAAAGGTTACAAATAATAGCCATTGTCGTTAAGCATATGTCATTTCATGTGGTAGTTTGAACTCAGGGTTAACAACTGTGCCATATGATGAATAATTTATATCCCATAACTGACTGAATAGTTAAACACAGTTAAATAGTTAGTCACATTTGCTGTCCTCACAGAGGCTATAAACCCCATAAGAAAATAACACTAAAAGTTTTCTGTACTTTCCTTTTCAACCGTTCTTTAAGCCGTGAAATAAAAATACAAGTAAATCATGATTCATTATCATTCATTCCATTAAACACATTGGAACATATTCTCCTTAAAAGTAAATGTCAGTTAGAATCTAATTTTTTAACTTACATAACGAATGTCCTTTATGTAACCACTTTATCTCTTATTCTACAGTCTCATTAATAACAAGAGCATTCGTTGGCACAGCTGCTTCAAATAGTGGCCACAGAAGCTTCAGATATCGATATAACCATAAATAACCCGAAGAAAAAAGATGAGATTTTACCATCTCGTTTCATAAAGCTAACATCTATCTATTGTGGAAATGGATGACTTCCTGATTGTGTTTGATATTAGAGAATAGAGAAATAGAGGTTTAATCCAGCACAGGGAGACTTAGGGATCATCGCTGTCACGTCATATCAGGTATAATGAAGGGTATAGTTTTGGAGACATGTATTGGTTAATTTAGTAACATGTAATATTTTATATAATTAATAATCTAAGTCATGCAAATCATGGACAAAACATATTAAAGGCTCATCTGTGCCTTATAATGATAACATGTGTCAAGTTATTAAATTCCAACAATAAGTTTTGAGCAAAACAAAACTGTCCCTAGATTAAGTAAGTGTGGGACTGACACATACAAAAGGCGCATATACACATCATAGTGCTGACATCTGCCAAGGCTCTTTTCATAACTAAATGAGTGACTGAATTATGTGCCAAGTAAAACTTGATGGAATTAAGGAGAAAATCAGAATGTTAATCAAGGCCTGAAACGAACAAAGTCACATCTACCTAAAATGGTGATTAATTGTGTCAAGTGTCCTTCCTTCAAATAATGAGTTTTGAGAGATAAAAACATTTTGACGAAAAAAACATAATATGCAAATTAAGGACTGAAAAATGCAAAAGGCATATATTCAAATCACAGTGATCACATTTGTCAAGTTTGAATATATTAAGATAATTAATGTCTGAATTATTAGAGGAACAAAACGTATGACGGACGGACGAAAGATCGGAAGTGCTGACAGCTATATTCACCTGACCACCTAGGAGCAGAGAACTAATTATACTTAATTCTGAATCTTAAACGGTAGCAGTGAACAGAGAGGTTTTTGTTGATGTAAGGTTTCTGAATTCCTTAGAAAGTGAATTCTGCATTGAAAGAGGAGTAAAATCAGATTTTCAGACCGAGCGTTTATTTTCTTTCATTTAATGTCCATTTTGTGTCAATATATAGTGAATATAAACTAAAAAGGACAATGATTAATAAATATACAAAACTAAATTAATTGATTCCTTACAAAATGAATCAAAGGTAGATGTTAAAAAATAGGATACGTGGCCACCATTCATAATACAATTTAAAGTCCATTATTTTTAAGATATCATTCCTTCTACCAGAAAGATCTCTATTAATTTATTTTGTAATTAATGAAATTTGGAATCAAAGTTTTAATATTACATAATTTAATATATTCTTTGGCAGAGTATAGTGAGGTTCTAAAAACATATTCAAAAACTTTATAGACAGCTTATGCTGCTAACATAATTTGAATTTCTCAAAGATACATTTGGGAGTTGAAGCCATGCAGTCACCCATTTTCAACTTAGGCGCAATACAGGAAGTAATTTAATGAATGCCAATGAGAGCAGTTATTCTTTCCTTATCATTTATCATGATACAAAGTTGACACAAGCCTCCCGGACAGGTTTAAAGAGCCACTCCGTGAGTTGTTGGAGTCAATTATGCCAAACTTAATCAATGGTGGCATTTGATCGCGAAGTATCGACTGTTACCAAAAAGACACATTTTAAAGCTTGTTGGTTTTTGAACGTCGCAATTATGATCGAAAACCGGATAGTGGCGCGCGTCAAATAGTCAAACCTAATTTTGAAGACTTTATCTAAAACAGCCAGGAGGGCAGTTAGGAGTTGATAGTGTTTGTTAGGTTACATAACTAGTATCAACGTATATTAGACGCGTTATCTACACCTCTGTGCATTTATAAGGCTGTTTTTAGATTTTCATGGAAAACCAGTATATGTCATATATATGTATTTTGGACATGAAAAGTTAAGATGTTTTGATTTTATATCACCACATATGCTTCAGGTTCGTACCGAAGGTGAATATGTTTATGTTGTATGGGGCAGTCATTTTGGCAACATGTTGATGCTTAAATGGGCAGTACCACGTATATAAATTAAAGCAATTAATCTCACGAAAACGAAAATAAAAGTTACAAATTGCAAGAAAGGTTTTTTTTATTAGAAAAACAGTTTTAAAACCATAAAACAATGTTCACTGAACCTATGTGAACCCATTTCTGTAACGCACATGCTCAAAAGGTGTTCACACTTAAATGACCGCCGTTGGTGTTTGCTTGACACTTAATAATTTCTTCCACAACTACGTATGATTTGTTTGAGTATGCGATGAACCGGACGATTATAACTTGGGAAGTGTGGGTTACATCAAGCAGTGGCATTTAGTATCTCTTGTCCATTGCCTTACATTACTGATCTGATATCTTCGTCATAATATCAAATTATAGAAGAGGTTAGGCGGAAATTCATTGATTATCAACTTTTCTTTAATATACCATTACCCTTGATGAACCGGACGCATCTTGGAACCTATTCATTTATTTCGTCTTGCTGGATGAGGATCACTTCTGTAAGTGTAAGTATATTACAATTCTGGTTCTCATCATTCTGATAATTATCTATATACAATTACAATAAAGTAAGAAAATATGTAACAATAAATCTGAATTATGTAGAGTCAACATTTATTAATCTTGCCGTAATGGTTTGTAATTGAATATGAAGAATCGTGTTTATAAAGTTGATACAATTTCATACTTCCATTATTGTCCTAATCAAAGCATTTGAATGTATAATCAAACTATGAATGATTATTAACCCTTTCGTTTGTAAAAATTACAACAAGCTCTCTTAAATGATACAATTTATCACTACCTGTTAAATCTTAGATTATTTCACAATTGCTTTCCTGGATCTGCTAGGCGAGAACTATAATAGAGTTTTTGTAGAAAAATATCAATATATGAAAAGATAATCAATTTATTTAAATTGAATATAACCATTGTTTTCCCACAAATATATCAACACTACATGGAGATAAATAAGTGAAAGTGCGTTAGGGTCCATCCGGAAAGGTTAAATTGATTACACTTTAGTTCATAAATATCAATGACATTGTGTCCCTTGTCATTATGCATCAGATAACTCTTCTGCCTTGTTCTATAAATGGAAGATTCTACATTACATGCCCTTCTTTAGATAACTGTTCCCTATCAGTTTCCTCATATATTATCATGTCAGGAAGACGGATGTTTGGAACGACTTTCAATTACAACTAAAGTGGTTAGGAAATTGATGTTAGGTAGGACGTATCGAGATAGGACGTTGCATGGAGGAAGATCCAGTTTGCAGAGAGCTTTGGACAATCCTTTAGTATTAATACCGAATAATTCATAGTGTTTTAATAAACTGTGCCCATATTTTCAAAATAAGTGAAGAAAAGGCAACAAATGCTCACATATTACTAATCCTTAGAGGTTTTGACAATGCCTTAAGATTTGTAATCTTATAAACTTTGCGAGTGTAATGGGGAATCAGGTTATCAATGGTACGGAGGTGCTGTGAGTTGATTTTGGGTTTTACGCCGCTTTCAAGAGTATTTCACTTAAATCACGGCTGCTAGTATGTTTGCAGGGAGGAATCCCGCAACACCATTGTCGCTGTGCATTGCAGTAAAACGTGCGAGCATCGGCTGGAACAAGCTAACCATGGGCGGTACTGCGCGGAATTTCAGTGTAGCATTGCACCCACACCTAACTGCATGTTGAAAAGTTCTCCACAGCAGACAAAGTTGCTGAACGGAATTCCAACTCGGGACCGTTTGATCAGATTGGACCGGAATGCGCTAACAATGGGCTACCCCTCTTCCCCAGTAAGCTTAATGCTACCAGTGTGATATTAATTCAGACTTGATTCCAAATACCAAATCATTTTGAGAATATGTTCAGTATTAAATCAAATTTGGAACACATGACGTCTAGACAAAATCATATCGATGTCTCATATACATGTGTAGGTAAAACATAACTATTTCAAGATGGCTATCTAAGCATATTATCCAGCATCATCTGTTAATAATTCTATTTGAATATTAGATAAATGAGTCGAAATTGGTTCAATGTGTACCATACCTACCACGATGCAAAACAAATAGTTGACTTAATGCAGCTCTTTCAGGTGCTTCCCAACCATTATAGCAAGAAAAGTGACTCAGTTTGAGTCAGAGTATTTTCTGGTACAATATTTCGATTGGATGATTCTCAGAAAGTTAAGGACATAAAACTATTAAACTGTAGCTGTATAATGTCTTCTTCAAATGATGGATTCAGAAAGCACACTGAACCACTTGCCAACAAACAATTATGATCGTAAGTGGAAGCATTTGCCAACTGATTTAGTTACACGGGACTTCAAAAGAATCCCTCAAGTATTAGACATATTTTGAACAATATTACAGATAATAATGTTTAAGATAACTTCCAATAGAGGAACAGGCAGGACATTACCAAATATTATCACAGTAAAGGAACCATCAGTGCACAGTAGAAAGTTTGTTTAAACAAATCCGAAATGAATGTTTTGTAGGGCACTCTGAGTGGTAATTTCGTGTAAGAAATTGATGGGGCCTATAGCCGTGCCAATCAATTGACAATTATTGTATCACTCAATCACATTCTCATAATTGTATTTACTTACACAATCATATCTTTATGATCATAAATCATGCTATATTTAAAACCAAGCCTTAAGAAATTGCATATTGCGAGCCTGCATTTCAAACATAGCATACTGTTTTGATAGTATCTTAATTATTCTTATTTGAATGCAGACCACTTGAAAGATCTTTTCGTTATTTATACTTGATAAACAATGTCTCTTTCATATAGTTGTTCTAACAATGATCATTTTATTTTGAAAAGATCTTTTAGCAGTTTAAAAAGTAAAAATACTTGTGTAAAATATTCTATTCTTTGGTATCAACACAAGCAAATCATAACTTAAAAGCAAGTTAAATGTCATGATCTCACTTTCAAAGATCGTTTCCTCTCAAAGGGAAATACTCTTGCTAAATTTAGGACATTTGTCAGAAACAAATGCTAAGGTTTGTGAGTCTGATTATAGACTGGTTTTCAGTGGTTGGTGGAACCGTGATATTGAAAGTCACGGTCACTCTTGAGCCCTAACGGTTCATCTAGGGCTTATCTGAAACTTTATAATGCCTTAGAAATTACTTAATTATTTCGACAATATCAAAATATCACATGAGAAAATCATTTATAATCAGTCACTGACAGGTAAAGAACATATCACTCACAAAATTTGCAGTGATTGATTTTGCAATTACGGATTTTGCCGGTCAGATATCATTTTCCATTTTTTAGGTTTTAGATTAGATAAAATGAGAAGTCCACAGCCACACGTTAAAATGTTTCAAATCTTAGGATTCATTATTGTGACAATGCATGAGTTTCAAACCCGGAAATCTATGTGTGAACTAAACAGGCTATCCTTGTTGCAAATTATGAAATACTCTAGCAAATTTCATTAGATTGATATTTTATATGTATCGGAAACTACTTCTAATGTAGTCCTTGTAACATTAACCACCTGATACCTATCAGATCATTACATGATTACCTTGACCACAATAATGTACAGCAATCATATTGAATCACTGGAAAAAATTCTGCTTTCCCACGTTGCATTCTGTAATGATGACAGTGAATATAAGAATGTATATATAAAACATTAAGTGCTTATTGGTAATAATAAGGATAATTCATAATACAAAATTAATTTATTCATTCACCTTATTTATTGATTGACCGACTGTTATTGTCTTGGAAAAAAAGCCTTTTGTCATCATATTTGATATTAGCCTCTGCAGCATTGTTCAAAATCCTCAAACGGTATACTCTAAGAGTTTCCTTTCAAAGACCCAGCAATTTCTTTCAATACATTTATTTGATGAATATGTCTTTAAAACTGGGCACTATGCACTAAATTCTCATTGATTGGTTGCAGCTCATGAACTCCCCAAAGGCTTTTATTCTGAAAAGTGAGTCATTGCAACTTACGGTGTAAGATTATGGATGGTTATGGTTACGTATTAAGCAAACAAGGATAATGGAAACTGTAGGGACGATATGAAAACTTCCAGTGATCGATATGGTCTACATGTTATACTACCATACTGATAACGCATTAAACAGAACACTACAATCTAAAGCAGGAGTATTGGCAAGATGAATATCATACACGCAAATTTAAAAGAAACGAATGTATGTGTAATAGAATTATGGTTAATCATGTCTAAGATAATTTCAGATAGTAGAGTCAGGGGAGGAGAAGGGAGAGGGAAGAAGAAGAGATATTTAGAATTAGAGATATGACGTACACTATTAAACGGCATCAGGGCATTGTATCCACTTTATGGTTTTTGAGAAGCTGCTTTCAAATTTCGACAACTTTGAAACTGTTTGAATTCCTAGAGATCATTGAAAATTAAATAAAATAGTGAGAAAAAGAAGGTACCGAGACAGTATCACAGAAACTATGATTATTCATTCAGACGCATTACTTTCAACGATATTGCGACGAGGGCGAACCAAGGATACAATACAGAAGTAACGTGTGTTATCATGTTCTAATTGTAAAACTACGTAGTTCATTTCGAACAATAAATGTCATCATTTTGATAAACACATATGCAAGTAAACAAAACAAAATTATTTTATGAAGTATCATTATTAAGAAGATAATTAAGCAGAAATCACTTTCTTTGTAATATACAATTTAATTCTACGTTATCGTTCAATTATATTGAAATATTTATGATGAACGTTAATTCTCTAATCCCACTAACTGAAAAACATTTTTAAGCAATATATACAGCTACCTATAAGGGATTAAAAGTGAATGCATCACCACTGAAAAAAGAGAAAGACCATAAGGATCAATGCAGAAAAGATAAATTGATAAGACTTTATCACACGAACCTCAGTGACACTTGGTCCAGTGTCGTTCTTCACAAGACAACTTGTTTCTCCTGTTCTGTAAATAAGCGGTTCAATGTAACATGCCCTTCTTGGTGTAACTATTCCCCAATCAGTTTCCTGATATATCACTATGTCATGAAGACAGATGCCGAGAACAACTTTCAATTACAACTGGAGTGGTTAGGAAATTGATGTTCGGTAAGATGAATTTAAACTGTCAGACATGTTGCATGGTAGAAGATTTTCTCGAATTAAAGAATGCAGAGGTTTCGAGTAATATCGTACATTTCAAAATCGCAGCCAATCGAATTATAGCCTATACTTATTTTTTTAATGTATGAATAGAAGAATAATTTGATTTATCCTTTAACATATTTTGTAAATTTTGTTCCGTAGAAACTTTTATTGCAAAAATAGTTAAGCACTCAAATAAGGGATTTGATTTCAAAGACGCATCGCTGAGAATGATATATATACAGAGAGTCCACACTTTCTTCATCTTTGTGTGCTCGTGCCTCTCCACTCTCTGCCAAACCGCGTCTTGATTATCTTCAAAGCGTTTTCAGATTTCAAGTTTGTGATCAAAGATGACTGTTGCCGTACCTATCAAATCTATGGTAAAGTGAAACTATTGTTTGCCACATTACCATTCACTCTCATGCATTCTTGAGTGTCTTGAGAATCAATCCATATGAGATCTTACATAACTGATATGCTATGATAACTAATTCTTAAGGAATTCCAGGGTAAATGTGGCAAAATATAAAGATTAGAAAAATTGTAAAGAATGTTAAAACGTATTTGATGCCCAGAAAGTAGACATTAAATGACAACAATACAGAGCTTGTTCGCCAACAAACAGAGTATAAATCCTTCCACGATAGGTGAATCTGAAATCGCTGTCCGTCAGTTCAAGAGTCCAACAGTATAAACTTTTGGCGTCTTATTAGATTAAAGCCACATGTCATTGGTGTGTAATGCATAAAACTTAAAATAATTCAAGGAATAGTGGTAACTATGTGTCAGAATCTTTTAGTTAACGTGCTGTAATATATAGTTTATAGTGATTTTAGTGAAGCATGCTTTCAAACATGTATTTTCTCTGTATTCCAAACGGTACTGATTGGGGACATTTGTACATGTGAACATTGTTCAGAGAGAACTGGCAATTTAGCTTTATTCGAAATAAAGTGACCTCAGTATATTTCAACCTGCAACTCAAAATTATGGAAAATTTCCAACGTCAAATCCATCACGATTCTACTTTTCTTATTGCCCGAAATTGACGCGACCGTTAAACCATTACCATTTTTCGATCCAGCTCATATAAATATGAAAACATATCAACTAGAGGCTTCTAAATCAAATTCCACTGTTCCTTGAATTCTTTCGAGTAGTAATAAGTAAAATCTTTTATCACCACATAAACTTATTTTCCACCGTACGCCACCATTGAATGATTGAAGGAACACACCATCGTAAGATTCCTGCTTAGTACACTGGATCATTTTGATTTGCAATGTAAACAAAGAACTCTTTTCCAGGTTATAAAAAGTCCAGAATTCTGCTGCCAGAGTCAGTACAAACAACCTCTCGCCCATCCTCAATAGTATGCAACTTCAAATCAGGATTGGATAACGTGTGGAACCAACTGAATGAATTAATCATTCTTCTAGGTAAGACTAGTGAATTGTTCTTTTGGACTTTGTTGCAATTCCTAATGTAAGGTTGCCACCAATCCTGTCCTTTTTAAAAATAAGTTTCTTTTACCAACAGTCTGCCAGAACAAGGATTGTCCCTTATTTCAATTGTTTTGATGTGCTTTTCACTAGATGGATAATTGCAACAATACCAAGTTCTTCTAAAAGTTCACTTGAAGGACAGACCTGCTTGATGGAGACCAATAATCTGCTCTGTCAATCCACCCACAATTACCTACTTGCCATTGTTTAACAGAAGTCTAATCGAAGTCCAGAAGAATGTTGATTTCAATTAAATGTTCATATCAGATTGTGAAACTGCAGGGATTCACATGTCTATTGTTGTGTTTGTGAAATCCATGAAGTAACATACGCTACACTATTTCAAAACCAGATAACATTTTATACATAAAACATAAATTGGATGGCATTTGAATTACTGAATTGAGCCACCGGCACATATACAAAGTTATAATTAGTAATGCAGGAAAACAAATTACATACTGAGAAATTGTAGGTGCTCTTTTCGACGAATAAGTGCTACTTTAGCATAAAGCGATCAATTACATAATGTGACAATATTTTTAGTTGTTACTTTCGCGGTTAACGCTATAAGTGAGGTTTTCCAAAAATAACGTTCAGGTATATATTTGCAGCGAAAATCTTCATAAAATGGACAGTAAAACGTGAAATGAACTTATCCTTCTACTGAAGATTAACATATAGAACATAATTTATATTTAGGAACAGACATTCTCCTGCCTCTGTTTACCATTAGATTTAATAGGCCCATTCTTTATTGACAAAAATGTCATTGAAAGTATAGACAAATATAATTCTATAAGAGTTTTAAATGTTCTATAATAGTGATCGATATAACATGCATGATGCACCTATATATGCTAAAAAGGATGATAATGGTATTTGATGGTATTTGCCAAATGAGTTTAGATTAAACCTTTTAATAACTGTAATAAAATCTCCTATAATTTACAATTCTTGAACTATTGGGAGATTAAACCGGAAAACTTTTAAAACATGTAACTAACGGTAATACTATCTCCTATAATTTACAATTCTTAAACCTTTGGGAGATTTTACCGGAAAACGTTTGATATAAACAAGTCTATTCGTAATCATCGAGAGGCAATCTCTGTGTACATTTGCGTGAAGGCACTATCACTCTATGTCGTTTGCCATTGATGTATTCACTCAATCAATTATGACAACAGCATTCACTTACATAAGGATATCTATATGATGAAGAAGCATGTTTCGAGATTCAAAAGCAAGCCTCTTGGGAACTGCGACCATTTCAAACATTACATTCCCTATATCTTGAATGTCTGCGTTGTTATGCTGATTGTTTACTGAGTATTGTAGTGACATTTCGAATCGGGAAACAGAGTTTTCATAATAAAATACAAAGATGTGAACTGTTGCAGATAATGTGATCCCTATATATCAATGTCACCTTTGTTCACAGTCTGATTTGCATGGAATTAACATGAAAAATAAATATTAACACTGTATATACACATTATTTCTACTAAGAAGAAGGTCAATTCATATTTTCCTACGATAACCACTGATTTGATTCGAGCACTTCAGCAGGTTCCCTAGCGGACAAAACTGGAGGACAATTTATCCACCTAATCTTAACCAAAGAAAACATTTCTTGCATAAGAAACCCGTCCTTATCACCTTGGCCGATGTCCAGATATCACAACTGATAATTCAAGGACTGAAAACATTCCTGTATTAATGTAGAACATATTTAGACTAGACATTCCTTTGTCATAATGAAATACAACCATATAAGTAAATGTCTACAACAATGTTCCTGAAGCGTATATTTAAAATTCAAAGAGAATCAATTCCTTATTCCATAACAATGATGCTTGACTTTAAAAAAAAAACCACACAAAGGTATGATGCAAAAAGAGCTTTCAGAATCCATAACCTATGTCTATTTCAATTGAGTATATTTCATTGCAGACGTCTCGCAAATAATCAATCATGGTTAGCACTTACATTTAAGAGGCGCTATAATACCTTCTTCAGGATTCGTCTTAATGAATACGATGTGAAGAATGCGGTTGAGAAAATAGAATATTGTCGATCCCAAACCAGGTCCTTTGCCTGAATTAGTAAATCACACAGTCAATGCTTCTCAATACACTTGAACAAGATCTCCTATTGGACTTAATGATAAAATTGTATAAAGCATGATACCTCTTCTTCAACAGTGATTCCATCAGTCCCCAGAAATATTCCTTCCTTCCGTCGATATCATTATTGTTAGCTTTCACGGACTAAACTAACGACATGCTCGTCCAATACAACGCAAATAAATGTGTTATTCTTGGAAGATTCTTCTAAAACCAACGTATGAAGCTAATTCATATTTCTTCAAGTGTAATCCTTTGTAACATACTGGTATGTATTGCTTATTGATTATGGGATAAGTGCATTCTGCATGAATATTTCATACCGTAAATTTTCTAAAACTCGACTATATTTTACCTGAATTGAAGAAATGAATTTGAAAAAAATTCTTAATTTTATTTTATTTTATAAAAAAATACGTGTCGTTAATCATTTGAAAAACCTCAATTAATTCTTAATGCCTTGAGAAAAGTAGATTTAGGTCAGAATAATGTGTGGTACACATTGAAACGCTCGCAGAAAGACTGTTTTCCCAAAACACATGCAAAACAACGTTGCATTTTCTTAGTCTGGTGTTCTAAATAGGTCGTTTGCTTTTAGACATTAGGATTGTAATTGTTATTTTCACTCTGATTACATAAACCATTATCATTTGTAAACTCTGGTGAAAGCTGCATTAACAAAAACTTTGTATACATTTTCAAGCTTGGAAACCTAACTATATACAAACGAATCCCGACTTCCAGTTTCTTTTTAAAACATTTTTAAAGGCTTTTTTTAATGCTGTTTCCGATTCGAAGGTCACATGCCATTTTGCTTCTCTGAACGTACGTGTATGAGAAATCAGTTTGGTCAAAATAATTCAAGACACTTGGAACGATGAATGTTATTGACTGCCATAATGAAAATCAGAGCTACATCATAACGATTTAGCAAATGCGCCATACACTAGTTCTGTTGTTTTACGACTAAGGCCCTCCTATATTGAGTATTGCGGTGAAATAAGCGGTCGCTAACATTCTTGTTCAACGACATAATTGGATCAGTTAATAGCAATGCACTTTAATATCCTGTTATAAAGTTGTGCTCCTGGGTATAGTCGATCTCACTCGACAAAATGGGGTTTTGGAATCAACGCGCTCTATTGGTTTGCTCCCTTGCAGTTATTTTCGAGTCTGTACAAGGTAACGTTTCAGTAATATTACTTTTCAAATACAAGTTATTAGTTATTTTGTTGTCTTTTTTTAAGCCTTTATCAAAAACATATAGAAGCATGGATAGGGATATATAACTTTCTAAAATTTTACATAATGCTGTGGTCGATTTGTTTTAAAACATATTTTATTCGGTCGGAAAGGGATTAGTCAACAAGCAATATTATGTGGCTTATATCAATACCTCTCCCAAAGTACATTTTCAAAACATTTCACGAGTATGACTCTAAGAAATCAACATTGAAAATGTCCAAGTAAATTTAACATATTTAAAACAATGAT
Organism: Phorcus lineatus; assembly: GCA_921293015.1. Lineage (NCBI taxonomy): Eukaryota > Metazoa > Mollusca > Gastropoda > Trochida > Trochidae > Phorcus > Phorcus lineatus. The sequence goes on from OV121083.1 coordinate 10,575,334, forward strand.
GAGAAGATGTTTACGTAATGAATACTAGTGAATGAAAACCCTCTGGTCGTAAAAACATGATGAAGTTGGAATACATATTGTTTAAGTATTATTAAATCTATTTAAAAAATTATGAAGAAACTAACTGATTTAAGTATTATGGTTAAATCTTTATCCCCGTTTAGTTTTCCGAAGAGAACTGTCTTCATGTCATAATCATAACCCATTTTGTAAAAAAAGCATTAAGTTCTCAGAAGTAGATAATTTGGACAGACAAAAATGTAATGGAAAGCTTCTTCAATATTGTGACCACATGAAAAAAGCGGCTGTATCAGAAATATATCTTTCGTATTTGTCTCCATTTAGGTCGCTTGAGCCAATTCATAGGCGACAATGTGTGATTTGTAAGAGACGGGGTTGTTACGACGTAAATTGTAATAAAACGTGAATTGTAACACTTGCAGCAAATTGTAATAACTCTTGGTGTAAATTGTAATAAAAACGTAAATTGTAATAAAACCTGACTTAAATTGTAATACGCAAATTGTAACAAAAATTGACGTAAATTGTAATAATCTCTACTTGCGGTAAAATGTAATAACTTTTTACGTAATTTGTAATAACCGATTGCATTTCTCTAAATTCTTTTGGTTTATAATTATGAAAGACAGAATAAAACCGTCAGAATGTTCACTAGCGTTTTACTGCAACAAGTCAAGTAGAAAAAGGTGTGACAAATAAAGATAGACAAACTGACTCACTTGCAAATAGACACAGAGACTAGCAATGGGAAAGACGAAAAATAATTAAATGCTTTTCTTATGTTTATTTCTTTGTCTTGTTGTTTATCAATAAAATATGGACTTACTGAATAAGGTCTTTATAAATCATGATCATTGGTTTACAAATCTTTAGCGTTTTACATGAAAACAGGATCTTGTGAAAGATGGGATGGATTGTTATTGGTACCTACGTTTTTTCCATCCAATTTTACAAACAAATTTATTGTTTTCATATAAATGTGGTTTTCTTACATAATTTGATTTTTTCCGACCAAGTGGAGTTATCGATTATACTCTTGTTTTAAAATCGTTTTGCATGAATTGTAATATCTATCACTCCCTAACTAATCTGAATAAAAGGAGATCATATATCTTATTACGTTCACGTTCAAATAGGTAGTCGCAGGGTGTCAACCCTCAAACCTGCTTTGACTATATATTTCTAGGACAAAGTTGAGTTATGAAAATGTTATATTGGGGATATGGAGTAATAATGTAAATATCCCTGTCCAACCTCCAAAACTAAGGACATAGAAGGGTTACATTTTTGAGGTGGTAAACCTGTTAACCCTGTTTTGCGCTATGACATAATGCTAATGTAGTAAAAAAAAATTGGGTAATGAACTTTCAAATGAGTCCAATTTCATGTCTGTCGCACGAAACTAAAAAGTTACAGGCATTTCTTCATATTCATCATAATACTTGAATTGCTTTTAATGCTTGAGGCTCACCATATGTTACATGTATATTGGTTAGCACCAAAGTTGGGTTACGATCTGGATAGAAGATTGGGTTAGAGAAAATGGGTTGTGTTTGGTATATCGTGTTACAAACCGCTATCAATGCTATTTTGAGCTTTAGTCCTTCAATAAGAGGGTGGAACTCGAGTTGAATAACACAAGAATTTTAAGACAGTGACAGAAAAAAGAGGTTTCATCCTTAAAAGCTGTTTGTTTATTTCTCTTTTAAAATGTAAAAGTTGAACATATTGAAATTGTCTGTAGTTACCCTATGTATCCGATTCAGTCTCTACTCAATACCCAAAGGCCTACAGTACATTTTCATAAAATTAAACGAAATAATGCAACATATTAAACTTCTGATTTTGGTGTGATTTAAACAAAAAAGAATGTAATGTACTTCATTTATACTAGAACTCTTTTCTGAGTATTTATGCGTGGGGTATAAACATTACACGATTCCAGTTTACAACCCTACTCGTACCAGTTGATAAAACAGAGAATATATCTGTAAAATAATGGCCATAATAACAATTATGAATTTGTAATTGTCCGATTGTAAATTTTGTTAATCATTTTGGTTTTCAATGTATTATAACGTTCACGCATTATCAATCGTTTAGTGAGACTGTAGTTAAAGAGCCACTCCGTGAGTTGTTGGAGTCATATATGCCAAACTTAATCAATGTCTTTTTATGAAAGAAGCAGTTTTAAAACGAACGTAACATGATCGTTTAAACCATGCGAACCAATTTCTATACCTCAATTGATTAAAAGGTGTTCATACATAAATGGCCGCCAGTAGTTTTTTGTTTACATGTTATTGTTTCCTATACGACTACGGATAATTGGGGAAATTGGAATAAATACATATTTTAAAAATCGTACTATTGCCCCTGTAAGCGTAAGGGTTACTTAAACAAATCTAAATGACAGCCATACGAACTTGCTATACGCAAAACAGTCACAGGGCCCTAACCTGTTTCTCGTAGAGATCGTGAGAGGATATTTAATGTTGCGTGCTAGTGATAGAATATAAATATGAATTTTTAGAATACTCCAATAAATTAATGCCTGTCTAATGAAATTGGAGAATAAGATTGAACGTACAAAATGTACTTTGATTAAGGGACATATCTATATAGGGTTATATCTACATGCAGCCGTTTATTTAATGCAGCATTACTAGAAAACATTCATTGTTTTAAAGTATGTTGTTTTGCATTGACTTAGTTTAAGAATTTGGTTACAAATAAACCTCATTGCTGTGTTTGATTCGTTATCCTTCTTAAATGTTCACTAGAATTTGTAAAACTCAATTTTTCTTCTTATCTACAATGTATGAATTTCTATATATTATTAGCAGGTTCAAGCCCTTATTTGGCGTCTGCATTTGCTGTAAAATATATCCGATCCAAGCTTGCCTAGGACATTTAGAAGCATACGGTGTACGGTACAAACCGTTTCCTTCTATGTATAACGAGAAGCGTGTGCAACCCTAAATATGTACATGTAAAATTAATCAAGCTGAAACTTGAAAAATGTTTCTTGAATTTGTTAATGTGAAATCTAAGTTCAAGTGAAAGGGATTTTGAGGTAGTTTAAGGTCACACAAACGCTCAGTACCTGAACGTAGCAGACATCTGTGGAGTGGATGTACCCACCAGGCAGAGTAGGTTTGAGATTGTATACAACCTGCCGTCAAGTTTTCGGTTATTACAATTTACGTAAATATTTATTACATTTTACCGCAAGAAGATATTATTACAATTTACGTCAGTTTCTATTACAATTTGCGTATTACAATTTACGTCAAGTTTTATTACAATTTGCGTTTTTATTACAATTTACGTCAAGAGTTATTACAATTTGCTGCAAGTATTACAATTTACGTTTTTATTACAATTTACGTCGTAACAGGGGTCCAACGTTAAGATTGAAATGAGAATAATGAGTTTCTTTTTTTTATTAAGTGTTTAGTTTTTTGCAGAGACGAAGCATTTTTATATCGTCCTGAAGTTTATACGCCGTATTGTGTCTACGATAAATGATTTTGCAAAATGTTCGGTTTTACATGGTTTATTTTGGAGGTCTGACTGATTTCTTTAATTATAATTTGAGGCTTGGTTGGTTAACTGGCAAAAGGTCACTAAGATAGATGGTGTAAAATTATTGATCATTTTGTAAAATAAACACAGTTTTGAAAGAATTCTTCTGTCCTTTAACGGCTTTGTGTTAAATTCTTTGTAAATGCTTTGGTTGATTTATCAACTCCCTGATAAATATATTACATATTGAAATTCCAATATCCTCGTATAACTACTGTTACTGTAACTATAACAAGTATATCTTTATCGAGTCATGCGTGGCTATTATGATCATGAGTGGCTATTACGCAACATTTTAGAACAGAGCAGCTTGTTTGTTCATTCAGCAAAAGTTATTGTATTGTGGCTGAAAACTTTTACAAGACAATATCATTCAAATTATGCTGCATACATATGGAAGGGGATGTGTGCCAAAAATGAAATAATGTAAACTCGTAATTCGCAAGTTGTAACATGTCGTTCACAACCATGCAATTCTCGATAAGACAAGTCCAAGTATGCAAACCTAACATTTCAACCCTGTGAAATGCAACTTGCTGTTCTCAACTTAACAAAGTTCAAATGTAATTCTAGAAATGTCAAAGTCGAAACTCATTTTTGTAAATCAAATAAGAGGGATATATACACATACAAATGGTAAATAAAAAATGAAGGGTTGTAAAATCAACCTTGCGAAACAGACTTTTGCATTTCGAGTTTTACATGAGTTGCATGGTTATGATTGCAGTGTTCCGAAATACATCTCTACACGATTTCGCATTGACCATATTTGGAAGTTTAGCGAAGACTGCCGATGTTATCCGAGGATGATCTGTATTTGTCAACAACAAGACCTCCCTGATTCAAGCTCCATGCAACGCTATGCCAGATTTCCGGATAGCGTTGAGTTGAGTCCATTGAGTACTGTGACCTTCGCCTTTTGTCAAAGTTCTTGTAACCTCGCGTACGGTGTTTTCGAGCCCCTAAGGCAAACATCATATCAAAGTTTTGTTCTTGAATACGTAATTTTATAAAAAAAATAGCCTACCCGTGTTTATTGCAAGAAAATCTCCGAACTTCGAAAAGGTCCATTTGATCGCGATTTTTGTGACGTCACCTCTTTTCGAGCCCCTCAGATTTTGTGACGTAGTCAACGCATATTAACTCTTCGGGGCCGATTTCAATGGTTCAAATTACTTCATCAATTAGTAGCATAATTTTATTTTACAAAACTGAAAATATCATTTTTTTAAAGCTCATATTTAGTAATTGTTATGACAATGGAATATGAGCGTTTCCGATGCCTTTGTTAAAGCATGATTACTTTGTAGACAATCTTTCAACACCATACTTTTGTTTCGTCTTGGCAATTGATTTTAAATGATTATTATTTTATGACATCACCTAACTATGATTTATCACTAGAGGAATAATGGTTTACATTTACTTAATTTTCTGATGTGAAACTTGATTTTTTAAAAACAAACCAATCTTATGTTCTCATCAAGGTGCACTTGCGTAATAATCCCGTCAGTTGTGCACTTGACTCGGAGTAATTGATGAACGCAGTTAGTAACATTTGTAATTAAACACACCTTTGGATAAAATTCAAGATATACACAACGTAAATCGTTAATAATTAACTATAATTTACAATACAATATAGTCGAGTTTTTGTTTCTGTGCCACTTGTCTTGATTTCTCTGATGCGAGATATCTAAGTTGTAGACCCTTCGTTATACGTATGGAAATATAATCTTGTATCAAATAATTCTTAGAATTTTTTCATCTTGATGATTAAAAATTATTGATGATATTTGAATTTGCAAGAGCTTTTCGACTTAAAAATTGGCAATATATGTATCGATCAATGACCCGACCTTCTTTGGCGGCCTGCCAGACAGGGGAAAAAAGACGACCCTAACTGTCGATCGGGCGGAGAGTAAAAAATAACATGTCACATGATGCCAGTCAATCAAATTTGGTTCAAACTGTTTACAAACGTCTTGTTTGGAACGTTCATAGCTTTAAAACATGACTTTAAACTTTATTACTTGACATCATTGTTTCTTTTAACGGAATACTATTTATTTTTTTAAACGACCGAATGAAAGATTTACACAAGAAAAAATAATTCTTTTTAATGATTTTGGAACTTTCCCCTCAATTTACGTTACGTAGTTATTTTCTAACTGTTGATTTAAAAGAATTACATGCCCGTGTTTTAGGGGCTCGAAAACAGGTAACGTGGGGCTACAATATAGATATATGTTTTCTCCTGTTCTTTGTCTTTGCGCGTCAAGTATGCCGTTGTTCCATTATAATAAAACCAGCCTAATTTGGAGAGATTTTGAAACCCTACCTTAATATCTAAAATGAGATTTTTTTAATAGTGAATCATTTCGATGCAGTAAGTTGTGCAGAGATTTAGTGTCAAGTAAAGACTAACCCAGAATTAAAGTTCATAATATTCTTTCGTGAGATAAACCTCGTGTAACCCCTTTTAAAAACAGTAGAAATAAATATCTATATTGTATAGGAAATTTGACAAAAGGTGCAGGTCACATGCCCAAGCTCCGCGCATTGCGATGGACTGAACTCAACGCTATCCTGAAATCTGGCACAACGTTGCATGAAGCTTGGATCAATGAGGTCTCGTTGTTGTCATATACCGATCATCCTGTAGCATTTAGCATTGCTAAATGTGTATATCCCTCTTATTTGATTTATAAAAATGAGTTTCGGCTTTGACATTTCTAGAAATACATTTGAACTTTGTTAAGTTGAGGAGTCCAAATGTCCAATGTCATAACTACAAGTGCATTTATGTCACTTTACGGATTCTTATTTTCGAAATTAGGCAGTTGTATTCTTAAATGCCTATTTTAAGGCAAACTACGACATTCACTCTAGATTCCAATCGATGCAATAAAGTACATATTAATCTTTACAGTTGACCTGCAATCTATAATGAAAATAATACGACTTCCGAAGTCACTTAGAAACAAAAACCTATGATCAGCTGTACACAAAAATAAATTAAACATTGAGCACTAATAAAGGCTGAGGTTGTAATATGTGCAACATTTGAAGATATCTTAAACTCTGAGCTGAGAAGGAAGAATGAAATATTGTTTACAAAGGCGATTCTAAAACTTTACCGATTTCTCAAACACAGCATTTGAATTGTTGCTGGCTCAACCATAGCGGTCGCCGTATTTGCTTTGCTGGCTGAAAGCGAAAGTAGAAAATGTCCGATATCGTAGCTTATGATGATTGCATTAATACTTCCGGTCTTTTAGAATTGACTTCATAACTTGAATACATACATATTCGCCAATAACTTTTATGATAGATTATCTAAATGTGGGATATAGGTAGTATCAATTGATATGAAATATATATTTATCAGTTGTATTTAATGCATAACGAAACATTGGTGTGCGCTGTATTGCAATTTGATTTCCATATGTTTTTAAAATGTCAAATGCATGTACTATTCATTGTAAGCTATCATTGTAATGCTCTTTATAAACGGACTACAGTAAGAAAAGTAACTTTTTGCCCCATGGGGTTATCAAAGGGATTTTTTTTCAATTCCAACTAGTCGGCGACAATGTGTTAATTATATGGTGTGTGTGAAATTAATCAGGTTGGGTAACAGGGAAACGTCTATAACTGATAATGGTGTTTATTTTTTTTCCTCAGCTCTAAGTTGTTTATCGAACCTATTTTCAAAGCAAAATGAAAAAAGAGTATTTCTTTAAGTCAGAACACATTTTTATTAAGACGGATGTGTTCCAAAAACTCTGTATTTTGGTTGTATAACGAACGTGAAATAAAACGGCACCCATATCCATCATGTAAAAGCAACTTTATTATCTAAACAGCAACAAATACCCTGTCTAACAATGGTGTAAGCGATGTATTTGTAAAGGTTAAAATCTCATTAAAATAACATCTAAAACTTCTTCATTTTAACATACCACGTACGCCGGGTCAATCTTTAAGATTTCAGGCATACATATTGAAGCAGATGTCGCGGTGACCTGTGGTATTGACCAAAGAACTCCGCACAGCGTTAACTCATTGCATACAACAGCGTTTTCGATGGTTTCGTTATTGGAAGTACATTTGAGCTGTGTCTCGCATCGATGTCAGATGTCTATTCCGACTGGACATGTAACTCTGTTAGGTTTCATTAGATCTACCATTCCATTTCTATCCACGATCTATAATCTAAATCTAACAAGCACATTTAATGATGTGTAGAAAAACACTATGTGTGAGCGAATGGCGAGGTCTTATTTCAATGATTTGGAAAGTGTTACCGCTAATTGAAACTGTTCTATTACAGGACAGTTCACATGCGAGGACGGCTGGAAGAATGTTGGAAGCAGGTGCTTCAAGGAAGGTCATAACATGACTACCCAGTTCACCGCTAGTCTTATATGTCGCGAACAAAATGCTGTACTTTGGCGTCCGCAGAGTTTCAAGGAGAATAACCAATTTATAAGTAAGTATCTCACAAATACGCAATAGAAAGTGTAATTCGATAACTGCTTTATCAAGTTTGCAAATTTGTAATTGCACAAACAAATTAAATTTAATGCTAATTAAACGATAGCGTCAGACACAGCGATGGCGAAACTGATAGGCATATTCTTCTTATCCGTCAACAGATGGTGCCAAGGTGAAAAAGATAAAAAGAGAAAAAAAAAGGATTTTTCCTTACATGGTTAAGCATTATGTGAGGTTGTATATATGGTTCTAACACAGGAATCAAACCTCACTCATTTGTTCATTGATTCAGACGCGTCAGACACTGATGGCACATACAGCCTTGATTTAAAGAAGGACCGTGTCTGGTGGGAAATCATGGGAAACGGATTACTTCTTCACACAGTAGGTTGCTGGAAACGTAGACACGTTTTGCATGGTTAAATTTACAGCATTTTAGCATAAATCTGTTTCAACAGTGTTGATAAATCTAAGAAGATTATCTCCGCTTGTCAATCGTTGGCAAACTTTCGAGTTGTATGTTTTAGAAACTAGAGCGTTTTATGCATAATCTTTTGGAGTCTTAATAGTGACCACAGAGTCATCGAATCTACAAATTACTTATTTCTAAAACAAAGTTGTCTGTATATTTGTACGTCTTTGCCGACGGATGAGTAACAATGTCACCGCATTTAAGATCCATATTGGCCAAGGTTTTCAAGCACAAAGTTTAAACTTTCTAGACCTTCATCATATATGTATTTATTATTTACTATACAAATATTTGTTTTCATTTTTCGGGCAAAATAAAGTTATTACCTCATTGTGTTAATGACTATGATGGAACAACACAAGCTAGTAATGTTTGAGGTAAAGTGCTTCTGATATTTAAGTCATAAATCAAGGGTACCAATTGTATTTACTTTTAAAGTTGAAATATACACCTTTGCACTCTCGAAAATACATACATTGAGGGTCGAAATTAGATACTTCAGCCATTGATTTCTATTCTTTGTGATTAAATCTTTCAATTGTTTGTTCGTCGGTTTATATCGAAATAATGACAAAGAATATAAGAAAACACAACTTGCGTAACGACAACATGTTTCCGTGTTAATGCATGGGATAGGAGGGTGTAGTCAGATCCTTAGTAACAATTTTGAAACGTCTGAGGGTGAGATTCTATTTATCATCAAAAATCATTTTTCATTTTGATTCCGTGAAAAATGTGTATTTCTGAACACTGCACTACTCTAAGACTCTAAGTGGAAATATGTCATAGCATTGTGACGTCATCGTGTTTATGACGTCATAGCATTGTGATGTCATTACTTGACTGTAATAGGGCATTGTTCAAAATCTAGTGTCAAAACGATATCTCCTAGGAGATATCGCTTGATCTTCCACAAGCAATATCTCATGTGGCACAACGTTTTGGATAATAAATGTATATTCTTATGTCTGTAATAGAATTTTGATTAAAATAGTTTTCGGCACATTTTATGATAATAAACAGAATGATTAACGTGTTGAGATATCCTACGTCTTTTACTAGATATATCAAGATGTAACAAATTCATAAGATAATCAAGAAATGTAAGTGTTGTTTATTTTTTATCAGCGCAATCTGATTCAAATGAAATCTAGATTGCTGTACTACGTTACCCGTTTACATCTCCCGAGGCTCCATTACTCGAGCCGTGAGGTTAACCGGTGTGATGATTAAAATCAGCCAATCAGCGAGTTCGCACCGTTTTTGAGGTTGCAGGCAAGCTCGCTTGTACAAAATTGATATTAAGCCCTCGGAAAACGGCATTCATATGAATAAAGAGCTGCATCCATATCCGTACAAATTATTAGATTTCCCCTGATTGAACTGGAATATGTTGTTACATCATCTTCTAAAACTCTTTATATTTGTAGAATGATTGGTAAATAAGTCTAACGTAATCGAATTGCACAGTACATGGCACTTGCACCGAGTTCGAAAGTAACGAAGAAATCTTCTGTGAAACAGTTGGACCACTAAAATCGTAATTTATCATCATTATCATTTAACAGAGAACATTGGACGTGTACAACAATTTCGGGAACAGGTCTCTGGGCAATGGCTGTGTTGTGTTTGTCGCTGCTACAGGTGCATGGACCATGTCCAACTGCCATGCTCAAATGAAATTCAGATGTGAGAAGGAAGCAAGTATGTATTGGTATAAATGGATATCTTATGCATATACAGCTGCATACCGAAAGTTTGTTCATTTACCATTGAATCGTAGTTCAATAATCATGTAATTTTGGTATCGTTTCAATATCAATAGAATAACTTCAGCAAGACTGACAATGGATCACCCACTAGCCATTCTTGATCTCATTTTGGCATTGTCTGTTCACTCGTGCAAAAATTCGAATTCTGGCATTTAGATATAGACAGAATTTATAGAATGGGTCGAAATTTCGTTAGACGTCGAATAAAATGTTCCATATCGACTCCCTGAGATTAAAACCACCATAATCACATTGACTTTGTGCTAAGGAACATACGTGAAGTGAAGTTGATAACCTATAAAGGATTTTTTCGAGGAAAACAGAAATTAGTGTTTTCGAAATTTTGACCCCTGGTCACTTCAATGAGCTGCCAAAACTGTTACGGGTAATAAAGGGGTACGATAAACCTTTGTCTTAAAGAAAAATGGATCTGCATGTGTATTGAAACTTCAATAGTATACGTTTCTTTTTCGCAACGCTACGATACCTCAAAGGCATCTCAAATTACATGATATTTGCACTATTATATCCAGGTATGTGAACAAACTTTTGGCATGCAGCTGTACATATATAGCTGTTGATATAATTGATTTATTTGTCAAAGAGTTGACTAATTATTAATTTTGGAAAATAACACACATCGTATTTACCTATCTGCAATTGATTTTGGCGATACTCGTTTCTGTCCACATACCCAAATTCCGAACACTGAACCCGACGCTCTGACTACTGAGCCACTGTGACAGCGCTGAAGAAAGTATTAAGTTAGTTCCTTTCATAACAAATGTCTGAGTTTGAGTGGTTCGATATTATTATGTTTATGTTTATGGTCAACTAAGGCTAAGATTATTTTTTTATCATTCTTAAAATTATCTGACGATCTAGGGATTTTTAGTCGATTTTAAAGTGAAAATCACGCGAGCCATCGTACCGCTGCAGAGAACGTGCAACACGTACCAAGGCTAACACGGCTGCATTCGCGCGATGCATTTCAAAACCGAAAACACATTGGATCGGCTCTCAATGACTTTACGTTACAGTCTCCACCACTTAATACAAAATCGTTTCTCCGCTGTTTCTGTCGGTTTATAAGTAGGATAAAACATGTTTTACTGTACGACTACAATTGATCGGGTTGAGTAATGCGATGTTATGGGTAGGATAAAACATGGGTATTCTTTGAAAGTACGCCCTCCTCCCTCGGGAAATGCGCGTGGGTTTTGCCCTCGGGCGTCGGGCATACTTTTTATTAATGCCCGCGGGTCATGTTTTAGCCTACACATAACATCTCATTACTCAACCCGATCATTTGTAGTCGTACAGTAAATAATGAAGTATCAAGCAAAATGTGTGTATGTGAACACGTTTTAATCATTTGAGGTAGGGAAATGGAATCACATAGCAAACCGATCATGGTACTGTCGTTTACAACTGCTCCTTTGGACAAAGGAAAAATTGGAAGAGTTTAAGTAACAGACACAAATGAATATAGTTCGTTTATTTTTTTCCAAATGTGTATTCGACTGAATCGCATATTTAATATTTGCCTAATAGTTTTATATCAAACCAAACTATTTAAACAATAACTATTCTATGACGATAGAAGCAGCTTCAAATGATTTATTTTGTGAGTCGTCATTCTAAATTCTGTTAAACTTATATCATCTTCCTGGTCGACTTATGCTGCCACATTTAATCCTGGCTCAGATCAATCAATCATTGGCCTAGAGCGTTCTAGCCCCTACAGCAAAAATTCTTCAGTTAAAATGGGCTTTTTCGAGATATTTATGGGGACATATGCAGCGCTAACGTTAGCTTCATGTTGATGCATTAAAGTACTTATTATTCATTGAAATTAACCTGCAATCAATATTATGAAAAAAGATATGTCGGCCATGGTCAAAGGGCTGTCATATCCTAGATGTCTTGCACAAATGTTGTACACAATTCAGAAATATCGATTGTTGAAAACGGCTGAAGTCAGAATATATATGTTCTGTTTATTATAGAAAGTATAAACATTGCTATTGAATTAACCATAGCGGCTGCCATTACATGTTTTTCAGGCTTATGCAAAATTAAAGGATTGCTGATATCGTATTGCATGCGTATTCGAAGCAACATTGCATTGAGTATTTCGAATTATGCTCTGTTAAATTTCTTTATGTATTATGTCATTCAAGATTTTTTTATATTTTCAAATGTCTAATGTGTCCCCATTTGTCAGTAAGTTGTGGAAATATAAGGTTATCTACATGTATATCATCATACACATGTTTATTTTTTATTTCAATTTTGAATTTAAATTTTAAACACTATTTGTATCTCTTTCTTTTAACTGACACAGCCTGTGTTCCTGGCTTATTCGGTTCTGACTGTGAAAATGAGTGCCACTGTGCGGGCGAGCCATGTAGCCCGGTGAGCGGATTTTGTAAGGGGGGATGCAAGGCAGGCTGGAGTGGCTATAAGTGCAATCAAAGTAAGTAGAGTTTGTGTACTATTTTGTTTTATATCAACTTTGCAGTTGAATATAACTAAGTAGATTTTTTTCATACAGTGTAATCGTAAAAAATGTGTAAGATGCATTTGCGAATTGAGGAATAATGTTCGAAGTCTAAGTGGGTAAATAAACATGATAGTATAATTTGAAGTTAAAATCAATTAATCAAATCCACAAATGTGATGGTTTCTTGTATTTATAAGCTGTGGTTATTTCGATAAGGATCTACTGATAGATAATGGTTACAAGTACTATTACAAGAACAAAGTTGACTTACTTATTACAAGTGTGCTATACCAGCGTAGTTCTATAGTGCGTGTTAAACAGCTAAACTCTCCTGAAACGCAGATTGAACGCACCATGTATCTGACATTACTGTTGTTAAGGTTACATATTCCAAGCTACAATGGTGTTATTTCATCTGTAAGTACTAACAGTTGTTGAAACCCGTGACACATTTATACATTACTATACTATATCACTACATATAGTTCTTGAATGGAGTATTGTAGTATTGTCAAAAATAATCTTTTAACCATACACATCGTTGACACCTTGCGACAAAAAACAATTAAGTTTGCTGTCCATAAATAAAGTTTCTAAAAACAGGATAAAGGCTTGTTCATTGTTTCGAAAACACTGTGTCTATAAAATAATTATTGCAATTACATTGTACTGCAAAAGATGATTTGATCCGGCTTCTAGGAGCATCACTTTGCATAGTTTGTTGTCATTAAGAAAAGTATTTGCCTAATTATCAGTTTCTGCTTAACGCAAATATTTCATTTGTTCAACAAAAATCAATATCTTATAAAACACTTTTATTCCGTTTTGTATGCTAGCAGCACTTTCAAAATGAATGTATTACAAGTCATTACTACTTCCATAAAAGTAAAAAGCGACTTTCAGCCCTCGTCACATCGTAAAACACGTGCCCTGTAAACATTCTATTTATGCTGCCTTGTGTATATGAATCAGCATTTTGAATATAAGTTCTTATAATATATTTTTAACGTTTTTATTTCAGAGATGAAGAAAGCATATGGTAAGATATACATTCATTATCAAACGTCAAAACTTAAAAAAAGACACGCATATTTTAACCAATGGTTTCATGAATGCATTATAGAAATAAACCATCTTAACGTGTTCATTAAGATCGTCAAAATTCGTTCAAACATTCAAGCTTTGAAGATTGATGAGAAGAATATAATCAAGATGTGACATTTGTAACGTAACCGTATGACGCAAATGACTTCTGGTATATGGGTTTCCATGTCTAACTTCTTATTACTGACAAGAAAACCTTAAGCAACAGTAGCACGTTTTTAGGTAAATAAATTGAACATAGGAAAATGAAAATAAATGTTTCCAATAAAATACAGTTTCTTGTAATTATAAGAAGAAAATTAAAACGACCGCACTGTGATTGGTTAAGCTATGCAAATTAATTTCCGTACCTCTAAAGATTAAAAGGTGATCACACCAAAAAATAGTTTTGCTTAATACTTGACTTTTTTCTTGACGACTACAGATGGTAAGGTTGAGTAATGAGATATTTTACCATTTGAAGATAATACATTTGGAATAAACGAATGGTCATTATGGAAAATTTGAGGATATAATTTTGAAAATAAACGTGCTGCTGCCACCTCAATCTAAGAATTTCCTAAGCGAGGGCAATGTATACACTGCTGCGAAGGCAATCCTGTCGCAAACATAGTATGTCATGTCAAAGAATGTAACGTTCTTAGAATTACAGAAACTGCAAAATTGAGGGCATCGTATTATGTTATGAATCCCAATATGACCGCCGTCTTAGGTATTTATATAAGGTTGTTCCATTATCTCTTTATTAATTCCCTTTCTTTTCAAGGAAGTGTCGAGTAACTTTAATATTTGGGCTATTTCCTATTTTCATTTAACTGAATACCTTTCTAACCTTGAGCTTTTCGTAAGAAGCCATTGCCTATGTGAAATCCAATGTATACGTTTGTTGACAAAAGAATCGAAAAACATTCTATGTAAGCGGAGAGATACGAGTCGGAACTATAAACAAATACCTTATTTGTAAATATTGTATCGGAAACACTCTTTGTAATGCAAAGATTCTAAGATTTTGTGAGGTACGAATTTATCATACCAAGTTTTATACATTCTTTTCAAATTCAAGTTCTTTTTGTGGCACAACTACCCTTATGAAACTAATGTGAGTTTCAATACAAAAAGATAAAGAAAGATTTTCATTTCATCCCAATGATATTGATATAATTTATATATGTATTGAATAGTTTGTCACGAGGAGGTAACACAACTAATAGCCTCTAAATTCATACCCTCACTGTGAATGTTTCGATGTAAGATCGTCGAAGGTACTATGAATGTTTACAGGCATGTTCTACTGTCTGGAGGAGCCAAACGGGATGCATGAAGTAATCTTCAGAAGTTATCTTCACAACGTCAACTACAGAGAAATTAGCGCCATTGACGACAAGGGAAACATACTTACTTCATGTGGGAAAAATCGTTTTGACTTTTATGAAGGTATCGCCACCATTAGGATCAACGGCTCCGGAAATTCCTTTGAACCTGATTGCGGTGCTAGATTAGTAAGTTGCGGTCGTCAACTATTGATAACATAATGCTTCAAAACACTAATGTTTTCTATTTCCGATACCATAGTAACGTGTCAGTTACGGTTTGTAAAGATACCTCGATTTGGTTTCAGCGTCAGTAAAGCTTATGCTGGGATGGCATAATGGAGTACTTGATAGGCATAGATGACGACATCATTGCAATTATTATCTTCTTTTAAAATTGTTACATGCTGATGATAAACTTCAAATTTCAAATTATATAGCATACCACATCTTATCGTGGCAATAATCATTTGATATGATTTTCTGTAAACATCAAACCAACAGTATACTGTCATTAGTAAAATATATGCCAATTATGCTCTTGATCTAATTTTCAAAATGTCAAAATGTCATTCATAGGCTGGAAAGACTTATGCATTATTTTCGGAAGTTGTTAACTACAAGAACAGTGTTATGATTCATCTAGAAATATTTCTTTATTCAATACTCTACTACATTTGTGAACAATCTATAAAAAAACACCCTCTATCCTTTAACTTAAAATAAATGGCGAGAGACATTCGAGGTAAATAAAGTTACATATTTATTTATTCAATATAGTACTACATTGTCCGCTGTTTATGTGTACAATCTATAAAAAAACCTCTATCCTTTAACTTAAAATAAATGGCGAGAGACATTCGAGGTAAATAAAGTTATATATAAATGTAAGGATTCAAACAACCATCAGACTAAAGTATAGCAGAGCATAAGACTAAAGTATATCTGCGTCCAGATAATATTCAAGGTTCAGCTACTAAATATCATTTCCTCCGTCAGGTAAATAATGACACCACAAGATGGACCTTCTTATTCCGGCAATATGCGAACCTTAGCACTGAGTACGACGTCATCTTTCAAATCACCTGCAACTGGAAAAATGTTGAAAAGACCCAGCAGTCTGCAAAAGTTGCAATACATGGAAGGTATAGTTTTTACTGTAGTTAGTAATGGGATGGATGTCGCTTGGTCATTGAAGTTGATTCATCTAAATGCAAAGTAGCACGTTTTCGGAAGGACATGAAGGGATATCACGAAAAGGAAATTAAATGTTACGAATTGCATGCAATTGAAGACTTTCCATTTAATTCGATTATGAATTTCTTGCATTAAAAAACTTTTATTTCCAAACTGTGAGGCCACAAGCATGTGATTCACAGTAATGTAAACATTTTGGGTAGTAGCACATTCCTTAAGCGAACGGACCAAGTTAGGTGATCTACCATTTCCCTACCTTGAATGTGTAAAAGTTTTTCACTCTTAAATTGCCACATGCAGTTATCGTTTCATACGTGACACTTTATCCTACGACTACGGATAATCAGGTTAATAAGATATTTTACCCTTTGCAGAAAATCGTTTTGGCATACAATAATATTTTACGGTGAAAATAATAACATACAAAAATTGCAAAAGAACATCAGTAAATGTCTGTAATAAAATTTTCGTGTGTTTCGTCATCCAAAAATGTTTTTGTAATAACATATCTTGTTACAAAAGTTTTGCCAATTACTAAATTGAGTTAGTATGGAAGCATGTATTATTCAGTGTGAAATGAAACATTCTGTAGTTACAAGAAATGATGTGAATTTTCCCCCGCTTTTTATTGTAAAAGGGTGTTGTCAGTAAAACATGTGGAAAGAAGTCATCAATAGAGAAAATTTGATATAGTTTCTTAAAGATTTTATCAAATTTCAGACACGGAAGGCTTCGAAAAAGCACTAGGATGGTTAGGTACGTGATAAAGGGTGGTGAAGGGTGAATAATAGTTATAAAGTTGCAAACCTAGCAGATCATAGTTGTTTGATATGTAAAAGGGATTTAAAAATGTTCAAGTCGTCATTGCATAGGACACGAGATAGTTATTCTGTTTTTATATGATCAAGTACGGTCAGGTATAAAAGACATGTTAGTCTTGTGCGCTAAAGATGGAAGAATTCGCCTTAAAAAATAACAGTTGGTTGCGTAAATGTTAATGGTTTTACTTTAAGGAGACAAGGTTACTTTTCAAACGTTAAACATGTCTATAATTTAAACTTTATTAAATCTAAATCGTCGATCATTTAATGTATCTCAACTTTAATTCAGGTAATCTAAATAGTTTGTTTGTTATCAATTGTAAAAGGTTTTCAAAATTTTTTTCCCGCCTCTAATTTTGTTGGTATCAAATCAGTAAGTGTTGTTGTGAATAAACATTGTCTTCTACATTGACTAAAGTGCGAAGCTCTCATCGGCGAATTGCAGCAATTGCAGAAAGTGCCATTTTGCTCCCACATATAAACAAACATTGACTAAAAATCGATTAAAAATAAACCTTAACCTTGATCGTGATATACCTTTTATGAAACCATTTTAGATTTCATGAGAGCATTTTTTCGGAAATCATGATTGGCAAAAGTAAAGAAAGCGAGTACAAACCAAAGAATTACCGAACACATCTCGCCTTTTTCTTCAAACACAGACACCAGGTGGCCGAGCACCTGTCCCCCGAGCAGACCCGCGTGAACGCTGAAGTCAAGCTGGTGGATGCAGACAGTGGAGACGAAATCGCCAATGCAACTATCGGAGAGAAAGTCAAACTTGTCGTTGAATTCCAGAAGGCAGCTGGTAAGAGACCTTACATCGGTAAGAGACACTAAGCAGACATTTACATATAGATCGAGAGGGGAGCAACTGGAACGTTGACATAGAACCGAAATTAAATCTTTCCTACAAAATATACTCAAATGAAAAAAAAACATCATAAGTTAAGAACATTCATTTAAATTACAACTTTTAGATTGAAAAGCAAGGCGAATGGGATTG
Organism: Phorcus lineatus; assembly: GCA_921293015.1. Taxonomy (NCBI): domain Eukaryota; kingdom Metazoa; phylum Mollusca; class Gastropoda; order Trochida; family Trochidae; genus Phorcus; species Phorcus lineatus. The sequence goes on from OV121083.1 coordinate 10,593,631, forward strand.
TAGAAACACGTGCGTTTATAATAAGGCATACTTGAAGATGAGAAGGAGACAGTGCAATGAGAAAGTGACGCTGAAAGCAGTAATAGAAGTTTAATTGGAGCAAAGTGAGAAAAAAACTTGAAAAAGGCAAGATGTTATGATAAGCATACAAGGACGTAAAGGCGATTTTAATTTAAGAGCTAAGAAGTGTTTTGAAATCAAAACATGTCAACTCCACAAGTAGTTCCATTTATTAGTACTTGTAGTCTGTATTTAATTGCTGATGTTACATGCAGTCTAATTGAACAGGCCGTTTGCCTCGAATATGAATTTTCTGAAAATTTAAGGTTACGAGTTCGACACCAAATAAACACCCTATTTGTCTTGATGTTTGCTGTAGATAAGATTCCAAGATTACGTTCTAGTCATTTGAGCGCGCCATTGTCCGCTTTTCTATCATAAATTGCGACTTATAGCTGTTTATTGTCACTATTTTGAACTGATAAGCACTAAGATTTTATTTGAGAGCCACTATTTCTCTGTTGAATAAAGCTATGTATGACGTTAAACATATTTGACTCCAACAAAATACTCTGCGTCCCTTTAACATACGGTAATATTCAAATGGAAAATATAGAAATGAAGCAAATGCAAAGGGTGCCTGTTTTGATTCGCTATTTCTCTGTTTTCTCTATTCCGTATGGACAGACATTGCTGTAAGTGACATTGCTCCATACAGCTGTGTGGCGACCAGCCTGGATGGGAAACAAAGCATAGAATTCATGGATAAAAATGGGTAAGTGTATTAGTTGTTATCCTCCATAGCGAAGTAACATTTTTAGAAATTTTACACTAAGGGAATATGTATATTTATCAACTAAAACTACATGTATGGTACACAGCAGAAAAGTTCCCTCTAAGCACATGCCAATAAATTGAATTTGAAACCTTACCTTTTGAGCCGCTGTGAAGTATATAGTGTGAGCAAAGATCTGAAATCGCACGTCAATTTTGAGAGTGATGAAACACGTCATTTGAGAGGATTCAATCAACGAAGTAGTTTCATTGGCTTAAACAAATTAAGTGCGGGTACTTTTTGTAAAACATTTTCTGATGAAAAGTCCCAGGTCGGGTAAGTTAAAGATTACCGGAACATTCAACTCTGGGTTTACAGGGTTTCCAGTTAGCTTTATTGTGACAGGGCGTAAATACCATCTTAACGTATTGATTTGTAACATCATCTTCCTTGCAATGGATGATTGTACAACAAAAGCTGATTATAGCTGATGGAATGGCACTAAAAGTATTTCCTTATCAACAAAAGTAGCTCAATTGGTGTGTGTTTTGAAACTCTGCTTCCCATTGCGGTATGGCAGCACCTCTTCAGTCAATAAAGTAAGAGTGTTACGTCATTCCTTTACACATGTTGAGTTTTAAAAAATGCTACCTCTAAAGGTCATTCTCGTCAACACATGACTATCTGGAAAATCATGAGCAGATGTTCATACATCATGAACAAATTTCGAAATGTGGCTTCACAACCCGCGGGGCCTTTGCCAACTCGCCCGTGTTTTGTGCAATAAATGTACCCTGAAATAAAATGAATACATTACTTTCAGAGCTTGTCCTAACTAATATTAAAAGGATACAAGAGCTAAGAGTCTATATTTGACGAGCAATTCAATGTCAAGCATGAACAATCACAGAATGATCGTTTTCACAACCGGCAGGTGCCCTGTGACCGACTCGCCTGTGTACCTGGACTCCAGTGCCGTGAGGAAGGACGGGAGGGTGGTGTACACGTCAAGAGAGTTCCAAGTCTTTTCCTTCCCCGGACACCAGCATGTCGTCTTCACCTGCCAGATCCACATCTGTTTCGATCATATTCGTGACTGTCATAACGTAAGTGTCCCGTGTTGGATATTTCCTTTAAATTAGGTCTGTTTATGTTTTATCCATTAAGAGGAATCAATAAATTATGCAAAGTGTGCAATGTATATATAAAGTATGCATATCCATGTGATTGATACGTCTTTCATCATCGTCGATATCCTAAGCTAAAACGATCCGATGAATATCCACTACATATCCATTTCCAATTCATGGTTTTCGCTGCAATTGAGCCTACATTGGATCAAGGTTATAGATGGAGAATTATATTAATATTTACCTTACATTACATATAGGATGATACCTGCTTTCAAGGACGTTTATAGAAAAGTCAACCAGAGTTATAGGAGATGGTCCTTCAAATTATGTACGATAGTCCTATAACTTCGTTCACTTACATCTTGACGTCTGTCAAATACCTTTAAATGTTCTGCTTATAACCACTGTTTCGATTTATCATGTGCTTCAGAGATGCTCAAGTCGAAATCGTAAGAAGAAGCGGGCGGTCAGCGACGTCGAGAACCAGGTGTCCGGCACTTTACTCGACATTAAAGGAGGTGGGGAGATCCTTCCCTCTCTGGCTGCTAGCAATTAATCCGTTGAAATAAGCTTGTGAAATAATATCGGTATTGAATTATTCGAAATAATCTCTTGGCTCAATATGAAATCAAAATGTAAGTTCTAAATTCTTTGAAAGGTTGATTTCTTTTTAATGGACAGGATGCTACAGGAGATATACATCTAGTATAGTATTCACAGCTAGTATAGTATCCACAGCTAGTATAGTAAATACAACCGTCAAACTTAAAGATTCACAACTACATATACCTTTCACCCGACTAATATTAATGGTACGTTGACTACTCGTGTAATCTGAAAGATAAAGGGTACTTACTCTTCTTTGATATCGACAAGTTTCCCCTTTAAAGATTCCGGAAGTATGTTCCACCTTTATCGTTATTCCAGGGTTCACAACTGCTGATGTTGAGTGGTTCGAAAGTCCCATAGCGGAGACTATTGCTCTTGTACCAACAAACTGTCATGAATGCTTGATATATTTTTATTATACTTATTTTGCCATAGATGTTGATTCAGTTTGAGTCTCTGACCGAAGTTATAATGATGGCCACACAGACAAATTAGCTAAATTGATGTCCTGTAGATATAAGAGCTGCTAAAATATATGTCAATGTAACTCCTTCAAAGACTCTTTAGCACAGTTTGCAAACCATGAAAAAATCATTTATGAATATTTTACAATAGATCAATGGTTCTGAAATATTGTGCGAAATGTATTTTCTTGCACATATTTTGCAGACCCATAATCTATTCTCGTCTAGTAATGACTTAGACGCTTAGACGCGATATGAGATTTTATGTCACTTCAATGTTTGTCATTCTAGTGCAGTCCTTTATTTAATTAGATAAAAAGTTAATACAGTTGTTTTGTTCGAAAGTATTTGAATTTAGGATAAATTGACGTTCAAAACAAAATATAGTAAACTCATGGGTTAGGGAATATATACAAATTTGGATCCCCTTTCTGTGCACCTATGTCTTTCGAGAACTGAAATTCAAAATATATTTGACAGGTTCATTTAAGATTAAATAAGACAATGTTAAATACCTTAAGTGGTCACTCACTTTATGGTTTTCCACAATAAACACAAACATCTGTCTGTATCAACTAAGTCAGATATGAAACGATGAAGTAAGGCCTACCATAATGTAAGGATTTTAATGTTGATCAAAGCCTTAGAGGTTGGAAACGTTACTGTAACTGATTCTGATAGAAAATATTAATTCATCAATGTAGTTGAAACGTACATACTATTTTAAGATTTTTAACAACATAGTTTTAAACCTTTTTAAACATAAAATCCTGTTTTGCATCTGTGATAATTAAGAATTACAACAACCTTTAAAATATGGTCTGACGGAATTATTTTAAAGAAATGAAGATAGCCTTACAAGAATGATGCAAATGACACTGTGCTATGTTAGTCAAATTGAGTTCACAATCTGTCTGAAGATGAACAAAATGTCGCGGAGCACGGTCGTGTTATTTGGAGCACGATGGTATAGTCGTCGTTATGATGGATCTCACGTCAAAGGTCCGTATTCGAACCCAGGTGTTTGAGACACGAACAATTGAGACCTAGGCATCAAACTGTTTTGTGTCCCTGGAGAAAGCACTTCAACGGATTTCTGGACAAGGTACGCACTGACCTAGGTTGTTGAAAGTCGAAAGTATAATTCCTTCAGGGTCATATTGTACAGCTCATGAATAAACATATACTTGTATATTCACATTTGCTTACAAAACGCTGACAGGACCCTAAAACTCTGAACCTCAACTCAACTAAAACCTCAATTACTATATCGAGTATTTTTACCATGTCAATAGAAGAGCAGAAGTCTTTTTTGCATCGCAATTTGTAATGTTTTCATGATCAGAATAACTATTTCAAGACCAGGAAGTTATGTGAATATTTTGATGTTCTATATTTGAGTATGTTGTTCCCTTTCATGTGCACCATAAGTGCGAATTTGTTTAGTCATTGGCATAACGAGGGTAGAGGCATGACCTAGCATGTGATTACTAAATCGCTCATGTCAATATTTCTACTTAGTAATTAGATCGACAGTCGACAAAGCCCATAAACGTAAAGCAAATAGACAAGTGAAATAGCGACTCGGGAAATTTCCCTTTGGGCGACTTGTATTTCAAGAACCTATTGAATATTTTATTGAATATTTGTCCGGACGCTGAAGTTTAGAACTGTAAATATTGGAAAACTTTTGGGAAAACACTCTAATGGACAGATTTTGATTTTAATACCAATCCTGCACGATTGTTGAAGGTTAGAAATGGTAACTCACGATTCTGAAACCCATAAATTCACACGAATGTGAAATTGACAATTCCCACACGAATTATACGAAATTTCATAGTCTTCACAACACCCCTATTTAAGATGAACAACAACAACAACAACAACAACAACAACAACCAACAAAAACAACAACAATAATGATAATAATAATAATAATAATCTATTTCTCGGTTAAGATGCAGCGATTGTTCTCATTGATCAATCGCCATACAGAGAAGTAAAATATATATTTAGCTTGTGCTTCCAAGAATCAATGCAAAGACAATCTTAAAGTTTGTTAAGAAAATGTGGAAACGTCGGGTCATTTTAGGTTATCTCTGTAAGTATCTTTCTCCAACTTTGAAATAAAAACAGAAGAAAAAAGGTATTATTAAGATATATTTCACCTAGATTATGTTAATACCTTATATTTTCATTTCAGTTATTTATGTGGCAAATTTGCTGTTAGAAATTAAATTGGTTCTACGAGCAATATCGTTTTACCGTACACTAAGAGGAAATTCAATACAGTGGCATCCTTAGTTCAAAAAGTTTCGTTAACAATACTATGTGGAGACAAAGTGATATGGACTTCGCTTAAACTAAAGTCACTTCACCTGATACAAACATCACCGAGTGTAACATTGAATTGAGTACCTGTTTTAAATTCAGTTAAAATAAAGATAATCAGACCAGCTTGTACAAAATGGACTAATGTACAATCTAACGTTAAATGACACTATTATTTTTAAAATGAAGGTTCAGTACAGATACACGAAAGAATGGACTCCTAATGAAATTTGAATGAAAAAGACCAACATGGGAAAAGGGGAAACGAATAGAAACATTCTTCCCTTTTCCTGCTCCTCGTCTTACGCATTCAAGATTATTTCGAATGTTTAGACTTTAGACCCCAGTAATGAAGTCTAAATAAACGAGTACCAATCTAACCATTCCTTTAATTAACTGTTAACTCACACACATTCCACAGAGAGAGAGAGAAAGAGAGAGAGAGAGAGAGAGAGAGAGAGAGAGAGAGAGAGAGAGAGAGAGAGAGAGAGAGAGAGAGAGAGAGAGAGAGAGAGAGAAATTATTTAATTAGTTTATGATAATATATAATTTGATGTTACAGGAAGGACAGCAATTGAAGGACAGAAAATTGTTCAGTCATTTATCATGCATAACCTGGTTAAACGCAATCTTATTAAATACGAGCATTGAACATGCCATCCAAACCTACTTCCGGGTCTGTGTTTTAATCATGCCCTACTGTGAAGTATTGAATTCTTGATGTAATCAATCCTACTTCAACCGTCACCTGGCATCTCTCAGGGAGAAGATTCCTACTTGACCTGGTATGAATGTATAACATTGAACAAACACAGGCTCAAATGTCTAACATCAGCAACATCTCAAAACATGTAAAATAAAGTGAACAACAGTTTGGAACCTATTGTAGTAGAGTTTCATTATTTTAACTTTAAATGAGGAACAGTTCTATGGATTTTCAACATATTTATTGACCATTTCTGAGCAGTTTACATTACGGTGAAAACTTATAAAATCATTTTGTAGAGGAATCCTTTTTACAACAAAATGATAAAGTTGATTTTTCTTCAAACTGCAATAAAGTATCTTTAAACACATTTTCAAAAAATCATTGATGAAAGAAGAGAACGTTCGTTAACAATATGATGTATTTTGCTTTTGTTACACATATTTTGTAATGACAATTTGATAAGACAATCTATTAGTTTGTGGTTTTCGTTATGGAACACAATAGTTCCTTAATCCCTGCCAGATGGGTTCCTGCAGTAATCTATTAGTATGCCATAACAATATGTTTTTTCTTCATCTAAAAACTTCGTACCTTTAAATGCTCTTAAATGAACACCATTTCACAAGATATGTGACTTAGTTTAAAAGTAATGAAACAAACTTTTGTTAAGCGGAGGTATAGAATAAGGTTTCTGTATAATACAGTCAAGTTGTGTACTACTTACAAAAGAAATCAAATGTGTAATGGAATGCCAAGGTCACAAACATATCCGATATTGAATACTAGTATACAAACTTAATCTCAGTTGAATGATGACAAAAAAATTATTTCTCGATAAGGAATATTTTTTCAAAGCGAATTATGAAACAGACAAACAGACAGATCTGTGAAATAGGAAGAGAAAAAGATTTTTAATCAAACTTTTTTCCTGTAATCACCGTTTCTGTATACCCGAATGCTTCAACAAAAGTCTAGACATCGAAGATGTTTACAGTTTTTCGAGTCCAGCATATATCTATAGAAGTTAAAAACAGTTAAAGTACTTTGTTGAGACATGTGTTGTTGGAGAGTATTGTTGAGGCAAACAAAGCACTAAACTGCAGGCACCTCACAGCTGGTATTCTCACTGTACCAGCAGACTTAAGCTAAATGGTGTTAAAGCAAATCCACTCCCCGGACAGGTGCAGTATATATGATATGATTGAATGAATCTAGCACGCGAAACCATCAATAACACAAATCACTTCCCTCCTTGGCGCTTGTTCCAGCGATATCAATAACAGTTTGCCATTACCGTCATGGATATCTCCTTCAGACGGACTGCAAGATGCAGCGTCCGATAGCGTGTCCGTCCCCCCTCATCGGCCCCGACTGACCCGGGCGATCTGACAGTAAATATTGATCCGTCGATACCTGCCGGTGCGTGAACAGCCGCTGCCATATGGCGAGAGTGCGAGGAAGAGGAGCCTACAATGATCTCTTGCTGCCTCAGCGACGGATGGAGTCTAGGAGCGGCTAACGCGGGCTGCCTCGCCAATGACGCTCAACTTGTTGCCGCTACAGTGGGAGAGCCGGACCGCGGTAGTCGTGGAGCGTAACGATTTCTTTAAAGATATTAGCCTGAGGAGAGGATTTTTCCGAAAACATATTGACGTCCCCGCAGGAAAGTTAGTTTGGCTGGAAGTTGAGTTAAGCTATGAATTTTAGCGGTGGCCTCTATATCTCCCATGTTACTTCACTTCCGCGCGAGTTTCGAGTTACGACGCCGTGGAAGACGCGAGGACGTGCGGAACCAAGGTGACACGTCCGGGGGAAATGTTGGCTTTCTGCATGTTGATATCTTTGAATCTCCTTCCGGCATTATCGGGTCTGAGTTCGACTCCCGTGTCCAAGTTTGTGTCTGTGGTGGTGGTGTGTGGCGGCTCTTCCTTCTCCAGTTGTGAGAAGAGTAGCGACATCATCAACGGCACAGTGGCCGGAATGTTCCGGGGATGCCAGTTTACCGTGAACACCACGTTATACCCTATGGAAACCATCTTCCCCCAGGATTTACGTACCCTGGAAGTGTTCGTCAATTCCTCAGATGCTTCTTTCATTATTGGCTATGGAGATACCTTTATCATGCAGGCTGTGACTATTGTTGCCAAGAGTTTGGACATCCCCGTACTGGGTTATGTAACAAGTGGAGACAAACATCGGGTGAGTGCCTTCCAACTTTATGCTATTGTAAGTAACCGACCTTCGCTCTTCAATCAATGTAAGCTACCGTTGCTAACTAATCACTCCCCTTTTATCATTGCTAGGAAATAACGTGGCAGGATCAAGCCAGATTCGAGTAGATGAAATTGTATTAAATTACCCCCTTATTAACCTCCATATAACCTCTTTTATTTTAAGGAATAGTCATTTATAAAACTGATCTCATTCTCAATATGTCGTACGAGTTGCCCTGGATGATTTGATATTCCAAACTTTTTTTCCATTCTTTGAATATGTTCATATCTATTTCCAATTCCTGGAACGCTTCGCTTTACCATAAAACTACACTGTAAACATAAATAGTTTTGATACATACAGAGACTGTCTCTCTGACCCTTGGCTGTACCACATTAACCATAAATCCTTCACACAGGAACACTATATGGTAAACTTTGCTTCAGTGTACCTCGATGTACGCATGTTATAACGAACCTTCCAATCTTTGGAAACATCATTTCACTGAAATATTTACCGTTTCATTAAGATCATGGAGACTTTCAATGTAGATAACACATGTTCCAAAACTCTACCATGTTGAGATGAAGTCAACATTGATTGGAAATAATGAGCGTACCAATTTGTATCAACTAGTATTGTTTCCAGAAACACGAGGCATTTTTTTCCAAAAACAGATCTGTAAACACAAAACATCACATATATATGTTTTGTACGGATGCGTGTGAAAGCAATATACTTAGTTTTGAGCTGTCATCTATAGTCACACAATTTTCAACATCTAAAAGAGTTTTGTTGTGTAACCCGTTGAGTATTCTATGAATAACAATGATAATGGTTCATTTATATTGCGCATTATCCATATTCAGTGCACGCTCTAAACGCACAAGGAATTGTACTTTCAATGCTGCCTGTCAAGCGCTTTGCGCCAACCATATTGGTCCGTACTTTTCTTGTGGTCAGGTGCCCATTTGGACAGCTGGGTAAACTCTAGTGCAATGTGGATGAAGACCCTTGCCCAAGGAGACAACACAGTGCATTATCCATCCTCGATAACCCAGGGTAAACGTTTCGATAGTTCTTCACTATATACCCTGGGACCGAGGTAGACTTGACGCGAGGATTTAATAAATCACTTTCCAAGTTCATATAATAGAAGTCTCAAACGTTTATTTTCAAAGCGGTTGTGTGTCGTGACCTAAGTCCCTTTGATAAGTACGCTGGCAAGGCCCGTGGAGACAGGTGAATAAATGAAATGCCAGTAAAGGGAGGAAATAAAATCCTCACATCGAGCCTTGGTCTCTGGGTATATAGTGAAGAGTTATCGGAACATTTACCCTGGTTTACCGAGGATGTGTATAAACCAGGTCACAAATGGTTGGTAACTCCACCGGGATTCGAACCCGGGTCGTTGGCCTGAGAAGCCAACATGCTAACGGGGATCTTCTACATTTGAAATTATCTTCTACGTAAACTGTAAACTACGCAAGCTATCAACAGATGAACTTTATACAAGAACATGGACGTATTTCAAATTCATTTCATGATTTGGGTCACGATACAAAATTTATCCCAAATTAAAAGTATTCCTGATTCTTTACAATTTCGAGGTACTTGTTGCAGAGTCAAAGAGCACAGAGGATGGAGAACGTTTCTCCACGGGAAACTTCCGTGATTTCTATTATTGTTATTTATAATTGACATTGGGATTTTGTAGATGAAGTTATCAAGGTGATACGACCTACGCAAATACTTCCATTGATTCGATAACATTAGAACTAATATATAATATCCTCTTGATAAGTTCATCACTGGTTCAAATTCACTAACGCTGCACCCATTAGACAAATCACTGATGCTATTACTAATGGTTCTGGGATTAACATTCTTTTCAGCAAATCTAAGCTTTACCACGCATCACTGCATTTCGTGCAATAAACAAGGATAGGAATTCGCACTTTGTTTGAGAGATGCTGATTACGTTATTAAAGATAATGTTTAACTCGGCGTAAGTTTGGTGCAAATCAATGGTCATTGACCATGTAAAACCATCTTAGTGCATTGGTGGTCCGAAGTGCCAATAGTCTCTCTTTTCAGCGTTAAACGATGTGGTATTGGTAAATCAATAAGTAAAGTTAGCTCCCATCGAAGAGTTTGGATCGTTACGTTTATTATAACATTTGAAGTTGGCGTCAATACCAAGACTACTTACACTTGGATGGTTGGCTGGTTGTTTGGGACCTGTATGTACTCCAGAAATGGAATGAGAGAAATAACCACCAGTTAACTGAAATTAATATAGAGTATGTTTCATGAATTGTATATGTGGCTCAAATAGAGCCAAATTATCATATGACCTGGGTTAAGTTCAAATAACCTATCTAAAACTAGATTTATATCTCTAAAAATCAAAACTTATTAATTTTTTTTGTTTTCGATTGTAAATTGAAAACGGCCATATGCATGTCGAAATTCAGCGTCGAAAAGTTCAATGATCTATTAAGTAACACCAACCTATATTTCACGTTGTTACTACTACATATAAGTTGCCAACATTCCGTTTGAACCATTGGCGCGCGCTATTGTCCGGTTTTCGATAATAAATCTCGACATTTCCCCTGTTTATTGTATCTATACTAACTGATAGGCACTGAGTTGTTAATTTTCAAAAACAACGGCTATTTATGAACTTTGACATATTTGACCCAAACAATATACTCTGTACCCCTATAAATATATTCTGCTACGTCAGCTTATTTGAATACTTCAATATCCATATATCTATTAGGCCAAATGCCTCAAATCGATATGTCTTTAGCCAGCTATAGAAATTATTTGCCTCTAACAAAATCGGCACTACCCGGATTAAAAGTCCCTTGAACTCGAGGGATTTGCTTCAAACTCCTTACATAACGACATTTAACGACTCTTAAAATATATGCTTAATATTGGCATACGATACGAGACATTTGGCGTGATTGATATAAGGGTATTGCATGAATTCTCCGGATTCAAATATGCTGATTTAGAAGTTGGCTTAGATAGAGATATATTTTTTTACTGAATTCAGCGTTGCCAATGACATTCATAAATATTGGTGTCATACTGATTATTTTTGTTAGCAAATAAATGGCTAAAATGATCTCAGACATGACAAGATATGTCACCTGTCCCTTATCGAGTAACTATTATGCATGAGGACAATCATATATAGGGGCCCATGACTTTAACATGCTATCCTGCGGCAAGTCTGACGTCAAAATGTAGAGATAGGGGTTACCTAGTCGTGGCTTGAAAGTAGGTTTTGCATTTTATCCCTCAATGTTTTTTGACACGCAAATAAATAAACATCGATATATATAGCTGTTAACAACAATGTTAACGCCTTTCGTTTCTAGATATTGGAATAACTCTCACTCTTGCACGATAGATAGAAGTTTTATTACTGGTACATTAAAACAATCAATTTTGGTCATAGCACATTAGAATTTATCAAATGACTGGCTTCAAGTAGCTACAACAATGTATAGAGTCACAATTTCACTTAATACTTGTTAACAGGAAGTATGGCAATCTTTTGGAAAACAAATTTTTAAGAGGAACCACTTTGGCATTGTCACAAAAGAACACTGAAAATAGTCTTAATAGTCTTTAGAATTAACTATTAGCAACAAGTTTAAGGCTTTGGATAAAAAAACCACTCCCTTTTTAATCTCATAATTAAAAAGCTGCTTCTTGTCTACTTCCAAGCAAGTCTTGAACGCTTTCACATCCTAAAACACCTCCAATCTGTAAACCGACATCATCCCAACAGACCATATTACTGTACGCTGTCCCTTACTAATGGAGTTAAGCTCCTGGCTTTGACAGAGAAGTATGCATATATGCAGAGACGCTGTCAGCAAACAGACACCAGATCCGCTAAACCAGTGACACATCTCCTGATAAAACCCTCGCTTCCCGACTAAGAAGATGCCTGTGATAAAAGCTTATCCTGTTGTGGACACTAGTGTCAAGCGTGGTTACCACGTGAATAATGCTATCAGTTCCATGCAGTTATTGGCGATGTCATTCATATTTAAAGCCACACTGTTCTGTGATCGAAAACGGTTTGTGTTTTGCGTATAGCCGTACGGTATCTGTGACATTGATGACATTGTGTGGCATAGCGTATTGAATAAATTAATCGAACTCTGTGATATACTTGATGGTACCAAAGGTTTTAGATATAATGGCATTATACTGATACGGTAAATAATAATATTCATGTATCAATTGATACAACAACATATTTCAAGTTTGTTCTATGGTTTTCGTTGATTTTGGTTCAGTTGAAGAACGATAAATTTGAATTAAACATTGGCAAATGCAAATTTGCGCGTGTGTCCTACGTTCTTGTTGATTTGGATAATATTGAATAAAAGTAAATATAGCATTTAACATTGATCTTTTAACCTGAATCATTGACACAAAGAGAAGATTGACAATGCATTATTCATCCGTGTCAATTCGATTCATAATGCTTGTTATGCATCTAACTATTGGATACACTTAGGATCTCACATGAATAATCATTGCGGTTTTAATATTGCCATATGAATTTACCATCTAACTTATTGCCTCAACCAATATCACATTAACTATTCAAATTTGTGTGAACACAACTGAAAATGCTGACCTATTGTACAGATATAACTTTAATGCCAACTGTTATTAATGTTTGAATAAGATCGCTTCTGTTTAGATATTCTATTCTTATTTCATCAGCTGTAAATTATTAATTCAGGTATCAATTTGTGAAATACTCACCTCATTTTGATCCCGTCGTTAAGACTAGAAAGTTATATTGTAACCAGTGGCGCATATACGAGAGGCAATATTACATATTATGTTATATATCTCACTCAATGACAAAATAATAATATCTGATAAAGAACTTAAATATTCTTTTCATTGTTGACCCACACATGTGTTTTTGGAAACTTACCCGGAAACGGACTCATTTACTAAAACCTAAGTACAGTCGAAACCAGTAAGAACTGTAATTATCATCTCAAAGCAGCGACAGTATAAGTAATGATGTCAATGTATAGTGTATGCAATGCGATTTTATTATTTTGAATGAAAATGATATGAATTTTGAATTTCCTGGCTGGAAAAGAACTAATAGTTTTGTTTACAGATAAAATTCACTCCACATTAAAAGAAGACCATGCGTAGCAACAACATGTTTTATACGCATAAACCATAAAAACTTAATTTTACATCTCTAGATATAGAAAGTTGAATTGGTTCAAACGCAAGGTAACATACAGATTAAATATAACATACTTCACATAGTCGTTTGCTGAATCATTTTAATCCTTTTATTATATAGATGCTTTTTTATCACCATGTTTATTTCGTAGTTTTCCCAAAAGACAAATTATAAAATTCGATATCAAAGTTGTCGTTCTGAACTTAATACTTCAGATATACATATGTTTAACGAAGTTCAAAACATTTATAAGGGGGAATTTCCTTTTTAACAACGCGTATTATTTCTCGGATGATGAATTTTAAATATCTCATTACATTTAGCATATGTTTTGTCTCCAACGACAGAAACGGTATACTCAAATATATAAGTTGATTATTGCAGTTATTTTATCTTAGTGCAGCATTTATCTCGATAGTTGGAAAATGCTGACTTTCATCAGTTTGACAAATGTGTCTATAGAACAGACAGAAGTAACTAAGAATATTTCTGTAAATTCATTATCGTTTCACTAGTTTCCTTTTCCAAAGATACATGCGGACACATATTAAGAGAGTATTACCAACTTAGTTTCTAGAAATTATTTTTTGTAAAAATTGTATCTGGCTATTTTCTGGAGAGTTTAATTACCGTCTTGAATGATCCACTAACGGCAAGAGGAACTTCAGACGGAATAATTTCCCGATAGACTTTTCATACTCAACATCTTTAAGATGCACCAACGGAGTCATCATACTGGAATTAAGCGTGCCACTCTTCTGAAGTTATTCCAGACCCAACTTCGACCCCCAGTGTTGATGTTATTGATGCACGACAGCACTGTCTAGTACTGCGGCAATATATCGGCAAGCCCTTGCTTCCAATGGGGCTCATTGCCATCTTTTGTGACCAACGTAATCTATAATTGGTTATTAGACAAAACAGAAAATTGTTGGAAATCTAATCACGCCTGATATAAATCGACCGTCCATCTTTGCCCAGTCTAAGTTCTTCTGCTTTAGGCTTGTGGCCCTTTGGAGTGTTCGACCAGCTTTGATGATTATGTATTTGGTCTTAGTGAAGGGATTGCTTCACAGAAAGACGTCAGAAGTTCCTTATGTGTCCCTGTTTACTCCGGCTTATTATAGAGTGTCTTCAAAGATTCCAAGTGATATGGTGTGGACAGTTGTAGTCTGAGTCCGTTTCCCTACGTCATTTGTCGAATGTTGGAAACCTCATCACTCCACTTTTACACAAGTCTTTGAGCTCGATAATGACAGTTCAGATCGAACCCATAGAGGAAGCCTTTGCCCTAGGATGGAGCAGTTTACAGAATGAAGTTTGTAGAAAGCGTTGAGGAATTGGATTGCAGACTTTGGACAGGCCCGAGGAAGTCCCTCAAACAACACGGTGCGCCACTGTGCAAGGGCTCTCAATGAAAATCCCAATAATGGGTAAAAGACTAATTTGGGGAGTAATGGCGCTCGGCTCCTCCTGATGACGTCCAGGTTATTAGAACCGACAATTCCTGCAAGGCTAATACTCTCCTTCCGTCGTTAATCTTGACTGGAGGACGTATGTTGCTTCCATTCCTGATTGCTGCTACTGTTGCATATGCTCATATATTGCCATTTACACGTCATTCTATTACATGAAACTTATATATCCAAAAATGAACTCTCCTTTATAACTTTAGGTGTAATCACCTTGGGGGAAGGATTTAAACAACAAAATCACGTGCTGCGGTAGTGTACAAAAAATGAAGATATTAATCTGTTATACGTTTTATTGGTTAGGAGCCCAGTAGAGATATGTACTTAATAATTTTCACTTCCATCTTTCCAGCAAACATGACTTTACTGGACCAGTACTGGCTTTGTACTGGCTGGTAAGGTTGATAAAGACATACTGTCTAACGGTATAGAACCAGTACTGGTCCAGTATCGGTTAAACCAAATCGGGCTACTTTAGGCAGAATTAAAATGGCCCAGTATTGTCAATATGGTATCGAACCGAACTGGCCCAGTAGCGATCAAGTTTGGGCATGTCAATTCCTAACTTTATGCATTATGGCATAATTTAAAGGGCCACTACTGCTTTAGAAGATACCCAGTACAGGTTATATTATGATCACCTACTGGCCAAATTCTGACATGGCACTTTCTGATTGGGAATTATTGGTATTGTTTTCAAACTGCATGCTTTAGGGCGATAACAGGAGAAAAATTGCTGAAATAAATAATAAATAAATAAACTTAATTTGAATAAATGTCCGATATATTCTGTGTTTATTTTCTTAACCTACGTTTGCATTTTGATTTACTAAAAATGATTTTGTTTTATAAACATGATAATGTTAATCAGTTAGAGATAACTTCCAATGTTTGAAAGAAAATGATTCTGTTTTTTAGTTAACATGGTATAACTGAGTACCAAATAATATGAAGTAAAGTTCCATGATACTGTTATTGATACACGTCAACTTTAAAGATACTTGAATTAACAATAAAAGCATGTCTAACATATCGGTCTAATCAGCCTTGAAAGAACTTGAATACATAATCTATATGGTTTTGATTTATATGGTTATGAATTATTCTGACAAAAAAGTGAAAGTAAACTGGGCCAGTGCTAGCATGATGTTGTTTTATTACTTTCTGGAATCGTAATTATCGGATTCATCGTTCAAAAGTTTTGAGTAACCAAATGCTTATTAGCCAACACATTCAAATATTGACTTGATAAATATCCATTTCCTAACCAAGGCAAATTAGTTGCTATTAGACCATTTCCGAATTATGGCCAATTATCACTTATGTTAACAGTGTATTTTCATGTTTCGGAATACATGGACTTTAATTAGACGAAAACGTGCATCTACATGTACGTATTGCTCCATCCAGGTAATGGTAGTTAATTATCTAACTTTCAAAGCAAGGTGAAAACTGAATGGATAAGAACAAGCACCTGTTCCTTTCCTTACTGATGGTGATGCATTTTCCTTGCCATCACTGATAGGATTATTATTGAAATTCAAAAATTGTCATCACATATCAAATAGCTATTTTATAATCATCGTTTGAGAGGTTTTACTCAAGGTTAATGGGTAAACCGCTTACAATAGTCTGTTCAAGGTTCAGTCACCAATTTTTACATTTATTTAGATCGAGTACATTATATTTATTTAGATCTCGACAAAGAAATACTCAGAAACAATTCGTTTTATGTGTGTTTATGAATTTCGTCACCGATTACAAAAGATATTGACCTAGGGGTCACTATATTGATTATGAAGTTAATCTAGAAAATGCTCTGCAATGGAGCATGCGAAAGGCCTCAAGCCACAACAAGGCGGTAGTTTGGGAGAGCTGTTAACGTAGCCAGTTTTTCGCCCTTAGTTGTTAATGGTTACCCGTTAGGCTGCAACTGGTATTGTGCACACATAGTTATTATTAGGTTGTCAAGAATGATTGATTTATTAGTGAAGTAATATCCCTCTCCTTTTGTCGACTGAACAAATATGTATTGGCCGTCATATTTGTACAAGGTGGTGAGCGTGTGAAGGTACAATTATATCGTATTGTGACAAAAGTGGCCATAACTAGTCACGTTAATTAGGCTACTGATAGGATGTAAAGATGTCGATTCAAAAAGTAATATGTTGCAGTTATATGAGATATCTGTTATCAACAGTAACACTGAGAAATAACTTGACTCTTGAACATTTGAGACTATCACGGTAAAATACCCGACAAAAACGAAAATCTGTAGGTGAAAAATAATAACAGATCAATGTCAGTAAGCAAATTAAAGCATTTATGAATGCATATTGAGGCATTATGTAATGTTAGTCTTTAAATGCCTCGTTGCATTAATGAAAAGTAAGAGGAGTTATGTATTTCGCCTTTCCCAAAAGGGAAGCTTTAGACAACGCAACTTTAATCACTACGCTCCAAGTGAATGATGCATAAGGTTAGATGACCCCTCCATCCCTCTATAAAATAATTTACATCTTCTCCGTTGCTGTAAGATTTGATGCAAACATATGGTATTCATACAAGACTTAGAAAAAGTTAGAAAAGTTTCTTCATATACTTGCAGTATTCAATTAACAATGATGAACAAGTGACGGGCAGAGAGTCATTGGGTATATACAACAAAAGTAAGTGACAGATATAAATATGTACAGATTTTAAACCTTTTTGATATTCACTAATAGAGGGACCAGCATAGACAAATAAGATACGATTAATATCAATAAGTGTTATTTTCATAACAATATACATGTAGTTTGTAATGATTTAAATGTTTTTTTTAATAATTATCTTCGATGATTAAAGGGCATTGAAGTAAGAAATGCTAGATATTTTTACAATTGTAGCCAAAATGGCAACATGCATCATTTCTAAATTTATTCTAAATACATCGTAATTAAGTGAGTCATGTATCTTATCTTTGTGTAGAGCATTAAATTTCTTTATTCCATACGTAAAGTATACACACGTACAATTCATTTTAATGAATATTCTATTTGAATGATGCAACAGAGTCACAATTCCTGACTGATAAGGGAATGCCATTCAATTGATGATGGAATAAAAGAAGATTTTGATTGCTTCAGTACTTAAGCTCAATGTTATTGTTTTGATAATCACTCTCTGAAAGATTGGATGCAGAACCTCTTGCATATCTATATAATACCATGTATCATGTAAGTCTTAGAGTATCCCGTTTCAATGCATGATGCAAAGGGTTATTGTGTATTTGAATCATGTTATTATAATTTACATTACAGCATTGTTGGGAAAATGTGATTGAGAGTTTATGTATTTACTGTAGCATCTTGGCGTAGCCCAGACCTTACCTATGTTGAATACACATGCGTTCGAGTGCGCTTTTTGCATCACTTTACAAAAATTTAATACTGGCGGGGCGTTGAATTAAAAAGATAATTTGTCTGGCTTATATAACAGATTCCATCAATGAGTGTATAACATAAGGCAATGGAAACAATTTATTTCTGTGAAAATCTCTTTACCTTGTTGTTCATGAGCATAAGGTCATAGCAAACTTTGTATGGCTCTTTTAGAGGTGCAAAGTCTATGAAATGTGTTAATGATTCTGTAAGCACTGCGACACAACAAAAACCCGATTCAATTTATGTGGTCCATAGATCAGAACAACTCTCAATCTAACACTGCGTGCGGCTGGAAATCAGGTCCAATCCTTTGAGTCGAACGATCGATTTTTAATTACATCGTACGTTCTAAAGCAGTGATTAGTAATGAAATCAGGAGCCACAAGTGTGTAATGACGGTATAATGAGGATGTTGCTGGTCCGAACAGACATGAGATGATTGGGTGTAGACAGATGAACAGCTGGTACATGTTTGGACTGTCACTCTATCATGCGAAGTGTTATATTGCTCTTGTACTCCTACCATATGTGTAGTTTAAAGAGCCATGATCTGTTACACAGTCGATATTGAGTTGTAGACCATTTCCTGGTGTTCGTCCTGACTGCCACTTCGCTCCGCTATGACTGACTTGCATTTAAATCGACGGCGGTTTTTAAAAACAAAATTGAAGTACTGTTTTTCATGAAATTGCTAACAGTTAGAATGATGTCAGTCGGTTTCAATCAGACGTTCATAGAAAAGATAATATTACCCTTTTGTTATAATAATTGCTAAAATTTTTATTTTTGTTCAATAAAGGTTGAGTAACAGTCACATCCGTATTGGATGAAATATACGTTAAACCTGTACAACTAAAAGCTATACAAATGAGCTAGCTTGTAGTTACAAGGCGTTGATAGGCAATTACATTGACTGCTACCTGCTTGCTCCTGTCTGTCGAAAAGAGTTTATCGAGGCCATGAGTACTTTTCTAGAACTATTGGATTTAGTCAGGTTCGAGTTAAGTGTTGAATTGATCAATATACTATATATATTGATCAATACTCTCTATATATATTGATCAATACTCTCTATATATATTCTCCCATTCTCTCTCTCTCTCTCTCTCTCTCTCTCTCTCTCTCTCTTTCACCACACACACATACATACAAGAGACCCAGATGGGACGTGAGACACCATATAGGATACATCACACAGACACTGTCTAATCAAGGTCCTCAGACGTCTATAGTCTGACAATAACTCTCTAAGATTATTGTGTACTCTACTTAATACAGCCAGTTGTTGATCCTGAGTGACAAGCCATTGACCCGCAAACTGGGAGAAAGTAGAAAACTTATCTGGTTGAGGAACCTGTTCACTGTAATAGGACACAATCCCAGTAATAATATGAATCACGTTTCTATATACTTATTACTTGCTGCATCATACTGTGTTAGCTCAAATGGTGCGGGCTCTTTATCCGAACTTAATATAGAAAAACCTCACAAATAAATGAACTACAATAAAACTATTCGAATTAGGATAGGATATTATTGAGATAAATAAAATCATTATTACTCACACGTTGGTTTTAATAGGATATATATATATATATATATACACACGCACACACGCGCACACTAGCTATTCTTTTACAGGACTGACGCAAAACTGAGGTGTTATTAACGTTAGGAGAACAGACAGTACGATTGCGTAGCCTCGTCGTCACTAAGTAACCCCTGCAACTGACATGATTTTACATCTGTCTGCCATCAGTCGTCGTTCTGACACAAGTAGAGCGGAATTCCTAAAACTGGAATCAAAACCTGAAAAAAGTAGAGATTACAATCACTACAGCTGAGTAACAGAATAACGTTACCTGTCTTTCTTGTCAGAGATACAATGTTGAGGGCGGTCCTTCGAACTCGCATTGGTAGAGGTACGCCAGTGGGCGTTCAGAGAACTAGTTAATCCATTTTGCTAACTGGATATGGTAAAACGTGACCTAAACTCAGAAAAAACATATCCCTGAGACACCATATATGGATATTTGAGAATTAAGGCTACTGAGATCTCCATACACGTAGACTTGATAAACTGAAATACTTATAGGAAAAGTGGATATGAAGTATAAGTGACATTGGGGTAATATAGAACACTTAAATGTCATCGAAAATAATGTCTCCTTTGTTATTGCCTCACCTAATGACTTAATCTCTTATAGAAGTGTGAGCTTTATGCTTTTCATGTTTCGTAACTCTATAGAAAGTATATTTCCTTGTCCTACCTTACGCATATTTAAAAGTGTACGTATTAGTCTAAATAGCCAAGTTGATAGGCATATATATGTTTGTCTTTTACAACCAACTTGTGACTATTGTCAACCTTTACTCTGCAATATATATATATATATATATATACATATATATATATAGGTGCCTTAAACGTCGGAAACCACCAGATGACACACTGTACATTCGGATTTTCTTTGCCCTACTTTTGCGTTCACGTGTATATTTCACGCCATTTTCTCATTATCGAGGATCACACTTTGATCACTGCTAAAACGAGAGTTTAACGAGAGTAGCTATTGATTTTGTGATTTTGGAATATTAGAGAAGCCCTCTTTATAGATCAATGGCACACCAGAGTATTATATAAAGAAGTACATTTATTATTGTCGGATGATTATTAATCCTGTCCTTTTGAACATGACATTTTGTCTGTAATATCTGTCCTGGTGATTACATTCATTAGGTGAATTAGCCCAGGGGCCAAGATTAACGGAGCTGGTGACGCTATATGGAGGATAACAATCTCGTTAAATATCATATTGTTATTTTCACGTAGACGAGCGAGACAGGTCCAATCACCGTCGTGTAGCAAAGAGAAACAGTATATCAACCTAGTTACTTCAACAGGAAATATAATTTTGTACTTATATTCGGAAAGTCACTGCTAACATGACAGTGTAAAAGATTAACAGGTCTTTGTAACAGCATTAATTAATAACAGCAACATGTGTTTTCATCAATAAGATCATCGTAATGGTAATGTTACGTCACAAACTTTATGAAATAGGACCTCTATGCTCGTCACGACCACTATCCTGATGTAGCAATAGAACAATACTGGAACCAATGGAAGAGACTGACGTCACCGACCCCAGACAAGGCAAACACTGTTCCGTCAG
The DNA here is from genome assembly GCA_921293015.1 of Phorcus lineatus. Taxonomy (NCBI): domain Eukaryota; kingdom Metazoa; phylum Mollusca; class Gastropoda; order Trochida; family Trochidae; genus Phorcus; species Phorcus lineatus. Next base: position 10,615,199 of record OV121083.1, read on the forward strand.
CAGGCGATATGATAGGCATGATAAAATGATACACGATACATAGATACACTGGATTCTGTTGTCATGGGTAACTATCTTCAATAGGGTCAAACAATTAACGGCACCTACCATGTCCTACCTTTAGGTAAATTAGACAAGAGACGAGGATATAGTTTATATTTTCCACAAGACAATGCGCAAGTGCAAACAGTCAATGGCTTTGAGTTTTATCTTCTTAAGGATCCACCCTACTACCCTGATCTAGCTACTTAAGACTTTTATCCGTTTCCTACCTTGAAGTATTTTGTCTTCCAGAAGGCATTTTACGGTAAAAGGATCCTCAAAACCGATGGCAGAAACGTATTGTATTGACGGAAAACTAAGTGGAAAAATGAGAGCATTTGATTTGAATTCTGTCAACTTGTCTGTCGTTTACTTATTAATCGCCCCTCGTACATTCGCGTGAGGACCAAAGTTGTATGCTTTTTGATAAAGGTCGTTTTACATGTTAAGTTAGAGGAACTGTTCTAATATATCTCACGCTTATAAAAGATTGAGGTTTCTTAGGCCAACCTTAGATTTGGTGAGACAAATTATATCTTCTATATTGTATCCTCAAGTCCTGATATGGAGACTAGCTGTTACTCGAAGATATTTCAAACCATTTATCATTCTTGGATGAATCTCTGTGTTATTTCTTGCAGCTATCGATCTCTCAAACCCCATCGGGTTTAATGAAACCTTGCAGTTCTATGCTTTCTCATATAAAATACGATCAATATCCATTTCCAAGCAGTACAAGAATCAAATTATCGGAAAATTTTCCATTTTATTTTGTACAGAAAAATATCTTCATCATGTTTTTTTACTTAATTGTGTGGATGTATCTGCAATTGGAATGATAATTTGCATGGCTGTGTCCTTATTTTGTCATCTCTTAGTTACGTGTTGTGATGCCCAATACGTTACAGTAAAAACCATAGTAACAAATAGTGGTTTCGAAGATAGTGTATAATTTAAAGTGCTATATCTATATTTTTCTATCTATAAAAAAACTATACAGAAAATTATTAATGTGTGATAAACATGTTATACTAGCAAACATGTCATCGTTCATTTTATCTTGTAGTATGACTATATTTCCCAATATATTGAATGCTAACGAATCATACTACCAACATAACCAACCTTAAAGGAGACAGTTGATCGAATTTAAAGAATTAAAAAAATTCAAATATATGTAATGTGACAAATATGTTAATGAAAATTAATTCAACTTTCAACATTTATTTCTCAGACATGAAAAAAATATTAAAACTTATTTGACATTAAATAGAAACATGTTAACATGTGAATGCTTTTGTATGAATCAACATAGGAGTTGGTGTCATTGATAGTTACAACAAGAACAACATTCATCTTTGAAGCATAAATTGTATGGACAGCTGAAAAGGAAAAATGTTTGCAAACCAATGTTGGCCTAATACCACAAGATATTTCTTCAATTAACCAACTACAATGCATGACACAAGCTGTTCAGCTATTTCTTTTAACTCTATCATTAATGATTTATCCTGTGGAGCTATCATCTTTAGGGAACTGGATTAAAAATCCAAACATAACTGTTTTATGACTCTTATTTCAAGAGGTTTCTTATCAAATCAATGTTAAATTATTTGTCTCATTTTATTTTTAGAACTCGAATTAAAATATATTTCCGCTTGAAACAGGTATCATCCTTGTGTGCCAAGCGTTTATAATTTGGTTCCAGTTCTCCGTATGCCATCGACTATACAAAGCTGATGTAACTAAAATATTATATTTTTTATCGGCTCATAGAATATACATATTTCATTATGACGGAGTAGCTCTTTTATAACCCAGGATATTATGCATCCCGTTAAGGTTTTTATTGTAATGCCTTATAACGAAAGGACACTAAGCGAACCTGAAACAACGCCATCTGCATACAGTTGAATATTCGCTGCAAAAAATTGATGCTCTGAAGTGCACAATAACTTTAGTAAGAAATTCTATTTCCAAAGTATTTCCAATACTTAAAAACAGTTAACCTTTTGAAATAATCGACTTATTGAAGATGAAATATTGTTCAAAACCACATACCACGAGGCAAAAATTGATCACATTTGATTTGGTCTGAGGACGTAATCCGTGTGGACCTTGTTTGATCTTAGCATCAGAAACTCTGCGAAGATTTATCCCTTTTTCTAAGAAATATGTAAATCCAAAATATAAAATTCAAAAAGAACTTTTCGTTATTCTAAACTGAAATATCACAATTTATATAAAATGGATGTTGCCATTTCAAACGGAATAACCTGAATTTTTTTTAAGGACTTGTATTGGAGAAATATTCATGCATTTGGTGAGAATAGGACAACCAGTCTCCCTAAGCAATGCGTTTGTTTCTCTCATGGTTTAACCTTTAATATAATTTGGAAGATTTCCGTCGTTGAATAACAGGGTCGAAAGTTTTCACAATCCTACGTTATGCAATCGTGTTTGTGTCTCATGTTGTCATTAGGCAATAGAGCAGAATGTTTCAAATACAGAGTTTTCCCACAACATACCGGAGGCTAGGAAGCACAGCGAAGGGTAATTTTGAATACACGTCAATAAATGTCACGCTTAATAATCCGCTTTTTCTACTCAGCCATGGAAAATGTTGTTTATAAGGCAACCGATTGAATGGTTTTATAACTCAGCCGTTTCCTTTGATTTTTCTTGATATGAAATGGAAAAGCATTTTAGCTGACGTTTGGTCTGTGCTTGAATACAGAACATGGAAAAAAATTGAAATTGTGACCAAAATAATATGATCTGATGAATGTGTGTAATCCAATAATATTATGATGTTTTACAATTATAATAAGTGGTACAATGTATGAATCTATACACCATCCGTATGATTAGCACTGGAATATTTAGGACATATCATTAGTTATATAATGTTTTATTAGATTCCCCCAAATTGAAAAATAATTTAAAAAATCGAAACAACTAATTTCTAAGTCATCTACAGTTCTATATACAACAACCTACTGAACAATGCAGATTACCCAAGATCAACTAAAGAAAGTGTAGGGAATATGTGGGATGGTATTGTTTTCTTCGTAGTTTGTAGGTAAAATGTTTATGAGCTTTTATTATTTAAGGTAAAAATAAGTATAAATTGTAGTTAGTTTAAAACTATTGAGACGTTTTGGACTCATGAACTTATCCAATGAAGTTTAAAAAATCTTGATATTTGATTTTGTCTTTATAAACTAGACAGTAAGCATGTATCCCTAGTGCGAGTGATTTTCACACAAAAAAGAAAATCTTGTTGCATACCACTTCTAAATGCCCTCCAAAGACTAGATTGACAGTACTGATTAAGAAGATGAAGACAGCCACACAGCATTTTGGTATAAATGCCATAAAGGTTAGGTATTTCATTTATTCTTATCTTAAAAGTCTTTTCTTTCAAGTATCAAATACTATGGAAATGATAGTTGTAAAGGTTATGCATATCGTGCCTGTTGCTACAAAAACTTGTGTCCAATGTTTCAAATAGGGAAATATTCATATTAGGAATTACTGGCTAAAAAATTCTAAAAAATCTTTGAGGTTAAGGAAAATATGTCCTACTTTGGTAATCGTCTAATAGATATATCTGAAATAACAATCCAAATTACAGAATTCAATTATGTTGAAATAGCCCTTATATCCTTTCAGATAGTTAAGCCGAGATATAGATCTGCAGAGAAAATTAATTCAATAAATTACTTTAATGTTAGTCATTACACACAGCATTATTTCTAAATTGTATCAATCCCCACTCAATTCAATTCAATTCCTTTTATTCGGTATAAAGGCCAGTGGCCCATGTACAGATAACATTGTTAATTTTACAGATGGGAATTATATTTAACATTTCTCAAACATAATGATTCTCTTGTGAACTTAGCAATATTTAACAAAACGGTTTTCTTAGTACATGACAAAAGCGCATAAAACTTATTCATATTGGGTGAAATACAATAATACTTTGGGATATATTTTAATCTCAGTTGCGAATATAATGGACATTTTAAAAGGAAGTGATATTCGTCTTCTACACAACCTAACGCACAAAATGTACATATCCTATCACAACGTGCAATGCCACATCGCCTACCAATATTAATCATTAAGGGAAGTTCACCAATGCGTAATAAACATAACAATCTTCTATATTCCCTTACTGGGATTACATTTAGATAATATTCAACTGATAACAATGATTTATATTCTTTATAGCTAGATAACTTACTTGATTCACAAATTCTTGAATACCAATCTTGATTATTACAGTCTTAAAGTCTTTGTACAAAGGTATTGATAAATAAAGTGCTATTACCAACATCTTGGGTAATCCATACCAAACCAACACCATATGAAAACAAAATATGTTTAACATGTGTGGCCCATGTTGTGCGATTACACTCATCTATTTCACAGGAATAAAGTAGAATAGGTTTAATCTGGGTATCAACAATTTTGAATAAGACTGATGGTGAAATATTCTTTAACTTGTATTGAAGTTGCTTAACAGCAAAAAGGGCCTTATTGGCTTTCTGAACTAAAACATTTATCCCTCTTGACCAGCATAATCTATTTGAAAAAACAAGTCCCAAATAATTATAATACGTAGATATTTTAACTGTATCATTGCCAAACATCCATTTTTCCGTCCCTCTAAGCGTACCGCCATTACGAAAAACCAAAATCTCTGTCTTATCTAAATTTACGGTTAATCCCCATTTAATACTAAACTGCTTAAGAACGTTAAGTTTTCGCTGCAAACCTATAACACTGTCATCAAACAAACATAAATCATCTGCATAAAACAACAACAATATATCCAAAAATTCTTGACCAACAAAAATCCCTCTTACATGTGAATCATAAAGCATATTTTCAAGTTCTACCACAAATAATGAAAATAGTAAAGGACTTAGAACACAACCCTGCTTCACACCGCTCAAAGAATCAAAATAATTAGAAATTGATATTTTTGATGTTTTAACAGCAGTTTTTACATTAGAATACATATTATACAAAACATTGAACAGTTTACCATGAATACCTTTTCTTAAGACAGAATACCACAACAAATTTCTATTGATAGAATCAAAGGCCTTTTTGAAGTCAACAAAAAGGCAATAAAAACGACCGTTGGTTTTTGATAAATATTTCTGCACTAAACATTTCAGGGTAAAGATATTGTCCAGAGTGCTGTACCCGGCTCTAAATCCGGCTTGTGATTCCGGCAGTTTATCATATTGGGAACAAAAGAGTGTCAGTCTCTTGTTGAGGATAGATGTAAATACTTTACTCATTAAGTCAGTTAGTGTAATTCCTCTATAATTATTAACATCGGAAGTTTTGCCTTTCAATCCCCACTTACTCTTACCGACAGTTAATTCCAGTAGTTACAGCTTGTGTGATGTTACAGAAGCTTCATATTTCAATGATTTGCTGAGCTTTTGTCTGACTAGTGAATTCGGTCACTGCCTGTTTTTAACTTCTCGTGATAATAAAGGCAGGCGTCTTCTTCATCACTAGACAAAACAACAGGTAGCAGCCTCGTCACCAGTCTGTTATTGTATTCCAAAGAATTTCCAATGGATGTTTCCATATAGATGTCTATGTCTTCAAAGATTTTCTATTCCAATGACTTGTAAACATATAGTCACAGAGACTTAATCGCAGGATTGAACTGATATCTATACACCATTGTTTTATTCATTGTGATATAACGTCGGTGACGGCTGATTTATTTCGAAGGGGTGCTACAGAATACATCTCACAATAGAATGTCCAGTCATCAATATCTTAGTATATACTATAATAATTCCATAAACTAACGGTGTCATACCTTGTTCACTATAAAATAAACCTCACAATGTTATGTCCTGTCATCAATATCTTAGTATATATATACTATAATAATTCCACAAAGTAAAGGTGTGCTACCTTGTCTGCTATAAGTATAAACAATACTGCACATACATATTAAATATTTTTGCTCCAAGTTGTTTAAACATTATCCCATACATACAGGATATCAATGTTAAACTGTTTTTGTAATCATTGTTGAAAATATTAAGTCTCCAGTCATACTTCATTTACCACACAGTCTGAATGTCTCACTTTTATTCAGTGCAGTAATCGTAATATAATCAAAAGCTTTTGTTGAAATGGCGCTTCTCCTGTCTGGGTTCTTGTAAAAACACTAACGTTACATACATGAAGGCATCGGGGTTGGCATTGTCAGACGGAAGAGTGTGGCTAATGTTGGAAATGGAATTAGACCTGTCTGAAGAAACACTAAACAGGTCTTCACCAACTTGCTTCAGCTATACAAACAAAACCGGGACTGGCTTATAAGAGGTTTAAGGTGGTGACTGTATCTTTCCAACCACAATTGAATGTGTTTCATTACAGAAAGTGTAACTTTAGCATCAATGTAGTTACAAAAATATGGAGAAGTTCCATTCTGGTAGTACAATACTTAAAGTACAAAGTGAGACAAAACGACCTATGAATTCATGTTGTTCTTATACATTCAATAACCTGTAACAAGATCGTTTTTAAGTAATGTTTATTAAAAATGATAATCGATATATATCGATCATATATAAACTAGTACAATCCTAAATAAACAATTCTAAGAGCATCATAAGAAGGAAAGCCTTAAGGCAGGTAATGAAGAATATTTTACCCAACCTCTTAACAAACAAAAACAAAATCATATCTAAAGGTATCGGGTTTAGAGTGGGATACATATACACCTTAATACATAGCATTAAGTTATGCATTAGGGTATGTGTACACCAATTCGTTATTTCCCCACTCAAAGTTGATGAAGGAGTAATTATATACTACGAAGGGATCTTCACGACATGAAAGTTGTTATCCAGAAAGCCGTGTCTCACATAATGCATACTGGCACACAAGTGCACTATCACTGCATAGAAATGTCTGAGATTATGTTTAATCAGGTCCGTCGAAAGTTTAATAAACCAAGTAAATCAATCAAGAACACAAGCTCTCAGTCAACATACACTGTGGAAGCGAGCGACAATTTAATCAGTGAAATATTGGGTGATATCGTGTTGCCATGATCTCTGACTGGCTGTCCAATTTGTCAGGGACCCAAAGCCATTATAAGAAGGCTTCCAATAAATATTATGCATATTGATATCGAAGAATATAAATGAGGGGATGTAGTTAAAGATTTGCAATTCGACATTCCATCGGATTCCAACAACATTTCCATGTGCTCTATTCGATATCATTTCTTGTAAGGGTTTTTGTGTTAGGAGCTAATTCCTCTGCGTATATGTTAACATAATCGGTATACTTTGTACATACGATTTAATTATATCGTCCTAATCTTGACATTTACCATTATACCTAAATGCGAGCAAAATGTGTATAATTTCACGCGTTGCTCAGTAAAGAAACCCAAGTAATGTTTTCACCTTGCGACATCACTACAGCGAATTGAAGTGAACATTGATTGACTGCTTCCAATGTGTTGCTATTCTTTAAAAGCTTTGTTTTCATGTTATGACTACAGGTGTTAAAGCGCTTTGTGAACATCTGTTGTTGCTGGTCGCGCTCAGTCATCAACCTGTTTTGTTTGATAAGGCCTCTCAACACCGATGTCTGTTTTCCTTGATTTTCCTTTTACACTGTTTGTATTTGCCTGTCCCCAAATAGTGTAGCCGCGTTTGGAATGCATATTAAACCACTTACACGACGTATTCTGCCGGGATGATGCGGTGCAAAGTACAAGTTAAACAACTAAACAGGAAGTGCCACAAAGATCCGCCTAATGTTACTGCAAGATTGAGCTTGTATTTAAGAATACTAGGAATTCATTTAGTCTAAACTATTCATAACCAGTGACGTATTTTATTGATGATATGTAAATACAACCTGTTTGGAAAACTGTAAACATGAAATATTTGCCTTAAGATCTTATACCAAATAAACATTTAACCACTTATAAGATTTAATTTGCAAAATGATGCGTAGCTATCATACAGATAACATGATGCATTCATCCAGCGTTATTTGTGTAAGAAGACAGGGAAGCTATTTAAACTTTTTGTAGATCTTGCCATAGCAATTGATAGATCCTTTCTTTGGTTGATTAAGAAGGAAAATGAAATCTCGGCAATAATCTATAACCGGGTTTGTTCGTGTGTGAAATATGATAATCTATTTTCTGAAAGCTTAGAGTGTGACATTTGTGTCAGACAAGGTTGCATTTTAAGTCTACGTTTGTTTAATGTATGCCCCCCGGGTGTTCAGTTCCACCCCGAATATGTACAGATCTTCCTTTTTCCTTTTGCCGATGATATTATAGTCTAATTGAGTATGTTATCCTTCGAAAGACAATTAGGTTTCTGTATGATTTCTGAGATAATCATTGTCCGTCTGCGTGGAAAAAAGGAAAATCGTTGTTTCCAAAACTGGTGGAATTTCATCCACATTCGGCAAATAGTACTTTTTTAATAAGTAAATTGAATGTCTCCCTTTATATAAGGATCGTGGGGTAACGTTTTCAAGGTGTATGAGTACAGGTCTCGCTTATATTTAGTTGGGAGGCCTAAAGGGTTCTATATAATGTTTTAAGGTTTCTACGTATACATAGTTTGAAACCGATAGATTACACGTAGTATCCGTTGTTAGGATATTGATTCAAAAGTGCTTCCTTTTCTTTTAAATGGGGCTGAAATATGGGTACTAGACTGTATCGATGAAATAGAGTCAGTTCACTTGTGCACGTGTAAGTAAATTTTGGATGCGAAACCTTCAAAAGATGATTTCTACGTACTCTACAAGCCTGGAAATATCCACTCTACGTTTCAGTTGATAAACACTGTTTTATCATATTGCTGAAAATGTTTGAGTATGTCCAAGCCTATGTTTTGTATGTACTGTACAGTATGCTGTAACAGGAGACTCCACTTGGTAGGATTAATTTTGATTTCACGAAGAAGCCTTTCTATTGTACCTTTGATTTTAGCTATATATTGGAAGACAATTTTGTGTATTATCCCACTATGTTTTTGACAGAATTTGAATATAGACTGAAATCTATTTGGGATCATGCCGCCCTGCGCAAGAGTTCTAAGATGTTTTTATATTATCAATTTAAGATTGTTTTCAACATTGAACCACGTTTGTTATCACTAAATATTGACAAGTTTCGAACAGCGTTTGTAGTTTTCAAACTTTAAACATGGAAAAGGGAAGGTATGATAGCATTCATAACACTCCGTCATTGATCGCAAACACGTTTATACCTCTTGTTAACCTTTCAATTCATAAATGTAACTGCTTGCTGTCCACTTCAATGTGTTAACTAATGAACGTGTTGCCATGTTTATATCATATATGACTAATAATGCACATCGGTAGATCATCATATGTGTACATGTACCCTTTTGAATAAACGATTGACTGATATGTTCCTTATTAAATCAATTTACAAACGAATGACAGTGATGTGAATACCATCACCAAAAGTGCTTCCATTATAGAATCTTGTTTGTGAATTATTATTGTAACTTGTAAATTGTAACAGTTTATTTGTAACTTCCTCGAAATATTATGTTAAAAATATTCGACTTCTGAATTTCTTTCGTTGTTTCTGTTCATTTGTTCAGTTCTTTAAGTAACTTATTTATTGCTCTCATCGACATTAACGAAAACAAAAGAATATGTTCTTCCGTCAAATGTTACCGTATAAATTTGCTAATCTTAAAAATACTTCAATTATTATTTTCATCATTGGCTTTGTACATATTTTCAGTGTAGACGTTTAATACCTCCTCGGCCTTTTGATCGATTGTCTTGATCAGCTGACCAGTGTAGTTTGTGCAGCGTTGATGTAAAGAATCACTTGAAGACTCAACTGTTAAAGTGTGGTTTTAGGAATGGTTAGATTTTGAACTTTAGATACTTTTCACCAGTTATAGTCGAGTTCTTTTTCATAACGTTGCTGAAATGCTTCATTTTCAATATGAAAATATTCAATTCAGTTAGAAGGTATTGAAACAAACCTTTGTTTAAGCGTTTTATGATCTTTGGATCACTTTGGATAAAACAATGTGTGATGATATAATGTACATCCCGTTTTACTTGCAAAACAATCTTCTAACGATGCAGTTTCAATTGGAATACGTTTGCCCTGTAACAGTAAAACTTGTAAAATAGCGTGCCAAATGATAACGCTAAAATAAACTCATTAACCATAAACCATAAACCATATATGTTACTACATTGCAATACGCAGCTGGCTTGTTAGAATAGTATACTGTAAGATGAAAAACTCCCCACGACTTCAGTACACATCTACTTATTACACATGAGCGAACAAATCGGAATACAATAAACTATGACCAGACGTTCTCTTGCCTCAGGACATGCTTGCTGGAGTAGTCGCATTGTAACCATGGTCTGCAAACCGAGGTCTATATTGAGCTAATGATTCACAACGACTCCTAAAGGGTTCCCAAATTACCTTACAAAAATCTTGACCTTCATATGGCGCCCGTCGCTAACTCAGAAGGACTGGTTCAATATTAAGGGGAATGTTAAAGGTTGAATGGCAATTTAGTGATTCTTTTTTCGGGTTCGGGTGACAATAGACGAAAATATGCTTAGTTTGACATTCAAAATGATATAATGATATTTGCGTAACCATTGGCACTGACAAAATGGATGTTTAAAAAATGTATGCCGTCAAGTAGTATACAAAAATATAATTTTAAATTTAAAAAATACATGGGGATTTGGTGATAAGTAATGCATAATAATGCGTACATATACTACAATTTAAATGTTCTATACCAACCAATCCATTCTCATGCCAGAAGTGGAGCATGTAACATATGCTTGACAAATGTACATATTAGTATTGAAGATTTTATAATATTATTCTCAAAATGCATTTTTGTAACTACAGTTAGAACATCATAAGGATTGAAACTTAAGAGTGAAAATTTACACGAGATGGATATTTTATATTGACAGCATATGTAGATCTGCAATTATCCTCAAATATCCTGTCTGGCGTGAATGAAGTACACAACTGCGTTATCACCAACTAAACAACCTGTCTCAGACATGATTGATGGCGAAAAGGGGATTCTTTGACCGTTTGTGTCTCTTATTTCAATATACATGTATACATGTCTCTTTATTCTTGGAGTCTTTCGTTCCTGCCTTTAAACCTTGGAAACTTATTATCTCAGTTTCTTCAACTTGATTATGTTACTTTAAATTCCGTTTTATCTTCTTCAATCATTTGTATTCCCCATGGTTCTGTCCCTCTGGTTTCAGCTTCTTATGAGTTTTGATTTTGAATTATATATGCACTTTTCTTTTAAAAAATCCCTAAGTGTGCTTTTTTACATTGCGAGGCACTTTCTATAACTTTTTGTATATACATTTTGAATTGATATTTTGTAATCATTCGGAAAATTGTTACAAACTACTACTTTCATATCTGGCAAAGTGGTAAGACCAAATTTCTTTATATCATAGTCGACATTAACTAAGTGTACACTGTTCATATGCAACTCATGTCTTCATATGCATTGTGTCCTTAAAGTCCTTGCAACTTGTAATCTCAATATGGTAATATCTTTTTGTGAGTTAAGCGTTCTGATTTGTCTTGACGTTTCATTGTGTTTCATTGTGGAAATAAACTTCAATGGACCCGAATTCATAATTCTTGAATGCAATTCTGGATGGGCATTGATTTCTTAGATATAGCAGCGATTAATCACATTTACGTCAGGCTTATTACATGCATGTTGCACTTCATACTGCCAAATTCGTGGAACATAGGGGGACAACACCTATCAATCCTTTCATGTATGAGTCGTTATTGATGTGTCGTTCCCCAGTCACAATCCTCTATACAATGTAAGATTTAAGGAAACCATTCATATTCAAATTTGCTAATGTCTGGACATAGCTGAACACAATACAGAAGGCATATCAGTGTAAAGAAAACCTTACTTGCTCTGCTTCCTATTATAACATATGTAATTAACCTATTACAAGGCAGTCTGGTCCAAACACAATCTGAGCTTAACGACTTTGCGAAGCAGATTATTTATCCCGTTCCAATATTAGCCGCAGATCATGTCTGTAGCAAATGGCACGTTGATAATACAGTCGGTTGAGCGTCTCGGATAGATAAACAAATGAACACGGATCAATAAACCAGTATGTTGCAATGCAAATCAGTTGGACAGCTTCATTCAGATTTCAATCCAAGAACTGCATACACCGTGTTATCGTCTGGTTTTGACTACAACCCGGGGATAAGGGGGTGCTGAGTAAATAAGAACCCCGGGGTTGCATTCGAGGAAATACGGTACTTTACAAAATAACGTTTGACTAACAGGCAAGCGCTGGTTGCGACATATTTTTATCCTATGTGTTATGAACTACACGGATTATTTTAGAGATTGCAGTTTTCGATGATATAAAAACATTAATAATGTTTAGGCTGTTTAATGCCAACTACATTCTCTATTGCCTTTGAAGACCAAAAGAATTCTTGTGATTTTTCTTTTAAGGATAAGAATTGGACATAAACCTGACTTTTTCTTAATGATGCAGTTTGATAGAGTAATATGGACTTGATTCATTTATTTCAATCACATCATGGCATTATTCAGTAAATTTTCAAGATCATTGTATCGACCCCAATCTTCTTTTTTCTAATTATTCTCATTTCATTCTCTGGGTTTCAAGAATTTTAGATCGAAAATCAATTCAGTAATCAATCTTCAGTAATTGTTACCCTGAGAGCCGTGAATAATCGAATTCAATCTTCAATCATTTCCTTTCACATTTATCCTCACGTACTACCAGAGAACTGACCTGGTAGGGCATGATAAGATACTGCATGATATTAACAGTTTTATTTCAGAGAAAATAGTAAATATAAAAGCATCGATAACTTATACGATTAGTCCTTCATTTGTAATAAGAACAAGTAAGTAACCACGTAATGTACGAAAAAGTATACATATAATCTTATAACTTGTCAATTTTCCAGATTATCAATTAATATATTGAGATTCTCTATACAGTATGAACTGTAGACTTTAAAACAAAATGTGTATTATGAGAGAGACGACAATATTTTTAGAAAATAAGGTGTATGATATAATACAAATATTATTAAACAGTTACGAAAGGAAAATATTGTTCAATTAATGTTCGCACTATTTTCTTACTTACCTTTAAGAAAAAGTTTTATTTGTTTCTAAAAACAGTTGTTCCTAACATTGATGGATAATAAAGGTTTTTAATACACGAATTTCACGGTCCAAAAAACAAATCATGCTTGTCTAATTTCTGTAATATCAAATGTATGCTTAATGTTTAAGATTCTTTAGTATTTCATTCCCTTTTATTCTCAGCGTTATCTGATCATTTTGTGACTACATCTGAGGATGTTATCACTAGTAATTTTCCTAATATTTAAAATCTGGTAGCAAAATTGAGGTTAAATTATTAACATCGCTTAGAGTTTGATTTATACTCGATAGACTTCCAAAAATGAACCTAGATTTAAGTTTGAGTCGACTTCAAGTCGAAGATCAAGTGTACATATATTACCTTAGAAAACATGTTATTTTTAACGTTGTTTCTAGAAGATAATTCTTTCTTAATAAATCGTATCATAGTCAAGGGTTGTGTAGATAAACTGTCAGTATCCTACATCGAATGTGTCAAGGGTTAAACTTAAAATGTCAAAATTAATCAAACGAAAGGTTATTTAAAAACGAACTGAGTGCAGTCAAAGAATTATATGTATACTTTTGCAGACAAGAAGTGATCAAAGCGGATATATGATAAGATTCAGATATCAGACCAGATCACACTATTCAGAACCGGGTTTATTTACAATCAGACTATCATCGCCAGGATCTTTGATCATTACAATGAATCGTTGATTCTACTTCCCTCAAGTATGTTTACCGTCATTTCGTCAAGTAGAGACCTGTTTGGTCTCTTAGCACGTCCAGGGTGAACCAATACAAACACCTTTTCCAGTTCATGATGTTGCTTCTACCGGAAGTGGATGCTACTTTCGGCCTCTAATTTCCGGTGGGAGGAAGATGTAAAGTTTAATCTTTCGATGAAAGTGTATTTGTTTAACCGTATCTCTTTCAAAACCTGATTCCATATTGAAAGGAACCCACACGATAAAGTACACTGTAACAGCAGAAGGGGACACTTGAACCCATTTAAATGACACTATCTGCTCTGTTTCTTGTCCCCTTCAGCATTAACTTCTGTTCATCAATATTGTAGACCTATCCCTTTGATTGCAAGATATGTCGGTGGGAATGTTATTAGCTTTATATATAGGGCTGGTATATCATTTTGAAGGAAATGTGAACATGATAAATAGAAAGTGATGAAATAAATCACGGTGATTTTGTAAGACTAAAGGTAAAGACAAGAACACATTGCTTGTATTGCTAGTTTCGTTATTGGGTAATATAGTCAAGAATATAGATCTTGTTGTAAAAGTATTTGAAGGTTATGTCACAGTTCATGTTAATGATAGATGGAAGTCTTAGTTAATATTGGTTGAAGAACTTTGTTCTATGAACCAACAGATTTGACTGGTTTCATTATTGTAGCGATGACGTACGATGAAAGAATTCGTTAAGTATGAGACTATGATGCATTCAATGATGAATACCATTTCTGCCTTATCTCCCCAACTTATTTGGACCTATTCAAAAAAGAAAACGGAAGATGTACGAATCTGTACAATTTGATTAATGGTTCACTACAGTTTGGAAATAAAAACAATAATGAACATATTCTGCTTTATTATGTATAAAATCATCTTGACAGAAGACTTGATACTTGTTATGTACGTCTATACGAGGTCGCACAAAATTAGTACCTTCTATGACTACCCTGTGCTGCTGAAACTGCTCGACTTTTCTCTGAACAGATTGGATAAATCGCTCGTTTACTGCTCGTAGTAATCTTCTTCACTCATCTTTCTAAGCATGTACTAACTCGGGTCACGACTGAGGATGATGTTTATCGAGTCGATCAAAACGATCCCATAAATGTTCAACAAGATTAAGATCAGCTGTGTTGAATGACTATGACATGACTATGATGTTCTCCTAGGTTAGAAAGGCCAAGGTATCGCGTGCAGTGAGGGTATACACGTTGCCTTCCATCTTCAAGAAAATAACGAGATTCAATGCTGCAACAAATGTATTGCAGATCCCAAGCCAGAACATTAAAGTACCATCTGACGTGATGAAGTCAATTTCATAGTCGTAGCACAGCAGGTTTTCGTGCATGGATACCTGTCTCTCACAGCCGATTTTGTATGGTATGGTCTGATAATCTTCGCACTCTAGGTACATAACCTGTAGTTGCTCTAGTCGCAGCATGATGGTGACAAAGGTGGTGCAACCGGATGTATTGACCCTAGGCTTGTGTGGTAACGCACTGCCTTCCACTTCTGGGTCCATTTAAAAAAAAAATTATCAATCCCAAAAACATGATTAAATCCGAAAATGCTGTTGTACAGAATTTTAGGATTCTCAAGCTTCAAGTCAACCTTTGGCGACATTTCAGTCATTAGTATTCAGTCGCGGCATATTTTACGGTCCATTTGCGGGCCAAGCCATGCATTAAACTTTGAATGTGACCTGTGTCTTTTAATAATTTTTTAGATCTTGCACGTTCTCTTTACAGATAAATTGTTTAATGGAGGAATCTAATGACATTTTCCTCAAAATCGCTGCGTTCAGGCAACATGTCAGTTTTTGGGTGAACATGTTCATTTCAGAACGAATTCCTAACATCAATTAAACACATACATGTAGTGTCTTTATCATATGAACTTGCAAATAATTTACATATACAATTCTGAAACCTATGTTGTCTATCCTCGAAACTAATGTATCGCGAATATTAAATGTTTTTTCTTATCAATTATGGTTATGTTAAAACCCCAGTAACTTACTACCTGGCACAATGCGTTTTTATATGAAAATGAATAATTGAAGTTGTTACCTATAAATAATGCATATGGTTATGTAAATGTAGCTATCTGTTTGCCAGTAGAATCAAACCAAATACTATTGCTTTTCAACGCGTCATGGAATTGAGTGGACGCAGGGCAATAAACCAGGAAGAGAAATTTCCTAATGCGTTTACCAGGGTAATCATGTTGGGTCGTTATATGTTTATACGCACCTTCATCATTATTCAAAGCTGGTTAGAGATGTAAAACACATCCGGCACAGAACAGTTGTGTTTATTATTCGTCTGTTCACCAAAACAGAGATAACAAGTTAACAACCCAATCTAACGAGAATTCTGATTGAATGGAATAGGTCTTTTATTACAACACTCAAGCTAATGGCATTTTTATCATCCGCGAATAGAAGCTTTCAGCGCTGGATATTTCACTTGTTTGAGGATGACGTTTAAAAATGCAGAAATATTAATGTATTCAACTAAGTATATATGTTTCCTTATTTGCAATGGAATGATTTTCAGTAATGTCAACTGCTAAAATTATGAATGATCCCTTATTTATGTGTATCGTATAATGCGATGAGATTCCTCCATGAGATCAGGTACATTTGTACCTGAAATCACTTTAAGGACATATTAATAATTGATGTTCTCAACAATTGGTGTTTTAAACATTATCCTCATGATAGGATGTTGATGTACATAACGACAATACAAATTCAGTTAACTTGGATATATTTGCTTGTTTGTGACATGTTACACTTATGATGAGTCAAAGAATAAAGTGTATGTTAAAGGCATCATTTACAATTTAAATTCCCATATTTTATATTCTTTTGTTTTTTACCTACCATTCTGACACAAAATATTCTGAAACCGTGATTTCTGCATTTTAACAGCAGCAGTTTGTGTAAATGATTGCATTTCCAAGCGATCAGAGACTTTATAGTAATGGTGGTAAGATAATATATGTAGTAGGTTACACATAATCTTTACATTAGAAAACATTGCTGATCAAAAACTGTGCTGATCAAAATTGCGTTCATTATATATCAATACATGTATCCATTTTATTTCTCTGTACTGTTTTAGAATCTGGATACGTAAATTTGTCATTGATTTTGAAAGTTTTGGGGAGTAGACGGAGTGTGTTCACACCGATTATTTTCATTTAATGCACCATGCACCAATGTGTAGAAAATATCACGAATTTCAAAAGGCGTTATCATATTTACTAATAAAGCTTTTCTTATCTATAACTATTATAACTACAAACTTTATTCAAAACAATGGTTAACCCCATTCACTAACATGTCCCAAACACAAGTTATTAACAAAACGGACATTTGATGAAGATTTTGTGTAAACTCGATCTTGGTGTTTGCGGTTGAATAATTGCTCCGGGCTTGTACATTTAATAAAGTGACACTTTGGCTTTTTAACACCTAGAGAAAAAGGTTGAACCCAAGGCATTCTTAATAAGGCGTGTAATAATATCTTCCCTTTGGGTATATTTATAACGTTATTAATGGCATTTAAAAAATGGATAAAATCATCATCTGTTATTATCAAATATTTATAAAAGAGCAAAATTGATGAACAATCAACATTTGTTTAAATTGTGTTATTGATTACTGTTATCAGAATTATGAATACACGGAATGTTTTACAGACTTAAGCGCAAAAAAAAAAAGGATTTTAATGGCCTGGAGGTGAATGACGGCATCAAATCTTACCTCTTATTGGCTTACCTCTATATCGATGTATCACCTTTCGTTCAATGCCTGCAACAACTTCACGTAAGGATGGACTCTACACTCAGTTAATAAGCTCCCCAGCCTTATAGTAAATCTCTCCTCCTACCTAATAATACGTTTGGTATACTACTATTTGAATGATGATTGGATTAAATGCAATCATGTACTGTAAGGTAGATCAAACTAACTTCCGACATGCCATCAATGTAAATTTCAACCAGTGTAAATAATTGGAAATATATAGCAAAATTGACATTGTGCGTCATCAGGTTTTGCTTGATATATTTACATCTGTATAAGCTTTAAATTACAAAGCTGCTTGCGTAATATTACGTCCCTAATACGTTACATATATGGTTTCTTGCAGGATATGGATGTTCATCAAATTTGCAATTTGTAATCTGCGTTGAACAAGGCTCATGCTTACGATGTAATTTTATCTAGCTATAGCCTGAAATAAACTTCTCCATAAATGTTTCAGATAGTCTTCTTCCGAAAAAAGAAGCCAAACAAGTTTTGAGAAACTTTTAAGGAGTTAGTTTGCAAAAAAAAATCAAACAATACAAATACTAGATTGATAGATCAAAAACTAGGTATTCAAGACGTCATCTTTAACCTTCTACCCTCTGTTTGATTAACCAATTTCCATTTATCAACAACTATAGCAATGATCGTTTTTAGAATTATACTATACTTTTGATAGAGTTTTACAGTTTACAGTTTGAAGTGTTATGAACATTAGATGTACGTACAAAGTTACTTTTTCCATTCTGAATTGAAATATAAGCCTTACCTATAAATTCTTATATATTTATTCCTTTAGGTTTTAAGGCTTGTAATCATGGAAAAAGAATTGCAATAATTATCTTTTCGTACATTGTTTGGACAAGTAGTATATTTGCATTAGCAACATAACTTTTTCTAAGACACATGCTGTCAAACACAAAATAATTGAAAAACGTATTTCAAATATCGGAAGATAAGTTATAAATGTATCTGTTATAGTGCTTATAAATGGAGAAAATAGTCGGCCATAAGTTTAAAAGACGTTTATTTGAAATATTTTCAATATTCATTATACGCACTTGTGCACGCCAATATTTCGTAAACACACCGAACGCACAGATACTGCATATCTCTCGATATTACTCACTATCATCACTCAAGTAATCTTCTTGTATATTATTTAACAAATATTGACGTATTCAGGTAGTAAAGTGGATTTTTAAAGGCCGGAAGTATTTGATGTTACGTTACATTAAATCCGTATGAACTACGATATCGGAAATATTAAGATTTTGCTCATAACCAGAAAAGCGGAAACGGCAGCCGCTATGGTCAATCTAATAACAATGCTAATGCTGTGTTATTTAATCGGTTAATTTACAACATAGCTTTCATAAAACATATTTCATGATTTGTTCTCAGTTCAGAGTTTAGGTAAATTCAATAGCTGCACACAGTACTAGTTCAGCCGTTTCCAAGTGCCAATAATTTATCCGTTTTGTGCACAGCTAACCATAGATTTTTATATGTCCAAGCCGACAGCGGCTGTCCTAACGTTTTCAATGTTGATTGCAGGTAAATTGTAAAGAATGTTTAGTATTTCATTGCATTGCGATAGAAAGTTTAAGTGAATGCATAAGTCCTCGTAAACCTTAAAATAGCCAATTTAAACCGTAAAAGCGTGCACTAGTGCCTTTAAAGCATGGTTTGTTTACTAAAAAGATCGTTTTTGAGAAAGTACTTGGAGATTGGATCTTCAACTTCCTTCAACCCCTAAGAAACATGTAACAAGTACGTTTTCCAGCCTGATTTCTGGCTTGTAGTGGCAAAAGAGTTAACTGCCCCTAAGAAATAAACATCTTACTCACAGGTAGGACACTGTGTTTAATGTTTACTATGTCATGAAATTGGCCAGGTGGTTAAGCAGAAATCTATCAGTCAAAAAACAATGAAGTTGGATAAACACGATTATCATCATAACTAGAAGTTAGAAAATATCTACTGACTTCAATGAAACCCCATGCATTGCTACAACTGCATACCATTTGACAGAAGTTTATCGGAGTGTGTAATATCCAGCCACTACGTCAAAACAAACTCTGCAACACGACTACAGTGACACAATGCTTAAAGTAATTGGCTTCAACGCCATCCCCAGACAGTGTCTACAACGTGTACAAGCAGCCTACGTGTATAACCTCATTCAGAAACTAAATGTTTATTTAGGTTATACGTTTCATTATATTGTTGGTCAGTTGACAGCACGGTATTCTTCAGTGACAATGCATGATTACCTATCCTGTCAAGCTGGTTTATAGTATTTGTCAAATCTCAATTAAAATTGATCATGGTTACAAGAAATTGTTTTCCTTAACAAGAATACATACATTGAGCCCCGAAATATCTAACTTTAAAAAACCGCTATTTTTTTCCTTTGTGTGTAATTTGTTTACCGTTATCATCAATAACGTTTTACACATGTAGTCGACACATAAAAACGACTGAATGTTACATCTTAACCATTCACCTACATTCAGTAAAAATGCTTATATCCAAATACTCAGACATGACCTCCCGGACCCGTAAACTATAAATGTACATCCGTTAATTTTTAATAATTGACATATTTACATTATTTCAAAATACATGTTCTTCTTCAAGTGTAGAAATGAGAACAGTACTATCGAAATGAACAGGAGCCCAAGAGACCATTCACAAACACAAGGTACAGGTAGAACATGCACGTAATTTTGTGATCACCTCAGCAAAATATAATGGATGGGCAGTTTTGCCTCTAGCTGTTAGTGATCTGATTGATTAAACCATTTAAAGGGTTCGCGTCATGGAAATGGATAACTTGGATCTGTTAGATTGATTGGCCTGCAATGCGTCAGCCTGGTAGACACTTCAGTCAATAGAATTCAGAGAATATGCATAATGTGTTCAGCTGTAAGTACTTGGTTACCCACTTTCGCCAACATCTTTACTGAAGAAGTGTTATTGATGCAGATCTTTAGGATAATGTGTGGCAGTAGTGTTTCTGGAAAAGTATATGCAAGGAACGATTCATCCTAGACGGTGCAGTATTCGACTATTTCAGATAGTGTAAGGGTTACAAGTCTCGTAGAATAATAGTGTAAAACAATTTATATAACTATGATGACATAAGGTGTTATATATATCATGTTTAAGAAATATTAAAAGAAAAAAGTTAATTCTAAAGGGTTAGAGTTAAGTTAGAGTGAATTATGATTTAGCGTCAGTTGGGCCAATTGAAGACACAACATCGTATACTTATCACGTATGAATTAAAAATTGCGTTTTCTTAATAAGTGGTGATTCATATACAAATGTTCATTACATGATATTAATGGGAAATTATGAAATCGAAGACTTTGATCAACGACACGGTTCTGCAGATAACAGTTTGCGCATGTCATTTCGTCATCGTGAGCACATGATACTTATGTCAGTTACTTAGGCCTTTCTTAAAAAAACAAGTGCATCTTGTATCATTTAAAACGGTTTCGGTATTAAGGACACGCCAAAAAGGATAAACAATTTTGGTATAAAGCATTTTCGTCAAGGATAATCGTGTAGAGTTGAAAATCATCCCATTGTACACACTGTAGTGGTTAACTTAGCCGATTGAAACACGGCATTAAAAGACGTTGTTTGATGTAAACATTAATTCAACCTACATCATTCCTTTTGTTGTTAAGTGACACGGTGTTTTATCATTCCAAATACCAAGAAGCTTTATTGAATCTCAAAAACATACTGTTGATCCTCAAGACCCTCAGACTTCATATTTCTTGGAATATACCTTCCTTTCATCTACCTAGCTTGGTAAAATAGGAGTTGAAATGTAAAGACCCTCATCTACATACTACATACCAATACTGATATCCTTCTAAAAAAACCTCTTTAGCCAGTTGACCATGCCTGATATGAATCAATTGGATTGTATTTATTGATTAATTAATACAATTTAAAGTCTTTGTAACCATCTCTTATCCTACCCCCTATACTCTCACTCTACTTTTTTTAAATATGTGTCGTCCATGACAAAAACTTGCATTTTCGTCACTATGTCAATGTCAGTATGTCAGTATGAGTAACGTTGTTTAATTCATCATCAAGGTATAGTAAGGGATAATCGCAATAAAAATTCATATTTTGGAGAATAGTTTTAATCAGTTGGGACCAATTTAAGTTTGGTACTTTGCAACATGTTTGCTATTCTTAATTTTCTTTGATACAATCATTTCAGGGACATGTTATTGATTGTTCGACGTCGGTAAAACTATCAATCTCATATAAATCAGTTTGATTGTTACGCTCTATACTCGCCGAAGTACATATCATATTTTCTAATATGCGGAAATTTGGTAATGTCTTTGTTATTATTATGTTCTAAAGAACTTTGACGTTTGGTAAACATGAGGAAATAGCATCATTATTGACAAGACTACTTTGGATGCACATTGAATATTTACATAAAATTATTTTCCTCAAAATAGATCCACAATAATGGATTACCTTGTAAGATCAAAACGAGTTCTGCAAGAAGCCATTTCCATTTTAATTGAGAACAACCTGAAATGTAAAATGAAAAATACTGACGACTTGTCAGAAATAAGAAATATCATTTCTATATTATTTTTTATGCCAAAAAACAATTGTTTGCATGTAAGGCAGTCTAAAGTCCTTGTTCTGGTTTGATTTTCATGAGATAGCATTAACAATGAATTCGATTTTCCACTCCATGGAACTTGAGTTATGTTCACGTTCCCTAACTGTCAGCAAATTTCCTGCCTAACTATTTGGCTGTCCACTTTGATTTTGTCCCTAGGCCAAGCTTGTCAAATTCAAATTGTTTAATTCAGGAGGGGCGTTTTAGTCTTTCTAATGTCACAACTAATGCGGCCAAAGAAAAGACTCAATAAATAAAGGGAATTGATTTTTAAAATGAGTACTAGCTTGAACTCTGCCATATGACTGTAAGCTACATGATATAGATAACATATTCAAACATAAGTGAGAGAATGTTATGAGCGAAGCCATCTGAAGAAAGCAATATAATATGTTTTCTCATTGAAGCGAAAATATACAAAAATAAATAATATCTTGCTTACATAATTGTTCATATAGAAAGCCACTTATGTTGTTTTGTTCACTGAATAATTCATGTTTATGTCTATATTTGTGAAACTAGGATTGTGTTTTTTCTGTTTTTCAACTCCTACATTGTACTCTTTTTCAGGTCTCCTATGCTGGCATCTTCACTTCCCTGAATGCTGAGATGGAGACGGAAGGGACCGCGATGGCACATGTAATAGGAGAATATAACATGCCTCAAACAGTTGTCCTCATACAAGAAGACTTCCTCAATGACGGCTTCATTACTGGCTTCGAGTCGTCAGCAAAGAAAACAGACATGGGACCTTACAAGAGAGAAGTTATATGGCATGGTATCGGAGAAGACACTTTGGAACAAATGATGACAGAACTGTCAATAACTGGATGGAAGATCATTGTCCTCCATTGTACACCAAGCTTGACACTTACTATCATCCGGAGTGCTCTCAAGTTCCAGTTCTTTGGCACCGGACATGCTTGGTTTCTATCAGAGAAATCTTACACAGACAATCCTGAGATGTTAGCATCTTTTCCAGAGGGCCTTCTAGTCTTTAAAAGTTACAGCCTAGCAGGTGTCACTGGGGTCCTACTTAATGCTGTCAAATCTATCGCCCATGCGTGCCTTTGTGAGCTCTCAGAGCTCATCTCCTCAGATGCAATACCTATTGACAGTAGCCCAACACATACAGACACGTGTCCCAGTTTAGACACTATATCAGCAGCAAGTAAAGACTATTTCAGGTGAGATACAGATATTCACTCTTATGTGTAGCCTGATACGAAACATACCCAATAACAGAGTTGATGGATTTAACAAAGAATGCTTGCCAAGGATACTTAGCTATATTCATAAAATGTCACAGGGGTTGCATGTTGCCAATTGTCAACAATCATTCTAATATTGTAAGCCTCATAACCTGATCAAAATTTGATTAAAGTGTCACGTAAAAAATTGAAGATGTAATAATTGGATGGGGTTTTCTAACCAAATCAAAATACGTTTATTAAATGTTTAAAAAATTCATGTTGAATGAGTGATATAAGATTTCCCATGCAGATGTTGTATTGCTGTAAGTGCAGATGTTGTTTCTTCTTGAACCCAAACATATCCAAAAAGTAGTAAATAGTCATTGATGAACACTTTCCTCTTTCAGATTCTTATCTTCTCAACAAGAGTGTGAAACCAATGATTCTTGGGTTATCGCCCCCGAGGATGTACCTAAACGAGATGATATCGCCTTCCGTCTGTATAACCTGAAGAAATCAGCTCAGGATGAAATGGTATGGGACAGTGTGGGTGACATCTTTACAAATGGTAAAACCGACCTAAAGACGGTCCTGTGGCCTGGCAGAACTATCTATGGACCTTCTTCCAACACCGAAAAAACCTACAGAGTGGTCACAAGACCTGCCAAACCGTTTGTGTTCATAGAAGGCCCTGTTGATCATCCCTCTGAGTGTTTCGCTGATTTGCCTTGTATTGAGATATTTGATAACTCTCCTAGTGCAATAGCATCTGTGATAGAAACCTTCCTGACCACTCGAGGCTACAACAGGACTAACTACCGTGTTCACTGTTGTAAAGGTTTGGCTCTTGACCTGCTTGACAAGCTGGCTGTTGATCTCAGTTTTGAGTATGTGATCTATTTCCTTAATGACACTAACTATGGCACGTATAGGAATGGCCATTGGAGTGGGATGGTGGCTGATATAGTTTCAGGATCTGCGGATATAGTTGTTGGTGCTTTCAGTATTACCTCCGAGCGGCTTTCGTCCATGTCCTTTACGGAGCCGTATTTCCAGAATGATTTTGCGATGGTAACAAGTGGTGATGGTCGATCAACTTCAATGTGGGCATTCCTCAATCCTTTTTCAGCAGAGGTATGGATATGTATACTTGTGAGTTCAGTAGTGGCCGGTATAGCAACTTCTGTGTTAGAGTGGTACAGTCCTTTTGGGTTGAATCCCAGAGGGAGGCGTAGAGACAAGAATTACACCCTTGGATCTGGTTTGCTCATGGTGTGGGTACTGGTAACTGGACATACTATCAACGTCAAAGCACCCAAGAGCTGGCCAGGGAAGGTCATTCAGAACGTATGGGCTGGACTGGCTATCTTCATGATGACAAGCTACACGGCCAATCTGGCGGCTTACCTGGCAGGTCAATCAGCTGTGGTCATGATCAGGAGTATATTTGACTCAAGGGTAAGCTTTTTCTTATGGTGATATTGTAATAATACTATTAAGGATATTTATCTTGCACAGACTTTCACACCAATGAAATAACTGCTAAGTGCGTAACACAAATCATTACCATGAACAAATATCATTTTAGTTTTGTCTGCCACAGAGCTGCCAGTAAAGACACTCTAAAATTATCACATATCAGATTTTACTGCTTGGTGAACAGAGACACAATATAAGGAAGCCTCCCTCACAAGACTCAACGAACCTGTCTTCTTTTCTCTCAATTCTCTCTTCTACTCTCAGTTTATCCATCAATGGGTTAGGTCATTACCAATCTAGTTAGCCGTGCCAATTGATGGTGTACAAAGTGGTTGTTGTCAACCAAGTTATGCAAAGGGATCCTATGTGCCAATACATATATGCTTTCTCATAAAAAATCCCCTCAGTGCTCTATTTTTTAAATGAATATAGTCATCTGATGACATTGATTTTAAAGGTGAGATTCTTTTCACGAAACTCTGGTGTCAATTTGTAAAACTAATGAAGAATTTTGTTCATAACTCAGGTGATTCCAGTGAAATCAATGATAAAAATTTACAATTTGATACAAATAACGGTATAGCATATGGTCATTTCAACATTCTTCACCAATTTTCTTTACAGAATTGTCAGAATATGCAAGGAAATGTCACACCACATGACAACAATCTCAGGGAACACATTTTCATATCTTTTCGATTTATTTTTTGCACCATTTTTTTTCTTACGGTGAATTTCAAACCTAATGTTAATTTTGTGCTAAGGATGTTGTTTTAGCTGAAACAACAACAAATATAAAACTTAGAATCAAAACAAAATGAATGGCATTAAAAAGATAGAATTACATTTCAGCTTTATTTTTCATTAAATGTGAAAATATAATAACGGTAAAAGTTTTCTTAAGTCGATTATGATATCTTATAACATACGTCATATAAGAATAGAATTCCTCTAGTTTATTTTTCTTCTACGAAATGATGGCATTGTAGTTTTATATAGTTTCATGTTTTGCATCTGGTGTTGTGTTTCAGACATTACAACATCCTTGTAGTTAGGGGATATAAAAATCATGAATGTAGATTAGATAACAGATGTGTCAATGTTCGAAGTAAACAGGTTTATGGCTTACTTTTAGTTTTGAAAGGTAATATCTAAGTCAATCATCGGTTTGTTTCGTTATATGATCTCATGATTTAAAACTCCTTCTTGGTGAGGTGAGGTGAGGTGAGTTGGTGTTTAACGCCGCTTTCAAGATTATTTCACTTATATTGCGGCTGCTAGTATCATTGCATGGAGAAAGCCCGCAACACCATTGTGGCTATGCATTGCGGTGAAACCTGCGAGCATCGGCTGGAACTAGCGAACCATGGGTGGTACTGCGCTGAATTTCAGATAAAGTTGCCGAGACCCTGGCGGGATTCGAACCACGGACCTCCTGATCCGAAGCCAAACGCGCTAACCACTGCGCTATCCCGCCCCCTCCTTTGTTGGTGGATGTTTACAGTGTTGATGTGTAACATGTATTTTTATAGATAACCTCATCAAACATCATAACATCATCAAAATGTCTACGTTTGTCTATATCAGGGTAGCACCATGTCCATGTTTATTGATACATTTGTCTTGCATTTAATGGTTTTGTTTCACAAATCTGGTGCTGTTTTTGTTGTTTAAAACTATTTTTATGCAAATATAAATCAGGTTTCAAGGAGATTTATTGGATCAAACTGTCACCCTATTTTTCTTTCCAAACAACAAATTTGTACGATAAAACGACAATCAGCATGCACTCTTACAATTCTCTCTTAAGTTGTGATGGCAAGATTGATGGGTGACCAGCGTAAATGAATAGAATAAATGTGATAGAAAACCAGAAGTCATAAGAATTTTCTGTTAGGGCAATGCAGTAGATTGTTTGTTTCCTTAATTAGACCAAGAAGACCTTTGCTAACATAATCCTTTATCTTTGAATATTTAAGAAAACAACATGACCTATTCGTCGCTTGAGTATTCTTTAAAATGTCCTATGACATTAAAAAGGTAAGGATTTTGAGACGGAAGGTAAGAACTAACACAGTAGACACCTTCATCTTCCTTGCAAGTTTACAGATTAAAGAAATCAACACAACTTCATCGCTTTACTGTTTATTGTTATGGCAAAAAGCTAAGAATTGAGACGTTAAGTAAGGCATTAAAGGGGACTCCAACGAGTGTATTAAATGGTTGTATTTACATTTCAGCTGCTGTCAAAGAAAGTATCGTTGATTAAGTCTAGTGCTGTTGAGGCCTTTCTGAGTAGAATCAACCCCGACTTGCACAACCACATCAAGACACACTACACCCACTCAGCGGAGGAGGCAATCCTCAAACTCAGGTAAAAAGCATTCTTCACATACATATGATGGTAGTGTATAAACGACGCGTCCAAACATGGGCTTTTTCGGTCAGACTTTCTCTCAAAGTGACTGACGGTATCTCTCATTAATTGATTGTGTATGGCCACTATATAAACCCGAACTATTATATTTTCTTGTTGTCAATGATACCATTTGTCCTGATTGTAAAACACATTGTCACTTAAACTTGCATCTTTGTCTTTTTAATGTCAAAATTATTACTTGTCCTGATTTTTAAAAAAATCACGACCTGTAAAAACGGCTTATTGTCACTATACCAAACTGATGAGCATTAAAATGTTAATTTCAGAAGCAACCACTATACCTCGATACAAAACCCACCATTTTAAAAAAAACCTTGACATTCCTTACTACAAAAACATTCTCTGTGCCCATTTAAGCTCGCTTGGAGGTTATAATGATTTTTAAATCAAACGTTATTTTGATATATTTGGTTATGCCATGTTTTTTAATAAAATTATATTTTGGTATAAACTTTCAACATTTACAATAAAAATGTTTTTGGACTTCCTCGTTTTAGAGATTTATCTATCATTTTTTAAAATCAACGAACATATCAAATAGCTGAATTTTAAAAACGTTACTTGATAAATATCATTTTAATGATGTATCATGTTTCAAACGAAAGGTTATCAAATGATATTGACAATCATAACAATCATACGAAGCTTTAAATGTCTCGAACGGATTCAAAGTTACATGGATACATTTTTTCAGAAAATAACGTACATAATAACAGAAAATTGTTAAAATTCCTATTGACATAGATTTACCATGCAAACAAATCAAAACAAAATTACTAAAAGGAAAAGTTCTGGTGTTTTAACAATTGATTTAATGTTATATTTATTGCAACATGTACGATTAACGATTTAACAGTTTGGGAAAAATGGGTTATAAACTGATGAGGCAAATTTTTCATGTCATCAAACGGAAAGCTATATACATTGACGAAATTGATATTTAGATATGTCATGATATCAATTACAATGAGGGTTTGTCAACGGCCGCTGTGATAATTTATTCATAGTTTCTTTTAAATGTTTTTTTAAATTTTGCAGTATTGTTAAACGACAAAGATGTCTGTGATATCGTAGTGAATGACATAATGAATCGAGTCAAACATTACTGTTATCATTTCTAGGCCTTAACAAATTAAACCTACCGCTTCTTATATTCAATCTCCCTTTCCAAGTTATTTATAAACTAATATAAAAAGTCAAATTGTGTATTATGGATATGCAGGGGGAATCCAGTTCTATAGGTTGTACTTACGAATTGCTTGGAGCAGTATTTGAAGCAGATTTTTAACTTCTCTTGTAACATTGCTGTCACGTTTTAGATATGTTGCTCACCGCAAGAATATTGTATGCAGTCATGTAATGCAATCCAAATGCATGTTTATTTTCTCCTCCAAGGAAAAATCCTATTGCAATAAAAATAGTACATATTTACATAGCAATTTGCATAACCATTTCACGATAGGGAACGTAAAGATACGTATTGCATTATTATGTAAGGATCATCACTTTTCAGCACGCAACAATGCAAAATGAAACACTCGTTTGATTGGTGTTTAAGGTAGCATTAGAAAACTTTCCAAAACAATATATAATATTATCTCATAACAAACTTTTATAGATAGGTAAGTAAGTTTTAGTCTTCATTGATAGGGTGATGTCTGTGTGTCGTCTTCTTTGATATTCTTGTGCAGATATTTTTTGACGTCTTTTATTTTCATCACCTTTTCACTTGTTAGGTCATTGACGTTGGTTTGAATGTGTATGCAATTACGACTGCGCTATAAGTTTTATAACATTCTCGAAAATGTTCTCCAATCTCCAATACTGATCACATATGAAATTTACAATACAGTTGATATTTGCTTCGCCATTTAACCTGTATTTATTACAAGTTTGATTTTTGCGCAAATAGGAACTATATCTTTTAGAACGAATGGATCGAACACAGTGGGCAACTTAGACAATCCATCCCTATCCCAAAACAGGGATCATTCTTTAGAAACTTTAAAATGACAATTTTAGAATAATTTATAAGGATGAATCTATGAATGAACCAACTGACACTGCCGCCGAAAGGAAGGGGGTTGATTAACTTGGTTTCTAACCGGGAACAAACTAACTATATGGTAAGATATCATACCTATGATGATATGCTAAGCTATCACTTTCCCAGACACACTAGTTGGTCAATTTCTTGATTTACTCACCCAATAAATCGAGAGGGAAGCTGTTAATGCAACACGTTTGATAATCGAAGCTTCCAGTAGTATGAAAGCTGAAGATTTTGAAATTGTTCTTTCTGCCAAAAAGGCAACAACAAAATTCCAGTTTCCGTTTTCCGATTGTTTTGTTTGACATAAAACATCATGGCAATAAACGTGAAGAGAAGAGGACTTGTGTCTGTACGTTTTAATGATTGATACTACTTGCAAAGTATGTCCTACAAAATAGTTAACGTCATTTTACTAAGCTTATTCTAATACAGAAAGAAGGAGATAGATGTATACATAGATGACAGTCCCATTCTTGAGTACGCTGTCACCCGACTTGACCAACATTGTGCTGTACGCTTCGTGGGCAAGGGCTTTGGGTCTGATGGCTATGCACTTGGACTGCCCAAATTCTCCTGGATGCAGGTCAGTGACCATGATTTTGATCTTACTATATCTTGCGGGTTGGATATAGATAAAGCTACATGCAGCTGATTGCAGCTGAAACATAGATTAATTAAGTTTAAAATTTGGTAATTATACACCCGGAAGAAAGTATTACTACACCAATTTTTTTCTTGATTTGTTCCTTTGTTTATCACCCCATCTGAAGACACATGGGTTTCCCGGTTTTATTCAGAGCTCAGTAAAGTAAAGTAAGTTTTGCTGTTTCACCAAACCTTGTCCGACTAGACTATGAAATTTGAATGAAAAATTGTGTTGCAATACAAATACAGGTGTTGTAATACGTTTTCCCAGTTGTATATATTAAACGATTTAATACGGTTAGAGGACTATTTCGTTATCCTAAACACATGACAAAATTTTTTAACAGGTGCCCTTGTCGAATCGGATCTTAGCCTACACGGAGTCTGGATATATCCAGGACCTCTCTCGGAAGTACCTTACGCGGCCAAACTGCGAAGGTCTGTTGGCTAACAGTGCAGTCAAGTACGGTTTGGAGCACACAGGGGGTCTCTTCATCATCCTGACCTCCACTCTGTTCCTCACGGTGATGCTGGTGTGTCTGGAGCACTGTGCCTACAAGTTCTTTGTTCCCTGGATCAGAAAGAAACCAGCCACAAGCTGGTTGAAGGGAGAAGGACTTGCATTTGTCAGCCAGGTCGAGTGACTGTCCATATTGAGATTAACTGATACTTTAATCTTCATGCCTAAAATGTTATATTTCATATATATCAGTTGAAATAAATAGTGTCTGTAAATCTCAAAATCACAATTTATCATTATTCAACGTGATTGCATTGTATCTTTCAAGACAATTAACAGTGACAACATACATATAGTTTGGCGAGTATGAAATCCGGATGTTGTTCTGATGGGACCGTACTAATGTTATGTTTGTTCTATTACAACAGAGACTACAGAGAGTTGTGAGGAGTGAAGTGTTGTACTCACAGAAGCAGGCAGCGCAAGAGATGATGCAGATAGTGCGGGAGAGAGACTTCACTCGTCTCATCCAGAAACAGGAGCTACAAAAAAGGGTCTGTACTTTTGTCCATTGATTTTCAGATATTTTCGATCCAAGAGTTTAATGTGTTTAAATGTTGAATAGAATGATTAGAGCAAAATAACTACTATACTCTTAACCTACTTAATACCTGACATTTCGCTATAAAACGACACTAAATAGGGTTCGGAATATTTCAGTCTAATGCACTCGTCGCTTTTCAAATTCTATCAAATTTTAACAATATCCTTTGGGGAATGAGCATTTGTATCATTATACTAATGATTAATGACTAAAAAGTATCATGTTAACTATATATGCGTCTACAATATTGTTTATCTAGCGGATTCCCAAAAAGAAGCAGAAAACAAGGGCTGAGGTTTTCCAGGAAATTACAGCAAACATTGTGAGGTACAGGGTAATTTTCTCTCAATTCTTAATCAATTGAAAACATATTGAGATTGAGAACATTGTTTGTGGTCGCCAGATTTTTGATAGAATTTGATAGAAAAAGCACAAGAATATGCAATTCTTTAAAGTTATGAAAGAAATATATACCTTATGTATACATGATTATTGTACTTTAGGCCATGAGGTCGTGATTACAAATAAACATTCATTCAAAGAAATATATCGTGGGTTTAGAACAAGAAGGTACCAAGTGCACTTTTCACAGTTTTGAGAAAAACGCATTTAAAGGTTTCATGTGATCATTGCAATTATTTTGCTGACATGTACCTCTAGTGACTTTACTTCAGTTATGAATAAAGTCAATCTTTTATCTTTTACCATTTTCTGATTAGGCTAGTTATCGCAGTTGGTACTTTTGAAAATAGTACAAAAAGGTACCAAGTGCCACTTAGTACCTTATGACTGAACATTTTGTAAATAGATTCAGAGCAAAAAAAGTCCCAAGTGACACTTGGTACCTTTTTGTACTCAACAGTTTTCATGTTTGCAGTCAAGATTATAGGTACCAAGTGGCATTAGGTACCTTGTTGTAAAATTTTTGGTTGAGTTAAGGCAAACCTTTGTAATATTTGGGGTTTTTTGGCAGTTACTTTGCTAAGATTAGTTGTTAACCACACATTGGTCATTGTGAGTGTATGTGGGGCTTTTAATGATGATTCAACAACATTTGAAAATTTAATAAATAGACATTTCAAGATCTATAATGATCAAAATTTATAAAATGTTTTTTTTAAATGTATGTTATCTTAAAGGGGCACATATTTTTAAATTTTTTTTATTTTGTTAATATTTTCTCCAATAAATTGTAGTTAATGCCAAATATATTACTAGTATAGGGTCAAACATCTCATGATTACCTAATTTATTATCTGTAGTCATAGAAGGAATTTTTGGGTTTGCCTAGCTTAACCAAATTGTGTACGTTCGTCTATAGACTCCTTTCAATTGGTAACATTTGTTTTATTTTTTCGAGAGATACCCCAAACCCGACTCTGTATTGCAAGTGATTGTGCGAATACTATTACATTGTTGGAAATGAATTAAATCAAATAAATAATTCAGAATAAGGTTATTATTCATTTAAAATTTTAAAGTAAGTTTTTTTTTTATATTTCCTTTTTGAAGATATACATTAAAATAACATAAACTTTCTTTCCTTGAAAATCAATCACTTCTATTGGTGAAGGATGTATTAGCTCATGAATACATTGTTTGAGTGTTTGTTGTATCAAAAGTTACAACCAGAACATCAGAAATATCATATACAATTTCTGTATCTGTGTACTTTGATGCAATCTCCGATATCATTGAATGTGATGTTATTGATTATGATAAAAATAGCAAAGGCATTAAACACTGACTGCCATACACTAAGTCTGATGATCTGTAACAAAGATGTGTTTCTAACAATTCAAGCAAATTATATAATTACACCCTGCACATATTCAATACATTTCTAATCAATATGATACGACTTTACTTTCATACTTTGAAATAAAAACACTAGCAAATTTTATAGCAAATAGATGATAGAAAATCATAACTTTGTTGTGTGTAAGAAAACCCAACGAGTTTTTTCGTTGGTCAACATCCCTTAATGATTTGTCTTTGTAGTCAATTTCATTTGGGTCAATGAATAATGTTTAGTTTGGTAACCTATCATTTACAATATCCCAAAATCAAATAATTGTGGTGGAAAAGTGGAAGTTGAAACAACACGTTGTCATTTTTTCTCTTCTTATATAGTTGCTTTCAAGGGTTATTACTGTTAATAAGTTTAATGAAATAATCAGATTATGCTTTTCTTCCAGCTATATTTACTTTCATACGTATGTTCTTAATTTCATCCAGTCATTATCCTTTTTCAACCATTGATTCTTTAAAAACTGGCGATTCATTTGCTTCATTAGTCTAAAGGCCAAATTATCCATTCATGACGAATCATTTCACCCCATTATTTGGATGAAAAGTATTACACAGAGAAACAAGGGGTGTCACCAAGCACAGATTATCTAAACAAGAATGCAAATAGTCAATTTACGTAAGACAATCCGGCACTTGGTACCTTTTTGCTCACAACAGTTTGTCTGTTGAGTGGTAAATTTTTGCACTTGGTACCTTTTTACACGCAACGTATAGCACTTGGTACCTTTTTGCTCCAAACTTTTCTGAGTTATTCACTTGGTACCTTTTGATTCTCTCATTATCTCATTAACTAATTTAGATATTAATTCCAAACTTTGCTGAGATGTGGCATGGATCGTATAGATTCCATTTCTGTCAAAAAGTGAAAAAGTGCCAAAAGTGCACTTGGTACCTTTTTGTTCTAAACCCACGATATACTGCATTCTCCATCTGCTCACCGGTGTAAAATCGATAAAGTATTTTTCTTGGTTTTGTTTTGGTGGTTTGCATGCTCTTTTCTTTCATTTACTTTATGAAAGATGCCCCCGATTTTGACATTTGAATCTTATTCCCCACTTAACTGTTTTTTTGAATGATTCCTTTTCTGCTATGGGCAATATTATCTGGCGTCTCCCTCAATTTCTACTGATTCAAGGTGAGAGGAGGAATTCCTGTCTGAGCAGATTCCTTGAACATTATATGTTATAATACATGCTCTCTACTTTTACCTCCTGTCCTTTCAGAATATTGGTAAACGTATTTTTACACAACATGTAAGTGGTTCACCAGAAGCCATTTGAATCATTCAGTACTTGCAGTGATTTTTATCTCTCGTCATAGTTTACAGGGTTCATCCCATTGTGTCCAACTAATCTAGAGCTCATTTGTTAACATTTTTCAATGGTGTTTGAGCTTAATTTATCGTATGAAATTTGAATTTTGCTATGTGATTGTAATTCATAAATCAAAAACATATAACGTTCTTCTCATTTTAGCTACCACCGTGAGCTGAAGCATGTCACCGACTTATCTGAAGACCAGTCGGAGGCTGACGGGGCAGAGGATCATGCAACCCGTGCTGAAATAATCGAGTCAGCCGTCCTAAACAACAGTGGGTTAGCCAATCCGTGTTACAACGGGGAGGCGGATGGACGGATGAGAACGAACGCTGTACAGATCCATGTTGAGGAGGAAGACGAAAATGAAGAGAGGGACAAACAAGAAGAAGAGGAAACAGATATAGACGAGGAGGACCGTCAGGGACGACAGCCGTACAACTCCTGGCCTTGCAGACAGGACGCCATCTCAGACACACAGACAGTCTCACAGGACTCGGCAGTGAATTCAGGCAGCGAGAGTTCTCCAGAGAACAAAAAAAGTCCAATTTGGGTGATATCAGACGGATTTATAAATGATAGTGACAGGTCTCCTCTCAGGAAATTATCAGATAGGGGTCCGCTCAGGCCTGACAACTCCAAACTACATGACGGGATCAAGAGGAGTGTAAGCCATGAGTACCACAGTGGAGACTACTACCAGAGGAATCTAAAACTGAAGGACAACAGGGTGAAGTCCACTTTAAGAAGCCATGCTCTTTCGGGGTATAAGAATCATGTTCCTGTGGACTACTTAGACGAATGCACTATAGAGGCGCTTTCAAAAGAAGATCTTCTCATACTATGGAAAAAATCTGATATAGAACTTCAGAGGAGACTCAACGACGTAACGTCAAGAAACCGGAGGATGAGGTTAGCGATTGACTTTCTGATGAAAAGCCAACAGGAAGAGGTTGGTGAAGAAGTATGAGTATCCAATAATGCTCACTTCCGGTACCTGCTACGTGCTTCCCAGCACACCACTGTCATCTGCCCGGATGACCTGCAAATCACGCCCTGTTCGGGAACGTACGAGAGTTGCTCTGTTTCACTTTGCACGTTGTTACGTTACCAGTAATGGTTAACACGCAAGAGTTTTGATTGATCTTTCGATTTTGAATGTCATTCTTTTGCATGGAACTGAGGTGGGGTGATTGATTGAAAGTTTGTTCCTTTTGATGAAGGTAATGCGAAGTTGATTTCATTCATGTAATGCAATAAAAAATTATTTTGAAGTATTTATGATGATTTCTTATGTATTTGTACATATTATGTTAGTTTACAATATATGCAGACACAACGAAGTTGTACCTACAATATAACTAATTGTCCCTCCATCATTTACCAGTTTTATGCAGTTTCTTTGTCCAACTAATGGAATGACAAATTCAAAATAACGTATGTGCATATGTAATTTATATTTTGTTCTTGTATTGATAATTTGCCTCAGATATCATATTCTGTCTGTGTAGTTTATGCTAGGAGACAACATGAACAGGATGGTATATGTTTGATGCAGTTGTCAGTTTCAGATTACTACATGCATGTTCTGTTATTAGAATTATTAAATGTTGGAAAATTTGGAACCAACTATTGTTAAAGACATGTACAAGTGTTAATAGATGAATTTGATGAGATGATATGCAATATATCTTTTCTCTTACTTAGTTTCAAAATATAAAGTTCAAATTTGCTTGAATGTTGTGATATCATTATCTCTTTCCAGTGTAAATAAAACTTATTTTTATATTTCATATTCTAGTATAGTGTATGTCATACAAAAGAAATAGTTATCAAATTACCTTAATGGTATATGATATTGAAAGGATTTCAATGAACAAACTAAATTTATTATCAAGGGTGTACATTTTTATTCATTGTTGTTAAAAGATACAAATAACATGTCCACTATGCGCGCCTCGCCATTTGATATTTATCATTCTTACCTGTATTA
Source organism: Phorcus lineatus (assembly GCA_921293015.1). Classification (NCBI taxonomy): domain Eukaryota; kingdom Metazoa; phylum Mollusca; class Gastropoda; order Trochida; family Trochidae; genus Phorcus; species Phorcus lineatus. The sequence continues at coordinate 10,651,751 of OV121083.1, forward strand.
ACTGGCTTTTCTGTTTAAAATACTTCCTAAAAACGATTTAACGCTGATCTTTTCATATCTTTTAAGTTCTCCAACAACCATAATAGTTTTCATTTGTGTCTTTGGACATGATCCAAAATTGGCAACTTATATAATAAGAACTCGTTTATTAATAAGTATGGTTTTTTCTCTTGAATAATTCAGTGGCAATTAGATACGGATTATTTTGTGTTTTCTTCATAACTCAATTATCACAGATTCTCATTTTCCACATAGAATAAGGGTTCTCAGGTAAATAATGTATCTTGATTGTTTTAACATGGCATTTGTACAAAATAAATGCGTTTTACATATTTTACCTGTAAATAAATGCTGTCCATACATGTAGATACAATTGTTTTTTGTTGATATTTCAAGAGATTGATACATATTACATTGATTGTTAACAGGAATCAAGCTCTGTGTGCAACCTGTATAGTAGTGCTAACATTGTCTATGAATAAACTATCAAGGATATTTAATTTTTATGCTTTTTTTCCTAAACGTTCTGTGTGTATTGTATCATTTAGATCGTTTTCTGTACAGGCGTACATTTGAAAAACTTAGCACTTGTTTTCATCCACATAATGCAATCCGAACAATGTCATAGAATTCATACATTATATTAGAGTTATTAACACCAACCAGTCTTTGACAAGGCTAGATTTGATTCATAACCAAATTACATTAAACGATGGTAACACTAGTCCATCAAACAAACAATTAAACAAATAACTATGCAAGCTATATTTCATTTCATTCTTCTAGAAAACGATTCAAATTTTCTCTGTAAATTGGGGACAGGTATTCTGTTGTTATTGTTGTTAATTAATTATTAATATTTGAAATTAAATGTTTTCAAAATTCATATTAAATATATGAACCAAACTTTAAGGTTTTAAATTCTTTTAAAATCTGTGTAATGTACAGTGCACATTTTACTTTAAAACGTTACAAAAAACTAACCAGGAAGTTATTAATCCCACCATTTTGTAATTATTTGAACATTAAAGTAAGTAGAAGTTTAAGCATATGTGTCTGTGGCCTTTACCGGAATTTGACAATGGTATCCCTGCTCCAAAAGCCCTATGGTAGTTTTGTGCTGAGAAAACTCTTTTGCTTACTGATTACATTAAGAGAATATATCAAATATATCATCATTTCTTTGAAAAAGGTGTTTTAAATTCAATAACACATAAGTTGTGGTGGTCTAATAAGAATGAATAAATATATGTGCTGCCATCCAATCACTAAGACATGTAATAACCCTTAAAACTCAAGTGTCCTATACGACATCTAAGCTTACAAAAGTAGATCACGATCTCATGTAAATCGGTGTAGTTATTCTCCAACATAAGCAATGCAAAGACAATGTCTCGTCGTCTTTGAGTTTTGCATTTTACGCATGAAAGAAACAATTATTATTAAGATATTGTATTCAAAAAACAAAATAACGCAATTAAACATTTATATTTCTGAAAGATACATTTTATCTCTTGAAAATTCTCGTTTTCATTTTGCGTACTACCAATAGTAATATTTGAGTTCACAGATATTGAAATGTTCTAATGGACAGATTGGGAATAATAAGTAGATTGATTATTATGAACATTTCAACATTAATTGTGCACGTACAAGGCCGTACAAACCACCAATCAAAATAAAGGTAAATCTAACTATCGTCACACCCTTTCAGTCAATGAGTGATAAAGAATTAATTTTCCTAATAAATATAACAAACCTAACACAGAAATTGTCATCGAGGACTTCCGTTAAAGTCAGGACATTAAAACACGATCACATCTTTTTAGATATTCGGATATTAAGCTGAATTTAATCATAACAGATGATCCTAGCTCACGGGGTCTGGTGACGTTAATAATGACCTTTGACGTTTCAAAACCTCGCGAAATACTCAAACATGGTATGGACAGATTGAGGCGGAGTGTATACCATGTTTTACTAGTGTATCAAATAATATAAAATGCATTCTGTACCAAGGATATGTATTGACGTAAACGCCGCGAGGATACAAGACTTGGTTAAAAATAGAAGGCGTCGTAGACCATTGACTAGTATCATATAACATTTGACACCTGTGCTATTACTTGTCACACTGTTATAGTTTTTAAAATAAAGGTACTTGATTCAAAATAATATACCCGTGCGTTTCTTTTTTGAGTGAGTATATAAACTGAGTAGGTTGAGGTCAAATCTGTATGAAGTGTTTTTAATAGTAACTTAGGAAACCAATCTAATGTCTAGACAGTGACTTTTTAATTACTCTTTAGATGGTCAAAGAAAGAAATAATTGAGTTATCAATTAAGTTCAGCTCTATTCTTCTGTATAGTACAATTTATCAATGGTACCTACTATAATGTTTTTACGATATCGAAAACTAAATATCGATGCTACTCGAAGATACTTCATAACATAAACTATCCACAAATGAATCTCTGGGTTTTTCAGCTATATCTCCCCTATGCGAGATATTCTTTATTTAGACAAAGGATTTATCGAACCTTTAGCTTCCCTTCTTCTTCTAATGAAAATGTATAGAATTTTCTTTTAATTTGACAACAAATTTGACATAAATGTTAAGTCAAATTAAAAATGTAGAATATACCTTTATTTTAAGGATAATTCATCTAACCAGATAATAGGCTAATAATAACGTTGTAGGAAAGGGAATGAAATTAAAATCAGGATTCAGTGGTATGACATCAAAATCGGGAAACGTTACGATTCAATCTTGATCAATAATTTCCTACGGATTCGAAGTTGGACCATAATTTTAGCTTAATTATTCAATATGTTGGTCAATGTACATATTTCGTGTTCTTTGTAATTGGTCGCAGTAAATAACAGGCCATGATGTTTGTGCTTATTGTCATTCCCATCAAAAGACAAATTCAATAATTATTATCTAACATTCAGAACTCATTCACAGATGCAAGTATGGTCAGAAATTTTATATTTATTGTCTACTAGTTAAAGGAATATAACATTGCAGTATGGTTGTAGTTGTGCAGCCTTATTGTGTATCAAGCATGCTAGCCTCTCAAGCCAATAGTTTGGGATCGAATCCAGATGGAGTAAAAAAAAAACCTTTGTGATCTGGATCCTTGGGCAAGGCACATTACATTCAGTCATACAGCTGTACAAATGGGTTCCAGAAATCAGGAAAAGTATGGATGTTAATGGGATTCCTTCAGGGTAATAATACAAATATGTTTGGAAAATGAGTGAAATCTAATTTCTTAACCTAACGTTCAAGGTTACAGTGATGCAACAACAAAGTTTTTTCCTTCTAAGAATGTAATGTGTATCAATGTTGTCTGCATAAAAGATAATGCAAATTAATTCAACTAGCCTAGATATAATTCTGCAATATTTCTCAGATGATAATATTGCATTTGACATGCAATAACACTTGATGTTAATAGAAGTTGCAGCAAGAATAAGGTACTTTTTCTGAGTATAAACGGTACTGACAGATGAAAGAGGACATTGTTTTTAAATATATATGAGCCTAATAGAATCAGGCAGGAACATTGATTATTCAATGCGTCACACACAAAGGATGATTCTGGTTACCAAGTTCTTTTCTTCAATGAGAAACCACCTCAGAGGAAAACGTTAAAACATTCGCTTACCTCTAATTCAAGTCGACGTATATGTTTTCAAATTTTAATTTTTGTGACTCAAACTCAAAAAACGTTTTTTTTCGAAACAATTGTTATCCTGGTTTGATATCCTAGCTTTTACGCCAGTTTGATTTTGTCCTGAAACAATCGACTTTTAGATACTTAAGAAGTTTTAAAAAAGCATAGCATTCCTTACCGCTTAACAAAAGTAAGTAGCTCTCTTCATTCACAGAGTTATCAATGATTCAGTTCATTGAGATAGGTTAATCCAAGTTATTGCGTCATTGAAAAGAGTTCATAGGTAAAGTGTTATCCTGGCAAGACTTTACATTTTGTGTTCAAATTCTCGTATTGATATGTACAGCCAGTATCCCAGTCGGGCCGCAACCACTGAAAGTGATATTGATTATACGTCAATACGTTTCATGTGAAATAATCGACATTCTCTCTTCAAACATGTGAAATGTTGTTTACCAGGCAACCGATTTAAACATTTGTTTTTGTTTAACCTTTTATTGGTTTGAAATTGATTATCTTTTTCGCTTTTGTCATATATTTCATAGCATGAAAGAGGTTTTTTTATCCCCTATAGAGTTCAAGAGAACATTTCTCAATTATGAACTCTCAAAACCTAATCAACAAGGAAAGTACACATATTTCGAACAATGTTCATATTGCTTATATCCACTGAATGGATGCAGAGGATTACAGGAAAATATATCCACTGACTATCATATTTAGAAATAGAACCATAAGCATAGCTGACAGGTTTAAGCACAATTCACCTTTTCAATGTCAAAGGCATGCACTTTATGCAGTTCGTTTAAACAATACAAACAAAATCGGGGCTTGCTTACAAGAGATACAGGCTAAAGTTTTGTGACTATTTCTTAGCAACCATAATTGATGTTAAAATGTATTACTGAAAAGTGTAACTTTGCCATCGATAAAGCTCCGCTGATTCTTTGAAAAATAAAGAAAATTTTATTTTATAAGAGCATTACAGAACGAGTTAAAACAATGACGCTACATGCATGTAGTTCCAAATCTTTTAAGGGTTATTTCAATTTTGATATATCACAAACCTTTTTTAAAGAAATATAATAACTAATATTATATATATTATATAACTAATACTGTATTTTCACATCCAACAGAAAACAAACCATCCGCTGTATTGGCATACAGTGATAAAAAGAGCAAGCCTCTATTGGCTTTGATAATCTAGAATTTATTTGGAATATGATAGGAGCCATAGGATTATACATGTACGAGATTATTGTTATGCTGGTCCGGTAAAGGTTCAATAAACCAAGTAATCAATCACGAACACAAGCTCTCAGTCACTACTCAAAGAGAAAGCGATCGAGAATTTGATCAATGAAATTGGGTGATATCAGGTTGCCATGATATTTGCTTGGCTGTCAAAATCGTTAGGGACCATAAGTCATCATAAGGAAGCCATCAATGAGTAATATGCATATTGGTGTTGAAAGAATTTACATTAGAGGATATTCTTGACACCTTAATGTTTCATTAGATGTCAAAATAAAAATCCTAAGGTCATTGAGTTTTTCTAATATCATTTCTGATTAAAGGAACAGAAATATCTCAATGGATTTTCACCATATAGGTTAACCATATCAGTATCTGTATCTTTGAATACAACCTAAATTTGTATAGTTTTAGTTGGATATAACCTTCCTTGACAACTGCTATGGTAATTTCATTAAATGAGCAAAAAGGAACATGTATAACGTTAATAACGAATGAGATGGGGAAAATAGGGTATTTGTTATTGGTGAAGAGATATTCGTTTCACATTTTCACTTTTGTTTTGTTCTTATTGTATTAATGAAGTCCAGTTAAGTCCTTTGTCGGCTGCTATCAGAATTACAAGACTTATGAGCTTATCCTTTAAAATAACGGGTGTTAACCTTTTATTAAGGCAAATGGCAAGAACAGACAATAACGTCTACTTACTAAGTGGTTTTGACTTATCAAATCACTTATCACAAACAAATAACACTTTTTGAAAATAGAAAACGTTTATATAATAACACTTAAAAACAATGCATAATAAATGAAATGACAAAAAAAGGAAATATTAAATGAATGAATTGCGTCAACACTTGTAATTTGCTCAGTTGATCTCTGATACCGATTAGCCCATCGTTTTAATGATCTGTAATATATGTGCTTTCACGATAAACACTACAGCTGTTAAAGCACTTTGTGAACATCTGCTGTTTCTGGTTGCTTTAAGTTATCAACATGTTCCATTTGAGAAAAGCTCTCAACAACAATATGCTTTCGTTAATATTCCATTTACACTGTTTGCATTTGCTTGTTCCCGAGGAATGTAGGTGCATTGGGAATGTAGATTAAATCCCATACATCGTGAGTAATTGCTTAGTTAACATTGAGCGAATTGCAAGTTAATCACCCATCCAGGAAGAGCCTCAAGGACCCATCTTATCTCAGAGTTCCTGGAATTCATTAGTCGTTAATCTTTCATAGATATTGTTTTCTTGTCTTGATTGGAAAATATAAATGTGACACGATAACTTTTTAAAACGTTTTTTCTTCACAATGAGGTACAACTATGCCCCGAACTGTAGTTTACTGTATCATGAAAATGTCCATGATATTATTACACATCTACATCTAATCTATATATCTTACACATTGGGGACAATGCAAAATTCAATAAACTGTCACCAGACGTATTTTGCCTCGGGAAATGCTTGATGAAGTCGACGTAGTGTTACCGTGATCAATATAGATCTAATGTTCCCAACAAGCCCTAAAGTGTTCCGAAATTACGAAAGTCTAGACCTTCACTTGGCGTCCGTCGCAAAATAGAAAGACTTGTTGCTTCATTACGAGGAGGGTGTTAGTTTGGTTCGTGGTCAAGATAAACATGGTTATACGGTTAAAAGAAGAAACGACATGATAATTTAGTTAATGTTTCATAGATTTAAGAACAGCAAAATCAATGTTATGAATTATCATAGGAAGCAGATAATTAGTAAACCAATCTTAGGATTAAGGAAGGATTATTTGCTCTCACATGAGTTGTTCGGATTTTCATTAAACTATGTCTCAGAGTCGAAGGGCTTTTATTTTGAGCCAGTAATTCAATTTTATTTTATTTGTAATTGTTAATGTGTTGGGACATTTGGGACAGTAATTTCACACATGTCTTAAAACTATGTATTGATTAAAAATATTTAAAAATCTGTTATCCTTAAGAAAAAATGTTGAACACCAAAACATTGCTTTCTGAAGATTCCATGAATAATGCATGTTGGGGATATCTGATAGGTATGAATATCTTACAGCGGACAATCAGCTGGTTCATTAACAGACATGTCAATATTACGAGTATAAATTCTTTAAAGAACATTACACGTTGGCATTTATGTTTCTACGGCTACAAACATCCTTATAATAATTATAATCTACAGTAAGAGTTAACGAATTGAAACATGAATTTCAGATTAAACATGTGAAAATTTCATAACGTTCATATGTAACCAGATAAATATTTCCAGTCTCATTAAAATCGACCGTATTTCGGGGGTTAAATCTTTCTAAATATTGTCATTACCAGGATAGGTGTTATTAACGCCACCCCTTGCATTTAGCACCGTGCCGTAATCTGGAGAGAGGACCTGGGCGACACCAAGTTAGGTTTATCTGTGCAAGATACAAAGCTCGCTGGTCCACTGTGGTGTATCCAAGGGTTCATTTCTTGGACCGCTTCTTTTCATTGCTTACACAACTGACGTGGCAGAAGTGATAACTAAACATAACTTTCTCCAACATTCATTTGCAGATGACACTCAACTGCTTGACGGTTTATATGCTTGACGGTTTATATGCTAAAGACTTTGAGGCAAATCTTTATGGTATTTCAAATTGCACGAAACATGTTAAGTCTTCGATGACTGAAAACATGCTTAAAATGAATGATTACAAGACCGGAGTGTTGGATGTTGGTTCCAGACATCTCGAGAAATAGACAAGCTTCATCACAATCACGATAGCAGATTCTGAGATACAACCAGTTCACTGTGTTAGAGACCTTGGAGTAATGCTTGATACTCAACTAGCCATGGATTCACAAGTCAGTCAACTCTGCAGGGTTTGTTTGTTCCATTTAAGAGCCATTGGCACAATACATCATCTCATTGACCGTGACGTGGCCCATCGTCTTGTTCAAGGATTGGATTAATTAACTTTAATACGATACTGTCTTTCCATAACGAGTGCTGTTTTTACTGTTGGTAATTCTGTTTTAGAAATCGTTGACAATGGATGTGCATTGTTAGACATTACTGCCGTTTTAAACAAATGCCTGTAAGATTAAATAAACATACCTTTATGTGGTCTGAGAGATGTGCGAGTAGAAGTGTGAAGAATTGGAGTTTCCGGGTGAACGCAAAGTTGGAAGAATGGGATGTGAATGTGGAAGATGTCAGTGTTAAGCGTGTGTGTGAACGTGTGCAAGATATATGTATGAAGAAGTATATGAATGAGTGGTGTGATGCGTTACATAAGCCAAGCGGTAGATCCGGACACAATAAATTACGAACGTATCGAATGTTTAAGAATGAGTATGGATGTGAAAGTTATGTGAGTATGAGTATGCCCCGTTCATACCGCTCTACCTTTTCCAAATTCAGATCAGGTACTGCTCCTCTGCATTTGGAAACCGGCAGATATACAAATAATGATGTGTGAGTGACAGAGTATGTATCCAATGTAGTGCAAGTGTTGAGGATGAACGACATGTGCTTTTACATTGCCCTTTGTATGATGAGTTGCGTGAGAGGTTGTATGAAAATGTCTGTTTTAGTTATCCCAACTTTATGCAGCTCTGTGATAATGATAAATTTATTTTTCTTTTTAAAAATTATGTCTATTTTACCGCCAAAACCTGCTTTTATATCTTACAGAAAATAAAGCATATTTTATACGGCTAATTTGATCAATTTGTATCTCTATGTATATAACCTATATGAATAGTATTAAATTGCCTTGTATATTCTTTTAAAAATCTATTTTACCATAGTCTCTCATAACCCCTAAATGGTGGCTCACTTTTATGTCATTTTTATATTGTATATTAATATGTATTTTTGTGAGGTGAGACTCGAATAAACAATCTGTCTGTCTGTCTTTCCAAGGCTTTAGTCAAGATGTTGACCGCCGTCTTGGATCAATGACGGTCATGCACAGTGCACAAAGACTTAACATTGCGGTGTTCAGGTTAAATAAATTTCTTCTTTGATCTTTGATTGGTCATCATTTGGTTAAGGACCTCCTGTCACGCAAATTCCATGGTTATATCCGCTACCGCTAGTTATCTTAAAAGATTAACGAACCCTATCCTACACCTTGCACCATGTGCCTCCTTCATGTCAGTTTACAAAGATCTATTGTGTTTATGTTCCATTGATTGTGGAATTCTGCATGTTGTTATTGACATGTTTATGTTCAAGAGAATCTTCCAGTGAGATTGTTTGATGTATTGGGTAGCAATGTAAAAGCACATGGAAGAGATAAACCTCATCTTTTGTTATTTTTGTAAAAATGACGAGAGTCACTGCTCAGTCGAGCAACTGTGAATAATGAGTGAAAATTATTACTTTTGTGGACCAATCATAAATAAAAACCAAACAAGGATCTGGATATGCATAACATGCCACATAAAAGCCAAATTTTTCAATGATTCAAATGAACCGACATCACAAATAGTTGGAAACAGAAATTAAACTCTAAAATATCGATTTGATATATTTGAGCGGGACAAATTTAGCCTTTCTAATTCAATAATTGTTTTGATATTCTTGTACAAGATTGGACCAGTTTCCTCCCACATAAACTCTTAAATAGATGTTCTACCCTCTCATTTTCTTTAATTGTGCTTCACGTCATTTTCTCATTTTCGATGATCACGCTTACATCACTGCAAAAACGAACGGTTAACGAGAATATGCATTGATTTTGTGATATTGGATTAACAGTGAAGTCTTTCACTAAAGCTTGGTTGACATGAGAGTATTTTAAACATTAAGAAAATAATCATTTGTCTCTTAATGTGATATAATATAATTGTGATAGCTACTCCGGATGTATCTTACGATAGATGAATGATCCCACGGGCAAGGAACCAATTTTCTTCTTGTTTTTTCCATTCTCTTTTGGATGATTTTTATACACATGGTTATTATAACCCCGACCTTCTCAGTCCGGGGTATATAGTAATACCAACGATTCCGTAGTTGAGTCTTGTCAAAATGAATTCGGCTTATTATTAGGTATCGAAATAGATGGAGAAAATGATCACAATGATCACAAATGTGGAGACCAGAAAGCTGAATCTGCCACTCTTTCTTAGCCCTTTTATAGATAAACGAGGCTCTAGAATCATCTAATTTCTGGAAACTTTCACAAGTCGAAGCCTTGCTGAGATTTCAGGAAACTCACAAAAATCAATATAATAATCTAGCTTAGAAAATCGAAAAAATCAAGTATGTTACCAATTGAACAATGCAACAAAGTGACACAGAGTCGAACTTACAAACAATCAAATTGCCATTACAATGCATTTTCTGTTTTAAATTTCTCTGTGTATACAGGATAGCAATAATAGAATAACATTCCTAGGATTGGGCATTAAAGTTTGATTTTTCACATCATAGTCAAGAAGGATGCCACACTAACACCCTTGCTGTTTTCAAGACATATCAATTTTGTTGCTTTGTTTCGAGAATTTAATAAAGCCTGTCCAGTGTTATTGTAGACAGGCTAAATTGCATTTCTTAGAATAGCCCAACCACTCTGTCATATAGTGCAAAGTCTGATGTTTTCTTGTAAAAAATGTTGATGTTGTTATCTCGTTCCTATAGCTTAACATAGGAACCGATCTTGTTATGTTTTTGATTAAGGCCTTTATGCACTTAGTTACAGTATAACTTAAATGATATAGTTAAAATGGGAGAACTTATCATTTAGTCAATATGAGAAGCGTTATCGTACATAAAACATATAGAAACCACAGAAAAAATGTAACATATATAAAAATATATAAATAAAAGCTATGAGATATCCAAACTCACAAACACATGTCATTATGACAAAAAAGTAAATTTTGAGGTCTCTGTTTGTGTACAATTCTTGCATTATTACTTTTATATTTGTTTCTCTTTGCACGCAAATTGTGTGGATAATGAGAAGCTTAAAGTCACTGACAGTTCCACAAACGTTGATTTCCACAGAAAGACCGATAAGACAAGTGAGTGTGATCAAAAGCGGTTATGCTGAAAATGTAATGATAATAAAAAGGTGACAAAGATTTTTTCTACAATGTATGTACAAAACTGTATGACAAAGACATATTTATCTTCCACCCTTACGTCGAAGTGTGTTAAGTTATTCGCACATAAGCACAAAAGTCCATAGAAAGTGTTTTTTATGTTATGTTATCTTAATGTAACTTATGTTTACGTTCAGAGCCTTTAGATGTATGCCATGTACATATTTATATCATAGACAGACAATGAGAACGTGGGCTTGTATAACCTATTTCTGCAACATTATAACCTGTCCCGAAAGTCGCAAACCTTTCGCATAAAACGCATTTATACAGAAGAATAATCTGCGTCCAACATGTAATTCACTTGTTAATTATTTCATACCAATTTCTCATTATCGAGGATTTCACTTTAATCACTGCTTATCTGAGGGATGAGGGAGAGTACCAATTGATTTTGTGATTTTGGAAAATGAGAGGCACTTTGTAAATTTCTATGGCACATCGGGTAATTGTATGCTAAAGACATAGTTCATGTTAAGATGATTTACTTTGATGTCAGTTTGAATGAGACGATGTCTGTGATATCGGTCCCGTTTTGTTGCATTGATAAGGGAATTAGTACAGAGGCCAAATGCTTTCAAAGTTGGACGTTATCTTCATTGTGATAATCTGTCAACATCAAAGGGTCTTTATGTAAACAAGCCAGACAGGTACACTCATCATTGTGATTAAAAGCAAAACAATCATGAAAGACCATTCTCTCCCAACAGAGGTAGCCCCGTCATAAATTTCTATACAACCTCTGTCTTAATTCGAAGGTTTCTCGGTCTTCCGGCACTTTCCCCTAGCGGGATAATACTGCAACTTAAACTACCTGGCTATATTTCAGACAATGAAAACAACGAATGCATGGATAACATATTTGATGTCACACAGGTCTGTACAATGAAACAGTCGGAAAATGAGGCGTTTCTGTTATGTAAAGAGGACTCAAAGCGCAAGGTGCATATTCGAATAAAGTTTAGCTTACGGAAATAACTTAGGCGATTTGAATGATAACTTTTGAAACGGCGTCGCTGATTGCACAACTAACTTTGATGGCATCCAATCAGCGTTCTACATTTCGTGCACAAGAAACTTTCGAATTAAGACAGAGGTTGTATAGAAATTTATGACGGAGCTACCTCTGTTGGGAGAGAATGATGAAAGACATGAATTGCTGATAAATGATCTTTGTCATTTTTAATGCGGGATAGCGCAGTGGTTGGGTTTCGGATCAAGACGTCCGGAGTTCGAAACCGCCGGGAACTCAGCAACTCCGTCTGCAATAGAGAATTTTCTACATGCAGTAAGGTTTGGGTGCAATGCTATTCTGACTTCAAGTCGACGCATATCCACAATTTTGTTGCGAGCTTTCTCCCAGCAAAAATACTAACAACCTTTTAGAATTATTTTATTTTTTCTATCTGTATGAATTTAAAATGCTTGTAACAATGTGTATGTATGTGGTTTGCGAATAGTATTTTCAATGTGTTAATTTACTTTTCCCGTTTTAATATGTATTATGCTAAAATGTGTATAATTTAAAAACAAAACTTTAAAAATCAGTCTGTGTTATTTATTTCGACAAGTAAAGTACTCAGTTTAGTTGTGTTTTGTGGGTTTTTTCTAATTAGCCATAATTCGGAACACTGATAACAGATTACTTTACACGGCTTTAAGTTGCGCCAATCTACCACTTTTTTTTCATTTGGTCTGGTGCAATTTAGGCCATGCGTTACAAGATGATAACCGATATATACTCCTAACATAAGACTTTAATTATAAGGATGTATCCTTTTCCACTTGACCATTTTACAAACATTCAGCCAGTTTATATTTTGCATGCATTATACATGATACATTTGTTATCCTCACATTAAAGGTAACAGCAATGCATGAACACAAAGTCTTTCTTAGAATCCATTACGTATTAATATATGCTAATGCAAAATTAGTTAAGATATATCTTTACAATATCTGACATATAATAAAACTACATTTGATATGTAACAACACTTGAAGTTAATAGAAGTTGTATCAAGAATAATATTCATTTTTCTAGTATAAATGGTACTGACAGCTAAAAGAAGGCATTGTTTGCAACTTACGTATATATAATACAACAAGGCAGGAAACTTTCTTATTCAATTCATACAATACAATGTATTGAACCAGCACTTTAGCTGTTTTTCAAATGCTATTAATCAACCTTTTAACGAAACCTTACATTCGGACGCATCATCTTTCAGGAAAATGATTTTAAATGCGATTAATCAAATATGATTAAACCTTACATTTCATTTCAAAATGATACCGTCGGTCAAAATACGTTTTTATTTGGATACAGGGATCATACTGAATTACCATCTTAGTTTTTACATTTGGTGATGTTTATCAATATCAATAAAAAATACTTTGAAACGCCTATGTTATTTAACAAATTCATGTGAAGTACCATTGACTCTTAAAGTTTAACACATTTCATTTGAGGATATTAGCTTTCTTCATTCATACATTTAGTGTAATCAATAATCAGTTTATGTCGATTGTAAAAAGTTAATCAAGAGGATTGGTCAATAAATGAAGTTCATACATACTACTCATCTTAGCCAGGCTCTATTTTATGTATTCATCGTTTTGATTTATCGAGCTACTGCTTTTTCCCCAATTAATGCAGCAGCTGCCTTATGGTAATTCAGATCTTACTTTTCCGTGATCATTGTTAGAGTAAAGAAAGGCAATTTATTAAATTTGGTGAACCTGAAACAACACATCTGCATACTTTTGAATATTACCTCTAGGGATATGATGCTCTGAAGTGTCTCATGACTTATGTCATTTAAATAATCTATGTATTTGGGTTTTTTTAAATTTAAGGATGATATAAAATACCATGAGTTATTTCCTTCTTCTGAGACAATAACTAACGACAAAATAGAGCTTTCATGTTTGAGACCATCATTCGGATATTTTCGAATTTTACATATATCTGCATGTTTCTTGAGCTCTAACTATTCCAAAAGAAATTGGTAAAAATATCAATATCCACTGAGTGATTCCTATCATGAGTCAAATAGTCACCAAAACTATTAAAAACAAGAATGTGAATAATCATGGGACTGTCTACCTGAAATCGTACAGGTAACTTGTTATGTTTACCTTGTTTTATGTTTTTAATTGAGAAAAAGCAGTTTTTAGGAAACTGTTTTCAGTTAACCTTGGATTCCTTCTAATTGTTTGAGTATTGCAAATCGTTCCTTCCTGAGTAATGCATGTGTTTGTCCTTTGCTTTAACCTTGACTTCGTGATCGACCTAATTTTTTGCAGATTTCTCGTAATGAGTAATGGAATGGATAGTTTTCCAATTCTACCAATCTAATCTCACTCAGCTTTGCAATTGTGGTTTTTGCATCATGTCGTTTTAAAACAACAGAGTGGATTGTTTTCAAATCCTGAAGTCATTTTGAAGATGCCTATGGCTTGAAAGAGAGGGAGGAAATATCAGGTGAAATAACCCACTGTTTCTCTTCAACCATGACAAATGTTGTTTACCAAGCATCTGCTTGAATTATTTCATCAATCATCGGTTTCCTTTAACTTTTTATTTATTTGGAATTGATGATCACTTGAGGTGATACTTTGTTAATGCTTTAATTCCGACCGTGAGGGGGTTTGATCCCAGGATACTTTCAAATGACAAACATTCATATTGCACCTATTTTTCCATCTCTTGACGCCTATATAACACCTTGTAAAAGAGAATTGTAAAGATAATTAAAAAAGATAGTCCCTATTAACTTAAGTGAAGTTATTATGGTTGAATTATTGTTGATTGTAGGTTGTTTTTTGAAGAGAAAGTCTGTCGTGTATTGTCACATAAATAATCTATAAATAATTGAAAATAAAAATAAGCATCAACTGACACAGGATAAGATAGAAAATAATTTCGATCAAACCGTACTCACCTTTACAGTGGTTATGTTTCCACCACTTTGAATTATCTGATACAAACGATTGTCTCCCGTCTTTGGGCCCCGCTCTCTTCCAAACAGCCAACTTGTTGCTTATAAACTGATTTTTTTCCTATCCAATGGTAAGCATTTTTGTAAATCATCATATGATTTCAAGGAAGGAAGGTAAAGTATAACTACAACATTGGACAATGTATCAAGTTGACCGTTGCCATTTACATGGACAATAAGAAAGGCGGGATGTTTGTCTTTAAATTGTCAGACTCGAGATATTCTTTCAAATACGTTCGAAGTATAGACCAACTCCATACAGCCAATTAAATCATTTAAGAACAATTCCATACGCGTAATTAAATCAGTTATGTACATCAAGTCTATGTCCCTGATAGTTAAGTCAGCGAGATTATGTAATATGATGTTTCCACCAGGTTAATTCAAGCTGAAAAGGTCCACACGAACCTTGAGTAGTTCAAAATTTTACTCTCTCTCTCTCTCTCTCTCTCTCTCTCTCTCTCTCTCTCTCTCTCTCTCTCTCTCTCTCTCTCTCTCTCTCTCTCTCTCTCTCTCTCTCTCTCTCTCTCTCTCTCTCTCTCTCTCTCTCACTCTCTCTCTCTCTCTCTCTCTCTCTCTCTCTCTCTCTCTCTCTCTCTCTCTCTCTCTCTCTCTCTCTCTCTCTCTCACTTCATTTTCTTATGTTCTTTCTCTTCCCAACCCGTTGCAAATCTAGCGAAAAAATCTTTGAAAGGCTTTTTAAAAATGTATGTGATTTCAAATGGCATTGAACTGTGGCAATGAGGTAGAGATTCTAAGTTCACGATGCAGATAGTTCGATGCAGCAGTGACTCTACATCCTCTCTCTGTAGCTCTTTGTGGACTCTGCGGGGACATATAGGAGGTTGATACTTTCGGAACGATGCGTCCCACTCCCAGCGTTCACGTCTTACAGGTCATGGATGTATGAAGGGGCTCTTCCATTGATATATTGGAAGGCGAAGCACAACGTTTACAGGAAGCCAGTACAGATCTTGTAGTACCGGATACATGTATGTGTGGCAGTGGTTTCTGGACCCTCACACAATCATTGCGGCAGTAGTTTCTATTCTGTGTAAAGAGTTTATCAATTATAATTTAAAGACTTTATCAATTATAATTTACTCTGTCCGAAATGCAGCTATAATTTTGATAACCACATGCTTTAACCTAATTTTGTTTTGTGATTTGAATCATATCCTTAGTTCGTGTCAGGCTAGTAAAATTAATCAATACCTTCTGATATCTTCTATAAAAGCAGGTTCTTACCACTTCATTGAAAAACATCTATTAACCTTATCATCACTTCATAGTTGTGTTTCAAAACATTTCCACAACTCACGAAATTGAAAACTCTTCACTTTCCACAAATTGGCTTCTTACTTCCTACGATCGTCAGTCTCGACAGATGTCCATTTGTTATCAGCATTCGAAATATTCGAATATTTTTCAGTCTTTAAGTTTTCGCATATTTCTTTATTGTATTACAATGCCAATGGGTGAATAGCCTGAAGAGACGCCATCTCATAATGCACACTACATTAAAGGTAAGTATAAACAAGTATATGCTATGTCGTGATAGTAACATACCTTTGCACTATGACTATAAAACAAGGGAATCATATACTCATTCATCGCAAGCTTTTTAAAAGATACAAATATTTGAGACGTAACATTTTTTATACTTATCCACGCATTAACTTCACACATCATCTTTACTTTCTATACATGTTTTATATATAATGGAAGCTTCATTTTTATACCGCGCATGATGTTAATAGAATCAAAAAGCTTTTTAACAAAGAGTGCCTATTAACGTTGTGCTCATGAAAGCTTCTGGTTTTGCGTTGTTAGAAGAATAATAGCTCACGTTGAAAATTGAATTGTTAAATGGAATCCAAACAAAACCAGGCTGGCCTCTTATTTGCGTAAAAGGTGTGATAGAATATTTCCAAATAAATCCGAAATGGGCAGAGGTAGCCCCATTTATTCAAGATAATTTCTATCTATGCAGACAATACAAAGTGACGTTACACATTGAACTGCAGGAACCCATGCCTTTCTAATATGTCCATGGTAACGTCCCGATTTGTAATTTAAAATGTTTATTTGGTAGAAAGTTCAAAGAAGACTTCAATGATCTTACATACTGATTTATTAAGTTAATCAATTTCAAAAGCAAACTCAAACAATTGATCTGAATGTGCCTTTTTTGTCAACCATGCCAAAAACATTAAACAACGTTCCATATTGTATTATGTATATTGGCATTTTGTGGCACCGTTATAATCAGAAACAGAGATTGTTTCTTTCATTTACGACTCAAATAAAATATGTAAATTAATATATTGGTAAATGTTAATAAAAAGCTATCCTCTAGGGCGTTTGTGAGACTATTATTAAATTAGAATATTACGTGAAGCATAGAAATATCTGTGATTATGTCTGATCCATCAAAAGTTTAATAAACCACCTTAATCAATCAAGAAAACAAACTCTACGTCAACATACACTGAGGAAGCAAGCGACAATTCAATCAATGAAATATTGGGTTGCATTGATCTCTGGGTAACTGCATATTTGTCTGGAACCCAGGAATGCTACTATAAATATGCCGATTGATGGTGAAAGAATATAAAGGAGGGAATTTTGTTAAACATATTGAAATTTAGAATTTCTTCAGATTTCAAAATAGGTTTTTCATGAAAGAAATGTGTTATTTTTATATGATATTTATACTGGAATATATATGTTTAAGCGAATTTGCCTCCCGATTTACATCTTGAGTATTTTTTACTTTCATATTCATTAAATTTTTTTGCTCATTTTCAGTATGCATTTCCCACTCATAAATATATCTTTTGTCCAACTCCTGTCAAGTATGTTATCAGAACTACAAGGGTCCTTGTGTTCACTATCCTTACTCCTGACATTTGAATTCATTATATCTCATTGTGGAGTGATATAGGTTTTTTCAACCTCTACTTAAAAAAACAACTTGTGTATTGATATACAACTCAATGAATTTTCATCGGCAAATTCTTTTTGTAATTTTGATATGAAATAATTAGCCAATGCAAAGACTTGGTTAGATTTGGAAAAACGTATTAATTGATGTTTCAAACCTCATATGAACAAGAATGAGATTTTCAAGCATTTTTGCTACTTGAGACCATAAACATGAGTGCTCTGAGATGTAACAGTGGATACATCTCGTCAGATATTTAGGTATAAAGGTTACGAGTTGGTAGTCAATAATTAAACTATTAAGGGAATAGGGTATTCGGTACTGGAAGGGGACGATTAATTTTCTATTCAATTCATCTGCACTATTTTTTAACATAGAAAATTTTCTGTTGCGCTTTTGCTCTGACAGTGTACAAAATACAAATGTCTTCGTAGCTTTAATCGCAGTTATTTAATCATTAAAGTTCATGAATACGTCAATGTGACCCGATTAAGATGTTTTAAATTAGAAATGGTCTACATGTTATTAAATAGGTACATGTACATATAGATAATTATTAGATGTGGTTAAAAATTACAAGACTGTTAATTTCCTCATATATGGTAAATTTTTCATTTTAAAAATGTATACGATATTAACATACCAAACCGGTGATTTATAAAACATTCTTCCCCATTTTCGACAACGCGTGATAAACCACTTTGTTAACATCTGTTGTTGCTGGCCGCTCTCAGCCATCAGGCTTTCAAACTTGACAAGGCCTCTCAACACCAATGTCCGTCTTCCTTGATTTTCCTTTTATACTGTTTGCCTTTGCTGATTCCTGGATAGTGTAGGTGCATGAGCAATGCAGATTAACAACCTTCATGACGTATGGACTGCTGAGTTGACACGGTGCGAATTGCCAGTTAATCAACAACCGAAGAAGTGCCTCAAGGACCGTCCTACTGATATTGCACGATTGCGCCCTTCAGCATTTGTCTGAAGAGTTCTTGGAGGTAACTGATTATTAACCATTCGTAGCCAATGACGTCCAGTCTTAACCAGGAACGTCATTAAATACTATTTGGACCATTTTTCGGTAATAATCGAAATACTGTTAATTTAATCCACACTCCTAATTGATAGTTACCATATAAGACCCCCCCCCATCATAATCATAATTACATTATATTGAAGATATATTCTAGCCAATTTCAGCTAAGTCAAAGATTTACTTATTTGTACATACATGTCTCGATATTGAATTATTTCTGCCAACATTTAAACTACATTCACTGTTTTCATAACATTTAATACACACTGAATGATACCCTCAATTAAGAAAATTCTCACTTCATCATCGGCACATTACGCCTTGATTTGTAAAAGTAGTAATGTGTCTGATAATGAGATTGATTGATAGTCATTTAATTCTCAATCTTCTCCAAAGGCCTCTCTTTCAGGGACCTTCATTATGTTTGAAATATTGTGTTTTTCCCCCATAGGAATCAAGTTTGACTAGTATTGGACTCTAAAACAATGTATTATATCTTACTAAAACTTTGTATGTGTAGTTTTGATCTCCTGAAGTAGCGTCTTATGATGTATTCAGACCATTAAAATATTTCATCTTCTATCTTTTAAATGTAAAGTAAAAGAATTTGAATTCTATCCAGTTTTTTTCATTGTTGTGCCTACAAGTTCCTGATCGTTACTCATATTTTAATCATTATAAAGGGTACTGGTAAAATATATACTGGGATTTATGGGGAACCGAATAGGATATGTCATTTTCTGATGATTCTTCTTTCTTATTATTTTGCAAGATTTAAATATAAACTTATTCATTATGAAACGTAATATGGACATGGACAAACGTTTTGCTTAAAGAATGATTATTTAAAATGAAATATTTTAAACCATTCAAAAAATGATTGATGTATTGATATTGAAAGGTTTTAATAGATTTTAAAGTGCAAGAAAGGCCAGAAGATTTTCATGATACACGAAAATACGAGGGTAAATAAAAAAGGTGACTTAGTATGATGTAACGATCCACTAGCCCAAATTATCTATAAACCAGGGCATAGATTTTCATAGCTATCTTAGTGCTAAGATAGTCGTATGCCAATGTTAATCAATCGTGCTTACGACAATCTAAGTGCTTAGCGAGCTTCGAAAATCTAGGCCCTGGAAAGCAATCTTTTCTGAAGCTAGTGACAAAATATTCCATCCATAGAGTAGTTTTCGTGATGTCAAATCCGATAATGCACAGAGGTGAAGAAACTGGGAAAATAGATGATGTCATTTGCCAAGTGGGCAGCTAAATTCCAACATGGCTGAAAAAGTGTTGAAGATGGTCTGGTAGACCTTAACAAGTTACATGTATTTTCAAGTTGATGCTGTTAACGACATGGTGCCTGCAGACAGATGTGTGACCATTCAACACAAAGCTGAGACACAGGGCATTAGTTTAGGTTCGGTACACACATTACTGACAGATGTTCGTCACAAGTTTTCTGGAAGATAAAATCATTTATTTTCGAGGGGTGTTATTTTCGCGCAAACATAAAAAATGACTGATTCTCGGGGTTTAATTTTCGCGCATATCGACTAAGCAATAGCAAAAATTTAGTGAGCAAAACTACATGCACCGTGCGGCAAAGATTACACTGAAACTAGTAGTAATTAACAATGAAAACAATAATATTTATTCAAAAAGTAAACGATCAAAAGTTTATTCATTGTCATTAAACGTCTTCAAGTTTTGAAGTGGTAACGATACCTGTCGCCAAGTTTTCCCGGAAGTAAACATTCGGAACGATTTAGTTTGATCTTTAACTCCCAACACTAGTGTTTGAATGATGTGAATCCTCGAGATCTCGTTCAAAGAAATATCATACGAAACCGAAAATATATTTGAACCGATGGTCCTGTACCGCAATACGCACCGAATCGAAGCTCAAGCGTACTGCAATCAAAACATCAGGACACGCATATTGGCGATCAAGAGTGGATTCCGCCAGGCCGGATTATTGTGATGATTGTGTTTGCACAACAAACAACGTGCATATCGGCGTACGATGTACACACTTGTGAGAGCTCTAATTAGTGACTCGTCATTAATGAACGAACCAAACATTCCTGTGAGTAATAAAATGTGTCAACCAAATTATTTGTCTGTTATTGGTTTTCTTAACGTCCATAACCATAATATTTCGCGATGTTTTATTATTCGCGCATTATGACTTTGCGCGAAAAGCGCGAAAATCAAACCCCCGCGAAATATTATGGTTTTACAGTATGTGCTAAAAATGTTAACTGGTGACCGGAAACAGAAACGTATGAACATTTGAAAGAAACGTTTGGCTCGATTAAGGGAAGACAGGGATAATTCCTGAAACGAATAGTGACCGAGGGTGAGCCGCAGGTACATCACCTTGACCCTGAAACCAAACACCAAAGGAGAACTTATTGAACTAATAAAACTCTATGATACTGGAGTTTTGATGTAAAGATATTTGAGTGTTTTCGTTGTAAACTACTTATCTTATCGAGAATGCTTTAATAACTAATAAACATGCACATCATACAATATATAGACACAAAGTACAAAGACGCATTTATTTTAATACAAACCATGTATGTCTTGGGTGAATAATAGATAGTAATCCGAAAATATTCCCACGATATTCTTACACATCGACTTTGTACACATGGATGATCAAAAGCGAAAAAATATTTTGCCTCAGGACATGCTTGATCACGTAGTTGCATAGTTACGGTGATATAAAACTGAGGTCTTTATTGAGCTAATGATCCCCAGCAACCCCCAAAGTGTTCCTTATGTCATCATTCGGCTTATAGCATGACTGTTTGCAAATTTGCCGGTAAGGTCAAAGAGAAAAAAAAACCTTAGGTTTTTTCATTCATTGAAGTCAGTTGAAAAAACTCTTATAAGAAAAAGAAAAAAAAACAACAAACAATTGGTGTCGTACTTCAATTAGACATTTGCCATTGTCATATTAGATTTGAAAATCAGATTGATACGTCTAATTTTTCATAGCTTAAAAACAACATAGACGATACGTAATAAAATAGGTTGGAGGAAATTGTTATCATTTCAACAACATTTTTGTCAAGCATGTATGTACTAAACATCTTCTCTATAATTATAAGATAAATAGTTCCGTTTGTAAAATGTAATTGTTATTTTACTTCTGCAAATTTAGTTTAAAACCGACTGCGTTATCAACTATCTATCTTCGAAATGTTATATGACCGTTAGTTACTTGAACTTTAAGAGCGAACTTTTTTGTGTACTAACTTCTGTGAAGAAAGAACTTGGCGACTGCTCTAATTTGTAAGTAGTTGATTAGGGTCTAAGTAACTGTAAATTGTCGGTATAATTTACATATAGAGTAGAGATAAAATGAATACCAGACAGTGATATTTATAACCTTGAGATCCTACAAAATATATAGTATTCAAATAATTCAAGACCGAAATAAAAATTTATAAGCTCTTCGTAAAATAGAGTAAAACGCCAGGAACAAAAGTCTTAAATTAACCAAAGACCATAGTGACAGTGACGCAAACATTGTGACGTCAAAACGGTTGACCTTTGTGACTTGTTCCAATTGGAACGGAATTCCAAAGATACGGCCGCATGAAAAACAGCGGTTAACTTTGACTTAGTAAGCCAGTTTAGGCCATATTTTCATTCTTCAAAAATAAATCATAGTAAGATTTATTTGTGATATCTACCGGTAGACAAAATCTATAAAATGACAATGACAACTGTCAAATTGGTCGAATCTAGTAAACACGATGTATCAATTCGCCATGATTCGCCTCAGCTAACTTTCGGGCACTCATTGTCATTCAACATAGGGAATATTTTCAAATCAACCAATCAGAATCGAGATCTAGATTCCAACGACGTCATGACAACATAAAATTTACATAGAAGTAGAAGCCTGTTAATTTCAGAGTAAGATCACAAGCGACAACAGTATCTAGAATACTATTTCGTGTCTAAAATCAGGAAAGGCATTAGTCTCGTTAGGCTAAATATGTTAAGTATGGTAATTTTGTTTGATCACCGTCTGAAGGATTTGCTTTACATACGACATGTTTATTCCCGTCAATGGACCGATTATTCCTAAATGACTTCATCAGGACTAATTTCGTTATAATGGCAAGTCCATAATTTGTCATCGAGAAGTATTAGTAGATGCTAGTGTAGAGAGAATTCTCATGGCGTGATATGGTGGCTACCATGATCTGTCTTCTATAATGTGCCTGAAACGACGATGAAACAAGTAGTTTTTCTTAAAGGAAAGACATGCAAGTTATCTTCATGAATATATTCTTCTATTAGTTATTGGCAGGCATTGATAACATGTTATAATTACTTCTATTGTGTCATATTATTACAACATTCAACAGACATAACTCTAAAGCTATATTAAATGTATAGTTGTTTGAGTCACTCATGGCTAATTTCCATCATTCTGGGATTTAAATTATTCATAGATAGATAATTGTTATTTCCTAATATTTGAAAAATATTTATAGGGATTAAGTCAGGCATTGATGAAATAAGCATTTAACTTACAGATAAACATTTGATGAATCACATATTCCCTACATATATTCACCAGCATAGTTTAATTTAAATAGCTGAACTACCAGGTTTCAAACACGGTCCCGGCGACAGTGTTGGTAAGCTGTGGAGACGATCAAGTCATTTCTAATATTAGATATATCATAGATATTGCATGAATGTTACATTTATTTAGACTATGGGCCATTTTCTACAGCCATAAAATGTGAAAGCTAAACCATGTATTACAATATGGTGTCATATTGACAAGTCAGTATAAAATTTCTTTTGGTGACGAAGTAGCAATAAGTATATAACAGTTTATTATGTTGACATGTTACAAATTTAAAGACTTACTGCGTTGCTTGTCTTGCCATTGTTTATGTATACAATAGTAATTTCAAGTCTAGTTTTCACGAATATTTCAGGAATAGTGTTTATGGTACAATGAATTATCTTTACACTTTAAAGGGACAGACTTGATGTTGGAGTCAAATATGTCAAACTTCATAAACGCTGTTGTTTTATCGAGAAGTAGCTGTTGATTCAGAAAATCAGAATCTCTCTTGCTAATGTTTTCTGTTTGGAATACTGTGACAAGTACATACTCAGCAGTCAGTTTCCGATTGTTATTGGTTGGTCACTCCGGTCAACATTCTCCCATTCAATCAATTCCATTAAGTCGACAAAGCCATCGATAGTAACAAATTAATTAAATGAGACCTTTCTCATGGGGTCGATAAAATAACTCCTCAATTGATCTAAGGTCAAAATCCTGTAGAGATGGTTATTTAAAAAGATTTTACACCTAATAACGTTCCTGATTAAGTGACTTTCTCTTTAATTACCAAAATAAATCATCCTTTGCAATGAGCGGTTTCGCTCCTAATTGAAGAAAGTAAGAAAACTGCACCTGAAAACATACATAAAACCTATTGATACATTCAGTTACCGTCTGATTAGGAACCCTTGTACATGAGATTTAAATTGTCACATTCCTAAGGCTGTAACACTTTTTTATGTGCGATCACATTACATGCAAAAGTACCAAGTCTTTTTTTTAATGTAAATAAAGCTTAACTTATGATTGTTAGAGCTCGATTTGTATAGAGCCTGTTGATCCTGTGGGTAATTTCTGGCGTTGTTGTCTGGCTCTAAAGGTGAAGGTTGGAATCCTTCCATGTAATCAACCAAAACGAGTACACGAATTTGTACCATTACAGACAGCGTTATCCCCCACAAGGGGCGTCCCCCAAGTAGAAAACGATTTAAAATATTCCAATGTTGTTTATTTTCTCTTAGTTTCTTTTGACCTTCATGAAATTGGGTCTGTTAATTAACAAGGTTAATCCCACTTTGTGTACCTCTTATATTTGTACCATCGAAAAGTTCGATTCAAATAAAATTAAATATTCAAGTAAGTATTAAAATGTATTGGATAGTCACTGAAATGTATTGTGGACGTTCATCTAACAAGGTTAATCCCCACTTGTTTATCTCTAATATTTGTATCATCGAAAAGTTCGATTCAACTATAATTAAATATTCAAGTAAGTATTAAAATGTATTTGATAGCCACTGGAATATATTGTGGACGTTCATGTAACCATGTATGCGATTTCAAACTATTTTTACTTATTAAAGCTAGAATCCATTCATATTCTCAAACATGTTGCTAAAGGTTCAAATTCAATACTGATTGGTCTCAAAGTGGTCAGCTCTCAATATATCATACATAAAGCAAGCGCGAATATATCGGCACACATTGATTTTGTAGGAACAGACCATAAACCACATCGAAATTGAAACAAGCAATCGAAATGTGTGACTATATCCATACGTCTATGGATCCGTTTCAACTTACCATACTGCTGGTATACCATTATGCAAGAGATTGAAAAGGACAGATGCTTATTGGTTTATGCTAATTGTTACAGATATTTATATTTTTATTTAAATGTGTCAGTATGACTACTCATCAACGTCTCGAACTCTCATTTAAAGAAATGAAAACTTTTCAGATTTTTGACTACAAAGTGGATTACCAGAAGGTTTGCCTTATCAATCAGTATCGATCTGTCAATGCAATCGTCATTCCTTAAAATAATTATGTTTATGCTCACTCCTTTATTGTTCCGAATCTTCCGCTACTGATTTAACCATGATAAAAAATACATTTGAAAGAGTACTTGCAATAAGAACAATTTCCTATATCCTCCTATAAAACATCAAATAAGACTAAATTTGAAAATCTATCATTTGACAATGACTCTCTTAGAATTCCAAAGTTATTGATTTAATATTACATTTAGTTTTAAGTGTTTTAACTCACCAATGTTTTCACAAGTTGATGTCAGATATGATTTGATAGTTAAAAAAGCAAAATATCGAATTCTTTAATTTTAAAATTCCTTTTGTTTTGAAAATATGTTTACTTTTCAGTCAGGCGGATTGTGAGGAAATTGGACACAAATATATCTAAAAGCATACTATGCAGACATATATGTCAATTCAATCCTGGATCAATCCACAAGATATAATAGTTTCTGTAGTTGCTGTTTCCTTCTTACATGAAATCTCAGACAGAATGGGCAAGGGAGATTTCAAATCATCTCCGCTACAAAGGACTGTCCATCCAGAACATTGTAATAAGCTTTTCTTATTGACTGAGACTGCAAGCGGTCTCGCAGAACGTCATTTCAATGGAATTAATCAAGATTTCTGCCTGGACGCTGACTATCCATTGTCACCGAAGTCTTAACCTGCCAATTGCCTGTCAGAGGTTGTGCTTAAGGTATAGCACAGTGAATATATCTGTCCGTGTTTTCAAATCTAGAGCATTAGCACTTTTGCTTCAAGCTATTTACTCTAACATTTCGACATTCGGACAAGTCATGGTGGGTGACCAATCAAGAAATACATCCATCAGCGAATGGGTTACCTAAATTAAGCAACAAGGATCGTGTTGGCAATAATTACAATGTGCATTAAAAGGGACTTTATTTGATGTAATGAACTATTTGATAAGATGATCGTGTTATTGCAAAATAGACGCTTGAATATATAGTTAAGTTCAAGTTAAAAGAAACATGAAACGTGTATCCCTTATAACACATTTACATTCTTATCGCAAATGTTACTAAGTGGTGTAAATTAGGAAAAGCCACATTTGCATTTTGTTAATCATGCAATCGATTCATAAAATAGTAACATTACTAAATAAATAATCAACATATTACAAAGGAAGAAAACATTATCATCCCCCCGCCAAGCAATTTTAATATTGAGTCCGTCCATCTGTCCATTGGTACAATGAGGTCTATGCGAGGCTTTGAAGTTTGCAACAATTAAATCTGCATGTAAAGTGTTTTAGCTCTTGAACTGTTCTCTTAAATTTTTTTCATATTGGAACAAGTCGGTCACAGTTGTTTTTGTTGACCTTTTTATTATTATCATTAATATGATCAAGGTCGCGGTGAAGCATTGAGTTTTCACTATGGCAACCTGCAAGTGTAGCTTGTCAGTTGAATATCACAAATAATTGATGGAGAGTTTCCTCATACCATCTAGAGAACAAATATGAGGATGTCGTTTTGTGATCCTGACATTGTTGATTTATTTCAGCATGTGAGTCTGAAGGTCGTTTGATTTTAGACTGTTTATAGGTTCATGGTGAATTTTGAGAGTATCAGTGGGGTTCAACTACCACAACAAAACCTTTCAAGATACTTAATGTTGCTCACTAATGTTCCTGTTGACATGGACACTTGTATACTTTCGTTTCATTATTCAAATAGTAATTTGCAGCACTGGATCGTGCCACCCTAGCGACAAATGCGTGTTTAACTTAATACCAAGAGATTAAAGTCATCATACCATCATATAATCTATGGATTTCAGTATAGGTGTAAACAGAATAATCTTTGATGACCGAGTAACCAGTCACACTGTTGCCAAAGGACATCTGAAGGAAGTAGACACATATTCGCATTGGTCTGCAAGCTATGGTATGTATCAAGCTAATGATTCCAAACAGTCCCTGTAGGGTTCCCAAAACTGCCTAAGAAAGGTTTCACCTTCAAACGGTGTCAGTAGTTAATATGTGAGCTGCTGTAATACTAAAAGAATGGCATAAGAGAAAGAGTTTTACTATGGTTAGTTTGGGTTGATTTTTTAATCTTCATTTAGGACAATAAGAAATAGTTAAACTATTATCCATTAAAACAGTGCTTGGATTTTGTATAAAACGTATGACTGTTACTGTTTAAATTTCTCGAGATTTAACGTAATTAGCATTAGCTGCAACATTTGTGAGTAGTGAGGTTAAAGCTAGTCTAGTTGTCACACGCTAAGATCATGTGTGATATATAGAGGTTATCATGCGAGGGTGTTTTGACATCCTGCATTAAGGAACAAAATATTTTGTAAGCTTTGGCCTCGTTCATGTTTATGTTTTCTTTAAGAATGAGATTTGTGATAAATCTTTTTAAACTTGTCAACAAGGTATTTGCTGCACAATTCATCTCTAACTGTCCACAATAACATTTTGTTTCGCCTCTTAACGTCTCGTGGAAACAATAATAATTCAGACGTCACTCATAGATCGATGTTGAATAGGTGACTAATAATTCGGGGAAATTTCAACTCATAACCATATGCTTTGTAATTTATTGTTCTCCGGATAATACAACAGATTAGAAAACTCAAGATTTTGCATCATTCTAACATATTATTTCTAAAATATAATAAAGAACATAAACATACAGCTATCAAGCTATCTGCTTTAAAAGTTAAGATTATTGACTAAAAATTCTTCAGTGTCCAATAATTCTATGTAGCTTGGCCACATACAATACACTACATGTTTGAGATCACACAATCGACCCATTAGTTTGACTCTAACGGGAAAAACTTTCGTATGCAAGTCCCTCTAAAAAGTATAAAGAATGACCTGCTTTATTCCATCTTAACTGCATCCAGCAAATGCGTTCTTATTTGAAATTCATTTCAACACACTTATTTTCTTTCGCATCCCGGTCTTAGACTTTTTAGCACTTATGATCTTCCTAAATTGATCTCCAGATAACACTTGGAAAGCTATTCCAATCTCGATCACTCTCAAGTTCAAACCATTAGGGAACAGATCCGATTAAGCCACATAGAAATATGAAGTGAAACTGGCGTTATTTGGTGAATGATATAAGATAGAAGATCAAATGACTCCAACAGTAATTTGTCATCTTAAACGTTAACCGTCAACTTGAACAGTCCTTTTACATAAGGCTTGTTAATCAAAAATATATGAAATGGAAAAATTGATAAAGGGTATACTTCAAGATAAGTAGTAAGAGCAATTCTGAGTAAATTAGGCAATGTAGTTCTAAACACTTAATATGTTTAATTAGATTAATAAGATACCTTTTTGGCACTTGTGAATAGTTGAGTACATATCATTTACATACATACTTTTAGCAACACATAATTGGGTTTAAACAAACATATTTCTGATTCAAACTTCATCTGATAAGGTTTGGTTTCCCCTTCATTTCTAAGAAGATATAGGACTGAGTTGGTTTGTTCTATTAATATATAAATTCTATAGTAAAAAAAAATTCAGTATTCGGAAAATGGTTCTCGAAAAGTACAAACATAAACATTTGGAGAAATAGGTAATCATATTTATCAGATCAAATGTCCATTCATATCATCCTATGAAACAGCAAGATATGTCATTATTGCCTATCTGTTTTCTTAAGAGGAAGTGTCCATTCGTTGTTTAGAAGAGGAATTCAAAAATTCAAGTCAAGATCATTGACTAAGAGAGGAACTACAATCTAGAAGTATTCTTTTAGATGTGAGCCCATATCATGAGGAGAAAGTATGGGCATTACGTGTTATTATTTACAAAATGTATAGAAATAATCCAAATATTGTTAAGGTAACTCAAACATGTTAACATTTCCAAACTTGTACAAAGTTATCCATAAACAACCAATTCAAATGATAGTGATGGAACAAAATAATCGAGAAAGTACCAAATTATATATAGACGTATACAATTCTTTTCTAACTTGGCTTAACCAAAAACAAAAACATAATCTCTGACGTCATCGTTTTTAAGTCTTTGATGTCCAAACCTC
Source organism: Phorcus lineatus (assembly GCA_921293015.1). NCBI lineage: Eukaryota > Metazoa > Mollusca > Gastropoda > Trochida > Trochidae > Phorcus > Phorcus lineatus. The sequence goes on from OV121083.1 coordinate 10,681,485, forward strand.
CTTGGTTTTTCTCCGAAATAATTGCCTTCGACTGTCTTGTTCGTCTTGAGCAAAAGGCAGAATTGAAGTGTGCTATTAAAAGTTTCAGTCGGGATGAGACTCAAACTAAGTTACTTTACTACAACAAGGGAATTGTGATATGTACATTATGCTTACGTATTATGTGTGGTTAGATAAACATGCAAACAAAGTTAACTCTAAAGATAAATCTTACTTTATATCAAATTCAAATCATCTAGAACCTTGATTGCGGGGAGGCATCTACTGAAAGGAAAAGTGACATCTAACCTCCAAATCGATAACCGATGAATACACAGCTTGTGGCCTAACAACCTTGTCCAACTCCTTGCCCAAACAACTTTTCACTTGACAGGTTACTCGGAAGCAAGCACGTCTTAAATTTGTTGAAAATCTCGACCATTTTAACCGTTTGCAATTCTAGATTCATTATTGACAGACTAAGTGACAGGTTAGTTAGGACAGCGTCTCAGAAATTTACATCTGAGCAAACATTTGCTGGTTTGATTTCCTTCAATTTCATCTCTTAAATACGAGTTGGCAGTGTTCATAGCAATACGTTTTGTCAAAAACAAAAGACTAGATGACAGCCAGTGGACGACCAAGAAACTATTACTATAAAAAAGAAAAGACAAGTTACATGTATCTTCACCTATTCCTTTCAATTATACACCAATGGTGACGTCGCTCTATTATTTGTCACTCTATTGTTTTCGAAGGTCTTCATATATCTTAATTTCTTAATGTCATGCAGTTTATCATCAAGTCGCCTTGTACTACATAACATTACTTCCGAATACCAACTATATTGAATAATTATTTTATTCACTGAAAAGGTTATTTAAATACTTTAACATCAAAGGTTAGAAAAGGTAACAAATATTAGCAGTCAATGTGAGAGGTCGGCACATGTATATCATATTTAACAACATAATCTACTTGCAAGTATCACCTTTTTCATTTCGTTTTGGATGGAAACAGTGAAGAGCTGGACTACGAGTCTGCTACCTGGATGGCCTTCAAACATGTTCTTCCTCGGGTGAACATTCAAGGGTGTGTATTCCACTTCACACAGGCTGTGTGGAGGAAGTGCCAGGAATTGGGTCTGCAGGTAATTAAAATTGATTTATTGATATTAACTATTTCATTACTTTACTTAATACAATTAGTTATTTTCAAAACTTGGTAAACATGGTATCTATTTATATTTTTTTTACAGAAATCCTATCGAACGAACCAGGGGGTACACAAATTTGTCAAGAAACTCATGGCCTTAGCTTTCCTGCCCCCGAGCCACATCAGACCAGTCTTCCTCAGCCTGAAGGAGAAGGCTAACACCCAAGCCCTGGAGAAGCTCTGCCAGTACTTCCAGAAGCAGTGGATTGGCAGCACCACCTTCCCTGTCGCCAGCTGGTCGGTATTCAACAAGACCATTAGGACCAACAACCATGTTGAGGGTACGTCGATATAATAATAATATTACCTAATATATGATAATGATATGCACATTTATATGATATGTACATTTATAAAACACATTTATAATTTTATAACTTCTCTTGTAGGATGGAACAGACGCATCAACTCAAGAAACTCGGAAAGAACACTTGGCCTGTACAAGCTGGTGGAAGCCCTTCACAAAGAGGCACGTCAGGTGGAAATCCACAGCAGACTCCTCCACGACGGAAAGCTGAGAAAGTACACCCGAACCAAAGCCACCAGAAACCAGGAGGAAGTCTTCGCAACGTGGCGACTGTACAAGGATGGCAAACTCAGCCCCAACGAGCTTCTGCGCATCTGTTCGGAACTGACTGGACCCACAGAATGAAACACTCATCACTGACAGACTTTGTGCCCATGCTGACATTGCAAACCATGCAAAAAGATGAAGATTATTGTTTTTAATATATCTATGATGATTGTTGAAGAATAAAGTATCTAATGAGATTTCTTTTTTTTTTTTATTTTGAGAAATGTATGGCCATTTTGACTTTTTCTTTGGCCATTTTGACTTTTTCATATGGCCATTTTGACTGGGGGTGTGTGGCCATTTTGACCTTTTTTTGGCCATTTTGACTTTTCAATCTGTGGCCATTTTTTCAGTGTGGCCATTTCGACTAGGACCCGTTACAACAATTACATCAAATAAAACAACACTACAGGTTACCGTTAATTTTAAAAAATATTAGTAGGGATTACCACTCTTGAAGTTTAAGTAAAAAGGCTGTTAACCTCTAATAGTTTTAATGCTTTTGGAAAAGAAATTAAAGCGCTTGTCGTGTTTCAATAGCAAACCGTGATATGATCGACGGTATCATCAAATGTTAGTTCAGGAATAGCAAACCGTCATCAGAAATGTAAAAATGACGCTTCAGTTTGAAAGTGTTGTACAAGACGTCCTATGAGATGTGGTAAACTTGATCAATATGGAAATGGAGGACATCAAATTAGCATTCTCTCTGTGTGTCTTATGGACATCAACTTGTAATACTAATTACTCTATTTTATGAACTGACAAAAAGTAAAAGATTTCGAAAACTTATCTCAAAGATCATTTTACAAATAGACATTTCCGGAAGATGTTTTTAGAAACACTAGGTATATATGTATCATCCCAACTGCGGATCCGCCCGATCTTAAGATGGGACGCGTCCCAACTTGGGATTCCAAGTTGGGACGTCCCATCTTGAGATGGGTCGGGGGATACTAAAACATGTTAATAATATTCATATTTTATAATGAATTGTGTCAGTAAAACATGTTTTTAGATTATTTTGTTCTATTCTTTTCACATCTACGAAGAAAATTTGATTTGATGTTCATTTACTTCACTTTCTGACTCGATTTCATTTGTTATCGAGTACGAACGATTCAACACTACTCAAACAATTATAAAGTCCCATTTGATTACTGATTGAATCACATTTGTTAAGCGACATAACAAAATCAGATCAATATATAGATTTATATTTAGATAATAGTTTTCAGCATTTTTCAAACGACCAATACATGCGTAGATCGAACAGCTGTAAAGAGAGAGAAACCAAACGGCTCTACATTTCAGAGACATATTTGTTTCTTAGTTTCTTTACAAAAAGGTGGTATAAACTTTTAACAAACAAAGATATGAAGTTATTCTAATACAGATCCAAGTTTTACGACACCAGTGATAAATTGCTTTTTTTAAATGTATATTTAAAAAACGTACCTGATACAAAGAAATGAATATTCCATGCAAAAACCTTCTAAAAGCAGAAATTAAGCTACTCTCCATCGTTACAATCCAGCACTGAATACACTGAATGTGTTAATGTGACAGCTTGGCATGACAGAGGACGAATGATTGGGCACCAATTTGCCCACCTTAGGTAGTGTTAGGCTAATACAACATATGGAGACACCATAAGCCCGTGTTGTTTTAACAATTTATTATCTTGGTAATCTACTTGGCGATTTGGTTGAATGCATCAAATGTAAAAAAAATTAAAAGTTCCCCAACATTTTAGATATTTTCCACTAGTGCCAACTAAGGACTTGAATATTCCCTAGTAAATCATATCAATATACTAAAATCTATCTTAACGGCGACAAATCTTTGTCACAGAGTGTTGACGAATTCCTGATAATATCTGTTTATCATTTCATAAATGATACCAAACGATTTTTAAAGCTCTTTCCTAAAATTTGTACCAAATGTAAGGTAGACAAAGCTTAATATAAATTTGAGTTTAGTAAGAATAATTGCAAATGTATATTTCCATCAATGTACTTGATATCTTAATCATTTTATGTTTGTTTCAGGAAAAGAATTTATATAGGCATTTGCTGGCTGTTTGTTCATCCTTTTTCCTTTTTGTATATATATTCTGTTTATTGTGTAACACATGTGTTATGGAAATAAAATACTGCTTAAATCATATTATTATACTTCCTAACCATTATATGATTACACATATTGCATATTCCCATACAATGTAATATGATAATATTTCACAATAAGCAATGGCAGTTTCAATATCAAATTTGTATAAGAAATGACAGTTTCTATATCAAATTTGTATAAGCAATAACAAAATGAATCATTTAGTCCACTGAAGATAACACATTAGAACATGTATGTCAGTACAAAATAACTCGATAATTGTTAGTATATCAATAAAACTTCGTTGATGTGTATTTAGGAACCTAATGCCTTTTTTCGGGGGGACGGTTCATTACCGTGACGTCGACCTTTGGGGTCGTGTAACAACAAATATGCAAATGTTGTGGACCTGGACGATGTGCATCACTGGCCTTAAACAATAGGATTAACATGCTGTTACAGTCTCTGAATTGTAATGGAATCAGGAACGACAAAGAAACGAAGTAAAATAAAATTTTATTCAGTTTGATACATAGCACATTGAACAGTGAATATAGCACTACTATGGATATACATTTGATAACATATAGCACCAAGAATCATTTACATACAAACATAATACATACATAACACAAAATTAATACATAAATACATACAATTCATGAATAATATTGTGATATACAATTTAATTTACTTTAATTTTAACAAACGCGACGCTGCGTCAGCATACGCCATCAGCGGGATGGCACCAGCGGTCAGACGCTGCTTCAAATTGTTCAACCGGTTTGAAATGTTCTGGTACCTGACCTTCTTAGGTGGTGGTCTCTGGCCTGCTTGGTACTGAACCAAGCGGAGTTCGTTCAATTTCTGTTCATCCAGAAGAAACTGAATCATCTCATAGACTCCACAACGGACTTGTTTTCTTCTGTCCATGGACATTCTCTCAGGGATAGAAGTTCCTCGTTGTAGAGAGCAGGCATTGGTTTAAGTGTCTTCATGGCTTTTAACTTCATCCGCTCGAGACATTTCTGCACCTATAACATCAAATATTCACATTTTATATAAGTATACCATTTATACACAATAATTTTCATATCTGTATTTTTACAGCGTTACATTCGACATTTTTTATTCCTGAAGCCGGTTTTGTTTAAATTTTATGATATAAAAAACATTTATATTTTTTATATACTAACCTGAATTTTTATTTCAGTAGCTTCATGGTTGTGTGGTGACGGACGCTTCGAAATGAGATCGTTGGTCGTAGAGACTGTCGAACTGCAGGCAGCTTTTTGACATTGCCAGGAAATCCAATCGCCCGCCTTTCTTTTGCTTAACCTATACACATAACCGTCCATACATAGATATCGGCCACCTCTAGAAGTCGGAAGAAAGTATCTGTGCATTTGCCATGATGGAATGATGTTGGACATTCAAAGACTTCTAGCTTACATGTGGTTTATGATTGGATTAATAAGTTGTATTGAGTGAACTCGCTAATTATTAAGTGAGCAGGTATATATATGTTTATATATATATATATATATATATATATCGTGTCACAGGGTGAACACATTTCACATATAAATTGGTGATCACTATTCGCACATGAGTTCAACTTTTAGTGTCTCCCCGACGTTAATCCCTTGTAACAACAACCCCAAAACAACATAGCACTTCAAAGGATTTTTTCAGGGTCGACAAAAAGGTAAGACACCGGGGGTGATGAAATGATAAATGATAATGATAAACAGATTTTATTATAGTTTCGTTATCGCTACAACAAAAAACAACAATATTACACTGAAATGTAATTCTTCCCTCTCACCTACTCATCTAATTTGACTTAGTTGATCATTTGATTAACTTATTAGCAGTAACAACACACAGCAATTCTCTCAATTCAACGCTTCTAACAAGCCTATATAGACGCTTGTACATATAAAAACAACCTTTTTATACTGATCGAAATCATATGTTACCTCGGATTAAGTAGAACATTTTTTTTACTCAACTCTGTACCCTGGTTTGTGTCAAAAAGTCTTGTGAAGGTAAACAAAGTTTATTAATGAACTCAAAGTCAACAAACTCCGTTTATAATCTTCTTGTAGTATTGATAAAAATGAGTTGAAATATTGTATTTCTAATGATGTTAGATTTCATTTTGGTTACTTTACATGATAATCGTTCTGTTTATTAAAAACATATTTTGAATATATTCAGTTTGGCCAAAATACTTTCATCGAATAACAATACAATAACAATAAACATAGATATTTGATCACGTCTGCTTCCTATCAGTGATATTGCCGATAGGGGCCAATGCCTTGATAAATAAGAATGATAATCATTGACTAAAACAACAAACGCTCGGCGTCTACCTTAGTGTAACAAGCATGCTCATGTACAATTGGTACCCATTCTTGTCACTAATTGGAAGGTGACACACAGGTATTGGTGTCATAACCGAACCGGATGTTTACCGAAATACCTTCTTGCGGACCCCCTCTCCCCCCTCCACCCACCCCACACCCTTCTCTGAACTACCAAGCAGGTATGTTTGCCATTTGCACCACGACACTGATCAGATCAGGTTCAATCGGAAATAGGAGGCATAACTGGATTTATTTACTGGACATCTTATAAGCATTGACGGAATACCGCTTATGGGTTAGTGTTTGTGAATTATGTTTAAGAAACATAAAGTCTTAGATTCGACTATCAAACACAATGAGTACATTGAAATCATGCTTAACGGAACGGTTTATGTGTAAGAATTTGAACTGATTAGAAGGCATTAGCTTTCTTGGTATTCACTCAGAGTGGGTTTTGAGTGTATATTTCATTTTTTGTATTTGCTTAACATGCTGTCACAATTAAAAAAAAATTAAGAATATAATGAAATAATTTATAAAATTGTGTATAAGAATTACTTTTGAAATCGTATTGTACTATGATGAAAGACTCATATGCGATGAGAGATAGATATAGCCAATAAGTCATTAAAATCAACATAAAATCAAAATCTCTGTCGAGGGCCTTAAATCGCTTATCTAAATGATACACGCTATCATATTATTACTAAATTCAACAATAGAATAAGAATATTATGAACATGTTAAAGTATTCGCTGTCCCATCTCAAAATTCCCAAGTTGGGATGATACATATATATAAGGGCTGGCTGAGGAACTCTAAATAAACATTGAGCTTTCCTTTATTTCCATTTGTCTTCGCGATCATTCTGCAGTGCCATTGTTCTCCACATTTGCAAGTACTGTCTTACCAGCCGTATAAATCTAATAATTATTGACTCATCTTAATATATGTTGTATGACAAAGTACTTTTGTGAATATATGTTAGCTAACCTATTGTGACTCATTTGTCTATTGTATCTTTGAAACTTTAAAAATGATCAATTACATTGTTATTATTGTATTCAATTAGTTGTCATAGTCCACCGGTTTGACTAGGACATTTTCCCTTTCTAAATTCACAGTTTACAAAATTGTCAGTAAAACCTATTAGTTTTGCAGACCTATCAGAAAAAAACTTGCAATGACAGAATAAAAAGAGAGAGCAAGATTGATTATTTCATGGTAAATTTAACAACAATCAATGTATCAAGAATACAAATTAACATCAAACAACTGCATGTCTTGCAAAGTAAGCAATAATTGAACTAATATTAAGTTCAACTTATTCTCTGAAACATTACACATTTATTTGTGTACATGAGATGGTAATTCAGTAGAACATCAAAGAGGATATTATTCTATCCTTCATGCTTTTATGGTTTTTGCCATCATTTTTGCCATGAAAAATCCAATCATGTTATTAAAACTTCAGAACTAGGGAATGAAGACAAGATTTGATCCATGGTGTTTGACCCAATGACAAAAGTCCTGAGATTCAGCCATCTGCATGAAAGGTGCTGCACATTAGTCTCCTAAAACACTTTTTGTCAACTTGCTCTTAGCATGTCCTAAGTGATAACAAAGATTTAGATGATTTTAGTCACCTTGAGAACAGACTGAGAGACGCTCCAAAATCTAATGGAATAAAAATAAATCCATGCAACACTAGTGTTAAAACGAATTATGAAGCACGTTTCCGTCTTTTCAGACACGTTTGTTGGCAATTTAGGAATCAATCAATTGTAACCTTTGAACCTAGTGTCATACCCTATTGCTTGATTAAGTCTGCCTTAGATCGATCCTCTTAAATTTAAAGTGGACTTTATTTCTTTTATTAAGGCAAAGTTAAAATGCACATGTGTTAGTAAAGGTCAATAAAGCATATATGCCTTCGTTCATTAACTTAAAGTCAACGTAGCATTTTTTTAGGATTTACAACAAAAAAAACCGCATCATATCTACGTTCATGCTAAAAAATATTTTTTCAGAGGGCAAAAATTCAACTTACTCAATTCACTTAATTTCATTTCATCCAAAATCATAGAATATACAGTCGCATATAATGCCGCCATTTTATATAATTTGCACACCTTTTCATCATTCGAGACGTGGAAGGGGTATGACGTTTGCTTGTTGTAAATGGTAATGTAAACATTTATGACAATTTATGTCATTTTTAATACAAGGGCTCAAACAAAACGAATCATTGTGATAGCTGAAAACAAATGAGGTAAGTGAGAATATACCTTAAGTGTTCTGATAAAATTCTTTCAAATATTCAGGTAAAATTAGACCATTTCATACCGTTTACCGTTATATGTTTTGATAAGAAGTGCCTTATTCAGACTTTCTATCTACGTTCTTAAAAAGTCAAAATGTTGTTGAAAAATAACAAAACGATTACTTTTAAGTTGAAATTAAGACGCCAAAGATAATCTTTTGTACTCTGTCCATTGCAAGAGATGCTAGATGGTAATTGCGTTTTACAACCAAATCTCATTTTTCATTTCCAGGCTTAATTTAAAAAAAAACACTAGTTGAAGCCTAGTTGTCTGTAAATACCTTCATATTGCCTTCACTTCTGTTATTTTGTGGAATGAACATTTGCTTCACATCCTCCCGGAGTGTGTTACTGGCACTGTGTCAAGGTCAGACCTTTGTAAAGAACAAAGCAATTCCGTTACAAAATTTGGGAATCATTAGCACAACACAGAAATCAAATATTTTGCCAGCAACCAGGAGTTCATTTAAAAATGGTCTTGGCCTCCTTTCACGAAAGTCAAAGATCATCGTATAAGTTCCTAAGGTAACCTTAGTGCAATGATACATAATGAGAGTAAAGGTTAACCTTAGTAAAGATTGCTTTGTGAAAGGACGCCCTAAGCAATAGCATGACTTATAAGTTTACCTATATTTAACTAGAATCCTATTGCCCCTTAACCTTGATTTGATTTAGATAATTAAAGTCTGTTTCTACCATAAAACATAGCTAAGAGGACTATTCTTATATTGATGCATTTGTACACTTACCTTTAGTTCGTTTATTTAAATGAATGTGAAATTTCATCCCAGATAACAACTACAGTAAACAACTTAATCTATAATCTCTGGTATCTATTGGTTGATTTTACCAAAGTGTACTGAATGGCGGCGGAACAATTATCGCACATTCAATGCATTGAATTATCTGACGCTGACCTATCCTGAACGTGAATCGGTTAGGAACGACTGTTATACATTGCGTGTCATGAATGTTTCTTGCTGATAAGAGACGAAAGTCAAACTTTATGTACGCAAGCACAGTGAAGCAGCTGATGCATACAAATAGCATTATTTAGGACTGTAGGCCGTAATTGTAGGTCGATTTTAGCTATGGAATTTACCAAGTATTGACATAAATGTACAGCACAATATTGTGAGGAGATTTGTGAACATAAAAGATAACACGACAAAGACTACACTATATATGCCAACCGAAACATTCCAATAACCTACTCAGGGACAAGTGCGGTTTCTTTATCGACATAACTGTTTTGTAATATTGACATTACTGCATATTACAATGGATGGACAGTTCCTTTCTTTAAAGCAAAATTAGTAATCGAGTTACAGAATGAGCTCATTTAATCTAATTGATTGTAAAAAGGATTAGTTACCATATCCCTGTATAAAAATACAAATAACATCTGATTTATTGATTAAGTATACATCCAAAAAAATAGAGAAGCTCTTTTCTGCATATCATCGATTGCTGTCAAATGGTTTATCGCAGGACGCATATCAACTGTCATGAAAATATCCATAGCAATATGATTTTCGTTTTTTATAGAATTATAAAGGGGAACAGTTAAAAATACGTTCAATAGGGGTATTATAAGCCTCACAAATATTTCATTGTCGCCCTTGTGAATAAAGAGTCAAATGTTACAGTACTAAATATCTGATATCAATATTGACATTGAAGAAGTTACATGTATGATACATAAACATCGCATTGTGATTTGACATACTGTCGTAGTCTCGGTAGGGTCATTGGGGTTGAGCTGTTGGTTGCGTACATGACTGTTTTTTAAATTTGTAAACCAAATACACTCTCAATTGTTCACCAGATCGGTGAATTGGCTTGACGACCAGCTACGTTATCGCTTTTTTCATCTGTGTGATAAATCCACTTGAAGGCCAGCGAAAGGAGACTTTTCATCCTTTAGATGCAAGAGATCATCGACTAATAGAACATAATGATTTGGCTTAAGGATTCGATTGCAAATTTAAACTAATGTTTAAAAAAGCTGAAAAATGCATATATTTGTTGTGAATATGGCCCCACCAGAATATAAGACATAGACATCACATTTCCCTGGAATTATTTAATGCTGTATTTGAAGGATGGGACTCCTTATTGCGGTTTGGAGGATTCTGTTTTCATAAGCACATTTTTCTCTATTAAACAAATAAACCATCGTTGTTACAGGTTTTTTTTTATTAGGTTTGTGTGTCAAAACCAATTCTTTGTTTAAAACTTCATTCTGTAAAAACTATTAAAATGTACTGTAGTTTTCGTCAGGAGGTTACTCACGATGTTTATATAAATTGTTTGATTAGCAAATATTCGCCAATAGAATACAATTTGAAATGAACTAAAAGTCAAATAAAAAATGGTTATTTGTTTTATTTGATTCTTCTTTCATTTGTTAAAATTATAAAATGAAAATAAAAATATAATATATAACAATATAAACATAGAAATATTAGAGTTAAACAGACTTTCACATCAGGTTATATACAGAATGGGTATTAAGTAGAAAATAATTATTTATTTGATTTTAAACTTGACTGAGCTCTGTTTGTTATCGAGCTGCATTCCAGGGGGGGGGGACTCTTCCGAGATTTATTATTTGTTATAAGCGGCTGTTGCTTTTTGTGACGCAAGGGGCTGTAGTAAAGGCGCCATTTTGACTTTCTGCCAAACGGGAAATGTTTATGCATTTTTTATGTATCTAGTGTTAGAGAGTTTAAAAGTATAACTAGAAATAAGAATTGTTTCATCATGGCTGCAGATAACTAGATGGTACTTAAGGAACTCCAATGTAGATTATCTTCATAACGTTATATCTACATAAGATCAGATACAGAGCATCGTTTATGGAAATTAGCCCAGGAGTGCAAACAAAAGTTGTTCGAAACTGCCACACTTGTACGTATCGGGCCTTATCAATTACACCCTGAAGAATGCCTCTGTAGCTCATGATATTTTAAGACGTGTCATGCTTTATTGTAACATCAACGGTAATGAAAGAGAGGTGCTTGTTTATGATTTTATTGATATTTTAGATGTTTAGATGTCTGTTATTTTATGGATTGATGAAAAAGATATCCTTGCATCTGTTTTACATTTTACATCTTAGATTATAGCATTTGCAAAAAGATTATGCTAATTGTTAGCTCTGTTGTGACCATTGGAAACATTTGTTGTAAATATATAGTGACTGCAATATGTAAAATATCCTGTCCGTAAATATTTTACTTAGTAAGCTTCATTTGATGGAGGAAATAAACAATATCTTTCTATAAAAGTTAGTGCATTTTCAGACACTCTTGTTTCTCCACAGTACCATTTGAATGGAAGAAGAAGGCTTTTAATTTCAAAAAGATCAAAAGCTACACCAGTGACTGCAATACCATTTAGTGTCTACGATCAGGAGAGGGACCAGTCTGTCAAGGCTGATAATGCTTACCATATGGTAATTTTGTTTGATCACCGTCTGGAAGATTTGCTTAATACCCAACATGTTTATCTACGTCAGTGGACAGATCATTCCTAAATGACTTCATCAGGACTAATTTCTTCACATACTATAGGGATGTCTTTAATCTGACTTCTAAATATGCAGGTTGATGCAAATGTAGACTTAAGTCTCATATGTCATTAAATGTTATAAAGGTGATATATAATCTGAATGGATAAACTATAATGAAATAAATGCATTGACTGTGTCAAAGGTAAGTCAAAAATGGTTCTCACACAAAATTAATGCTAGAATTTCTATCATAAAATAACAAACCGAGTGATATATCACGCCATTTATGTCAGAGAAATACAATCAAAAGTCATTACTACCAACCAATTGGATCAAGTTAATAATTATTGACAATGTGGATTGTCAAGTATCAGTATTTTCAAATCTTAGGGCATCAAAAACCAAAAAAGGGCATACTGCTTTATTACCCCTCTCCACTCTACTTTAAATATTGTAATTACTACATTTGAAATAATGTTTGAAATAATCATATGTTCACATATCCTATATTTGTATAGTATTTAATTAATCATTTTTGCTTCAAATTCAATCGTCAAAACTAAATTTCAAATCGTTCTACTTCATAAATTAATTATACAATAATTTAAAAAAGAATTGACTGGATGTATAATTTACTTTAAGGTGCTTTGACTCACCAGTTTAATCACATATGTTAATGGTATTTAATTTGTCAGATATGAATTTACAGTTTAAAAATATATCTAAATGCATAACATATACAAATATATCTTAATTCATACCAAGAACACATGGAAATTAATCCCATCCATTATCAATCCCCAAAATAAAAAAAATATATATAGTTGCTACTTCTCCTGTGAAGCTATTGTGACTGGTGACCATAGACTCAAAGGGGATTCCTTCTAACATGAAATCTCAGACAGAATAGACAGGGTAGAATTAACATCCTCTCTACTACAAAGGTATGTCCATCAAGAACATTGTAATACGTTTTCTGTATTGACCAAGCCTGCAAGTAGGCTAACAGAACGTCATTTCAATGGAATCAATCAAGATTTCTGCCTAGATGCCGACTATCCATTGTCATCGAAGTCTTACCATGCCAATTGCCTGTCATAGATTGAGCTTAATGTACATCATAGTAGTTTATCAGCATTAGCACTTTGGCATCAAGATTTGTACTCGAAGTGTAGACATTCAGCCAAGCCTTGGTTACTGACATGTGTTGAGAAATAGATCCAATAGTTCACGGGTCACCTAAATGGTGAACATTAAATGTGTTAGCGAGTTTTATGATGCAAAAATAATGTATATAGAATGTATAAGTTGGTCGAATGACCAAGTGCAAATACGATTTTGTTTTCGTAAATATGTATTACTATAATAAAATGAATAATTAAATGTCAAAATATGACATGACATTTATCTTTCATAAAGCATGTAAATATCTATTTCCAATGTTTTGTTTACCAGAACACATTCCCCCTCATATTTGTATCATAATCCTAATCCAATTCTGATATGACAAAATGTTTTTTTAATTGGGACATTGATAAATACACCATTGTAAACATATTGTTAACAAATGTTGTTAAGCCGAATATAAAAATTTGAATGGAAAAACACAGCCTCAGTCTCAGAATAGAGCTTTTTGTACGTGTTTCGTTGAGTACTTATAAGTATTTGTCAACAGGGTGCGTGTCACTAGAACTTTAGGGCAAATTGTGTTGGCAACATCTACAATAATTATTAAACGCTGCAATGTCTTATCGATATAACTTATATCGTTTGGTAATACTAACTGATGTTGAAAATATCGAGATGCTCTTTTGACCAAAGCGTCACAAATCAACAAGGTTTGTATTCAAAGTAATAAAACTTGTGTGTCCCTGTAGTGTGAGCATGGTATCATGAATCTACTTTTTTAGAAAGTATGAATAAAATTTAATCTAAAAGAATTTCAGAAAAAATGAGGCTTTAAAACGTTGCTACATATCTTTCATACAGAGGGCTAATATTGCAACACAACAACAATTGTCCTTTATTCAAATGAATGTTGTCTCAGACACACTTGAGTTTACTTTACGTAACAGAGACGAACATGTGTATGAATAAAGACAGGAAATAAATATGCAGATAGAACATTATTCTCAAGAGAGACTTTTCTATTACTGTTGACTTAATCTTTAAAGAACAATAATGTCAAGACTGAATTTCTGTATTACAATCTATTTAATTGCAAGATGTAATTGCGGTTCAAACTTCATTCTACAGGTTTCCAGGCCCCATTATTCAGGAAATCAAATTACCAGGCATCAGTTATGTGAGAAGGTGCAGTTTGTTCCTATCTTAAGGATTTGAAAATGTCTCAGAAAAACTTTTTTCCTTTAGTGATTGATTGCATAGATGATGATGATTATGATGATGATTATGATGATGATGATGATGATTATGATTATGATGATGATGATGATGATGATGATGGATGTCGACAGTAAATATCAAAAGAAATGTAGTAATGTGTCATGTAGTAAATATTAATTTTCATTAAAGAAAAAATGGCATGGGTTAAAACGTTTTAGGTGTCCAATTACTTCATCGTCAACTGTACTACCGATACATTTGCGCCCTTCAGCTGTGATAGCTTGTTTGTATATTGTGAAAACCGCCGGTGTCACCATGTCTCTAACATTTCTCATGATTATTATGCGAGTCAAGATAATTCCCCGTTACAATTTGAAACTACATCTGACATTAAACTAACTAATTTATAGTTCCTTCAATTAGAATGTTAGAAGAGAACTTGATATTCGTTATAGAATAATACATTGGAGGGATTTGAAACTAAAAAATTTTACGCCATCATACACTCTGTAGAAGATCTATCGATTTAGATATGGGTACGAATGAAGCTAGACATTGAAGACCGAGTCACCAGCAATACTTTGCCTCTGGACATCTTGATGAAGTAGACACATATTTGCATTGGTCTGACGCGAAGATCCATATTAAGCTAATGATTCCCAACAATCCCTGAAGGGTTCCTAAAGCTTCTTACAAAAGGCTTGACCTTCACACACAGCCAATAGAAGGTGTGTAATAATGGGTCACAGTAGAGTTACTAGAAATATATGTTGTGTTATATATTGTATTATAAAATCATGCTCTTATATCTGGTTATGAGAGTGTGATTGTTTCCAAGTTTAACATTGTGTAACGTTGTTACACTGTTCAATGGGCTACACACTTGGTTCTTTTTGTTTACCTTAACTAACTTCCTCTAGAAATTTCATTGCGTTTCCTGTTTAGCTCAGACAGGTTTATACAAGCAAGATTTTTCTAGAAGCTAAGTAGTATATAAAAGGTAGCTGAGAGGAAGTGGCACATTCAGCTTCCTAGTTTCTACATTTGACTTCGTGATCACTCCGGAACGCCGTTGGTCTCAACCATTTTTGATAACTGTATACGAGTTGGTTTTATCTAGCTATAGGAATTACCATCAAGTGAAGTGAGGTGATTTGGGGTTTAACCCATCCTGCTAATTCAGCCTATACGGCTGCATCGGCTTGATCCTCGTGTTCACCTGTTGTTTTTTCAGCAAATGAAATGTCATTATGGAAGGAGCTTGAAGCTACTATCTTAAACTCAACGGACCTTTCTATCCGGGTTGTACTGCTGTTGTTGAATTCAAGTCGTCTCATTGGATGGTTGGATAGCTAGCGATAAGAAGCTTTTGGTTTCAAAGAGATCAGGGTATTAGGAAGAAGCTTAGCAGTTTCATTTACGCTAATTTAGCAGAATGGGTTTAACGCCGCTTTCAAGAGTAATTCGCCTATATCTAGGCTGCTAGTAGTATTGCAGGGAGAAAGCCAGCAACACCATCGTGGCTATGTAAAGTTGTGTGACCTGAAAACTTATTAATATCTTAATGACTCATTTGATATTGTAATTATACCTATTAGTGTTAATTTATATCGTTATCTTAAAGTCTTTGTTTATCATTAAAAACTTCTCATAATTATATTCCATAGTTTGTCATACTTTTCTGGATTAACTGGAGACATTTTCAATTCCTAATTCAAGATTAGAAAACTGTTGGATGCTTTGCACTGTGATCAAATCATTAATGACTTCACACACACACGTGGCCATACGTTGGACTTGGTGAAAACATCTCATTACAAAATCAGTGTAACGGAGATTTTCAGATTTATGACCACCCCTTGATCACGCTCAGTCTAGATACGGGGTAAACCACCACACCCAAAAAAATGATCAGGTAAAGAAACATTAGCAATAAAGACACGGTGGCTTTTAGTTCAGATCTAAGTTCCTCCAAGTTGTATGAGATCCACCATCTGATCCAGATGAATAGCCAGTCTCTACATTAGTGTCCTTCAAGAACTACTGAACAAAACATACACCCGAGAAAGTCTAAAGTATATATTATCGCACTTCTTCAACATTGTCCATGACTTTAGATGTCCTTGCTGCAAAATTAGTTCTTCTTGGATAAGATAGCAAAGATACATGCCCCTATGCTCTAGCCAGTATTGATTCTGACATATTCATGTACACTTAATGTCCCCTGACCAAGAGCTTCTCACAATATTCAAGGAACTCAGCAATGAAAAAGTCTTTAAACTGATTAGAAGTTCCAAGCCAAAATCATGTTATTAGACCCTGTGCCTACCTTGGTGGTTTTTTTAATCACTTGACCAATGACACATCTGGGATTCCATCCCAAAATACTGGCGAGTTTTCAATGCTCTCCAGGTCAGCTCTATGTATTAGATTTCACTCTCACAAGAAAATGTAAATTCTTGTGTTCAGGGACTATTATATCAGGTTTGATTAAATTTCAAACACCAACTCCAAAATAACCCAACACATTTAGAACTGATGTTTATAATGGAATTGCCTATGAATTTTAGAATTGTGATACTTTCTAAAAATAAAAATTACGATTATTTTGGGGGAACGATGTCACTAATACTAAAATTTTTGACAAATATATAACATCATTCTTAATGTCCGGAAGTAGAGGGTAAAAGCAAGACTTGAACAAAATCTATCAATATGTGAAAGCAAAGAAAGTCTGGCAAACAGACTTTTTTCTTTTTTTTTTAATGATAAATTATAGTTATGTTTAGGTCAAACATCACAACATTAGTGAGTTGTTTAGTCATTCTTAGTACACATTTAACGGAATTTTAAACTATCTTAAAATGCAGATAGAATGACAAGGTTAAACTACTATTTCTGTTTGAAGAAGTCAAATTTAAGTATGAAATGGAATTTGATTTAAAAGATGAACAATGCTCAAACAAGGACTCCATGGGCATTCTTGGCACTTGGTTAGGGAAGTCCCTGACATTTGTATTGTCACGAATTTTATTGGATATGGTAGATATTCCAAATACATTATTATTCACTCTCGGCCTAGTAAAATACAGTTTTTACATGTTCATAAGACAATTATGTATGACTTTACACAACCTCTTGTAATTGTTACCTCTTATATGTCTCATCTGCTTTGAGGAAATATGAAGAATATTGACATGATGTACAACAAATTGATCATTTTATAGAAATGAATAGTTATCTTACATATTTTGTATCTGATCTTGGATAAGATATCTCATGTGTCTTTCGAACTGGACATTGTTCAATGACAATATCTGATAATATCTTCCTAGCCAAACACATTAACAAAATGTGCATAAAAGGAAGACTGGTTTATTTCAAAACAAATCTCTAGCATCTTAATTAAAGTTTATTTGAATGTAAAATATAAAAATTAAAAGAATTAAAATATCTTTCATAAAAACAAAAAGAATTTGTTGGAATAATTAAGATGGATTTGCTTGATACTTATTAAACTTTACCATAACAATATATGAGGCAGTTCGATAATCAAGATAATCATATTTGTTGTGAGAATGAAAAACATTATTAGCTTGTTACATAATTCAGAAATTTAATTGTGATACAAATTCACGCTTGAATACTATTGAAATAAATATTTAGGTATTATACAAAATGATAATATACAGTAATCTATTTTACATAGAGCTGACCTGGAGAGCATTGAAAACTCACCTGTTTTTCCTTTGAAATCTTGATTGGAATGAGCAGGGGTTGTTAGTCAGTCAATTTCGGATTGAAATCTCGCCATACCACTGCGTTTATTGGCTGAGAATGTTTGCAGCCATGAAAACTAAACTAAACAACCAGGGAAACAATTTGTAAACAAGCATCGGAGCCATCGCACGTGTGTCACTTTTTTGGGGAGGGAATCCCCGATGAGTCCTAGGTCACGTGACTCAAAATGGCGGCGACCGATCGCGAGAGATGTTGTTTGACTGCTAATAAATACTTTTCTCTGAATTTTTTTATTACAAAAAAGGTGCGAACTTTAAGGTGTAAGTGTAAAGCGTTGATGTAGTTTTTTTGTGCGCGAAAGTCGTAACAGATGCGCGAAAGTGCGACAAAGGATTTCCTCCACTGCCGTCTATAGGGGTGCGTCTTAGCTCTGATGTAGTGGAAACGACTAGAGAGAACGTAATCAAGCTAAGTTTACTCAGCTATCTATAGGGGTGCGTCTTAGCTCTGATGTAGTGGAAACGACTAGAGAGAACGTTATCAAGCTAAGTTTACTCAGCTATCTATAGGGGTGCGTCTTAGCTCTGATGTAGTGGAAACGACAAGAGAGAACGTTATCAAGCTAAGTTTACTCAGCTATCTATAGGGGTGCGTCTTAGCTCTGATGTAGTGGAAACGACTAGAGAGAACGTTATCAAGCTAAGTTTACTCAGCTAGCACTTAGTCTGTATTTTCCAGGGTCATCAATGATCTTAGACTTTGTGTAGACAACAACTGTGCTGGCACATAAATTCTTTTGGATCTAAGCTCAGCATTTGACACTATGGATCATGAAAGTCTGTTACTTGTCTCAGAAACATATATACCATATATGTTGAGATTGTCTGTGTCGACAGTTTGGTTAAAACACAATATGTATATTTATTTCCCGAAAACATAGTAGAACACAACACATCTGAATAAAAACAAACTAGAAGGAAAAAAGGACTAGCAAAAAGGCTAAGGCAGCCTCCATATACAAACATATAAAATAAGATTATGAGAACATTTATGGAGATACAATTTAACAAAGCATGCCAAAAACCAATTTAATTTTACAAGTACAACATTATATAATTGTATAATTTTTTATACCGAGTTTGAGATTGAAATGAAAGAAAAATTAAGTTGAGACGTGAAACTAGGAAAACCGGTTAGTTTCATTTATGATATCACAAACGGATTTAATTTTAGTTGACAGTTTGATTAATGAGGTGAACAAATAGAAACAGAAGAGCAACAGACTAAAAACGTGATTAACAATACGTTTTTCATGAAATGAATCACGTGAAAGTTTAATCTTATATTAATATCATTCGAAGGGAAAACGTGAATACGATGTTGATTATATCATATCCTTTTACATGCTACAGCTTTGAGATTATACAAATAATCAAAATGTTTAATTCTAATGGACAATTAGTGAGAAAACATGTGTTAGTCAATTTTATAAAGTATCGAAGGCCACTTCGCCGAGTTTTTCTCCATTCCATTTTCAACCGCATCTAGGTAAAGCTTTATTTCAAATTCATTGCAACATTCTCATTTACTTTCATTTCTCCCCCTTAAGCTTTTAGACACACTGTGATCTTCCGAACATGATCTCAAGAAAACAAATTTGAAACCATTTCTATCCCTCTTCACTCACATGTTCAATCTATTGGGGGACAGATCCATTTAGTCACATGACAAAAAGTGAAAATAGAATTATTCAGGGCGGAGTAGCAATGCGTAAAACAGGATATGTAGATTAAATAACTCAAACATTGAATTGATTTATCAAAACTGTTACGTGTGTATTGGTAAAATAGCCAATAAGAAGTTGAGTCCTGTCAAAACAGTAATTGATGAATCCTGTTGTAAACAGTCTTTAAAGTGTGGTTATCAATGGCGCAACATAATGATGGAGAGATAAAATGTAGAATATCAGGTTGAAGAACGTGTAAAGGAATGTTTCCAAATAGCTGACCTTTATATTTAGATTAGCCGGATTCCTCGTCGTTCAGTTTCTAGAAAGATATCAAAGCATTAGAAAAATGGATAGACAGACAATTCCACCAATAGAACGTAATAGAACAATATAGACTAAACTAACTTTTGTAATCAATACAAGCCAGGGCTACAGAGATAACTTTTTAGGTGTGAGTGTACATACACCTTGAATATAAAGTGGAGGTGTACTGAAATTTTTGGGGATGTACTCACTACTTTAGTACTTGCAAAGTGTGAGCACGTTTGTATGTTGTTTATGAAGGTGTAAAGTGTAAATTGTAAAGTGTTGTAATCAACCAATGAAATCGCCAATGTATTACCGACGGAAACTAGCGAAGCTGTACATAATTTTAGAAGTATACAGTTTTCAGGGTATCAACAATCGATAATTGTTTGTCAAATGAACCTGAACATGAAATTATTATATTCATGAATCAGAGCATCCTTGATAAATTAAGAAATACGATACGCATGGAAATAAATGTCCAAGCGTAAACAGGCATGTATGTGCGTACATGATACGCATGGAATATATTTTAGTGCCGTACTTAGTAATTTTACAGGCGTACATTACGCGTGTACGACCCTTATCTGTAGCCCTGCAAGCGTGTGACCAATTGCACACTGCAAGAATGTTACACCTCATTATCACATTCTCATAACAACACATTTAATCATAAATTTAACTTTGATTTTCATGAATTAAAACAACATTTTTGAGAAACATCTCTATAATAAATTCATATACCTAAAATTTGCTAAATTTTATTCAAATGTCTAAGATAAATGTGAGGAGAAAACAATGAAAACAATATTGAAAGCCTATTCAGTAAATTCAAGTTAGGTAAAACAAACATGTACAGTTAGCTATACCAATACGCGTGCAAATGCATGCAACAGTGATTATCACGTTTTATAATGTTCCTCTGTTTATTGCGTTCATCACAATTGTAGCTACTTATGAAAATATCAGACTAAAGATATTTAAAAACAATTTTAAAACTGCCCTCCCAAGAAGCGCCATATCATATAAACCTCGTACTGACTTACTATACACTCTACATCAACTCAGTATATGTAAAGAACATACTTCCAGTGTACACATCTATGTTCCTACAGTGAATCATTAATACTTTGATTGCTAGATGGCATCTACTGAATGGAAAAGTGACAAGTAACCTCCAATTGATTTCCAATGATGACACAGCCATGTCCAACTCTTTGCCCAATCAACCTGTCACTTTAAAGGATGCAATTACCTCTTAAATTTGTGGAAAAACTAGGATCTTTAGATTTGTTTGCAAATCTGGTATCATTATGGATAGACCAAGGGACAGATTAGTTGGGAAACAGTTGGACAATGTCTCGGAACAATCAACATCAGACAAGAAAACAAACCATTTTTTGATTCACTTCCAATCTCTGATCTACGAGTTGGTAATGTTCACAGGGACTAATATTGTGGAAAATAACATATCCTGTCTCAGGGTAAAACATATATGTTGACGCTCAGCTTTAGTACCTTTAGTTATAACCCCTGTATAAACTATGCAGTGTGACCTATAATCTATCTTTAAATAGTCAACCAATGACAGGGCTTTAAAGTCGAATCGGCAATTTAACATGGCGGTGCTCAGTTCGCTTTTTGTGCTGAATCCCTTCGAAATAACACCAATCGCTCAAAACAGAATCATGAACTGTTTATCACTACTATTTTGATGAAATGCAAATGATCGCATTTGACCAGTTCTTTTAATTGAGGTAAAACGGAAAACTTGACAACACCAAAGAAAGGAATTAAAAGAACCTTGCGTTTTCCAGACCTAACACAAAGTCAAAGGTCAAGTCATTTAGGCAATCGACCCCAAGATATATACTCATCTTCAGCAAGCTTAACAAAGTATCTTCATTGTCATTGGAAGTTGCAGCCCATAATTGCCAAAAGAAGACTATGATCTTGGATGTCAGTCATCAACTGTCCCAAATTGGATGATAGGAACGTTGACAACAAGGATGACAAGATATCCGAGAAACCTATGACAGGGAAGGAAACGGTGGTGAAGGTATAAGAACAATGTTTTCGTTTTTGAAAGTTAAATATGTGTATCCAATTATAATATCATATTTTTATCCTTAAATACCAAATGTCTTGATTATGATTCCTTAACAATCGTACTTCTTTGTTATTGATATAACAATCGTTAATTTTCCGATTCTCCAATAATCTTGTTTGACGAGTATTTCATTAATTCTAATCACACTTCAACGCCTGGCTTTATTCACTCAAAAGTAATATGAAAACTATGAAAGAAATTGATTTGGTATTCTGAAGTATAACACCTTTTTACTACTCATTAATTATCTGAATATATGTAAGTCATTGCCCCCCTTTTGTAGGCATGTGCCACATCTTTTGAGTCGTAAGAGCGTCAATGGTCAGAGACCCAGTGCTAGCCAAAGTTGCATAGCTCTCAATCAACCGATGGCAACAGTCCATCGTGAACGCCTTAGATTCGTCAGCCTACCATACTTCCAAGTGAATACGTATGTAAAAAAAAAACTTTGGAGGGAAGTAGAAGAGACATGCAGTGATGCATCAAATCCACCAGGGAAGTTCATAGATCCAACATGATTCTCTATCGAAAACCTTTGGCAACAAGTGAAGTTCTTTCTGCTAACAATACATGCATTTCTTGAAACATGTAAGTAAAATGTAAATGGTTTAAGATGTAGAGGATACTAAACAACCTTCCATTTAATACTATTTTTATTAAACGAGTTAATAATAAAGTATCAAACGAGCGAAAGCGAGTTTGATACCAAATCATTATCGAGTCGAAAAAATAGTATCAAATTGAAGGAAGTTTAGTATTCTGTTTATTACTTGACCTCAGTAATCAAGCATGATTGCCGAAAGTGTACTGAACGACGCATTTCCGTGACTAAGCCGCCATTGTGACGTCGGTGCCAAGATTGGGACGTCACAAAAACACAATGTTATGACGTCATACGGGGAGCGGTATTAAACTAGTTTAATATCGCCGTATGAATATTACACTGTGGTATCTTACACGGGCGAGTAATAAAGGGTGATATATTTAGCCTGTTAAACGATAATAGTTAATATCGTTGTAGTATACTCATGTAAAAATAGAAACCAACATAAATGATTGATGACTGAATCTATTTAAAATGAGAAATAATAGCAATGAACCTATATGGGGTTAACTGCAGGATAACAGCAGTAATGTTGATTTTTATCTTGAAAAACAATTATTATTACTAAAGGATACCAGTGACCTAAAGCGTGTAAAGGAAATAGGTAATTATTCTAAGGATTCGACAGGTAGGTTTTTATGAAATTTCAACCGAGTACTCATACCCAAAAAGTATCACCAAAATTGATTCATCATGTATTCCTTCCAGTGAACAGATAAGCAGCTTCCAGGACAACTTAATTTTCGAAAAAGCCTATGGGTTGTTGAAGTACATACCAGGATTTAAAAGTGTTTCTCAACGAATTCCCCAAATTTATTGATCATGAATTCATTGAAAACGCTTCAGAACCCTCCAACTTTCTAGCGTGCAAGTTAATATATGCCAAAACTCCCTAGAGGGAATGTTAAGGGTATTGAAAGATGTTTACATGATTGCCCTTCCTGACACAGGTAATTGACTGCAGCATATGTATTAACTCAGTTTCAAGAGACCTGCTATAAGATCCGATTTATCAATTACTGTTTCCATGTTCAGACGCATGAGTAAACATGTATTAAAATATACCGTTTATGAAAGAGGGAGCTTCCAATATTTCTTTATCATTCTTGTTATAATTGAGATGCAATTTTATAGTTGAAAGTTTAAAACGTAAATCTCAACAATCACCTTAACCAATCATATTTTGTTTATACAGAGTTTTTGTGGTGACGTCCTCCACTATATAGCTTTTCCTGCATCCTGCTTCATCAGCGTAATCAAATCCGCTGATATCCTTTAGGCCATTAGCCTCGTATTGCTAGTGTAATTGAATCCGCTGGTCGAGCTCCTTTCATATACCCTCATCTCTTGCGAGCCAAGTCCCATTTACTGCAATGTGGTCCTCTTTATTCTCAGACAAAACTTACTGGTGAAAACCTTGGGGGTTCCTTATGTATATAAGTTATTTGCTTGTTTTGCTTATTTTACATTTATCAAATTGTTTTTATCATCTTCACTTGATTGTTATGATTTGCTGGTTTGACTGGGGACAGTTTTCTTATTCTTAATTCTCACGTCACAGTTTAAAATGATTAATTCCATGTCGCAGTTAATCTACATATTCTGTTTTACGACTTTTCTTTTCCGCCCTGAATAATTCTATTTTCACTTTTTTCATGTGACTAAATGGATCTGTCCCCCAATAGATTGAACATGTGAGTGAAGAGGGATAGAAATGGTTTTCAATGTGTTTTCGTGAGATCAGGTTCGGAACATCATAGAGAGTGTCTGATAAGCTTGAGGGGGAGATACGAAGGTAATGAGAAATTTAGCTTGATACGGTTGAAAATGGAATGGAGAAAAACTCAGCGAAGTGGCCTTCGATATTTTTTTAATGGAGTAACGCTTGTTTTCTTACTCGTTGTCCATAGGAGTTAAAAAAATTGATTATTTGTAATATTTGTTGCTTGTAACAGGATATGTTATGATCAACATTGTATTCACGTTTTTCCTTTGAATGATATTAATATAATATTTGTAAGAAAGGAATGGAGAAGAACCAAGTAAAGTGACCTTAAACTTTTTAGATTACTTTATAATCTCAAAAGTGTAGGGTGCAGTTTGTTATAATATGATCAACATTATAGTCACGTTAACCCTTTGAATGATTTTAAAATAAGATTTGTTTTAAGTGATTTATTTTCATGAAAAACGTTCTGTTAATCATTGATTTGATCGATTGCTCTTGTGTTCTTCTTTCTTCCTGTCATTAATCAAACTGTTTACACTGACATTGTGAACATATATGTGCCAATATGTCCCAAACAAACCTTGTCTTTATAACATAAACCTTTAACTAAAACGTCTAAATTATATTTTGTAAAATATATAATGTAAGGATTGATAGAAGACATCGCTCTGCTATATTCTCAGATATACTGGCCCAGCTTCAAAGAACTGTCAGCAGAATTTGAATTTATAAATCAATGTTCAATTAGATAACATTCATATAAGTCGAAAGAGAGTAACAAAAAGAATATCATATAACTACTGATAACTTGATTTTTCTTTGCTTTGATCTTTGACCTATCTAAATTCTGCTAATGTTACGGAACTTTGACGACCTTTTAAGGTTTGGCCAAACCTAGCTCAGTCAATGTTTTTACTATTGGCAAGAAACAACATTTTTTCAAATATGGAATATGAAAGTGACGAAACTGATTCCTGAAAAAAAAAGCCATAAACTTTACTTCTAGTGCCCAGAAAATAGTTGCATTAACTGAATGCTTCACAAAAATCACCAGATCTTGACATTTTTATTTATTGAAACGTTTAAGTAACTATCACCATGTGAAGTCAAGCATTTAGTTTAAAACGTTGTGAAGTGTTAAACATATTTTATCATTAGCTCATTGCAGATGTTTCAGTCAACCATTATATGTATCATCTACAGCATAGGTGAGGTAAACTTATTTTGGGTTTAGCGCCACTTTTTCACATATTTCACCTATTTCATTTATATAAAGTTTTGTTATTAAGTTATAAAAATTCAATGAACATGAACATTCTAAATTCATACAAATAAAAATTTAAACACATTCTATTTTGTTGTTGAACTGTAAAAATTTGAGAGTTTTAGGAAAGTAAGATTTTCTTAGAAAGACACTTGCAGCAATCAGTATTTAACGTCGTAATCCCTCTTTAAATCAAGGCTACTTTAAACGCGCCAGCTTAACATCATCTTATTAACAGCAATCATTGTACTTCACCATTTTACATAATAGGGGCTTCCATCATTTGTTAACTCAACCTATCATACCGTAAACACCTTAAAAACAATATGTACTTCAAACTATTTAATTGTAAAAATACCATCTCCTTTATGTATATATATGCCTTCATGGAATCATATGTATCACGTGTTTGATATCGGTGTTATTATCTACACTGAGATGTCGCAATTCGTGCAATGAAGAAGTTGACTATCCATAACAACTTGTTCTTCTTAGTCATATTTTTAGTAAAAAGGCTTACCATACAACAAAATATGAGAAAATCTCTGTTACACCCAAGTTGTTCTAAGGGTTGTTGTGCTTTTGTCCTTGTAAATTTTAAA
The DNA here is from genome assembly GCA_921293015.1 of Phorcus lineatus. Taxonomy (NCBI): domain Eukaryota; kingdom Metazoa; phylum Mollusca; class Gastropoda; order Trochida; family Trochidae; genus Phorcus; species Phorcus lineatus. The sequence goes on from OV121083.1 coordinate 10,708,011, forward strand.
ACATTTTATTCATAAAAATGCGTGCAATTAGGCTACTTCTAAGCTGATGGAGAAACGCATTTGACCGTATGAATTCCTCAGAACTGGCTAACTTTTGATTTTACAGAGAAATTTATGGGCGTGTAGTCAGCTTTACTCTGCACAATTTCTGGGGGAAATGCTATTCAGATACATTAACTGCTACTAAAGGCACTAAAAGTGGCGAATTGGTACGTTTATTGCAATTGAGAAACAACTTCCTCGATGCCTGATCGACAGTAACTCTTCTAAGACAGCGTTTCCTTGTTTGCAAAGTGATTCAGTTGATAAGTCCATATTAGATATTAACGAGTTGAATTTCGCTGGGATTCTTTGTCATTTTCTCTTGAAGCAAGGGTAAATCTGTAAAGTTAAAAATTAGTATATTTTCTCATTCAGTTTCCATGTACCAAACGCTACGTGTAACAGCAATTCGTCTATGAAATTGCAACATGTCTCAATGTTCCTGTATGGTATCTCGTGAGTAAACATATACTTCAAAGGGATTTTAATTCGACAGATAGGGGATAAGCGAAATCAGAGTAAACCACAAGTCTAGTCATCTAGATGTCTGTGATCGGTGTAGCAGTATCAGCTTAAAATACCATCATTAAAATTGGCTCATTGTACTCTTCGACATTTGCCATCGCGTCTTCTTCCGGCTGCAAGAGCCGTCAATAGTACGTTTGTATGTTACGAGGCCACCAATACACTGATACTTCAAATCACTCTTGATATCGTTCCTACTACACTGCATAAACTTGCCAAGTATAGAACTTAGTGAAAAGGTAACTGAAAAAAACTCTAGCTGCTAGGAAAAGAAACTTAAAACATTTAAAGAATGATTGCTTTAAAGAAATGGAGCTGTAAACAGGGGAAAATATCATGTTACGAATGTATACATTTTTTAAACTAGACATATCATACTTGATTAATTCAGTCAGATTAAGTTTTATTGATCAAACGACCAATGATTGTTACTGGTGTTTTTTTTGGAAAATTTATTAATGAAAATGATTCACCGGAGGACAATTAATGCCCATATTTTACTCTACTCACGTCCAAGATTTTCAATTCGAATATTTCTGTGTTTAGGAAGGAAAGAATAATACATTGTTACCATAGTTTATGTCTACATGCACACATGCTTAAAATAGATAATATTATTCTCGTGAAGTAGAAAATTATATACTAAAACTCGTGGCTGCGCCACACGTGAAAATATGAACTTCTACTTCACTCGATGAGATCTGCATGGTATTCGACGAGAAATGTCAATTATCCTCTTTTTATGATTTAGAATCCTACCCACTTTCACTTGCGAAAGATATATAACACTCTTCATATCAGAAATGACGAAATAGTAAAACATGGTCTACAAAGTTTAAAAAACCCAGTTTGACTATTAATGGAAAATCCTTTTTGCACAATTACCCTCTAATTCGATGTACTTTACATCTCAAATGTACTTGAACATAATTGGGTGCCTATGATAAGGCTTATCGGAATTGGATTGTGATATCTCAGAACAATTATGGAACACCCTTAAGGTTAATCAGGGACGTAAATAGTTCCTGGACAATAACTGCAGCTTCAAATCAGCTCTCGATAGGGACCTCACAATGTTTTATGGTCCTACTTTTATAGCATCGAGGAAGAATCTGTGCTTTGAATTTGATGAATATGGTTACTGAATTATATTTTATTGTTTTAGAGTGGAGATAACAAAACATTAGCAGGATTTTAAAACACGATTTAGGTTATTACTTATCTAATTTTTTTTTCGTTTATAACTTGAAGATATAAAACAAAAAATATAAATAGTTTTAAATGTTTTTATAAATTTCATAAAATATGTCCCGAAGCTTATCCAAATAAATATCAAACCTTATTTCTCGACACAACATTTCCAGTTTCATCCCTTTTCACTAAAAGTTTGAATACGACACTTAGGCTTTCTAGGTTTCTCTGATATATGTGTTCATCCGAGTCCGTCCGTCCGTGCATGCGGGTACGTGTGTCCGTCAAAGATCTAGGGGACAACTTTTCTCATAAAAAAATTAATTTTGCGAATGGCTTAAGGGTATCAATACCTTGATGGAGTTCTAAAATGAGAAACGTACAATATTTTAACATTTTACTAGTAATTACCCTTGTTCTTTTTTTCTTATAAAATCTGATTAAGGAAATTTGGAAAAGTTTTGACAGTTAAAGTGAGAACCAATTTGGCGTGGGATATTGATGATCATGTGTTCTTGTTTGGGCGTGGTCCCTGAAACTTTACGATAGGTAAGGAGTCAATACAAAATAAATCAAAATTTCAAATAAACCTTTACGTCTTGGAGAAAGAGACAAAATAGTGTTTTTTACGTGGTCCCTATTGTCCTCAGTAGGGGCCCCACAATTACCAAATCTATTATGACAACCTTAGCATAAGATTTAAACTAAACAGGCCTCACTCGTCAGGAGAACAAGTAGAAACACAGTTTAGAGCCAGCGTATTTGCCCCCGCCTAGCTCCATAATATACCCTAATATCCTTCGGCCTACAACGCTCGTATCGCTAAATATTGCAAGCCAATGAAATTACTCGCATTCAGGAGGAGAGGAGAGTTAAACAATTTCAATGTAGTCTAAATAGACACGAGTAACCAGCCGTAAGCGATACGATCGTTTTAGGCCGAAGGATGTCAGAGTATATGATGGAGCAAGAAGGAGGCTGATATACGCTGATGTAGCAGGAAATGAAAATATTGCGTCCACCTTGTTCTACGTTCGGACCACATTAAGCCCTGCATCCGTGCAACTATATAATTTGTAATGGCTTCAACAGGCCTTTCTGACCGTGGGTCATCGTCCAAGTTGCAGCGACCCCGCTTAAACTCAGCTGACTATTTTGCAACAGAAGAATTTGTAAACAAGCATCGGAGCCATCGCACGTGTGTCACTTTTTTGGGGAGGGAATCCCCGATGAGTCCTAGGTCACGTGACTCAAAATGGCGGCGACCGATCGCGAGAGATGTTGTTTGACTGCTAATAAATACTTTTCTCTGAATTTTTTTTATTACAAAAAAGGTGCGAACTTTAAGGTGTAAGTGTAAAGCGTTGATGTAGTTTTTTTGTGCGCGAAAGTCGTAACAGATGCGCGAAAGTGCGACAAAGGATTTCCTCCACTGCCGTCTATAGGGGTGCGTCTTAGCTCTGATGTAGTGGAAACGACTCGAGAGAACGTAATCAAGCTAAGTTTACTCAGCTATCTATAGGGGTGCGTCTTAGCTCTGATGTAGTGGAAACGACTAGAGAGAACGTTATCAAGCTAAGTTTACTCAGCTATCTATAGGGGTGCGTCTTAGCTCTGATGTAGTGGAAACGACAAGAGAGAACGTTATCAAGCTAAGTTTACTCAGCTATCTATAGGGGTGCGTCTTAGCTCTGATGTAGTGGAAACGACTAGAGAGAACGTTATCAAGCTAAGTTTACTCAGCTAGCACTTAGTCTGTATTTTCCAGGGTCATCAATGATCTTAGACTTTGTGTAGACAACAACTGTGCTGGCACATAAATTCTTTTGGATCTAAGCTCAGCATTTGACACTATGGATCATGAAAGTCTGTTACTTGTCTCAGAAACATATATACCATATATGTTGAGATTGTCTGTGTCGACAGTTTGGTTAAAACACAATATGTATATTTATTTCCCGAAAACATAGTAGAACACAACACATCTGAATAAAAACAAACTAGAAGGAAAAAAGGACTAGCAAAAAGGCTAAGGCAGCCTCCATATACAAACATATAAAATAAGATTATGAGAACATTTATGGAGATACAATTTAACAAAGCATGCCAAAAACCAATTTAATTTTACAAGTACAACATTATATAATTGTATAATTTTTTATACCGAGTTTGAGATTGAAATGAAAGAAAAATTAAGTTGAGACGTGAAACTAGGAAAACCGGTTAGTTTCATTTATGATATCACAAACGGATTTAATTTTAGTTGACAGTTTGATTAATGAGGTGAACAAATAGAAACAGAAGAGCAACAGACTAAAAACGTGATTAACAATACGTTTTTCATGAAATGAATCACGTGAAAGTTTAATCTTATATTAATATCATTCGAAGGGAAAACGTGAATACGATGTTGATTATATCATATCCTTTTACATGCTACAGCTTTGAGATTATATAAATAATCAAAATGTTTAATTCTAATGGACAATTAGTGAGAAAACATGTGTTAGTCAATTTTATAAAGTATCGAAGGCCACTTCGCCGAGTTTTTCTCCATTCCATTTTCAACCGCATCTAGGTAAAGCTTTATTTCAAATTCATTGCAACATTCTCATTTACTTTCATTTCTCCCCCTTAAGCTTTTAGACACACTGTGATCTTCCGAACATGATCTCAAGAAAACAAATTTGAAACCATTTCTATCCCTCTTCACTCACATGTTCAATCTATTGGGGGACAGATCCATTTAGTCACATGACAAAAAGTGAAAATAGAATTATTCAGGGCGGAGTAGCAATGCGTAAAACAGGATATGTAGATTAAATAACTCAAACATTGAATTGATTTATCAAAACTGTTACGTGTGTATTGGTAAAATAGCCAATAAGAAGTTGAGTCCTGTCAAAACAGTAATTGATGAATCCTGTTGTAAACAGTCTTTAAAGTGTGGTTATCAATGGCGCAACATAATGATGGAGAGATAAAATGTAGAATATCAGGTTGAAGAACGTGTAAAGGAATGTTTCCAAATAGCTGACCTTTATATTTAGATTAGCCGGATTCCTCGTCGTTCAGTTTCTAGAAAGATATCAAAGCATTAGAAAAATGGATAGACAGACAATTCCACCAATAGAACGTAATAGAACAATATAGACTAAACTAACTTTTGTAATCAATACAAGCCAGGGCTACAGATAACTTTTTAGGTGTGAGTGTACATACACCTTGAATATAAAGTGGAGGTGTACTGAAATTTTTGGGGATGTACTCACTACTTTAGTACTTGCAAAGTGTGAGCACGTTTGTATGTTGTTTATGAAGGTGTAAAGTGTAAATTGTAAAGTGTTGTAATCAACCAATGAAATCGCCAATGTATTACCGACGGAAACTAGCGAAGCTGTACATAATTTTAGAAGTATACAGTTTTCAGGGTATCAACAATCGATAATTGTTTGTCAAATGAACCTGAACATGAAATTATTATATTCATGAATCAGAGCATCCTTGATAAATTAAGAAATACGATACGCATGGAAATAAATGTCCAAGCGTAAACAGGCATGTATGTGCGTACATGATACGCATGGAATATATTTTAGTGCCGTACTTAGTAATTTTACAGGCGTACATTACGCGTGTACGACCCTTATCTGTAGCCCTGCAAGCGTGTGACCAATTGCACACTGCAAGAATGTTACACCTCATTATCACATTCTCATAACAACACATTTAATCATAAATTTAACTTTGATTTTCATGAATTAAAACAACATTTTTGAGAAACATCTCTATAATAAATTCATATACCTAAAATTTGCTAAATTTTATTCAAATGTCTAAGATAAATGTGAGGAGAAAACAATGAAAACAATATTGAAAGCCTATTCAGTAAATTCAAGTTAGGTAAAACAAACATGTACAGTTAGCTATACCAATACGCGTGCAAATGCATGCAACAGTGATTATCACGTTTTATAATGTTCCTCTGTTTATTGCGTTCATCACAATTGTAGCTACTTATGAAAATATCAGACTAAAGATATTTAAAAACAATTTTAAAACTGCCCTCCCAAGAAGCGCCATATCATATAAACCTCGTACTGACTTACTATACACTCTACATCAACTCAGTATATGTAAAGAACATACTTCCAGTGTACACATCTATGTTCCTACAGTGAATCATTAATACTTTGATTGCTAGATGGCATCTACTGAATGGAAAAGTGACAAGTAACCTCCAATTGATTTCCAATGATGACACAGCCATGTCCAACTCTTTGCCCAATCAACCTGTCACTTTAAAGGATGCAATTACCTCTTAAATTTGTGGAAAAACTAGGATCTTTAGATTTGTTTGCAAATCTGGTATCATTATGGATAGACCAAGGGACAGATTAGTTGGGAAACAGTTGGACAATGTCTCGGAACAATCAACATCAGACAAGAAAACAAACCATTTTTTGATTCACTTCCAATCTCTGATCTACGAGTTGGTAATGTTCACAGGGACTAATATTGTGGAAAATAACATATCCTGTCTCAGGGTAAAACATATATGTTGACGCTCAGCTTTAGTACCTTTAGTTATAACCCCTGTATAAACTATGCAGTGTGACCTATAATCTATCTTTAAATAGTCAACCAATGACAGGGCTTTAAAGTCGAATCGGCAATTTAACATGGCGGTGCTCAGTTCGCTTTTTGTGCTGAATCCCTTCGAAATAACACCAATCGCTCAAAACAGAATCATGAACTGTTTATCACTACTATTTTGATGAAATGCAAATGATCGTATTTGACCAGTTCTTTTAATTGAGGTAAAACGGAAAACTTGACAACACCAAAGAAAGGAATTAAAAGAACCTTGCGTTTTCCAGACCTAACACAAAGTCAAAGGTCAAGTCATTTAGGCAATCGACCCCAAGATATATACTCATCTTCAGCAAGCTTAACAAAGTATCTTCATTGTCATTGGAAGTTGCAGCCCATAATTGCCAAAAGAAGACTATGATCTTGGATGTCAGTCATCAACTGTCCCAAATTGGATGATAGGAACGTTGACAACAAGGATGACAAGATATCCGAGAAACCTATGACAGGGAAGGAAACGGTGGTGAAGGTATAAGAACAATGTTTTCGTTTTTGAAAGTTAAATATGTGTATCCAATTATAATATCATATTTTTATCCTTAAATACCAAATGTCTTGATTATGATTCCTTAACAATCGTACTTCTTTGTTATTGATATAACAATCGTTAATTTTCCGATTCTCCAATAATCTTGTTTGACGAGTATTTCATTAATTCTAATCACACTTCAACGCCTGGCTTTATTCACTCAAAAGTAATATGAAAACTATGAAAGAAATTGATTTGGTATTCTGAAGTATAACACCTTTTTACTACTCATTAATTATCTGAATATATGTAAGTCATTGCCCCCCTTTTGTAGGCATGTGCCACATCTTTTGAGTCGTAAGAGCGTCAATGGTCAGAGACCCAGTGCTAGCCAAAGTTGCATAGCTCTCAATCAACCGATGGCAACAGTCCATCGTGAACGCCTTAGATTCGTCAGCCTACCATACTTCCAAGTGAATACGTATGTAAAAAAAAAACTTTGGAGGGAAGTAGAAGAGACATGCAGTGATGCATCAAATCCACCAGGGAAGTTCATAGATCCAACATGATTCTCTATCGAAAACCTTTGGCAACAAGTGAAGTTCTTTCTGCTAACAATACATGCATTTCTTGAAACATGTAAGTAAAATGTAAATGGTTTAAGATGTAGAGGATACTAAACAACCTTCCATTTAATACTATTTTTATTAAACGAGTTAATAATAAAGTATCAAACGAGCGAAAGCGAGTTTGATACCAAATCATTATCGAGTCGAAAAAATAGTATCAAATTGAAGGAAGTTTAGTATTCTGTTTATTACTTGACCTCAGTAATCAAGCATGATTGCCGAAAGTGTACTGAACGACGCATTTCCGTGACTAAGCCGCCATTGTGACGTCGGTGCCAAGATTGGGACGTCACAAAAACACAATGTTATGACGTCATACGGGGAGCGGTATTAAACTAGTTTAATATCGCCGTATGAATATTACACTGTGGTATCTTACACGGGCGAGTAATAAAGGGTGATATATTTAGCCTGTTAAACGATAATAGTTAATATCGTTGTAGTATACTCATGTAAAAATAGAAACCAACATAAATGATTGATGACTGAATCTATTTAAAATGAGAAATAATAGCAATGAACCTATATGGGGTTAACTGCAGGATAACAGCAGTAATGTTGATTTTTATCTTGAAAAACAATTATTATTACTAAAGGATACCAGTGACCTAAAGCGTGTAAAGGAAATAGGTAATTATTCTAAGGATTCGACAGGTAGGTTTTTATGAAATTTCAACCGAGTACTCATACCCAAAAAGTATCACCAAAATTGATTCATCATGTATTCCTTCCAGTGAACAGATAAGCAGCTTCCAGGACAACTTAATTTTCGAAAAAGCCTATGGGTTGTTGAAGTACATACCAGGATTTAAAAGTGTTTCTCAACGAATTCCCCAAATTTATTGATCATGAATTCATTGAAAACGCTTCAGAACCCTCCAACTTTCTAGCGTGCAAGTTAATATATGCCAAAACTCCCTAGAGGGAATGTTAAGGGTATTGAAAGATGTTTACATGATTGCCCTTCCTGACACAGGTAATTGACTGCAGCATATGTATTAACTCAGTTTCAAGAGACCTGCTATAAGATCCGATTTATCAATTACTGTTTCCATGTTCAGACGCATGAGTAAACATGTATTAAAATATACCGTTTATGAAAGAGGGAGCTTCCAATATTTCTTTATCATTCTTGTTATAATTGAGATGCAATTTTATAGTTGAAAGTTTAAAACGTAAATCTCAACAATCACCTTAACCAATCATATTTTGTTTATACAGAGTTTTTGCGGTGACGTCCTCCACTATATAGCTTTTCCTGCATCCTGCTTCATCAGCGTAATCAAATCCGCTGATATCCTTTAGGCCATTAGCCTCGTATTGCTAGTGTAATTGAATCCGCTGGTCGAGCTCCTTTCATATACCCTCATCTCTTGCGAGCCAAGTCCCATTTACTGCAATGTGGTCCTCTTTATTCTCAGACAAAACTTACTGGTGAAAACCTTGGGGGTTCCTTATGTATATAAGTTATTTGCTTGTTTTGCTTATTTTACATTTATCAAATTGTTTTTATCATCTTCACTTGATTGTTATGATTTGCTGGTTTGACTGGGGACAGTTTTCTTATTCTTAATTCTCACGTCACAGTTTAAAATGATTAATTCCATGTCGCAGTTAATCTACATATTCTGTTTTACGACTTTTCTTTTCCGCCCTGAATAATTCTATTTTCACTTTTTTCATGTGACTAAATGGATCTGTCCCCCAATAGATTGAACATGTGAGTGAAGAGGGATAGAAATGGTTTTCAATGTGTTTTCGTGAGATCAGGTTCGGAACATCATAGAGAGTGTCTGATAAGCTTGAGGGGGAGATACGAAGGTAATGAGAAATTTAGCTTGATACGGTTGAAAATGGAATGGAGAAAAACTCAGCGAAGTGGCCTTCGATATTTTTTTAATGGAGTAACGCTTGTTTTCTTACTCGTTGTCCATAGGAGTTAAAAAAATTGATTATTTGTAATATTTGTTGCTTGTAACAGGATATGTTATGATCAACATTGTATTCACGTTTTTCCTTTGAATGATATTAATATAATATTTGTAAGAAAGGAATGGAGAAGAACCAAGTAAAGTGACCTTAAACTTTTTAGATTACTTTATAATCTCAAAAGTGTAGGGTGCAGTTTGTTATAATATGATCAACATTATAGTCACGTTAACCCTTTGAATGATTTTAAAATAAGATTTGTTTTAAGTGATTTATTTTCATGAAAAACGTTCTGTTAATCATTGATTTGATCGATTGCTCTTGGTGTTCTTCTTTCTTCCTGTCATTAATCAAACTGTTTACACTGACATTGTGAACATATATGTGCCAATATGTCCCAAACAAACCTTGTCTTTATAACATAAACCTTTAACTAAAACGTCTAAATTATATTTTGTAAAATATATAATGTAAGGATTGATAGAAGACATCGCTCTGCTATATTCTCAGATATACTGGCCCAGCTTCAAAGAACTGTCAGCAGAATTTGAATTTATAAATCAATGTTCAATTAGATAACATTCATATAAGTCGAAAGAGAGTAACAAAAAGAATATCATATAACTACTGATAACTTGATTTTTCTTTGCTTTGATCTTTGATCTATCTAAATTCTGCTAATGTTACGGAACTTTGACGACCTTTTAAGGTTTGGCCAAACCTAGCTCAGTCAATGTTTTTACTATTGGCAAGAAACAACATTTTTTCAAATATGGAATATGAAAGTGACGAAACTGATTCCTGAAAAAAAAAGCCATAAACTTTACTTCTAGTGCCCAGAAAATAGTTGCATTAACTGAATGCTTCACAAAAATCACCAGATCTTGACATTTTTATTTATTGAAACGTTTAAGTAACTATCACCATGTGAAGTCAAGCATTTAGTTTAAAACGTTGTGAAGTGTTAAACATATTTTATCATTAGCTCATTGCAGATGTTTCAGTCAACCATTATATGTATCATCTACAGCATAGGTGAGGTAAACTTATTTTGGGTTTAGCGCCACTTTTTCACATATTTCACCTATTTCATTTATATAAAGTTTTGTTATTAAGTTATAAAAATTCAATGAACATGAACATTCTAAATTCATACAAATAAAAATTTAAACACATTCTATTTTGTTGTTGAACTGTAAAAATTTGAGAGTTTTAGGAAAGTAAGATTTTCTTAGAAAGACACTTGCAGCAATCAGTATTTAACGTCGTAATCCCTCTTTAAATCAAGGCTACTTTAAACGCGCCAGCTTACCATCATCTTATTAACAGCAATCATTGTACATCACCATTTTACATAATAGGGGCTTCCATCATTTGTTAACTCAACCTATCATACCGTAAACACCTTAAAAACAATATGTACTTCAAACTATTTAATTGTAAAAATACCATCTCCTTTATGTATATATATGCCTTCATGGAATCATATGTATCACGTGTTTGATATCGGTGTTATTATCTACACTGAAATGTCGCAATTCGTGCAATGAAGAAGTTGACTATCCATAACAACTTGGTCTTCTTAGTCATATTTTTAGTAAAAAGGTTAACCATACAACAAAATATGAGAAAATCTCTGTTACACCCAAGTTGTTCTAAGGGTTGTTGTGCTTTTGTCCTTGTAAATTTTAAAACATTTTATTCATAAAAATGCGTGCAATTAGGCTACTTCTAAGCTGATGGAGAAACGCATTTGACCGTATGAATTCCTCAGAACTGGCTAACTTTTGATTTTACAGAGAAATTTATGGGCGTGTAGTCAGCTTTACTCTGCACAATTTCTGGGGGAAATGCTATTCAGATACATTAACTGCTACTAAAGGCACTAAAAGTGGCGAATTGGTACGTTTATTGCAATTGAGAAACAACTTCCTCGATGCCTGATCGACAGTAACTCTTCTAAGACAGCGTTTCCTTGTTTGCAAAGTGATTCAGTTGATAAGTCCATATTAGATATTAACGAGTTGAATTTCGCTGGGATTCTTTGTCATTTTCTCTTGAAGCAAGGGTAAATCTGTAAAGTTAAAAATTAGTATATTTTCTCATTCAGTTTCCATGTACCAAACGCTACGTGTAACAGCAATTCGTCTCTGAAATTGCAACATGTCTCAATGTTCCTGTATGGTATCTCGTGAGTAAACATATACTTCAAAGGGATTTTAATTCGACAGATAGGGGATAAGCGAAATCAGAGTAAACCACAAGTCTAGTCATCTAGATGTCTGTGATCGGTGTAGCAGTATCAGCTTAAAATACCATCATTAAAATTGGCTCATTGTACTCTTCGACATTTGCCATCGCGTCTTCTTCCGGCTGCAAGAGCCGTCAATAGTACGTTTGTATGTTACGAGGCCACCAATACACTGATACTTCAAATCACTCTTGATATCGTTCCTACTACACTGCATAAACTTGCCAAGTATAGAACTTAGTGAAAAGGTAACTGAAAAAAACTCTAGCTGCTAGGAAAAGAAACTTAAAACATTTAAAGAATGATTGCTTTAAAGAAATGGAGCTGTAAACAGGGGAAAATATCATGTTACGAATGTATACATTTTTTAAACTAGACATATCATACTTGATTAATTCAGTCAGATTAAGTTTTATTGATCAAACGACCAATGATTGTTACTGGTGTTTTTTTGGGAAAATTTATTAATGAAAATGATTCACCGGAGGACAATTAATGCCCATATTTTACTCTACTCACGTCCAAGATTTTCATTTCGAATATTTCTGTGTTTAGGAAGGAAAGAATAATACATTGTTACCATAGTTTATGTCTACATGCACACATGCTTAAAATAGATAATATTATTCTCGTGAAGTAGAAAATTATATACTAAAACTCGTGGCTGCGCCACACGTGAAAATATGAACTTCTACTTCACTCGATGAGATCTACATGGTATTCGACGAGAAATGTCAATTATCCTCTTTTTATGATTTAGAATCCTACCCACTTTCACTTGCGAAAGATATATAACACTCTTCATATCAGAAATGACGAAATAGTAAAACATGGTCTACAAAGTTTAAAAAACCCAGTTTGACTATTAATGGAAAATCCTTTTTGCACAATTACCCTCTGATTCGATGTACTTTACATCTCAAATGTCCTTGAACATAATTGGGTGCCTATGATAAGGCTTATCGGAATTGGATTGTGATATCTCAGAACAATTATGGAACACCCTTAAGGTTAATCAGGGACGTAAATAGTTCCTGGACAATAACTGCAGCTTCAAATCAGCTCTCGATAGGGACCTCACAATGTTTTATGGTCCTACTTTTATAGCATCGAGGAAGAATCTGTGCTTTGAATTTGATGAATATGGTTACTGAATTATATTTTATTGTTTTAGAGTGGAGATAACAAAACATTAGCAGGATTTTAAAACACGATTTAGGTTATTACTTATCTAATTTTTTTTCCGTTTATAACTTGAAGATATAAAACAAAAAATATAAATAGTTTTAAATGTTTTTATAAATTTCATAAAATATGTCCCGAAGCTTATCCAAATAAATATCAAACCTTATTTCTCGACACAACATTTTCAGTTTCATCCCTTTTCACTAAAAGTTTGAATACGACACTTAGGCTTTCTAGGTTTCTCTGATATATGAGTTCATCCGAGTCCGTCCGTCCGTGCATCCGGGTACGTGTGTCCGTCAAAGATCTAGGGGACAACTTTTCTCATAAAAAAATTAATTTTGCGAATGGCTTAAGGGTATCAATACCTTGATGGAGTTCTAAAATGAGAAACGTACAATATTTTAACATTTTACTAGTAATTACCCTTGTTCTTTTTTTCTTATAAAATCTGATTAAGGAAATTTGGAAAAGTTTTGACAGTTAAAGTGAGAACCAATTTGGCGTGGGATATTGATGATCATGTGTTCTTGTTTGGGCGTGGTCCCTGAAACTTTACGATAGGTAAGGAGTCAATACAAAATAAATCAAAATTTCAAATAAACCTTTACGTCTTGGAGAAAGAGACAAAATAGTGTTTTTTACGTGGTCCCTATTGTCCTCAGTAGGGGCCCCACAATTACCAAATCTATTATGACAACCTTAGCATAAAATTTAAACTAAACAGGCCTCACTCGTCAGGAGAACAAGTAGAAACACAGTTTAGAGCCAGCGTATTTGCCCCCGCCTAGCTCCATAATATACCCTAATATCCTTCGGCCTACAACGCTCGTATCGCTAAATATTGCAAGCCAATGAAATTACTCGCATTCAGCTTTAGCGGCACCACCCGGAGGAGAGTTAAACAATTTCAATGTAGTCTAAATAGACACGAGTAACCAGCCGTAAGCGATACGATCGTTTTAGGCCGAAGGATGTCAGAGTATATGATGGAGCAAGAAGGAGGCTGATATACGCTGATGTAGCAGGAAATGAAAATATTGCGTCCACCTTTGTTCTACGTTCGGACCACATTAAGCCCTGCATCCGTGCAACTATATAATTTGTAATGGCTTCAACAGGCCTTTCTGACCGTGGGTCATCGTCCAAGTTGCAGCGACCCCGCTTAAACTCAGCTGACTATTTTGCAACAGAAGAATATTTGGGGGCTTCTTTCCCTAACATAAGTCATGCGTTGATGTATTTCGGTCGCATTCACCATTCATTAATTCCTATATATAATGAATGGTTTTTTTTAAGAAACTTCTAGTTTTGAATTACAAACATGTATGTTTTGAATTATGGGGGACCGCTGGGATTAAATGTCTTTTGGACTTCTGTGTATTATATTGAGTGTCGACATATTAAGAAATATTTATACATGTATTCATCTCACAGATCCATAGAAATGACTTGGCATGAAGATCACGACGTAACTAACAGCGATATAGTTTCTACAAACCAAACCCGCTAGCGGCGAATGTACAAATGATGAGCAATAAATCTGTTCAAATCAAGTTCTTTATCAGCAATCAGAGAAGATATTTATTGAGTATTTTTTGCAGTGCAAAATCACTTGTGTTAAGGTAAAGGACCACGGGCTTAGATTATTATAGTTAGTAGAGCACTTCTATCTACTAAATCTCTGAGCGGCGACTGTGCAAAGATTTATAAATTTATTACCCCATATTTGAAATGTAGTGTTATTTGTGGAACGGGCTGGTTAATACAACATGCAGCTGCTTTGTGAAGGATTGAAACAGTTTCATGACAAAAAGTCCACAAAGTTGAGTCAAATTCAAATGCTTTGAAGTATCTATAATGCCACTGTCTGCAGTGCAGTAGAGTTCAAGGATTTTAAACGTGATTAAAATAGCTACATGGAAAAAGAGTATGAAACTATACGATTTTGTGGCAGCTTAGCATAATATGGTAAATAAATTGAATATTTTGTTTTTTAGTTGAAAGGCCTCACCTTTAAATCAAATATTTCTTATGAATACACTTCATATTCGTTATTGTTAACCTTTTTAATGATATATTAATTAAGAAAATTCATTATCAGAGTGTCCTACAAATAAATGTTATTAACTCTTTATTCATCATGCGTGAAGAATTCCGAGCTAGGATTGAGAGATAAACTTTTGACTTTAAACGGTTTACATGGTAAATTATTTTGGATTTACCTCCATGTTTTCGTAGGAAGGCAAAAACTCGATCAAAATTTATTTTTGATTGATAAATACTTCACACATTTTTACGGTTGATAAGACTAAGTTACGGGACTTCATATGAGCTCTATTCAAATTAGAAAATATTAAATAAGAAAATGTTTACGGTGTATTCTACGAAGGTCTGACAAAATTAAATCAAATCTTTCTAATCTGGGATGTATACTCAACAAAAGCCAGAGTATCGTAAAACATGTGGCACAGAAACCTTATACTTGTGCCATTTCTTTACACTACTACAGTCTCCAGTTTTACCTGACTTGTGGAAGGTTAACTTGAGTCGAAATTTTCCTGTTGAAAAGTCCTAAGGGTTATAAAGTGAAGAGGATCGGAACATTCAGCCTTAGGTTACCGATGAGTGTGTTTTCATAAATGTTGGGCCAACTTTAATCCAACTATAAAACCTGTCAATTTAAGAACGGTAGTTAAAGGGACCAGCTCAGTTTAATGTAAACAATGTGATCTCAGGAAAACGAAAATCTATGTGACCAACTGATAGACAATCGTTTTTAATCAATATATTGAATTTTAAAATAAACGATAAAGTTCGGTTAAGCTACATACCAAATCATTTGCCAACCTTAACCGTCCTTGATTTGACAAAATACAAGCTCAGATCAGGTTAAGGAAACCTCATTGCAATTCTAGCTCATAGATTTAAATTTCGAATACGTTACTGTACACATTTCCCCACATCTAGTATCAAGCTGTTTCAATGAGTAATTTCTTCATAACAAGAATCAAGAATGGGTATCCTGAGGAAACTTCAAAGGGGTGATTTGTGAAGAGTATCGAAACATTAAGCCCTAGCGCGACCGAGGATGATGAAAACCTGGATGTATCCCTACATTCTTGTGACAAAGTGCATTAATATCAGAGTGACATTTCATTTTAACATGCGTACAGTGCAGAGTGGCTTGGTATTGATTATAAGGGCCATTGGTAATTACGTGAAATGAATAATACATGTGACAATCATAGAAATCTGTCTATTGGAAGTAAAAAGGTTGACTAAACTTATATTTCGACGCTTCTATTGTCTACAATTAAACATGTCTTTATATTGATGACGAGCATATGCCTTCAAAGTACTGCAGTATAGTAATAATTCATTTAGGCTTTATTGTACATTGTACATTTATTGTACATTTTCGCCATGAGACTTTTTAAAAACCCAAAATGCCAGTAAATATGCAGGATAGGCATCAATCTATACAATATATCCAATGTAAAGATAGAACTGTCAGATTGAAGATCAATACCGCGTCAAAAGGCTTGATAACTCCTACCTCCAGTCTACAATTCATTGACTTCAAATCTCCACTACACAGACTTCAGTCTAAAGACATGACCTTTTGAGCCTCTTTGAGCATCTGGCATGTGAGAGAAGGAAGAGGGTTTTGCTCTGTTATGATGACTGACAGGCACATTAAATCATCATCGGTTATAAGGTTAAGCTAGATTTTTATTCTCAACGGACACGTCAGCTAAAGACAGATTGGAAATTGGCACAATTTGACACTGTGACCTCATGGGATGGATGGCTATGCTAACATGCAATATCAAGATATTACAAATTGACAATAGCAAGGAAACTTTACTACTGAACAACATCCAGGCCACCAGTCCAGGGAAATCATCAACTTAATCATAAAGCAACTCGGAGAATATCGCAACCTATTTTGACTTGAATAATCCCCCTCTCTCTGTCTATGAGCTTACCTACCACTGTCATAGAAATCACAAGATATAGAATTTACCGTAACCAGCGCTTGCGGCAGCTCGTGGCTTTACTTGGCATTTAGTTTACTGGGGGCAGATTCCGCTTGTAAGAAGAGAAAAAAACAATCACCTTCGAGAATAATTAAATAGTTTATAATTACGTTTGATGCACAATGCCTACTACTAAGGCACTGACTTTGGGATTTTAATGATACTTGAAATGTAAACTTGCAGTTGATATTGAAAATAAACTAGTCCTAAAGACTAGCATTTACAACATCTTAATTACTATGAGCAATAATATAATATGAAAATCATTTGAGGGTGCCATTGGATTCAACGTACAATAACATAAAAGTATGTTAAGTTCTTCCAAAAATATTGATAGTATCCTTACAAGCTACATAAAGTTGACCAGAAGGATATTGTTTCTATAAGAAGCAATTATTTCTTAATTGTGTTAGTATTATTCGCCCATCAGAATTGGTATCAAGTTTAAATTCAACTTTGCATCAGTAGTTATCACTGTAACTAATATCAGCGTCAGAAAGGCAACAAGTAACAATTTTGTTGACCAAAAATAACATTTGAATTTCCTAAATCATTCGGTTTTGAATAGTTGTAGCCAAAAAATCAACTTCTTAAATTCGAACACTTGCTTGACAATATTAGAATCTATGTCGAAACGTTGCTTTCACAAAATAGAGAAGTTAAAATTCTTATGAATCATTCCTTTAACGCTAGAATGAATATATCAGAGGTTAACACCAATAAAGCATTTTCTCTCCCTAATAACTCCATGTTTGTCCTTTGACAAAAAAATAATGTATGTTTTACACGTGCAGGTAATTTTGCCAAGTGTGATATGCATGTGTTGTTCATATGTATTATAAACCATCGTAAAGAGCTTGACATAAATCAGTTTCAAATCAGCTCCAACACCAGGTGATGTTGCTTCTTCATTTCCCCCGAAAATATGAACTGTTACTATACTTGAAACAACACTTACAAAAGTTAGTATCAACTCATCATTCTTTTAGATAATTTTTTGTTATTATATTTTTAATATATAAAGAGAAAAGCGAAAGGCTGATGATTTCTCCTTGGTAAATTAATGTTGGAATAATATTTTTCAAAGATAAATGTGTCATTTTCTGCCAGAATATGAAAAAAAAACTCTGCAAAAAGCAAGCTACGTTAAGTCTAGAAATGAGCATTTCAAACTAAACCAACCATGAAAGGTTCATGAACTATTTAGTCTTTAAAGAGCAGGATTAACAATCATCAGTTACAATCACCATCTCCAGAGCTCTATAGCTACAATCGTGGTTGTCTTGGAAACCAATAGCTCAATATATCAAATGATCTACCGTCCTTGTAAGATTTTTACGCCACTATAGCTTTTGGAGATGTAAAATCCATTTGGCTATTTCTAACTGCATGATGAAATTATATGTCACGATGAAGTGATCTGTCACGTAATAGGGTAAAATTGATGTTCAGATAAAATTATCTTAATTTTTATAACAATGACGTCATTGTTCCAAATGGCTTTATCAGATATTGATGGAGTTGTTGACAATATCTAGGAGATCAAAATCACTTCTTTGAGAGTCTTCTGGTTTCCTAAAATAAATCCGGTATAAATAAGAGCAATGAAGCTCGAAATCAGGTTCCTTCTGAGTGTCTTTTACAATTCGACGTCGTTTGTCTAGGTACAGGACGGTTGGCATAAAGAATATAAAATAGATATATCCATAATCCCTTTCAAAGGCGTCACTGCAATCCTTTGATGTTCATAATCCTTTTTTATCAAGCACTTAACAATTCCACTTTATTCAATGCATTAACATTACTACCAGCTTGTGTGATAAAATCACAATCATATCCTTAAAGTACAATCTTTTATTAACCACGTTTAAAGGATCACTAGGTAAGTGAATATGGGGATAATTATCACTATCATTAAACTTTAACTAGAACAGGCCAGAGACAAACATGCACGTGCGGATAGACAAGTTGAGTGTGATAATTTTAAGTCTGCCATAAGCAAAGATAATTTCATTAAAGCGAAGGAAAAGTTGTGTCAAGAATTGAAGAGTGGAGATAATGTTAAGGTTTCACATACGCCTACTATTGTGAGCAGCATTGCAGCTATTCCTAAAGGAGATTCAGCAGTAAGACTGATGCACGATTGCAGTAGGCCTGTAGGATCCAGTGTTAATGACTATGTCACAACTAGTCACGTTGCCTATGATACCATCGACAAAGCAGTGCAGACTCTACAACGTAATGCTTACATGGCAAAAATCGCCTTAAAAACGCCCTGTCCGCCCTGATTGCTGTTGTTTTAGGCTTGAAATGGAAATTCACCGGTGATAAAGCTGAAAAGTGAATAAATGAATAAAATAAATATTTCAACGCATTTCTTCAGGTATAAACAGCATGATGAAAGGCCGAGGGTTTGAGTGTTCATCTAGAAGACTTTTTGATCATCGCAGTCTAAATAAGACATGAGAATTAGCAGTGAAATGTCTTAAAGAGCTGATAGAATCTCTCCTCTTTCCTATTAACTATGACAAATATGTGGAACCTACACAAAAGCTGGTCGGAGTAGAAAGACATAGCTGAGCAGGTAGCTTAACTCTTCCTGATCAGAAAATACAGGAATTGACAACACTACATCCTACTTCGTCAGCGTAATTGAATCCGCTGATCGAGCTCCTTCCATACACCCTGATATCCTTTAGGCCAAAAGCCTCGTATCGTTAGCTATCTAACCAGCCAATGAGACGACTCGCATCCAGCAACAGCGGAACAACCCGAAAAGAAAATTCAAAAGAGTAGCTTCAAACTCCTTGGATAACGACATTTCGTAGGCTCAAACATTAACAGGTGAGCACAGCAACGAACATTAAGCCGCGGCAGCCGTACTAGGGATTTGGCTCGAGAGAGATCAGGGTCTATGAAAGGAGCTGGATCAGCGGATTCAATTACGCTGATGCTGCAGGATGGTGAATCAGAGGGTACGAGAGTCACACCAGCCGGAGCTACATGTTCCTGCTGGGGCACCCAAGCTGAACAGGTCGGCGAGTAGAAGCCAGACCAATTTCTAAAAAACTGCTGTCTCTCTCTCTCTGCCTTTCTTTCCGTCTTTTCCTTGGTCCGTCCGCTCTCTTTGGGATGCTTGTCATCCATGTGTTTAATAAATGAATTATTGTTCAAAACACGTTAAACCCCAACTCACTCACATTAACAAAGCTACATATTAAAAACTAACAAAGCTACGTATAACAACGGATGCAATATAATCACAGTCAGGACATGCAAGATTGAAAATACAATAAAAACGTGACGAAGGCGTGGTGAAAATCTCACCTATAGCTTCGAAATGTTCAATGATGACCAGGATATGGAATGTTGGGACAGAATAGCCTCGTCAAGTTATTTTTGCCTGCCGATTTCTTACATGATAAATAGCATTTCGATTTATTAATTGATAAATAGAATTTCGTGATGTGAGATCCCGAGTCGGTGTGCATACCTGTTATTTAGGGAAAATGTCTTGCTAAAGCTAAATGCTAAACATTTCCTTAAAGGGGAAGTGATAGTTAGATATTTTTCTTTTCTTTTCAGGATCTTCTGAAATATTAATTGAGGATAATTTAGGCAACATTTTGGCAGTAATATTCAATATCATTTAATGTTGAGATATTGTGGATGGTATTAATCAAAGAAAAGGAACATTTTGTGAAATGAGGTTATGCATTTTGGAACACAGTGTTTCATAAATCATTGTCAGTTGTTTTCCTTCAATGTTCCTCCTTTAATGAGTCTTCTGAGAATAGACTTACAGATATGAAAACAACAGGTGTTCTACTTCATCTGCTAAGAAGAGTGTAAATATTTCGAACAATGAACAAGTACGCTATTACCTGATATTTGCATTTACAAGTTCGAAAGTAATGAAACAAACCTTTGTTTAGGAACTGTATATCATCTGAACATTTTGTCTGTGTACATAAGGATGCAAAATCACCAAAGGTTGCTTTCCAACTGTATACACGTCTCAAATAAACGATGTCAGTCACTTTAAAGGCCTGGGTGAATCTGTCTTTTTTCAATAAAGTGTAGTATAAAACTCTGGATTCATCTTGCAACCTGACAATCGTACTTCTAAATCTGTTATATTTTTATCCCCCGCCCAACGTAGTTGGCAGGGATATTGAAATGGTCTGCGTCCGTCCGTTCGTCCCGATAATGTTTCCGGAGCACAACTTCAAAACTGTGAGACCTAACTCGACGAAACTTGGTATGTGCAACGGGTATCATGCGGAGATGTGCCTTTTGGGGTTTTCAACTTCTTTGCATTTTTATTTTTACCCGTTTCCATGGAAACGTAACATAGGATTTTGTTTCCGGAGCACAACTCCAAAATGGTGAGACCTATCTCGACGAAACTTGGTATGTGCAACGGGCGTCATGCAGAGATGTGCCTTTTGGGGTTTTCAACTTCTTTGCATTTTTATTTTTACCCGTTTCCATGGAAACGTAACATAGGATTTTGTTTCTGGGGCACAACTCCAAAATGGTGAGACCTATCTCGACGAAACTTGGTATGTGCAACAGGCATCATGCGGGGATGTGCCTTTTGGGGTTTTCAACTTCTTTGCATTTTTATTTTTACCCGTTTCCATGGAAACGTAACATAGGATTTTGTTTCCGGAGCACAACTCCAAAATGGTGAGACCTATCTCGACGAAACTTGGTATGTGCAACGGGCATCATGCAGAGATGTGCCTTTTGGGGTTTTCAACTTCTTTGCATTTTTATTTTTACCCGTTTCCATGGAAACGTAACATAGGATTTTGTTTCCGGAGCACAACTCCAAAACGGTGAGACCTAGCTCGACGAAACTTGGTATGTGCAACCGGCATCATGCGGAAATGTGCCTTTTGGGGTTTTCAACTTCTTGGCATTTTTATTTTTACCCGTTTCCATGGAAACGTAACATAGGATTTCTTAAAGGTTGTTTGTAGAAAAACAACATGATCACTGTTCAATATTCCACAACTAGTATCCTTAACTACCCTTTCATTGCTATCACTGCTTCTCTTCGGATATTGAGTTTCATATGGTTAAATTTAGCATCATTAATGAGGCAAACTCAACAGACTTTATAAAAAGGTTATCAGTTTTAAAAGCGTAAGTGCGTTTTCAATTGACGATAGAATTATTTAAACAGGCATATGCTGTGCAGGTGTACAACTTGACATGAACATTTGATCAGCTCATCCATTCCGCACTTAAACAGATTATAAATAAACGGTAACTTATGTATAAGAAGCATGGCATAGAAAACCTAAATCTAAGTTGATGTTGTCATATCCTAAGGGCATTATCTAAAAAATCTAAACTTACTTAGAGACATGTATGACATTAAAATAAATCGATTACTTTTTAGTTTGCCACACATTATTTAAAAAATAAATTGAGCATTTATAGAACATAAATGCTTATCTTGGTTTTACATGTTTAAACATTTAATTTTTCAGATTTTAAAATCAATTTACAAAATGTCCTCTATGTAAAGTAACATTATAGTTATTTATCACAAACTTAGTTAACTTATTATTTACGTAATTCGAAAGTGATATCTATTGCTAAAAATAGGAAAATATCCAACTTTTCACTAATAGTTGCGACATATGTTTACAACACTTGAAATTAATCATTATAGATTCTAAAAAAACTCACTTGACAGTTATTAACTTAAAATGGAAAAGTTTATTTTTATATTGGTTAGGTCGTAGAAAGTTCGTTTTCCTTTACTAGCTTTTTACCAAAATAGGGCGAAACTGTATTATTGATGGTTTGCGAGAGAGGAAGGGAAATAACTCGTTCCACATTTCATAGATGCTATATCAATTTCCGAACAGGGGACCATGCGCGTCTTGCCTGTTACGGCGCCTGTGGCCCAAATTATTTGGCCTTTTACTGTATCATGAATGTATGTTTAGGTGTGGTATTTGTCTCCATCATCATCCCTACGTTGCTGTATGAATAACATTGGAGGTTTAAGTTCTTGTATCGGTTCGATTTGTTCTCACTGTGCAGGCAGCCTGTAGGGGATTAGGATTAACTGTGTTGTGTTAAGGAAATGGGTCATGTCAGCAGTTACTGGGGTAAGCACAGTTAACCTTCTACTAATTAGCGTGTACCTCATTGGCAGCTGAAAAGTGTTCACCAATTTATGTCTTGATGTCTAATGTGATGATATATGAATTTTATTCAATTTGACATAAATAAGTCTGATTAGTGATCACAATAATCATACTAACCTCTATAAATATGGAGGTAAATAACAGATACAGTATCATTCATCATGGCTAATGTTCAGGTCAACGTTGAGTTCGTCCCAAATTCTCAAGGTGGTCGTAATCTAGTGTATCAAGGTTATAAGTTTAGAATACAGAAGAGACGTAACACCAGTGTTCACTGGAGATGTTGTAAGGCAGGATGTCGTGCAACTATAAATACCGCCAATGATCTCATAACAACATACAGATATATCCACAATCACCAGTCAAATCACAGTAAGATCAGAGTTGATAAGTTCCTAAGCGACATAAAGAAACTGGTGAAGACTGATACGAAACCCATGCCATCACTGTATCAAGAAGAGCTTGAATGTAAGTATTCAATGTAATTGTAATGTCATCCAAATAAATTGAAACTTAAATCTATAAGTAATTGCTGATTATTCATATTTTACATTTTCATGCATATACTTTAATACGAAAACTTTTACATTTGCAGGTCTCCGTTCCGAAGATGCTTATGCTGCTGCACATGCCCCAACCTTCTACAGTGGCCATGCGAGCCTTTATAGGTCCAGAGCCAAAGAACTACCGCCTCTGCCCCGACAACGATCAGACGTCAACATACCCAACACCTACCAAGAGACGTTGTCAGGCGAAAACTTCATGCTCCATGCCGACAACAAGATGCTCATCTTTGCCACACCTACCAACCTTCAACACCTGTCCGCAGCAGACACCTTCTACTGTGAAGGCACCTTCAGCATGAGCCCCAGCATCTATTACCAACTGTACACAGTCCACGCCATGGTCAACAACAAGATGTTCCCTTTAGTATACGGTCTCTTACCAGATAAGAAGCAGTCCACCTACCTCAGCTTCTTCAACATCCTCAAGCAGAAGGCAGAACAACTACACCTTCCTCTAAGACCAGTCAACGTCTTCACGGACACGGAAGCAGCCGCCCAGAATGCCATCCAAGACGTGTTCCAATGCCAGCTCAAGGGGTGTATGTTTCACTTCAGACAGGCGATATGGCGGAACGTTCAACGTTGTGGCCTCCAAGCACGTTTCGGCGCCGACCCCGACGTTACCCGTTTGTGAAACGTGCTTCCGCCCTACCCCTAGTAAGACAACAAGACGTGTGGATGAATGCTTTGGACAGTGTAAACCTCGACGACCCCTCCATCCAACAATTTGCCGACTATGTCACCGAGCAGTGGGTAGAGAGTCCTGGCAGGTCCGTCTGGAACCACTTCAACACCGATGGCGCCAGAACAACGAACCACGTTGAAGGGTGGCCCTCCAGACTAGCCACACGTGGACCAAAACATCCAAACCTGTACAGGTTTATCGATCTCATCAAGAAGGAGCAGAGCCACACTGACACCACTATAGCTCAGATGTTGGTAGGGGGGAAGCAGCGTTCCTCCCGTTTCATAGCAATAAAACAATTTCAGAAAAGCATTCTAACGTCTATTACGGTACAAAAATGATTTGAATGATCCGGTTTCAGGCTTGACGCAGAACATCTTGGTTTAATAACACTACGACATTAGTGGTCCCAATTACTAAGACAATGACACTAAATATTAATCTGAATTTGAATGTAATCAGTCCAAAATACTGATTTTGTGGACTGCGTCTCAATAGTCATTGATATAAATAAAAACACGGAGCTTGTAATAATTGCAATAGGTTGTATGCCCGCAACTGTGTGTATCTGTGACTTCACTTGTGACAACATTTTCTTGCTAAATGCCATATCTGTTGAATCTTACCTTATGATTAAAACCGTTTGGGAAACACTTATACTATATATACCATTTATGCAATATACATACACATACATGCATCCTACTCCTTCAGCGTAATTGAATCTGCTGATCGAGCTCCTCTTGGAAAATTCAAAAGAGTAGCTTAAAGCTCCAAGGATAACGACATTTCACTGGCTGGAAGAGACACCCCGTGAGTATATGCCAAACTTAATCAGTGGTGTCATTTGATCGCGAAGTATCGACTGTTACAAAAACGACACGTTTTAAAGTTTATTGTATTTTTACAGTGACAATATGAAGGTAGAACGTCGCAATTATGATCGAAAACCGGACAGTGGCGCGCGTCAAATACTCAAACGTAATTTTGGAGACTTGTCTAAAACAGCCATGAGGGCAGTTAGGAGTTGATAATGTTTGTTAGGTTATATAACTAGTATCCATGTATATTGGACGTGATACCTACACCTCTGTGCATTTATAGGGCTGTTTTTAGATTTTCAATAAAACCAATTTTTGTCATATATATGTCTTTTGGACATGAAAAAAGTTAAAGAGGTTTTGAATTCATATGACCACATATGACATTATGGTTCGTATCAAAGGTAAATAATATATTATGAAAATCACGGAGTTGCTCTTTAAACTATAACAGGTGAGCCAGCCGTACGAGGGATTTGGCTCGAAAGAGATTAATGTAAACGGAAGGAGCTCAATCAGCAGATCCAATTACACTGAAGGACCAGGATACATGTATTTGTATGTGTATATTGTATTAATGGTATATATAGTATAAGTAGTCCTAGTCCTGCTTAACGACTGTGTATAATTTGGAACCTTTAATGCAGTCTAACTCCTCATTCAGCAGGTCTATAGATTTGACTGCATACACTTTTACGAAATTAAGAGCCCGAAAAATATGTAGTGGATTAAGGAACAGTAAATTATTAGAATATTTCTTAGACGAAATTTAAGTTTAACATATCCTTAAATGCTACATTTAGTCGAGAGGAAGTACATGTATATTGTTGCTATCAGAAGCATCTGAATGGGTACCGTAGCCCGGTACCAGGTATAAAATCAGTTAACGTTAACGTTAACTGAAACTACCATGATGATCAGAAAGAAAAGTTACCAAACTGAAGAAGGTAAAATTATCGGTGACCAGAGACATATGTCTAAAAATAACAGTTGTTAAATTGCTAAAACCATAGGGTGGTATTGAGTAGTAAGTAACAAATACATATATTTTTCTTAACTGTGAATACTTGCTTGATTAGATTTTTTGTAAATTAATGTTTATCACAGAGGTTAATGGTAATACAGCAAACAGAACAAAAAGTGACATTAACATATAATTCATTCAATTTCCAGGTTAAATATTAATATATCACACACACACACACGTTATTGTACTAAATGTTATTTTACTTTCAAAGGTAATTATTTATGTAATTATTTCCCCCAAAGATACCATGTGTTAATTATTTGAATCATTACTTAAACCACATAACAATGTAAGACTCTTATATTTTATCATATTCATTTGAATTATAATTGGTTCATATATCATTGCTTACTTATCAAAAAGAAAATTGAAAGCATGCATGATAAATCCTTAATAAATCAATTTTAAGTAATAATTTTCAAGTTGGATAAATGTGTCATTATCGGTTAGAATATGAACACTCTCAACGAAGCAAGGTTTGAGCAGCCGATTCCGAAGTCAGAATCCCGATCAATTCGGTAATCAAATACAAAGTCGTTAAGTCAAATGATTTTCATTTCAAGCCAGCCAAACTCTGCAAAATTCAAGAATAGTTTTCTTTGTACATGTAAAGAGAGCAGGATTAACAGTCATCAATAACCAGGCTTCAAAGCTCTTGAGTTCGCTAAAAAAATGGTGTTGTCTTGAAACCCACAGCTCAATATATCATATGATCTTCTGTCGTAGCAACGTTATTACGCCCTTATAGGTTTTTGACATCTTATTTCTATATTTTTTTAATTGCACGATGGCGTGATTTGTCACGTAATAAGGTAAAATGTATGTTCAAATATAATGATCTTACTTTTTTATGATAATGACGTCACTGCTCCAAATGGCTTTATCAGATATTAAATATAAAAAGGAATGACTCGTATGAAAATTTTGACTTTTTGGAGACTCGTTTTCCAGATAATGCTGGTATAAATGAGAAACGATAAAGTTGTTTGAAATCATGTTCCTATTTCGGAAATCTTTTGCTGAGTGTCGTTTACAATTCGACGTTGCTTGTTTCTAGGTACATGTCCTTTTGCATGACCAATTTAAAGCAGATTTATCTGTTACCGCTTTTGATGCGTCACTGCAACGTTTAGAAGATATTATTCTTTTATAATAAATCACTTTTCAATAATGTCATTTTAATTCAAGTACACAAATTACTACCGTCTTATCTGATCACAACATCAATCATACGCTTGCCTACAATCTTTTATTGAAAACGTTAAGAGGGTCAGTGTGTTGGTTAAACTGGTTAATAAATTTGGAAGGGCAAAAGGGTGCAAATACATTATTTCATCATTTGTACAACAACCGGAGGTCAATTTTCAGTCTGTATTCACCTATCTATCTACATAAAGGTTATATATACTATTTATAATATGTATATTATAATACCGTTATATGAATGAGAGTGAGTGAGTGAGTTGGGGTTCAACGTGCTTTCAACAATATTTCAGTTATTAAACACGTGGATGACAAGCATCCAAAAGAGAGTGGACAGAGAAGGGAGAAAGGGATCGACAGGATTAGACGGAAAGAAAGGCATAGTGAGAGATAGAAAGCAGGTTTTAGAAGGACTCAAATTTTGTCTGGCTTCTACCCGTCGACCTGTCCAGCTTGGGTGGCCCTACCAGGAGCAAGTAAGCTCCGGCTGGCATAGCCCTCGGGGTCTCTGAAGCACGCAAACCACCACACCACGGTAAGGTATCGAGTCCAGTGGTGGTATATGAATGAAGAAGGTCATACCAGTTGATATAAAATGCCTTAGCTTGAACGAACTTCTTGTACTTTCTATTCAAATTTGACTCAGGAAATTAGAACAGTTATTTGGTATAAGGGTCATTGGAAATTTTCACCTGGAATTTGTATCTTTTGCATTACCAATATATATTACTCAAGTCTTATATATAACTGAAAAAAAAGGTTTGGTCTGTACAAATACTCTAGGGGGGCGGGATAGCGCAGTGGTTAGCGCGTTCGGCTTCGGATCAGGAGGTCCGTGGTTCGAATCCCGCCAGGGGCTCGGCAACTTTGTCTGCAGTAGAGAACTGTTCTACACGCAGTCAGGTTTGGGTGCAATGCTACACTGAAATTCAGTCCAGTACCACCCATGGTTCGCTAGTTCCAGCCGATGCTCGCAGGTTTCACCGCAATGCATAGCCACAATGGTGTTGCGGGCTTTCTCCCAGCAATAATACTAGCAGCCGCGATATAAGTGAAATAATCTTGAAAGCGGCGTTAAACACCAACTCACCTCACCTCACCTCACAAATACTCTAAATACTGAATCATGTAAATTCTACTGGCCCATATTCTTTCTATCTCTATGGTTGGTTCTCTTCCGCTGGTTGAAATGGAGTAGAGAGAACCAACAAGAGGTCAACTTTACTTAACTTGTGACAGTTCAATGTTACCTAATAGGGATAGCAACACGAGTTTTGACATGGTTTTTTTTCATATAAAGTTACGATTGGATTCAATTAAAATTGCAATGTACTACATTATTATTTGACGATTAAGCTTAAGGTAACAAGATTGTGTTTGTAAATTTTGTATGTGGTTTGAATGAGAGTTAAAGTACCATATGTCCTATATTAAGCTCAAATCGGCTTTCTAAATTTATAATTTTGACTCTAAAATGTTTAAATAATGATATATTCTATCGGAACCTGGCCCCATAAATTCTGGAAGTCGAAATAATGCATCACATTATCAGTTTTATTTATCAAATTACCTACTCAACATTACTAACCCAAATTTGTTGTTGTGTCTGCTGTAAATAAGTTTCCAATATTCTAAAATTATCCGGTATCACATATCTCGCCTTTAACGTGTTAATTGTCACTTTATTACCCTGGGGCATTAATATGCTAATTTATGGAAATGTAAATATAAATATTTGACACCAACAACGTACTCTGTGACCTTTGAGTTTATATCGCGCCATACAAACATTTATTTCAAGAGCATAAACGGAATATGCAGATTACGCATCAATCTGCTCGATATGTCCAATGTCAAGATTTAACTGTCAGATTGCACCTCAATTAAGTTTCCACCAGCCAGATAATTCCTGCGTTCAATCTTGGATGCTCTGGAATTCTTATCCTTAAACTTTCCCCTCAGCCTGCAATTTCATAGAAAGAGAGAGTTGCCCTCTAATAATGATTGACAGGCACATAAGATCATCTTCTGTGTTTCAGTTTTTCCATGAATTTGAGTATTATCATCAGAGCTTTGACATCACCTTTTTCATCAATATGCAGTAGGGCCATATATATCTATCAAGACATTTTAGATAATTTTGGGCAATTATAGTGAATATTGGTTAATTCATACGATATTCGCCATAGAATTTCAAATGTTTTTTCATCAATTGTTCTCCTTTCATTATACTTCTGAAAATAAAATCTACTCAGAAAAAATTAACATTTTGCCGAATCATGGTTGAATTACTAGACCAATAAACACATTATTACCAGATATCATCCTGCTGAATCAGCGTAAGTGAATCCGCTGATCGAGCTCCTTTCATATACTTTGATCTCTTTCGAGCCATATCCTTCGTACGGCTGGCGCCGCTTGGTGGGTTCGTGGCTGTGCTCACCTGTAAGTGTTTAAGCCAATGAAATGTCATTATCCAAGGAGCTTGAAGCTACCCTTTTAAATTTTTCATCCGGGTTGTGCCGCTGTTGCTGAGCAATACGAGGATTTTGGCCTAAAGGATATCGGGGTATGATCAACTGGATCAGCGGATTCAATTACGCTGATTCAGCGGATTCAATTACGCTGATTCAGCAGGATGACCAGATATTTGTTTGTAAGATCTTTTGTTCGTAAGTAATGACTCAAGTTATTGTTATGGATCAGTGTAACTTCAAGGTCTGGGTAAAAAAGGATGCAAATTCACCAAAGGATGCCTTCCCTTTGTATACCTGTTTCAACTTGGAAATAGTTTGTCGCTATTAAGGTCATGGCGAATCAGTGTTTAAAATAGAAGACTTGAAGTATAACACACTTTGTTTAACTTGATGTCGCTTCTTATCTTCGGATGTTGAGTTTCATATGGTTAAATTTTGTATCATAAATGAGGTAAGCTCAACAGACTTAAAAAAGGTTATCAATTCTAAAAGCGTATGTTTTCAATTGATGTGAGAATATTTGTAAACAGGAGTATGCTGTGCAGATGTAGAACTTGACATACACATTTGATCAGCTCATCCTTTCCGCACCTAAGCAGTAAAGAAGTATGACTTAGAAATTCTAAATCTAAGTTGATGCTGTCATATCCTGAAGTGAATATATATGAACATTTCACTGAACTTACTTATTATCATATGGATTTCTATTAACTCCAAGCTTTTCCACACACTATTAGAAAATCTGAATAAATGAAAATAAACTGTGCTTTTTTTAAGTATGGAAGCTTAACTTGGTTTGAAAGGTTAACTTTTTACAAGTCGTGTTTAAGTTTGATCATATTGTAAGGAGGAAAACAGTTTACAAAATGAAGTAAGATGACAGTTAAATATCAAGAGCTTGATTTACTCTATAATAAAGTTATTCAAAAGTGATATCTATTGCTACCAAAACAGAAAATATCCAGTTTCTTACCTACTCTTTCAACATGTTTTTACACAAATGGGACAGCTATTTATCAATTATCTTGATTAAAAACTCGCTTGTCAGGCATTCGTCTTAACTAGAAAAGTTCATGCTTACTACGTAAGACAATTCTTTTTAATTTCAATCCATATCATATTCCTTACATCCCTTCTGACGAAGGAGTAAGCATATAATCCGAATTTCACAAAAAGTTGTTTTCCAGAAAATGGCACATCCAAATGATCTAAATAAAGTACCTATTCAACTCATAATGCCAAGTAAGAATATCGTACGGCCCAAAATAATGTCAAGGTGAATAATATCTTACCATAGTACTTTTCCAGCTTATGATGTGGATAATCCTGGACCTGTTTCTGCAGTTAACCTACAAGTGATTAAGGATAAGTCTGATTACGTGATGAAAATGTCCTTTGCTGTACCTGATCTCATCAAATCAAACTTAATGGGAAGGAGTATACAATGTTGGATAACATATTTGCTACCTTTGATGGCAATTTTTCAATGTGAAGTTTATGTTGCATCTTAGAAACATTTCCAGTGTTCCTAAACTTAAAAAACCCCAAGGATTATCTTAATTATTAGCAGATCCTTGTCAAACTTATTTCATTTCTGGAATAATGGGATCCTTTTTGTTATTACCTGGAACAAAATCTGATTAACGATAAATTAGAAACAATAGATGGGTAATGGCTTAAAGAAATAAATCGTGATGGACTATGGCTTAAATGTACCTTTTATAAATAGAACTTTTCTACGGGACAATTGCCTGTATCAAAAACCAAGAAATGAAAGTTTAAATGTAACGTTATTTTGAGGTTTATGTCCTTTTTTTTGTTTCCAATGCCAGTAAGTCTGAAGAGCCTTTATTTTGGATTAGTTATTTTGTTATATTTACTATAGATAAAGTTTAATTCTAATATATTTAAACTTCATAATTGATAATTTGGCTACATTTTCTATCATTTCATTGAAGATATTGTCTTGTTAAAGGCACGTTCACCCAAATTATTAACTTATATTAAAGTAATCATATAAAATCAATTCCACTTGAAAGTGTAATTTTATAGAACGTTTCGACTCTTTCAGTGCGTAATGAGTTATCTACTGCAAATGAGTAAATACACTCTGTAATATGTGTGGAAAGTATATCTTGCTTTATTTCACATTTATAACCAAATCTCTCCGGAGATATTAAACCTATTCAACACAGTAGTGATCAGGTTTGCTTATCATTCGCCATTCCACAACAACAGGGACAGCAGACTAATCTGAAAACTAACTAAATGGAAAGGATGTTTCATTACAGCACTCAGGCTAATGACATATAAATCATCTGTGAATAGAAGCTTTCAGAAGTGGATTCATACAAATACATAACATAGTCTCATATTACACATCGTCCTGTGGATTAAGCAAGTTTCAAAACACATCGAACTCACCGGGTATTGTTAATTTACTGTTATGCTCAGTAACCTAAACTAAAAGTCAAGTGGAATCGTACACATGTACATGCCATTTCAGTATGTGGTACAAACAATGTACATTCGTATGAATAAATCTAATAATGCATGTTGTGATTCAAGGTTTTTTACTATACTTGAAATATTATTTGTTAAGTACAAAAACCCCTAAAGTGAATTTTAATACCAACTCATGTCTTTCTAAAGACTTGGTGAAAATGTATGTTTGTACATATTACGACTATACACGTAAAGACAGATGGTTATCTTTCAAAATATCTTTACTTCAAATTGTGAACCACATTTACAACTACCGACTCAAGATAAAAGATCTTGTTTAATAATGTCCCTTTACTATGGTGCCACAATATAGAACTGAAAACATATTGAATAAACCGTAAAAGCATGTCTGAAATCAATTTAGTTGGAAAGGGAAGATAAAAAAAATATACTATTCATTATCAAAATGTTTGAATCTAACCCACTTTCACTTACTAACCCCGTTTACTTACTAACCTCTGTATACATATGGACTTTATAACGAATTCAAATTGTTTCCATACCTGATTCTGAATGGAAAGCAACTATGAATATCCATTCTATTTTCATTGTCATGTAGTAAAATCATGGAACAGGGAGACTGGTCAATTAGTATACATTGCACCCTTTGTTTAGAAAACTAAATGGGTTTTTTTTCACATAAAGTAAACTGTCTCACATTGCCTGAAATTAAGTCACTTGAAGAGACAGTCAACAGACATTAGAGATCATTAAAAGATAAAATTTGAAATAACATTTTATGAAATTTAATCCTACTCGCGTTTGTAGTCTAACACCATGTGTCTGGTCGTATTGAGGATTCAATGGTTCCTTTATCTACGGTATCCCCTGCCTGATTGCAAATATACCATCGCAGACAATTGAGTGGTTGGTATGATGGTTAAGGATAAAAAACTGTTATGTTGTGATAAACTGTCATATGAAACATGCTGCGCATGTTGAAAGTTATTCTAAACCTAACTAATAGATTTAATTATTTTTTGTTCAAGTCAATTGCCTGCTTCCGTATTAAATCATGTTTTATAATACATTGAACCGAATATAGAACAAGAATATAAGAATAACTTTTCACCGATTATTTTTTTCCATTAATCACTTGAAGCTCAGAGTAATAGGATTCTCTCAAAAAATACAAAATAACAATTTATGGAAAGACATTATTTATTACATAATCTCGTGAACATCCTGGAGTATCTCCTCGTGTGTCTCATTGCGTGCTCAGTTTTCTTCAAGGGTGATATAATGAGGAAAGTCTCCTTGAACCGGAATGAACCATCATCATTGCTTGTGCTTGTGCCTGTGCTTGTGATTAAATATGACTGCCCAACTTATGTTATCTGCATCTATATTTTATTCTAGTTTATACTCATCTTCACATAATTCAACGATAAGGATCAGTGATCAGTTATTGATTGAGAAGGCTGTAAATTATTTTCATTAGATATTACTTTTTTGTGGAAATTATATTAACGTAATTGACAGCGCACGTCACATTCGACGCTGACATAAAAACTAAAATACAGAGCTCCTAAAAATCGCATTTGTATGACTGCACTTGTGAAATGCTCATGGCGTTTTTCTGTCAAGGGTGTTCGAAACATTCAGATGTGATGTTGATTTGACATGAGCATTTAAAAAATGAAGGCAAATTTGGTACGTCTGTTGTGTTTATACTGTTAAAGAGATATGGAAAAGAACCGCTAGATGTTTGGGGAAATGATTTAGATAAATCACCAGTCAATACTCCATTATGGTAGAAGTTGTTAGAACAAAATTAATTTCTTTGTGTACACAACTGAAACCAATTTGTCAATATCGTTGCAAAACAATTGTGACTACTATCTAATCAAAAGTTACAGCTAAAGCAAACACTGCAGAATTATGTTAATCACGTATAATATATCATACCACAGTATTTAAACTAAATAGGGTTACCTTCAGTAGACATGTAGAATTTTAGCTGTCAGCAAAACATAGATTTGTTCTGGAAACAGTTTTAGATAGTTCAATAAAAATATATATATTTTATTTAAACTTTTTTACTTTTACCATTGACGTCGCGATGTATATGAAAAGGCATATTTGATGCAGGTGAAGAACTTGACATGCACATGCGAACCATATGGCTTGCACAGTTTTTTAAAGTAGATGTAAAGGAGACAGGATATTGGTTTAACATCCTTGGTTTATTGTAGATAGTGTAGTAAATGTCATGTTTATAATTTCAAATGAAAATTACATGATAAATCCTAATTCATATTTTCAAAAGACCTCCAAAAATCATTTATATTAAAATTGTTTAACCATACATTATTCAGTTTCAATGATAGAGATTTTTTCAAAACTGAAATGACTCCTTAAAAAGGTCAGACAGAACCAAACTTGTATCTTGAATTTCAATTCTAATGTATAAGTCACCATCTCATGTCAAGTTTACCCATAATTCGTATCGAAGATTCCAGCAAGGAGTATATCTGGGATATTCATCATGCTTAATGTTTCAATCTGACTTGCGGCCATCATCTCGTTCCACAATCTACAAGGATTAATCACAAGATAGCCAGCCCATGGGACCAGTCGCATTGAATTTATATATCGGCACAAACGGCAAAAACGTCCGTTCTATCACTTTGAAAATCTCACCATCACTATCAGTCAAGAAATATATGCGCCTCGGGTTTTTTAAATGAAATACGACATTCTAAAAATGTTTTGTTTCACGTTGCTCTTGAACGTCCTTAGTGTCTAATATAAGAACTACACTATTAAACTATTTTAAAAGCACTCGATCATCTTGTTTTGATTTCATACGAAAGATGTTCATATGACATATGTTTATATTAGCATAATAGTTTTTGTGAAATAATATCAAAACATTCACAAATTGCAATTCCAAGTGACCATTGGATGTTATCTAGTCATTTTTCACTGACGAAATTGCACAAAAATATATATGTGCAGAAGAAGAATCTTATCTTGCAAATAGTCAATACCAATATCATCTTCCGACAACCGCGCTAATTTGTAATAATGTGGCAGTATATTACTTTTAAGCAAGGGTTGAAAATTCGTAATAAGATTGTCCCACTGGTACGTTAACTTTAACATACATATGTACATAACTCCAACAACTCATGATTGATTGTCATTTTTACATAACCATTTCACACTAAAAAATATATTACTGATCCGTTTGTTCAAATTGCTTGATTATTCACATGTTAACCGAAATGGCACACACAGAGGAATCTGGTACAAGGTATTTTATTAAAAATTGGCACAACCGGTGTTACTATTGTTGTTCAGAACTTTGTTATCGGCAGCAAAACAATCCTCAATGGAGAATCATTGTGTTTCCTATTCATTCTTTTTGCTTTCATCTATTCAAATACACGTAGATTAACAGTCTCATATAAATCCATGGTGACGTGAAATGATGCAAACACGTTTTAGAATGATGGCTGTTCTTACGACTGGAATAATGCTTCCACCACTGTCCGCCAATTTCAATAGTCAAAGTTATTTTTTATGATCAAGTAAGCATGCCCAAAACTGAATTAGATGTCAATGCATCCCTTATAGACAATCCATTGTACCTTTTCTGATCAACTGGAATATTGGGATGCCTATGGTAAATCCCTTGATAAGTTCTTGTTATATATTTCGAAGTATGGGATTAACCTTGGTAATGACGTAAGTTAAAAGTATTACGGTAATTGAATTGACAGACAGACAAGTTTATTCAGTAAAAGGCCATAGGCCCATGATACATTCATTTCCTTAATTAAAAAACCTGAAATTGAATTGAGATATTAAATAATTACATGAATGAATTCTTCATACAGCTGCTGAACAAAAGTTTGTTTCACTGTATAAGAATCTCTTTGTAAAATCATCATGTTTCGCAAATTTTAATTAGTCACCATCTCCCAAATATTTTAGTCTAAACTTTTAGGTCCGTTCTTACTCTACCTACACAAGGGACAGATATGTGGAATGTCTGAAATAAGATATTATTTAAACACGTTTTTGAAAAATGTTTGGTCAAAATAGATAACATGTGATAAATGTTATGATATATCTTAGTTTTTTTTTATAAAATGTTTATCTAAAATGGTACATAATCAATGACTTTGAGTTTCTGCATTTGGACCACTGTATTGCAAAACCTCCCTGCCAAATGTGTTCCTGTAGTCCTATGAGTATTATCTTTACATTTATGATTTTTATAAATATGTTTTCTTCATCTTCTGCAAAAAATCGTAAGTTTCGATGCATGATGCTTGAACAAGTCGAACGTAAGTGAGCACCACTTAATATGATATTTAAACATCTAAAAGTAATGAAACCAGCTTGCTGTTAAGCAGCTTCACCGTGTTGTTGTGGCATAAATGCTTGTACAGAGAACCGAGGAGAGCTATGCAGAAAGGTCCAATTTGATCCCTACTTGAAAAGTTGTAGTGCAGTGCTGTTAGCAACTAAGCAAATCTGACGAAATTTTATCTTCAATTATACTATCAAATTATAATAAATGTGTTCCTTCAAGCCATTACGAGTGCAACAGCAATTAGTAAAGGAGATTTAGTCCTATTGTTCCTATGTTTTTTCGTATCGTTATCGTAAATCAGACATACAATTCATGATGGCACATACACGTTATAACATCCCGTCTCTAATTACTGACAATATAGAATAGAAGCTTTATTACAGCACTTGAGATAATGGCACTAAATCATCTGTGACTAAAAGCTTTCAGAAAGTTAATGTGCTAATGTATCACATCATCGAAAACTTATTTTGCACATTGTCTATTTGCTATATAGGTCTTGAAACACCTTATGATGTTACAATGGCCATTATAAATGCATATATACATGTATAGTGCATTTCTGTTGCGCATAATCCATGCTTGGTATACTCGAAGCTCTACAACGAAAGATGGGTAAAATCTACAGAAATAGCAGTTGGAACGTGGGAGCTAGGTACTAGCCAGATTTCATAAGAGTTGAGTTTTTCAAAACTGGTGTTGAAAAGATGGCGAGAGCTTGAGGAATGGAAAAGGAAGAGAGTTCCATAACTTTGGCTCCGAGTGAGAGACAGATTAACAGCGATATGATTATATCTGATAACTTGGGGCAGGGAGGAGATGCTGGTCTCTTACATCGGAGTTGATGTGATGGCAGTTGAGGAGACATCCGGCAGCCACAGTGAAACGCCAATAAAAACCACGTTCTATCCTTATATTGCCTAGCTCAAAGCATGGTGAAATTTGTAGAGCCTAATTACAATCCCAGCTACAGCGATATTTAGAACTGTTGTATAGATACGAGGTTTTGGGCAGATTGGGCGTTGATGCAGTAGCCTTGTTTAGTTGTAATGAGACCAACACCAGCAACGATAAGATGCCTGATGGTACTTTTGGTTCTCAAGTGAACAAAATGGATTTCCATAGACAAATAATAATAAACTGTACGAAAATCAAATGTTTTTACCACATTTTAGAAGGTGATCGAGGAAACTGCAATTTTGATAGTGTCTGGATTATATCTAAAAACAGGATGACGTCTGTTTTGTTGTCATTGACTTTTCGAATGTGACATGTCATTTAGCTTAATATTTTGCATTCACCTTCGCGATAAACAAGTAGAGAAGTATTTGGACATTTCATGGTATATTAACTTCCCTTTTTAAACTTTATTTACAATGTGTACTTTTTTATTTAACGCTCCCATCTTATTGTTTTATTTTGTACATGAACCCTACACATGAATTTCCCTTCCTAATAGTTTTCTTCATTACAATGTTCAAGTGACATTAGTTAGCACAAGATGGCAACTTTATTTAATTATATTAGGCCTTTTAGATTTTGTTTCTTCCTCTGTCATAAATTTCAAGCAAAATTATTTATCGTTGGTTAACTGTGAAAAACAGGAAATGTGTCCAAGTCTTCAGAAATCAAAGCAAGTTTGTGACAGATTTAATAATTTATGATTGATAGTATTAATTAGCACAGTTTAGGAGATTTGATATAAAACACACGCCATAAACCATTAATGGCAATCTACTTAGGGGAAAATCGAGAAATAAATACAAATTATTTGTGATATTATTCATGCTCTGTAACGTCCTTTATTCTTGTTTATCAAATTGACCATCTCTTTTTGCCCGGCTGACGTAAAGATCCCATTTACACCTCATGTACAACGTTTCCTGCCTGAAGCGTATACAACATCGTAGACTATTGTGTTATTAGAATATATGAAATATGATGGAATAAAAGCAATGATTCCCCTGGGTGATAAAGGAAGTTGTAAATGATGTCTGGTATGTATCAGGCTCGATATATTATATGATGTTCAACGTTATCCAATTACATAACATACAATAACATCAATTGTACATGAAAAAAACCCCATCATCTACTTTTGCTCTACGCATTTAGATGTAGATGTAGAAATGTAAATCGATATTGCAAAAATAGAGAAAAGTTACACATTTTGCATTAAAAGGACTGATTGTTTTTGCAGAAAGATATATGTTTTAGAATGAATATTTTCCATCGGTTCCCAAGATATTGACATTTGCATTAAAAGGACAGATTGTTTTTGCAGAAATATATATGTTTTAGAATGAATATTTTTCATCGGTTCCCAAGATATTGACATTTAATAAAAAGACACCTTATACGTTATAACTTGTTTGATATTGAGGTGTGTGTCAAGATTAGAATATAACACAATATAAAACTCTTTTGAAAAATAGTTTTGGTTGCATTGAAAGCTTTGTCACTTGCCATAGCCTCTTGTAATCTATGCTTAGAGATATTAAGTGGAGGCGGAGGTGAAGTAATTTACAATCTGCTAGTTTGTGAATCGTGCTGTACTACTGTACTGTCACACACATACTAGAAACATTTAACTGACAAATAATAGTCCTCTTCGAATGTTCAGTTGAAAAGACAATGATTTTTCAAAAGTAAGTAATGTCACTACGGGTTCATCCTTTGATAGCTAAATGTAAGGCACACATGACGGCAATTGTCACTAATGATAAGTCTGTCGTGTATATAGGCCACTTGCAGCTTGTCTGTTTTGCTCGATGTACATGTACCTTATTCAGGTAAGTGGAAACAAATTGTGAATATGCATTATGAAAAGAGTTGTAACTGCTCGAGTGCCCATTTCCTCTCAATATGATATCTTTTGATACCTGAGAGTTTTGGTTTCAGGAATTTGAGTGTGAGAAATTGTTTCAAACTCCTACATGACGTGATTGTCTAAATGATATGACACACCATCAAGTTTACAAAAACCATAAGACTCTCGCGAAATCAAAATATACAATGCACACTGTAAAAGTATGCTTTAACTCCAATATCAATAAATACATAGAAGAAATTAAAGTATTTAAGTTACTCTTAATTGTTGATAAGGAAGTCTGCAATTTAAACATTTCGTAGAATCTAAGTTAGCTTGTCAGTACATGTGCTATATTCAAAGAAAACCAGATAAATGGACTATTTTGCATAATAAAAGGCAAGTTTGTATATATTCGAAGGTGTCAACGAGTTAAACGCTTTCATATGATTCAGAATCAAGGTTTAAATCCCACCCAACGATGACCGATCTAACTGAGTGATTGATCCAACGTAATATTTGTTTATAACTTGTAGAAATGCTAGGTTGTTTATTATTATGTTCAAAAGGAAGGGATGAATTTTGCCAATTAGAGTTTACATTGTTTCGTTTCTGTAATGTCAGCAATCACATCTGAATGATTAGAATGGTTGAATTTGCAATTCAAATCCTATATCGATATCAATTCTCAGTTTTAACAAACAACAATTCGTTTGTTCGTATTTTCTTTTCAACTCCCGGTATCTTAGGGCAAGTGCAGAAAGTGTTTTTGTCAGAATAGGCCATAATTTCCAAAGGTGTTCAGCAACAAGGTCAACCTTCCTTTGCAAAATCAAAGTAAAATTTGAAGAATCGTTTCAACCTTTCATTCATATATCAAAATACTTTTCAACAAATATCTCTTTCATAGAAGGCATGCTTAACTATATAGCTTCTTAGAATTAATTAACTTAACCAATTCTCTTTAAATCAATTCTTGCACTGTCCAGTTACAGGGACTTCCTTCTGAACAAGAATTTTAGCACCTCAAACTGTTTAATTATGTTATCATAAATCGATTGGTTACGAATTTAATTATGTATATGAACAGGAAAAAAGTCAACAACATCACTAATCAAACTGTTACCTTGCATTTGCAATTGTATGATTGTATTCAATGCGAAACAACTCTAATCTCAAGGGCTGTTAATGCTAAATATTTGCAAAGATGGGCTATATCTTTTTTTATCAGAGAGTACACACAATTTAGCACCTTTAACTTCTAAAACATTTTCCAAAACCCTGAATTACTTATAGGTATATGATATAAACGCAGAAACAATATTTCAAAAGTCATGTAGGTATTTGACAACCTAGTGCATTTCGGCCTGTTGGAATCTTCCCGTACCTTAGGACAAGCCCAAAAGTTCGTTGAGGTTTTCAAATATTTCTTCAATAGCAATTGTATTGTAGAGGGCAGTTCCCTTTCCACCATACATATGACTGACTCTCAGACGAAGCTAATGCAATCGGGACAAAGGGAAGCTATTTACAGAGCGCTTTTACTGTTCCTGAGCCTAAAGGTCACTATTTCCTATAGATATTAACCTACTTTCGATAGTTCCGAAGGCTCTTGTCTAACATTTCGTCTGGATGACCATGTCTAGAAAATGGAATAAAGCTGACATTGTACAAAGAGTATTCTGTTATGTTCTAACCACACGGTCATGATTACTTAACATGTATGAGAACTGTTTAAGACTTAACTAGTTAGACTTAGATAGTTAAGTTAGAGAACGTATCCAAAAATCGTTTACACTTATCAATCAGTTATCAAGGTGATTCATTACATAAACGGCGCTAAACAATAACCAACTGAAACCATTGTGCACATGATGCCATTATCTCAGTTTTTACTTCAAAATTTTATGTCGCAAATTCTAAAATGAATTTGCCAATGTATTTGTCTTACTTTGTTTGTTACTTTCTTCGACTTTGATTTCCGAATAATTTTATTTAAAATGTAAGCTGTTTTCATGAAATACACTTTTCATCAGGATTGTAATTTATTCGGCATGAAATGTGTTATCATGGTAACAGTAAACAAAACTAGACAACACAATTGAAAAGTATTTCTTAATAAGAGCCTTGTTTTTAGATGTAATAAACATAAAGTAACCTAAACATTAAACAGCGTTTGTTTGCTGATAAGTTATGAATATAATTGTGAATAGTAATGTGATAATGTTACATTAATATTGATATATTTGGGACACTATCACTATCACACTATTTACATGGCAGGTATCTCTAATAATGTATTTTGTCTTCATATTGAATAGAATATATGAACAAAATACTTGTTGGTCATTGAGTACACATTAGAGTTATCTATATGATAATACTATTACACACGCTATGCCCCTGTTTGCCCGAAAGTTATGCGAAATGTTTCTATTTATCTCTAAAATTCAACAATAAAATATATATGTTCAATGGATGCATTTCGTCGGTTATGGTTGCATGGATATACGTGTACCATAAAAATATTTACTCACTGAATGTATTTACCCAGGCAGTTATCAGAGACAAACATAAAATCATCTGATTAATGAATCATTTTGCCTACTTGCACTGCTCTTAGACCAACAAACAATAGAAACAGGTTCTCTGATGTTACTAAATCAATACATGCGCTCGTTTCTCTCTTTTCAGCATTGATGAAAGCCTGATGAAAGACACAAGAAAAGACAAGGTAGATGGCACGTACATCCTCATCCCGAAGTGTGCATCAGCGAGTCTGGCAACATAAGTGCTAAAAAAATTATCAACATTTTTATTCAGTTATTATTACATATGATTACCTAATCATGCAGTTTCCAAGTGAGTTTAGATGTTTAGCAATTGCGTTTCAAATGTTAATCTGGTTTTGTCTACTCCCATTATGTTTGCAAACCCTTTTGTTTGACATTCACGATTATCTCTCTAATTAGGTTTTCTAACTATTGTGTACATGTATTTCCATAACCTGATGAATGTGTAAGCATTCACTCTGAGACATCATGTTTTTAGAATAAAGAACTTCTTATCCACAAAATCCTTTTGATGTTTTATAAATTGGTATTTAATAATAGCTCCCAATTTATACTCTTGAGACAGGTACATTTATAATTTTGGAAAATGGGTTTGAACAAAGAAAAAGGACACTGTTGGAATATATAATGAATCGACCTGGAAAGATCGGAAAGATATCTTTGGCGGTCAAGGAAATAGAGGCCTACGGGGCTTAGGTACTTGGGTAATGCTATCGGCCTGCATCGTTTATTTGGTAACCTAAACATATTCTATTCAGTATCGGGTACCAGTTGTTGATTTTGTGCATGATCCAAGTCGTTAATTCCCGGTTAGTGATTCCCCATCGGTAATAATATTTGCCTCGCCCAATATACATTGCTAGTTTTCCATATTTTATTTGTGCACTTTTCTATCACGTATCCATTTGCATTGAAGATTTATGTGATACACACGATAATTCTTTAAATCAAATGCTTTTTAAAATTGTGAAGTTGTGTGATTTCTTTTGAAGACCTATGTTTAGGATTAGGGTTTTGCTAATTTTATCTTCAATGTGACACAGAGGAAGAGTTGAATTGAGAGAGCGGTTATTTTGTAGAGCTTTTTCATATTGCTTCCTCACATACCAACTAATTACGAAGAGAGCGATAATGGATAATCGTTTGAACATATACATGTCAATAACAACATGCAATGTTGAACAATCTATGGATATATAATGACAGTTGCGGACATGCAGGAGGAAAGTTCGTGGTTACAAGGCGGTCAAGGCTTATAAATCGTTTAAATATACAAACACTAACGTTATATGATCATGAATTTTCCTTGGTATTTGCGTGAGAGTAGGTTCCTATATGTGAATATATAAGTATATTAATCTGCCGATTCTGAATCAGTATTGAACATCTAACCTTGTGATGTGCAGTGTAAAGCGATCGTGCATATATCATCAAAACAAGATGGCTTTATTTCAACACGGCATATGCACAATGCGTTACTTAAATGTTTGCATAATGCTTGGCAAAACCGTAAAAGTGGTGAGGGATAAATGAAACTACTCTCATGAGGTTTCTGAAATACATGGGTACTTCATTCATAAAATTTTAAGATGATGTTGAATATGTAGCAGGGTTAAAACAAGAAAGGAAACACTTTCTCGTAATGTAGTCGTTTGATTTTGATAAAATAGCCGGCATCTGTACACATGTGTTTGATGAGTACCTTGATAATAGTCATGAATAAGAATTTAATAAACCCTTGCAATTTGTCCACTGAAGCGAATATTGCCAGCAAGAAAAATATTTGTTAAGCCCTGATAGCTGATAGGTTAACATAAATAGATTTTTCTCTCAGCATTTCTTTCAACATGGAGGTGATTTTAAATTATAAAGTATATTCCGTTTCGATACGATTCTTAAACTTAGAATTTCTCATGAAAACACACAATTTAAACACAAAAAACACACTTTTATGTCACATGTCAATGATGTGTAGTACAGGTGTGCCACTAAATCAACAAATTGATAACAGCTTGATTATCTTGATTTTCTAGGCAAAAACTTCCACGACCGCAATTAATTTTAGGTTATTTGATGTCTCTAAATGGCAAATATTGTTTTTCGGATTTACACTGCCGCCGCTGCTCATTGTAATTAGCTCAAACTCTTTCCCACTAAGATTTTCAGAACCCATATTCATAACTTGTTACTTTCATATCCG
The DNA here is from genome assembly GCA_921293015.1 of Phorcus lineatus. Classification (NCBI taxonomy): domain Eukaryota; kingdom Metazoa; phylum Mollusca; class Gastropoda; order Trochida; family Trochidae; genus Phorcus; species Phorcus lineatus. The sequence goes on from OV121083.1 coordinate 10,752,294, forward strand.
GGGGGACATGTTTTGATGCTCACATTGAAGAAGTATTGAAAAAATAGGTATTAAAAACTCATATTAACCAGTTTATTAATCATACCAGCTGAAAATCAAAGATCATGGTCGCGAGGTATTAAATCCATATTTAAAAAAACTTGCAAATTCGATAACTTGGACAGTTTTTGTGTTGAGAGGCTCATATTTGCTATGTTTTTAGTATGGGGAGGTACCAAGATTTGGAAAGGTTTTCGCTACAATTGGACAAAGGTCAAGGTCACAGCTAGGTCACGATTCGTTATATGTTTATGTTTCTAAAACCCACGAAGTTTATTAAAACATTGCTTTGCACTGATACATCAAAAATTTGAAAATTTCAATATCAGAAAAAACTTTTGAAAAACTTATTACAGAATATAGAAATATTATTATGTAAAAACATCTCTAGGACTACACTGAAAATCAAAGTGTGTATACAGCTCGAAAAATTTAAATCAACTTTATTCGGCAGCATTTATTATTTTTATGACTATGTCAAAACGTTTGTTATGCTTTGTCTGCCCCATAGTTTATTAGGTTAGAATAAGAATTAGTATAGTTTTATAAACTCTTCAAAAAAAGAAACTTGACATTCATGCGAAATTGATTTTTTCGAAACGGGTAAATTTTTTTACCTGTAATTTAAAGAAAGGCTTGCTCAAAAGTGTAAATTTACCAAAAACAATGGCCCAAAAAATTTACGTTGTGTTCAGGGACGAAAACGAGCGATTCGTCCAAATGCATTTTCTGCCAAAGCACGTGCAGTATGGGATCATGAAGGTTTACATGCAGACACGTCTGCTTTAGGGGTATAAAAAGTCATATCAGCAGCTGTTCATTCAGACTACACAACATCGGTACAGCGACCTGAAGAATACCAAGACTGAACAGAGCGCAACGCAACAACGCTATTGGCAGACTGCAAGCAGGAGCGACGCAACGAGATGTTGCTACACACTTTGGCGTGTCCAGACAGACCATCTCTTCATTGTGGACCCGTTTCAACACCCGAAACAGCGTTGATGATAGGCCAAGGTCAGGCAGACCAAGGGTGACTACTCGGGCCCAAGATCGGTACATCCGACTGCTCCACCTTCGGGAACGCACCAGGACAGCAACGTCAACAACAACGCAGATACCAGGCCTACGTCGAATTTCCGACAAAACGGTACGCAACAGGCTGAGAGAGGCTGGACTTTTTCCTAGCGGCCGGTTCGACGTCCTGTTTTAACGCAACGTCATCTGGCAGAACGTCTCCAGTGGTGTCAACAGAGGATGAGATGGGCACGTGCAAGGTGGAGAACCGTTCTCTTCACTGATGAGTCTCGTTTTCTGCTTCGAAGAAGTGATGGACGAGCACGTGTATACCGACGTCGTGGAGAACGTTATTCTGCCAACTGTGTTCAGGAGGTTGTCCCATTCGGAGGTGGAAGTGTCATGGTGTGGGCCGGGATTCGTCACGGTGTTAGGACACCCCCTGTGCATTTATAGGTAACCTCACTGGATTACGGTATAGGGACTTGATCCTACAGCCTAACGTTATTCCTGACGTCAACGTCCATGGTGGTCTCTTTCAGCAGGACAATGCTCGACCACATGTTGCACGTGTTTGTCAAGACTTTTTACAGCGTAACAATGTCCAGACATTGCCATGGCCAGCCAGGTCACCAGATTCGACTCGTGTGCAGTAGGAATCAACCACCCCAAACACTTCCAGGACTTCTTGCAGCACTTCAGCACGAATGGCAGAACATTCCACAGGCTGTGATTGACAACTTGATTGCATCCATGGGTCGTCGGTGCCAAGCAATAATCAATGCCAATGCTGGTCATACCCGATAATAACATTTGTGCACCCCTGTGATGTCGAAACACGTGTGCACCTGTGCATTTCAAGATCATTCTTATTCTGAATAAAATTTACTGAACAGAGATCTTCAAACAGCGTTTTAGTTTTCATTTCAATCTTTAACTTGCATCTGTGGTTTTTATATTGAACTTTGAAAGTCAGTGTCAAGTTTCTTTTTTTGAACTTTAGTATTAAAGTGTTACGTTTTCAGTAATTATGTAAAATACTTCAAATACATTTTTTATGTTGCTATTCGTGAGGTGTACACGTCAAGACTCATAAAGTAATCCAGAGATGATATCAACACATATCATGGGGTAGGAGATGTCTGAACCAGTGTTCTTTTAAACTGCCCATCTTTCCCACACAGCTTGAACTATATGTGGAACCAGCCTGATGTATATGCAGACAAATTACTTTTTTGTGTAATAAAAGCAATAAAGGGATAATATTTCTTGTTTCTGACACGTCATCAGCTTTATTCACGGAACATCACAGGTTGTTTCTAATTAAATAGGAAATAGGCTTCTCTAAAATCCCTTTTGATCTTGTTGAGGAATATCTTTTTGCTAATTTATTTTGAAGTGATTAACAGGAACAATGGTTATTTTCATATAGATGTACATGTTTAAAAAGCCTCAAAGTTATAGAAATATAAATGTATGAAATATCTAACCAAAACCATGATATTTTTTGTGAATATAAAATGAAACAAACAGTCAAAATTTGCATTATCCCCAGGTAAGTGGAAAAAATGTTAATATAAAAAGTTTCAATGAATTAGACATTATGATTTTTTTAGTTACGCTCATTGAAAAAGAGCACAGACGGAAATCATTTCTAAATATATATTCCCTGGATAATTCATTTGGCGGGGGAATACAAACAAACAACCACTTCGTGGATTAGGGAATAGTGTAAAACACGTTCAAGGTAGTTAATAATCTCTAATCGTCAACAGCAGCTAACTAATTGTAATCGTTGACTTCATTGTTGACAACTTTTGCACATGCTTGTTAGTGTATGGAATGACAAAGGTCCAAATGGAATACTCGACAGGACTCATAAGAAAACCATTTTCTAAATAAGAAACGATCGACTTCGGGTGTTAGATTCAATCTGATTTTATTGTGATTTCCAGGAGTTCAGTTTTTGTAAAGAATCCCTTACATAAACCTGAAACAAAGAAAAATCAAACACGTTTCAAGGTACGGAACCTTTAAAAGAACAATCAAATGGTCCACCATAATGTGCAGTACTGCGTTACAAGACCTCAGAATATAACTATTTTCGAAGCAGAAATAAAGATAATGGCATCTTATGGTACAACTGTACTTCCATCAGCAGAAGAGTCTAAATGCAGACTTCCCCTACATGAATCAAAGTGCATCATGTAAAGGAGGAAGTGGGAAAAGACATGAGATTGATTTCTTTTTTGATAAAATCAGATAGCGAATTCAAAAAATAAATTATATGGCAGGAGAAATGATTAACAGTCTAAAGAAATAGTTTAGAACATGAATTTTTTCAAACTATCTGGGTTTTTTTTTTATTGAATTTCTCTTTATTCCAAACAATATTAAGATACATGGAGTATTTACCAATATATCTATTATATGAATATATTTATTTTAAATTGTTTTGCATTGACTAAATTGTGTCTTTACTTGTTACATTGTGACTTTATTTCTACAAGCATTTCACCATGCTCACTTTCTGTGCTCCAGGAGAATGCACCACTCATTTCGTTAACTAATCGATAAACATATTAATTTCACACATAATATGTCAGTTGTTTATCAGGAACGTTTCTTCTTGAAAGATGTTGGCGAAAGGAGGTCACCAAGTAGTTTCAACTGAGCACGTTATACATATTCACTGTATTCAATTGACTAAGGAGTCCACCAGGCTGATACACTGCAGGCCAATCAATCTAACAGATCCAAGGTATCAATTTTCATGGGTCTATTCGAGTAAATGGTTTAGTCAACAAGGTCAATATCAGAAAGTGGTTCAACTGCCAATCCATAATATTTAGCTCAGGTGACCACTTCAACAACTGAATATTATATGTATTCTATCTTCCCCTTTTCTATCTATGAATAATGTTCAATGTTCTACATTGAGAAAGAGAGTGGTCATTCAATCAGTTTTTACTACAGAAACCATTAGACTTTTTGCATTAATGGATTTTTATTTTACGTTTTACCCTACATTAGAATTTTAATCCTGTAAACGTGACATCTCACAAGAGCTTTACATGGAAGTTATACCCCGTGTCCTACTTTCCGTCTATTTAACAATGAAATTAAATTTATAGCCCGTATACTCGAATTATAAAATTGTCACAAGACAGAAAGAAATATTGTATTAAGTCACGTCTTGTTCTTAATATCTCTGAGTCAAATCAGGCATATCAACTTTGCAAGATGTAAGCAACTCTAAGAGCAAAGTAAAATACATCATAAACTTCAGAAGATATCTGTTCCGTTAAATTTAGTGTTATTTTTTTCATAACTAGATATGCTCATAAAAGGTTTTTAAAATATAGTATTAAGAGGTTTGTTGTTTCTCAAACTTGCAATCTTAAAGGAGATAATACTTTTGTCTGTTTGTAAAACGAAAATTGTCAATAAATTAATATCACCTATTGAAATTCCCGATATTTCCACATTAAGATGCATTATAAATCAAATTAAAATGCAGGTAATGGTTTCCGAATCTCTGTTCTTGATCAACACAACGTGTATATTCATGTCCAAACTTGTCTTCAAGTTTATAGAATTAATGTTTGATGCATATCATTACACTGTATTTGTTTAACTAATGTAATCTAGGCCATGCATTGTCAAACAACAGTAATTTCATATAGCATTACAAAGTTTGGTAGGAAAATCATTCAACAATACTTTAACATCAAAATCAGAATTTATGAAGTACCTGATTCTAAGTTTGAAGGAAACTGTTATAGGGATGCCTTTTCGCTTTAATGTCTCTATTTTCGTTCATCATATTTCTTATTTTGTTTTATTGGCAGCAAATGCTTACTGAATGAACAAAGAATACGTTAAAATACTTTTACACATTTTACACTATGATTATGCATCTATAACTACTTACAACAAACTCCTGTTTTACACCCTTTTATTGTCAATTTCAGGGGAATCTGAAACAATGCCAAACAATGGGTTTTTCTTTAGGAAAATAAAAAAATAATAGTATAAAAAATAGTAAGCTTAAATAAATTGATGTCAATATGTTTCATTTAGTGTTAACCACCATGAATTAGGAGATTTGTTCTTCCCATGGTTAGTCCACACATGTTAAGTTTTGATGTTTTTCTCTTCCATATCGAGTTCGAATACTAAATGTTAATAATGTCGGATCAATAAAAAAATGTCCTTAAAGTCAGTGTAAGTAATATACAAGCAATCTCTATGAGGATTCTCTTCGCAGAAGGCGATTGATATAGTAAAATGACTGGATTCTTATGCAATCATAATATAATCATTTGACAGTACTGGAAATCTTTCCATTAGCTAGCTATATATGTTAACAGATAATGTGTCTTTGTTTGGCAATGTCAGGATTCAACGAAAAGTAAATTATAAATTGCTAAAAGCTTTTATACACAGATGATGTATTTGCCATTAGCTTGAGTGCTGTGATAAAACATGTATCCCGTCAACAGATCAGGCGTTTGCATTGTGGCCAACAGAAGTACAATAAACACAATTGTTCTGAGGGGTATGAGCTTAACGTCTTGTCATAAAGATAAAGATTTGTCCAAACATATAAATAATAATAATAATAATAATAATATACATTTTAAAGCCTAATATCCACTGCGGGCACTGCTCACTGGCGGTACATTATTACCCTGAAGGAATTAATAATTCCGTACTTCCCTTATTCAGGTAGCCATTTATACAGTTGGGTTGACTGAGTGCAATGTGGATGAAGTGCCTTGCCCAAGGACACAACCCGGTATGAGACCCAGGTCACAAATGTTTGGTGTCTCCACCGGGATTCGAACCCGGGTCGTGGGCGGCGATAGGCCAGCATGCTAACCACTACACCACCGCGCTCTACATATAAACCTGACAAGCATGATCCTAACACATACATGTACGTAATGAAATCTCTCAATAGTTTTTCAGTCATTCTATAACTTTATTTCCATACTGAGAGGCCACAGGCCTGTAGTACATAGTACATAGTTATACATTTACAGGTAGTAACACATTCTTTCTAAACATAAACGCTTTGTGTATATAAATGGACAAATTTTCTAAATGTGATTTACTTTGGTTATTCATAAGAGATATAAACTTATTAATATCAGGGTGCTTATAAAAATATTTCTTTATGTACATAATTCTTAAAGAATTGTATGCTGGGCAAACACATAAAAAATGATATCCATGCTCGTCATAATAGCAGATAAAATGGATGTCGTTATGTCACTAAGAACAAAAACCCTAGATGACATTGGCATCGCTACAATTAAGTTATTTATAACATTGTTTTTTCTTTGATAACACTTTGACACTATTATACATTTCTGTATTGCTTACAAAATATGGAACAGAAATCTCCCAGTCATATATCACAGATCCAACTACTAGAATTGCCTATCGAATGAAACAACTTTAGTAAAGTATTTCTTCATCTTTATTCATCTGTTCTCCCATCATATGCCAAAAATTACAATGATTTCACCGATCTTTAACATCTCACGTGAACTTCTAAAATCTTAAATCTACCTACCAATCACAATAATGACCTAAATATTTCCCTGTTTTCATTTCTCCAATTTCGTTGAAAACGATGCTCTTACATGGGAGTCGACAATAGTCAGAGCTGATCAATTAATTTGAAAATGGAATTAGGTGACATTTTCTACAGTTTATCTTGTCATGTATGCCGTCCTCAGTATTAATCAGGGTTGAGAGAAGGGATTAATCAAATACTAGTTCATCGAATGATTCAACCTTACTTCTTCCTTCATCGGAAAATGGAAGTCAAAAGTAGCATCCACAAAAGGAGCAACATCACAACCTGTGTCTGTGTTGGTGCATCCGGGACATGTTAATTAAGAGACCAAATATGTATCTACTCGACGAAATGAATAAAAACATAATTGAGGTAAGTGATACATTGAAATAATCAAAGTGCCATGCACTGATAGATAGTCTATCAATGAATAGGGTCTGTACGAGGTGATGACGCCATTTAATCAATCTAATATCCGCTATGGTCCCTTCTTGTGTGCTTAATCTGTCAGCCTCCTATGTACCCTTGTAAAAAAGCTAGAAGAAAAATGTAAGATTGTGAGTATTTTTCTCTTTTCAGTAAAACAATATTTGGCATTTAGCAATAAGAAGTGTAGTTGAAGCTGAAAGTAAACGTCTTTCCTCTCATAAGATAAAATGATTGCATGTTTTAGAGAAGTATTTCAAGTATGCTTATATCCCAATAATATCATGATTCGACAAATCTTAATAACATAGTCTAGTCGCTTTATACAATAAGAAGGAAACATTTCCAAATAGTAATCATGTACCAAACTTAAAAAAAAACTTCCAGAGTTCACATATGAATGTTTTGAATATATATTTTTACTTTACATCTAAAATATAGCTTATTTGATCAAATGTTAAAAACAATTAGAGTACTTGTCCTTTTGATATTCATCATGAGGACTAAGCAGTTTTAGGTCCGTTCCCTTTTCATTACAGTTGAATGAGAACGGTTATTTGTTACAGGTGGAGTGTGTAGTATAATACATAAACTATCAAGTATATACTGCTAATAGACATGATCCAAGGGTTTGGGTAAAGGTAAGCTTTTAACCCATAAGGTTTACTTTTGTATGACAAAATAAAATGGAAACCATAAATAGCATTTTCAGTAGATAAATTCCATTAAATGGTTAGTGAGACTATTTTCTGTCATACTGTTATGACAAATCATATCCAAAAACACTAACTTACAAATTTGGAATATTCTAGAATTTCTACAGCTCTTCATACTCGTATGTATCCCTTTATATTTATACATAATTTGGAGCGTCAAGTTTATACCAAAGGTAAATGAAACATATCTAATGCTGTAAAAGAATGAATTTCACTTATTCTTGCTCTTTTCAAGAATGTGTTTCAAAAAAATAATTGTTAACAAATAGGCATCATGTAAATTGATAAACTTGCCTTAACCACAGTGGCAAGGTGCTTAATCATTGTCTTTGATTTGTGTAAATTTTCTGAATATTAAACTGGTTTGGAGAATATATATTTGAAAGAAAAGCAATAAAGATTTCACTGTTGTAGGAAATGTTTGAAAATTTTACTCCAGGGATACTGATGACAGTCAATTAGTGATAATATTTGGATATTTTTATTACAACAAAGGGTCAATTTAAATCTGAACGTGTTAATAAACATGTGCTGGGAAGTGATGTATCCTTACTCCATGCTAAATGCTGATAACTCACTGTTAGCAATTCAATATATTGCAAGCTGAAAATAATCATCTAACTGACTAATATTACAACCTACAGGTTTATCGACCCTCGCTAGTTTTGTAACTAACCAAGACGCCCAACTGGCTATTCAATCAACATGTCATTCACAACAGACATGAGCTGCATCTAATATTGGAAATAAATCCAATAATCCGGTTTGAAAAGTCGTAAAGCTTAGGTTGTGCTGGACCTGACTGTCTAGTAATAGGTTAACCACCGTTCTTATATAACAAAGCAGACCAATTAAGAAATACCTTGAATCGATAGGTTTCATTTATTACGTCTACTCTGGTAGAAGGAAAGTCTTAGGCAAAAGGAATATCCAATTTGAATCCACGCTGCAGTAAAACAAGTGAATAGTTTGGAAGTAAGCTTCCCATAACATTATTTAGAAGTATTTATGTATCTATATTCTCAATTTCACTAGTTCGCATCTATTATGCTCTGTTGACATTAGTCTTCATATATACCATTTTATAACAAAATGTTTTTCGACACTGAAAATAAGAGTCATTCAAAAATTGAGAGGCAGACTTTATAGTAGCTAACGTTTCACATAAAAGAACGTTAATGTTAAGATAATTTGCAAGTATTTTTCAAATTTCATGTGAAAGAAATAAAGTCTAAAAAGGTACTAACAAAGAGATAACAGCAAATACTTGAAATTGTTGAGTCGTTGTTGGACACATCATGCAACTAGATAAATAATAAATATAACAATTTCCAATATCATAAGCATTTAGTATTGTATCAGAATCTGCAGAAATTGCTAAGCGACCAGTGTAATAATAGTAGTAAATATCACTATTAAACGGCATGTAATGCACCTGTATAAAAGTTATTGAATATAAAAATGAATACTGGAAAAACAACACATGGAGAATCAACGAACAACATAAGGATTGGATACGAAATATTGACAAAATCACTGTCAGTCCATTTTTCCTAATCAATGTTTATGTCAGGTTAGTAAGTTGATGATAGTACAGTATGGTTCTGTTCATAAGTTAGATAAGAATATAAGGTAAATAGGTTAAATATAAATAATTAAATTACTGAATTTTGAAAAATGCTTCCCCGCCAGTGTTTTGATAATCCACAACACTAACATTCGACCGAACCTCAACTGTTCGCATGCTTTGCTCGAAAATGCAATGGTGAAAATTTGGAGGGTTTACGAGATCAAGTGTTGAAATTGTTACTTTATCTTCGATGTTAAGTTTCAATCATTACTACATGTTTCCTTTTGATTTTGATATTCTGTTTAATAGAACATGTATGCTATGCAATTGTTAAAGTGCTCATAACATTATCTTTTTATGTGTATGTAAAATAAGGGGCATAAGTCCTATTGTCAAATTCAGAAAAAACTGATTTATTTTACGCTCTTTTTGTGTCTTTACGAACAGACAGACGGATATGTATTTGTATAAGTGGCTGAGGGGTAATTCACATATGCACTACATGTAAACAACTGAAATGTAGACAACTGCATATCAAACTACCCATTGACAATTATTTGAAAAACTTCATGATTTTAAACATGAAAAAGCCATTGTCCAGAAAGTATTGCTGTATAAGGATAATGAAAAAAATAGTTTTCTGAGTTCGGACTTTGATGATATGGTCCACAATCCTCATCATAAAAACTGATTACAGATTGAAAAGTCTTTGAGACAATTATAAGTTAAGTGTTTAGATTATATATCAATGTATTAAGTGACCATACTTAACAGCTGTAAAAGATAATAAAATGTTGTACACATGAAGAAGGTTTTTTTTAAGTATTTCAGAAAATAAATGTCAGTGATGTAATTTGACAAATGTTGAAAAATTATGTTGAGTGCTATAAAACCTACTCAAATTGCAAATGTGACAGCTTCATTACATCGTGATCCGTATGTCATGACCAATTTTGAAAACTGTCAGTTTGTTGTACCCTGTTGCATGCCGTGTGTCTTTCCAATTCTATCATTTTTTTCGGACAATTGGAATCGGAGGTAGATCATTTACTGGTCTTTTTCAAACGACTACAACATCTTTGATACAAATTGTACAGTTGGTAAGATCTGAGGTCTCCATGGGGAATGACAATTTTTTGAGAAGAACTCATTTAAAGGAAAGGAAAGCAGAAAGTTCTAGTTTACCATAGCTTACCATTTTAAATTTTACCATCGCAGATGCACACGAAATAACTAATATTTAACCAGTACTGGAAAGGAGAATGGACAGACTGTTCCAGTCTTTATCCTGATATATAATAAGGCTGTATGAAAGGCTTTGATCCTTCAAATTTCCAATCACATTTGATATTAACCTGCTAGTGTTTCGTTCTCAATGCCTTCCCATTATAACCATTTGCTGTCCAGCTACTTTAGGCTTTGATCACAAGCAAGTATTCTCATTTCTGTTTGAAATCCATTTCCGTCTGTTTCAATCACTTGTTCATTCTAGGGATGAACAGATCATATTTCGCTGAATGAAGGTGAAATACATTTATTCAAAACAAACAAGCCTTACATTGAGTAATTTAATTTGTTTTCAAACGATGTTTTCATCTAGCTAATCCTTGAAGTGTTTAAATCATAAAGAAGAATATGTATGATATTAGATTTCCAAATTAAGACGTTTTGTCAAACATTCCACAACAGATTGAATTTTTTAATTGAATTGTGAATTCTTTTACGTCCAATAAAAGGTATATTATGAAAATAAAAATTCATGACTAGGTGCGATACATACTAAATACTTAAAAGGATTTTCTCGGAATTTATAAGGTGTATTCATAATAAGCTTGTATTGTTCTCACCTATCAGACTGATTCGGGTTTTTTTTAACATTCTGTTCCTGTTTCATCAGACAACTTACTTTACTTAGCTCAAATTTATCGCCAGACGTTACAGGAATCGATTCAATAATGTTACACTAGATCAAGTAGTAATTATTTTTTGCAAATCCCTAACGATGAAGACTGATTATCTCCAATGTCGATAAGAAGTATTCTGTAGAAATAGTAAGCACACATCACATTCAATCAAAAGGAAATGACAAAGATGGTCAACACTTTTGACATAATCAAATTGTCGAAAAGAAGTACTACTTGTGTGCAGAAATAGTAGGAAAGACCACATTGTGGTGAATAAACATGGCATCGATGTCAACACTTGCATTGTGATGATTAATATGAAAAAACAGGTCTTAAATGAACATGAAGGGAATATGATGTTCATTGCATAAAGGGTACTTTTGAAAACAAATAATATAACAGCTAAAATGGAAATATGCATTTTTTTTGTAAAATTGTTACATTTGTGTCCCACCTGTATGAAATACCGCTCTATCAGTCTGTTCGCAATACTTTGTTTTCCGGAGGAGAACTCTATCTGAAACAGTTCGTCAGATGTTTCTGAAACATTGCAATGGGTATTACTTGAGTTGTTTTTGTTGATATTTTCAGAATTTTCAGGAGCAGAACTCATAAACTGCTCATCATATCTTTCTGAAACTCTACGCAAGGACGTCTGTAAGGGGCACTTTAGAAGCAGATTTGATGATGAAGAACGTTGTTTTTCCCTACTCAATGGTTTATCAGAAATTATCATTTATGATTGTTAAGGTATATGTTACAAATAACCAAGATTGGTGGAATCTATCATCTTCGAATGATTTTTGACAGATAAGTAACTTGACTCAAGGTTAACTCTCAGGTTTGAGTTATCAAGTTATTCTAAACACTTGTGTATTCTACGAATTAAGATCGATTGATTCATTTTATCGATCTAGAATTTAATAAGTGATAGGACCTGACTCTAATCCGCATCCAAAGAAACATATCTTCATATTTCTCCATTCGTGTTCTTTAAAACGTTGAGGTTTACAGACGTCTGCTAAAACGAAAGATGACAAATTACTTCCCAATCGATGTTCTATGATTACACGGCTTGTGAATTAACAACCTTGTACAACTTCTTGCCAAATCAAACTGTCAAACTGATCTGTCAGTACGATGCCAATAGGTCCTAAATTTGTGTGAAAGAAATTGTTTATTTGAACCTTCTGCAATTCGGGATACATCAATAACATACCACGAGACAGGTAAGAGTCGAAGCAAGTGAACACTGTTACAAATATTGTCGAACACGAAATAATGTATGACCAGAACAACAATACGTCTGAGCTAGTTTGATTTAGTTGTTTTTCAACCCTACTAAATTATTATAAGGATTTATCTTATTCTTCGGTAGACAATCGGAGAGGACAATTCTACATGTAACTGATTATTACTTCAAAGTAAATAGAATAAGGTGATATGAATAAAACAAGTTACAACCTACAAAAGACAAACAGCGAGTCCGTCATCTACCATTTTCTGTTACTTGATTATTGCACAGCAACTCATTGTAACACAGGTTGCAAAGGAATATGCATCAATCCTTAGTCCAGTTCTCAATCTAACGATATTTCTTTATTTATGTACCGTGTAAAGAATTCACTGCTGTACGCGTGTTTCATCTTGTTTCAGAGCTTTTATCTGTCGGTGTGCATACTGTCTCTACTGTCCTTGCTCGCCTTCCTATTCTGTAGCACCTGTCCATATCTTGAGGCGTATAAAGAAAGATTCTAAGACGTTTCTAAGAAAAACGGTAATAGTCCATCTATATTTATAATCTTGTCTTATCACTTGTCAAAGGTGTATTAATTTGTAATCGCTTTTTCAGTTGTCTTCAAAATTTATTAAGTGCATGGAGTTATAAACGTGAAAATCGATGTGCAAACTGTGTAAACCGCATTTCTGTCGAGTTTGCACAGCGATTTTTAGTTTTATAATTTTCGATTGCACAAAAAGTGTACAAAAAGTTCCGTTTATATGATGTTATATCACAAAATTAAGTTTTTAACAAGTAGGAATCAGATACCCGCAAATCAATTGCTATTTATTCATATGTTGTCATGTGACCTTTTGTCACTTTTGAAATATTTAATCTGTTACTGCGAACTTTTATTCTCGTCATTAGAATACAAGTTCATTATCACCAATGTAGTTATTGAACGCCGAACGTTTATCAATTAACATATTTGAAATCCTAAAAGAGACAGATAAACAAAACAAAATAAAATCATAAAACATTTGATCGAATACGTTTTCTAAAACCAGTCACCCCATTAAAGCCAATGTAGTTTTTTTTAAAGTTACTTTTATTCTTCGTTTCAGATATCTAGTATAGCATCATTTGACCAAATTCATTAGAGAAGCACTATGATTTAGACTTTCATAATATGTTTCTATTTTCATTAGGATAATCTATAGGCTATTATTAGTTATCAATAAAAAGTTGACCGCCATCAATAGTCCATTACATTTACGGAATTATCTAATTGCATATATGAATTATTAAGCTGAGAATATGCAATAGGCGAGGACGTTGTAGGTTGAGACCCTGTGTTAGTTGCCACCATGCCTTTTTAGAATCCTAAAAGTGACAATGCACTGTAATAGAAAGAATATGGTATTTAACTTCTGAAACTGGAAAAATATTATTCCTTATACCTGAAAATATCACGAAACGAAATGACGGACGGACAGATGACCAGGGCGAGGACTATATACTACTATATTTCATACTGGCTAAAATAGGCTTTTGGAGGTTATTTACAGATACTGTCCCATGTAGCTGATCCACGTCAATTTGAGTTCGTGAGTGCTGAAGTCAATGACCTATAACAACCTACAACGTGAACTGCAAGTGTTTTAAAGATTAGGTATTAGGAGTATATACTTTTATATTTCATATTGGCTAAAATAGCCTTTTGGAGGTTATTTACAGGTACTGCCCCTTGTAACTGATTCACGAAAATTTAATTTCGTGCATTCTGAAGTCAGTGAACCTATAGAACATATAGCGTGAACTGCAAATGTTAAAGATTAGGTATTATGCAATACAGGATTCAGTCTTGACAGTATTGTTAATCAGACTTGTTACATCTTGATGTCTTTGTTCATACTAGTGCAAATGAATCTTGTTACGATTGATAACATTGATTTGAGTAAATGAATAAAAGGTTAATACACCATGACGAAGACCAGTTTTCCACTTTTACAACAACTTCGAAAGCAATTTTCTCGCTGTATTTGTAAGGGGCGTGGCCACCAGTCAGTATTGAAAGGATAGTGCAATGCTCAGATTTCGTTGCCTCTCCAAGATAATAATGATTACTTATAAAAAGGTGCAAAGAAAAATTTGACCAAAGCTCTTGCCCCGTGTGACACCCACCTTGTCGATCGGAGCACATGAGCGTAGTAATCGAAAACTGTAAGAAGGGTTTTATTATTAGACTAAGGCTGTGGTTGAAAAATACTTTTTAGAGCTTAAGAAAAAAATTCAACAATAAGTTGCACGATTGTTGCATTAATTAATGTAACTATGTGGATCAAGCAATGTAGCCTGTTAAAACCAGACTACTGAACAAACTTTGTAATATTTACAATAGATATTTTCATGTTTTATGAAGGATAAATGATCCCTTTACCTTCAATCATCGATTCAGTAATTCATATTAAGTTAATACAATATTATTTTACTAGGTAATTTGATCAAATCCCACTCTTTATATTCATTTGAACTGAACTTATTGATATATTTCTCGACACATGTCATCTACCAGGACTTGTCGGAATGCCAACACGTTATAGTTCATATTTTGAAGCCAAAGTGCTAATGCTATAGATTTGTCGACATGGACAAATAAACTACTGTGCTATACATTAAGCACAACCTCTGACAGGCAATTGGCATGAAAAGACTTCGGTTACAATTGATAGTCACCTTCCTGGCAGAAATCTTGATTAATTCCATTGAAATGACGTTCTGAGAGCCCACTTGCCGTCTCGGTCAATAAGGAAAGCTTATTACAATGTTCTCAATGGACAGTCCTATGTAGCGGGATGATTTGAAATCCTCCCTGTCCATTCAGTCTGCAATATTATGTAAGAAGTAATCCCCCTTGATTCTGAATATGTTGTTTTTGTCATAAATCTCAAAAGCTTCTCTGGAGAAGCAGGAAC
Organism: Phorcus lineatus; assembly: GCA_921293015.1. Taxonomy (NCBI): domain Eukaryota; kingdom Metazoa; phylum Mollusca; class Gastropoda; order Trochida; family Trochidae; genus Phorcus; species Phorcus lineatus. Next base: position 10,767,753 of record OV121083.1, read on the forward strand.
TATGGAAACTGTTTTATTTTGTGCATTGATTATGGATGGAATTGTCATGCGTGTCTTCTTGTAATGCATTTAGATATATTTGTAAAACATTTTGTCTTCACTACCCTCCACCTGATAAAAGAGTAAACATACTATCCAAAGCGTAATTAATCTTTACAATAAATCGTTTTGTATTTCTATCATGGTTAAATAAAATACCGAAGATAGAAAGCTACTTGGAGTAAATTAAAACCATTAAAATGGGTGTATGTATAGATTGTTACATCAGGCCACCTACCTATAGGACACCCCTCGTGTGTCATATTTTGGTGATCAATCTATCTGAATGGTACAACTTACTGTACTGATTTTGGTCGAGTACATTGAAGGATTCAAACCATCATGTCCAGAGTCAGACAACAACGCCCCAGCTCTATACATGTATATAAATCAAGGTCCAACTATCGAGAGTTTAGCTATCTCAACAATCAAAAGAAGTAATGGTAATTTTTCAAGTAATGGAATCGCATTAATATCACTGTTACAGCCTTGGGAATATACCAATTTACAATCTTATGTATCAGATGGCTCCTGAATCAGATGGCTGCTGAATGTAAAAGTGGCTTGATATAGGTTTTCTCAAGCAAGAGCCATGTTGTTATTTGAAAACGATGTTTTATTCTGGTAATTGAAGTGAGCGTCACTTAATCAGGATGGAAATAGATTTAAAATGTTTTTAAGTGACCATCACTGCAGAATTTGACCTAAGACCAATGGTGAGGTTACTTTATCGCCACCATGAGAAAGGAGAGGTCTCATTTAAATAATTTGTAACTATCGACCGCATTATCGCTTAAATAAAAGTGATTGAATTGGACAATGCTGACCGGATTGACCAACCAATTGTAATAATAAACTGACTGTTCAGTATAACGCTAACACAGACTTTTCTAAAAATGGATCAATTGCCAAACATAACAATTTAAAGTTAATTTTCTGACTACTACTGACATTTTATTCAAACATTAGCACGAGTAAGAAATGTTAAATTTGAATAATTAAAAGGGCGTTAATGTCATATATCAGTTTTAACATTTAATGTAGGAAAATGCAAACCTAAGTTTGTATTGAAAAATGAATCAACTACATCTTCCCTTCTCATTATTCAAGCAAAGAGTAGATAAAAGAACATTGTTATCAAACCAGACATGGGTACCCTCCATTATTTGAAAATCATCTCTTAGAGTACAGACAAGCATCTTTCGCAACGTGGAAACATGTTAAAACTTGTTAACTTGTTAAGATACCCATTGCTTATTTGTAACTAAACGAAATTTTATACTGAAAAATCAACTGCCGATATGACAGACTTTTGTAATACATGATTTTGAATACACATCGTGATGATGGTAATAATGACCGAAGAGGGCTATTATGAAACAAGTTATACGTTTAGTAAATAGTGATTTACAAAATGATTTACAGTTCTTTCTATCTTTTGTGAATGAGAAATTGAAAATGCCAAATTGAACATTGCTGGGTACAAAAAGGTATTATGAGGATATTTGACATTTCTCGTCAAATACAATATCTCTCTCATCGAGTGAAGTAGAAATTTACATTTTCAAGAGCGGCACAGCCACGACTGTTTATTCCTAAATTTCAAGTTCAAGACATGAAAATGTACGTAGCTTATTATCTATAATAAATATGACTACCGGTCTGGTGCAACATTGAGGGTGGAACAGGTTATCAAATTAAAACACCGCTCGTGTAAGCAACCAACAGGTCAACCCCAATGACCCTACCTAGACTATGACAGTGCAATGTACATTATGTCAAATTACCCTTGACTTTAAAAAGATAAAGATGAAGTTTTACAATTTTCTAAAAAATCGATACATCCGATAAAGTCATTAATGATTAAGTATCCATAATACAATTTTATATCTACAATAAAAGCAAATGTAAGAACATGTATCTCCTTTGACACATTCACAGTACAATATCACTTTCAAAGATCATTTTTTATATAAAGAAAAGAAAATCCATGGTTGTTTGATGTAGGAATAATATGATATTGGCAATTTTTATACAGAGATAAGTGTACAATAATTAAGGTTAAATGCACTCATACATTTACTCGCTTACTTCTTGGAAAGAAAAGAACTGTGAAGAACGTTTGCTATCTCCCAATTTGCTAATGGACAGGTAAACATCCATTTTAGTATGACTTTATGTTGATATTACAAAACTAATACTAAATAAACTATAACACAAATGTCTAAAACTTTAGCCGTTGTCTGTGTATCTGTTTATCTGGCTCAAAACAACAAACCTGTAATGTCCCGGAGTAGGTTATTAAAACATTGCGGTTGACATACGGTCAAGTCATTGTTGTGTTTTCCTTTATGTTTGGAAATCTTTTGTTCTGTAGATGTTTCAATGTCAGGAAAATTCCATAGCTAAAATTGCAGCCCTAAATAATTATATTTGTATGCATCAGCTGCTTCTCTGTGCGTGCGTACAGAAAGTTTGACTTACGTCTCTTATCAGCAAGAAACATTCATTACACAATACTTAACAGTTGTCTCACTTTAATGATATGTCGGCATCAAATATGTAAGGGTGACAGATGTTCCTCAGCCATTCATGATCAAATGATATGAGGTTTGAGATTCAGTCGAATATTGAGTTGTTATCTGGGATGAAATAATAATAATAATAATATAAATTACATTAATATATATAGGTAAATGAGCCACTGTATCGATATAAAGAACAGTTCTCTTGACTACCTACAAGATATTAGAGACAGACTATATTATCCAAAGAGAATCAAGGTTAAGTGATACAGGGATACAATAAATGAAATTATAAGTCATAATTTTGCACAATTATAAAACCTACATTGAGTTACTGGTAAAGTAAAATGATGAATGCATGTAGCTAATGATTAAAAAATTTCCTGAAGAGCGTCTTTAGCCTTGTACAAGAGGTTGGCTTCGACACAGCGTTAATAACACACTCAGGAATGATATGCAATATTAAATAGAGGGCTAATCATTTAGACATTGTGTAGTTTTAATATCGTATAGGTTTCCTTCGGGCTTCTGGCACAAAATATCACAAACATTGCTGACATTGCATGTTCATGATAATGGTTATATATTTTCATCTTTCAAACTGAAACCATTTCTCATTAATGTTCTTTGTGTCACCAACCTATATTCTATATATTTACTGAAAACAAGAATGAAATTAACAGGAAATTGAAATATTGACATTAGGTATTTAACCTTATTATACAGCATTTAACTGTTACAAAAGAAAAACAGGAAAGACAATTTTGAGTCTATGGTGCACAGAATAAGGGAAAAAATCGTTTTGGAGAAATACTGTCCAATATGAAACAGGTAAGGCGTAATCATTACATAAGCTCATTGTATATTGCATGCGTCTATTAATTTCGATTCTGCAGACAATTCGAGTCGGAGATATATCACTTAATGGATATTAATATGCGTTTTCTCAAATAGCTACACTCATTTTGAATCTTATTTTATGGTTGGTAAAAGGTGAGCTCGTTTTCTGGTATAACTGAAGGGAATACTACAGTTGCAGCAAATTCTTGTTGATCATAGCTTACAATATTTCACATTATATCATTGAGAGTACACACTAAAACTAATTATTGTCCTATTAATGGAACAAACTTTGGCAGTTTAAGGCAGAGATAATGTAGCTCGAATTTTTGCGCTCAAAGTGGTTATTTCGGATCATGTCAGGACATGTGCACTCTCTTTAGCTTTCTATTGATGCAAATATATACTTATTTTTATTTACAATTAATCTGCAAACAATAATTAAAAATGAAGGCGATCGCAGTCACGCAGGGTGTAAACATTCGTGGGTGTCGATTGTACACAAATCGGAAATATTGATTGTTGAAAACTGCTTAACTGGGATTATGTTCAACTTTTAAATATACTCTTTGTATATTCGTTACTGGAGTTGTTGGACTCGTATATGTCAAACTTAATCAATGGTGTCATTTGATGACGAAGTATCGACTGTTACAAAAAAGACACATTTTAAAGCTTATAGTTATTTTACAGTGACAATATGAAGGTAGAACGTCGCAATTATGATCGAGAACCGGACAGTGGCGGGCGTCAAATAGTCAAACGTAATTTTGGAGACTTATCTAAAACAGCCAGGCGGGCAGTAAGGAGTTGATAGTGTTTGCTAGGTTATATAACTAGTATCCATGTACATTGGACGTGATATCTACACCTATGTGCATTTTAAAGGCTGTTTTAAGGTTTTCATGGAAAACCAGTATTTGTCATATATATGTCATTTGGACATGACAATTTAAGATGTTTTGATTTTAGATCACCACATATGACGTTTAAATTCGCATCAAAGGTTAATAATATGTTATGAAAATCACGGAGTGGCTCTTCAACATCTAAGTACTTGTGTTTATTATTTTGAAAAAGATTCCTCAAATGAACGTGAAGGTAAATGTTCACTGGACATAACTTACAATTTAGAAATGATGAGTATTTCATGAAACCAACATGATTACAGATAAAAATGTGGTTTTTTTATAATTTTTTTTCTTTTTCCTCTTTGATAGACGAGAAAAATTGAACTTTTGACAAATCAAAGGCCTTGACTCAAAACTAATTGTGAAACATGCTAAAATTATCAAAACTTTTAGCGATGTGGAATTGAATCAAATTTAGAACACGGATCTATACCCCATCCAAAGAAATATATCTTCTTATTCCTCAACTTGTATTCTATAAAATGTTAATTGCTCACATATGTCTGTTGGAAGAAAGGTGACATGTTACCTCGATCCATGTTCTATGATTACACCAGTTACGATTTAACAATCTTGTTCACGTTCTTGCTAATCGATCAATTTCTGGATGGGTGAGTTCAATGCCATCAGGTCCTAAATTTGTGTCAAAAAAAAGTTTATTTGACCCTTTTGTAATTTAGGTTTAGTCAATAACATACCAAGTAACAAGTGAGAGAGGACCAAGTGAACACGTTAAACACAATGTCACACGTGACTTGAGATTAGAAGAGAAGAACAATACGTTTGGTATATTTGACTTAACTTCCATTTAAACCCAAATAACCTATCTTGAAAATTTACCTCAATCTTTGTTTGACTTACTGCGAGAACAAATCTTATTTCATGATATTAATTCTAACATGTTTTAGTATTGCCAGTCAGCTGCAAATAATCAAAGTTTCTCATTCACACGTAACAAATTGTTATATCCAAATGCAAAAAATATCAAAACAAATTAGAAATCACAGCATCAATTGATCAAGTCCTATGTATTATACAAAATCAAAGTTTTTAGAGGTATATTTTATCTTATTTTGTCTTTAATTCTTTACCGCATGATTTATTGTAAATGCAATAACGTTGTATATAAATATTACAAAACAGTGCATGTTTAAGAAATCCATTAATCATGATCAGATTACTCGTATGTGACATGTGACATTATCATCAGGAATATTATATTTAAAAAAAACTTATTTACACAAGTATACGACTACAAAAGTAACCATCTTTTACTTTATTCGATGTACAATTTCAATGATTCGACTTGAGAGCAACATTATTGACCATTTTGAACTTAAACAAAGAACCAGGAAGTAAAGTTATCGTAAACCAAAATACATGCATTACTCCTGTCATTGTTCTACTACAAGAGGTGAAAAACTTTTCGAGAAATTGAGGACGAAGTTTTGAAGATGACAGTTGTCCTTATCGTAAGATCCTTCAGAAATAATTTCATTCATTTTTAAGTTAGTTTGTATAAGAAGCATTGCCAAAAGTAGCACATAACAGTATTATTTCCTTGATTAAAACACGCCTACTTATGCAAAGCATCACATACATTCATTTAAAGGCCCTGTAGGATGTTGTTTTATTGACATTAAGGAATCTAGTGAAAAAGAGAAAGTGTTATCATTTGCATGACAAAGTGCATCCTGCTTCATCAGCGTAATTGAATCCGCTGATCCAGCTCCTTCCACATACCCTGATCTCTTTCGAGCCAAATCCCTCGTATGGCTGGCGCGGCTTGATGTTCGTGGCAGTGCTCACCTGTAATTGTTTAAGCCAATGAAATGACGTTATCCAAGGAGCTTGAAGCTACTCTTTTGAATTTACCATCCGGGTTGTGCCGTTGTTGGTAGATGCAAGTCGTTTCATTTAGCTAGCAATACGAGGCTTTTGGCCTAAAGGATGTCAGGGTATATGGAAGGAGCTGGATCAGTGGATTCAATTACGCTGATGCAGCAGGATGGACAAAATCGTTTGAATTGACGAACATACCAAATTCGGTTAAACGGCGCTAATTCATGTCCATGTCTTGAAAAACGTAAAGGAGTTCACACTTTAAAATTTGTATTCATATGATAGTTTCAACTTTATTCTACGACTTCGAAGGTTAAAGAAACAGATGCTCTACCCTCCGAAGAAAATATATCAATGTAGAATATAAACGTAGAATACAGAAACAAGGAGTTGAGTCAAGTTGACATTGGGTTTAACGCCGCTTTCAAGAGTATTTCACTTATATCGCAGCTGCTAGTATTATTGCAGGGAGAAAGTCCGCATCACTATTGTGGCATTGCATTGAAATGTAACCTGCGAGCATGAAACTAGCAGACCATGGGTGGTACGAGAAACAAGGACAATTTAGATAAAATATTATAAAAAACATGCTACACTGACTTTGATCGACTGATCCAAAGTAGAAATAACTGTATTTTCCAAACAAAAGTTTATTTGAATTTTTTTATTATGAAAGAATGACAATAGGCATTAAAAAATTGCTAGCCAGACATGTTATATGTACTTTATAGACCTTTAGTTGTATAATTTCCTTCACTTTGAAAGAATGAAAGTAGGCTCAAGGGTTACATAATTTGTCTCTCCAAAGACAACAAACATGTCTGGAGAAGAACAGGAAGCATGTGGGTAATAATTAATTTAACACCATTGTCACCAGAACGATAAATTTATCTCCTAATCTGTTTTATAAGATGACTTACAACATCAAATTTTGAAATCACTTAGGACATGCCGATACGAAGTTGACAAAAAGTGTTTTAGGAGATTAATGTGCAAGAACCATTCCATCATTCACATAGCTTTAGCTTAGACGAAATGACGTTTATGTCATGGAGAAAAGGGTACGCCATTATCAGAGCACTATTAAGCGACTTTAGTCTTTGCTCCTTAGTTTGGAAGTTTTACGTTAACACGATTGGATTTGGTGTTTGATAATGGCAAAAAGCATAAAAGCCTGAAAGATATAATAATAATATCTTTTTTAAGGGGAGATAGTGTGAGGGTTTCCGTTCTGAAATTGCCTACATATGTTTATCATTCCCTATAAGATCGTTTAACCAAGTACAAGCTTTTACAGGCATTTTAGTTTTGAGAATTTTCAGATAACAAAGTCTCAGAGTAGTGTTGTTAGACAAATAATCGTTGAAGTCTAAGAAAGTTGAAAACCTAAGGGCACATCTACAGATGACGATGGTTTGCCACACTCACACACCAATTTGTTTTACCTAAAAACATGTAAGAGACGATCAGATTTCTGTCAGACTAAAAGATTCAGTTATATCTTATCATTTCTGACACGATATGTTTATATAAACTGTATTTGAACAATCAAAATTCAACGAAAGAACTGTTCTTAGCATTATAGAAGTACTAATCGCAGGAATAATGATTAGAAATATGTATTTCTAGGACAATCACGTCAAATATAATGATTGATAAAAATGACTTCCATTGTAGCACTCATCATGCCAATTATTCATTCATGATTATTTAAATGTTCAAAATAGATAAATAAGTATACAGCCAGATTAATTGTTAAAGAGTTCTAAAACTTTATTCATTTATCCCATGTCTTCTTGACAGAAACATTTGGATAACTTATTCTAAATTATTCCAGACAATTACTTTCAGTTCGAGATCAAATCTTATGCCTATATAATGAGATGTAAATGGTAGCCAGTATGAGAATGTTGATGTGATATCGATAGGCAATTAAAGAACACCCTTGTGATTAATCATTGACGTTAATGGCATCCAAACAATTACAACGGCTCACAGAAGGTCTCATTTGGGACCGCATATTATTTACATCCCTTATATTATTAATCCAATTTATCACAGGTGTAAACAAAAATGAGATCTTGATGCAAGCTGATATTCGATTAAAATAACTTATCACTGAATCTGGGTTTACTATTTGCATATTTAAGACATAATTGTAAGACGCTATTGTTTAAAGCCATCAATTCAAATAGATTTTATAATGTTGAGCCACTCTTTTTACGAGTTCTAACCTGATAATATGTTATGATGAAAGGTAAAATAAGCAAACCACTGTTTCAAAACCCGATGGAAACGATTGACTCGAAATGATGATTCATTCAAGTATTGAGGTATTTTGAAATTAACAATTTATCAATGGAATAAAATGGGATTCATTTACAGAAAAATAATTTAGATGTATTTATATTGTGTTATGACAAAAAAAATCATCTTTTACTTTTGCATACCTTGAAACCATATTACATTAATATTCTGACATTGCACTTGGAATGGCGCTTTTAAAATTCCTCAAAATTATAGCCAATTTAATATGTATCTTACATAAAGACCAGTTTTTCTCATTTATTCATTTCATTGTGGAACGCTAGATTATACAGAACAAACGTATTCTGGTGTGCAATTGTGTTCAAAGTTTTACATCTTTATTGATTTTGTAATGTATTTCGAAATCCCTACTCATCAAGCGCAAGTCTGATTTATTTAGTCTATCAGTAGAATTCGACACGTATTTATCATCCATAACTGTATTCCATAGGAGTTATCGCTTTTGAAAGATCAAACGATAACTCCTAGAAGATATTGTTTTGACAGTAGATTTTGAACAATTCCCTATTGCAGTCAAGTTCATGACATCACAATTGCTTTACATCATCAAGTTATGACATCACAATGCTATGACGTCATAAACATGATGACGTCACAATGCTATGACAACACTCCACTGAGAGTCTTAGAGTAGTGCAGTGTTCAGAAATACATATTTTTCACTAACTCGAAATGAAAAATGATTTTGGATGATATATAGAATCTCACCCTCGTGTCTTCTGATATCAAATATATCAACACTCGTTGATAAAAGTAAAATATCCTCGGCAAGCCTCGGATATTTGTAACTTTTATCAAATCGTGTTGATATATTTGATATCAGAAGACACTTGGGGGAGATTCTCTATATCTGGCAATCGAATAGAAAACATTAATTAAAAAAATGTGAGAGGGAGAGATAATTCTTTAGGATTAATTGGGTAAATAATATGAATAAACAAAATAACATTCGGATATATAGATTTAGTACGATTTTTTTACACCCTTTATATGGAATATGCGTTTGTTCTGTAGTGGAACGGGTGTAATGGGTGTATCCCGGTTTTCTTTCCACACTAGGGCACAGAACTAATCCTGACAATCTTTTCAATAAACAATAGAGAGGTTACAGAAAGTAACACAGACTTGTCAAAAGCTTTATGCGCATTATTTCAGTATTGTATTCTTTTCTTACTTGGTTATTTATTCAAAAAAACTCGCGCAGTAAGAAAGTGATTTTAGACACAATATTGGTTAAAGTTTAAATGAAAGATAAACCTTATCGATTCTTATTGTCTTGACAAGCATTACAATTGTTATGCCTTGTGTCTTGTTATATTTATGACTTCAATCAAAAGGGTTATCCAAAAATAACCAAAATTCAAGGTGCCATAGTAATCATTTCGATAAAACTATTCATTACATTTGTTTAAATATTTAATGTTTGTTATTAGAATACTAATATGTTGCCTACTGATATTTTCATATTTTCTAAATTTTGATATTTTTTTCCAACGGATAGAGCTCGATTTGTACTTCGGACACATACAGGTTTGCTTTCATAACAGAACTCAAAAGACGTTCATGATATATCACTGAAATTTTGCATTTGAATTACTGAAGTTGTGGCCTTGTGATAGTTTTAATTTCCCGGAAGTGTACTTGTTTTGGTTTCATGGAGGCTACTTTGATTTTGATTCTGTACATAGATGAGTTAGTTTCCGGAGCATCTCTTCAATCAATCATTTATTCTCATAAAACCACGTAGGTGGTACACGAGCATATATAAGTAATTCATACCAAAAAAAATAGTTAACAATATATAAAATATTAAAGATATATAAATACAAAATACATTACAAGATGGCTGTAATAAACTAACTGTTTTAAGTAAGAGATGTTATTTTTGATACAAATTTTGATAATTCTGTTATCTGCTTAATGTCCTTTGTCGAGAAAAGTTTAACATAATTATGTAGACTTGGATACATTGAATCAATGGATAAAATATATTTTTTCCTCTCATTACAAAATCTTTTACATTTAAAAATATAATGACATTCATCAGCACCAAATGTGGATTTACACATTTTACATATTCTTTCACAGCGTGGTATGTTTTCCCAGCGGCCAGTTTCTATTGGTAGATTATGATTAGAAGTGATAAATCTTAATAATGGGATAGATATTCGTTTCGGGGAGGTTAGGTAAGTTTCAAATAGTGGATACCGTTTAAGGTATTGATAATAAAGTCCTTTTGAGCTTGAGCTTTTGGATAAATTGGTGAAACTTTCTGAAATGGTCCCTGCTTATATTTTCAAAGATTGAATGTTTTCAGTGGAATGAGTTGGACTCACGTTTTGAATTTGTTTTTGAATAATGCATAAAATAAAATTACTTAAATCAATAGCGAAATTTCATGAGTTATGTTTAATGGGTATTTTTACATAGGTTATAATTCAACGAAACCCATTTCCATCGACAGTTTATTTATACTTTCCTACATTCTTTTTCAGCAAAGAAATATTTCCCCCTCAACAAAATGTCATAATCCAAGGTTTTGTTATTTTAACAGAATACAGTCGTCTGACCTTTCCTTTATGGACGTAATTTTCCTCAATTCAAATAGCTTGTTTTGTAAAAAGAGTTTAAAACAAATATTCTCGAGCTCTCAAGTATTACTTTTGTATCTTGATAATTTTTCCAAGTATTCAAATATTACATTTATATATTAACAACTCCAACCATGAAGGACTTTAGATCTTAGACTTAAGGACATTACAGATGCTGACAATCAACAATCCTGTTAATATAATTTACGGCTATTAACCTATACGTAATCGACGTTTCCAATTATGGTTCAACAAAATGTGAGCAAATATCAGAATATAAATGGGTTACTTATGCATCAAGCTCAAGTTGCAATAAACTTAAGCCCCTTTTCAAGCAAGCATACGTATTCGCTTGGGATAGATAGGTAGCCCGGTTAAGAAGGAAAGACATAAAATACACCAAAGGGAATTACTATTTCCCCTGTTAAAGATTATGTCAATGCTATTTTCTCAATAACCCACTTGAGCTGAGGCTATGTGATTAAAACGGTGGCTATTTGCTATGTTGGTTAACACAAAGCTTGTCCATGTTTTTGCACAGTCATGATCCCTTTAACTGTATGAGGATCGGCTATCGGCTGAAAACTGTTAGCAACCACAAGCAAACCATTGTCGGAGATTGGCAATAACCTCTTTCCAACAATCGTCATTTCAGAAGTGACAACCTTTTCACTTTATCATTTCATTTCATTTGCCTACGATACTGTACATACCATTACATTTGTACATATAAATACAATTCAATGATGAATAAGTTTAATTGTACTGCCAGCTGGATATTTTCTATATCTAATAACCGTAACCATGGGGCAGTCAGATCTTTTATTTTGAGAAACTAGTCAGGATCTAAATGCATTATTGAGATGCATTGTAAGTACAGAATCACTTAACAGTCATAAATTTAGATATCTGTGATTTTGATGTAAGTTATTGCTCACAAAAAAGTTACTTTCAATACCTAAATGTTTTATTCTGTGAACAGTGGATCACAATTATATGACTTTAGTGATAAAGATCTTGAAACTAGGCTCTTTAATAAATCAACTACAGAAACATTTTCGCTCACTTGCATGTACAACATTATACAGGGAAGTGAAATTCCAATGTTAATAGGGACGCTTAACTGGACATCAACGTCCAGGACACATCCGATTTGTCATCACAGATTAGTACCATGGGCATATATTTTGCTGGACACTCTGTTTTAGGAGTTTATAAAATGACAATCCAAAGGTTCCGTCTTTGGAGGTGTAAAGTATACATGTAGGAGTGTGTCAAGCATATTTATATATATTTTTGTTTTGATCGTGTCGTAATACAGTGCGTGATTGAAAAAAACCCACAATCATTGCACAACAGGGATTAAATTCTCATGTAAAAGAGGAACTTGTCAATGACAACTCCCTGGAATAAAGATTAAACGAGAATTATTATCACAATCACATAAAAATAATATCTAAAATTTGTTAGCTTTTTCAAAATACCACCGCCAGGGGCACAGAGTATGTTGTTGGGTCACTTATTTCAAGGTTCATGGTTCAACATCGGATTAATTCGTCATATTCAGTGCGCGATTTCTCCGCGCAGTGCTACTTTAAGCGGGTTTGCGATATTAAAGTTTTGAAGTGCAGTCGCGGTCACGAAGCAAATTATCTGGTTCGTCATATGTTTTTTTCTCTTGGACAAGCAACTCATTTAGTCTTCGTAAGATCAACCGTTTGTTTACCACCATTGAATTAACAATCGCACAGCTAAAGTCGGTATTGCAGAAAAAACGAAATGTGAGCGAATGGCTAGATCTTATTTCGATGACATTGATAATAATCAGGAACTAAATGGGGCATACATTGTGTGATTTCATATGAAATACATAGAATCTTAAGAAAAATAACAAAACGTAATCAATAAAAATCATTATTACTTTAAAAAGAGAAACGTTGTAATTCGACTGTCACTAAGATACAATATTGATATTAATGATCTCGCTTACATTTCGTACAGGTTGAAATAATGACAGGAGTTTTATTACACATGATCTTGAATCAGGTCTTGAACCAGTGTATGGATTCAGTTTCTCAAGGACGAGTATCAATTACAGTCACTTGCAGATACAGAGGTAAACAAATGATGTTAAGAAATTAACAATTTGCAAGCCATTAAAAGTTCTTTTTGGATATCAAGTGCTTAACGATGAAAGAAAATCTATAATCAGCTGAGATAACGACACATCAGCGTTTGCAATACACACAAGAACAGGCGAAATCTGATGCGGCAACAGAACCAACGATCTGACTTGTTAAAGTTTTAATTGGATGGAATAAGGCAATATTATAAGTGTTTTCGTTGATAAAGGTCTAAAACGTTGAGGGAATTATGTTCCTTTTCGGGCAGAAGTTAAATTCGTTTGAAATATATACTTACACTCGATACAAAAATTTATAGAAATATACAGACTTATGTAACATCTGTAGGTGTTGTTAGAGAAGTACTTGACACGTCTTTAGATTAGTTTAATAAAACTGGAATTCTTGTGCGTTGTTAACTACCTTTCCATTAAGGTTCTTAATCTAAATTTCGTGAAAGGTTGGAAATTAAGAGTCTTGATAGTAGCATACATTATTATTACATCAATAATTCATGATGATCAAAACTTGGTTTGAACGTCATTATATGTTTATTTATAGAAATGATTAACAAAACATATTAACCATTAACGTTTTGAAAAAAACACATTTGATAAATTGCTGTTAGTATTGTCAGCTCCTAATCCGAAGTGTCCGAGTTTGCCCTGTAGAACAAACCAGAAGGGATCTCGAAATTTAAATGCAAATTCAGTATTTTAAAGCATATCAGTAGAGTATATATTAGTTCTCATGACACCTTTACTGAAGTTATCAATTTAAAAACACCAAACAACACCACCCTTCCAATATATTAATAAAACCCTGGTGGTCAGAAATATTTTGTCACTGTATGTATTTTTGAAAGGATTATTGAAATATTGTTTGAAAGTACATTAAGTCCAAATTCATTTAATCTTGGAATTTACAGTCATTTCATGTTTTAAAATCAGTATTCTTTAATAATGAAATAAAACTCTTCACCGTTCCAGTATTTTTCAATATTGAAATATAACTCTTCACCGTTTCAGTATTTATACATATTCAATAAACTACAATATTTCTTAACAAAAGTATGCTGGAAAAATACTGGTTTCAATTAAACACCTTCTTAAAGTTCAAAAGTTTTATTAGATTTGGCATTATTTTGTGTATGCCATCATGTTATAAACTGCTTTTTGGAAGATTTATTCCGTCATGATCCTTATCTTAATCATCCTGCTAAATCAGCGTATATCACTCCGCTCAGCTCCAATCTAATACCCTGATCTCTTGTAAGCCAAAAGCCTCGTATCGCTAGCTACCTAACCAGCCAATGAGACGACTCGCATCCAGGTAAAGCGGCACAACCCGAATGGAAAAATCCGTTGAGTTCAAGATTGTACTTTCAAGCTCCTTGCATAACGACATTTCTTTGGCTGCTGAATAACAAGTGAGCATAGCCACGAATTTCAAGCCGATCCAGCCGTGTGAGTCATTCGACCCGAAAGAGATCAGGGTATAAAGAAGGAACGGAGCGGATTCATTTACGCTGATTTAACAGGAAGAAGCCGAACGCGCTAACCACCATACTTAACACGTCACAAATCCCATGACACATTCAGACTTTAAAAAGTGAACAAACGTGTGCCAGTCCATATGCTGAGATATTTTTGGACACTCTTAAAGGCTCTTGTCCTTCAAACTTTCAATCACATGGAAATATTCTTCCGTGATGCTTCGTTCTCGATAATCACTTTGTCTTCTTCTTCCCTGTTGAACTATTTTAAAAAGACTGGTCTCTAATATAAATTCCTCAATTCTTTTTTAACTCTATTTCTATCTGCAAAACACACATGTTTATTACAGGAGAAAAACAGATTATATTCAGGTAAATGAAAATTATTTCAGAAGTGGACAACAGACAAAATTACGTGATATAGTTACTGAGTCATGTATTAAGTTGAATACAATGTCCCAATGAGGCAATATCTTTAACGTACATTAAAATTATTATGATCTTTAAATTTGACTTTCACGAATAGATTAAACAGAATTTGGAAAAAATCTAATCATTTGAAAGCATTTTTTATAGAATGAATAAAGTATATTCAATATAGCTACATAATTTCACCCACACACACATATAATGGACTCAGTCTGCCTTTGGTTCGTTGGATCCCTTGACTAACACTAACTCCTGCGATCCCAAAATTAATCAGTGCAAGACCTCTACCACGACCCTTATTTCCATCCAAAGAAATATATCTTTAAACAAGTTGATTGCTCACAGGCGTCTACTGAAAAGAAAGGTGACACGTTAGCTCCAAATCGATGTTCTATGATTACACAGCTTCTGATTTAACAACCGTGTTCAACTTCTTACCCAATCATCCTGTCTCTTGACCGGTTGCTATGCCGCCATTACGCCCTAAATTATTGTAAAAACTTCATCATCTGAACTTTTTGCAATTCTGGTTTAGCCAAGAAGAGTCCAGGTGACAGGTTAAAGAGAAGCAATTGAACACTGTTTCATACAATGTCAAACACACGTTGAGATTAAAGGTGAAGACCAATACTTCTGTCTATCAGGATTAAAATACTTTAAATCCCTAATAAAGGATTAAAAGGTTTTCCCTCAAGGTTATCTCTTTAAAATAGAAAATTATTCAAAATATGCCTTCAAAAGTGCCTGGGTATCATTTAACCCTTCGAAAATATTTAGTCGCCAGGACAGTGAAGGATTCTCAACACTTATGCTTCACTTATGTCCCGTGTGTTCAGTTGCATTCTTTTAGTAAGTAAGTCATAGTCAATATGATGAACTAGAGTAATAGACACACACTCAAACACATAAAGATATACATACTGACAAAAAGATACAGAGTTAAAGGTTAACGGTACATTTAGTAAAACGCGTCAAAAACTATATTCCCGTATTATTGGCTTTACACAGTTCAACAATTCATGTTTTCTATATTTTCTGTTGAATGTGTGTTATGAAAAGTTTTGTCGATGCTAAGCCAAACGTAGCAGTGAGTTAACCATGAGCACCGGTAAGGAACTAATGGATCCGTTGTAAGTTGCAGTCGAAAAGGTTTCGAAACATCATTTGTCCCATCGCAGAAAAATGAGCACCAACGAATGCCGAAGCGCATCAGTCAGGAATGTCATGCAATGACGTCTGACGTAGAGCACCCAAACAAACCACCAAACCACGATAAGATATTGAGTCAAGTGGTGGTCTTACAATGAGATTTGTACTGGCACTATTACAAACAGTTAGCATAAAGTTATTGGAATTTTGCATTCTTGGGTTTGTGGCTTGAACTTGGACAGTTATTCATTTTGAAATTTTGAAAACTATGCATTAAGATTTTACAAGTAACTATTTTTTTTAGGAGAGGTGATTTGTGATTTAACGCCGTTTTCGATAGTGTCTCACTTATATCACGGCTGTTAAATTTATTGCAGGGAGAAAGCCCGCAACACCATTATTGGTATGCATTGTTGTGAAACCTGCGCGCATTGGCTGGAACTTGCAAACCTTGGGTGATACTGCACTGGAATATCAGTGAAGTATTGCCCCCAAACCTTACTGCATGCAGAACAGATCTCTTCTTAAGACAAAGTGCCGAGCCCCTTGCGGGTTTCTCCCAGTGTGTTGGAGTGTATGTTAAAGTATGATCATCATTAGTCTTCCTGCCAACATCCATCACATGATTACCAACTCCGCTGTGTAGGAGTAAAATATGAATATCGCAGCACAAATCACTCACATCAATCTCATTGAAAACAAATCTCTGATTAGTTCCCTAGTAATATTTTCGGTTATTACGTATCACCTATCTATGATCTGACAGAATCCTGTAGAGATCCTTGTACAATGTCCTTAAATGTACTTTTCCATCGAAACGGCAAAACATTTAAATTCTAGAAAGTTGTAAATTGGCCTTATTTTAAAAAAAGTAGTGTTTAACAAATTTGCAAAGTTTCCTTGATGTGCACCTAATGGTTCTTGAGAAATCTGACTGGATAAATGGATGTGCTACTTGTTTATTGTATTGACAAAGGACGTTTAAAGGCAAATCCGTACCTGATGCAAGAGCAGGAATTTTCCTCGAAGCCTATTTAAGTACAATAAAGAAGTTGTACATCTATACCTTATACCTAATGTGACCTTCCAATTTCTAAATGCCAAATATTTCTGGATTAAAAACTAATTTCTTTGAATCATCTTAAATTGTTGAAACTGTGCCCTCCTAAAAACAAGAAGTTGGTTCTTTCTTACGTCATACACGTATTCATATCAAATTACAAACTATTAACCATTGGTCATTTCATAAGTAAGTTATCCACACAAGTAACAGAAACTTTAAAGGACCTCATATGTGTATATTGTGCTTGTCAGAAGATGATGCATTTCAATTTGTAAATATTATTTGCAGTGTGACGTCAATAAATGCTAATGGGTGTCATAAGGATCCGTCCGCAAATGGAAAGTTAGTTATGATTGTGCAAGCAATATTTGCAATTTGTATTTGTATATTTGTATTTTACTTTGATTACAGCCTATATGAAGGGATTATGCAGAGAACAGTGAATTTTGGTGGCCTTGACCTTTTTCAAGTCATCATAGCATTCAGATATCTCATTAACCAATTTACTCGTTATCTCAAAATGTGTTGACATCATTCACTGGCATATTTTAAAGACACCAGTCTACTATGGTGACCTTGTCCTCATTTCAAGGTCAGCATATTTTTAACTTTTGGAAACATTACATTCAATAAACAATTTATTTTTGTCTTCAAATAGCGTAACAGACAGAGGTAAAACTTTCACTGACACCACCTTTGAAATTTCGTTTTGCTGCATCTCGGGCAATCTCTTATTTGCACTTGATTCATTGTCAAACGGCTATGGATAACATACGGATAGCAGTTAATATTCAGACGTAAACGGTCCTACATATTGGTGTTATATGATGTACACTTAAACATCTGAGAAATTTCCGTTTGTATTTAGTGGTTCTCCATCTCGAGTTGCTTGCATCATTACCTTATTAGTTTTATAATTTATGTGTAGTAATTAGATTTTTTGTTTGAAAATATAATATTCCATGATAATGAAAACAGAAAGATAGTTGTTAACTAGTGAGTTGTTTTCATTTGAAAGAATACATTGCTTAAATTGACCAAAAGGGAGATTAAGTCCTAAACCGTATCCAGATTGACTTTGAGAGGGCAGCCATACGCGCAAAAGAGACAGAGTTTCCCTAAGCTGAGATCAAGGGCTGTTACTTCCTTTTCTGTCAAGCCCTTTGGAGGAAGATACAAGATCTAGGACTGGCAGTGAAGGAGTTCACCAGAAGAGTAGCTGGTCTGACACTCCTCCCTCAACTCGATGTACAGGAAACTTGGCTGGATGCTATCAACTCCTCCCCTGTCTCCCAGCAAGTAGAGGACTACAAGGATTACATGGTGACGACGTGAATCGACTATGATGCCCGATTTCATCTGGCACTTTGGAACTACCATGAGACACAAGGTCCAAGGGGGAACAACAACTTACAGGAATTTCACAACCGAATGAACCGCTCTCTTCCCCATCGTCATCCCAACATCTTTCTGGTTGTTGAGATTTATCAAGAGAATCGAGAATGCAGATCGTGCAAAGCTGTCCCTGATGAACTTCGGAGCTGCCCCACCACTGCACCTTCACAAATTTTCGCTTGGATTTTCTTTATCATAAGGTCTCAAGGCTGGGCGTAGGTTTCGAAGGTAAACGGAAACCTCCCAAAATTTAGACAGCTTAAAACAACTAGAGTGCACGGCTAAACCTACGCCCAACCTTGAGACCTTATGATAAAGAAAATCCAAGCGAAATTTTCGTATTATACTTTAGTCAGATGGATTATTTTCAGGTATTTACTGACAGCACCATGAATTAAATTTTAACAAATAAATCACATCGGGCCGCATTCCTCAAGTAATTAATGTTTTTTTCTCCTTCTATAAATGATCCGTATTCAATGCATATGTTTTACGTCCGGAACAGTAGATTATTTAAAAGAGTAAAATTTTAGTGCATTGACATAAAGACTGAGCTTGTCACAATGGATGTTCATTAATAACTAAAATATTGTTCTACGCACGTTAAACCCCAATTTACTCACTCACTTGAAATGAAAAACATTCCCCGTTTTGCAGTCAATATATATTTTACCTAATTATGCATTTACTGCCGTGTTGATATTTTCGATCAAACCTAGTCGGCATCAAGTTTTCACACGTCCCATCTTTCGGTGTTCAGAATTTGAGCAAATCTCATCGATTAACTCCAACATAGCACAAAAGGATGGCGCCAGTACATAAGGTTTGACAATGATAATTTTGTTTGAAAACAGATACATTTCAATGAGAAACATTCAAAATTGAAATAATGAATCTTAAAAATTCCATTCGTACAATAATTTTGTATTGATGTTACTTTTAAACTTTACAAACTCTACAGTAAATATCGATCGACCTCAAACGTGATATAGATCTACCCTTTATCCATATATATATTTATGCCTGACATTACATTTGTTATTAACATTTAAAATAGTCTTGACATTTGACATTTGAAGTTCATTTTGAAAGCCGCCTTCTGTTTGGCCTATCAGAAAGGCCTGCAGTGGGCTAAATTCTTCAGAAAATGTGGGCCGCGATGTCAAGGGCGAAGCGGAAAAAGTTCGAAATCTTATCGTTTCAGTCTTCACGTTGTGAAGATGAACAAATGATAAAAAGAAGAAATACATTTACTACTTTTGGTCTGTTCAGAAGTGAAATCAAATCAGTATTTCCAGCGCCTCTTTTGTTCTGTTTAGGAGATAAATCCCTTCTGTTTTTTTATTTTGGGGTTGTATGTCGTGCATTTTTCACCCCTAAATTTATTTTCAAACCGAGCTTGCATCCCTTCTGTTTTTTATTTTGGGGTTGTATGTCGTGCATTTTTCACCCCTAAATTAAATTTCAAACCGAGTTTGGACTGACCAAATCAAGGGACGTTACTCTAAAAGTAGTTGTTTACTGCTAGCGCTTACTTCTCACGCAAGATGTGAACTGATTAAATAAACGATCAAGAAAGCTTTATAGTTTGTCACGGTTGAATACACTGTCTGGAAATGTGGTCACTAATGAATGAGAGGGGGGAAGGGAAGGAAAGTTGAAGAATAACGTACGTCCCCTCTGTTCACTTGACGAATCGCTAGATTACTACTGCGCGTTACGGTAAGAAGCGAGCTCGGTTTGAAATTAAATTTAGTGATAAAAAAATTAACTACTTCGACAAAAAATATACCACAGAATGGATTTATCTTTTAAATTTCATTTAAAAAATACGGTATTCTCAATGTCTGTATAAAATTCATTTTGCTGTTGTCTGTAAGGCGATGAAAACAGTAAGTTCATCGAATGGAGTTTGTAAACGTGCCCGTATAAATGTGAATCGTTCGTAAATATTTAGAGGTGATTATTAGCGAAATAATCAGTCCAAAATTGATTGTGGTAACCAATCAGAAAGCAGTATTTTCATTCTGGTTTTCGTGTCATGTTAGAATAAATAATTGGAGCTCAAGAAGTTTTGTTTTATGAAATATATCTCGGGAAGAAAAATTATGTTGAAAGCTTCAGAGGATCGATCTGTAAAAAGTAAATAATTTCGACCACTTTGCTAATTGAATTTCTTTACAAAAACAATTCGATTACTAATTGTAAATTCAATCTTGAAAAATACCATAATCTTGGGTGTACCATCCGTCTCGAATGTTCTTGCTTATAATTGGATGCCGATGATCACCTGTATAGGAATGATGATGTGATGTCGAAAGGCAATTACAGAACACACTTGGAGCTAGTCAAGGATGTTAATGGATCCAAAACAATTACTAATGTCTTGAATAGTGTCTCGACCAGAGAGAAGAGATCAGGGTATATGGAAGGAGCTGATACAGCTGATTATGCTGATACAGCAGGATGTATTTTATATAGCTCTCAACAATGTTTCATTGATTTATCATGGCGATGAAAATAATCCCCCCCCCCCCCCCCAAAAAAAAATGGAGAGGTAAATAAGAACAGGGCTCTATTGGAGAGGCAAATAAGTAAAGGGATCTATAGGTTCAGGAAAGAGGTGAAAAGGGGCAACTTTAGACACATCCTGTCCTGGTTTGATAAGCATACGCTTTCGCTCCACTCATTTACCCTGGGTCATAACCTTACTAAACAATGCGCGCTGACATGCGTCTCGGCAATATCAAGATTGCATTATCTTGTTCGCATTGATTCTCTTTGGTGGATCACAGTGGAACTCTTATAGGTTCTTAAAACACTTACTTCGATTAAATGTGAATCACATTTATTTCATCTAGCTCATGTAAGGACCTCGTCATATTGCGGTCGAGTGAAAACCAACTGTGATGTAGGAGGCTCTCTGTAGCTCAAATTTTTATCGTGAACCATTGCGATAAAAATTTTCGATTGGCTGGGTCATAGGTCACAACTTTTAGTTGGGTTATATCCCAGGGTGTATGCGTGCTGTGAGAGCGTATACGTTTTTCTCTGTGAAAGGATGCGTTTGCGACAGACAACAGGCTTTAGAACGAATTTAATTTAATCTGACTTTTAGAATTCTATCCTTCGATCTTTCAAGCTCTAGTGCCACAGGAACATTAAAGGTCTTACGGTAAACCAACCCAATTGGTCCACAGGCTTGAAATGGTAGGAAAGGAACAGTTGTGAGATCTTTGTGAGACACGTCAACACCACAGGATAAACGAAGTATTACATATCAAATATTTATTAGATACATACAACATGTGAGCAGAAAAAATAATTAACTAATTTGGGCCTTGCACTTTAAAATGTAACTGTCTTTAACTAGTTGTACTTGTCTTTGTTGTTGATATTAAAGGGCTTTTTAAATTTGCAATTAACGTGAACGCCGTTGAACATCGTAGCACAGATAAGGAGTGACACGGAAAGCTTGTCAGGGGAGGTCTATTTCAATTGATCGTTATTTGATAATGTTTGCTATAAGAGGAATATATTATCTCAGAAATAATTACTACTTTTGAATTCGAGGGTATTTTTCATGAGTTCAAATTCAATAAATGAAAAATATATTTGCAAGAGAGTATTGATTTATATACACACTGGGATTTTAAAATTTCTTTCTTACATGGGAATAGGATAAAAGTGGAATTCCTCTGAATCCTTGGCGATCGACTAGTTATCAACCCTCGGACATGTCCACTTGGCCACCGCACATGTTTGATGCGTGCAAATATTTTGCTGGACATTTAAATATCAGCACAAGTCCAAATACTGGTCATTTAATGCGTCAGCCAGACAAAAGAGATAGAAGTCTTTTTACGAAACGACAAGTGTGATATATATATATCACATATATAATGTTTAAAATAATGATAGTGCCTACAGATAGAATGGGTTAAGATAAATACATGTGCCAATAAAGTAACTCTCAATATTGGAACAAGCTCATTGATTTAGAAACTTCGCGACTACTGCCAATTACTGTCATTTAAAGAAGGAAGTAAATACGCCAACAAAAGAAGCACATTTTGCGCGCTAACTAAACTTACATTTGGATATCAAGTGGTTCCGCATTATAGAAAATCTATAATCAGCTGAGATAACGACACCTCAGTGTTTGACATTCATACAAGAACAGGCGACATCTGATGCGGCAACAGAACATCAATCATTTCATCTAGTTCACATTTCTGAATTTAAAAATACAGCAAAGCTTTTAGCAAGCAAAATTGAAAAAAATGTGATTGAAATGTATTTTGAAACTACATAATTTTTAGTAAAATCGATTAACGCAATGGAAACGTCATGTAGTTGACCTTCACTTGTGTTTCGCTAACTGTTGTCAGGTATGTCATCTGTGCCTTTTGTTCTTTTTAAAGAAATTCTATTTTATTGAATTTCATATTCAAATGTTGACTGTTTTTCCGTTAACGCTGTACATTTATTCTCAAGCAAAAAGTGACATCAGTCTTTGTTTCTTGACAATGTTATGCTTATGTCTCTAAAAAGCATTTTAAAATGTTAAACATAAAGAGGGCAAGATTTTCTTAATAACAACTTCTTTTCTGTGTACTTTACCACATTTAATTTATATGCTTTAAGTTATGTTATGTCTATAATTTGTATATATACTATGTATATATAGTCCGAAAGTTTGTGGTAGTTTATGAAACCTTGGCCGAATCGTTTGTAATTTTGAATATCTTTAATGAAAATGTTTAAGTTAGATTCAGGAGTTTGAGTGTTAGGAGCGGTGAGAGGATTTTGGTTTGCAATAGCAAGTTATGCGTTTAGTAGCTTTTGTATTAGTGGGTCCTCGTATTAAACGACCCAGAGGTTTAGGAGCCACCGATTGTTACAACGTTTATTGGTCCATTGAACTACAGCATAAATGAAACACGTTTGTAACTTAACAGTATGCGAAATTGGATTTGAAATTTCAGTATATCTATTGAGTTGTGCTACTCCAAGGAAATATACATAGTTTTACTTTCTAATTGATTGTCAGCCCAAAGTACATTCTATAAGTAACTTTAGGCTTGTTTACGCTAGACAAATCCTTATTAGCAAATGAGATATTCATTCTACCGAGATCAGGAATATGCATTTTGATTAGTCAGCTGAATTCACTTATATTTCAACATTCTTGGGAACTAAATAGAAACCAACAGAACTGGAAGTGGTCGGAATACGGATAATCAAACATCAAGAATGGTAGACGAAACAGAAAGAACCCACATACGCCTAAGTGAATAGATATAGGTGCATGTAAGATTAACTCTATTCCATGTTAAACATCTGGGACTAGATTCTCGAAGCTCTCTTAGAGCAATGTTAATATATGGTACTTACGACTATCTTAACACCAAGAGAGCTTCGAAAATCTAGGCCCTGAAGTTTAATGTTCAAGTCAAGATGTCAACGATGGTAGATAATGGATAATTGTAATCGATAACAATTTTTTCGTGTGAAATAGCGTTGATGTACCCACGATAAAATGGATCGGTTAACTTTCATTCAACATAGTCCAATAAACGAGAATCTTTATTATTTTGTATCACTAGTCAGGCATGATGTGCTAGTTGCCAAGTAACGAGAAAGTAGATGCTTATCTCGGGCATTTAACAACCAGAGAGACAGAAGATTGAGATGACAAAAGATTGATGATAACAGCATACTGCTGGTTACTTTATGTACAGCTCTTAAAATAGCAGAACTTGTAAGTCGAGGGAAGATTCAATCCAATTTGTCCATTAACGCTATGGAGCAGAATCTAAGTGTATGAGGGTGTCATTACCGTTTGGCATGTAGATGTTCGCTAATAAAGGGTTATGCTCGCCAGTCAACTTCATCCTTTTCCGATTAAGCTACACTACAACCATAAACAAACTACCCCCTTTCTAGAAATTTCTAGAACGTATCTAGAACGTATCTAGAAACTTTCTAGAACGGATCTAGAAACTTTCTAGAACGGATCTAGAAACTTTCTAGAAACTTTCTAGAACGTATCTAGAAACTTTCTAGAAATTTCTAGAAATTTCGAGTTTTTATTTTTTGAGAGATATTCAAATAATTTTATTTTTTTCTGAAACTGTATGTTATCTTTTGCACAATTTGAAAAGATGAACTGCTTATGTTAATTAGGAAAGAAGATATTCAATGTTAAAGTTTCCCTCCTCTACAACGCATCCTCATTATAACGCTACGCATTGCTTACGCGCTAATGAGCTGTAACGCGTCTGGTCAACAACTTAAGTCAGCGTACAGCTTTGCCTTCAAAATGATTTTGATTAGGTTTATAATCAAAGCCCTTTATCACCTCAGAGAAAACGTACTTACTATCTATCTAAGTCTTCTATTTTTATTTCATTTACGTCAAATGCATTGATCTTTCTTATATGCATAAGGAATTAGTAAATTACGTTTCTCTCTCAGTTCGTAATATTCAATCTGTAAACTAAACATGCGTTCAAAGAAACGTTTTAAATAAATAGGTGAATGAGTTAAAAAAAACCAAAAAAAAACAACCCATTCTTGTTGGTTTAATAAGGACATATTTGAAGTAAATATGCAAATAAAAAATACCCTCGTTTCTTCAAAGACTTACATATTATAATTGAATTGGTTATAGGGGAATTGACTAATGCAAAGAACCTCTGCTTGCTCTTCAGGAAATGAAAAGATTGTGAGAGTAAGTTCTCTGTCTCAATGAAAATATGAAGGCAACATTTACACGTTATAATGACTTATCGGAATGTTTAGAAAAAAGGGTTTTCTAGGTCTAAGCAAGCATGCGCTTTTGACGTTTTATTCAATCATGAAAGCATTCGCAGTTTTAACTAAGCAATTGTCGTCGGTCACATCAATTTGTCGCCCTTCTAGTTTGTCTTAAGCTTTTATTTTCCCTCGCCGTCATCTTTTTTTATAGTGTGCGCGCTTACTATACATGTACGACTACAATGCTTTGGGCCTGACAATAGTAAACTCGAACTATATTCAGACTGTTGAAACACCGTTACTAATTTGTTCAAACAAATTATGTGTATGTCTTTCTACGGATAATCTTAGGAAGTATCTTTTACTTTGTGGAAGATGAAGGTACGCTCATCCTTGTCGCGTCGTATTATCTGACAACATAATTATAAGAGCCATGCCGATGTCCACTCACACAGTGAGTAGAGCGTCACAGTAATTCTCCAAGGTGTATGTTTATATACTGAGTAGTGAAACACTGTGACAACATATTCAATATTCGATCAAAATAATGTAGAATTGTTTCATTATCCATGGTATGGTTTAAAGGTTTAAAATATTATTATTCCAGAACTGTGTTTGCTTCATAAACTTTTTCTTGAGAGACGGTACATTAGATTTCCTCCATGCTGTACATGTCTGTTTGTAATACTGAGTAGTAACGGATTGGAACAACATACATTTGGATAAAACAATTGATCTTTAGTATGAAAACTATATATTTATGTGTAAACTTTTATAAATGATCAAACTAGTCTACATAGCGAACAATATATTTCGCTGTTTTAAGAACATCATATTTGAGGTGTTCATATTCTATAAATGCAGTAAATATCCCAAATTCCCAAATTTTGATATTTTTATTTTTCATTGATACATGAAAAACGGCCATATAAATGTAAGGACGTCGAAAATCTGCATACATTTTACATGTGTACCAGTTAAAAGTCCTAATTAATCCTGCCAATCAATATTTACATTTGTGCTTGATGTAAATAGGTTTTAAAAATCACGTTTGAGTCATTGACGCGCGTCACTGTCCGGTTTTCGAACACCAACCGAGACTTTAACCTGTTTTATTGTCACTATACTAAACTCATAAGCACGAAGGTCTTAATTTTTCTAAACAACCATCCCTTCTTGAGAAAATAGCACTATAAAGAAATTTGGCATATTTGACTCTAACAACATACTCTGTGGCCCTTTAACTGTTACTTAACTTTTTTTGGAACTATACCAAACAGAGAGATACAAAACTGTGTAAAACAAATCACTTATGTAACGTACTGTAAATGATCCTTATCGTTCACCTTCATTTCCTATTTGACCCAATGAAACAATAAAACGATGAAGGTTCGTTCCTCATCCCCACAGCCTGAGTGGTGTTAATTGGCTAATTGGCTTCTGGTTCGACACCGCCTGTGAGTGTGACCCTGTGAGTGACCAGGCGTTGAGCCGTGAAGAGTTTAACCTGCAATCAGTCTGAAATGTAATTTTGATAACCTAATTATAATAAATATAAATATAACCTTTGTTGCCAACGGGGGCTTTGTGATTTTCACAGTAAATTAAATCACATGTTTTTAGAGAAAACCTATTTAATTTTCATCTGACATTGATAACAGGTACCCGTTTAATAACCATTTCCTAATGTGATTAAAAACAAAGGAGGTATCCTCCAAGATTCCCTTAAACCGTAAACTCCGGAGTTGCTGATTGAAACCTTATACACAATCATAATTCAATATGTTATAAATCAATAATGTTTTCAACGATAACGGTATTTTATGTCCATGTGTTTAAAGATACATATCAATTTGTATCATAATTTAGTAACAACTCAGTCATTATGGCATGTACGCAAAGTTATGCTATTCACATATTTTTTTATGCATTTAATTATGTAAGAAAACAACAAAGAGATAATCCATTAACTGTCGATGGATTCTGCGTATTGATAGGAACAAAGTAGAAATTACATTCCTTTTCCCCTTACGATTTTATGTAGAAAAATGGATTCAGATGTATAACCGCTTTACTGGTAACGTCGGTGTTAGTAATCAACATTAGAATGTTTTTATAAGTTTGCAGTCATTTTAAAGTGACACAGAGTATGCATTCTGATTTTTCATATTACACAGATAATAGCTCAAAGACCATGGGTCCTTAGTGAGGTTCTAATTGTCTCCCTAAACATTCAGTTTTATCTCTAAAATGCCAAAATCAAGACATGTTTCCTGTTTTCTAAATTTGGAAACAGAAATGTATTTCTAAGAGTTTAAACTATTTGGTCACATTATATGTTCATTACTCAACACTTATTAAACACTACAAAACCATATTTGTATTTTTGTCTGCTGTAATTAAGTTTCAAAAATAACGTTTTGCTCAATGTCGCAAGTCATTGTCAGTTTTTTTTATCACACATTACGACTGAAAATTGCTTATTGTCTCTATACTTAACTGGTAAAAATCGGGATGCTGAATTTCATAAACCACCATTACTTATCGATAAAAATAACACCATTCATAAAGTTTGACATTCTTGGCCCCAAAAACATTTTTTTTGCCCCTTTAACCAAAAAAAGAAATCAACAAGACATAGCGTCAGTACTATCATGTAACTTGTGAGTTTAAGTTGAAGTTTGTTCGACTGTGTAAGTTATGGCGAAAAACAAACATGTAAAGTCATAAAATGCTTAACGGGATTTATCAAGGCTTACTATCTCTTTCACTCTTTCAAATACGAAAGGGTTTTAAAGGAATGATGACGAGTAACTGCAATAATAAATATAGTCGCAAGCGACGACAATGACAGGATTCAGCAACATATGAGCACCCGTGGCTCTTGGGGGCAAACTAAGTGCTTTTCCAAGTTTAGATAGCGTTTTGAAGACATTTTTAGTGCACTGCAGTTGATTTAGCCGAATTCTGAAGCAATATGACGTTTTGCATACGTTTTCAGTACGTAGCGAGACATAGGAGCGGAAGTGAGGTTTACTCGATGTACACGGCCTGCTGCCAGTTGAGGCAAGAAAGAAAGAACATCACAATGTGAGGGGTATCTGGAGGGGAGGCAGTAGAGGTTTGAAAGTTGAAAAAGGGCTAGTGTTTTAGTTTAGCGAGTTCAAGTAGTTTGCTGACACTGGAATATTGTTCCCGAATGCTGGTACATAGGTTGAGGGTCTTATGATATATAAATTATCAAGACTATGACAGTCAGTCGGGTCAGGTCAGTCAGGCAGGCTTTTTTGCTTGCTTTTCTGCCTGTCTGATCAGATTTTGACAGTGCTTGACGCACTTGTGTGCATTTGGTCATCTCGCGCTCGCTGTCCATACGTCCAGTCGTACGGACTTCTGCTGCATAAAGCCATTTCGGCCTTCTCTAGACTGTCAATTACGTGATAATTCATAAGACATCGAAGAGTATTTCTTCAAACTTCTGCCCCATGTCGCATGTCTTGACAGGACGGGTGTTTTCCTTCAACTTTGCAAATTAACCCTTGCTAACGCACTCAGCGAATCTTGCTACAAGAGCAATATAGAGTATTTCTGTCAACTTTTGCCCTTTCATACATGCAAGAGCGCATGTACCTGCATTTGAACATGTTACACGTCTTGACTGTTCTTCAATATTGATGTTTTCCTTAAATTTTATGCAATCTAACCCTTGCTAACGCACTTGACAAATCTTGCTACAGGAGCAATGTAAGCCTTCTGCACACGTTCCCATTTGCTTTTAAACAGGTGAGGGGGCATTTGGGGGGGGGGGGGGGGGGGAGGGTGCATATCTGCATTTTATCACGCTAGAGTGTGTTTCCCTTCAACTGACTGCAATTTAACCCTTGCTAACGCACTTAATTGACATATAGTATGATGCAAACTTTGACTCTCTCTTGTGAACTGAAATGACTGTTCGCGATCGATGTTATGCTTGATTCTTAAAGACCTTGGTCGTGTCTATCTCTCATGCAAATTTCATGAAATTCGACGGGTAGGTTTTTCAGTTATCTGCCCTTGAAGTTGGCGATTTTTGAAAATTCACTGACTTTGAGTGGTTACTGTGGTAAAAGTACTAGGAATTTGGGAATTCCAAGACAAACTTGTTTTAGACCAATCATTTAGCCGTGTAACCGTGTAAGTATCATCTCTCTACTGCAAGTAGCAGCAGTGTAGTGTCCGCTCAAAGGTGCATGGGGTCGGACATTCCTAAAAAGTGCGTAAATTCAAGATGGCGCCCAAACCACGTGACTTACGAATTTGACATGATTTACTTTTTTGCTTGAAATTTAATTGCGCATCTTTTAAAGCAAGTTTCAAGTCTGTAAGTTAATTTTGAAAATTTTTCCAATGTTAATTTTCAAAACTTTGAGTGGAACTGGGCCTTTAATGCAATGTTCGAATTGGCTGAAAAGTTACGTTTCGCGAGTTCGTTGTAAGGGCTATAAGCTTGTAAAGTTTGGTTGTAATTGAGTCGGTAGTTTTGGCTGAATGTTGTTCACAAAAATCGTGGAATAATAATAATAATAACTAGGACTGCCAAGGCAGTACTTAGGTCTTCAAGACTTCCTGCTTGAACTTCACACAGTGTTTGACCTTCGCATGGTTTTTTGTGTCTTAGTGGTAAACGGTTAGTTATAATGGGCCAAAATTTCATAAGCAAACTGTGATTATTGCAAAGAAGTTTATAATGCGCAAAAATTATGCTAGTTATGAAGTTGTCATGATTGACTTTTTCGTTTGTACTGTTATGACGCTTCATGCAAAACAAGTTTCAAGTCTGTAGGTGCATTTTGAAAAATTACCCCATGTTAAAGTTTGGTCAAAAGATTTTTGCCGATTTTGCTGGTTAATTGTAAACGAAAATGACTGTTCGCGATCGATGTTTTAACAGTTACATCAAGTCCACATATAGGTCTTGCATACCTGAAGAAATGGAGCAATTGTGAGTGTAAGTTCTTGAGTTATCGCCCTTTGAACATGCTCACATGAGCTATGTTGCTCGACTTTGAAGGGTTGCTGAGAAATAAATATTTGACTTTCATCAAAATCTTAATCACCCTGAAATGCCCAATATCTCAGCTACATATTTGGAGAATTTCAGCTCTGTGCTGCAAGTATCTTCAGAGAAGAAGATTGTCAAAGATGCATGGGGTGCAAAAATGCCAAAAAGTCAAATAAAGCAATATGGCGGCGCAAGTATACAAGGTACGATTTCGCCATGATTTACTTTTTTGCTGCAAATGTAATTGCACATCTTTTAAAAAAAGTTGCAAGTCTCTAAGTGCATTTTGAAAAAATTTCCAATGTTAATTTTTGAAACTTTGAGTGATACTGTGCCTTTAACGCATAATCCGATCAAGCTCAAAAGCTTCGCATGTCTATTCCTCAGTAAGGGCTATCAGCATGCAAAATTTGGTCGAATTTGCAGCAGCTGTTTTGGCTGTATCTGCGTAACAAAAAAAGTACAAATAATAATAATTCGGATAAGAACAATAGGTCTTCCAGACTTTGTCTTGAAGACCTAACTAGGACTGCCAAGGCAGTACTTAGGTCTTCAAGACTTCCTGCTTGAACTTCACACAGTGTTAGAGCTTCATTTTTAGTGCACTGCAGTTGATTTAGCCGTATTCTGAAGCAAAAGGACGTTTTGTGTACGTTTTCAGTACGTAGCGAGACATAGGAGCGGAAGTGAGGTTTACTCGATGTACACGGCCTGCTGCCAGTTGAGGCAAGAAAACAGTTACATCAAAATGTGAGGGGTATCTGGAGGGGAGGCAGTAGAGGTTTGAAAGTTGAAAAAGGGCTAGTGTTTTCCTTTGGCGAGATCAAGTGGTTTGCCGACACTGGAATATAGTTCCCGAATGATGGTACATAGGTTGAGCGTCTTACTATATTATATAAATAGTCAAGACTATGTCAGTCAGTCAGCTCAGGTCAGTCAGGCAGGCTTTTTTGCTCGCTTCTCTGCCTGTCTGATCCGATTTTGACAGTTACTGACGCACTTGTATGCTTTTGGTCTTCTCGCACACGTCGACCATACGTGCAGTCGTACGGACTTTTGCTCCAAAGAGCGATTTCGTCCCTCTGTAGACTGTCAATTACGTGCTTGTTTATAAGACATCGGAGAGTATTTCTCTCAAACTTTGCCCCATGTCGCATATCTTGAGAGTTTTCCTTCAACTTTTCAAATTAACCCTTGCTAACGCACGTAACGAATCTTGATACAAGAGCAATGTAGACTTTATCTGTCAACTTTTGCCCTTTCACACATACAAGAGCGCATGTACCTGCATTTGGACATGTCACACGTCTTGACCGTTCTTCAATATTGATGATTTCCTTCAATTGTTTGCAATCTAACCCTTGCTAACGCACTTAATTGACATATAGTATGATGCAAACTTTGACTCCCTCGTGTGAACTGAAATGACTGTTCGCGATCCATTTTATTCTTGATTCTTAATGACCTCGATCATGTTTACCTCTCATGCAAAATTCATGAAATTCGACGGGTAGGTTTTTGAGTTATCTGCCCTTGAAGTTGGCGATTTTTGAAAATTCACTGACTTTGAGTGGTTACTGTGGTAAAAGTATTAGAAATTTGCAAATTCCAAGAGAAACTTGTTTTACACCAATCATTTAGCTGTGTAACCGTGTAAGTATCATCTCTCTACTGCAAGTAGCGGCAGTGTAGTGTTTGCTCAAAAGTGCATGGGGTCGGACATTCCTAAAAAGTGTGCAAATTCAAGATGGCGCCCAAACCACGTGACTTACGAATTTGCCATGATTTACTTTTTTGCTGTAAATGTAATTGCGCATCTTTTAACGCAAGTTGCAAGTCTCTAAGTGCATTTTGAAAAAATTTTCAATGTTAATTTTTGAAAGTTTGAGTGGTACTGTGCCTTTAACGCATTATCCGATCAAGCTGAAAAGCTTCGCCTGTCTATTCCTCAGTAAGGGCAATCAGCTCGCCAAATTTGGCTGAATTTGCATTAGTAGTTTTGGCTGAATCCTATTCACAAAAAAAGTACAAATAATAATAATAATAATAATAATAAATATAGTCGCAAGCGACGACAAAAGGATTCAGCGCATAAAAAACACATTCAGTACAAACATAGTGATGTTAGCCAGCTTCACTGAAATTTTCATGAAGATTGGTGCATGCATTAATCTACAGCAGCAAGTTTCATCTGACCTTATCTCCAAAGCATTCTCCGGTTTTTGCAAAGAAGTGGTGAGAAAAAAATATTGGACTGACATTAAAATCTGAATCACCCTGAAATTCCCAATGTCTCAGCTACATCATTGGAGAGTTTCAGCTCTTAGATGCAAGTATCTTCAGAGAAGAAGATTTTTAAAGACGCATCTCCAAAAGTCAATAAAAGCAATATGGCGGCCAAACTCTGCATGCTACGAATTTGCCATGATTTTCTTTTTTGCTCCAAATATTATTGCCGTTCGTTTAAAACAAGTTGCAAGTCTCTAAGTGCATTTTGAAAAAATTTTCCCATGTTAATTTTTTTAACTTTGCATCGTACTGTCCCTTTAACGCTTATTCCGATGAAGCCCAAAAGCTTATTGTGGCGTCGTCTCATGAAGTTCTATCAGACTGGTAAGTTTGGCTGTAATAGTTTTAGCTGTTTGGTCTGAATCGTGTCCACAAGAATCAGGGAATAATGACGAGCGATTTCTGGAACAAATAAGTTCATAATGCGAAAAAACTATAATACTTATGAATTCGTCATGATTGACTTTTTTCTTTGTATTGATCTAACGCTTCATTCAAATCAAGTTGCAAGTCTCTAAGTGCATTTTAAAAAATTAGCCCATGTTAATTTTGTGTAAACATATTTTTGCTGTTTTTGATCGATTATTGTGAAGGGAAATGACTGTTCGCGATCAATGTTTTAACAGTTTCGTCAAGTGCACATGCTGGTCTTACATTCCTGAAAAAATGGTGCAATTAAGAGTCTAACTTTTTGAGTTATCTCCCTTTGAACATGCTTACATGAGCTACGTCGCCTGACTTTGCAGGGTTGCTGAGAAAAAAATATTTGACTTTCATCAAAATCTGAATCACCCTGATATTCCCAATGTCTCAGCTACATAATTGGAGAATTTCAGCTCTTAGATGTAAGTATCTTCAGAGAAGAAGATTTTCAAAGATGCATGGGGTCCGGAAGTTTCAACTAGAAAAAACAAAGCAAGATGGCGGCCAAACTGTGCATGCTATGAATTGGCCATGATTTACTTTTTTGCTCCAAATGCAATTGCCTATCGTTTAAAACAAGTTGCAAGTCTCTAAGTGAATTTTGAAAATTTTTCCCATGTTAATTTTTCGCACTTTGAGTGGCACTGTGCCTTTAACGCTTAATCCGATTAAGCTCAAAAGCTTATTGCAGGATCTCCTTATGAAGCTCTATGAGACTGGTAAGTTTGGCTGTAAAAGCTTTAGCTGTTTGGGCTGAATCGAGACCACAAAAATCGTGGAATAAAAATAATAATAATAATAAATATAGTCGCAAGCGACGACAAAAGGATTCAGCGCATAAAAAACACATTCAGTACAAACATAGTGATGTTAGCCAGCTTCACTGAAATTTTCATGAAGATTGGAGCATGCATTAATCTACAGCAGCAAGTTTCATCTGACATTATCTCCAAAGCATACTCCGGTTTTTGCAAAGAAGTGGTGAGAAAAAAATATTGGACTGACATTAAAATCTGAATCACCCTGAAATTCCCAATGTCTCAGCTACATCATTGGAGAGTTTCAGCTCTTAGATGCAAGTATCTTCAGAGAAGAAGATTTTTAAAGACGCATCTCCAAAAGTCAATAAAAGCAATATGGCGGCCAAACTCTGCATGCTAAGAATTTGCCATGATTTACTTTTTTGCTCCAAATGTTATTGCTGTTCGTTTAAAACAAGTTGCAAGTCTCTAAGTGCATTTTGAAAAAATTTCCAATGTTAATTTTTCGAACTTTGGATCGTACTGTCCCTTTAACGCTTAATCCGATGAAGCCCAAAAGCTTATTGTGGCGTCGTCTCATAAAGTTCTATCACACTGGTAAGTTTGGCTGTAATAGTTTTAGCGGTTTGGTCTGAATCGTGTCCACAAGAATTGGGGAATAATGACGAGCGATTTTTGGAACAGATAAGTTCATAATGCGAAAAAACTATAATACTTATGAATTCTTCATGATTGACTTTTTTCTTTGTATTTATCTAACGCTTCATTCAAATCAAGTTGCAAGTCTCTAAGTGCATTTTAAAAAATTAGCCCATGTTAATTTTTTGTAAACATATTTTTGCTGTTTTTGATCGATTATCGTGAACGAAAATGACTGTTCGCGATCAATGTTTTAACAGTTTCCTAAAGTTCACAAACTGGTCTTACATTCCTGAGAAAATGGTGCAAATGTGAGTGTAACTTTTTGAGTTATCTCCCTTTGAACATGCTTACATGAGCTACGTCGCCTGACTTTGTAGGGTTGCTGAGAAAAAAATATTTGACTTTCATCAAAATCTGAATCACCCTGATATTCCCAATGTCTCAGCTACATTATTGGAGAATTTCAGCTCTTAGATGTAAGTATCTTCAGAGAAGAAGATTTTTAAAGATGCACGGGGTCTGGAAATTTCAAGTAGTAAAATTAAAGCAATATGGCGGTGAAACTATACATGCTAGGAATTGGCCATGATTTACTTTTTTGCTCCAAATGTAATTGCCTATCGTTTAAAACAAGTTGCAAGTCTCTAAGTGCAATTTGAAAATTTTTCCCATGTTAATTTTTCGCACTTTGAGTGGCACTGTGCCTTTAACGCTTAATCCGATTAAGCCCAAAAGCTTATTGCAGGATCTCCTCATGAAGCTCTATAAGGCTGCTAAGTTTGACTGGAATTGCTTTAGCCGTTTGGGCTGAATCGAGACCACAAAAATCGTGGAATAAAAATAATAATAATAATAATAAAACACGCCAATAACAATAAGGATTCAGCAAAATTTGCTGAATCCTTAATAAAACACGCCAATAACAATAAGGATTCAGCAAAATTGCTGAATCCTTAATAAACAGGATAAAAACAATAGGTCTTCCAGACTTTGTCTTGAAGACCTAAATATAGTCGCAAGCGACGACAATGACAGGATTCAGCAAAATATGAGCAGGCGTGGCTCTTGGGGGCAAACTAAGTGCTTTTCCAAGTTTAGATAGCGTTTTGAAGAGATTTTCAGTGCACTGCAGTTGATTTAGTCGTATTCTGAAGCAAAATGACGTTTTGTATACGTTTTCAGTACGTAGCGAGACATAGGAGCGGAAGTGAGGTTTACTCGATGTACACGGCCTGCTGCCAGTTGAGGCAAGAAAGTAACAACATCATAATGTAAGAGGTTTATGGAGGGGAGGCAGTAGAGGTTTGAAAGTTGAAAAAGGGCTAGTGTTTTCCTTCGGCGTGATCAGGTGCTTTGCCGACACTGGAATATAGTTCCTGAATGCTGGTACATAGGTTGAGGATCTTAATACATATAAATAATCAAGACTATGTCAGTCAGTCAGCTCAGATCAGTCAGGCAGGCTTTTTAGCTCGCTTCTCTGCCTGTCTGATCAGATTTTGACAGTGCTTGACGCACTTGTGTGCATTTGCTCATCTCGCGCACGCTGTCCATACGTCCAGTCGTACGGACTTCTGCTGCATAAAGCCATTTCGCCCCTTCTCTAGACTGTAAATTACGTGATAATTCAGAAGACATCGAAGAGTATTTCTTCAAACTTCTGCCCCATGTCGCATGTCTTGACAGGACGGGTGTTTTCCTTCAACTTTGCAAATTAACCCTTGCTAACGCATTGAGAGAATCTTGATACAAGAGCAATGTAGAGTATTTCTGTCAACATTTCCCCTTTCACACATACAAGAGCGCATGTACCTGCATTTGGACATGTCACACGTCTTGACCGTTCTTCAATATTGATGTTTTCCTTCAATTGTTTGCAATTTAACCCTTGCTAACGCACTTAATTGACATATAGTATGATGCAAACTTTGACTCCCTCATGTGAACTGAAATGACTGTTCGCGATCGATTTTATACTTGATTCTTAAAGACCTTGTTCACGTCTAACTCTCATGCAAAATTCATGAAATTCGACGGGTAGGTTTTTCAGTTATCTGCCCTTGAAGTTGGCGATTTTTGAAAATTCACTGACTTTGAGTGGTTACTGTGGTAAAAGTATTAGGAATTTGCAAATTCCAAGACAAACTTGTTTTACACCAATCATTTAGCTGTGTAACCGTGTAAGTATCATCTCTCTACTGCAAGTAGCGGCAGTGTAGTGTTCGCTCAAAAGTGCATGGGGTCGGACATTCCTAAAAAGTGCGTAAATTCAAGATGGCGCCCAAACCACGTGACTTACGAATTTGACATGATTTACTTTTTTGCTTGAAATTTAATTGCGCATCTTTTAAAGCAAGTTTCAAGTCTCTAAGTTAATTTTGAAAATTTTTCCAATGTTAATTTTCAAAACTTTGAGTGGGACTGGGCCTTTAATGCAATGTTTGAATTGGCTGAAAAGTTTCGTGTCGCGAGTTCCTTGTAAGGGCTATAAGCTCGTAAAGTTTGGTATTAATCGAGTCGGTAGTTTTGGCTGAATGTTGTTCACAAAAATCGTGGAATAATAAAAATAAATATAGTCGCAAGCGACGACAAAAGGATTCAGCGCATAAAAAGCACATTCAGTACAAACATAGTGATGTTAGCCAGCTTCACTGAAATTTTCATGAAGATTGGAGCATGCATTAATCTACAGCAGCAAGTTTTATTTGACCTTATCTCCAAAGCATACTCCGGTTATTGCAAAGAAGTGGTGAGCAAAAAATATTTGACTGACATCAAAATCTGAATCACCCTGAAATTCCCAATGTCTCAGCTACATTATTGGAGAGTTTGAGCTCTTAGATGCAAGTATCTTCAGAGAAGAAGATTTTTTTAGATGAAACTCAAAAATCACTAAAAGCAATATGGCGGCCAAACTATTCATGCTACGAATTTGCCATGATTTACTTTTTTGCTCCAAATGTAATTGCCTGTCGTTTAAAGCAAGTTGCAAGTCTCTAAGTGCATTTTGAAAAAATAACCCATGTTAATTTTTTGAACTTTGGATCGTACTGTGCCTTTAACGCTTAATCCGATTAAGCCCAAAAGCTTATTGTGGCGTCGTCTCATGAAGTTCTATCAGACTATTCAGTTTGGCTGTAATAGCTTTAGCGGTTTGGGCTGAATCGTGTCCACAAGAATCGCGGAATAATGAAAACCTATTTCTTGAACAAATAAGTTGAAATTGTGCAAAAAGTATAATACTTATGAAATCGTCATGATTTACTTTTTTGTTTATACTGTTAGTACGCTTCATTCAAAACAAGTTTCAGGTCTCTAAGTGCATTTTTCAAAAATAGCCTATGTTAATTTTTAGTCAACGTATTTTTGCGATTTTAGATCGTTTATTGTGAACGAAATTAACTGTTCGCGATCAATGTTTTAACAGTTTCTGCAAGTCCACATACTGGTTTTATATTCCTGAAAAAATATTGCGATTGTGAGTCTAACTTTTGGAGTTATCGCCCCTTGAACATGCTTATATGAGCTAAGTCGCCCGAATTTGCAAGGTTGCTGAGAAAAAAGTTTTAATGTTAGGACCTTGAAAAAGTCAAATTCAAAATTACAATGCTTCAGCTACATTGAGTATGAATTTCAGCTCTTAGATGCAAGTATCTTCAGAGAAGAAGATTCTCAAAGATGCATGGGGTCCGGAAATTTCAAAACGTCCAAAAAAGCAATATGGCGGCCAAACTATTGATGCTACGAATTTGCCATGATTTACTTTTTTGCTTGTAATGATACTGCGCATCGTTTAAAAAAAGTTGCAAGTCTCTAAGTGCATTTTGAAAAAATTTCCTATGTTAATTTTTCGCACTTTGAGTGCTACTGTGCCTTTAACGCTTAAGCCGATTAAGCCCAAAAGCTTCTACAGGGGTCTCCTAATGAAGCTCTATCAGGCTGGTAAGTTTGGCTGTAATAGCTTTAGCGGTTTGGGCTGAATCGTGACCACAAAAATCGTGGAATAAAAAAAATAATAATAATAATAATAAATATAGTCGCAAGCGACGACAAAAGGATTCAGCGCATAAAAAGCACATTCAGTACAAACATAGCGATGTTAGCCAGCTTCACTGAAATTTTCATGAAGATTGGAGATTGCATTAATCTACAGCAGCAAGTTTCATCTGACCTTATCTCCAAAGCATACTCCGGTTATTGCAAAGAAGTGGTGAGCAAAAAATATTTGACTGACATCAAAATCTGAATCACCCTGAAATTCCCAATGTCTCAGCTACATTATTGGAGAGTTTGAGCTCTTAGATGCAAGTATCTTCAGAGAAGAAGATTTTTTAAGATGCATCTCAAAAATCACTAAAAGCAATATGGCGGCTAAACTATTCATGCTACGAATTTGCCATGGTTTACTTTTTTGCTCCAAATGTAATTGCCTGTCGTTTAAAACAAGTTGCAAGTCTCTAAGTGCATTTTGAAAAAATAACTCATGTTAATTTTTCGAACTTTCGATCGTACTGTGCCTTTAACGCTTAAGCCGATTAAGCCCAAAAGCTTATTGTGGCATCCTCTCATGAAGCTCTATCAAGCTGCCAAGTTTGGCTGTAATAGCTTTAGCGGTTTGGGCTGAATCGTGTTAACAAGAATTGTCGAATATTGACGAGCAATTTCTGGAACAAATAAGTTGCAAATGCGAAATAACTATAATAGTTATGAAATCGTCATGATTGACTTTTTTGTTTGTATTGTTCTTACACTTCTTTCAAATCAAGTTTCAAGTCTCTAAGTGCAATTTGAAAAATTACCCTATGTTAATTTTTTTTCAAAAGTTTTTTGCTGTTTTTGATCGTTTATTGTGAACGAAAATGACTGTTCGCGATCGATGTTTTAACAGTTTCGTCAAGTCCACATACTGGTCTTATATTCCTGAAGAAATGTAGCAATTGTGAGTCTAACTTTTAGAGTTATCTCCCTTTGAACATGCTTACATGAGCTAAATCGGCCGACTTTGAAGGGTTGCTGAGAAATAAATATTTGACTTTCATCAAAATCTGAATCACCCTGATATTCCCAATGCCACAGCTACACAATTGGAGAGTTTTAGCTCTTTGATGCAAGTATCTTCAGAGAAGAAGATTCTCAAAGACGCATGGGGTCTTGCATTTTTATGAAAGTCAAAAAAAGCAATATGGCGGCCAAACAATGCATGATACGAATTTACAATGATTGACTTTTTTGCTTGCAATGCTATTGCGCATCGTTTAAAAAAAGTTGCAAGTCTCTAAGTGCATTTTGAAAATTTTTCCCATGTTAATTTTTCGAACTTTGGATCGTACTGTGCCTTTAACGCTTAAGCCGATTAAGCCCAAAAGCTTATTGCAGGATCTCCTCATAGAGCTCTACCAGGCTGGTAAGTTTGGCTTTAATAGCTTTAGCGGTTTTGGCTGAATCTTGTTAACAAGAATCGTGGAATAAAAAAAAAAAAAATAATAATAAATATAGTCGCAAGCGACGACAAAAGGATTCAGCGCATAAAAAGCACATTCAGTACAAACATAGTGATGTTAGCCAGCTTCACTGAAATTTTCATGAAGATTGGAGCATGCATTAATCTACAGCAGCAACTTTCATCTAACCTTATCTCCAAAGCATACTCCGGTTTTTGCAAAGAAGTGGTAAGAAAAAAATATTAGACTGACATCAAAATCTGAATGACCCTGAAATTCCCAATGTCTCAGCTACATTATTGGAGAGTTTGAGCTCTTAGATGCAAGTATCTTCAGAGAAGAAGATTTTTTAAGATGCATCTAAAAAATCAGTAAAAGCAATATGGCGGCCAAACTATTGACGCTACGAATTTGCCATGATTTACTTATTTGCTCCAAATCTAATTGCCTGTCGTTTAAAACAAGTTGCAAGTCTCTAAGTGCATTTTGAAAAAATAACCCATGTTAATTTTTCGAACTTTCGATCGTACTGTGCCTTTAACGCTTAATCCGATGAAACCTGAAAGCTTATTGTGGCGTCGTCTCATGCAATTCTATCAGACTCGCAAGTTTGGCTGTAATAGCATGAGCGGTTTTTGCTGAATCGTGTTAACAAGAATTGTCGATTGTTGAAAAGCAATTTCTGGAACAAATAAGTTGATAATGTGCAAAAACTATAATAGTTAGGAAATCGTCATGATTGACTTTTTTGTTCATACTGTTATTACGCTTCATTCAAAACAAGTTTCAGGTCTCTAAGTGCATTTTGTAAAAATTGCCCATGTTATTTTTTTTTAACCATATTTTTGCTGTTTTTGATCGATTATTGGGAACGATAATGACTGTTCGCGATCAATGTTTTAAATGTTTCTGCAAGTCCACATACCGGTCTTACATTCCTGAAAATTTATTGCAATTGTGAGTCTAACTTTTTCAGTTATCGCCCCTCGAACATGCTTATATGAGCTAAGTCGCCCGACTTTGCAGGGTTGCCGAGAAATAAATATTAGATTTTCATCAAACTCAAAAACACCATGAAATACCCAATGCCTCCACTGCACAATTGGAGAGTTTCAGCTCTAAGATGCAAGTATCTTCAGAGAAGAAGATTCTCAAAGATGCATAGGGTCCAGAAATTTCAAAACGTCAAAAAAAGCAATATGGCGGCGAAAGTATTCATGCTACGAATTCGCCATGATTTACTTTTTTGCTTGCAATGTTATTGGCTATCGTTTAAAAAAAGTTGCAAGTCTCTAAGTGCATTTTGAAAAATTTTCCCATGTTAATTTTTCAAACTTTGGATGGTACTGTGCCTTTAACGCTTAAGCCGATTAAGCCCAAAAGCTTATTGCAGGATCTCCTCATAGAGGTCTACCAGGCTGGTAAGTTTGGCTTTAACAGCTTTAGCGGTTTGGGCTGAATCTTGTTAACAAGAATCGTGGAATAAAAAAAAAAAAAATAATAATAATAATAATAATAATAAAACACGCCAATAACAATAAGGATTCAGCAAAATTTGCTGAATCCTTAATAATAATAAATATAGTCGCAAGCGACGACAAAAGGATTCAGCGCATAAAAAGCACATTCAGTACAAAGATAGTGATGTTAGCCAGCTTCACTGAAATTTTCATGAAGATTGGAGCATGCATTAATCTACAGCAGCAACTTTCATCTAACCTTATCTCCAAAGCATACTCCGGTTTTTGCAAAGAAGTGGTAAGAAAAAAATATTGGACTGACATCAAAATCTGAATGACCCTGAAATTCCCAATGTCTCAGCTACATTATTGGAAAGTTTGAGCTCTTAGATGCAAGTATCTTCAGAGAAGAAGATTTTTTAAGATGCATCTAAAAAATCAGTAAAAGCAATATGGCGGCCAAACTATTGACGCTACGAATTTGCCATGATTTACTTATTTGCTCCAAATCTAATTGCCTGTCGTTTAAAACAAGTTGGAAGTCTCTAAGTGCATTTTGAAAAAATAACCCATGTTAATTTTTCGAACTTTCGATCGTACTGTGCCTTTAACGCTTAATCCGATGAAACCTAAAAGCTTATTGTGGCGTCGTCTCATGCAATTCTATCAGACTCGCAAGTTTGGCTGTAATAGCATGAGGGGTTTTGGCTGAATCGTGTTAACAATAATTGTCGATTGTTGAAAAGCAATTTCTGGAACAAATAAGTTGATAATGTGCAAAAACTATAATAGTTAGGAAATCGTCATGATTGACTTTTTTGTTCATACTGTTATTACGCTTCATTCAAAACAAGTTTCAGGTCTCTAAGTTAATTTTGTAAAAATTGCCCATGTTATTTTTTTTTAACCATATTTTTGCTGTTTTTGATCGATTATTGTGAACGATAATGACTGTTCGCGATCAATGTTTTAAATGTTTCTGCAAGTCCACATACCGGTCTTACATTCCTGAAAAATTATTGCAATTGTGAGTCTAACTTTTTCAGTTATCGCTCCTCGAACATGCTTATATGAGCTAAGTCGCCCGACTTTGCAGGGTTGCCGAGAAATAAATATTAGATTTTCATCAAACTCAAAAAGACCATGAAATACCCAATGCCTCCACTGCACAATTGGAGAGTTTCAGCTCTAAGATGCAAGTATCTTCAGAGAAGAAGATTCTCAAAGATGCATAGGGTCCGGAAATTTCAAAACGTCAAAAAAAGCAATATGGCGGCGAAAGTATTCATGCTACGAATTCGCCATGATTTACTTTTTTGCTTGCACTGTTATTGGCTATCGTTTAAAAAAAGTTGCAAGTCTCTAAGTGCATTTTGAAAATTTTTCCCATGTTAATTTTTCGCACTTTGGATGGTCCTGTGCCTTTAACGCTTAAGCCGATTAAGCCCAAAAGCTTATTGCAGGATCTCCTCATAGAGCTCTACCAGGCTGGTAAGTTTGGCTTTAACAGCTTTAGCGGTTTTGGCTGAATCTTGTTAACAAGAATCGTGGAATAAAAAAAAAAAAAAAAATAATAATAATAATAATAATAATAATAATAATAAAACACGCCAATAACAATAAGGATTCAGCAAAATTTGCTGAATCCTTAATAATAATAATAAAACACGCCAATAACAATAAGGATTCAGCATTTCTGCTGAATCCTTAATAATAATAATAATAATAATAATAAAACACGCCAATAACAATAAGGATTCAGCAAAATTTGCTGAATCCTTAATAAACACGCCAATAACAATAAGGATTCAGCATTTCTGCTGAATCCTTAACTAGGACTGCCAAGGCAGTACTTAGGTCTTCAAGACTTCCTGCTTGAACTTCACACAGTGTTTGACCTTTGCATAGTTTTTCGTGTCTTAGTGGTAAGCGGTTAGTTACAATGGGACCAAATCTCATAAGCAAACTGTGATTATTGCAAAGAAGTTGATAATGCGCAAAAACTATGCTAGTTATGAATTTGTCATGATTGACTTTTTTGTTTGTATTGTTATGATGCTTTATTCAAAACAAGTTTCAAGTCTCTAGATGCATTTTGAAAAATTACCCCATGTTAAAGTTTGGTCAAAAGATTTTTCCCGATTTCGATTGTTAATTGTGAAAAAAATGACCATGTTCGCGATCGATGTTTTAACAGTTTCGTCAAATACACATACAGGTCTTGCATTCCTGAAACAATGGTGCAATTGTGAGTCTAACTTTTTGAGTTATCGCCCCTTGAACATGGTCACATGAGCTATGTTGCTTGAGTTTGAAGGGTTGCTGAGAAAAAAGTTTTAAGGTTAGGACCTTGAAAAAGTCAAATTCAAAATTGGAATGCTTCAGCTATATGCAGTATGAATTTCAGCTCTTAGATGCAAGTATCTTTAGAGAAGAAGATTGTCAAAGATGCATAGGGTCCGAAAATGCAAAAAAGTCAAATAAAGCAATATGGCGGCGGAAGTATGCAAGCTACGAATTCGCCATGATTTACTTTTTTGCTGCAAATGTAATTGCACATCGTTTAAAAAAAGTTGCAAGTCTCTAAAAGCATTTTGAAAAAATTTCCAATGTTAATTTTTGAAACTTTGAGTGGTACTGTGCCTTTAACGCATGATCCGATCAAGCTGAAAAGCTTAGCCTGTCTATTCCTCATTAAGGGCTATTAGCTTGCCAAGTTTGGTCGAATTTGCAGCAGTAGTTTTGGCTGAATCCGATTCACAAAAAAAGTACAAATAATAATAATAAATATAGTCGCAAGCGACGACAAAAGGATTCAGCGCATAAAAAGCACAATCAGTACAAAGATAGTGATGTTAGCTACCTTCTCTGAAAATTTCATGAAGATTGGTGCATGCATTAAGCTTCAGCGGCATGTTTTATCTGAAAATTGCGATTATTGCAAAGAAGTTGATAATGTTGAAAAAGTATGCTACTTAGGAATTCGCTGTGATTTGCTTTTTTGCTCGTGATGTAATTGCCTATCGTTTAAAACAACTTACAGGTCTCCAAGTGCATTTTGAAAAAAAATCCCATGTTAATTTTTCGAAATTTGGATCGTACTGTGCATT
Organism: Phorcus lineatus; assembly: GCA_921293015.1. Lineage (NCBI taxonomy): Eukaryota > Metazoa > Mollusca > Gastropoda > Trochida > Trochidae > Phorcus > Phorcus lineatus. The sequence goes on from OV121083.1 coordinate 10,812,412, forward strand.
TAACGCTTAAGCCGATTAAGCCCAAAAGCTTATTGTGGCTTCGTCTCATGCAGTTCTATCAGACTGGTAACTTTGGCTGTAATAGCTTGAGCGGTTTTGGCTGAATCGTGTTAACAAGAATCGTCGAATCATGACAAGCAATTTCTGGAACAAATAAGTTTATATTGTGCAAAAACTATAATAGTTATGAAATCGTCATGATTGACTTTTTTGTTCATACTGTTATTACGCTTCATTCAAAACAAGTTTCAGGTCTCTAAGTGCATTTTGAAAAAATTGCCCATGTTATTTTTTTGTAACCATATTTTTGCTGTTTTTGATCGTTTATTGTGAACGAAATTGACTGTTCGCGATCAATGTTTTACTAGTTTCTGTAAGTGAAGATACTGGTCTTACATTCCTGAAAAAATATTGCAATTGTGAGTCTAACTTTTAGAGTTATCTTTCTTTGAACATGCTTATATGAACTATGTCGCCCGAATTTGCAGGGTTGCTGAGAAAAAAGTTTTAATGTTAGAACCTTGAAAAATATAAATTCAAAATTACAATGCTTCAGCTACATTGAGTATGAATTTCAGCTCTTAGATGCAAGTATCTTCAGAGAAGAAGATTCTCAAAGATGCATGGGGTCCGTAAATTTCAAAAAGTTAATTAAAGCAATATGGCGGCCAAACTGCTGATGCTACGAATTTGCCATGATTGACTTTTTTGCTTACAATGTTACTGTGCATCGTTTAAAAAAAGTTGCAAGTCTCTAAGTGCATTTTGAAAATTTTTCCCATGTTAATTTTTCGAACTTTGGATGGTACTGTGCCTTTAATGCTTAAGCCGATTAAGCCCAAAAGCTTATTGCAGGATCTCCTAATGGAGCTCTATCAGGCTGGTAAGTTTGGCTGTAATAGCTTTAGCGGTTTGGGCTGAATCGTGTTAACAAGAATCGTGGAATAAAAAATAAAAAAATAATAATAAAACACGCCAATAACAATAAGGATTCAGCATTTCTGCTGAATCCTTAATAATACGGATAAAAACAATAGGTCTTCCAGACTTTGTCTTGAAGACCTAACTAGGACTGCCAAGGCAGTACTTAGGTCTTCAAGACTTCCTGCTTGAACTTCACACAGTGTTTGACCTTCGCATGGTCTTTTGTGTCTTAGTGGTAAACGGTTAGTTATAATGGGCCAAAATGTCATAAGCAAACTGTGATTATTGCAAAGAAGTTGATAATGCGCAAAAACTATGCTAGTTATGAATTTGTCATGATTGACTTTTTCGTTTGTACTGTTATGACGCTTCATGCAAAGCAAGTTTCAAGTCTCTAGGTGCATTTTGAAAAATGACCCCATGTTAAAGTTTGGTCAAAAGATTTTTGCCGATTTCGATCGTTAATTGTGAACGTAAATGACTGTTCGCGATCAATGTTTTAACAGTTCCGTAATGTGCACATACTAGTCTTACATGCTTGAAGAATTGGTGCAATTGTTAGTGTAAGTTTTTGAGTTATCGCTCTTTGAACATGGTCACATGAGCTATGTTGCTTGAGTTTGAAGGGTTGCTGAGAAAAAAGTTGTAAAGTTAGGACCTTGAAAAAGTCAAATTCAAAATAACAATGCTTCAGCTACATTCAGTATGAATTTCAGCTCTTACATGCAAATATCTTCAGAGAAGAAGATTGTCAAAGATGCATAGGGTGCGAAAATGCAAAAAAGTCAAATAAAGCAAAATGGCGGCGCAAGTATGCAAGCTACGAATTTGCCATGATTTACTTTTTTGCTTCAAATGTTATTGCGCATCTTTTAAAAAAAGTTGCAAGTCTCTAAGTGTATTTTGAAAATTTTTCCAATGTTAATTTTTGAAAGTTTGAGTGGTACTGTGCCTTTAACGCATGATCCGATCAAGCTGAAAAGCTTCGCACGACTATTCCTCAGTAAGGGCTATCAGCTTGCAAAATTTGGTGGAATTTGCACCAGTAGTTTTGGCTGAATCCGATTCACAAAAAAAGTACAAATAATAATAATAATAAGAACTTGAAGAAATCGGATAAAAACAATAGGTCTTCCAGACTTTGTCTTGAAGACCTAATAAAAATAATAAACACGCCAATAACAATAAGGATTCAGCATTTCTGCTGAATCCTTAATTACTGTTTTACGTGCAATTTACTCAGTGAACCGTATCTCCCGAACAGGCAAGTGTACGGAGAACCGTAACCTGGAAAGAACATGTCGAAATTTCAAAGTGAATTAACTGTGTACTCTACAATACACAACCGGGCTGTCCAGACATAGACGGAAGAATGCTCATCTTTTGCTGAAGACGACTGCGACTGTGTTACGCAATTCAGTCAACGAAAGGGGACTGATTTATTACCGTGGGACGGTAGAGGTCACAGTTTTAAACACATTTATCATATTCAAAGTAATGAAATTCGCTATATATAAATATGAATGTTATATCTCGCCTCGAAATATACATATACGGTTACTATTTTCACTACGTTTATGCTATAAGAAATCAAAATTAATGAACGCACGGTGTATTTGACTCTCTACAAAATCAAACCATACGAAGTTACTTGGAACGATGAATGAACAGTTGTTGAACTTTCATAGCTGTCATGTCTATCTTCGACATTTTTAAAACGATTATTAATATCGAAACATACAAATACGTCAAATGAATAATTTTCTTATAACCGTGTAGGTTCACTACGGACAAGACTCCGTTCAGTGTATCCAGCGTCAAATGGTGTTGCATATAACGGTGTGGACGATATCAGAGGGTGTCAGCGTGAGTGGCAGGGGAGTTGATAAATGTTGCCTAAACAAAGTCATGAAAGACTACAGCATGGAAATATGTATCCAAAAGCCGTTACCGATAAAGACGATCGTTAGTTTTGATCATAAGCGGTGCTGCACTTGAAACAACGTTAGCGTTATGAAAATCTTCTCGTTTTAACTGTACCGACTGTGTTGAAGATGAGATGCTTGTTTTTATTGAAACATTTTTATTCATGAAAATGTACAATTCATGAAATGATTGTCCAACAAGCTCCAATGTGCTTATTTTAAGGCCACTCCGAAGCAATTACATATGCTGTCTAGCAGTCCGTGGTGAAATGGGCTGGGCATCTTGTCTGACAAAACAGAATATCGAAATACTAAGATTCTGGCGTCGTATACAAACGTCGCAGTGAAACATTGTATCAATGATTAATGCATGGTCACGCAATTTTAGAACTTCCTGGTATAATCATGTTTTCAATTTGATTTCAAATTGGAATTTACCACTTGTAGATATTTTAAATGTCTCAAATGTTGACTTTGAGGTTGCAAAACAGTGGTTGTTACTCTTAGACAATGACAGTTGGCGTGTTGAATTATGGAATGATAAAGGTTTGATCAATGGTAACAATTGCGGACTTACCGTCGTTTTAAGAATGTGTTGCAAGCAGATAATTATGTCACCTGTAACCTGGATCGTACTTTTGGCATGTGAAGAATTAGTGAACAGCGTTATCGACTGGGTGACCACATGCAGGAACAGGTCTGGCTTTCTATGATATGTCTGTTTAACTTATCAGCGTTCAAGTCACCACTGCGGGCGAGAGTTGATAATCTAGCTAATTCATTTGAATTAACAATTTTATTGCCAGGAGTTGAATAATTCCATAGTTTTATTGTGTCAGGAAAAACGTTCTTGCATTTAACGCTGTCCTACATTTTACTGTTCGAACAGATGAATTTTCTCTGTCGTTATTGTTAGTTGTTGTAGGTAGAAGGTTACAATGATATTCAGGCGCGGGATTATTCTTACTTTTAAAGAACGTTTTCAATTTAGACATATCTACGTTCCGACAGGTTTTAATAAGTTTGGTTATAAATACTGTTTGGCGATCCATCGAATTGCACTTGTGTGATTTTGTGCCGATCGGTGGAATATATAAACACTGGGAAAAGCTTAGTTCAATAACGAGCGGTAAGCGGGTTGTAAGAAGACGTTATTTTTTAACTGGGCACCTAAAAGTTTTCCTCATACACTCATAAACAAATTAAACAGACTTAGGGAGGAAGTGTATTGACAATGTTTATTCCAGCTCGTCAACTGAAGCAGGGATCGTATAGACAGGGATATGAAACAAATAACTGACTGTACTACATTACTGCTACCCGGGGGTTACACAACTCGTCTCGCTCATTAGCAGGTCAAGCTCCACCGCACATGTCTATACGATCTCTGACTGATGACACAGGAGAAGAGCGAGATTACAGTTACTATTTCGACCAGACTTTCCAAGTACTAAATAACTTCATTGAAGTGCTATAAACTACGTATGTCGGCGATCTCTTACATAATATCTTTATTATCATTTCCTGTTCCGAGACAGCTGTGTTTTATTGTTGTATGCCTCGCTGGCTGGTTGATTAATTAGATAACATCATTGTTGAATGAAGCTTAACCGGTTCGTTCATGTAAAGTGTCTGAATCACTGGGTGGAATATGATATAATATCTATGACAAAATGTAAATTATGCTGTTTTTATTATGTTCAATCTTAATCCAACTATATGTTTTAATTTCATTATCTTATAATGTCAACAGTATGTATCCATCTACTCTGAATTGACGAGAAAAAAATAACGATATCAATCCAGCATTAGGACGAGATAATTTTTATTGTACTTTTACTGAAGTGAATCTATCATTAATGATGGCACAGACCGTGGTAATTTCGTTAACCGACACTACCAGGTTTGTAAATATCATTTTTCAAGTCATTCTGATTCCTATCCATTGATGATCAGAAACCCATGTCGGAACGCATGTCGTGCGAGGTGAATCCCCTGTCGAAAGTAATGAAAGTAATGAAAATTTTAAATCAATCTCCGATTGTATCATCATACGATTATCCTTAAAATTTCACAGACAAATATTTAACTTAAATGCGATTTTATACACAGCGTTGTAAGACACACTGAACCAGACCTTTCATAACACCTGTCTTTAAAACATGTTAAAGATAACTTTGTATATATGTACGCCTTAATGTTGTTGACATAACATAAACATTATTAATTTAGCGTAATAGCTAATATCATTTACGTCACTATTTTGATTTGACCACTTGCAGTACATTGTCTTGAGAGATGTATTGGTATATAACAAGCTTGTTCACCATTCCGATGCCGTTTTTATATGTAATAAAATGTTTATCCATCAAGTGATAAAGTTATATTGAGGAACGATTGTTCTACTTCGCATAAAAAAAAACGATTTTTGAAAGCACACTTGCATTTCATGCTTCTTTTACAAAACCTGGCATATATAAGTTGGTAAGCGTCAGCATTTTCCCTTTAGTATTGAATGATCAAAACATCATATGTTAAGCAGTTTTCTTAAGGCTTTAGGACTTCAAAAGGATTGCATAGACGTAACAACAACTAGTAGTCTCTTTCACTTTATAATCTTTTCATATTCGAGTTGGGTGTAGTGATCTTGATAGAGATCGGTTCACTAGATTTATATCTTATAGACCTGTATGTGATAGTGGCTATCACTTTGAAGACGCCTAAAATTCCTCCATCACCTGTCCAAGTGTTAATGACATAAGACTTAAGGCATATTTCTTTCAAAAAAGGTTTAATCCGTCGTCAATTCAATTTTGTCACCCGGGCTCATCACAAGAGGCTAACCAAGGACTACTGAAATCTGTTAATAATTTTATCAAAGAGATTTTCGGAATTCATCAATCGTTGTCCTATGTGCCCTGCACATATCAAAGAACATGTAGTTATCAGCGGTATGAAATAAGTTTGTAAACATTAATTGTTTCATTGAAAAGTGTCCAACATAATCATGCATCTATTCCGTCCTGTTTACTGTATGTATGTCTTCATTCGTCCATATGTACGTCACTTTTTATGTAATAGTATATTTGTTAAGAAGCGATATATAATGAAATAAAATATGTTTAAACTACAATATAATTCATGTAGTGACAGATTAATACATGTCCCCAAAGCCTCTTTCTTCATAAGCTTGCATAGATTATCTATAAAAAGGCAATCGCAATGTATATACGTCATGTCAACTATAATTACTTCTTTTATTAATGCTTTATTGCAAAGTTTTACATTACATATAATTGTTATAATATAATGACAACAAAAACAAACTACATGCGTCGGAACATCTTGAAGACGAGCGATCTAATTAACGCCTATCGCTGTGAATCTAATTAAGGACGTGCGCTATAAATAGACTGCTTCTTGTGCCGCGGAAAGAGACGCGTTAAAACGAGGAAGATTTAAAGTTCAATATTAATTATCTCTCTTTCTATTGATGCAATCTTGTTCAAAATTTCACAATAGGCAAAGAAAACATGAGGATTTTAATTAAGATTATAATTTTGTAATATTTTGAAAAGAGTGAAAACTCGAAATTTCTAGAAATTTCTAGAAAGTTTCTAGATACGTTCTAGAAAGTTTCTAGATACGTTCTAGAAAGTTTCTAGATACGTTCTAGAAAGTTTCTAGTGCGTATCTAGTGCGTATCTAGTGTATTTCTAGTGTGTTTCTAGATACGGGGTATGTTTATTTATGGGTGTACTGTAGGTATCTAATTTCAGCATCTCGGTAAAGAATAGACAGAGATGGAAATGAAGCAATGACCCATTACAGTATGTTACTATTTGAACATTTGCATTTACCAGACATGTTCTTGTCATATACACTTCTTTTATTTATTCTTTCGTACAGATATTGAATTGACGTGTAATGATGAATGAATGGAAGTGTATGATTTCTTCTTTTTTCTGAACAACGTTTGAGAAAATCAGATTGTCATCATTCCTTCTAAATGTAAATTATCTTCTCAATTTAAATGGATGATGAAGAAGGTTAGTTATTTTTATGCAATAGGTTTATATCATTTTGTGAAGTAATCGATGGTGCGACACCTGCATAAAGGTACTGTATATATCACCTAGCAATCTCAATGGCGGTGCGGAATTAAATCTAGTGAGTTAGGAGAATCGCTGATTGGACACGCTGTGGACGAGATTTCTAATGGAAGCGAGTATTTAAGTGATTTCACAGAGCAGCTTCTTGCTGTTTGAGTTGGAACCTGAATAAATACACAAAGAATTTTATTAAGAACCCCCTGTTTTTTATGGCCCAACGGTTCTGATAAGTAAGCAAACATTTTGTCAAGCAAAGAATTGATAGATCAATCATATGGCATTGTAGAAAGTAAAATCTCACTCAAACTAAAGTTTCAATGTCTTTGGATTACTGGTACGTTGGTGTCAAAATCTAAGTTACTTTCAAATAAACTTCTCTACAAAATTTGAAGCCTTAAAATTACAAAATCATGAATATGTCAAATTCTACAAAATTGTAAATTTGAACAAATCCGGCTACTTTTCCGAGAAGCAGTGGTTGATAAAGGATCAAACTAAAGGAAACGTACTTTTCACAACTAATAATTGGATAGTAGAGCATTTTTCATTAATTGTTGAAAAATAAAACCATTGGCAATGAAGCTCACCAGGTTATCTATAATTCACAATGCAAATGGTTACAGGATCACCATTTGGGTGCCACAGGGTGCCACAATCTATGTAGTATGTTCCATTTAGGCTAAGGAGTCTGTACGCAAGGTTTAATCTTTCTAGGTCTTTACCTTCTGAGGAACCCGATTAAATAGGATTTAAAGGCGTGGTTAGTGTCGCCATTATTAGGGGTCATAGTGTCACCAAATCTATAAGGATAAGGCTTCTGAACACAAGGTTTCAACTTTCTGGAGAGATGTGATAAAAGGACTTTCAAGTTTAAAGTCGGCTAACCTCTTATCATGCATGATATGATATGTTTTGGTGTATGAAAGTCAACTTGCTAGAACAAATCTAGTTTACGATAAATAGATTCTTAAGTTTAATTCAGTAGTTTTTCTTCAATGAGATGGTCTGGTAAAATTTGTCACAACATTACCGGAGCACCGCATTTCAGTTTACAAATTGTGCTTACTTAAGGTTCTATGTGTATCATGTGCGGATGTAAGATTTTGTCATTGTCAGTTTTAGAGTTTTGGACTTTTCATAAGGTAAGAAGTGTTAAATTACTGGCTGTCCCGTTTTGCTCACTGTGTGGGGTAAATTTTGATTATTTAACAGCTCGAGTGGAAGTTGTATTACTGTTATTATTACAAATGTATTTTGTATATAAAAACATTCGATGTGAGCCTGAAAATCGAAAAATAAATGTGAAAAGTATGAAATGTTGTTATTGGAGACCATGCAGCTGCTTACTGCAACTTTACTGTGTTTGCTAGTAAGAAAGATTCGATAGGTTAAAATATACTACAGTCGTATGTAAGAGATACATTCTATTCGGCTAAACGGTAAACGATAGTCGTTCCCCAGTCAGTCATTATTCTTTTGTAACTTCAGCCAAGAACACTTGTGTAAGAAGTTTGGATTTAAGCTGAAGGTTTTATTTATGAAAGTGAAACCAATAACACACAGTAATAAAGAATATTTCAAAACTAATAGCTTTACTGATTTTACTTGCTAAGGTTTATTTGAAATATTGAGATGCTTCCTTTTGTTTTATACATAAAAGCCATGAGAAGATATTGTAATCTGATTTACGATTGCATTGCAATTTGGATGTCTGGTTGTTTAATTCTCATTATACTTCGAATCTCCTTCTTTATTGTCTTTTACCTCTTTTAAGATCTCAAGAAACCAAAACCTTAAAACACTTTGAAATCAATTTAAGGGAGAATAGATCCGATGTAGCCTGATAAAAAGAGAAAGAGAATTTAAGATTGCGTAGGAATCACAAGCTTATCTTTTTGAGTGAGTGTAGAGTAAGTCTGATGTCGGAATTGAGATTAGGAATTTGTGTTCGTCGATAATTTCCTGTGTCTGAATCTTAAATAATAACAATTGTGATTATTTATGATACAGGGCTTATAAAGTAGAAATGAAATATATGTATCATCCCAACTTGGGATCGCGTCCCATCTTAAGATGGGACGCGTCCCAACTTGGAATTCCAAGTTGGGACGTCCGATCTTGAGATGGGACGGCAGATACTTTAACATGTTTATAATATCCTTATTCTAATGTTGAATTTAGAATAACATGATAACATGTATCATTTAGATAAGTGCTTCAAGGACATCGAAAGATATTTTGATTTTATGTTGATTTTCATGACTTATTGGCTATATATATCTCTCATCGCATACGAGTCTTTCATCATGGCCCAATACGATTTCAAAAGTAATTCTTACACAAAGTCTTATAAATTATTTCATTATATTCTTAAATATTTTTAATCATGAAAGCATGTTAAGCAAATAAAAAAAGAATTTATATTCAATTATACACTCAAAACCTACTCTAAGTGAATACCAAGAATGCTAATCTAATGCCTTGTAATCAGTTCAATTTCTGACACATAAACCGTTCCGTTAAGCAAGATTCCAATGTACTTATATATTGTGTTTGATAGTCGAATCTAAAAGTGTATGTATGTATGTAACATAATTCACAAACACTAACCTATAAGTGATGTTCCGTCAATGCTTATAAGATGTCCAGTAAATAAATCCAGTTATGTCTCCTCATATTTCCGATCGAACCTGATCTGATCAGTGTCGTGATGCAAATGGCAAACATATCTGCTTGGTAGTTCAGAGATGGATGTGGGTTGGGTGGAGGGGGGGATGTCCGAAAGAAGGGATTTTGGTAAACATCCGGTTCGGTTATGACACTAATACCTGTGTGTCACCTTCCAATTAGTGACAAGAATGGGTACCAATTGCACATGAGCATGCTTGTAACACTACAAAGGTACACGCCGAGCGTTTGTTGTTTTAGTCAATGATCATCATTCATTTTTATCAAGGCATTTGCCCCTATCGGCAATATCTCTGATAGGTGGAAGCAGACGTGATCAAACCCTAACCAAAAACAACAACAAATATTATGTTTAGTGTTATTGTATTGTTATTCGATGAAAGTTGTTTTGCCACACTAAATATATTCAAAATATTTTTTTCAATAACAGAACGATTATCATGTCAAGTAGCCAAAATGAAATCTAACATCATCCATTGATTAATCATGGGGAAATAGCACGCTTTTCAATAGATTTTTTAAAACAAGATAACTTAGTTTCCAAGATTTGCAAAAGAAGATTATGGTTTAAACAAATTTTTTTCATTTCTATAAAAAGAAATTAGATTTGGAGGCAAGCTGGAAGCTTATATTTATATTAATGCCGCTCCAATAAAAATTATATTTTGAAACCATCCAACATACAACACAAAGTGAAACAAATACGATGTACAGTTGCAGCACAATACGTTAAGATATTCAATATTGCAAAGGCGATTTCTTTATGCTAATTTAGAAATGCAATATTTCAACTCATTTCTTATCAATACTACAAGAAGATTATAAACGGAATTTGTTCACTGAAAAACTTTGTTTACCTTCACTAGATTTTTTGACACAAACCCTTGTTCAGAAAAATTATTCTGTTTTCTACATAGCCCGAGGTAACATATGATTTTGATCAGTATTAAAAGGTTGCTTTTTTATATGTACAAGCGTCTATCTAGGCTTGTTAGAAGCGTTGAATTGAGAGAATTGTTGTGTGTTCATACTACTAATACGTTAATCAACTGATCCGTACATAAGTCAAATAAGATGAGTAGGTGAGGGGAAAGAATTACATTTTTAAGTGTAATATTGTTATTTTACAGCTGAAAGTTTACTTAACTAATCGTTTTGTTATCTTTAAATAAGCTACTTAACATGTCCCCCCGAAAAAAGGCATTAGGTTTGTAAATACACATCAATGAAGTTTATTGATATACTAAGACTTATCGAGTTATTTTGTGCTGACATACATGTACTAGTGTAATATCCTCAGAGGACTAAGTGATTCATATTGTTATTGCTTACACAAATCTGATATAGAAACTGTCATTTCTTATACAAAATTGATATTGAAACTGTCATTGCTTATTGTAAAATATTCGATATTTCATTGTATGAAAATATGCAATATGTGTAATCATATAATGGTTAGTAAGTATATTTCTATGATTTAAACGGTATTCTATTTCAATAAAACATGTGTTACACAAAATTCAGAATTTATATACAAAAAGAAAAAAGGATTAGCAAACAGGCAGCAAATGCTTATATAAATTCTTTTCCTGAACCAAACATAAAACTATTTAGATATCAAGTACATTGGTGGAAATATACATTTGCAATTATTCTTACTAAACTCAAATTCATATGATGCTTTGTCTACCTTACATTTTTTGTACAAATTTTAGGAAAGAGCTTAAAAAAATCGATTGGTATCGTTTATGAAATGATAAATATATATTATTAGGAATTCGTTAACACTCTGTGACAAAGATTTGTCGCCGTTAAGATAGATTTTAGTATATTGTTATGAGTTACGAGGGAATATTCAAACCCTAAGGTTGGCACTATTTGAAAATATCTAAAATGTTGGGGAACCAGACTTCGATAATAGGAACTTTTAATTATTTTTATATTTGATACAATCAACCAAGTCGCCAAGTAGATGAACAAGATAGTACTCTGTTAAAACAACATGGGGTTTTGGTGTCTCCATATGTTGTTTTAGCCTAACAGTTCCTACGGTGGGGAAATTGGTGTCCAATCATCCGTTCTCTGTCACGCCAAGCTGACACATTAACAAATTCAGTCTAGTCAGTGCTGCATTGTAACGATGGAGAGTACCTTAATTTCTGTTTATACATATATAGGAGGTTTTTGCATGGATTATTCATTTCTCTGTATCAGGTACGTTTTTTAATTATATATTTTTGAAAAAGCAATTTATCACTAGTATTGTAAAACTTGGATCTGTATTAGAATAACTTCATATCTGTGATTGTTAATAGTTTATACCACCTTTTTGTTAAGAAACTAAGATACAAAGGTGTCTCTGTGATGTCAGCTGTTCGATCTACGCATGTATTGTTCGTTTGAAAAATGCTGAAAACTACTATCTAAATATAAATCTATACATTGATCTGATTTTGTTATGTCTCTTAACAAATGTGATTCAATCAGTAATCAAATGTGACTTTAAATAAATGTTTGAGGTGTGTTGAATCGTTCGTACTCGATAACATATGAAACCGAGTGAAAAAGTGAAGTAAATGAACATCAAATCAAATTTTCTTCTTAGGTGTGAAAAGAATATAACAAAACTATCTAAAAACATGTTTTACTAACACAAATTATTATAAAATATGAATATTATTAACATGTTTAAGTATCCCCCGTCCCATCTCAAGATGGGACGTCCCAACTTGGAATCCCAAGTTGGGACGCGTCCCATCTTAAGATGGGGCGGATCCGCAGTTGGGATGATACATATATACTACCAAATTTATGAATAGTAGATAGAAAATACACTTCTCTGTATGCCTTCATTTTGGTTTATTAGATTAAACATTGCATTAAACATTATATATTGCATTTACTGGTAAGGAGTGTCCTTTATTTAAGAAATAAAGTTCGCTCTACGCCAGTGTGTTTTGTAAGAAAGTATAGGTTACCCTGAACTATTATAACGTTAAAGCACTCTAACTACAGTCAACGTGCTTTAACTTTATTTCTTTTCTAAGCTGCTAAGATGATCACGCGTGATCACGACGGGGCAGCGGGGAAGAGCAGAAAACGTCATTCAATTGTTACATCATGAAAAAAATATACCTTTATTGTCTGATAAAGTACCTATTTTATTGTTGTAACTTTTAGGCATCATAGAATACTCAATAACATATATAACAAAACTATATATTTCAACTATTTGTGCAAGTAAAACTATACCTAAACATGACAACTAATTCGAGAAAGAGATATGATACTTATTGTGGTATCATATTGTGCTTGATTAATTTGACCACTTGAAATGAAGAAACTTTAAAAGGAGATTTTGTTAAAAATCCAGAATTTATTAAACCGGAAATTAAATGTCCCTATCATCATCATCATCACAATCTTTATTTCCTCCTCCTTGGGGATTTTAATGAGTGATTACAAACTTGGACAGCAGCATAAAATGAATTTCACCTATTGAATAAAATAAGATGTAAGGAAATATTAAAATGGGAATAAGAAACAATGTATTCTCATAGTTGGTTTTTGAGTTTTTAAAGGGTCAAATCATCCTTGTCACTGACTCTGATGTTGATATCCCTCTGATAGAATGACATCACTGTCATCACAAATCTGGCACACATGTCATGGCGGTAGCACATTTCATTGTGTGAGACTAGACTATCCAGAGGCCTGCCAAGTAAGTACTGGACAAGCGTTTCTTCATTGGTGCTGTGGAAAGTGTTCTGGATTCCATAAAGGAGTAGGTATGTTAGTAGAATCCAGAAGTGGTTGTATTTCTCCAGTAATTAGTAGCAGGATGTCAATACGTGTATCAGAAGATCCTTTAGCTGTGTCCACAAAATACACAATGCGAACGTGTGTCCTGGCAAACACAAACCCACAGCTAAGCACAAAAGGTGCATTCCTGAAAGTAGTGACTGTTTCGGGTTCGTTGCCATACTCAGGTATGGCCTGGCTGAACTTGAAAGTGGTTAAACCTGGTGAAGTCTGTGTCGTCATTTACATTTGAATGCAATTTATTGATCCAGTAGATTTTAACGTTTGCTTAACAAGATGTTTCCATGATAAGTTAGCTGGTAGTTTGTTGTGGCAAAGGTGCTCTCCAAGAAGTTGCAACAAGTTGTACAGTTGGAGGAGGTGCAAGATGGGTTAGATTATTCTGAAGCTTGGATGTTGTTGAAAATATGCCTGTGGAATACTTGTTTGGACAGTTTATTGATAGGACAGGAACATTAGCTCACGCTTGGGTACCCCTGCTATGATCGGCAGCCACCCAAACATGCTGAGACACATGTTACTTCTTGTCCTCATAGAAAAACCTTGCAGTGAATTGGCTATGATGTGCCAGGTTGCTTATAACTGTTCAGTATCTGCTTTGTTAAGGTCAGTCTGTGTCTCAAAGCCATAAAGGAAGCGTGGTAACACTGTCTTATAGACTGTACCTGCTGAAATAAGTTGATTTACATTTGTTTGTTTATGTGCAATTTTCATTAAGGCATGAACTCGAGCTTTGATTTCCTGCAGTATTCTGTTACCCAGTCTTTAGGCTTCAGTTTTGAGTTCAATGTCATTTCTAGGTATGAAATCTTCCCATGGTACTGGTTTACCAATGAGTAGTAATTTCCATAATACCGATTTACTAATGAGTAGCAGTTCCATGATACCGATTTACTAATGAGAAGACATTTCCATGATACCGATTTACTAATGAGCAGCAATTTCCATGATACTGATTTACTAATGAGTAGCAATTTCCATGATACTGATTTACTAATGAGTAGCAGTTCCATGATACCGATTTACTAATGAGTAGCAATTTCCATGATACTGATTTACTAATGAGTAGCAATTTCCATGATACCGATTTACTAATGAGCAGCAATTTCCATGATACTGATTTACTAATGAGTAGCAATTTCCATGATACCGATTTACTAATGAGCAGCAATTTCCATGATAGTGATTTACTAATGAGTAGCAATTTCCATGATACCGATTTATTAATGAGTAGCAATTTCCATGCTACTGATTTACTAATGAGTAGCAATTTCCATGATACTGATTTACTAATGAGCAGCAATTTTCATGCTACTGATTTACTAATGAGTAGCAATTTCCATGATACTGATTTACTAATGAGTAGCAATTTCCATGATACTGATTAACTAATGAGTAGCAATGATACTGATGGTTGTGTGGTCGTTTTCTGTTTAATATCACTTAGATAATAGTCGGAATTCACATTTTCGTTCATATCTGTCCAGTTTGGTATGGGTGAGTATCATCCACTTGTTGAATAACTAAAATATTTGTTGAAAACTCGTTAAATCCAAACTCACTCACAATTAACAAGCGGAGAATGACATCGTCTTTTATTCTAAAAGATTACACTAGTTCCTTGCAACAGTCAATCGCTCTCATGGCAGGTACGTCTGATATATGCAGGTCTTAAATTCTGGGAGAAATCGGGATTTGTTCACTTTGGCAGTCCTACGAGACCCGAACAAGTGACGGGTCAGATATGAAGCCTCCTGGCAACGTCTGAGATACTTTATCACACAACTTCCGATTAGACTTTGAACTCGTACTCTTGCTTTATCTGGAGAACTTCAGTTACATCTAACAGGATATTAAAGGTTTATACAGGCGTTTGGTTAAGAATTAGAGTGGTAATTCTTATAGTATTAAACGTTATTTAAGTCATTCTTATTGCAAAATAATATAGTGCAGATACCAAAACATCAGTATGACAAAACAACAAAAACAATTACGAAAGAAATCTATATTATGTATGCAGAAAACTATAATATTCAGTAAACATTTCCTATTTGTTAATGTAAGTCACAAAATTAGAAAAAAGTTTTCTAAATGAGTATCATAACATGTAATTGTAATGCTTTATCATTGACTTGTTAAACATGCCTCTGGATAGCAAAAATCAAATTAATACTGTCAATGTTGGAATTCTTGAATTTAACGTTTCCATATTTCCAGTACTAGTGTTCATTGAAGTCATAAGCCATTCCATATGGGAACAGATTTGCATGCTTATATTACAGTGTTTAATGTACAATTCGATTAAAACATTTTCTACGAATTATTCAAATCTTTTGAGTATTGTATGTGTATCTAGTTATAAAAAAAACCCAATGTAAGTATTTTCTTATTCAATAATATCGTATTTCCAAGGGAAAACGTTGTTTGTTATCAAAAGCATAATCAATATTTATTGCAAATGAATAACAATATGAGTAATGATATCTTCCAGAACCCATAAACACGGTTATGTGAATGGCTGGCCATAAACACCTGTCCAATATTAATACCATTATATAAGCCCGCGGGACCAACCGTACTGCTGTGTTGTGCGGCGCTGTACATGTCATACCACATGAATATCACAGCACAAATGATCAATTGTGGGCTTTGGGGAAATCTAATTTCCCCATTCCCTTAGTCACATACGCATAGTGTGATCATATGTTATTAATAAGTGCACAGAATATTTCCCCCCATGTATATTTTGCCGTGAGCAAACATAATGATCTAACATGTGATCATTGTGAATATAAAATTAATCTTTAAATTCAAACATTAAGTTGGCTTTTTACCAACTACGTAAAATCATGTTCACCAGTTTTTGTTTTTTGACATAACGTTTACATTGGATAACTGTTTTTGAGGCTTTTTCATTGGGGAGTTTTGACGGTGCTATAATTTGCTTCTCATTAAAATCATATATTTAATGGTTAACTTACTGGTTAAATCGGTTGTGGTGTCAAATAGATTTAATCAATTTATTTGCAAAAACTGCTTATATGATAAATAGTAATATTGCAATGTGTCAATATTGTATTTTCATTACCATTAAAACCACTAAATTTTAGACGTTTTGTAAAAATATATTATGTCTTAATCTTGAAGTCATGAATATTGTGTTGATTTCTCTCGTTTTTTATTCTTTTAATTTTATTAGAATTACATAGACCGTCGTTCAGTTGACCTCCCATGTTACACACATATTTAAAAGCGATGAATAGAACAGAATATATTCAGAAGACTCACGCTCGTCGTTCTAATATGGTCTTACATCTAGTTTGTAAGTGTCATACAGAACATTTATGATTATTTTATTCTGTCCGCCATTGAGACGTGAACAATCCAATCTTGTTAGAATGGAGGTTTTATTACAGCACTCAAGCTAATGGCATATACATCATCTGTACATAAACGCTTTCACAACGTGGATGTATCACATTGTAGAGGACTTGCATTGCGCAGAGCAAATTGATGATATAGGTTTGGAAGGTTCAATGAGCTGATGGCATCGATAACCTGATGGAGTTACAGTAGTGGCAACGATAACTGTTGATATATAACAGTAAACAATATACATAAATGAGAAACACATTTAAAGTAGCAATGAAAGATTTGTTATTAAAGTAAGGATTAACTTGATTACTTAATTACAATATGATAATCTCAACATCTGAGGTTTGTAATAGATTTGTAGCGTTAAACAATTATCTTTGTATACTTTGTTCAGTTTAGATATAAAGCTAATACCCTTTACACCAAGCCCGTTCTCAGTACTTTCTTGGATTTTTTTTCAGAACGGGCTCGAATTGTCTGAGGACGTAATGGACGGTGTGGCAACTGTTTACGAACTTTTTGAACTGGCTCGGACGTACTAAAAACGGGAAGGTGCTCCAGAACGTTTGACATGTTGAACGTTCTCCCCGTCCTGAAACTGGACGGAGTACAAACGTACTGAAAACGGAATTGCCGTACTGCGAACGGAACTGCCGTACTTCTATCTGACTAAGGACGAGTAAGAACGTTGCGAAGTCGAGAATCGATTGCAATACGTTTGTGCACAGTTTCCACCCCGTTCATCCCGTCCATAGTCAGGTCTAACTCGTTCTCAGTACGACCATAGTCAGTTGTTCGTACGTCCTAATAAGTGTAAAATATTGAAAACGTTCTGATTCAGTTTGTAGTATGTTCTTACACAGTCATAAAAGTTCTAATAAGGTCCTCATTGCGTTCTACTCGTTCTTAGTACGTTTGCAAAATTCTCACACAGTTCTTACTACGTTTGCAGTTCGGTATGTATCATTTTTTTATCATTCTGGATAGAGAAGTTATAAGAGAAACATTAACCAAGTTACAGCTCTCAGTATGATGAATGTGGGTTTCCTGCAGTTTGTGATGGAAGAGGAGAAACAATGTGAAGTGTTGTTTGCTAAGAACAGAGAAAAAGAACAAGAACATGTTGGGTGAGGACCTGGCTTAAACCTGAGAGGCGAATAGCTGTCGGACGTCATCATCAGCTGATGGAGGAGCTGTGCCTAGATGATCAGTTAAGAATAACGCCATCCATGTTTGACGAACTTCTTGAACGCATAACTCCGTTCATTATAAAGGAAGATACCAATTATCGAAATGCTTTAGAACCAGGGATGATCATAGTTCTTCTTTTTTGGAGGCATGATGTTTTCACCTTTAAATTTTGAACGCTAATGAGAACGGGCAAGGACGTGCTGGGTATTTATAGAAAACAGGCAAGAACTGAATTAAGACGCACTGAGAACGGAATCAGGACGTAGTGAAAACGGAAAGAACTGTCTTAAAACGAGTTGGTCGCAGCTAGGACGGAATTGTGCGTATCAAGAACGAGATTGGTCTAGTTAAGAACGGATATGAACTGTCTAAGAAGTTAAGAACGGAATTGAACTGGTTGAAGACGTCCTGAAAACGAGGCGAACAGGCAACACTATCCAATCTAAAAGTGTTAGAAACTGCCTGAAGACGGGGCAAAGACTAGATGAACGTGCTGAGAACTGTGAATGAACGAACTGGCGTCATATTTGGATAAAACATAAACAATCGTTATTCGTTTCCATTCCGTCCGAGGCCGTTTTTCTTTTAATTTAGGACGGAGTAGGACGTAGTGAGAACGACCTTAGTGTAACTCAGGCATAAGCCATTTCGCAGTTCAACAGAAAACTTAATCACAGAAAACTTAATTAATTTTTTTTATGAAAACTGCCTTCCCAATATTTAAATATTGATTGCGAGGACGTAGAAACAAGTCATAAATCATTACGGCAGTATAAGGTATCTACGGGAGGTTACAATGCCTCATTTGGGAAATATATATATGAGAATTAAATCCAGTTAAAAGCATCCTGCTTCATCAGCGTAAATTGAATCCGCTGATCCATGTTCCCTCCATATACCCTGATCTCTTTCGAGCCAAATACCTCGTAGAACTAACGCGGCTTGATGTTCGTGGCTGTGCTCACCTTGGTATTGTTTTAGCCAATGGAATGTAGTCCTCCAAGGAGCTTAAATCTACTCTTTTGAATTTTCCATCCGGGTGGTGCCGCCGTTGCTGAATGCGAGTCGTCTCATTGGCTGGTTAGGTAGCTAGCGATACGAGGCTTTTGGCCTAAAGGATATCAGGGTATATGGAAGGAGCTGGATCAGCGGATTGAATTACACTGATGCAGCAGGTTGGGGTTTAGCTTTCAGGAGTAATTTACTTAATATGCCGGCTGCTAGTATTATTGCAGGGTGAAAGCCCGCAACACCATTGTGGCTATGCATTCCAGTGAAACCTGCGAGTATCGGGTGGAACTAGCGAACCATGTGTGGTACTGCGCTGAAATTCACGTAGCATTGTACCCAAACCGTTTTGCGTGTAGAACAGTTTTTTTACTGCAGATAAAATCGTCGAGCCTGGCGGGGATAAAGGCATTAGTAAACAAGAACAAACTGATTTGCTGTTAAATGAGTGTACTGCCAATTTAATGAAGTAGAGATTGACAAAGATGTTATGGTCAATCCATATTATAAATATCTAACCAAATTTAACTGAATAATGAACTGTTGTCATCTATTATCTTTCTTTTATACATACAGTAATGAACAACCTTGTTGGCGTCTCATTGTATCCAGAATCGGTTGAAATTTCGTTCCCAAAGTGATTAATTGTTTACGGCTGCACACAATCTTGAGGTCAGTGGGTTCGGTCTTCTAAATTCGAAGACCAGTCTGAGAGCAAATGCCTACTCTTTGGTTATGATTTTCAGCTCATCACCTTCAAGATCTGAAAGGAAATTTGCTGTTCCCTTATAGCCGATCGGGTTAACAAATCGAGTATTTGATTTAGAAATGGAAAAACTAGGTTTACAATTTCTTACCTTTAATAGTGAACCGGTTTTTAAAAAAGTGATGCCACAATGTATCCAGTGTCATTATTGACGTTATTCACATTTTATTTCAAAGGAAAGGACAAATTAAATATTGTTTCTTGAGAAGAAAATTTTTATTCAGGATTAAAAATATTTGAACCCATCGTGAAATAGTGAGAGGACATTAAACAAACTTCAATTGAATACTAAGTGTTATTAAACGGGTTTGACATACAACGAGCAAAAGCCCGTTTTATATCAAATCATTCATGACTTTTTAAAAAATATACACCATTGTGTTACAAGGATGCGTAGTATTTGGATATAGGGATAAGTTATTTTATGAAGAATATGTCCAATACGGATCATCTTTGATACCGAAAAAAAAAGAACTATAAGGATAAACCATTAAAGAATGGACTCATCAATATTTGTAATTTTCGGAGAGTGACAATGAAGGATCATATAATCGCCAGAGTTTACTCAGTTGCAACTTTCTTATGACGGCCATGTCATTGAAGAAATATGGTTGAAATGAATGTGATACTGCCTTTGCTACATATAAGGCCACGACTTGACTCAGTACCTTATCGTGGTGTGGTGATTTGCGTGCTTTGGAGACCCCGAGAGCTATGCGAGCCGGAGCTTAAATGCTCCTGGTAGGGGCACCCATGCCAGAGCGTAGAAGCCAGAGCAAAATTAAGTCCTTCTAAAACCCACTTTCTTCCTTTCATTATGCCTTTCTTTCCGTTTTTATCCTCATGTTTACTCTTTCATCAGTGATTTAAAATCTTTGAAGGGAATTTAAATAATTTTTTTTAAAAATTCAATGCCTTAGTGTGAAAATAATACGAAGGTAACCTTTATCGAGTGGCAAAAGTAAAAGAGACACAAATTAAAGCCCCAAACATGTGTATCATCACTTCTTGCTCGATGCGTATACATTTCTCAAGGAACACTTTCAGAGTTATGATTCAGAAATCAAAAGGATAGACAGGGGTCAATCCTGTAACCCCACCTTCTTTGTTGTTTTTGCTGATAAGAAGTTATACACCAAAATCTTAAGTTACCGATTTATCGCCGTCAACCAATTTCTTTATGCAACATATGACAGTTTGACAAAGATAGATAAGATGTTCACAAGAAAGATTTATCATTATCTATAATTAACTTAATTCATCTTCAAGTAGGTTGTGTAACTTTTGAAAGCTTGGTGGTTTCTACATGCAAAATCGATTTGGTAATATATACTCTACATACCTTATGTGTTGTCACAATATACATGATGTGTCAGATATATCTTTAGGTAAAGAAATATGATAATTGTTAATATATTACAACACATCCGGAATGCTATAACAGTAATCTATACGTTATGTTTTCAGCGCAGTATTCTTTCATCATACTAATGCTTATTATGATTATCATTAATATCTAGATGTACTTCGAAGAATTAGAAAATCGTTAATGACCGCCCCTCGGTAGTTTATTAAAAGAACCGAACTTTTGTCTGAGAGTTGTGATACCTGCTATCAATATCAACTGTCGCATAAAGCTTCAGTATTGCATCTAATTTACAACTTAGCATCCAATTGGCAAAATTGTGAAACTATGAAAAATATATCCTAGAAAATAAGTTTGCCGGTGGCTGAAGCCTGAAATATCCTTCTCACAAACACTCAAAAAGGTGATATGCAGTGCCGTCTTGTTTCTACAGACAATATTTGTCGTAGTGATTGCTGAAATATACCCACACTAATGGCAACCAGTAGGTCCCCGAGATCAAAAGAACGAAAACCGTTGCACAGTCGCTTACGTGTACGGAATCAGATTTATTTGTTTTTGTTGTCCCACTGAATCCCGGAAGTGCAAGGTTTTAAGTTCGATATTCCTCAGAATCATTTTGTTCTGAATAAAACTTTTGTTTAACTGTTTGGCTTAGTAATCGTCCCTGTGAAAGTTGTTTTGAAGAAAGTGTCTGATTTTTATAAGCATGTGAAAGGCTGGACATAAAGTAAAATGTTTGTTCAGTTTCTTGTGCAAGTAAATAAGATATTAAAATATTTTGTAGTATCTTATTGTGTCATGTTTGGTCAGACTAAAATGTAAATGACACCAGGGTCGTGTTAAAAAGACTAAGGGTACACTTACATTCGGTGCCAAAACTGGCATACTTACTTCTGCTATGAATATGTATCTAGTACTGGAGATCGGCTCAAAAGTTTATTCAGTAACCAATCCAGTTTTGTAAGTGTTATAAGCAATTGTGTCTACAATAGGGGTAGACATTGTGCTAACTATCTTTAGTAAAAGTGCGGATATCCTCATCCAGCTGGTAAAATAACATGTCAATATTTGTTATACACATTTACAGTCACTTTTGGATCCGCAAACAGAATATCAATGATTGATCAAGTAAAGCTCTAATTGAATGCAAAACAGGCAACTCATTTGGCTTAAGGCATTCGTTATTGATCAAAAACCCTTCATAATAGGATTACATGAAACTTTTACCCTCAAAAGATCAAAACTGGTCATTGAAAACGTTTTCCTTAGTGCGCACCATGACAGTGATTTAACGAATAGAAACGTGATGGCCATATTTTGACAGAAGTTCAAAAATTGAAAAGAAAATTGCTCCAAGCTTGGTGATTTTTAAATATGTTATCACATTTCTTGGAAAATATTGTGTCTTTATTATTTTTGCGTCATTTATTTAAGCTCAAAACATTTAACATGAAATCAACGTGAGCTCAATTTTCAAAATAAAACGTTGAATAGTGTGTGATATTCTTTTGATAACAGAATCAGCAAAAAAAATAATAATAGAAAATACTAATGTTATTCCAATACTGCCTTAGACATATAAAATGAAAAGTTTGTTGTAGTTTTTTTCAGTGGTATAAACCACAAAAAATTAATGAAAGAGAGACATTGTTTCTTCAACTAACTCAGCATGGACGATTTATTATGGATAGATTACAAGTAATTGATCTGTAGACGAAAAAGAAACAAATCTTTAATAAACATTAAAGATTGGTCAAGGCATTTAATGAAACGTTTTTAACATTATGAACATTTCATACCGGAACTTGCAAAACAAAAAAGGATAAAGGGACATAATTATGTTACTTACAATGGAAGTATGATGATCACTCAGTCTACATTACATATTCCTCTTTCCAAAATGACCTTTTCAGGATATTTCGCCATTCTTCCATTATTTGCATTAACTAACAAAAAAATCAGAGATAGCATGATGTAATGATAAATAGATAATATTTTTCTTTCATTTACCATGTAAGAATAACCCACAATACCCTTTTACTTTAACAACGGCAGCAAATGTGCCTTTTAAAGTATTTTTATGAAGCACTTTGAACAGAAATACTTATTATTGATTTATTCGGATCTGACCAAAAAACAGGTTATTTCAAATATACCATGGATCATTTATGTCACGCCAAAGCTAAACTCTCATGTTTTGCAATTTAAGCAGGTTGATTCATCTCATGTCAGGTCAGATTACATACCGATCCAATGCGGAAGTATCCAATATGCATATATAAATTAATCAAGCATCCTTATTTTTTCTGATGAATGAATGTTAAATTATTTTCATGTTAATATCAAATATGTATATGATGATGTCCAAGTAGAAAGTGATGTTTTGAGAAGAAACCTACAGAAGAAACCATAATTGTTCTTGATTTGTTTTATATGGCACAGATTAGAGGAAGTTCTTTCAAAAAATAACAAAGCCAAATTTGTTGTACGTTAAGTGGGGCAAAGATTAATATCCTGCAAGTCTGAATATTGACGTGTCATATACTGGACAAAATAAGTTAGGGATATTGTCAATTTTGTGATTAATAAGTCATCAGTTGCTCAATGTTAAGATTTACTGATAGTTTCAGAATGTTCATATGTCCCTTTATTATTTTTGTACAGTTCGATATTTTGGTGTCTTCTCAGTGCAGGATCGATGAATCAACAGAGTTGATTCTCACAAATCTTGTTTGATTTCTCATGTAAATCGTTAAGAATATAAACGGGCGAGTCTATCTGTCTGACCCAAATGTGCCATACGTGTTTTATTGATCAAGATGCGGACTCATGTCTGGCCAATGGATAGAATGCAACTTCATTTGTGGCAGGAATGTCTTACAGAATGACATTACGGGTTTTGTGCAATCTAAAATTGTAATCCAAAAAAAAGGGGAATAATATCGGCCCATATGAGATATTCCAGCATTATTCATTCCAATAATGTGCAGCCTTTGGCAATTTTCGACTATTGATCAATTCATATTGACAAAAGGGAGTTTTAAATGAGATCAGGAAAACCGTGCATATTGAGTGTATGCTATTCATTTGTTTTGTGCATGCTGCACATACATAATAGTACACCATGAGACTGTCAGGATGTATCCTCAGATGTCAATAATCCATATGTTTAATGTCACCTTAGTTCATTTCTTTGCATATTTGTTGATAATTGAACTTGGTGTTGCTTGATTAATTTCCATGTCATGTTCGCATTATGTATACAATGCGCTGGCTACAAGGCCAATTACACAGATTTCTATCTCATTCCATCAGTTTCTGAACGTTTATCTTAGACTGACATGTCAAGAATAAACAGACATTTGCACTGTCGAACTGATTTACCTCACAGCTACGATTCCTTGGCCCTTATTACAAAGTCACAAACAGACTTTGAGATTTTGTATCTGCTTATTTTCATGCGATTCTAAAACCTTTTGTTTAAAAAATTCTCTTCATATTTAACACAAAGCTTTACTAAGGGAAGATGCAAGGCCAAGTTAGTGGGTAACTGTGCTGTTATTTTGATGATCAAAGCAAATATCGAATTTTTCATCATAAAACCTTCTTGTTATGATTGTCAAACAAATATCTAAGGAACCATTCATCACATTCTATTGTGCCCCAATTTGCATATTAAGTAGGGGCCACTTAACTCACCATACATTCATCTGTTACCTGATCTTTTAAGGTAACGACCTAAGGTAATGACAAATTATGCAGATACACCGAATTCTGAAATGACGAGGTTCCCGAACGTTTGTCGTTTATAAACAGCAATTGCAAATGTTCGAAGAATGTTAATTATAAAAGAAATATTCAATTCTTAATTCATCATATATATTAACTAAAACACCTTTCAACTACGTTTTTAATGACATTTTAAGACTATCAGTTTTAAAAATTAAGTCATAAGATCATTTGTTGTAGGTGTCTGGGTATATAGTTTTTATACTTCTTTGATTAAATGTTTGCTTGACATTTGTATTTAAGATGCCTTCTGACACAGATAGTCTGGACGCAATATGTTAAGACCTACACCAAACCCTTTGATTGGTTAAGATTAACTTTTGACCGTAGATTCTCTGACAAACAGTGAAACAATCTGATGTGATCTATAGTATTAACATCAATTGCATTCTTTTGAACTCCAGTTTGATCTTTTATGATAAACGTTTTATGGAGTTTCTGTCTTCAAACGCTCTATTCGTCAATTCTACTACACGTGTTTCTACGATATTCAGAAATTGACGTTAGGTATTTAAGTTGGTATGTATATAAATGCAGCCTTTAACACAAGGTTTGTGGTAGTCAATCAAACAAGGAATCTGCTGTCTGGATTTTCATACTTCATGGTTTCAATTGAGAACGAATTTACGAAATTTTAACCAGTTTCTCACCATAGACAGAGCGGGATTAAAGTTTAATGTCGTTCAGGTGAGAGACATTGACAACAAATTTTTTTGTCTGCCTTATTCATATATTGTTACCTTAGACAAACTGTGAGACGTTTGGAGTGAGCTGTCCTTCACATTGCCTATAAAATGATTGCTATTTATATGCATCAGTTGTTATAATTGACACTAGCAGCGATACGGCTTTTTAGTAGCGTTGAGAAACGTCTGACTGGAATAATCGACAGTTTTAAGACCTCATATGTCAATCACTGGGCACCACTTTGCAACAGTCATGCGTGCAACTCACAACTGGACATTATGGGTCACTTATTTTAATTATTTTGAACTTGTATATAATAACAAACTAAACTTTCATGGATATCTCATCTACGGATGTGGGTGCACATTCAAATATGATGATATGAGAACAAACTCGATATTCCTGATCATATAATACTTACTACGTGTGCGTCAATACAAGCAATAGCAACTAGTGTTTTCAAATGTTGTTTAAATTTACAATGTTTTCGATGAGGGAGAAAGTTGAACAGTGGTGTATTCTAAGAGCTTAAGAGTCCCTGTGGGAAAACTAAACATCCACATCAAATGATTTTATCTTTTGTTCACTTTTGACAAAAAGCTATTACCATTCTGCTGCGCCGTTGTTTGCCACCCTTTTTTATTTGCCAACCATATTCATCAAGATAAGAGACATCTTATCAACTGCTTTGGTCTAAACACTTGTATTGTAAGCTTATAATGATTTATTTGATATTATATATTATATATTTCTTTTAGTTTATATTGTAACTCTAAGCTCTTTGTTTATCTTGTTAAAATTGTTATTAAATTCAATATTTTGTCATATTTTGTTGGTTTGACTTGGGACATCTTATTTAAAATTCATATTCAACAGAAGAGATTGGAGTTCCTAGTCACTGTGGCCATCCTAAAGGAATTATCACCAATGGTCATTTCCCTTGATTTGTTTTGAGATGATCATGCGCCGCTCTTGGATAGCCTCAGCAGGCAACAGTTGTTTACGTGTTCCCACACAATTATCTTATATCTGTCGGTCCCAGGACATCTTCATTATTCCAATATTACACACTGGTAACTCATAAAAGAATTAAGAAATAAGCGATATCTTATGCATGCAGGAACTCTAAACTCGATTTTTGGACTCTTGAGGTTGTTTTCTTATATTTATAGATGTTGGTTCGTTAGTTCGAGAGATGTGATAAACGGATCAAATTGAATAAGGTAAGCAACCAAATGATGCGTAAAGAAGAATTCACAATTGCTACACTTTGTAATACCAAAAGGATTTGTAGTTTTATTTCACACGGTTGCTATTGTGTAATATTTTATAGTTGATTTTTTAATGTTATTGTTTATATGTAAACAAGGTTGATGTTGACGAGACTTTGGCATGGGATAGGTTCTGAACATAATTCAAAAACTTTCCATGTTGGTTGTCTGGTACCTTTCAAGAAAAGAATGAGAACAGGTATGAGATTCTGAAGATCATGGAACCTTGTCAATACTCTTATTGACAATTACAAGGGGTAAATCTTGACTAGACTAGCAGAATAATTGGCAAAGGGTAGTTTGCAAAACATTTATTTTATATTGGTCCATCGTAAAATTTATAACATTCTCGGTTTTTAATTTTTTGTTTGTTTTACCTCTCATCTGTAACATTAATTTTAACTTAAAAAGTGTAAATGTTTTGAAAGGGAAACAACCTTTAAAATATGTCAATGAAAGAAAGAAAGACACATGAGTTTTGAATCAACCTGATGTGAATTCTTAGGATCTCTACTGGTAACTGTTTTAATAATTACTGAGTTAATATTGGTATTGAGAAGGGATGTTTCGACTTTTACATTCATATACTCTGTCCTATTTTCGAAGCAAGATTGTAAAATATGTAATTGTTTATTTTATTTCGTCACAACGAATCATGCAAATACTTAATTCAAAGTGCTGGAACCCATGTTATTAACGCAGTGATTTTAGCAAGGATTTATACACGTCCTTGATTTAAGTCATCTAAAAAAAAAAGCTTATTTTGTCTGTAGTTCTGGACTCTCTATGATGTTCAACCAATAACAACTGATGAGTTGTCAAAAACACAAATTAAGATGCTTTTATTGCTTTCGTTATGCACATAAATCATTTTATTGTATTTCCTTGTCGACTAGATATGTCAATCATTTTTCCGAGAACTAAGAACGTTGTCCATCTCCCAGGAAACTTCTGACGCAAGGCACCACAGCAAAACTAGCTACTGCCTACTACTGCATCCTGATGGATCTCCTCCCTCCTATACGTCAGATTCATTACATCCTACCAGCTTCAAAGAACACAATATTCTCCAGCCAATAACTTAGAAATCGAGAAAAACGTATCAATACAAAAAAGTAACTTAATCTACTACTATCATATCAAAATTTCAAAATAAGTTGCAGTTGAAATTAATCTCAATTATCCAAAAACGAAAAGTGTTGTGTAAGACGTTTCCACAAGGAATATCATTCATTCAAGTATTCTGACTGGCGCCCAGTGTGTGAAATGTGTGTGTGGGAATGTGAATCGTGTGTTTCTGATAGACTATATATAAAATAACTTTAATCTATAATATTAGTATTTCTGCACATGCTTGCGGGATTCGAAGCCATAACCTCAAATTGGCTTGCTGATGGTTCTCTCCCTGCTGGTGGTTTTGCATGACTGTGCCTTGACCCAAAAAGTATTTGAAAATACATAAAATAGAACACGAATCCAACGAACTCGGATATAGCAAACAAACGAATATAACGAACACATTTTTAAATCTCGTCAAGATGATCCAAGATGGTGGCCAAACGCGAACACCAGATATAGCAAACTAAATTCGTTTGTCCCCTGGAGTTCGTTATATCCGTGTTCTACTGTATCTAGTTAATAATATGTTATATTAGTTATAATGATAACTCGAACGAAAACAAACTAACGTTGAATAATTTCTTGACATCCTTCTTTTTTGCATGTCCAATAACAGTTCTAAACCAATATGCAACTGTTTAACATTGTACATTTGGACTCAGTGAAATAATAATCATGTCATCAATGTTGATCAGTTGACGACATTAATTCGCTTAGTCTATTCAAGGATGTCAAAATCACATACTGCAACGATCCAAGGAAGCCAAATAGGTTCCACTGTACACTTTTGGGCACCGTTGCCTGTTTAGAAATGAGTTGCGCTAAGTTTATTCAAGCCAGACTTAATAAACTGTGGAAATCAATCATGAGAAATGCCTCTTTGTCAACAAGGAGTGACGATGCAGCGACAATATAATCAGTGAAATATCGAATGATAACAAGTAACCTAGATATTTGATCAGCTGCTCTTATTTGTCAGGGATCTAGTGTTCTAATAAGTAGGAATTGAATAATATGCATCTGGATGCAATAGGGATATTTAGGTGCGATATCGGATGGTGATGTAAATATAAACCTGGATCAGAGTTTGCATGTAAAAATAACCAAGTTGCATGTACTAAAATGTAAGAGGGCTCTTTTGTTATGAACGTTAATGACGTCATATATAATTATGATCACCTTTCTCTAAAGATACTTTTTATATAATATGACAAATAGCTTTCGTTTTAACTCTTCATCAACGTTTTGTATTATTTCTTATTTCCTGGAAGCAATATGTTCAGTTGATAAAACAATCGGTATGCTGTTTAAGGAGTTTTGTATCTGTTTTCAGGAATTATGAAGACCAAACAAACATACTTAAAAGGCATTTTCAAAACTTTAAGTGATTAGGACTAAACATTTATTAATTCCAATGTCAAATATGATTCTAAATTGATTTCGAGTTATAGTTTCATTCTATTTCTTGATCAAGCAGGTTGATTTCTAATTAAAAAGTATTTTTGGAAAATTACATTTAGAATCTGTGTACTTTCCCATCTAGAATGTTCTTGCTCATAAGATGATAGGGTTGATAGGAATGAAGATGATAGCAGTAGACAATAAGAGAATGCCCGACGGGTTAATCTCTTTTGATGAAGGTCTAAATTGTACAACACAGTGGGTTTTGTAAATTATTTCTTTGGAAATGAAGGGACAGTTGATATTACTTTGAATGGGTTGTACATTGAGTTGTTTTTGAAAATCTAATCGATCACTTGATCAATGATTTCCTTTCAGAGATTTGCTTGTTTTAAAACACAAGAATTAAAAAAAATATGCTTATAAAATAAAAAATTATAATTATGAAATAATTATTATTACAAAAATGATTTATAAATTAATCTATGGTTTCCAAGACCCTAATGTTCCGATAGTCTTTACAAATTATTCCTGGGAATTTTTATCCGAAAAATGTGTATTCCATTAAATTTTATCATGACAAAATCACACAATAAAACCAGTTGATAAGAGATGTGGAGGAGTAAATATGTCACAATAAGCTCTCTGATTGAGATCAAAGGAGAACATTATTTTGTAGACTAACTTATCATTATCACGCAGAGAGGCATGTGTTGACTGAATCGACCTCTTTGTTAACTTCTATTCCCTGATTTCGCGTTTGTGATATACAGTCCTTTAGAATTTAACTTAACTATCATGAATCTGCCTTTGAAGTATTGGAAGATATACTTCATGTATTCCCTTTGCAAACGTATCAAACAACGTGCAATTATTGAAGTCCTTCATTCTATCACAATATAATTTGATTCACATGTCTGCAGTATACCAATTCCTCATGTCTTGAACCAAAGGAAAAAGCTGATTGTAAATACCTTATGCACGTCGATAATTGATGACTGATTCTAATCACCAGGATCGAAAATACCATCTTAAGTTTCTGTCAAGTATCCATCATTCTCAGCCTTTCTGACCTTTTGGCAACAGGGGCGATATGGTAACACCTAGTGTGAAGGGAGGTCTCCTTTAATTAATTTGCCTGAAGAGCGTGATGTACATGATGTACAAGCTATCAATATTAAAATCGCTGCAACAGACATGCTCACTATTTGATTGATTTGATTTGAAATGTTGAATGTTAGAATACAGAAGCAATTTGTGGGCAATCAGAATCTGACCACTGAGAAGGTTACAGCAAAAGTGTTCAATATATTGCGTGCTCATTAACAGTGTAACTTGGCTCTGCATTGTAAATGACATCTAATCTACGCATTTTTTGTGTGTGAAATATTGAATAAACATGTCAGTAATAATACTTCAAAATTGAAAAGTAGTTGAAAATACCAAGATGAAGAATTATGGAAAATATGTATCAGCATTTATTGTAGTTTATTGTAGAAAAAAACAGCGAATCGTCTAGTCAACTGACACATCATACAATCACAAAGGTCTACAAGTAATTGAACATAAAACTAGAAGCAATTTCACAATAGAAGGAACAACAACACAGTTGACCTCTACAGACAGGCATGCAGATATGCATGGCGAAGACTCTTTAATAATGCATGATGAACAGGCAATTGGAACCGTGTTAACCGCCTGTGAATAGGCACGTTGACATGTTATACAAATTCGGCATCAAAAAGATACTTTCTTTGTAAACCTTTTATTGTGAGTTACACGTCCTGAGTATGAGATCAATAAATATGGATGCCAGCAAAGCACCAAGCACTTACATTCGCTTCACTCAAAACGTCTGAATATCCTGAGGGTTGAAAAAGGAATAAATAAATGTATACTCTTATCCTTTGGTTCTAGAACTTTGGTTACGTCTTGGCACAAAGCCCAGAGTTCTGAAATATGAGGGAAAACATTGTAATTAAAATGTCAATCAATTGTAATCCTTCATAGAACAGAACAGTACGGAATTTCAAGTTTTTATTTTATGTTTTTATTAAACAGATGGTCATTGACCAGTTTGTTACTCAAAATAATGCAGTACACTCAAAATGTTAAATGCCATTATACTTAAAAGAATATTGTAATTGACACTGACTGAATCTCATAAATTAACAGTTGTCAAATTATAACTTACAGAATAGACAGAACTATATTTGGACAATTAGTCCGAAAGGAAAATATAGATGTAAAATCGGTACTAATGCTTTACAATAACTATATAAGAAGAATAACAGACTATGGTTCATTCTTCCAGCTTCATCAGCGTAATTGATTCCATATACCCTGATTTCCTTTAGGCCAAAAGCCTCGTATCGCTAGCTATCTAACCAGCCAATGAGACGACTCGCATCAAGCAACAGCGGCACAACCCTGATGCAAAATTCTAAAGAGTAGCATCAATCTCCATGGATAAAACATTTCATTGACTTAAACAATAACGGGTGAGCACAGCCACGAACATCAAGCCGCCCAAGCCGTACGAGAGATTATGCTCGAAAGAGATCAGAGTATATGGAAGAAGCAGCAGGATGTGGTTCTACCACGCCATGCCATGTAAAGCTATATGAAATTCTACAGGACACATAACAGACTTGGTGTTATACCCTGTGTAGAAATCAATCCTGATTTAACATATGTATCAACTAATATAATTAAAGATCTTAGGGATGATAATCTATAGAACAAAATGACCATACAAATACAATTTATCCTTGAGAGGCATACCTAACGTAATCACGTCGTCACTTAATACGCATTTAAATACAACCATCAAGGTATTGTGACTGAGATATGCTTTATTGGCAGAAGTCGATACGGAACTTACTTAGTTTACAATCTTTAGGAATAATGATTTTACATGAAAGATATAATATAAGCTCTCGGCCTGATTTAAAGAGCCCGACCTCTTTGCATACAGATGCCATCTTGTTTAAAGGAAATTATGTAAAATAAAGGCGCTCTACTTTTATTAATATACAACTGAATAAAAAATAAACTATTTGTATGGATAAAATATTTAGACATTCATAAATGAGTTATGATATGACTAATCAACAATGCCTCCTATTGCCATAGCTAGATTTTTCACACTCTAAGCGTCAATGGTTGGCTTCACTTCTCATTCTTGTTTTGGTTTATCGATTATGTATTCTAATTTATCTAAACTATAAATCTAAATCAAACAAAATGTTATCCTAACATGTCTCAACTAAGTTATGTAATAACCATGAAAACTTGTAGAACCTGGAATGTACCCTTGAAATTCGTTTCTAAAAATGCCCCAATAGGACTGGCCTTTTTAACAAACACAATAAAGCGATGCATACCTTACATTGTGTAAACTCTCTGGCTCTATAAAGAAGGAAACAACATCTTCATGGATGCTAATGCAGCACACTAAAACGAAATATCATCTTGTTATTGATTTATTTGAATATACCAGGTCGACTAACGCATGATGTCAAAACAAACCTTTCATGCTTTTCAGCCTAAACCTAAAAGAGTTATAGCTAACACACCAAACGCGGTTCATGGAAGTGTCAGCTTGCACAGTGGTCCAGCGGCAAAAAGCTTACTTAATCTTGATTTTAATCTAAAACACGCTAGTTTAAACTTCTATTATATGGATATCTAACCCTCATTTTTTTACTTTTTTGACATTCGTGGCTATGCTCACTCATAAATTTTCAGCCAATGAAATGTCGTTAATTCGGAGCTTGAAGCTACGAGTTCGAACGCGACGGATTTTTCCGTCCGGGTTGTTCGTCGATAGTAGTACTTTGAATATCCATCCTAAGAAAGGATGTAAACTTTATTTGGGCATGCTCATAGAAACGTTCTTAATTCCTCTTTTTCGCAGCTAAGCTAATTTAGACGTCCTTCAAAGATGTCCGTTGTAATTCATATTGGTACATATCTTGTCGAATCCAACATTTCATCATGTACTCATTCTTTTGAACCAAAGGAAATCGACTCTGAATATAACTTTGATTTTCAATTGCTTATACATGCTGTATAAAAAACGTCTTTGTGTTTTCCCTTTTGAAGCAATTAACAAAGTGTCTATTAGTTTCAGTGCAATTCAGTTTTTTTTAACTTAAGTTTGCATTTATTACTTATTGAATAACATATTGTTATACAATACTTTTTTTCCATTTTGCTTTCGGATAGGCGTTATTTTGTTGACTAACAATGTAAAAGAGCGAATTATTTTCAAATACTGTTTTCGTTAACACAATGCCCAAGGCTAAAACGCATCTCAACACGAAATTTTGAATACAGGTCAATAAATGTCACAAACATTATCAGCTTTTTCTCTTCAAGAATGGACAATTTTGTTTATCAGGAAATCTATTGATGGGTTTTATGGCACAGTCGTTTGCATTGATTCCATTTTGATGATCACTTGCGATGATGCTTTCTGTTTGTCAATCAATTCAAAGCAAGAAGATTTATAAGACAGGCACGTGACCAGAGACAGGGTTGGACTTTGGAACATTTCACACACATTGGGTTTTCTCAATATCAAGTTTCTGCTTCGATGTCAATGAGAAGGGCTGATTTATAAAAGGGATTATTTACATTTTGGCAGTATAATTAATCACATATTGTGAACGACTGTACAATTATCAACTATCTGAAGGAATAAATAATTAATATGTTTGAATATTTTATTTCTCATAATGCAATTTGTTTCTATATCAACCGAAAATCACGGTTTTATTTGCGTATATTAAATCGTCCGAGGTTCGGGAACTTCTCAGTTACATCTAACCTTCTCGCTTGCATCGCTGGCTTGAATCATTTATAAAAATCTCAAAACAAGCAGTGAGTAGTCGATGTACAAGAACATTATAATTGTTTGGACACATAACCTAAGTTGTCAATGGTACAGAGGTCTTTTCGACGTTAAATTCCTGAACACTGCCGTATATTTTTTGTTATATTTGTTAGTTTCATGTTTGCTGAACTTTTATTTTGTTAAATAAAAAGAATTTCACGTGCTTCAACCAAAGTAGTGTCCGAAACATGGTCAAAACTGTGCGAACCAAGGTCATTTTGACATGTTATCAAGATCTCAATATTTACTTATATCTTTACCTTATATTACCAATGTTCCGATGGGTCTATTTGGCTGTTCTTCTTTGATTATGAATACGGTCTAAGATATGTTAATGTTTTCTACATCTCCTGACCAGAGAGTCAATATTTCCATTCAAATAAATATTTCAATTATTTTTTTAATTCGTTTATTGTTCCTTAAGTTTGCCCTACCTAGGTTCATTTTTTTAAGAGATGGGTTAGAAAAATATACAGCCACAAGGTGAGAGTCATACAATTTACAGGTGGGGTAGGGTTATTTGAAAGGTACATATAAAACCATCTTTCCTTACGTAGAACCAGAATATTAAAGGGGCACAATATGCTTTTCACGTCACATACGTCAAACTTTCTTAATGAGAATAATTTATCGAGTGGTTGAAGATGTGGTTATTTCTGGAAATTACCATTTAGAGATTATAATTTAATTGAAAGACAATGAAACGGTTTAAGTTGTAATTTGTGATCATATACCGGACAGTGGCACGCGAAAATGACTCAAACGTAATTTTGGAAACTTATGTGCAGCATGCACTGACAAATATGAACTGACTGGTAGTGTTTAGTAGGCAATTTAACTTCGATTCTTGTCAACTGGATTACGTTTTTAGACTTATTGATATGTTTTTAATCCTGTGTTGTATCATCATTTAAAATAGGAAACTATCCAAATTTGGCAAGTTTAGGGAGGATATTTGAGCTTAATTCAGGTATTCTAGCTCATATTTTAACCACATATACGTTTATGAAACATACTCTATGTCACATCATCATATAGTCGTTATGAAAGGAAAAAAGTCCAAAATATGTTTTGTTTTGAGAAATGCAGGGATATGTAATCTTTTTTATTCATAGATGCTATTTGTACATTTTGTGCCAAGGATTGAGTGTGTTTGTTCCATTCTTATCAAACTCTGTTATCTAAAGTTTAATTGTGATGATTTGTTTTTCAGTTGAATGATCACTATGAAATTCAGATTTGCTTTTGCATTTTTCAAACCTATAGCAATATATTCGAACTTCATTTTTGCCTCACACTGTGTGCAAGGGGAAAAGCCATATATATGTAAACAGTCAGAAAGAAGTGTGAAATGTTCCATACATGCAAATATTGAAGGTGGCGTTATAGGGCAGTTGTTTAGGTCTGAATTTTAAATCCTACTAAGGGATCTGCAGCAATAATACTAGCAGCTGTGATATAGGTTAAACCCCAAATCACTTTAGTCCACCGGCCACTAGGGGTCCCCATTAGATTCTCATATGATTAATCTCGCTAATTATGTTTCCTCACTGTTGTTTAATGTTTACTTGTTATGGTTATATGTACAACAATTCATATATCGTACAACCCACCTGATGGAGTAATCATGTACTCAGGAACGTGAAATTTAAAACAAAGTTGTTAAGAAGAAAATGTTGTCTTCCTTATATATATCACTTATAAAAGCCCTATTAGGATTTCATTTTTGTTGTCTATGGTGGACCTGGCATACAAAAAATGTTGATAAAGTTAGCTGTCTGCAACTGAATGACTATCGCTGTGAAGATGAGTCAAACAATGTAACATGGACACTATAATGATACCATCAAAAGCCTAGAGTATCATACAATGCAATACAATGAACAGGTGGCTCTAAGGAAGACATCTCATGTTCCAATGCCTGTTGTTCCTGTTGCTAATGAGAGTCATAGTTTGACACTTGTGGATGGGAAGCTAAAGACATTGCGCTCTTCCTAGAGAGTTGGTCGACATCAAGGCCCCGCAACGTGACAGCTTTGAGAATGCTTATGATGGTTGTTGTGGTGTGTGGTGTATGGTGGTGTTATTGATGATGATACTCTCTCTTAAAACTATGATTTTGATAAATTGGTGATGTCCAAAAGACAGCTGAATCAAACAGTCATATGGAGATTGAAAATGAATCACTTGCAAGAATGTACTCCTTTACTACATGACTGTGATGTGTGTAAAGACGGAATTAGTACATATGTGGAATCTTTGTTGTACTCTTTAAATCTATCCCTTTAAATCCCCAATGATTTAGAAGTAAAACAACACATTCAAAATAAAAAATTGTGAGGCTTTTTAAAGGTTGAGTTGGTGTATTTCAATGATAGTATAATAACGGTAGGTCCTTTGGTTTGCTTTTGGACACTTAATTTGTGTGTCATAAGTACACATAAGTACACAAAAGAGTTGCAAGTACTCATAATTCTCCTCTTAGTGCAAGTAATGTAATATAAAATTATATACATTAACTGTAGAGAAGAGAAAATAGTTTTTTTCCAAGGCTGATTTGGTGTATTTCAATGATAGTAGATTAACGGTAGTTCCCTTGGGTTGCTTTTGGACACTTAATTTGTTCGTTATAAGTACAGATATGTACACAAAAGGGTTACAAGTACTCATAATTCTACTTTTAGTGCAAATATTGTAAAATAAAATTGTATACGTTAACTGTAGAGATGAGGAAACAGAAATGTTATCGATCGAAGTCATGAATGAGGAGTTTTTGTAACAGAATCCTAAAATTTCGTACAAATGACTCATAGTAGCTATCTGAAATGTCTGTCAATGGATTCAGTGACCTTCTAAACATACATTTAGATACCAAGATTATGGTTCTATGATAATTAGAACCAAAGATATGGGGACATCCATCTTTCGGCGTGACGCTTCAGAGAATAAGTGGCTGAAGGGGGTACCCATGGTAATATGTAAAAATGACACATTTCGTCCCAGTTTATACACTGTTACCACTCAGATTTGAATAATAGACATGTCAAAGATTTCAAAAAAGTTAGTTTCGTTCTGCCATGGGGGTGTGTGGGAGGGGGGGGGGACTACTTCGCCTCGACTCACCTCGCCAAATGTGGACGATATATATATTTCATTTTCTAAAATATATTGTCCAAATCATTCGTATCATATACATTATGCACTACGGATACAGATAGTGTTTGGAATGAACAACATTCACAACTTTAATGGAAGACTTGCTTGTCAAATCATATCGAAATATATCACTTTCATCAAATACTTTTTCCAATTTGATTCCGATCACCAGACGGATTTTTATGCAGATTACCAGGCACGAGGTTTAATTTACTGATAGCTTCAGGGTTTTGTTTAAGCAATTAGATTGTTATAGTTTTGATCTTATGTTCACTGGGCTATATCTCAAGATCTTAAACAACTCTTACAAACATTTGTCTTAGACAGTTAACTCACATACAAAGTCATACGTTTATAGTCAATAATCGGTAAGTACTTCAATAAGTCGCTGAAAGTTTTGTTGCAGTAGTAGCTTTGATTTGTAGATTTAATAGTTTTGATTTGAAAAGGAAGGAAATTCCATACATGAATATATTGAGCGATGCATTGCCAAGACCACAGCACACCTTAGCAAGGGATTTCAAGCATGTCTCAAATATCAATATAGGCCTTGATGTAGGGTATTGATTAGTGTGATCCATGCAGACACGCAGCTCCAATTTTAATATTTGGATTTTGCTATCTTCAAATATAACTCTTTTCAAATTCAAATGTTTCTGTAAAGGGAGGGAATTTAAGATATTTTGGGTTTATATGTATCTAAGAGGTACAGCACATATGGTTACCATTATATAGGACTTGGTTGAAACCATAGCTCCTGTGATGTTTTTGTTAATGATAATTTAAAGAGTCCGTCCTAGTGGCAATCGGTCCGCCAAGTTGTTATTAAAGAGAATAGCATGACAAAATATATATCCACATATGTATAAAGGATTTATGATTAAACTAATCACTAAACAATGCCTTGTTATGCGGTAACAAGGCTTTTCATTTGACCGAGTATGTTAATCATATTCTACATCCTCATTCCTGAATCATTAGAAAACAATGAAGAGAGTAGAAATATACATACCGAACGATGAATTTGTTGAAAAAAGCGCATAGATTTGTGGACATAATTTACATCACCATAATGAGTGCATTTAGCTTAGAGAGGCAGCAAGTTAATCAGAGTATTGGAAACAAGCTTGTTGGCAACAGCTACACAAGTTTTGGTTCCAGAAGATCCGTTCATTCTATCAAATATTTTGACATATCTATTAGATAAGAGGACAGTTGCCATGTCACACAGCGTAGAAAATCGTATTTCACCAGCAGATTGGAATAGGTTTTCAGTGACTTGTTCCATCATAAAGCAGCTATTGTGATAAATCCAATAAATGAATATTGATTTATCATTCTTCAGTTTCCGATATTTTCAATTTGTTTCTTGAATGATTGATATGTCAGGTTGTTAAATCCTATGTCAAATGATACAGTATCAAATACCTAACATTGACATATTTGTAAGAGTTTTATTTCGGAGTAGAAAAAATGAGAAAAATTTATGAACTCATAAACCAATCGATTTTGAGAAGTAGAAGGAACAGTCATACTACACATCATAGAAAGTTAAATGTGTAATTAAATACTTATGTATTTAAGGCAAGATTTAATTCTCACTGAGAAACTATCTCTCTTATAAAAGTTTACACAAAAAAAGTAACTGAAATTAAATAGTGTTAAAACTAAGTTGTTTAATTTATTTTTATTTCCACAACTTACATATACAAGATGATGAAAAACATAATGAATAAGACTACGGCTTATCTAAGACTTAGTTTACGTCTCAAATGCTTTTATAAACAATGCAGCAACATTTATTTTTTGCCATTTCTTTACATACAACTCATTTCAAATAAGTCATGTTAACAAGGAGCATTACTTCGCCAACTACATAAGTGCACGATATTACGAATAGGTAATTTTTAAAGATTACATCAGTATTATTTATAATCTTTATGCGAGAAGTGCAAACGAGAAAAGACAAAGGAAACTTCATCATTGTGATATTTACGAGGTACATGAATAAATGCGCATCTGAAAAATCCCTAGAGATCTTTAAAGAATACAAGTATGGTTATAAAGTGATTTGATAAACTTGGAATATCCACATTGAACGGATTGATTTTTTATTCATTTCTCGACACGTCAATGCACTTCATGAGTGTGGAAATTCCCACACGTAACTCGTATTCTGCACCTGCATACCTGCTTTCGAAACGATAATATTGCTCTTTCAATAATCCATTACATTAATCTAATCAACATTTAATAACTAATACCTTTGCTGTGTGTGGAAAACTTCAGTTATCTCAGACCGGATGCTGCAGGTTTACCTAGATGTTGAGTAAAGGTCTTAAGAGAACATCTCATGTTTTCGAGTTCTTTAAAGTCAGTAGAAGTCATTCCTATAAGGATGATTCTCGTCCTTGTTTGTTAAGTACTTTTAAATACATTTGTATTTAGAATGCAGCTACCAAAACAACCCTCTGAGATAACCGATTTTATGCAAAAATACATTCACGGTGAGGATGTCCATAATATTAGATTATTGTTCAAATGAGGAGACACGTCATGATCAAAATCATGTTTCATTTTATGTTTTAAAGACAAATGTCGATATGTTTTGGTAATTGCTTATTATGTATGCGTTTGATTATATTATATATGTTGTTCATTTAATCAACGTCATGTTGAACATGCATTTTTGGAATGTCAAAGTAATACTATCATATGACTGTACGCTCATTTTAATCATACGCCGTTCCTTATGACAAATGGAGAGGTGTTCAGCTTTGCATGATTCTACTACGACTTATTATGTACATTGCGATTTCAAACCTTTTCATCTGTATTATTCAAATGAGTTCAGAATAGTTTATGCATCTCAAGAAAAAAGGTTGTTCATCATCTTAACACAAAAGCATAGTTAATACTCATTTCAATAAAAATAACAAATGAGTGATGATATCTTCAAGAAATACATGAATAAGATTTATGTGAATGTGACTGTCTGGCTGGCCATCATCAAATGTCCAATATTAATTACATTATACAAGCCGGAGAGACCAACTGCACTGATGTGTTGTGCGGCGCTGTCATACTACATGAATATCACAGAACAAATGATCCACTGTGGGCTTTGAGAAAATCTCATTTTACCAATCACTTTAGTCATTTGGGCCTGGTGTGATCATATGTTATTATTGGTGCACAAAATATTTCCCTATGTATAGTTTGCCTGAAACGAACATAAATATTAAACATGAGTTCATAGTGCATAGAAAATCAGTTTTTGAAATTGAAGCATTAAGTTGATGTTTTACTGCCCACATTAAGGCATGAAATATACTTTGAAATTTACATAGTATAACTGTTTTGAGGCTTATCGTTGGGGAGTTTTGATATTTTATTCGATTTTATTGTGATTTGTTTCTTATGCTTATATTATAAATGGTAATTGAGCAAATTGTCAGTATTATGTTTCTATATGTTTTGGGGCATCTTATTTTCACAGAATGAACTTGTCACTTATCAATTGGATATATGGCACTGTTAATTATTAAATATAGCCCTTTCATTAACCGTTCAGTAAGTCATGGACAAGAGAGTCAAATTGAGCAAAAGAAACAAGAAATAAAGAATACTGGATGTACTATCAGTGTTGAATTGTACGCAATAGATAAAACGTATAAACAAAACGTGAAAAGAAAAAATCTCTGAATGCATTATGATGCATCATGAAAATGAAACCCTAAAATTAAAACGTTTTGTACAAAATATTATACATTTATTATATATGCTATATATTTGTAATGTATTATTTCTTAATATTGAAATCATGAATAATGTGTTCTCAAGTCGATTCCTTTCGTTTCTCTTTCAATGACAACAGAAGTACATAGAAGATCGTTTATTTACCCTCATTGTTACACACATGTAGTAAAGCGATGAGTAAGCAGAATATATCTTCAGATGAAAACCATGCTTGTCGTGCTATGGTCATGCATCGTGTTATTCAGAGACATACAGAACATTTATACTGACTAGAGCCTGAAAACCATTGAGACGTGAACAATCCAATCGTATTTGAATGGAGGTTTTATTACAGCACTCAAACTAATGGCATATACATCATCTGTGCATAAAAGCTTTCACAATGTGGATATCTAAAAATGTAGGGAACTTGCATTGTGCAGTGCAAATTGATGATAAACGTTTGGAAGGCTCAATACAATGATGGTATAGGTAGCGTGATGGAGTTTTTGTAGTGATTTGTGTTGTTTTAAACAATAACTATTGATTGCAACAATAAAAATATACAGAAATGAGTATACAAGTAACAGTAACATTGAAACGTAAGGATGTAGATATTGTAGATATTGACAATTGACATGTTAGATGCAATAGATATTATAACTTAATTAT
The DNA here is from genome assembly GCA_921293015.1 of Phorcus lineatus. Lineage (NCBI taxonomy): Eukaryota > Metazoa > Mollusca > Gastropoda > Trochida > Trochidae > Phorcus > Phorcus lineatus. Next base: position 10,854,325 of record OV121083.1, read on the forward strand.
CAAAATTAACTGAATAATAGACTGTAGACATATGCAATCATTCTTTAATGCATTTAATCATGAACATCGTTGTTGACATAAAATTGTGAGCCAAGCTGAATTTTGCCTTAAGATTGGAAGTCGTCAAATCATAATTACTAAATCTGTCAATAGCAATCTCGTCTCTGGATATAAATCCGGGATTGGTGGCAGTTTCTTTACCAAGGGTTTAGTTGTTGACGATTGCAGACTGCCCAGAGGTTGGCAGGTTCAACTCATGACCAGTCTGAAAGCAATTAGGGTTAGGGTTTAGGGTTAGCTCAACACCTTCTGCATCTGAAAGAAAATGGTGTTTCTATATTCTAGTATTCTAGGTTATTACTCGCCCCCATGTAACAAGCATAATTGCCGACAGGGTAACAAAATATATGTTCAATATCATGATGGCAGTGGGCACATTTTGACGTCATTACCACACACAATTGTGACGTTATACCGCCAGCGGTATTACACTGGTGTAATACTTTCATGTAAATATTACACTGCATTTTCATATGTCTCGACATGGAGTGTTTTGCATATCTGATATAGGCAATGGTACAGCACCGATATTGCTGCCTGGTCCGCAAATCCATATCAGCCTGGTCTACAAATCCATATCAATATTAGATACTTTGGATAAGAGTTAGACGTATAGCCAGAATAGTGTTTTTGTTTACAAACATTATGTTGTCCACTCTTTTAATTTATTTATTCTAAATATTATAATAATCAAATGTTCCACTTATTCGTAAATTGATACATGGCGCTTCTCACATGTTTTCATTAAGTACCATTCTCGTCACGTACTTTAACGTAGCTCTTGGAAAGCATATTTCATTGTTATGATATTCTTGCATCAAAATGCGTATTCTTCAAACTACTAAAAAAGTATGATATATGATTAAAAGTTGCGTCATGTCAATGCGTCAGCCCTCAACACAGCCTGTCGCTAATATGGGAGTTTCGGGCTGATGTGTGGTATATAATGAAAATTGACATCTTTTGGCTAATAGGTATGATCTTCAGTGATAAAATAAAATAGTTTCTATGACAAAACGTTGATGATGACTCATCATTCTATCATCTCTAGGAAGAGATTCAGTGATTGTTCATTTAGCTTTATCCGCATTAGCATCTTTCATATTACGACCATGTCTTTGAGCAATAACATATGAATGTTTTTACTGTCTTTACTGTAATTAGGGCGGATGCTTAGTGATACCCTGCTTCATCTTCATATTGCCATGTCTAACTGACAAAATTGTTCCATTACCTAAGTGCTTAATTATTGCTGTAAAACTAAGGTCAAAAGAAGTGTAATAATGAAATACGTTATCATTACACAAGTGAAAGTGAAGAGTATTTTAGAGTTGTATATGTCTTTCTGTTTGTCATACGAACACCAATTATTAGTTTGTGTTAATGTATTCTGTACACTGAAAAGGAACTCAAAAGCCATTATCATGTTATTTTTGATGATTTATCTACGATTAAAAATGCTTTTTTAATGTATTGTTGTCGTTGACACGTTTCAGATATGTTATTTCTATTCAAGGAGTACTCTTTAAGTCTTAGACTATTTTTGATGATAAGACGCAGAAAACATTCTGATTTGGTCAATTATACCAACCATTATAGCTATTGATACTACTTGAGACCTGTTTATGGCCATGCACTCAAATTTATTTATCACATTTTCTAGTTATAATATACACTAATAGGCATCAGTTTTTGCCAAGAACGCAAATAGATACATTAACATGCGTATCTTCCTATTTATAGAGTTCTGCCTACAATAATCGCAAGTTTACTTTAAAACGTGTTTCTCAGTCTTTGGACACTGTGGCACTGTGCATTTTGTGGTGCATTACTCAATAACTATATAAGTAACTACGTTAAATCTACTTCTTTATAACAAACAAACAAAACTGATGTAGAAATATTATTTCATATTTGATATCATTAAATATGGCATGTGGTAACATGTTGATTGTAGTAGATTTCGCCTCTGTGTCAAAAAATTGGAGAGTTAGTTGTTTTTCTAATGTGTCACGAGGGACGCCAGTGTCAAGGTCTGTGACATGTAATATTTGTATCAATTCATTTCGAAAAGTAAATCTATTTAGATACGTCAATTTAAACAATGTTGGTTATTCAAATATTGGTGGTTAATAGAATAAAATTGAACTATTATGTTCTCACTAATTTGCCGTTTATAACATGCCCATGTGTATTTTTAGTTTTTCGAATGCCATTTCTATTCAAACCAATAAGTGTGACTTTTTTAACGTTGTTAAAAATAAGACGCTACATGGATTACAATCCTAAATAGATACATGTACATTCAATGTATTACTTTTCAAAGCTAGATGCCAGAAAGGCATTTTCTATGAGTGTAATCAATCTTTTAGGTCATAAATAGCTATGTGCATGCAGTTTCATCCGTAAATGTTCAATGTGTTTAATGTGTAACAACAAGAACTTTAAAGATGATTAACTGGAATTAAACTAGTCCATATGATAAAGTAAAGAATCACAAACATGTTCGACTTACCTTCAAGACTTTATGGAGTTGCCTGAATCCCTAAATATCTTATTTGATAATTTAAACCTTTTAAGCAATTGTACAATTATTTTGACTATAAGATTTCTTCTTATTTGATTTTCGAAACTTCATTTTATTATTCTTCGTATGTGTTCTATTACATTTGTACCATGTTAAGACTGCAAAATAATTGATGTCCATCTCATTATAGATATTGGATAACAAAATTGTTAGTTATATGCACCTTAATATATTCTCGTCGCCAGAGATGGCTTATATCCTCCAAAAGCTATCAGGAAGGACAAACAAAGACGATTTTAGGTGAGATGAGCAGTGCAAAAAACTCTCTGAAGAACATAAATTGTCACACGGACAAGATTGGAAAAAAGGAAACAATAGGGTATTTACAGGGCATTATTAACATCCTTTAGATTTGTAAATTATAACATGTGAATACAAGTTTTCATTCAGTAGTACCTAAAACCTTTTGTAACCTTGTTGGCATCAAATATGTTCTTCAAGTCATAATCAAACTAGAATACCATGTTATCCCTTGATTTATTATGTCTTAAAGACCGCACATGTATACATTTTTAACAAATATAATTGAAAATAAACAAATCAAATAATCCTACTTTATATTGGAATGAGGTAAAATTGACAATGACGTAGAAGACATGTAAAAGCTTATAAAGTTTACTGAATTTAAACAAGACAATTATTTCTTTAGATGAGGGCCACTTGACCACTTTTCAAGGATTTACGGTAGGTAAGATACTCATGGTTGTAATGAAATACCTTACCTGTTGACAGTTCTTGTAGTATGGAAATAACTTCTTTAGAATTTTTATCAACAAGATTGAATACTACTATATCTCCTAATACCATTGAAAGCCATTACAAGAAACTAAAACCGAATGTAAAATGAAAAAAATATTTATGTATTTAGAAACAACTATTCTACTACCAGAGGCCATTTGGTCTTATACATTATATAGGACGTTTTGGTGTTCCTTTACTTTTTTGTCTATCTATGTATTATCTGACAAAAAAAGTACAAACTACTGGTACATGTTTCCAATGCTTCTGTTTTTATAATATTAAGGAACAACTTTAATATCGTTGACATTTAGTTATTACTGTAATCAATCAGGATGAAAACAGAGGTCTTCGTCATTACGAAAATATCAATATTTACATCGGTTAAGAAAATGGGCAAAATGCGTTGATACTCTGAAATAACGTTTGATAGAACTTCTAAAATAATATAACTATTCAGAAATGAATCAGGATAAGTAAAACTATGCAATTCCTGTTCTCTTACCATACCATGTTTTTGTCCACTTACTACGGTTATTGAAGTTGGATTTCATACAGAATTAACTAGTGAAAATTACTTTTACAATTAGTAAAAACATTAATGCTTACGCCCTTCCTTTTGATGTGAAAGTTAATATTCTGTGTCTATAATTTAGAGATTTTTCTGTAAAGGTGTTACCCCATCTTTATTAACAATATTTGTATTTGGTATAACCAGAAACAACGAATTGCTGAAACTTTGAAATCTTGATATCAGATTTACCTATATTGGATTTGTGATAAATACATAAAATTGTGTCATTAGCATTTATTGCATATGTCATGATAAAAAAATACCACAAAATATCATAAAAGCAATGCGAATTCTATTAAGGAGAATGGCATCATTTTAAAACGTCATTGTTTATTGAGTATGTCGGACGAAATATACAAATAAACAAGTAGTTTTCACTTTATGTTGTGGTAAGATTAACCTTGAATTGTCATAAGACAAAGTTTTCTTCTCCATTTTCATATTTAAGTGAGCCTGCCCTAGGTCCAATACGCAACTATTTAAAGAAGTACCTTTTGGTAGTTCTGAAATGATAATAATGTTAATGATAATATTCTATTCCAGAATGTCCAACCAACAATCCAATGGAACAAAGTATGTTCTACAGGACACCGTGATCGAAAAGGGGCATCTCCCAACACCATCACCTGCATAGAAATGAGTGCGATTATGTGTAATCTGGTCAAACAAAGTTTAATAAACCAAGTAAATCAATCAAGAATACAATTGCTAGGTCAACAAGAAGAGACAGCCAGGCGAAAATTTTAATCAGTGAAATTTTGGATGATATCAGTTGTCCTTGATCTCTGACATACTTTCCTATTAGTCAGGGATCCATGGTTGTTAGAAACAGCTTGTGCATAATATGAATATTGATGTAATAGGGAAGTTCAGGGGTGGTGTGGGATTTCCAACCTGCATAAAAGTTTTCCATAAAGTTTTATTCCGATCCAATCTCCGAATAAAGGTGACTCTATATATGAGTGTTTTATAACTATCGTAGTGTGCTAATAAGACAGTATGTAATGTCATATTAAGATGTAAGTATCAAATACAATTATTAAACCCAAAGCCAAACCTGAGTACAAATAATTGTTTCTTTATTATTCTAATAGACCAAGATGGTGGGTACAGAGGTTATGAATTGATTGGAGTTGAATTACATCGATCTATCAATGAGAATTGAATTATCTAACTTGTGACACATGCAAACTTGTAAAGTATCATCCGTGGCAGCAGGACCTTTCTTTTGTCAACATATTTCTCCCTACTGAAAGACAGATATATTTTCTGGCGTGCCACAGTTTTTATGATATGACCCATATGTGTCCCTAGAACATGGTATGCAATTGCATCCCATTTACTGATGCTTGTCAACCCTCTTAATCACACAAATGTGGCTGTCACGTTTTACAGATTATCGTTATGAATTCGTCTTTGTATAAAGGACAGTCGTCATTTTTTCAATTTTCTTTACGATCAATTTTGAAACATACTTTTTGAAATTTACATTAGGCTTCTGTGTACTTTCATTTCTTGTACGTGTTCAGGATATAAAAATCAGGTCTCAATTACAAATAACAAAATTACTTTATAATAATAATATTTGTATTATCTTACTTATAGTTAAGTCTTACTCAAGATTACACAATGAGGTATGAGTCCTTTTTAGGAAATCAAAAGTACTGCTTGTAGTAAAACAACAGCAATTTTGATAAAAATGCATCATCGCGTAAGTGTACAATTATAACCGGATTTTGTTAAACAAGCAATTGTCATTAGGATGACATGGTACCCCGCCAATATTAGTCATCAATTTTGAAAATTGAAGTGGAATTAGGGAAATATTTATGTCAACAAAAACATCAATGAGCAAGATAAAGTATCTTTAATTTTCTTACTTTGGTGGTTGAAACAGCAAAACATATCTAACTGTGAACATGAAAACAATAGCAAATAAGAAAAAGCTTCACATATTTTTTTAATTCAAAAATGTTTTCATATTCAAGCAATTTTGTGTTAAATATAAAGGATATCTAAAGAATAGATTGTTATTCTTGAAATATGATGCTTACAAACTGATGCAAGTTTCAATGCTAACAAAGTTAGTGAAGATAATCTGAATCGACAAATAAGATACTTCCTCCTTAATATGAAGAGAATCTAGAGAATTGTTCTTAATACATTGCTCTGACAACTTTAACATGAAGGTTTCAATGTTAAAACTTTCAAAGTCTACTTTTGAAAATAATACAAAGGTCCACATTATCGAGTGGCAAACTAAAAGAGACACAAATTAAAACCCCAATATTCAATCAATCAATCTTTATTCAAAACTGAAAGGCTACCGGCCATTAGTACAATTTGATTAGTACAATCTTAATACAAAATATAGCAAATTTATATTCATATAAATTGTGATGTGATTTTATCATTTTTTATAATAATATTGTGCATCATCACTCCTTGTTCGATCCGTATACACTTTCTCATGAGCACTTCCAGAGTTAGATTCAGAAACGAAAAGAAAAAACAGGAGTCAGTCCCGAAGCCCCACCGTACGCGTCTTTGATGTTTTGGTTGATAAGAAGTCGTATACCAAAATGTGAAGTTACCAATTTATCGCTCTCACCAATCATCTTCAGGGAACATATAACGCTTTGACAAAGATAGATAAGATGGACACAAGAGTGATTTATCATAATCTATAAGTTGCTGAATTCATCTTCTGAAAGCTTGGGTGTTTCTACTTGTAGCATTGATTTTGGTAGTATATACTAGACAGACCTTAATGTTGTCACAATATAGATGATGTGTCAGATATCTCCTTAGGTGAATAATTGTCAAGAATATGTTAACTGTAAATAGTTTACAACACATTCGGGATGCTATAGCAGTATTCTATACTTAGTAAGTGTGGCACTCTGAGCACGACCTTAGTGTGTGGAATCCAGCGCAATATAGATGAGCTCATGATGAATGTTACTATTATTATCATTAAAATTTATTGTAATTTGAAGAAGTGTCCTTATGATGTTATGTTCTGTCTTCGTTTGCATTTTATCAATCAAGTTTGTGGTTAGTATGAGCAGAAATCATAAAATATTTTGTCCTCCAAGACCTTGAAACGCAAAATTGGGCTAAACGTTAGGTTTCATAAAAGATAAATTATTATCAATTTAAAAGAGGCATATAAGAGGGGAAGTCAAAAGGTTCATAGAAGTGAGTATTGATTCACCCCCAAAAACATCATTGTTCATGTCATTAAATGAGATATCTGATGACAGTTTACATACACAAACAATACCTTCCTGATCATTTACTTTAGAATTATAGCCAGGAAACTTAAAGCACAAGATCCACACAAGACCGTTGAATCCAGTCTTGAGCTCTTGGACATCAACGATGCTGATCCCGACCACTTTCATGCCCTTCTGGTTAGAGGGGATGAAACGTGGATTCATCTCTGCTATTCTGACACCAATACAAAATCATAAGTTCTTCCCTGCACCTCAGCCTTCAAGATCATTTTCTGGGATTCAAGGGGCGTGATACTTAAAGACTACAAACCACCTTAAAATATATAAACAGGCGCCTATTATGAGCTTGTTGAAGCAATTGAGAGCTGCGATCAAGACCAAGAGGCGCGGTGTGTTGACTGCTAGAGCTTTGATCCTTCATGACAACGCTTCAGAAGAACAAGAATCGTATCACACAGACTGTACTTTGTACTTTTTCTAAAGGCTTTGAACAACTTAAACACCGTCCATCCCCTGCAGTCCAGATCTGTCCCCAAGCGACTTCTATTTGTTTAGCAATAGGAAATCACAATTGCGTGGTACAATATTTGGCAATGATGATGATTCCTAGGCAGTTACTGAGGCTGAATGAGGGGCCAGTCAGAAGACTTCTACCGCAAGGGCATAGACAGTCTCAAAGACAAATTGGCGAAGACCATCGAGGTCCAGGGACATTATATTGAAAAACAAAATCAATATCACAGCCGTTGGCCTCTGTTTTATGTTTACCTCTATGAACTTATTGACTTCCCCTCGTAGTTGATTCCATGATGTCAGACTAAAGGACCCCAGAACCACCTATATTTCCTTTTGCTGACCCCACGTGTAAACGTTTATAGCCAAACACGCTAACCACCACTGCCCCCTCCCCCCTTCCCCTCCCGTCTTACCTCATGGTAAAAGGTTGGTAGAAGAGGACTTTAACTTAGCTAAGTTTTTTTACGTTAAGGCAACTGCAAGTTGGTCGAGGAAAATCATTAAAGAATGCCCCATGTTATTCATGTTAAAAGAGCTGAGTCTTTTATAAGAGATGAGATACCTGCTTTCTAGATCGACTGTCGCATATTACTTCAGTATTGGATCTAATTTGACATTAATTACAATTTCTTAATGAACAAGCAGCTATACGGCTGAACTATTTGAATATAAAAAGTACAAGTTTAAAAGAAGTTTGCCTGTGACAGAACTATCCTGCTTCCCACAAACGTATAATGAATCAAGAAGACATGGAGTGCCGTCTGGTTTCTACAGATCAATCTTTGTGGTAGTGATTGCTGAAAAGTGCCAACACTAATGGAAAGCAGTAAATCTGTCAAAATAAATCCGCTTCCCGGAGATCAAAAGAGAAAAAAAGCACAGTCGCGTCTGTCGACGGTATCGAGCCATGTCTTTCCAGGATTCAGATTTCTTTGTTTTCTGTTGTCTCACTCTATCTGGACTCTGCAGAGTAATTAGATTCAATTTTCCTCGAAATCATTTTGTTCTGAATGGAATTTATGTTGAACTGGGAAGCTAACAATATTGAATCGTCTCTGTGAAAGTTGTTTTGAAGATAGTGTCTGTTTTTTGCAAATGTATAAAAAGAAACAGATTTAAAATCGCGAATAAGATAAAATGCTTAAGATCATATCGAGTTTTATTTCCAGATGTCAAAAGTGTCACGGTCAAGTATCGAATCTTTCAAGTGACTCTACGTAAGATCTACAAATAACATGTGCATTACAAGATTACATATGGTATTATCCGAGTATTCCTATAACGTGACCTATCATATATTTTCTTTATATAGAGAGTCTTCGAAAGTGGAGATGTAAAAAGCGTTACGTTCACTGCATGTGGAAATATGACAATACTACAATTTTTGTCAGTTCATTGTGTAAGTAAACAAGGAATTAAAACATTTTGTAGTATCATATTGTGCCATATGTGTTCAGACTAACATTAAATAACATCAGGATCGTATGAAGAAAACTCAATGTACACCTACATTCGGTTCCCAAAATGGCATACTTACCTCTCATATAAATGATGAATCTTGTACTTGTGATTGGCACAAAAGCTTAATCAGCAACCATTCCAGTTTAATAGGTTAACGCATTGTGCTATCAAACTTTGCTGAAAGTGCGGATCAAGTCTATCAGCTGGTTAAATATCGTGTCATTGTTTTAAAAAACACATATACAGTCACATGAACAGAATATCAATTATTGATCGAGTTTTATACAAAACAGGAAACTCACATGGCTTAAGGCATTTCTTATTGATCAAAACCCTAACATTACAAGAAACCTTTACCCTCGGGTCAAAATAGGTCAATGGAAGTGTTTTCCTTACTGCGCACCACGACAGTGAATTAACGATTATAAACGTGATGGTCATATTTTGACAGAAGCTCAAATATTGAAAAGGAAATTATTCTTAGCTTGATTTTGTTTAAAAACGATTTATCGATTATCCTTTTTTTATGTCAGCGTTGTTTATTTAAGCTTATTTAACAGCAAATCAACATGACCTCATTTGAATCCAACATTGAATATTTTTTTCTATCATTAAGATAAATATTTGCAGAATGAGCAGAACGAGTTAAATATTATGCTGACCAAATATCTTATGATTTTTTTAAAACTAAACTTAATTCTCTATTCATGAAGAAAGGTATGTATGTTACAAACAATCTGGGGTAAATCACAATCTGCAGATTGTTCGAACAATCTGCAGATTGTTTGCTCACAATCTAGGAATTCCTAGATTGTTTAAACAATCTGCAGATTGTGATCATTCCCAGATTGTATGGAACATGTATACCAACGTACATGCTTCATTTGAAGATGTTCAGTGACAGTATTGATCGTTGTGATTTCTACTGATGTCATGTTGGTATTTTGTGTATATTTGCAGTGAAATATTTGTGACTTCAAATGTATTCACATTGTAAAAGAAATGTACCTAAAGGACATTCGGGATTCGATCAATAGTTTTTTCTTTTATTTATCAAGTATATATCATACATGGAAGTACACACAAATGCGCATTAAAGGATTACTCATTTACACTATAAATAAGATATTCCCATCATGAAAATATAATCATTAGATTCCATTAAATACTTAAGACTATTTATATTTGTCTGTGACAGAATAGTAAAGGTAAATCATCATGAAGAGTCGATACATCGGAAAATAATATACAATATGGATTTTATCTTTAGTTTTATTACATAACGAACTTTTAGAAACAGAACTTTGAGAGTGACAAATTTTGTCTAATAATCATATTTGCATTCCAAGACGGTTTTAAGAGCTTCTGAAAATAAGAAAAGCCTTTCTGTATTTTATATCATTAATGTCATAAAAATAATTTGTAAAGTAAATGATGGTTTTATAATTGAATAAAATTTCAGCGAGACTTTATCTGAAAGTTCTGCATTTTTGGCTCATTGAATTAATCTTTCCTATGATATCTCCATAAAAATAATTAATGCACTAGTACCAGCTGTTTCCAAACATATCTAAACCAATGAGTGATAATAGCTGCCTTATCTTAGATGCCTAGTTTGTATGCTTAGGAATTTAATATAAATTTAATGTCTAAATTAAATGTTATCAAATAGGTCCATATCTCGATGATGTCGTAGTGGAAAGGGAGGTTTGAGAAGAAACCTACAAAAAATATTTATTCTTGCTTTTTATTTTCACATTGTACACGTTAGAGGACATCATTTCACACAGAAACATTGCTAGATTTACTTTTCCAAGAGTGGGTTTACATCAGTGTGATTCAATCATGACTTTCATGGAGCAAAGAATAATGTCCTGCAAGTCTTCTCATAGGTGTATTGCTTGATTTCAGTGCAAGAACGACCGATTTCGGATGCCTCCTGATGTTTTGGATGAATCGAGTTGATTCTAATGAATATTGTTTAATGCAGATTGTTAATAGTATATGCGGGCGAGTCTCCTTGTTCTAGACAATGGGTCAAAATGTGCCACAAATGTTTTATCGATCTAGACAGGGACTCATGTCTGGGAATGAATGGTCGCAACCGCATGTTGTGGCAGGAGATTGTTGCAGAATGATATTACGGATTCCGTTATATTTGACATTGTAAAGATTAGATTCATAGTGTGCCATATGAGGGACATTCAGACATTTCTCATTGCAAACATTTGCAGCATCTCGAAATGTTCGTCTGATGATTAAGTCATTTCGACAAAGGGAATTCGAAGTTTAAAATGCAGTCAAGAAAAGCATGCATATGGAGAGTTTTGTTATCTGCATGTTGCACATGCATGCAACATGCATTATAGTCAATCATGTGATTATCATGATGTAACCTATGAGGTCAAATATAAATACCTTTAAATTTACCCTAGTTTATTTCTGTACAGTTGTTGTGGTAATTGAAGTTGGTGTTGTATAGAAATGGCTCAAGAAATTCAATGCGCTGGCTTTAACGCCCCGTTACACAGATTCTATCTCTTTACATCAGTTTCTAAGAATCTATCTTTCTACCTATCTAATCTACATTGTGCCTTTAAAAATTTACTTATTTCAGTTCAATTTCCAAAATTTGTTTTCTCTTAATTTGAATGCTATTCAAATCTTACAAAAAGCTTCACTATGGGACGATGCAAGGCCAATTCAGATTGGATTACCTTGAGGTCATTGTCAAATTCACAGCAAACCTCGAAGTATGATTGTCAACGCGATATCTAAAGAACCATTCATTTAAATCATATTGTCCCGGAAGTTTTATTTTAGGAAGGCGCCGCTTAAGTTGGTCTTCATTGGTCACCAAACTCTATTCTGTTACCTGATAAGCAGGGTACACGACCTAAGATAGTGATAGCTTATGCTAATAAACCGATGTGTGAATGACAAAGCAGGTCCTGTTAATCACGTGACTCCTGAACGTTTGTCATTTGTATACATCAATCATGCTCACATTATTGAAGGTATCAATCATATGCCATGACCATCTGGTCAAATGTGATTTTGCCATTATCTTATATGTAAAGTCCTATTTGTTCATTACTCTAGCCTCAGAAATACTGGAAAACTTTCACTTTAGTTTCGCGTAATCAATTATTCTTCAAATGTCACACTGTCAATGACAAACGAAAACCGATGTAGTTATTCCAGAGTTTGATCATATTTTTAAATACTTTATTCATCAAATTTTCTAACTCTCGTGTTTTAAAACTATGTTTTAACATCAATTCTTATTTTGTGTCTTAGTTATTGAATTTGTATATTTTGCCTGACAATAAGATTTATAAGATGTTTTTTTCACACACTGATCATGATAAATAGTGTAAGGACAGTATGTTACAACCTTCACTAAAACCTTAAGGTTTCTGACAAATAGCGAAACAATCAGATATAAGCTGTGCTATACACATCAATAGCATTCTTCTGATCTAATTTTTTTATCTTTTGTGATGAACGTCTTATGGAGTCTTGTTCTTCAAACTATCTATTTGTCAATGTTACAAGAGTTTATATAGCTTGCCTATTGGCTACTTTCCCTCGTCATGTGTTTCTGAAATATTCAGAAATGAACGTTATGTACGAAATTTGGTATGTATCGCATGTATGCTGCCTTTAACAGAAGGTCTACGATAGTCAATTAAAGAGGAAATCTAATGTTTGGACTTGCCGTACAGCTGCATACCGAAAGTTTGTTCACATACCACTGAATCATAGTGCAAATATCATGAAATTTAGGTTTCGTTCCAACGTCAATAGAATAACTTCAACAAAACTGAAAATGGATCACCCACTGTCCATGTGTGAAATAGCCTTGAACTCTTTTTGGGGATTGTCTTGTCTCTGGTGCCAATTCTAATTTTGGCATATTGATAAAGACAGAGGGGGTCACATTTTCGAAATTTCGATTTCGTTAAATGTCAAATAAAATGTTCCATATCGACTCTCCGATAACAAAACCAACATAATCTCACTGACGTTGTGCTAAGGTACAAACGTAACATGTTTTTAAAGAAGATGCTAACTTTTAACGGATTATATGGGGAAAATTCGTGTTTTCGTAATTTTGACCCCTGGTCACTTCAGTGACCTGACAAAACTGTTACGGGTTATTCTTGTGTATGATAAACATTTCCCTTAAAGAAGAATGGATCTGTATATGTGCATTGAAAATTGTAACATGACTTCGTTGTATCATCGATTCGGATTGGACGATTCGAAAAAAGTACCCTATGTTGAAAGACAATGAATACCTGCAAATTAGCAAAGGCGAATCACCGCGAATTGATACAACATGTTCACTAGTGCCGGCCCGACTCAAATTCAATATTATACATTTATTTTCCGCAACGTTACGATACCTCAAAGGCATCTCAAATTACATGATATTTGCATTAGTATATACAGGCACGTTAACAAACTTTTGGCATGTAGCTGTATTTGATGGTATGAAATGGTATGAATTGAAACCGATTTTCGGTCGTTTTTGTTACATGTATTATCCCTAAACATAGACATAGTGTGCTTAAATGTCGTACACTGGAAAGAAATAGACTCTTATGTCCCGACTGTCAGACACAGATTATTGCCTGCCTTATTCATTTATTGCTACCGTAGATCAAACTGTGAGAAGTGTGGCGTTGAGCTGTCACACGCTATTTAAAAAAATTATTGTTATTTCTGTATGCATCTGTTGTTACAGTAGACGATAACAGAGATACCGCCGTGCTTTCAGTAGCATTGAGAAACTTCTGACTAGATTAATCAGACACATGTCAATCATTGGGCACCACTTTGCAACAGCTACGCATGCTACTCACAACTGAACATTATGGGTTATTTCTTTTGATCGTTTTGTATTGTTAATTATATCAAACAAAATGTTGATGGATATCTCATAAACAGATGTGGGATGCTGGTGAATTGTAAATTCAAAGATGTAGGTATTAGAACGAACTAAATACCTTTAGAATTTCATTAAAATCACTATCGTTCATTAAAAGCTCATTGAAATCTACATCGTCGATGTATTTGGATACTGAAAGAGTCATTCTGATTGAAAACTAAATATCTGCATAAGAAGCATTTGAACATTTTTAATGCATCCTGTAAGAAAAGTCAAAGTATGCAAATATAATAGTTGGTCAATATCAATACTCAAGCAATAGAGAAGATTATTTAAATTATTGTATTGCTTTACAACAGCTAATCTTATTAAATAACAATACGTTTACATGTTGAATCGGCATTAATAAAAGTTACGATTAGAAATAAGCTCTTCTCTTCAAGCATGAAAATGTGTTATTTTTTTGTATAATTGTATTTCTTTTCAACGGGTACAATTAAACATAAAAATGTAGTTTTGTTCAACACAATAGACATATGAATTTCATATGAATATATTCTACAGAATAATTTAGGTTTGAACAGGAGTTGTAGGAGTTTAAGTAAATAGGCAATGACATACAGACCAGTATTTCATGAATTTGTTGTAATCAGAGATATATGATTGATATTTGTCTGTATTATATGTATTTGTTATAATTCTTTTGACATATTCGAATGTTGGTGATCGTTTTGAGATGTTACATTTAAAATATTGAATTTAGTCGTATTGATAATAAGGTTAACAACATCATTTCACTTCTCATGATAACCAAATAAGACCTTTTGTTTGGTGAACGTTAGTTCCAGTGTTTTTCTTGATCCAAACCTCTAAATCGCTCCATATATTTCTTACTTTTGTGCAGTCATAGAACAGGTGTGTTATTGATTCAGTCTCGGTTTAGCAAAGGGCACATTTGTTGCTGTTAGTGTATTGCATTTTATCTATCATTATTATTTCATATGATGGAATGCACCAAAATGTACCAACATTAAAATTTGGACATTTTTAATATGTCAGGTATGAAACATGTAACAAATAAATTGTGTGTAACATTTTACTACATCTCGTGTGAAGGTGATACACATTAATTACCTATTATGATTGTGTAGCTCAAGAGGTAGCAGCACGGAACTCATGGGATTCATGATTTCATTGGAAATCAGCGCAATAGAACGTACGCGTGAAATTTAAATTCGATTTTTGTACTCTAATGATGTTTTTCATATTTATACCCCCGCCTTACAGCGTAAGCGGGGGTATATAGCGTTCATTCTGTCCGTCCGTCTGTCCGTCTGTCCGTCTGTCTGTCTGTCCGTCTGTCCGTCTGTCTGTCTGTCTGTCCGTCTGTCCGTCCGTCACAAATCTTTGTCCGGAGCATATCTCCTAAACTATACATGCTACCTTCACCAAACTTCATACACTTATCAACCATGATCCCTAGATGTGCCTTTTGAGGGTTAGACCAACAAATGATTTTTATTTTTTGCGGTTTCCATGGAAACATGACTAAAACAGTGACTCTATGACCAAGTTCTTTGTCCGGAGCATATCTCCTAAACTATACATGCTAGCTTCACCAAACTTCATACACTTATCAACCATGATCCCTAGATGTGCCTTTTGAGGGTTAGACCAACAAATGATTTTTATTTTTTGCGGTTTCCATGGAAACATGACTAAAACAGTGACTCTATGACCAAGTCCTTTGTCCGGAGCATATCTCCTAAACTATACATGCTAGCTTCATCAAAATTTATACACTTATCAACCATGATCCCTAGATGTGCCTTTTGAGGGTTAGACCAACAAATGATTTTTATTTTTTGCGGTTTCCATGGAAACATGACTAAAACAGTGACTCTATGACCAAGTTCTTTGTCCGGAGCATATCTCCTAAACTATACATGCTAGCTTCACCAAACTTCATACACTTATCAACCATGATCCCTAGATGTGCCTTTTGAGGGTTAGACCAACAAATGATTTTTATTTTTTGCGGTTTCCATGGAAACATGACTAAAACAGTGACTCTATGACCAAGTCCTTTGTCCGGAGCATATCTCCTAAACTATACATGCTACCTTCACCAAACTTCATACACTTATCAACCATGATCCCTAGATGTGCCTTTTGAGGGTTAGACCAACAAATGATTTATATTTTTTGCGGTTTCCATGGAAACATGACTAAAACAGTGACTCTATGACCAAGTTCTTTGTCCGGAGCATATCTCCTAAACTATACATGCTAGCTTCACCAAACTTCATACACTTATCAACCATGATCCCTAGATGTGCCTTTTGAGGGTTAGACCAACAAATGATTTTTATTTTTTGCGGTTTCCATGGAAACATGACTAAAACAGTGACTCTATGACCAAGTCCTTTGTCCGGAGCATATCTCCTAAACTATACATGCTAGCTTCATCAAAATTTATACACTTATCAACCATGATCCCTAGATGTGCAGCTGCATGCCTTTTGAGGGTTAGACTAACAAATGATTTTTATTTTTTGCGGTTTCCATGGAAACATGACTTAAACAGTGACAAAGTCCTTTGTGCAGAGTATATCTTCATAACTATACATGCTATCTTTACCAAACTTCATACACTTATCAACCATGATCCATTGATGTGCCTTTTGAGGGTTAGACCAACAAATGATTTTTAATTTTTTTGCGGTTTCCATGGAAACATGACTAAAACAGTGAATTTATGACTAAGTCCTTTGTCCGGAGTATATCTTCTAAACCGTACATGCTATCATCACCAAACTTCATACACTTATCCATATTGGTGCATCTCTTGAGGGTAAGACTAAAAAATTATTTTTATTTTTTGCGTTTTACATGGAAACGTTACTAAAACAATGACTATCTGACAAAGTGCTTTTGTCTGAGCATATCTCCTAAACTATACATGCTAGCTTCAACAAACTTAATACACTTATCAACCATGATCCCTAAGTGAGCTTTTTGAGGGTAAGACCAACAAAGAAAGCCAGACTATAGTTTGAAGCGGGGGTATGTGAGCTGTGCTCACTTCTTTACTTGTTCCAGATGCATCCAGCATTAGGTGAGGGGTGATGTGATTAACTCAATAAATTGAACTGGGATAGCAACCCGGTAGTGCTTAAAAAGAAGACTTCGCCGTTGATACAATTTGAAATACCCAGAATGACATACAGTTTGACATCACATGATTGCTATTGTGTAATGTTCTCAAACTTCTGAAATTATTATGTTTCTGTTTCTATGGGAACAAGTTTGATGATTCTTCCCAAAGACAAGTTCTGAACATAATGTCAAAACTCAATGTGTTTTACCCACCGGTACCTTATGATAGTTTCACTTTCATTCTTTAATTATTCTTTTTATAAACCCCAACTCACTCACTCCCTCACTATCCTTTTTATGAATTGATATCGGATGTCGATTATGTACTCATTGTTAACGTTATGGACTAGATTATGTTGTAAATTAATTTCATTTCCTATTGGCATGTACCGCCTTTAACGATTTTCGTAAAAAATATATCAAAAGTAATTATACTGTAAATCCGAAAAGAGAAACTTTTCGAAACATAAGGAATACCAATTGTCAATCAACTATTGTAAATCTTGGTAAATATATATATATATGCATTTAGGCTTTATGCTACGCTTCATAAATAATTTGTACTAGAAGTATAATGGTTATCACTTATTTCAATCGTACATGGCATGAAATGTTGATATGCATATCTAATTATTCTTTGGGACGAGTGTTCATTTGATTATTTGTTTTAAAAAACATATGTATTTTGCAAATGTTATGTATGTTATGTCCTATGGCCTCTTTGACATGACAGAAATGAACTATCTATCTTAAGAATTGATATTTGTACAGAGTAAAATTGTTATAGGTGCATAGTTCACACTCAGTGATTTCTTCTTACTGAAATTGGTATTACCAAATACTAAAGAGATGCTTTGAAATTTTTCGCCCTTTTAAAATTTTTTTTTATTAAAACCATTACTCATAGAATAGTTAAGATATGGAAAATTTATTGTTTAAGGATAATAACTAAAATGAACTTTGCTAAACAGTTTTATTATGAATGTAAAAATCATTGACTTTAAGACATATATCAGGATATGTTCATGAAAAAGCGTGTTGTGACAACTCTTGCTAATATCGTATCTTTTTATATCTTTTATTTGTATCGATCATCCTAAACTTCATGAAAGGAACCTGAATATTGAACATATATGCATATTATTTGCATAAACGATTACCGACATAGTGAATCAAAACATTGTTATAATTGTGTTATTATATTGATTATATCATTTCATATCTTTTTTTAAATTGACCTAGAGATTGCTGGTCATGTCCCCTTATCTTGGTCTTTAGGCACTTTTATTAAAAATGTAAGTTTGCATGTTTTGAGAGAGTGAAGTTCAATAGGTCTATATATTAAGCTATGCCTCGCAATACCCGCGCAGAGCAAATACAGTGATATCGCAAAGACCTGAGCACACTTGACAGCGCTTTGTACAACCATCAACACTTAAACGCCATACATATGAATTAACTTAAAGCCAGTCCACATTAAATGGTACCTTCACCCTACAGGTGATTGCTTTGTGATAATTGCTAGCCACTATGAGAAGAAATCATACTTTTAGAAGTGTATCAAAAAAAATTCAGTTTGAATAAAAGTAATCTTCTGGTGGTTTGATTTTCGTTTTGGATGATACAAGGTTATTGTATCTTATGTTTGGAAATGCACTCAGATGAATTTGCAAGTTTTATTTCATAACCTAATTTACGTCAAATCTTTTTTCAGTTTCATCCTTTTTCTGAAAAAACAATCAAAACTAAATTCAACGTCAAACTTGTTTGATATTTATGTAGTTCTTCATACTTGCCCTTTCCTTTGATACTGATACTGTCACTCAGCTTTTTCATTTGACTGAATTAGATCTTCTCTCTCATAGAATGAATTCGAACATGTGACTGATGGAGATTAAAATACATATCAAAGTGCTTTTAAGGATTGATTTCGGGGATGAAAGCTTATCTGAAATCGATTAACACTAGAAATGAGATTTGAACGAGAATTAGAGCAGGAAAGAGATTCTGAAGATCAATGCAGCCTTGTCAATGCTTTTATTGAGAATCACATCGGTAAACTAGAATAGCATGGCAAAATACCCGACAAAGGTTCGTTTACAATTATGTATTTCTGATTGGTCCATCTTCAACCTTATCACAGGTTCTCCATTTTGATCACTGGTGTTTAACTTCTTACCATTAACATTGAATATCATTTTAAATGTGTAAACTAAACGTTACAATCATACACTCTTTCCTATTTGTAAACCTAAAAGCTTGTAAACTTGTAAATTGCAGTTGTTAATTTCATTTTTGTCACGGCATTGAAAGCATGTTATTAACAGTTTAATTTTAGAAATACTTCTTTCGACAAACAACCAAGCCGCTAAGAAGCTTATTTTGCCAACCTTTATGGGCTCTCTCTGATGTGCAACGAATAATGCTAATGACTTGTCAGAAATACAAATGAAGACCCTATTATTGCTTTCGTTACACAAATAAATCATTACATTTGATGTCCTTGTCGAATAGATATATCAATCATGTCCGAGACTAAGACGATGGTTTTCTCCAAGGAAATTTCTGAAACAAGGCACTTCAGGAAAAATAGCCTAGAATTGATGACACTAAGACTTGGTTAGAGCCTCGCTGTGCTTTTTGGACCTCCAGTTGTGCAAATAGCCCGTCTGTAGCGGATTTTGTCGTGAGGAAACGCAAATTCCACCATATATCAACTCTGTTAACAGAACTCTATAGAATGTTCCAAATGTTTGTGAAGTCTTCGGCCTATTTTGTAACATAACAGAAATGTATACGCGATTCATGAACACACAGAGATTTGTTCCTTAGGCATTTAGAAAATGTTAACTGATTTAACAACGTTTGATAAGGATTGCAACTTTTTTGTCATATGTTACATGACATCTGCATCAGGTGAACTACAACTATTATTCGTACCAATATGATATTTAAAGCTATGGGGTAATTTAAGTGTTCCAGTGCAATGCACTTGATTGAGGTTCTTGGTTTCGATGGCCATGTTACAGATAGATACAATTAATCCATATTTTAAAAAATCAATCAATTCGTAGTCACGTTTTGTAATCTTACATACATAATTCTTGGTACTGATTTTGAGAAAGATAATCACTTAGCTAATAAGCAATTTGACTAAACACACTGCTTCGATGGACACGAACTTTCGAAGATTACCATTTTCATCAAGACTAATAGCTGTGACTATCATGTTTCCCCATTTGTCATTTCAATGTTAAATATGATTAAGATTCATCGGTAAGTATAATTTCATTCTATTTCTTGACTAAGCAGTTTAGATTTCTAATAGAACATTATTTTTTGAAAATAACATTTAGGCTCCACGTACTTTCCCATCTTGAATGTGTGTGCTCAATATTTGCCTCAAATTATATGGTTGATAGGAATTAAGATGATGTCGGAAGACAATTATAGAATACCGAAGACAATAATAGAACACGGGATAGCTTAATCTCTTTTGAGGAAGGTCTCAATTGTATGATGAACAACACAATGAGTTATTAAACTCTCTATAGAAAGTAATGGATCATTAAAATATCTCGGACTGTGTTGTAGAATTGATTTTTTTTCTCAACATATGTATATTTTGACTGAGAATTATGAATACTAAACTGGCTAGAAATATAAAAAAGAAATTATGTTCCTTTCGAGTCAAATATTAATTGTTGATCATCAACCGGAGATCAGTTTGGAAAAAAAACCATACAAAATCCTTGCTCAGTCAACCAGAACTTCAAATAGAATCTAAAATCCGTCTGTGAATATACTATTTTAACACGTGTTTAAAGAGGCTCGTCCTAGTAGTTATATTGGCTTATTCAAGGGCTCTTATCTTTACTGAAGATGTTTCTGCGGAAACGTCGCAAGGATGAGAAGCTGAATACCGTCTTAACATTCAGCTTTGGTTAACTTAGGATTTTGTTAATCGGAAGTATCTCGAGTAGAGGTGAGGGGATTTGGGGTTTAATGCCACTTTAATATTTCACTTAAATCACAGCTGCTACTATTATTGCAGGGAGAAAGCTCGCAACACATTTGTGGCTATGCATTGACCTGCGAGCATTGGCTCGAATTAGCAAATCGAATTGTTTGATGAATAGTTCACTACTGCAGACAACATTGCCGAGCCCCTGGCGCGATTCGAACCAAGGACCGTGACTTTAAGCTGAGGAAGTCGCCCGCACGTTATACACTTTCGACTAGGAATTGACATTTACTGCAACTACTATAATTCCTTGTTTGAAAAAGATCTTCATTAACGTACATATCCTATTACTAGTTTCTTGTCATACCCATTATATTTTCGGTACTATTTAAAAGGAAAAGGCAAAATATTTTTTCCAAATGTACACTACATACACGTTAGTGTTTACTGCCAGTTTAGGAATGTAGAAAGCGGATTTGATATAACATAGAAATAACTAAACATTGACATTTATTTAAAACATTGGTATATTCTAAATGATGACATTATTCATTACTGAGATTTTGATAGTTTGTCCCTTTGGTCAGTTGTCAAATTTTCTACAAAAGAAACAGCAAAGGACAATACCTCAGGATACATCAATCAACAAACAACTGTCACATATGATGAACTAATTAATTCTAAATACATGTAGTTTAACGTTCGCAGTTTTTTCGCTGCCATGGCTACAAATGTGTTCCTAAAATCATTATTTCACATTGTTACATGTGCCAAATGCGGACTCTGCTCATCGCTTGGTTGGTGACACCTAAGTCATCTTTGCAACTTTTTGAAACGAAAATCAAATGAGAAAACATTGGATGGCACTGTCCAAAATAAGGTAAAAAATTATTTGTGTACCTCAGGCACACTGACAGGCACAAATGAAAGAGTTTTTGGTAAATGTCCCCCGCTGCAACGCGGAACAGTGGACTATGAATTCAGCGGCGTCTGTCCGTCCGTATGTACGTACGTCCGGATTCTTGTTAACGCGATAACTCATGAAGCTTAGCACGTAGAGTGTTCATATTTGGTGACAGCTTTTAATGGCGGAAGACTCAGACGCCAGTCTACATTGATGACCTTTACGTATTTTTCAAGGTCACCACGACATTTTGACCACTTTGTAATCATTGTTAACGCGATATCTCGTAAAGCTTAGCACCTAGAGTATTCATATTTGATGACAGCTTACAACGGCAGATGACTCAAGCACCAGTGGACGTTGGTGACCTTGACCTCATTTTCAAGGTTACCACGACACGGTCATCACTTTATAATACGTTGATAACATGAAATATCATAAAGCTTAGCACCTAGAGTGTGCATATTTGGTGACAGCTTTCAATGGAGGAAGACTATGATGCCAGTCGACATTGGTGACCTTGACCTCATTTTCAAGGTCACTACATCACTTTGACCACTGTGTAATACATTATGATAACGCGATATCTCGTAAAGCGTAGCACCTCAATATCTCATAACGGCGGGGGACATTGCTATGTTAGTGGCAAACACTTGTTTACATAAATATCTACCGATATTGATCCCAATCATAGAGAATAAGAACTTTTTAGTTTAGTATTACAAACAATGTTTTCATGCGGTAAAATATATTATGACAGTGTAATTATGAATCTCTCAAGACCATATCAATGTAGGACCCAAGCACGTGCGATGCATTCATTAAATTCCAGAACTCTATACCCATCCTCGACAATCTAGGGCAAAAATCCTGTTAATTCTTCAATAAAAGCCTAAATGAAAGGGAGGCTGCGCACTGGTAGTTGATGCTCACAATCGTTAAATCACAAAATATTGATATCTACTCAAGACATCTTGCAGACCTGGGGTGTAATTAACCACGAATGGCAGTCAAAACCAGAAAACAAAGTATGAAATTATTAGAGATAGAGGTGATTAGACAGTTTTGTGGAATTTGTGGATGTGGATTTTATGGAATTGAACCGGATATTCGTGAAAGCTCTAAATTATGACGTTTTCTTACTATCGTCTTAACGAATTTTACAAAGGAAAACATATTTATCAATTGATGAAACGAAATTGTACTCTTTACATGGGCTAGTCGTATAGTTTCATGGTACAATGGTTCAATACACTGCTTGAGTCTAGCGTCTAGATATGTACGCTGAATTTACTTACATTCTCTTACTGAATTGATTGCGTTTTTTCATTGAAAAGCAAATACTTAAATGCCAAATTTTGCTACTTAAAATAGAAATCAAGTCGTTGATAACAGTCAGAGATAACAGCATAAATAAATCCAAAACTACCTGCAGTGTCGTTTGGTATCTATAACGGATGGTGTAATCCTTCAAATGTTTCAGCAAAACTAAGAAGTAAACATATCATATTAAAGTAAAGCTCTCTGCTTGAGATCAAAGGAGAATATTCTTTTATAGTTAGCCCATTGAAATGCAAAGCGCCTGTGTCGACCGAATCGGCGCGGCCTCCTTGTTATCCTCTTTTCCCTGGATTTAAATGAAATGCTGTACTTAAGAAGTTAACTTCATTATCACGAGTCTGCCCTTTGAAGTGTCGGAAGATTTTCTAAAGAACGTTAATACTATTTAAAGTCCCTCATACTTATATATTTCCAAATCTATAGATGTCTAGTGGAGAGAAAAAGCTTATTGCAAATAACTTATACATACCGACGATTGGTGAACGATTTTAATAATTATCATCGAGATTACCTCTAAAGACACTGTAAAGTATCCTTCATTCTCAGCCTATCTGACCTTTGGTCAACAGGAACGATATGGTAACACCTAGTACGAAGGGAGGTCTCCTCCAATTAATTAAGCGTGTATAGCGTGATGTACAAGCTGCCATTATTAAAATTGCTGCCACACACGCGTCTTTCTTGATGGATTTGTTTGGAAAAGTTGACCGCTCAGTAGGTTACTGCCAGAGTGTTCAAACCACTACAAGCTCATTGTCATTGATATCTGATGTACACATTGTTGTGAGTAATATGGAATAAACATGTCAGTAGTATTATTACAAAATTGAAAAGTACTTGAAAATACCACGGATAGTGCACGAGGAAAAATTACGAAAAGTATATATCAGCGTTCATTCTAGTTCTCATTAGTAAGACTAGAATAACAGCAGCAAATCTTGTTGTAACCTGATACATCAAACAATCACATAGATCCACAAGCAGTTGAACATAAAACCGACAAACACAAGAAGCAATTTCACAATGGAATGAACAACAACACAATTTACCTTTACAGACATGCATGCAGTTATGCATCGAGAATGTTCTCATGCAAGATAAACAGGCAATTGTGAACATGACCTTGTTTCCCGCTTGTGAATTGGTTTGTGAATTGACACGTAAAAATGTTGTACTAATCTTTTCATTCAGGATCAAAAGGGTAATTATTTTCTTCGCATACCTTTCTGTTGTGAAGATTTGGTGCATTGCGAGATCAATCAATAACGATTCCAGCGCAACACCAAGCACTTCACTCTAAACGTCTGAAAACGATGGAACATTCTGAGGGTTGAAAATGGAATAAATAAGTTTATCCTTATCTTTTGATTTAGCATTAAATATGAATACAAACTTATGACATAAACTGTATTAAAAGTACCTTTGGGATACTTTTAATGTCTCATCACAAATAATGGATGTTAGCAATTGTATATCAAGGAAAAACATTGTTTATAAAGAAGAAAATGTAATTCAATTTTAATGTTTAAGAGAACAGAATTGTGCAGAACATTATTCATTTATGTTTTATTCATTTAAGAGAAGGCCATCAGTTATCAAGAACATTGGACAAATTGTTAGTCAAACGGCTTTCCAACTGTCCTTATATGATTACACGGATTCACTGTCACTGTCTGATTCACATATTATTGACAGATACCAAATTTCCTGAAGAACGGACAGAACGTCTTTAGAAACAAATTCTACGGGCCCCTCAACCAATATTGAACATCAATTGTAAAAAATATTATCATCTTGTGTAACAACATTCAGTGTTGCAAATAACACTTTATCAATGACCTAGTTACACCTTAAAAATGCAAAAATTAAAACTGCTCGTTATTATTGTTGAACCCTTTATCATGAAATTACGTGAAACTCTAACCCTCAAGATTAATCTAAAGCTATTAGAAACGTTTTTCGTTTTACCCGCAATGCCTGTGACTTAAAAATGAGAAACTTGATATCTATGACAAAACAGAAATTATTTTTGTCCTTATTTTTTCCTTATTTTTGGCGTATCATGTTTGAATTTTTATTTAGAAAATCTATTATGTTGTATTCTTTTCATTTGAAGCTGTAGATGAGCATAATTGTTATAGTTCCACCATATCACATTTCACCGTATTCAATCTTTATACAATAAGCATTTATAGTAAACGCTTTGAAAATAACCTTTTGATTACAGAAGCACTTCAGTTTCGTTGTTTTATATGTTCATCCGTTTATGCAATCTCGGTTTTCAAAAAAATCTGTTTAAAAAAAGTGCCCCACAGTTATTCACAATAACCTTACAAGACTGACTGATTAGAAATGAAATAAATCCTTAGCCTATGGTGTAATATGAAATGAAGATTCTGTCAGTTGAAGTGTTTTTCAATAATTTTGGATAGAATAAGTAGACAAGGATCACAAACAGTACTTAATTTATATCAAGCCATGCCAAGCAAAGCTATAAAAATATGTTATTGGTCATGTTACAGACTGGACTTATTTTTAAGGAAGTAAATTGAAATTGATTTAATTTATAGAAATCTTAATACAATTCTAGGTCAACTAAAGTATCACGCCAAAACAAAGGTTTAATGCTTTGTAGACCAAAACGGAAAGAGGTATCTGATTGTTATGAAACTTTCTAGCCAACACATCTCTGCTGTTGAACTGAAATGTCAGCTTGCACAGTGGTCAAGTATAAGAGCATAACAGATCGTTATTTAAATCAACAACACTCTATCTCTATTACAGGGACTTCTAAACTTATATTTGAGTTAATTTACCTCATTCAGAAAGTGCTATATCATTGAGATGTATTTCACAGCACCATATCAAACGTGTAGGATCTAAACCGGCAATGAAATACATATAAGTAAATAAGTAATAAGTAAAACGTTCCCCCTGAGTTCGATTTCATTTCAAGCAATCAAAGATTTGATAACTCAATGTTTATTAATTAGTGTTTAGACAGGTTCAGGATAACACACTTTCTGTGGCTTACCGAGACGACGTTGTGATCAAACGTGAAGTATTAACCATATTAACCTCAATCACAGTTTAAAAAGACTGAAACCAAGGCAAACGTATATGTTTAGAAAGCATTAATTATTACCATTAATCAAGGATATATGTTTTATATTGCCCCTAAATTGAGTAGTGTTATTTTCAAACATTTCTAAACCAAAAATGGGACAAGTTCATTTTAAGTGAAATACTTTGATTAAAAAATTTGTAACAATTACAAGTAGATATATGTAGATATATATATATATATATATATATATATATATATATATATATATATATATATATATATGTATATATATATATATATATATATATGTTTAGACAGGTTGAAAAGACTTGTTATCAAGTCGAAATGCGACGCATCCAGTCATCATTAAAATTATATCTACAGCAAGTGTCGTCTGAAGTATTTTATTTTCAAATATATATATCAATGCTCGGATGTGTGGTCTTTCTAACATGTCAGTGTTGCTACCGAACGACGTAAAGCTGACAAATCAGGTGACTTTTGGTTTATGCTGCTTTCAAAAGTATGGACATCCCGCTACACTATAATGGTTATGTATTGCGTTGAAACCTGAAATCATCGGCTGGAACTAGCGAACCAGGATAAACTCAGTGTAGTATTGTCCCAAACCTTACTCATGTTGAACAGTTCTATACTGCAGAGGATCATGGTAAGCCCCTGGCTGGTTTCGAACTCCAGACGTCTGAATCCGAAGTCGAACATTCCCCAATGAATGAAGATTGATTTAACGTTTCGAATTGCCAAATTTGATGTAATTGACTATAGTTTGGTTTCTAGAATTTCATGTTTTCCATCCATTTGCACTAGGATCACTTCATGTATAGACTAATTCATCATTACCATGTCTGACGCTAGAACAAGATGTAATGAATGGGGACAGAAAAACTACCTAAAAAGCATTCCTTCACTGTTTGTATATCACGTTATGTGATCAATATAGAAATTATTCTTTGACTCGGGGATACGTTTTGTTGTGTAACAAGCCTTTAATGTTTTTGGCAACGATCTACTGGAATCAAACCGTGCCCTTATCATGAATAATTTCTTCATTTAAGCTATGATTAATTTTGTGACTAGTCTCAAGCGTCTGAAGCAAATTACATTCCATTACATGTCATAAGAGGAACTTTTCCTGTCCTAGCACCGTTACGATAAGGCTATGAAATTCTTAAATATGTAACGTGTTATTTGCAAAATAGACGATTTGCATCTCTTTGAGCACACAGAAAACGATTAATGTGAGGCTACGGGTAGCACTGAAGAACCATTTTAAAAATGACATAGAGTAAGCTAAAATTCCATGTGTACATTTCTTATGTACATGTTATCATATCCTCAACTCCCATTTTAGCCAAAAATGTCAAACACTTTACCTTCACTTGTTTTCAATAAAAATATATAGAGGATATTGGACATTTCTAGACGAATACCATGTTTATCTCATCGAGTGAAGTAGAAAAGTTATTTTCACGAGTTGTGCAGCCACGAATGTAAATATATGATTTCTGCTTCACGAGATGAGATATTCATGGTATTCCACGAAAAATGTGAAATGTTCTAATTATTATGTTTCCCAAAACCCCGTAAATGACCCTAACTATATGAATGGAGAAGCTAAAACGCTTTGCTTGCGCGGCCGTTCCATGACGTCATTCAATTGTTTCATGACGTCATATGATTGTTGCATCATTTCACAGAGTAGAATACCATTTATATTTCATTCAGTGAAAATATGGGTTCAAATTTACACGATAAATGGCATATTTCACCGTTCGAAATATAATAAAGCATTTGTTAACACAGGTTATTTATATGAAAATCGTCTCTTATTCACATAATTACGAGTCATATGACCAATTATACATTGCCAGCCAAAATCTGTCGTTTTTTATAGTGAGAATAACTTTCTTAAATTACTTTTGACAAATTATTACTGATAATTTCGCTAATTAGATTCAAGTAGTTTTTTATGCAACAATCAGAAATGTTAGACAAGATAAATGAGTTGATAAATTTTGACTCCAACATCATATTCTGTGTCCCTTAAACAAATGGGGAAATTTCTTTGGAATTTTAGAAACACCGAAACGCTGACCTTATGTCAAGAAAATGTTGTAGGAATAAACGGAGGCTATTGAATTGAAAACATGTCAAACTGTGACGGCATTATTTCTGAAGCAGGAAGAGACTCGGTGTTGTTGCCGACAGCCATCATATTGGATGAAAAAGAGTGTCGCACAATTGTCTATTTTAAGAGCTGTAAGCCTTAATTTTGATAATAAAACGTGTCATTAAAAATATTTTTGTATAAAATTGGACCTTATGTCATATATCAAAACCAAAGCCAAACATGTCAAATATGATTTGTTTTATTTATGATTTTACACAACAGCTCATCCTTAAATATGAATTTTGGGCTTTCAATGTAAAATGATTGCCACATACTGTTATGGTTTTGGTGAAGTTTAACTAAAGCAAAGAATAGGTAATTATACAATGATACATGATTTATTTACCAGACATATAAAGAAAAAGGTACGAAGGGCTTGGGAGAGTCATTTCAAATTTCATTAAAAAAACATGTTTCTTTAGAACTTAAACGAGGGGATGGAACATTATTATAAAGCTTTTGTTATTGGAGAACAAGTTCAAAATATGCATTTAAAGAGGAAAGGGCCATGAAAAAATACCCGATGAGTCGGGGAGAGCTTCATATTTTTACAAACCAAGGTGCATGTGTATCTTGTCACATTTGTCTGTCATATAAGTGAAACATCTATCATATATGTTAGCTGTCAGTTTGTCCCCTGTAATGCCTTAAATGTCTGGAAAACATCTGTATCATTGGCATGTGGCCCCTTGATGAATAAAACATTCAATCATTTCAACAAAAGGAAATAGGTTACTCATATTAATTTTGATTTCCAATTGTTAAATACATACTGAGAATTTAACTTCTGCGCATTTTCAGTAATGAACCAAGTGTGTGTTTCAGTGCATTGCATTGATAAAATGAGCTTTCATGTTTGTATTGAATAAAAGATTATTATACAATGCTTCTTTTCAACTTGGCTTTTTATGTTGACTAACCATTTTAAGAGCGAATTGTTTTCAAATGCTGTTTTCATTTACCACATGCCGAATCTAAAAACGCACCACACCAAGCGATTTAAATTACAGGTCCCTTAGATTATCAGCTTTTTCTCTTCAAGCATGGACATTCTTCTTTATAAAGAAACCTATTGAATGGGTTTATGACACACGTTTCCTTTGACTTATATTGATTTGATTTCGATGGTCACTTGACCTTTGTGCTTCAATACAAAGCAAGAAGATTGATAACACAGTGGCATGACTCGAGAGAATGTGGGACTTTGGAACACATAACACACACTGGTAATTAACTAACAGTTATCAGCATACGTATATCTAACACTTCTTAGAGAATTACACAGAGATGTGACAATCTCAAGCAAAAACATATGTTGACGTGAGCACGTGAATATGATCATCTTATCTCTGTTTGCCAACAACATCCTCTATCCTCTTAGCAATCCATGAAATGAATGAAATCGGCAATCACTGCTATACAATGTATAAACATAGATTTATTTCACTAAAATAATTTTTTATCATATTTCAGAGGCCCTCTGCGTTTGTTTGAGAGGCATTGTATTGTGTACTCTGAATCTTATAAATTGAATCGAGTTAGCTTTTAACTGGTTTATGAACAGATTAATACAGACATTGGTGAAGCATTGGACTAGATCAAAAGACAGGAAGTATAAGCTTGGATGATGTGGCTGGTTACCTCAATTCTATTTCTACCTAAATCAAATATATCTAATCATTGCTATAATCAGGAACAATTGTCAATGTCAATGTCAATGTTGATATCAAATGTTCTCATCTGAGAAAAAAGAAATCATCTAAAGATCAAATTATTCTAATCCTATTTAAAATTAAAAACGGATATGCACAATGTTAAAGATGAATGCCACTAATGACGTTAATGTAAGATTTACTTGTCAACTCATATTGAGCTACAGTTATATTAATTTCATCAATTGCTTTTAAAATATTGACTCGGATCACCAGATGAATTTTGATTCAGATAAAGTAAGATGCGAGCTTTTCATTTACTGACGGGAATACTGTTTTACTGATGCCTTATGGTGGCAGCTCTGATTTTAACTTCATTGGGCTACATCTCAAGATCTTTTACTTTTACAAACATCCCTCTTTTTTTTTCATATGTATTGATTCCTTTTCTCTCTCTGTTAAGAAATTGAGTCGACAGGTTTTTTGAAGAAGCACCTCTTTCATGTTATAAATCATATTTCTTAAATCTTTGGACAACAATGAAGAGAGAGAGAGAGAGAGAGAGAGAGAGAGAGAGAGAGAGAGAGAGAGAGAGAGAGAGAGAGAGAGAGAGAGAGAGAGAGAGAGAGAGAGAGAGAGATAGAGAGAGATAGAGATAGAGATAGAGAGAGAGAGAGAGAGAGAGAGAGAGAGAGAGAGAGAGAGAGAGAGAGAGTCGGAGAAGCGTAGAATAGATTTTATGGAGATTAATTATATCAATATAATGAAGACATGTAGCTGAGACAGGGCGTCTGTGAGCAGTCCGTGAGTCATTGGAAACATACTGGCTGTCAACAGCTACACAACTCTAGGTTCCAGAAGATCGATTCATTCCATGATAGATTATGACAAATCTATTTAATATGAGAACACTTGTCATGTCAAAGAGCTAAGAGTGAAATCGCATTTCGCCAGCAAATGTGACTTTGCTGACTCATAGAGTTACTTGGAGCTGGTCATATGACAGAAACACTGAATTGATTTCATTATTCTTTAGTAGACGATATTTCACTCTGTCATTCAAACAATAGATAGTCATTCTAACCTATTTAGTTAGAAAAACGAATCATCGTTATTAAAAAGATATATCAAATAACCGACTTTATGAAGACAAGGGATTTTATGGATTATAAACTTTCTTATTATAACAATACGTTTTTCATTCTTATGAGTTACAACATTTTATATAAAGATGCATACGATGACGATGTCGATGTAAGAGGATTGTTCTCCTCGAAAGTGAAATGTGATATCGATAACTGATGAATGTTAAGCAAGTATCAGGCCCCACTAAGAAACGATGTCGCCTCATCAAATTTATGTTATGTCTTTGAAGAGTGACAAGATAGTTAAAACAATGTCCAAAATTATTGAAAAAAAATTCTTTTCTTTAAGTTGGATTTCATTTTTATAATAAACATGTTAAAAGCTGATGACGACTATAATTCTATTGTAAGAATCATAATTCCATGCCTTTTAGAAGCCTTGAATAGCAGATCTTTACTTTCTATACACGCAACTCGTGTGATTGTACCATCCCATCATGATGTATTCCTTTGCAAACTACAAAGGCGCATGCACAGGACATTCCAAACACGAATGGCAATTGACATTTGAGTATTTGCGTTTGTATAATTTACTGTTTATCCAATACGAAGAGAAATAAAGTGAGTGAGTTGGGGTTTAACGTGCTTTGAACAATATTTCAGTTATTAAACACGTGGATGAGAAGCATCCAAAAGAGAGTGGATAGATAAGGGAGAAGGAAGAGAAATCAAAGAATGGAACTTCCTCCGATGAACTTCAGTTTGTGATCAATTATATAGTGAGAAGTTAAATAGATGATTAGAAAGAGATATAAAGATAATTAAATGATAATTAAATAACAAATGAGTTATTAATAACGATTGACATGTACATGGTTGAATGCAAATAGGTCATATACAGATACCTAATTACCGCACAATATCATAAGAAACATCCAAAACAAAATAATTGAACATAATGTCTTTCTTAACTTTTGAAAATGTTAGTTACAAATTATAATTACAGTTTACCTCAAATGTGAAAACGCTATTTTATAATAAGTGTCTAGAACATTGACAATGAAATTATCCTCAGGCAAATCAACCTTCCATTACATAAACCTGCATGAACAAGGAGATATTTTCGATTAAGACAATTGGGAGATTATAGAATCCAATTTCTCTCAAATTAACAATAGCACATGCGGAATTTTTTATACCTCATGCAAAATGTGGCAGGGGATAAATCAAAAACCGTAACCAAATTAGCCGACTAGTTGCTATCAATGGCAATATAGAATTAAGTTTGACTCTTTGACGAAGATAGATTACATGGACTCAAGATACATTTGTCACCATTTATCAGTATATAAACTCATCTTCTTGTTGAAGACCAGGAAGTCTCCAGTCATAAGATTGATGTCGTATTATTTACTCCTCCGACCTTGTATATTTATACCGTACATTCCGGAACCAAAAAAGATTCAGTTTCCAGAAAAATAAGAATGGATAATGTGCAGAAAACCCGAGGTGCTAGTGTTCACACATACATGTAGTTTGACGTGGAGCTCCCAGGTAAATTAAACTTATTTAACCAGGCTAGATTGTTCACTTATTGTGCATATCTTCATGATATATTCTTTTAATATCGTTTAAATAAATTAAATATGTAAATAATTTATAGTAAAACGAGAATATTAAATTGCTTGCACAATCGTGTTGTTCCGTAAAATCAACCCGGTGTGACGCCAACGTAGCCGTCATATCAAACG
Organism: Phorcus lineatus; assembly: GCA_921293015.1. Classification (NCBI taxonomy): domain Eukaryota; kingdom Metazoa; phylum Mollusca; class Gastropoda; order Trochida; family Trochidae; genus Phorcus; species Phorcus lineatus. The sequence goes on from OV121083.1 coordinate 10,887,511, forward strand.
TAATCAACGCCACGTTGTATATTAAGGTGATCTCGTCATTATAGCTATTTGAAACTCAGGACATTAAGGTTGGATATTATTGGATATTATTATGTCATGATATCTGCCTATACTTAAAACGACTACATGACGCGTTAAGTTGTCATATTTTAACAGGTAGAATGGAGACACTTTGCACGGGATCAATCGGGGCTTTGGGGTTGTTGGGAGCATGATTTACAGTCAACAACATCGAGTCTTCAAAACTCTTTCTGCAAGGTGAGACACAATAAATAACTGAAATTAAATTATATATACACTCGTTGATGACAGCTCCAGTACATGTAATATTACCTTTCTGAAAATATCTCACTGAACTAGCAGGTATCTGGCTGTTCTTACATCACTGTAAAACAAGTTCTAACAGATAACAAATGAAATGTCGACAGAAGTCCTAGAGATCCAAGGAGACGTGCTGAGCTGTCTGGTTTCAACAAATCAATTTCTGCAGAACTGATTGCTCAAATGTTCTTGCACTCATGACAAACAGTAAATCTGTCAAAGTAAAGCCCCTTGCCTCGGATCAAAGGAGAATATTTTCTTGCTAGCTATAGCCCTTGCTCAGTTGGCTTTGTCTGTATTCAGTCCTCTTTGTCATCTTTAGACCGGCTGTATCGCGTCTGTCAAAATGTTGTAGCTTATATAACTTCTCAAAATCAAACTGTTCTGAAAAAAATTTGTGTAACTAGGAAATGCATGATCATGAATCAAGCTTAGAAAATTTTGAAAGCTGTTTTGAAACGTCTAATTTTGACTTGTAAAGAAATCGTTCCAATAAAGTAAAAGGTAGCGAATAACTTTGTAATACATAAGAAAGTTACAAACCTCAAAGTTACAAATGTCTTGGTGTTCGCAAAGAATCAAGGCTCAATTTTTGTTATTTTCTAGTGTCAGAGCAAACGGCAAGTTAAAATACATACATTTTGACATATACTGATACATTTTAAAAGTCTTGTTCAGTTATAACATACGGGAAGGTTATTTTTTTACCTTAAACTTAAACTTTTTCTGTTACAAGGATCTTTGTGTCTGCACGGATTTTACATACATATCACAGAGTAAATGCTTTTTGTGACATTAGTTTTGTTTTTGTTTTGTTTTGGGGGGGGGGGCTGGAGTTAGTTTTAATGCCGAAAATGCCAAACTAACCCATACATTTTTTAATTAAGATTCAATATAAACCTGGCGAACTCCTCTCTGTGTCATAATGACAAGTGATACGGTGTCAAAGTGCCTATTGGGTGTTTCAATTACATGTACGATGAGCTAGCATTAAACCTCCAGGAGCAGGATATCTAACCCTCATTACATGCAATGCTGCGTCTCAATCCTTGACATGGCAGTCTCGGAAAGGAGAATTGTCTTATTGACTGACAGCGAAATAAACTCTGCCTCGTTAATCATATTTCTGTTTTTTTCCATGAAAGATCATTGTTTTGACGTTGCAGACCTTGAGATGTAGAGCACTGATATTATTGATCATTGACATGTTATATCACATCATAACATCAAGCATTTCATGACTTGATGGAATGACATTTCCTAAATAATTGGATATCATCATGAAAGCGTAACTCATGTTGCAGTTGTTCCTTCCAAGTAAGATTCCCTGTGGCTACATTCCCGAGATGAAGGTCAATCATGACGGACGTCTCTGATGGTTTCCGGAAATATCTGGATCAATGATAATTTGAATCGTATTTAGTAATAAACCTTTTCTTCATAAGATGCGGAAATTCGGAGGTAGTGATTGTTACTTTTGCATGAAATATTTTCATATCGATGAAGGAATTTATACTAAGAAAATTATACAAAAACTTCCAAGGGGAAATATCAAAATTTTCTAAATGTGTCCAATATCCAAGCCCAATTAAAAGCATTTTTTTAATGATTCCAAATAAAATTTGTTTCTCATAACGTATATGTGTAAGACATATATTTACATGTCCAAGGTAATAGGTAATTAAATGTATTTTAACAATGGAAAAATTTCCTTTCTAAAAAGTATATGTAGTAAATAGCAACCTCCGCTGAGGTTGATATAGAAATGAACGCGCGAGCGGTAGCGAGCGTGTTCATTTCTATATCAACCGAGGGCGGAGGTTGCTATTTGACTTACACATCGTGGTTAAGAAATGAAATTATTTTATGTAGTAAATAATGACCGGGTGCCGAGCGATTATGGCAAAAATACTCGCGAGGGCGTCAGCCCGAGCTGCGTTTTTTTGCCATAACGCGAGGCAATCCGGTAATTATTTGGCTTACACTCCCGCGGAACATTTCTACAAAGTTTTCGAACTAAATAGTTTTTATAAAATTAATTTGTAAACGTTTTACTTTGCGTGTTTATGTGTCCTGACCGAACGAGTCCAGTAGGATATTAACAATATCTGGCTGCTTGAGATTTTAAAGCTAAATATTTGATTCTAAAGATTAGAAATAGACATAACCTTATACCTATATATTTTCATGTATATATGTATCATCCCAACTGCGGATCCGCCCGATCTTAAGATGGGACGCGTCCCAACTTGGGATTCCAAGTTGGGACGTCCCATCTTGAGATGGGTCGGGGGATACTAAAACATGTTGATAATATTCTTATCTAATAATGAATTGTGTCAGTAAAACATTTTTTAGATAATTTAGTTCTATTCTTTCCACACCTACGAAGAAAATTTGATTTGATGTTCATTTACTTCACTTTCTGACTCGATTTCATCTGTTATCGAGTACGAACGATTCAACACTACTCAAACAATTATCTAAAGTCACATTTGATTACTGATTGAATCACATTTGTTAAGCGACATAACAAAATCCGATCAATATATAGATTTATATTTAGAAAATAGTTCTCAGCATTTTTCAAACGATCAATACATGCGTAGATCGAACAGCTGTAAACAGAGAGAAACCAAACGGCTCCACATTTCACAGAGATATATTTGTATCTTAGTTTCTTTACAAAAATGTGGCATAAACTGTTAACAATCAAAGATATGAAGTTATTCTAATAAGGATCCAATTTTTACAGCACTAGTGATAAATTGCGTTTTTAAAAATATATATTTAAAGTATTTAAAAAACGTACCTGATATAACGAAATGAATAATCCATGCAAAGACCTTCTACAAGCAGAAATTAAGGTACTCTCCATCGTTACAATCCAGCACTGAATAGTTGAATATGTTAATGTGACAGCTTGGCATGACAGAGGCAATGATTGGGCACCAATTTGCCCACCGTAGGCTAAAACAACATATGGAGACACCATAAGCCCATGTTGTTTTAACAATTTATTATCTAGTTTACCTACTTGGCGACTTGGAAATTAAAGTTCCAATTACCAAAGTCTGGTTCCCCAATATTTTAGATATTTTCTATAGTGCCAACATAGGGCTTGAATATTCCCTAGTAAATCTTATCAATATACTAAAATCTATCTTAACGGCGAAAAATCTTTGTCACAGAGTGGTAACGAATTCCTAATAATATCTGTTTATCATTTCATAAATGATACCAACCGATTTTTAAAGCTCTTTCCTAAAATTTGTCCCAAATCTAAGGTAGACAAAGTTTGATATAAATTTGAGTTTAGTAAGAATAATTGCAAATGTATATTTCCATCAATGTCCTTCTTTTATGTTTGTTTCAGGAAATTAGGCATACATTTATATAGGCATTTGCTGCCTTGCTCATCCTTTTTCCTTTTTGTATATATATTCTGAATTTTATGGAAATAAAATACTGTTTAAATCATAGTATTATACTTACTAACCATTATATGTTTAACGATATTGCATATTCTCATACAATGAAATATGATAATATTTTACTTTAAGCAATGACAGTTTCAATATCAAATTTGTATAAGAAATGACAGTTTCTATATCAAATTTGTATAAGCAAGAACAATATGAATCATTTAGTCCTCTGAAGACATGTTAAGTAGCATATTTAAGATAACAAAACGATTAGTTAAGTAAACTTTCAGCTGTAAAACAACAATAATACACTGAAATGTATTTCTTCCCTCTCACCTACTCATCTTATTTGACTCAGTTGATCAGTTGATTAACTCATTAGCAGTAACAACACACAACAATTCTCTTAATTCAACGCTTCTAACAAGCCTAAATAGACGCTTTTACATATAAAAACAACCTTTTCATACTGATCGAAATCACATGTGACCTCGGATTAAGTTGAAAAAAATGTTTTCCTCAACTGTGTCAAAAAGTCTTGTTGGAAGGTAAACAAAGTTTCTTAATGAACTCAAAGTCAACAAACTCCGTTTATAATCTTCTTTTAGTATTGATAAGAAATGAGTTTGAATATTGTATTTCTGAATTAGCATTAAGAAATTGCGTTTGCAATATTGAATATCTTAACCGAATTGTGTTGCAACTGTGCATCGAATTGGTTTGACATAACTTTGTGTTGTATGTTTGATGGTTTAAAAATATTATTTTTATTGGCGCGGCATTAATATAAGCGACCAGCTTGCAAATATTAAAAAGCCTGTCATCTTTCCATAAATAATCAATGGATGATGTTAAATTTCATTTTGGTTACCTTACATCGAATAACAATACAATAACAATAAACATTAACATTTGATCACGTCTGCTTCCTATCAGTGATATTGCCGATAGGGGCCAATGCCTTGATGAATATGAATGATAATCATTGACTAAAACAACAAACGCTCGGCGTGTACCTTTGTAGTGTTACAAGCATGCTCATGTACAATTGGTACCCGTTCTTGTCACTAATTGGAAGGTGACACACAGGTATTAGTGTCATAACCGAACCGGATGTTTACCAATATCCCTTCTTTCGGACCCCATTCGCCCCCCCCCCCCCCCCCCACACCCTTCTCTGAACTACCAAGCAGGTATGTTAGCCACTTGCATCACGACACTGATCAGATCAGGTTCGATAGGAAATATGCATATGAGGAGGCATAACTGGATTTATTTACTGGACATCTTATAGGAATTGACGGAACACCACTTATAGGTTAGTGTTTGTGAAATATGTTAAATATGTTATGTGAACATAAAGTCTTAGATTCGACTATCAAACACAATGAGTACATTGAAATCTTGCTTAACGGAACGGTTTATGTGTAAGAATTTGAACTGATTACAAAGCATTAGTATTCTTGGTATTCACTAAGAGTGGGTTTTGAGTGTATACAATATTTCTTTTTTTTTATTTGCTTAACGTGCTGTCACAATTAAATATATTTAAGATGAAATGATTTATGAAATTTTGTACAAGAATTACTTTGGAAACTGTATTGTACTATGATGAAAGACTCGTATGCAATGAGATATAGATATAGCCAATAAGTCATGAAAATCAACATAAAATCAAAATATCTTTCGAGGGCCTTAAAGCGCTATCTAAATGATACATGTTATCATGTTATTACTAAATTCAACATTAGAATAAGAATATTATGAACAAGTTAAAGTATCCGCCGTCCCATCTCAAGATGGGAGGTCCCAACTTGGAATTCCAAGTTGGGACGCGTCCCATCTTAAGATGGGACGCGATCCCAAGTTGGGATGATACATATATACATATACATACATACATATATATAATGGAAAACAGTACAGACATGACACAAGAAAATGTTAGCTCAAATGGTAAAGGCGTTAGCCTTCAATTTGAAAACAAAGGACATAATAACGTCTGCCCATTGAATGATACGTGATAGTGCCCAAGGGCGATATGGAGAAACAACCGATGATGACGTCATAACAGGTTGATATGAGAATGAACCAATGTTGAGAGAATGGGAACATATCACACCGAGGTGTGTAAAATAAAGAACCCTAGAATTAATGTGATCGTGCACATAAATGAAAAAAGATTGATATTGTTCTAAACCTCGTTAAATGAAGTGAACCAATGATTTTGCCTGTAACACCACATAATATGAATACATTACCCTCTTAACCATTAAGCCAACAGTTTGTGCTGGTTTATTATGATGATGTATAGGTATACATGCATAATAAAAAAGTTACACACATTATAGCATAGTCATGTAAGTTTCAGTCGCGAAAAGAAGAAAAGGTTGTTAAATTAATCCTGGCAGAGCAGTTTGTTTGGAATCAGTGGTTGGTGAAAGGTGTAACTCCCAAGGAACTTAATACAGGAAATAATACCCTGTGCATAATATTATTATGTCGCACACATCAAAGCATACATATTTATGTCCACTAACAATGTCTAAACACAATATTACTCATGTATTGTAAACATGAAACATTATTTAACACAATTTAATTTAAAACGTTTCTTTCACTTTTTATTTGACTGCTTCATATCTGAACTAGAAAATATCAACTCCCTAACCTGTACAGCAGAAATATTGTCTCATTTTGTAATGTTCATCTTACCTAAAACATTAATCAATATTTCATGCTTTCACATTTTAGTATCGAAGCTAAAGATTATAGGAAAAATAATATATATATATGTAAGTTTTCATAAAAATAAGCATATGAGTTTTGCTCCCCGAGGGTAAGAGTTATTGCAACAAAGGATTGAAAGATGGTGAAATGATGTAAGCATATATATAAAAACATTTTTTAAAAACAGTGACAGTTTATTTACCATCTGTCTTATGCCTGTAGGTTGAGCTATACATTGACTCGAACATTTATATCAAATTGATACCAATTGACGTAAGTTTTGTTGACCAATTATTGAAGGAATATGTGGAACATAGTCCAAAATCGCTTCTTCAAACAGTTATATGGTCAAGAAAATGTGACTCTAATGAAGGTGAGACTTTTTTGATGATGGAAATTTCACTTAAGGGTGCTTGAAGCATTTCAGTGAGCGTATTCTGGTTTTTTACATGGTCATGAAGTACTCTTTTGGGATGATGGTGTGATCTTCAAAGTAAAGTATAAACTATATTGCCTTTGATAATATTTTGAAAAATGGAAACGGAATATTCAAATCCTATTAGCCTGATCATTTCCCAAATCATGTGACTACTTTAGACTCACCCTCTGCCTGTATTGGTGCTTAATAACCAATATTTGCTATGTATAGGCAAAGTTGGTTATTCACTTGGCTTCTTGACCTCGGTTTACTGCTACAACATATTCTGTACAGCAATTCTTTCTCGAATAACGAATTTTATCAAAGTACATTTATATGGTTTAAACCATCATGACAATGATATTGCTGATGTACAGATGTCTGAAATCTATAGGATTTTCGTTTTGTCATGTAGCTCCTGAAATACCGTGATATTAATGCTTAAGTTTCTGTGCTTACGGCGATAAAACTTGTATTTACCATATTGACATTATCACAGAATCAAGGTTAAAATAGTGCATAAGAGATACATTAAGAACAGTTGATACGTTTTAATTAATATAATGCCAGTGAGAAAGTAGTAGTAATAGAAAATATCGGATAACATTAAACATATTTTATTTACATATTTAATCTAAAATATTATTTCACAGAAAATGGAAAATATATATCCACGAAAGGACTTTGTGAAAATGAAGAAAGTGTATGTACATTTAATGGGCATGGGTGATCATTTTCAATGTGAGCAAATGTGAAACACCAGATTTACATATACGAGCTGGAAATGACTTTTTCCTGAATTGGGTCATTGTCATTGAGTTACTAGCAAACGCTCATTTATTTCAAGTCACGATGTCAACATTACATCAGTGTCAAGATGAAGACATCATCAACTTTGGAAATAATTTAAGCTTCTGCTACCTATGGAAAATAATCGGTATTATTATTCAACAGTATATTTCATTATTTAATTAAACAAATATAAACGTGTGTATGACTTCTTAACCAATCAAACTAATTTATACCCTCTAGTTGTAACAATCACATACGCATTTGGTTAGCTTATTTTCGTTTTCTTTGAGCTGTGTCACAATTTTAAACGTTAGTCAAGAATCAGAATAACATCTTTTGATGAAATAGAATCTTCCCACTTTACTTTTGCAGGAAGCTCATCAAGGTCTATGTATATTTAATTCAAATTCTCAACTACCCTAGAGTATCCTTTATTTGATCAAATCTTCATTACAAGCATCCTTTAGTGTAAGTGTTTTTAAATTATTTCCCTTTTTAACTCGTAGTAATAAGTGATCTGCAATCTCAAACCTTTGCTAGCATATTATTTTTAACAAAGGTGTTTGGACAACTCATCAGTTTATCGCGTTGTCTGCCAAGCTGAGTACTTTCCTTGAGTAGGAACTTGTTAAACAATCAATGAATTGATGGCATTCTCCGCTTTGAAAGACAATCCAGAAATCCCATTTGTCATAGGACTTCAGAAGGTCATAGGGTTAATAAAACACTTACAATTCACAGATGCTGGTCCTGCTTTTCAGCTCATAAGACCACGACATATCGAACATGTAGCCGTTTGGACGCCGTCTCAGAGAATTAGCCACTTGAAGACACACACTTGCACTCAGACCATTGATTAGTAAATAGCGAATAGTGACTGTCCATTCACTAACAAAAACAAACATTTAAATAGCCAGATGTTAGCTTTATTTGATTTCATTTTTCGCAACTCCAGTATAATCTTTGCTGAAGAACATTAAAAATATTGTCTCTCAACCATCCATTAGTCTGTGTGGCTACAGTAAATCAAGAAGTTCATATTGCTGACCAGTCCACTTTTCTTAGATCTGAATGTGAGGTTAGTAAATAGGTATGATATTGGTACCAATGAAAAGACAAAAGACGATAGCTGTTGTGATTGCATATCAGCATCCGAAAATTTGTACATTTCATTACCATTCCCATTTTAGTGATTTATAATTAAGTATCGTAATAAGTATAAATATCTATATCACACCAAACACCTATCTCAAAGTTCCTAGATTGTACCAATACTATTTCATCTAATTTAAGCACTTTTCTAAAGTTAGGATGTAAATAATTGTGCATGTTATTAAAAACGCTTTATCAAGTATCATGGAGTAAGTACTTGTCAGCTGAATTAACAATTAAACATATATGCCGTTCGATTAAATTAATATACATATTAAACATTATTCAATAATTCTGTTGGGCATTTTATGAAATACTTTTACATTACTAGAATTTACAATTGAGTTGTACCATGTCTGCATTTTTTAATATGCATCAAGACCTAACAACATGAAATCATTGAAATGAGTCTGCACCTTACCTGCATGTCATATCTGCAAATCCATCAAAGCTTCGATAAACGTGTTCCATAATGTTCGTCAAAAACTGAGGCAGAGAATTGACATCAAGAAAAGAAAATACTTTTATGATGCAAATGTATAACCTGTGATTTAAATATAAGGGCGTAAAACTGTCTGATTATTTCGGTCAGTGGTTTGCCGATGGTAATAAACGTACGACCGTGTCACTGTAAGTGTCCATTGTAGCAAATGATGCATATAAATGGCCTTAAATTCAAGAAACTGTGAGAAACAAGTCTATTCACTACTGTAATAAACATCTCATAGTTGGATATATGGAAGCAATAAAGGAATAATGCAGAAATCATTAGCGTCTGACCATCAGTACAGCCAGAGTCTATGTCTTGCAACTTAACATCATATATAAATATGTCCGTTTCAGAATGATAACACAATAATTACCAACTTCCGGGAGTCCAAAGATGTAAATAAGGTGAGGTGTGGTGATATGGGGTTTAACGCCGATTTCAATAGTATTTTACTTATATCGCGGCTGCTAGTATTATTGCAGTTTATTAGTTTTGCACCCAGACCTGGCTTCGTGTAGAACAGTTCTATACTGCGGACAAAGTTGCCGAGCACCTGGCGGGATTCGAACCACAGACCTCTTGATCCAAAGCCGAAAGCGCTAATCACTGCGCTACCCCGCCTCTCGATGTCAATTAGATTATGATTAATGGATGAAAAAAATGATAACGTGTGGCATCGGGTCTGTCATACAATTTTCAGTATCTAATAACAGGATTTAAGTTACATTTAAAAATCTATTTTACAGATTCTTATTTGATTGGTGTCTTTCATATAGTTACTTTCATATAAATGCCACCTTCAAACATCATGAACACCTTATACTATTTAAATCATCTGCAGGAAAACAATATCGACATTACAACCGGGGGTCTCCAAGACTAAACCCACTCATTAATAGAAACCCACGGGCTTCTTAACGGGTTTTATTTCCCAAATAGTAACCAAAGGGCTCCTGAAATTAGTCCCTTGACAGATAGCATAACATGCAGTAAAACTAAGCTTTCTTTTCTTTTCATTGACATTATTAAGGCACCGAAACTGGACAGACCAAATACGAGTCGTTCTAGAACCTGCTGTCCTGCTCACTTTGCCTTTCATTCCATCTTTTCCCTCATGCTTACGATTCGGTTTCTCCCTGATCTGTCCATTCTCTTTTGGGTGATTTCATCCACGTGTTGAATAACTGAAATATTCTTTAAAACACGTTTAACCAAAACTCACTCATTATAAATCTTGTAGATGTCATTCAAATCATGGCGGGATTCGAACCAGGGACATCTTGATCCGAAGCCGAACGCGCTAACCATTGCACTATCTAGTCCCCTGCTAGATGTAGAATAGTTATTCTGAGTGACTGATCCTTAACTTGACAATTAGATGATCAAGAATAGAGGAAAACACAGACTCATTTTTGGACACATATAACAGGTAACACATTCACTGCCCGGGTCTCAAAAAAATCAAATAAGCATAAGCATAAGCATAAGCATGAGTTTGAATATTGTATTTCTGAATTAGCATTAAGAAATTGCGTTTGCAATATTGAATATCTTAACCGAATTGTGTTGCAACTGTGCATCGAATTGGTTTGACATAACTTTGTGTTGTATGTTTGATGGTTTAAAAATATTATTTTTATTGGCGCGGCATTAATATAAGCGACCAGCTTGCAAATATTAAAAAGCCTGTCATCTTTCCATAAATAATCAATGGATGATGTTAAATTTCATTTTGGTTACCTTACATCGAATAACAATACAATAACAATAAACATTAACATTTGATCACGTCTGCTTCCTATCAGTGATATTGCCGATAGGGGCCAATGCCTTGATGAATATGAATGATAATCATTGACTAAAACAACAAACGCTCGGCGTGTACCTTTGTAGTGTTACAAGCATGCTCATGTACAATTGGTACCCGTTCTTGTCACTAATTGGAAGGTGACACACAGGTATTAGTGTCATAACCGAACCGGATGTTTACCAATATCCCTTCTTTCGGACCCCATTCGCCCCCCCCCCCCCCCCCCCCCCCCCACACCCTTCTCTGAACTACCAAGCAGGTATGTTAGCCACTTGCATCACGACACTGATCAGATCAGGTTCGATAGGAAATATGCATATGAGGAGGCATAACTGGATTTATTTACTGGACATCTTATAGGAATTGACGGAACACCACTTATAGGTTAGTGTTTGTGAAATATGTTAAATATGTTATGTGAACATAAAGTCTTAGATTCGACTATCAAACACAATGAGTACATTGAAATCTTGCTTAACGGAACGGTTTATGTGTAAGAATTTGAACTGATTACAAAGCATTAGTATTCTTGGTATTCACTAAGAGTGGGTTTTGAGTGTATACAATATTTCTTTTTTTTTATTTGCTTAACGTGCTGTCACAATTAAATATATTTAAGATGAAATGATTTATGAAATTTTGTACAAGAATTACTTTGGAAACTGTATTGTACTATGATGAAAGACTCGTATGCAATGAGATATAGATATAGCCAATAAGTCATGAAAATCAACATAAAATCAAAATATCTTTCGAGGGCCTTAAAGCGCTATCTAAATGATACATGTTATCATGTTATTACTAAATTCAACATTAGAATAAGAATATTATGAACAAGTTAAAGTATCCGCCGTCCCATCTCAAGATGGGACGTCCCAACTTGGAATTCCAAGTTGGGATGATACATATATACATATACATACATACATATATATAATGGAAAACAGTACAGACATGACACAAGAAAATGTTAGCTCAAATGGTAAAGGCGTTAGCCTTCAATTTGAAAACAAAGGACATAATAACGTCTGCCCATTGAATGATACGTGATAGTGCCCAAGGGCGATATGGAGAAACAACCGATGATGACGTCATAACAGGTTGATATGAGAATGAACCAATGTTGAGAGAATGGGAACATATCACACCGAGGTGTGTAAAATAAAGAACCCTAGAATTAATGTGATCGTGCACATAAATGAAAAAAGATTGATATTGTTCTAAACCTCGTTAAATGAAGTGAACCAATGATTTTGCCTGTAACACCACATAATATGAATACATTACCCTCTTAACCATTAAGCCAACAGTTTGTGCTGGTTTATTATGATGATGTATAGGTATGCATGCATAATAAAAAAAGTTACACATATTATAGCATTGTCATGTAAGTTTCAGTCGCGAAAAGAAGAAAAGGTTGTTAAATTAATCCTGGCAGAGCAGTTTGTTTGGAATCAGTGGTTGGTGAAAGGTGTAACTCCCAAGGAACTTAATACAGGAAATAATACCCTGTGCATAATATTATTATGTCACACACATCAAAGCATACATATTTATGTCCACTAACAATGTCTAAACACAATATTACTCATGTATTGTAAACATGAAACATTATTCAACACAATTTAATTTAAAACGTTTCTTTCACTTTTTATTTGACTGCTTCATATCTGAACTAGAAAATATCAATTCCCTAACCTGTACAGCAGAAATATTGTCTCATTTTGTAATGTTCTTCTTACCTAAAACATTAATCAATATTTCATGCTTTCACATTTTAGTATCGAAGCTAAAGATTATAGGAAAAATAATATATATATATGTAAGTTTTCATAAAAATAAGCATATGAGTTTTGCTCCCCGAGGGTAAGAGTTATTGCAACAAAGGATTGAAAGATGGTGAAATGATGTAAGCATATATATAAAAACATTTTTTAAAAACAGTGACAGTTTATTTACCATCTGTCTTATGCCTGTAGGTTGAGCTATACATTGACTCGAACATTTATATCAAATTGATACCAATTGACGTAAGTTTTGTTGACCAATTATTGAAGGAATATGTGGAACATAGTCCAAAATCGCTTCTTCAAACAGTTATATGGTCAAGAAAATGTGACTCTAATGAAGGTGAGACTTTTTTGATGATGGAAATTTCACTTAAGGGTGCTTGAAGCATTTCAGTGAGCGTATTCTGGTTTTTTACATGGTCATGAAGTACTCTTTTGGGATGATGGTGTGATCTTCAAAGTAAAGTATAAACTATATTGCCTTTGATAATATTTTGAAAAATGGAAACGGAATATTCAAATCCTATTAGCCTGATCATTTCCCAAATCATGTGACTACTTTAGACTCACCCTCTGCCTGTATTGGTGCTTAATAACGGTTTACTGCTACAACATATTCTGTACAGCAATTCTTTCTCGAATAACGAATTTTATCAATGTACATTTATATGGTTTAAACCATCATGACAATGATATTGCTGATGTACAGATGTCTGAAATCTATAGGATTTTCGTTTTGTCATGTAGCTCCTGAAATACCGTGATATTAATGCTTAAGTTTCTGTGCTTACGGCGATAAAACTTGTATTTACCATATTGACATTATCACAGAATCAAGGTTAAAATAGTGCATATGAGATACATTAAGAACAGTTGATAAGTTTTAATTAATATAATGCCAGTGAGAAAGTAGTAGTAATAGAAAATATCGGATAACATTAAACATATTTTATTTACATATTTAATCTAAAATATTATTTCACAGAAAATGGAAAATATATATCCACGAAAGGACTTTGTGAAAATGAAGAAAGTGTATGTACATTTAATGGGCATGGGTGATCATTTTCAATGTGAGCAAATGTGAAACACCAGATTTACATATACGAGCTGGAAATGACTTTTTCCTGAATTGGGTCATTGTCATTGAGTTACTAGCAAACGCTCATTTATTTCAAGTCACGATGTCAACATTACATCAGTGTCAAGATGAAGACATCATCAACTTTGGAAATAATTTCAGCTTCTGCTACCTATGGAAAATAATCGGTATTATTATTCAACAGTATATTTCATTATTTAATTAAACAAATATAAACGTGTGTATGACTTCTTAACCAATCAAACTAATTTATACCCTCTAGTTGTAACAATCACATACGCATTTGGTTAGCTTATTTTCGTTTTCTTTGAGCTGTGTCACAATTTTAAACGTTAGTCAAGAATCAGAATAACATCTTTTGATGAAATTAATAGAATCTTCCCACTTTACTTTTGCAGGAAGCTCATCAAGGTCTATGTATATTTAATTCAAATTCTCAACTACCCTAGAGTATCCTTTATTTGATCAAATCTTCATTACAAGCATCCTTTAGTGTAAGTGTTTTTAAATGATTTCCCTTTTTAACTCGTAGTAATAAGTGATCTGCAATCTCAAACCTTTGCTAGCATATTATTTTTAACAAAGGTGTTTGGACAACTCATCAGTTTATCGCGTTGTCTGCCAAGCTGAGTACTTTCTTTGAGTAGGAACTTGTTAAACAATCAATGAATTGATGGCATTCTCCGCTTTGAAAGACAATCCAGAAATCCCATTTGTCATAGGACTTCAGAAGGTCATAGGGTTAATAAAACACTTACAATTCACAGATGCTGGTCCTGCTTTTCAGCTCATAAGACCACGACATATCGAACATGTAGCCGTTTGGACGCCGTCTCAGAGAATTAGCCACTTGAAGACACACACTTGCACTCAGACCATTGATTAGTAAATAGCGAATAGTGACTGTCCATTCACTAACAAAAACAAACATTTAAATAGCCAGATGTTAGCTTTATTTGATTTCATTTTTCGCAACTCCAGTATTATCTTTGCTGAAGAACATTAAAAATATTGTCTCTCAACCATCCATTAGTCTGTGTGGCTACAGTAAATCAAGAAGTTCATATTGCTGACCAGTCCACTTTTCTTAGATCTGAATGTGAGGTTAGTAAATAGGTATGATATTGGTACCAATGAAAAGACAAAAGACGATAGCTGTTGTGATTGCATATCAGCATCCGAAAATTTGTACATTTCATTACCATTCCCATTTTAGTGATTTATAATTAAGTATCGTAATAAGTATAAATATCTATATCACACCAAACACCTATCTCAAAATTCCTAGATTGTACCAATACTATTTCATCTAATTTACGCACTTTTCTAAAGTTAGGATGTAAATAATTGTGCATGTTATTAAAAACGCTTTATCAAGTATCATGCAGTAAGTACTTGTCAGCTGAATTAACAATTAAACATATATGCCGTTCGATTAAATTAATATACATATTAAACATTATTCAATAATTCTGTTGGGCATTTTATGAAATACTTTTACATTACTAGACCCTTCAATACCTTAATCAACAGTCTAACCTATGGTTCACAAGAGATCATTGAGCGATCAATGCATAGCAGTTTTAAGATCAAACACTTCACGACCTTGGATAATTTCAGTCTTGTTTAAGCATCAAGTGGTTGGAAATAGGCTAAGAACACAGTTCGTGTATGGGATCTCCAGACGCCGACTATGTTGGCATGTTGATCTATATTGAATTGTCAATTTCTTCCATTTAGAATTTTGCAATGTTTGATTTTGGTGTTTGTGCAATTACCTGATACGATTCTTTAAGTATTCATTTTGGTTTACGGTTTCAGTTTAGAAAGGAACCATAAACTGAAAGTTGTGATCCTTATTCCACAATCTTCCAAATTCTATTCTAAAACCAGCTTTAATTTTGCTTTTCCGTCCGTATTTCCCCGTACGATTTCGATCACTATAAATCACCCTGATCTATTCAATATCTTTTGGATGATCTTCATCCTCGTTATACTTAAATTTTTTTCCACAAATGTTCGTAAACTACTGGTAACATTCGATACGTCGATATTTGGAGCTGTCTCTACAAGAGCATAGACCAATGATCAAGTGATTTCTGTTATTTCCAGGATATTGCATCTTTCTATAGAGGTTATGGGGTTAGGTATTGATTCTGTGAATATCTATTAGGTATGCAATTCCAGTCCTTTCAATTGGATCGTGTTCACGTGTTCAGTAGGAAAGAGAAACCCTAGAAACGTATGGGCCTTGATTGACTCCAAAAACTAAGATTCTTACATATGTCTTCAATTAAATCTTTGTTGCTTCATAATTTATATTAAAGTAGGGTTTAAGGGCGTGCCCCTAGGCATAATATAAAGTAACATAATGTCATTTGTTTCGAAGTTATTGGGTTCACCGAAACATAATACTTTTAAGAATTATATCAATACCTATTGCAACACAACACAAATGTCGTAAAACATTAAGCCTTACTCCTAATCTTTAGCTGACAGTTATTGGCACCAGTCTCCGAGTTGCTAAGACTTTAAGCCAGTTTCAAATACGGGATTTAGTCTCAGTGGTGCATGTACAAAGACTTTAAGCTATTTCGAATCCCAGTCAAAGGTGTTCCTAGAATGCTTATGTACAATATTCTCTCTTCCATAGTTGCATATTCTAATACACGAAGCCAAAGACTTACTAACTAATGCCATATAGACATTTTCAAAAGATACACGTTTCGCAATTGTTTCCTTGTTTGTCATGTTTTGAACGATCAGGCGGAATATCCTAATCATTATACAATTAATTCATACGTAAAGTGTTTAAGGGGCGTGTGAAAATCAACATAATCTAAAACATAAGAATGGTTGCGTCTTTGCAGCCGTATTTTGAATGTGCTGAAGTTTTGAGATCTGGGTTTAACTGGCTGAATTCAAGTAAGTAAGTAGGCTTTTTGCGTAGTCAACTCGCAACATTATAAGTAACAAAACAAGGATAACAGCATGAGCAATTTTCTTATGGCCCTGACGTTTCTAAGCTGACGAAAACCCATTCTGGAAATGTACTTTAAATGACAATTCATGCTGAAATCACTGTCCAGCATCACTCCTAGGTCTGTGACAGATTATGATTTATCAATTTGTATTGACTTCAGTGTTAATTGATTACGCCGTGTATTGTCCCGACCATCATGCACTCAGTCTTACTGTCATTCAGTTTGAGCTTTTTTTGTGACATTTTTATGCTCTTGCAGAAGTCAGACGTATTCCGTGTAACGGTCAAGTATTGGGTCGGCGTAGGTTTAAAAAACTTGACTAGTTAAACGGTATCAGTGTATAGCTGTTTGTTGATGTGATGATGATAAATAATGTGTCTAGGACAGCCGTGTACAAGATGTAGGACCGAGTACAGATCTCTGGGGTATGCGACATGTGACCTTGGTGAGGTGTAGCAGCCATTGCTGTCTATCCGACTGAAACTAACTTCATGCTGCACCATGGATCTGAAGATTAGTTCATTATTACAGAAGGCGGCTTAGAAGTTTATGGTGACCAGTGGTATCCAATGCTTCATTCAAGTACAACGAGCACTATGACTTTCATTGCCTGTCCTTTACAAGTCTTAGTAGAGCCGTCTCGGTACTGAGGTTGGGGCGATATGCAATTGGAATGAGTCGTAAAGATTCTCTTCTAAACGATTTGTTGACAGCCGTTTTTGCCCAAAGCGTTTTCATTCAGTTGGGATAGATAGATCAAACAGCTAGAGTGACCTTACCAGGAACATGTTAGCACCATCTGGCATAGCTATAGGGGTTTCAGAAGCACGCAAACCACCACACCACGTTATGGTATTGAGTCCAGTGGTGGCAATGCAAATAGAGAATGCTCAAAGCTACAAATTAGAGACATGGACAGTTTCAAGTTTTCATTTTCCCAGTAATGACTGAGTTAGGGTTTATCGTGCTTTCAACAATAATTCAGTTATTAAACACGTGGGTGACAAGCATCCAAACGAGAATGGATAGATCAGGGAGAACGGGATGGAAAGGATAAGGGAAAAGACAGAAAGAAAGGCATAGTGAGAGATAGAAAGCAGGTTTATGAAGGACTCAAATTTGGTCTGGATTCTACCCGTAGACTTGGTCAGCATGGGTACCCCTACAAGGAACATGTTAGCTCCAGCTGGCATAGCTCTCAGGATCTCTGAAGCACGCAAACCACCACACTACGATAAGGTAACAGTGGTAACAATCCAGTGGTGGTCATTTTCCCAGTAACTACCCATTCAAGAATATGATGAGTTCTGTATGTATAGGTTTCGGATGCAAGTTGGGTACAATTTCTGGACTCCCAAGTACAGCATTTGAGGATTGGTACCCTTGTCAAAGTGAATATTGAAATGCATGAGAATCATGAACCTTGATGTATCTGCACACTTTGCATTCAACACTTCAAAAACTCTTTGTGAAATTTAGAAAATGATGAACGATTTTTTTCTTGAAGGTGAAGATCGGAAGATCGCAACCATGTCTTGTCATGAGTTGTTTGTAGTTCATGTTTCGAAAAACTTAATAGTAACCTCACTTTTTTCACCCAATTGCAAATAAGTGAGGTGAGTTGATTTGGGATTTGAAGCTGCGAGTATTATTGCAGGGAGAAAGCACTCACCACCATTGTGGCTAAGCATCGGATGGACTTTGAGATCCATTGGTGGACCTGCACCCAAACCTTACTGCGTGTAGAACTGTTCTCTACTGCAAAGTTGTCGAGGCCCTGGCCGGATTCAATCCATGGACCTGTGGATCCGAAGTCGAACGCGCTAACCCACCCCTTCACCTACATGAGTAAGTAGTTGCGGTACCATCCTGCTAAATCAGCTTATTTGAATCCGCTATCGATTCTAACATTAGGAAGGAGCGTGATCGGAATAATATATGCTGATTTAGCAGGATGTTGCGGTACATAATTGCAATACCACTCTTAATTAAATCACTTGTACAGTCCAGAATTGTGCCAACTATATATATTTATTTCTTGATGATTGGACATTCCATATATAATACTAAAAAAAGTCAAGGGTCAACCAATTATTTTTGTTTGACATGTAAATCAAAACTTTTAAGCACACTTTTGGTCAGAATGAGTTCAATATGTATCCATGTTGAGTCTGTTAAGCAAAGCATCTCTTTATACACAACTATTTTGAGGATCTGATGAACATTCGCCATTTTGAACATAATGAGATCCTACAAAACTGTCTCAAATTTCGATAACTTTGATAATAACGAGTGAAACCAGCACGTGCTCGTAAGCAGTCGGCACAACGACGATCAGACGTCGAAAAAACATCTGGGGAATGGCTTGCCACTCTACCTGAAGGAATTGCACCAAGTTTTGAAGATTATCAGGTTGCCTATGATTGTCTCTCTGCCCAACTTATCCCATGCATGCTCAATTGGTGCCAAGTCAGCAGAGTATGCAGGCCAATTCATTCGTTAAATACCATTTTAGGTGAAAAAATCATTTACAACTGGTGCTCTATGCGGTCTGGCATTGTCATCTTAAATAACAGAACCTGCTCCAATTTGACGAAGACTTGGGATGACAAAAGGTTATAAAATTTCGTCTCTGTACCTGGTACCTGTCAAATACCACACCATTACCGTACCACCTCCAAAGCAATGACGTTGTCTGACGTTAACAACAGCAAATCTTTCTCCTTGCCGCCTATAGACGCGAAGTCTGCCATCATTGAACTGTAATGCAAATCGGAACTCATCAGTGAAGAGTACCCCCCCCCCCCCCCCCCCCCCCCCCCATTGTCGCCACGTCCAGTCTCTAGGACGTATGCACCAGTCACGACGTGCTGCTCAATGACGTTGAAGAAGAGGTGGTCGAACCGCTTGTCGTCGAGATGGAATGTTGTGGGCTCGCAGACGATTTCTTATGGTCTTGTCCGATACCTGAATACCACTTGCATTTCGCAGTTCAACTCTCAGAAATCTCGTTGTAACAGCGCTCTGACGTAAGGTCATTTGGTCTGCTGGTCTTGACGTTGATCTTGGCCTACCAGACCGTGGGCGATTCTGTAATGAACTGGTTCCCAGGAAACACTGCCATAGTCTCCCAATCACACTCTGGCTACAACCGCCCTGTGCCTCATTCCTCTGTGTAAAACCCTGTTGAAGCCACGCAATGACTCTTCCTTTGTCAAGTTCACTCAGTTGACGTCTGACCATGTTGAAATTTCAACTGAGAGCAGCACGGTCATGGAAGGTTTTTTTTATGCCCAAACTGTTCATGGAAAATGCATAGTGCACGTGCAAGGACATAATCAACTCCAAAAAGTCGTACCCTATTGCGTTTGGGCGATGCAAACAGTTTTGTGGAGCCTTGTTTTGAGCTTTAGTTAATGGTTTTCTAAGGATACTGTTAAAATCGTTTTGTTTAAAAATGACATATGCCTTGTACACAGGTTTTGTCGTCAAGATATCGTGAATTAATTTTTACACGATTTCCGCCAATAAGTTTTTTAAATATATATTTGATAAGTGCATAGACAAAAAACCTGGTAGAAAAAAAGGTTTGACCCTTATCTTCTTTTAAGTACATACATACAGAAGATATGGTAGCCTGCAC
Organism: Phorcus lineatus; assembly: GCA_921293015.1. Lineage (NCBI taxonomy): Eukaryota > Metazoa > Mollusca > Gastropoda > Trochida > Trochidae > Phorcus > Phorcus lineatus. The sequence goes on from OV121083.1 coordinate 10,908,168, forward strand.
AAAGATAAGATTTCCAAAGTCGACTCCATGGGCTGTATTTTTGACTTGATACTTAATAGGGGTGTGCCAGTGATGACCTGAATTGTTCTGTTTTTTTCCGTACTTACTTTCTGCCACGCCTTGCCTTTCCATACTCCTAAATCAGCGTATATGAATCTGCTCTACCTCACTTAAGTAAAGCTTGACAAAATTGATAAAAAGTATCCTCGAAGACCATATATTTTATATTCATTTGTTGAAAGATCATGTCTTCCGAATGATACATGTCAAATCCAGGATTGCACACAGACCATCAACGGGAGAAAATATGAGATAAGTTTGGAACAAAGTACATTAGAGCCCAGCTGCCTGTCAAACTCTTGCTACTTATTTTGATTTTGTAGTATCATTGTTAGATGAAATCTATCTATCACCAATATGTAACAAAAGTGATTATGAGATCACCTCCCACGGGATTCGAACCCGAATCCAGGTGACAGTCGGAAACTCTAATGATTCAGCCAAGGAGATATTTTCCGGCCAAAGCCAATAGGAGTGCTTCGTTTTACCCTGCCACATAACCTCCTCCACAAAGTAACTCGTCGTCGAGTCAAGCCAATGGTCTAATGCACCACTATAGCCCAAAGCTACTTCAGCAAACCTCTTTTCGTGAAAGTCGTTCAAGCCTTTGGAGGAGCATTTCTAAGAAGAATGAGTAATAACAGTAAGGTTTTTATCGATAACAGTTAAATCGATTTCTTAAGTATAAGTTGTTCTACAAATCTAATCTCTTTGTACAGTTTGTGCAAAACACACTTCAACGATTGCTTCAGTGTTTACATGCTACAAGATCTGTCTGTGTGTTAAATGAAGAAATGTAATTTTACTGACACAATGTTGCCACTTACAGGCCTTTTGTTCCCATTAATGGATTGCTCCACAGTCGTGCAATCAATGCGTGTAGCTGAAATTGCTTCTCACACTAGACTCAATACCTTAACGTGGTATGGTGGTTTGTGTGCATGGTGTGTTTGTAGGGCATCCAAACTGGACTAGTCGTCGGGGAGAAACAAGACCAAATTTAAGTCGTTCTAAAACCTGCTGTCTATCTCTCCCAATGGCTTTCTCTCCGTATTTCCCCTCATCCTTTCGATCCCTTTCTCCCTTGGATACTTGTCATCGTCGTGTTAAGTAACTAAAATATTGTTCAAAACACGTTAAAGCCCAACTCACTTTCTTACTGAACAGAGGTGTTCCATAGCTTTGGTCGTCAAAAGAAACATTATCTGAGCACCTACCTAACATATAGGTTGTAGGTCAATTCTCCATTGTAGTTCTTAAATAGAGTCCCTCGTCTCAAAAAGAGTCAGTCGAATGGAATAACCATTTCACCACAGACTGGAATATGACTATACAAGCGACAATCCAACTCATAGATAAACATTATATATTGCTCAACATACTAATATCTGAGCGTAGATTATCTTATGCAAAACCAAGTCTGTCTGACCACTGGAAAGTGACTTTAGCCATGTGATAGGCCACAGGTCAAACTGCTTAGGTTGATGCTGAAATGTTCAGACCAGTCCCTCTAGGCAAATGACATGTGTATGATAATTGTGCTCGGTTGTCCTCTGAAGGGATGTTCCGATATCAGACATGTTTATTCAACTCCCTGATCGTTTTATCTCACTTGACTACATTAGGACTAAATGTTACACAAGATATAACAAAAAGGGTAAATATGATGTCTGCACGCCTTGGTTGATTTCCACATGGGTGTAAATTTCTCATAGCACCTGTAGAATCCAGTCTTCAATAATGCACTTTAAACAAGAAATGATCCTAGTGGATTTTCTTATTTATGACTTATCTGGGATTAACTTTATAAAGCCACTCCGTAATTTTCATAACATATTATTTACCTTTGATACGAACCTAAATGTCATTTGTGGTGATATAAAATCAAATCATCGTTACTTTTCATGTTCAAAAGACATATATATGACAAATACTGATTTTCCATGAAAATCTAAAAACAGCCTTATAAATGTAGATGTCACGTCCAATGTACATGTATACTAGTTATATAACCTTATAGACACTATTAACTCTTAACTCTTTTAGATAAGTATCCAAAATTACATTTGACTATTTGACGCGCGCCACTGTCCGGTTTTCAATCATAATTGCGACGTTCATATTGTCACTGTAGAAAACCCAATAAGCTATAAAATGTGTCTTTTTGGTAAAGGTCGATATTTCGCGATCAAATTACACCATTGATTAAGTTTAGTATATATGACTCCAACAACTCACACCCCCCACGCTTATTCATCAATAGATCCTGAGAGTTGATGATCAGAAGGAATGTCTAGACAGATCATAACCACTGATCTTACAGAATTGTCCCAGCTGAGTAATGCATGTCTCTCTATTTCATTTATGAACAATTTTACTTACTTGCACAAGTCACTTTTTAGTAAGGATTATTTATTTCAATGTATACATGTGTCAATCAGAGTCGATCTGCATTGACCTACTAATGTGTTTGATATGTCGACGTAATTTGATTTTACTTACAGAGAATGATCTCTTTTCAGAAATGCAGTACTACACTTACTCTCTAATATTAATTCTTACAAAATATGACTTCGAATAAAATACTGCAATACTTGCCTTTTCTTCTAAGCTTAATGTCAATTAAAAATGGCAGTATACACGTGTCAAATCATTATAAAATGTTAATAATGAAATTATTCATATAAACTTTCGACATGGTCACTATCCTCATAAATGTCAATACAACATGTGATCATGTTTTTTTCATCAGGAGCTAATTTTTATTCGGAACGGACAATACTATTCAGTAAAATTATGGTTCAATATAATGGATTGCAACACAGTCAACAATAGGGTCCAAGAGTGTTTACTGATCTTTTATGTAGCAAACCTTGATTATAAATCAAAGTCGGTTCTGTACACTTGAAATATGCAAGTACGTTTCCCGATGTGTTAAATTCGTATCTGAAATTGTCATTTGAAAACTTTGTAAAAGGTTCTCCATCATGTTCTACTGTTCAAATATCTTTAGAAGTGAGATCACATTTCAATTGAAATACTTCGAAGGGCTACATGACAATAAGATAGCTCTTAGTCTAGTAGATAAACATTAAACATGTCAGATACATTGTCTTCTTAAAGCCGCTTGTCAGTTGGCTTTTTTAAGCCAGAGCCTGAGTCCCGACATGGAAGAAGGCCATCTTGTTGTGAAAGTTGTGTTTCGTGGCTAAACCAAAAAGCTAAAGCCCTATCTCTTCTATGCTATATCTTGTAAGTTCATATGCCCCCATGAGAAACACTATAACCTGCTGAAAATCCTTTGCCTGCTCGTCACTCAGGGTGTTGAATTCAAGCGTAGCCTTATCCCTAAATTTGGCGCGTTCAGTTTCGGATCAGAGGTCCGTGGTTGGAATCCCGCCAGGGGCTCGGCCACTTTGTCTGCAGTAGGGAACCGTTCTACGCGCAGTCAGGTTTGGGTGCAAACTGATTTTCAGCGCAGTACCACCCATGGTTCGCTAATTCAAGACAATGCTCGTAGGTTTCACCTCAATGCATAGCCACTATGGTGTTTAGGGCTTTCTCCCTGCAATAATACTAGCAGCGGCGATATAAGTGAAACACTCTTGAAAGCGACGTTTAACCTCAAATCACCTTAAAATTTGACAAAACTCTCTGGACCCTTCCATCTCTAAGGCTATCTTATCCAAGTTTTCATTAACTATCGGATTTACATTAACACGCATGAGCTCATTGGCAAACCCCTCTTCAAAAACATGTAATCTTAAACAACATTTATCGACATATACATGCTACATGACACAAATATTAATTAATAATATTGCATAATAATACATTTGACGAGAGTCAGGAAAAAGGAGGCACGCTCATTCATCATGACATTCAGCTCATGCTAAATGCTGTCGAAAGAGGTCGCTGTGAATGGCGTTACGGCACTCGGTAAAAGATCTTTCATCAGGAGAAGAATGAACTTGGCAGATTTACTGTTCGTGATTTGTGCTAAATCATTTATGCATTCAAGCCAAGAAGCGAGACTCGTGGAAGCACATTGCGTCGCTTGTAATCAGCGTTTATTTAAATCAGGCCCTTGATGCAGCGATAGCTGAAATGTTTGCTTTTCAGTCGATACGTTTATTGTTCCACAGATAAATTTAAGTTGATCGGGCTACCTTATGTGTAGGATATTGTCCGAAAAAGACTCCATTAGTTTGGCACAGGGGACTCGTCCAAGGCTGTGGACGAGCCCGCGTGTCAAACTAATGGAGACTTTGAGGACAATATTTATCTTAAAACTAAGTAACTTTCAACTATTGGAGGTCGCTACCTACTTATGTTATATACTTATACTTTATGTGAACTATGTGTCAAAATACATCAAATTCATTCAATAATCTTCTTACTTTGCTTTTAAGTCAAACATGAATGTGTTCAGGTTACTTATTCAATGTATTAACCACAAAACATTGGCAACCCTTGAATAAACTATTTGATGGTATCTTCGATTTATTATGTCTATTGGAGGCAATGCAGGGGCAAGATGGAACTAATGTTTACACAACTTAGTTATAAATAAAATTATACTTGCTTTAAGAATAAATTCCCCTTTAGATGTTGGGGTTTATTCTGTTTAAACAACACAGTTTAGATTTTATTGTCTTAATTGAATTCCTATTTAATCCCAAGTCACTTATCATTTGAAAGGACATGCTTGTCGTAATGCTTATGTGTTTGTAGCCCCACAGAGTATAAATGGACAGTTTATAATAAGTGTCAGAGACTTGCTGGCTGTCAACAGCTACACAACTCTTGTTTCCAATAGATTCGTTTCTCCGTGAAAGATTATGACAAATCTAGTTAGTTCAAAATAATTTATATGTCAAAGAGAGTAGACTGCAATCCTATTTCGCAGACAGATTGGAATTCATTATAAGTGACAGTGCTGACTCAAATAATTATTTAGAATTGCGTTTGTGACTTATCACTAATATGTCAGCACAGACGTAACGATACAATCAGTTCCGAAGAAAATTGGAAAATCATTCTTCAGTCACTGAAGTTGTCAATGTCCTAGTTGGCAGATTACTCAAATTGAGTATGAAAAACAGATGCATATCAAATTGGTCATCCAGTTAAATGTAAGGAGCAATGTATTTTTAACATTTTCTTATGGGAGAATTTGAAAATAATTTCATTTTATAGGAAAAGAATAAAAGTAACTTTAAAGATTCAACTTTCACTTCCTACCCAGCAACATTGATAGCACTATTTTTAGTATTTAATCGTATATGTTTGTTACAACCACTGTAGTCTATTACTTGCCAAATGTGATAAAAAAAATTTGCTTTTTTCACTGAATTAGATTAAGAGTTTTTGTAATCGCTTTGAAAACCTAACCAATTTCTCAATATCTTCACATCTGATGATTAATGTTCCAGTATTTATAATAATGCTAATTAATTGATTTAATTATTGATTTTTTAAAGCAAAACTGGGTGCAAAATTGTTCAGAATTTGACACAGAAATAAGTCCAGAGTGCTTTCAAGTTCAAGTTCTTTGACCTGCATGGTTCCGGACTGAGATATTGTACACAAACATTCCCGAGATGTTCGCACGACCTGAATTTTATTAAATATATATATCGTATGCAATTACTTTTTCGGTCATTTGAGTTACATATTGCAATTTGGTATGCAAGTCATAACTTTAATATTTTTCCCTTAAATAAATACATTGTTGAGGATAACAGTACAATGTCGAAATGCAATGTCAATATTTGAGTTATAGATATCGATCTCAAACAATTCTAAGAAGTGAGCATGAACCAATATACAATTATTAAAGTAAATCTTCAATTATGAGATTACAGAGGTTATGCCAATATGCATATATATTTTATTTTTATCAAATTAGATGAATACGCAAATCAAAGCTTTAATTATAAGAAGTGAAGTAAACACCCTTTGTTATTAACTATAAGAGTAATTACCGCAACTAATAGTATCATATCCAGTGTTCAGTGAACTAAAGTAACATTGATGAGCACATTATGGATTTAGCCATCCTCGATTTAGCACTCATTAGTCTTGCCTTATTCAATATCTGAAAGATAGTATGCTTTTACAATTATCTCTTAGCATCTCAGCATCTTAGTCCAACACTCTTTATAGCAATTATTGTACCAGATTTGAAAAGTGTTGCAATGACAATTAATGTAATTCAAACCAATTTTCCTAGATAGCAATTATCTTATCTTATCTTATAGTTAAACACTGACGTCTTTGCTTAAAGAAGTAAGTTTTTGGTGTTCTATGGGTCCTCATGTGATCTTGAGGAATATGTCTTTATTGTTTAATAATAATTGTACTAACCAACTGAAAGAAATATTGTTTCCTTACGATCATTAAGTAGTTATTTTCATAGGTCATTTTAATGTATCACTGGTGTTTTTATTTATTTCTGTGTATTCATTTTTGTTTCAAAATGATATTTGACTTTAATTGGTAATAAACATATGGTATTGTGTAGTTTACGTGTACAAAGGAATAGATCATATATGAAATTATTGAATTTCCACCAATTTATATATAGAATATGTCGAATCTAGATTATAAACATTTGACCAAGATTCAGGTTTTTAATTGATTAGAGAACAAGAGCAACTCCTCAAACGCGGGATTGCAAATTTTTAGTGAAAATACCGTTACCGAGCAAGTGATATTGGACATTACGTTGAGAGTGCAGATATATAGATAAAAAGTTCAAGAATGTCGCACGTGAAGTAAACGTATATTTGAAAATAAAATACTTCAGACGACCCTTTCTGTAGATATCATTTTAATGATGACTGGATGCGTCGCAATGCGTACACTTGCGACGCATTCAGTTCTCATGAAAATTATATCTACTGATCCTGATATTATTGACCATAATTGTAAATTTTGAAAACGATCTTACATCTCCTCTATTTTTACCATGTCTTGAAATTGAGGTCTCTGAACTGAATCAGGGCGACGTTCTTTTTCGGTTTAGCATACAATTCTATAACGTTTTAAATTAAACGTTCCTGCTTCCATGGTCGTATTGCTCATTGAACGAATATGAGTGTTTTACAGCCTCTGGGAACTTTGAATGTATTCAACATGACCGCTAGAGACTGGAATAGACAATTTTAAACCGTTTGTTGATTCAAAATGTTCTAATTTGCCATCGATTTTTATAATAAATTTCTAAAAGATCCAAGTTTTAGGCCCACTGAAATGAAAATAGTTTACCTTACCTAAATATGCTATGAAAAATGACATGTACATGATTAATTTATTATTGTTTCTAAATTCATGCTGCATGTGATTTCTGTAAAAAATGAAAAATAATATACAGTTCTTCAAACACTTGAAATGGAAAAAAAATTGAGCCATATGCTAACTCAACAATAAGCCTTCTCTCTTTCTCTATAGGGATATACATTATGTAAAGAAACGTATTTGGTGTTAGATCTACTTTCTTTATGACTTGCCTTCGATGCTGTTACAACATGACTCTAGAAGCGTGTCACACTGGCTGCTGATATACAATATATCTACTGATAATCAGAGGGGGATTCCTGACGACAAGACATCTCATAAGTAATCGATAGGAGTGATTTTAATACATCTCTTTCCCCTTTCGACATCGTAATAAGCTTTTGCTATTGCCACAGACTGAATTGGTTGCCCAGGAAGTCATTTCGATAAAATGCATGATTACTACCAGAAAAATGACTGTCCATTCTATCGATAGCCATATACTCTTAAATTAATGTCAGAAGTCTTGCACATGAGTTCTGTCTATGTCTTTTCGACCAATGACTCAAACGCTTTGAATTTTAGATATTTGAATAAACTGATCGGGTTTAAAACTAGTTTTAGTATCCAATCTATGTCTGTATTAGAAATATACCAGCCAGTAGTTCCTTCTCACTGCGATTGATTGTTTGGCCTGTAGAATGGTTTAGTAGTTTTGCAAACATTCTACAAAATAAGGGCATTTGTACAGTGACTTCAAACTTAATAACTAGTTAATTAGCAATACCTATAATTAGCATCTTATACGTTGTTGTTTATGAAAAAAATGTAATAGTGTATAGTGCACAGTGTTTATCCATTAAAATTGATAATCGAAAGTAACAACAAAAATTCTTGCTCAACAGACCCTCATTTACTCCAGTGAGCAATCTCTCAGAGAACCAGTCTCAAGCTTTAGACGACCACTGGACTGAATACCTTATCTTGGTGTGGTGGTTTGCGTGCTTCAGAGAACCTGATAGGTATGCCAGCTGGAGCTAACATGCTACTGGTAGGGGCACCCACGCTGGACAGGTCGACGTGTATAAGCCAGACAAAATTTGAGTCCTTCTAAAATCTGCATTTCTATCTCTCACTATGCCTTCTTTCCGTCTTTTCTCTTATCCTTTCGATCCCTTTCTCCCTGATATGTCCACTCTCTTTTGGGTGCTTGTCATCCACGTGTTTAATAGCTGAAATATTGTTGAAAGCACGTTAAACGCTAACTCACTCAAGCTTTAGAAATACATGTCAATTACGAGGTGAGCAACTGTGACGTTGGTATGTTAGAGATCATGCCATCTGCAATTGTCAAATTCACGGCCTTATTCACTTTAAGTGGACTTTGAACCATCACCATCAAAGTCAATCAACTTTTTGCAGGATCGTCAATTATTACTCGTTTCTGATGACGGTATGAACGAACACATGATTTTAATAAAAAAGGACATCGTTAATATCGGAATGTAAAAACGGATACATTTTCCCCGCTATTCATTTTATTACAGGGTACTGACTATATCTGCAAGATGGAAACTTGAGAACATTCACAAATTAGCAAATACATTCAGGCAGTGTGTAATTATCCTAATTCTAACAATCCCATTCAAAGTTGGAATAGAATATCGGTTGTAGAAGGAAGTATTTATAGAAAGTAAATGTTCTAGTTGATACCAAACCTTATCAGTCTTATGCGATTTAAGGGATCAATATTTACCCGCATTTACACTTTATATAGATCAGTTGATACCTTCCAATGATAAGAGTGATCGTCCATGGACCACATTGACGATTAGGTCGATTGTATCCCGTCTCAGACTTGGGAGTCTACTTCTGTCCTTTGATTACAGAAAAAGGTCGTAATAACAGAATGACGGAGTAGTCAGTTTGAATTAAATTGTAGTAATCGTTTATTTTTCTTCTAATCAAATGATCAGGAAAGTAAGGTTGAAAACGGTATATCTAGATGTTGAAATCGAATTCCTTTGTAAACGTGAGCACATATATAATAAACAAAAATAATTAAATTGTATTTTTTTTTATTATATATACTTATAGATATATATACTGATGTTTTGACACACTTGCTATAATCAAAAAGATAACAAAGGAATGAAAAGAAAAAAAACATTTTTCATTTCTATATTGGTTCATCAAAATCAAAATTATTATTATCGCTCCTCTGGCTTCTAATCTGTCATTCATTCAGGAAAGAAACTTAGAATGTTGAAATCGTAATTACTTTTTAAAAGAGTGAATTTGTAATGAACAACAGTTTTCTTTAAAGGTTGTTAGAATTTAATTTGATAGATGGCAAAGTTAAACCATTAAATTGATACATGATGATTTTAATAAAATAATAATAATAATAATAATGGATATTTCTATGGCGCCAGTAAGATTCAATTACATTGCATGTGGTGATATACAAACAAAGGTAGGTTTGAATTTATATTTCATTGACATCAGATTTATCATAATTGTTTTACAATTGATACAGAGTACTCAATTTGTAAACACTAAAACTGCAGCCTACAATCCCTATATTATAAGCATAACAAATGGGAGGGTTCTCAGTACGCAGGCACCTATTGTTCAGAGGTACAGAAGCAGTGAGGCACATCAGATGGTTAAACAATGGGCCTGCACAAGGGTCGTAAAAGAAATAAAAACTAGTAAGTTTACTACATAAAAGTACATACAAACTAATGTGTATTTTGTGGTTGTATTGGGGCGGCCTTTAAATAAGGTCCTTGGAGCATGTTGGCCAATCAATTTATGCATTCTTTTTCATTAACAACATGTTTAAATCAAGTATATTTTGACTTTGATAATAATTCACACCAACGGAAGGAGGGGGCAAAAATCAGACTCCCAAGAATATAAATATTCTTGAAGCATGTCGTTCCTTAATTTCAATACGGAAATAAAGGATTAACATTTATAGACAAGATCACATATAATTTAGATATCTTCCATAATTAGTCTACAAGAAGACATATTAATTTTGTTAACAGTCAGTTGCCACCTACGATTGTAATTGGCCAAACAAGTCTGAAACGTAGCGTTCAGTCTTATGACTATTGATGACCGACACATGGCTGTCCTTACACTGACCAGAGATCATTAAACTTATCAGTCAATTCAGCTTTTGAAACCAATTATAACAACGATCGATCGTTTTTCAAAGCTTCTGTCTTATTGCAAGTGATAAATGCACCTGGCCAGCAGCAAATTGTGAATTAACTGTTTTTAACACTTTGTAGTTGGTCCAACATTCTTAAATGAACAAAAACTGCAGTAACTAACTATTGCATGGTTCCAGTGTATCGGGCGGCATTTATTTTGTCTTGAGGATTTTCTTCATGCAAATAATGGTTGTCAATATGGTGTTTTTGGTACTGTCCGTCCTATAAACTAAGCTATATATGTCTATTTCCCAAGAAAGATTTTACATTTGTTAATAACAATTCATTTCTGCATTTTTCTCATGCACAGGCTAAAATATTGACTTCATTGCAACTTACAAGTAAATTTGAATGAACTTTTCCCATATCCGCTATTCGCATCAACGTTTCCGCCCGTTGTTACTGATTTAGCAGAAAAACTAAACTGAAATTTCAGTAGTCATCTTTTAAATTGACTTGGTTAAAAGAAAATATATGTTTGCAGTGAAGCTCTTGAAAAACATTTCTTTTAACCAACCGTTGTTTGCTCATTTGATATGTATAACATAAGATGAGTGAGTTTCTTCTGTTTGATTGATTATTATTGTGGACACTTCAAGGCAAGGAGACAATGACAATTGGTACTGATTTATTATTGGCATTAATCACTTCCCGGAGTTACTTGAGATGAATCTGTTAATGAGGCTGACACTTAGGCCTTGCGTTCGCTGTTTGTGACAATGATAAAGAATCTTTGGTGAGGTCGGATCAACTTTAAATACAGTCGGACATCCGGGTCATGGATCAGACAGTATTGAATGTATATATTACAAAGAAAGATAGTTTAGTTTCATCATTGCTTCGGGAAATGATTTTGAATTACCTTTCTCAATATAGTCTATGAACATGATATAAGTTTCAAACCTTGAAATTTGTAGTGAAAATTCATTATCTAAACAAAGATTAATACATATTAACTTCTCAAAAAAATGTAAGGGTCGAACCTATAAATGTGCCTGACATGTACTATAGATTGGAGAGGTATTACAACTTCTAAGGAGAAATGATGCTCAAATGTTTCAGTTTGTCCTAACGATAGAACTGTGTACAAAGCAAACACAACGAGTATGAAAATCCCATATTCAACATTACTCACCAAATCTGTCATCATCGCCAAAACGCAATGTGATCTGACCTTTATGAGTTGGTTATCTTTACACGCACTATTTGCGTCCTTTGGTAACCATTTGAGCATAAAAATCCCTATCATGATCATTGGGCTCTCAATTGAAATTCCGTCGAGGTCCAAAGTGGTTAAGGCGATTTCAATTACTTTTGTGCTTAAAATAGTACCGAAAACCGTAGTCAATTGTTTGTGTTTTGCTGATCATTTCAAGAAATGTATATATGATTGTTCGATATAACGGGAAACAACATTAAGTTTCTGAAGCGAATCTATGAAAGATTCTCCCATTTTAATCGTGCAAGGGATTATGTAATAGATTAGATATTAATTACCTTGGAAACCGGTTTAAGTTAGTCAGAGAAATACAAAATCATAATGTCTCGATGGCCCGTCTCGATATAATACTATTTGAAAATTAGATGTTAAATACTAGTTTAGATACACAGTCATCCAATTAAGGCGATTGAACTTAACCGACTAACTAATCAGAGGTGGTGCCGGCTGAGTTAACGGTTGAGATTGAGCGTTGTTCCGAGGTTTCGACACCTAGCTACAGTTAGTGTAGCGGCACCAGCAGTAGTTTTGGAAGTTTTAACGCATTTTCCTACTGCTGTTAGTTGGATAACGTAACGGTTTTCTCGCCGATACTGATTCACGTTCCTCCAGATAATAGAATATGGTATGATAGTCTTTTTAAAATCTTCTGCTGGTGATTTTTTTAAGCTTGTAGTCAAATAATGTCACAGTTGTAGGCTGTTGTAATTGTTTCCGATTTGGCTGTCTATTCCAGATATTCTAAGGTTTGTTGTGATTCCAAGTGATTGGATTTGAGAAGGTGAATCATTATTCTTGCATTAGCCGATATCCATTGTGCTGGACTTAAGTGTTCTAGTTAAATTTTAGACATGGTTAGGTATAAGCAGTACTGTACCGTCCGCCGTGTTGACCTACAGCCTTAGGTCCAGTGACAAAGTCGGTGATGAAGATTTGACGCTCACCTTGTTTGACCTTCCATGCGGTGATGGCATTGCTCCATGTGTAACACGTCTCTCAGGGTAGACGGGCCCAGGACTCTAGCAGTTGGTTGAGTTCCTCGATGTGTAACATGTCCCGCGTACTAACCGGTGCTGTGGCGTTGTTAGATTCAGAAGGTTGAGACGCTTTTTGGAAGGAAGTAATGACGTTCTCTAACAATTCCTTGTGGCTAGTTTTAAGTTGAGGCTTTCAATATCCGTCCTATCAAGGGCCAAAAGTTCGTTCGAATTAGTGAATTCTCATTTAATAAGCTTAGTGATAGAGTTATCGGTGAAACCTTGCAGTTCGATACTTTGTGAATTATCCTTTAATAAGCTTAGTGATAGAGTTATCAGTAAAACCTTGCTGTTCGAGACTTAGTGATTTCTCCTTTAATAAGCTTAGTGATAGAGATATCGGTAAAACCTTGCTGTTCGAGACTTGTCTCATACGAAATTTCGTCCGCCGGACTCACACTATACAATGTCTGTTCACGCCGGTTGCAGCCACGGGACTGACGTCTCGGGTCTCGGGTTAGATGAGACGCACGTACTCTCGCTTCACACATGAATGCTTGCCATTAGGGCAGTCGTCCCCATGCGCACACGTAGTCTCTGGCCTGTTCTAAAAGAAATTATTACCCCAAAATGTATTTCAAAAGTTTAAAAAAAGGAAATGTGTTATCATATTATACGCTGTAAATGTAGATTAAAAAGATATCACATCCGAGTGTATTATACTTTCAAGGGCTTCAAGAACATCAAAATAGCTCTTTCGTTTAGATAGATACTTTTACAGTCATATACATTGCCATTTATTTTAGAAGCCGCAAGTTAGTACCTTAGTAGTCCTTTTTTCTTAACTAAGCCATATTCACCCACTCATTGTGTTCTTCGATGATTTAAGTGTAGGCAGCATATGCAATAATTGATATCAGAAAGATTATAAGGTCAACAAGACAGATAACTCTGATAATAAAAAACCTCGATTTTATTTCATAAATAGGATTTAGCTTTCTACATATCAATGGAAAGCGACTTATTTTGCCAGGTCACTTTCAGACGTCTCCATAATGACCTTACTCTGATGGATTATATATCTTAAAGGGTCAGTAGCCTCTCTGTTAGAAAATAAAGTGACCTCACTTAAACGAATGTAAATGTTACCACGTGCAAGGCTTTTTCTAATCAAAAGAAGCCATTCTCAAATGAATGTAATATGTGTTCAATTAAGCTACGAGAATTTGTTTCCCCACTTTAAATGATAAAGAGCTTTTCACATAGTATCACAAATGAACAATCCTATAAGTCTCTAATATCAGTATATCAGCTAAATTTCCAATGGTCATGTCAAACACTTCTGCTTTTTTGATAATATTCATTATCTTAGGAAGAAAACTGACATCAATAAGCCTTGATAGGAGTAACAATTGACTTTGCAAATCACACCATTATTCAAAAAACTACTTCATGTCCAAACATGTCTCTGCTCACTAAAATGCTTCAAGCACATTAAGAGCAGCAGTAGCCCTTTATTTGTGTAAAAAAGTGATCTGACAAAAACGAAAATAAATTTTACCACTTGCAAGGAGATTTTTAAACAAAATAAGAAGTTCTCTAACGAACATAACATGTTTGGTTACGCTTTAAGAATCCATTGTTCACAATAAAATGGCCGCCAGCAGATTTCTTCAGACTTAACACTTTCTTCTGCGACTGCGGGTAATGTACGAAATTAGAATTGCATTGTTAAAGCCTTTGAAGATAATGCGTTTAGCAAACACATATTTATTGAGGAAAATTATCGAAATAAAATTTCTAAAAAAGTGTTATGTTCATATGCATCTTAGGGACTGAGTGGGTACCTTGAAGCTTGAAATGCCTTCAGCTCATGGTCCTATGCTGTCAGAAGAGGTGATTTTGAAAGGCATTACGGCACTCAATGAGTGATCTTTCATCACGGGAAGAATGAATTTGGCAGATTTGCTGCATTTGTTAAAGCATTTATGCATTCACAAACATGAAGCTTGACTCATGGAAACACCTCGCCATCGCATCTTATCGGAGGCCTTTCCATAAATCTTACCCTTAATGCAGCAGGAACTGAAATATTGTCGATAATACTATCAATGTTTGACATATAGTCAATTGAACAAAGCTCTTTAATTGATACCACCAATATACCTGTCACAATCAAAAATCAGTAAGATATTTTCAAATAGATAAGGTACTTCTGAAAATTAAGACATAAATGGATGCGTCAATACATCGATCTATACATCCAAGAACTAAGAGCACTACAACTCAGACGGTTTTAAGTTTTGTGATATCTTTCCCATTGTGATAGTGCGGACTACGGAGAAGGGATATTGATGATCAAACTCTTGCCTTATACCAATGTTCAGACTGTCTCGTTATCAGATATCATTGTCATCATATTCCTCCAGATAAATGTTTTACGTATTCGGTTGTCATTTGTCAAATATATGGAATGATTCATCTTCTCCAGACAAGTTTCAGCATGAGTTCCGTTTCATGTTTGGCATGAAAACCACCATAACTCTTCAGCTCTATCCTTTAGGAGTTAGAGGCATTGGCTAGTAAATACTTTATGTGGTTGCTGTAAGTTAAAATTTCTCTTTAACACTGAGACTAAAAGTGTTTAAACGACACAGCGTTTTGGCTTCAGTATCTTTTATGTGATGCCTGCTTAATCCGAAGGCACTTGACACTGGTCCGGGCATGCTTTTTAAAATGAAGATTTTTAACTCCTTAACATTTTTTTGACCAATTTAATATTATCATCGTAGATTTGCCGACAGCAAATCTAGTTAGCTTGGTACAATTTGTATGGAAAAGAGAGTAGACTGCAATCCTATTGCTGTGACGTACATGTATTGGAAATCACTATCAGTGACAATGCTGACTCAAAGACTTATATCAACTTGATCTTTTGACTTATTACTAACATGCACAGACAAAAAGATGCAATCTATTCCAAAGAAAATTGGAACATCATTCTACAGTAGCTTAAGTTGGCAATGTCCTTGTTGACAGATTAATCTAATTGAGGCCTGAGAAATATTGACATATAAAGAATGGTCATCCAGTTAGATATAACGAGCTGCATTCTGATGTCATTATTTGGTGATTTAAAACAATTTTGAAATCATATGAATGGTGTTGGCGTGTCATTGTTAAAGATATGCTGTCAAAATGGCCAGGATATATGGCTTTATATCACAAAAGTAGTCTCGTTTGTCTTAAATCATAAATCATTTGAAACAAGAACTGATCTTAGAAGATGGGCCTAAACAAAGCAATGTTTTTTGCAATAGGGAGATAGATAGCGCAGTGGTTCGAATCCCGCCAGGGGCTCGGCAACTTTGTAGTTGAGAACTGTTCTACAGGCAGTAAGGTTTTGGTACAATGCTACACTGACTTTCAACGCAGTACCACCCATGGTTTGCTAATACAAGCCAATGCTTGCAGGTTTTACCTCAATACATAGCCACAGTGGTGCTGTGGGCTTTCTCCCTGCAATTATACTAGCAGCCGCGATATAAGTGAAATACTCTTGAAAGCGACTTTAAACCTCAAATCACCTCACCTGACTATTTTTGCGGTAAATGACTTTACAAGAAGTCAATCATTTTTCATAAATTTATGACTTATCTTGGCAAAACCTTAAACATCCAGTGCTTATTCATCAATAGATCGTGTTTATTTAAAAATAATGACGTGTGTCATGTCATTATATATTGTTACATATCATTATTACATGCTATAATGTCGACATGGTCACCATACCCTTTAATGCCATTACAGCATGCGCAGGTGCCTTGTCTTTTTCATTTAGAGCTTACTTGTAATCCAAATGTACAATTCTAATTCAATAGTTGAATTATTGAGTATTAGTAGCGTTCCAAATTAAAAAATATATTACAGTTGATGAAAACCACTGTAGACTGTAGAAGAACTGGACTTCTATGGACACCGTATTTTTACTACTAGGCCTTTTGTGCACATATAATTGGATTGCTACACATGAGAAAGTCGTCCAACAAACATGATCAATCCAAATCCGCGTACTGATAGGATGTAGAGTAAAACTTTGATTTTAGGTTAATGTTTAATCTGTACACTTGACATGTGAAGTATGATAATGATTCAATTTTGGCATATTCACTTCCCATTTGAAAATGTCAAGATTAGATAAGACAAATTTTATTTCATTTTTTGTATTATAATTCTAATGATTATGAATATATAATCATTTTTATAACTTTTCAGATGTCAATAGAAGTGAAATCTCATCTGAAGAATATCTCTGAATACTTAACTTTGTAACATTGTTTATTTAATTCTTAAGCTGCTAATGGTAAGAGTAAGGTTCCTTTCCTCATCTAATAAAGACTGTGTTATGCAGTGATTTAATTTCAGACAGCATGTGCAATACTCAATATCAGCAAATATCTCAAAAGGGCAATAAATAGTTTGAAAAGTCATTTTTCATACTTTAAAAAAAAAAAAAAAGTTAGATGTGTAAAAAGCGATGGAACTTTGAAGGCGAACTTTCAATCTATTTTCGGATAAAATATGAGTTTTTTTCCAAGTC
The DNA here is from genome assembly GCA_921293015.1 of Phorcus lineatus. NCBI lineage: Eukaryota > Metazoa > Mollusca > Gastropoda > Trochida > Trochidae > Phorcus > Phorcus lineatus. Next base: position 10,925,532 of record OV121083.1, read on the forward strand.
ACTTTAGGAATTTTCCACAATGACATGACTTATGATAAAAAAATAAAGTAGGAACATACGCATCACACAAGTTGGAATGCCTTCAGCTCATGGCCCAATGCTCTTGAAGGAGGTGGCTTTGTATTGCATTACCACACTGAAGGAAAGATCTTTCATCACGGGAAGAAAGAACTTGGCAGATTTTGAATCGCATTACCTCACTCAATGAAAGATCCGCATCCTGGAAAGAATGAACTTGGCAGATTTATATATTTTTAATGCTCTTGAGTTGTACTAAAACGTTCATGCATCCCCAGGCAAAAAGTTCGATTCGTAAAAGCAGGTTGGCAGTACAACTAATCGCAGGCTGTTATATAAATCTTGCTCTTTATGCAGAAGAAACTGAATTATTTGCTGGTCTGTCAATAACACTATCAATGTTTGACATAGTCAATCGAAAGTCTCGTTGATACCACCAAATTACCTGTCACAAAAAAGTGTCAGTTCAGTAAGATGTTTTCAAATAGATAACTTACATGTTCTCAAGCTTTACACATGAATGAATACCTCAGTAAATCGATATATACATCGCAGAACCAAGATCACAAGAACTCAAGTGATTTCAGATAGTTTCATGATATCATGATGTTAGTGCAAGCCATGAGGAATGTATATTGATAAAAGAGCAACAACTTGCCTTACTTTTAACATCTCATACCTTTTTTGACTATAACAAAGCCTAGTTAACAGATATGATTCCCTTCAAATTCGTCCCGAATGATGTTTACACCAAAACGGCTTTTTTTTGTCAGAGCACAGAGACGGATTCCTTTTCACCTGACGAACTTTGGCAAAGTTTTCAGTATGTTTGATGTGAAAATCAACACAAGTTATTTTCGTTTATTTTGCTACCTCACACTTTATATATAACACTGTTATATACTTCCTTTGAGTTTTAATTCTCCTCTAATGGTGTATTAGATATTGATATTGTTTCACAAGCACAATTTTACGTTACGGTGTCAATTTTGGGTATGCCTATTTAATCCGTGGTCACTTAAATGTAACCACAAAGAATGTAGCTGGCCAATTTGATATAACTATCATAGATTTGCTGGCTGTCTCCTTGTTCCACTATATCGGTTTCTCACATTAAAGATTATGACAAATCAAGTTAGATAGAAACCATTTGTATGTCGAAGAGGATAGTAGGAAATCCTGTATCTGCGAAAGATTGGAATTCATTATGAGTGACAGCGCTGACTCAAAGAATAGTTTTGGATTGGTTATATGACTTATTACTAATATGTCAGCACAGACCAAACGATGCAATCTATTCCAATAAAATTGGAATATCATTCTTCATTAGCTGAAGTTGTCAATGTTCAATTCGACTAATATAAATGATTATTGAACAACATTAGAACTTAGTGATATAAAAGAGAATTCTGATATTATTTGATGGCAAAATTATACAAGCATTTCCAAAGATTCCACTTTTCATACACACCATATACCAATTATAACTGCTACTTTTGATTTAAAGACATTATCTTGTGATTTGAAATATCAATTTTCGTATTCATGAGATAAATTTAGTCATATAAAAAAGTGCTACTGTCCCTTTAATAACATTTATAGCGTTTAACCTACACATTATGTTACAAAGCAAGAAAATCGATATCTGTAAATGATATTTAGGAATTGATTAATGGTTTCTTAAGCATGAATATTCACCATTTATAGACTGGTCATCTAGTAATGTGTATTGGATGATAACATATTTATTTATTAATTCTGAAAATCATACAAGGCAGATGGAACGACTTTTAACATAATTCCAATTTTTCAAACATTTAAGATCTTATCAAAAGATGAAAAACAAAGAGAAACTTTTATAGCCGGATCAGTACTTGCCCATCATGTCGATAAAACAAAATTTTCGTTATTTTTGTATTTGATTTATGTCTTAAGAACTAAACGTACTTTCATAGACAACCGTAACTAACAGGAAATAAGTTTACAGGTTAATATTGATATCATTTCAATTCAAAATGTGTGTGTTTTACATATGTATTGAAAAAAGGTAACTAGGATAATTCTCCGCTACCATCAATTGAAAATTTCAATGCCAAACCTCCTTTCCAATCGTAGCCTACATTTTTGCAGTGGGAAAGGGTACACTTTCAACAAAGCATGATTCGGTATTTAGGTGACAATACATCTACACTTTTTGTGTTCATATTAAGCCCCAATCACACGCTCACTTTTTTTACGCATTAACTGGCAATCAAAATTAAGTGTTCCCCATATTTTAATGATTCTAGCAAAACATCGACAATAGATTGGAACTTTATTTAACCTCGTTAAACAAAACTGTTCCTATAAACAGAAACAATCGAAGCAGGGGTCAATATCTTTCAGGTTTTCACTCCACTTAAAAGATGTTTTACACTAGACTTAAGATATGATCTTGTTTTTAAACATATCCAAAAAAACTTTTTGTGACCGACATTGAACAACCTTAGATGACCTCATATGTTTGCTGCTTCAGAAAACATGTAAGACATTCATCATGTTCATCTGTCGACTGTAGGTAGTTTTTATGAAGCGTCTAAGAGTTGTCCATTTTCAGAGAATTATCTCGTTTTACTGAAATAGATACATATTAGGTGATTTTTCCCAAAGAGGTCATAACCAACCTGGATTATAAGCAGTTTCTATCACGTGTCATGTCACATTATCCGTGTAGCAGGGTCACATGATTTGAATTTTCGTATTCTTTTACAAACTGAGAATATTCAAACATCTCACCTAATGAAGAGCTAACAGTTTAACAACTTTTACAAACTTATTTATTATGGAAATCACATAAACAAATCGCTACCAAATACAAGTAAAATTAAACCATTTAACATGTAAACATCCAGCGTTGTTACATAAAATCATCAGCGTTATGTACATAAGCTCGTATTGAAGCGCACATACTTAAATGTTACTGAGACTTATGACGATTTGATAAATTCTGAAACGAACGTTTGACAATAATAGTGAAGTTTACATGCATATCACACCTTCTATGCATCACAAATATTGACACGGATCCCTATGAAACGAAATTAATTTAGGTAAACATTTAACTTCAATGTAATTTCATTTTGTAAGTTTGTCGTTGTAGTAAAATTGAGCCCAAAAACATACGATTATGAGGTTTAGGTGACTCATAACTGGTTTTGACACAAAAAGTATTCGTCAGGAGTCGATGCTTGTTGGTGACTTTGTACAGTATCACATTTTCATAGACACATCTTAACAAATCTGGCTGTGGTAGAAAGTGTAGTGGGTCATTGGGACTAGTTTGCTTTTCCTCGGAGGATAGCACTTACATATGTACATAGCAGGGGTTTTTCAACCAGTTGTAATAAGTCTGTGCAAGTCTCAATATAATTATATCCGTATGTCTAAGGACGTGTTTGTTCAATTCCATCATTACATTTTCAAACATACGTTAATCACTGATCACTTGAGTCATGATAGAAGTTTATTCAGTGTAAAGGCCCAAGGCCAATGTGCAAAATTTACAAAGTTTAGTCAGTATAAAGGCCACAGGCCCATGTACAAAATTTACAAGATTGGGCCTTGGGCCTTTTCACTGAATACACTTCCATGTATCTATTTATCAAGTGACAGTCATTAACATCATTTTAACAAAAAAGAATTTTATTTGTTGTTTGCAATTGGTTGTTGAGAAAATCAAGCTAGCTTGATTCTCATTTTATAACTTGACACCTATATAAGACACCTGATTCTCAATATGCTTTATTCACAGATAACTCTCTTTGATGGACTTAAATCAATCTACTCGTGATCGATGAAGATAGCAGATATGCATTCAGCATCCCCAAAAAATTTGGGCTGTTGTTTCATAAATGTTTTTGTACCGATTGAGCAAAATCTGGGTCAAAATACGTCGGACATGAAATAAGACTAATGATGGAATTTAAAACATATGGATGAACAATGGATCCATAAAAATCACGGGTCCTTAAAACCCGCCCTTTTGATTTTCGAGTGAATAAAACAAATTCTAATATACTCTAGAACTCCGATTACAACTACATGTACCTTCCTTCTTCAAAGAAGGATTTATCTATCATTTTTAGGATATAGTCCAGCATACAATTGTTTTTATAAATGTGATGCTTCTAACGGGGGCACCTTAAAGATTTTGTTATATAATCTTTGGTAAAATATCTGTTTCAATTTCAGGTCTCTATTCTATCATTTCAACTGGAGTTACATTACAAGATGGATACAGAATGAAATTGCTGAATAATAGAAGACAGTCAGATTCATTAGCTTTACGAACACTGGATAACACACGAGTGAAGGCATAGAGGACACTGATGACTTGGCGATTAATGACATATCTATTAACGGGTGTAAACTAACTGTTCTTCATTGATAATCGAGCTTGATACAGACATTAGTCCAGACTTCTCTTAAGTTCAAGTTTTCTGGTATTGGATTTGCATGATTCCTAACAGAAATGTTGCACACAGACAATCCCGAGATGTTAGCATCTTTGTGGGAGTTCCTCCTAGTATACAAAAATAAATAAAATATCTGGTATCAAGGAGATCAAACAGAATTATGTCAGATATAGTGTATGCAATCATGTTTCGGTTACCTGAGATACATTTAAGTCATTTAATAAGTACAATAAGTCATTACTGTGACAATGACTGGCGAGCAAAACTATGTGTCTCAACCCATTAAAAGTTTATCAAGAAGATGTTCAATCATGATATTACAAGAAGTGAAGTAATGTCTGTTGTGAACTGTCAGAAGTATTACTGCAATCAACAGTAAAATATCTACTGTCGAGTTGCATTACGCAGTTCTGTCGGCTAAAGTAATACTAATGGGCGTATTTTGGGATAGTGCCATCCTCGATTACAGAACTTATGAGGACTGCCTTATTCAATATCTGTACGAATAGTAATCAAACATTTGCTTTTAGAATCATCTTTCAGCATCAAAGCCAGACATTGTTCAAATATGTTCATTGTTCCTAAACCGTCCTCCATTAGCGTTCAACTTTCTGTCTATTTAGCAATTATCGCATCAGATTTTAGAAGAGTTGCAATGACAATTAATGTAATTCAAACCAATTTTCTAGTCCTAGACATCACTTACCTGTGTGTGAAGAGGCGACTTAGTGTGTACTTAGTGTGCATTGGGTAATTGAAAATAGCTAATCATCGCTAAACAGTGATGTATTGGATAAAAGATATAACTTGTGGTGTTCTATGGGTGCTTATTTTACCTTTACAGACATGTTCTAATGATTTATAGACAAAACCATTTAAAAGATTTATGTATTGTCTAAGAAACCCTATATTTAGAGGTATATTCCATAGGAATACATGTTGTTTAGACAACGAATTAAGGTCTAACAATCAGTATTAAAGTTCCTTTTTAAACGAAAAGCTACTTTCATTTTACCTCTGAGAGATATATTTTATCATATATCTCATGCTTAAGAAATGCATGCCGTTAAGAACCTTTCGGCTCAACGCATATGGAGAATTCTATATCACACCTGAAAGTCATAGGTTAAAGTTCACTGATGAACTTGTCTTCTGCAGACCTTTGAGGCTGCATGGAGAATAATCAATAACAAATGTTTACAATTGTACATCCATCTTCCAATGGGCTTCCCAATGTCCACCACAGGAACTTAGGTCAACATGACCCAAACAAACTGTAGATTTTTATGTCTGTTGTTGATTCCAAATATTCGATTTTGCATTTTAATTATAAGATGAAGCATTATTCTATTTGAAGTTTGAAGACCGTTTACAAACATATATTTTACTTATCCTAACTATACCATTTGAAATTCATTTAACGAAAAAGAACCCAAATTCTCATGAAGAATGCAATAATATCGATGATATGTTCTACATGTATATATAGGTATCATCATTAGAGTGAAAGCGCCTAAGCAGAAGCTGTAGCTGTCTCAGAGAAGTCTCCTCATAGAATTATTAAGATTAGTGAGTAAGTGAGTTGGTGTTTAATGTGCTTTTAACAATATTTCAGTTATTAAACACGTGGATGACAAGCATTCAAACGAGAGTGGACATATCAGGGAGAAAGGGATCGAAAGGATAAGGGAAAAGACGGAAAGAAGGCATAGTGAGAGATAGAAAAGCAAGTTTTAGAAGGACTCAAATTTGGTCTGGCTTCTACCCGTCGACCAGTCCAGCGTGGGTGCCTCTACCAGGAGCATGTACGCTCCAGCTGGCATAGCTCTCAGGGTCTCTGAAGCAAGCAAACCACCACACCTCGATAAAGTATTGAGTCCAGTGGTAATGACAGTTTGCATAACTTATCTATTCTGTATTAGCAACGTTGGTACTAGTGTCGTTTTCAAGCAGGTGATACATAGTGGTTCATTAGGTAGATGATATATATGCTATGTTTATGCAAAAGATATGGATGAGGGAAAACTGAGTTGTTAATACCATAGATCAGATTGATGTACAAGTGTGAAACAGAAGCCAGATGAGCCAACAAGACTTAGCTTTAACACTCATTCGTGCTAGAGTAGATCTGCAGATGCTGCCAACTTGGTCGAATGTTTGAGAACAGATGGCTCTGCTTGTTGTCTAATGGCTTGATATGATAAATCCAGGGATCTGTTTGAAGTTGTTTGTTTGTATGGTATTCACTAATGTGTAATTAGCAACAGTGACCCTAATTATAAATTAGTAGGTAAACTGTCAACTTAACAGGTCCTGTCCGGCTCATAACTTCTAAACTGTTTTTGATCAAATATGGTATGATCATCCATAAATACATGAAGGTGTGTCATGATTAACAATTTGAAAAATATGTCTGTAAAATTTTATGGTTTTTGTAAAATAATATTGTAGAAAGCTGTTTCAAATCCTGTCGAACGCACAACTTCTAAATTAATCATCTAATTTAAATGAATTTTGGTAGTGATATATATGATTACCTAAAGATGTGTCATGTTTAACAATTAATATGTTTTTTCCACAAAATTGGCCTCTTTTTATAGTAAAGAGGGGTAACTATGAAACCAGAAATACGCTAAGGTTGATTTGGAAAAAACACTGTGGCAAAAAACATTACATCTTAAAGAAACCTTAGATGATCCAGTCTTCTTGGCCTATGATATCTTTTCTATTGTAATGTGAAGATATATTACTGATCACAAACATTATTGAAAATATTTCCTTTAAACTAGTTTTCAAATATATGATGATTTTAATTGGTTTCGATTGAACAGTTTCCTTCCTTTATTTTTTACATTTCAAATGACATATCATTCAGCAAAATAATCTCCTGGAATCATTAATTTCAATGTAGTCATTGAAAAATCATAATTTGATGAAATATATAATACCTAAAACATTGTGCCATTTGCGGGGGATATAAAGATTGACCATGACAGCTGCTTGTTATCACTGGAAACTATTCTCTTCTGAGAAAAAAACAACAACCTTTATCATCTCAGCCATGTTTTATACTGTGGAGAAGAATCCTCACGCTGTCTGTCTGTTTGTTTGTCCAGCAATCTGTAATCATTAGTTCCAAATCCGTTTTGATAGTTAAACATGGTCAGATCCAACCTGAAATGAAATGAAGTGTGTAAGAGTAAATATATATTGCAAAGTACAACCAGAAGTTGTTTTAATATGTTATATGTTGCCATTGATACTTCGTCTAACATTCAACACAATCTATTTATAACATATTAAGATAGGGTGCTGTAAAAAAACATAAATCATATTTCATATACTACAAATTTATGAATTTATCACGTCTCCAACATGACAACATCTAACATCCAACAACAATACTTTTCTTTACACAATGACGACTTGAACATGACTTTAGGAGTGTCACATAGGCTGATGATTACAATATGTCTACTGATAGTCAGAGGAGGATTCCTGACTACAAGACATCTCAGAGGTAATCGATAGGAGTGATTTTAATACAGACAGATAGTTTATTAAAGTCTCACCACATTACATGATAGAAATATAAACATAAAATATAAACTCAGATAAAACATGTAATGAGCCACTCTTATTAGAGTTACGAGAGACATACGAGAGTACACTATGTTGTAAATGTAAAACATAAATAAAAGTAAGTTATAAATATTATACATTTATGTAAAACGTATTACAACCAAAAGATTGGTACAGGTATATACAAATTAAAAAGATTAAGATACGAGTACAGGACAAAATGATTAAGAATATAATTATTGCACATATAGATAATTACTTCTCGCAAGGAGAATAAAATAGCAGGTCTTGGCGGATAAATAGCACAAAAGGGGTGTAGACAGGATAAAATCTAATATTAATTACCACACATCGTTCTAAAATCGGCATTTACATCTCTGATACTGGATAGTGTCCCTTCTCGACATCGTTATAACCTTTTGGTACTGAAAGAGACTGAATTGGGTGTCAAGAAAGTCATTTCGATCAAATTAATCATGATGTCTGTCCATTCTATCGGTACCCTCATCCTCTCAATTCACTGTCAGAAGTCTTGCACAGCAGTTCATCTGTCAATGTCCGTTCAATCAATGGCACAAACACTTTGATGATCGAAATTCATACTATTAGAAATATTCGAGCAGTACTTTCTTTCACTATGACTGATTGATAGGCGTATATAACCACTGAATGGTTTTCTTTGCAATTTTTATATAAATGACTACATGTACAAAGACTTCAAACTTTAGCAAATGTAAAATTAGCAAAAGTTAAAATTAAGCATCTGATACGTCATTTGTGCTCTTTTTTAAACAGTAATTTAGTGTATACTGCACAATATATTAATCAAAATTGATGATTAAAAGTCACAAATAAAGATTCTTGTTGACGATACTTTACACCAATGAGCAATCTCTCAGTGAACTTTTCTTAAATTTAGAGACAACGCTTTCTGAGTAAAAACAGTTTCAGCTAACTTTTAGAGAAGTTTTAGTGGATTTCGAACCCGCACCCTCGGAGATAAGAAATCATTTCCAGGTTCGTCTCTCTTACTCGTTTCCCATGACGTTGTGAACACATATTTCTAGATAGTAAGGATATCGTTTTTCCCTGGGAATGGATTAATTTTACCTCATCTTCTGGAAACCAAAGATTAATAAAATGCTCAATTAACAACTAAAATTTAGCACCCAGTGTGGTGCTTGCTTAAACATTTCTTATTCAAAATTGGAATTATAATATTAACTGTAGATGAAAATCATTACGAAACTTGTGAAAAGTGTCAACGTTTGAATTATTGCCACACCTTAAAAATCGTATGAAATTTAAAAGAATCGATATTGACCTCCAAATCCATAGAGATCGGTTGATGACTTCTATTAAGAAGGGTGATCGACCATATTCACAGCCAGGCTATCTCTATGCCATCTCAGACTAAAAGGCCCACTTTTGTCCTTCAATTAGGGAAGAATGGCTTGCGACGGACCATTAACTGACCTGAAAAAGCATTGATAACGATCTCATTCTTCTAGCCCGACTTTTGATCCCTCTCTTAAGAGACAAGGGTATTTTAAACAGGGTTCAAGAGCTACTTATATACATTGATAATCTAAGAATTTCACAATATTATTGAATTGTTGTTTTACTTCCTCTATTTCATTGACCATTGAGAAATAAATTAAAAGGAGATAGACAAAACATTTTTAAAGAATTGATAATGGTTCTGCAGATACATAAATTTGTGTGTGATGTCTTGATGTCTTTGGAAAAAAGACAAGTAACTCTTATTTTTGTACATAACAGTGTTTATTGATGATTCCATCACAAATTTTGTTCTTTTTGGAAGGACGTAAAATACTTTGCAAGCTGGTCAATAATTAGATAATCATCACTTCGACTCCTCAGCTTAACCTATTTATCAAGTTAATATGTAATCAATTTCAACCAAACAAAGGACAGTTTTTAAGAGTCATCCATTATAATAATAAAATGGTTGCTATTGAAAGAAAGGTGGTATTTGAAAACCATAACTTCATTTTTATGTGTAGTGTGCATTTTGGGGGTTAATGTAGATAAGGTTTTGTTGGCTTTACCTTTTAAAATTAAAATACCATTGAAAAGAGGTAACAAGCTTGAATATAAGAAATCACCTAATTAGATAAAAAAAATCACTTTTCTCCCAAACATTATAAGAATTGATGTTTAAATACTCATACACAATTGTGATATGTTGGTAAGACGGACAAATGTAACTTAAGTCTCAGTGAATGTGTTTGTAATTAATCATTAATCTCCCATTTTCGTTTGCAACTTTCAACAATGATTTAAGCCTTTAACAATATTCAAAAATGAATATTACCATCAAAGAGAAACTGCATTAAAATAATTTGAACACACATGAAAGTGTAATTCTTAAATGACCCGTTAATGTATTGATGACAAATTTCATGACACAGTTTCTATAATCAAAAAGATGAATGAAACAACGAAAAGCAAACAACATTTAAACTAATCAATGATAGAAATGAGTTCATTTTAAATTTTAACATTGATTAAAGAAAGAATGAAAAGCAACAATTTTTCATTTCTATATTGATTTAGGTGTAACGGAGTGAAGTAGGTTTGAATAAAAATCATTCTAATCGCTTTTCTGTCTTCTAATCAATCATTCAGGAAAGAATCTAGTTACGGTTATCTAGATGTTGAAATTCTTTTTTAAAAAGAGAGCAAGTTTGTGATGAACAATAGTTTGCATCGAAAGGTTTTATCAGAAATCTAATTGAAATCAATAGATAGCAGTTTTACTCTAATGCAAAGTTAAACCATTTAATTCATTTCATCATTTTAAAATCCAGTAAGATTCAATAACCTTTCAGTGGTGTTGGACAAATTTTAATTAACAAACCCTCACTCAATAAAACGGATTTCAAAATAACAGTTGGTATCGCATAATAAATGTTTACTATATTTAAGTACAGTTTGTATTTGATAAACACCACAATTGGGAAAATGGAAAACCATCACACTCTCAAGAAGTAAGATACTCCGGAAATGTACTCACTCAAAAAAGAAATGCACGAGTGTAATATCTTGAAGCAAGTACACTTTATTTGAATGAAATTAACAGAGTGACAAATAACCACACGGGTGTCATATTTTACATGACGAAATTCAATGGTCAACTGCTAATTAAGACATGGTTAAATGTAACCATGGCGTGGATCCTTCCCCCGGCGGCGTCATGCACGTGAATACATAGATAGCATTTTGGATTTGTTGACAAACGTTAGGCAAACATGATATAGATCCCTGGATATGAGCAATCTGCCAAAATCGCCTTTGAATATTTCGTGATGTTTTGAAATGTTAAAGGTCATCCTGCTAAATCTGCTCTAGCTTCTTCCTAATACCCTGATCTTCTATGGGCTAAATCCCTCGTATGGCTGTCGACTTGTGGTTCGTGGCTATGCTCACCTGTTATTTTTTCAGCCAATTAAATGTCGTTAATTAAGGAGCTTGAAGCTACTAGTTTGAACTCAAAGCATTTTTCCATCCTGGTTGTGCCACTGTTGCTGAATGCGATAGGTCTCATTGGCTGGTTTGATAGTTAGCGATACCAGGGTTTTGGCTTTAAATAGATCAGGGTATTAGGAAGGAGCGAGAGCGGATTCATACATGCTGATTTAGCAGAATGGTTAAAGGTGTCATCAGACTTTATTGACAAAGCTTATCCAATACGATTACAATTCAACTTAATATCAAAATCTTTAGAAATATCTCAAATGTTGACAAATGTAGAAGTAAGTTATAAAAACGACCCTGTAATGGTTAGTCCTTAAATTGACCGAGCCTATTGAAAACAGATAGTTCCAATCAATCCTTCCTAGTTGCGTATCTAATCCGAGTACTGCTCCAGAGGGGTCGTTTGTAACGTCCCGCTGGTGCGACATCTAACTTACTTCATCTTAAGTGACAAAATGATGTTGAAGCTACTCTTAGATTAACTGGCTGCTTCCTGTAGTAAGCCAATACACTCGATTCAACTTGAACATATTGTATATCCGGCTTGCGTTGGTTGCGTTACCGCCTTACCTGCTGCTATAATGAATCGAACATATCGACAAACTTTAAGTTAAACTCCTTTGAAAGCTAGAATGTCCTGAAAACCAATTTCATGTCACAATTTGATAAGCACATGAATGCATTTGTTTTTACTTTTTAAAAAAGCACATTCACATCGAAACTCAATTTCTTTACTGACATTTCAGTCTTCTAGAAGATAATGAGCCAATGTCAATATTGAATACTTTTTCAAATCGTTTTTTTTTTTCAGATTTAATTCTTAATCAAAGCACTAAGTCTGAAACCATTTGGTCCTTGTTTAATTCCACCATCTTGCAACATCGTATGGTAAGGCTATTCATTTTGTGCTGCAAAATCACACAACGTGTTGCATTCTTCAATAAGAACCATCGTATATGTTTTAGAAGATGAACTGTTGTTAGATTTAAAAAGCACAGTCTCATATATGACAAAAACATCGAAAACACTTTCATGCTGGATAGCTAAACCCTGTCCACGACAATAAGGAAGAGCAAGACGTCAGTGACATTAAAGCTTTTTTTCCATGAAGTAGACAACCACAGAGTGGATTTAATCGGGTGAAAAGCTGTAAACAATGAACAATGTATACACATTTCGTATTTACACTGATGAATACTGATATTTCGTAAAAGATTACTGAACAAATATTAATCCAAAAGAAATACATGTTTACCAAATGAATGGAATACTGACGCAAATCAAGGGACGCAACTCTGCAGTTACAATAATTCAACAGGTGATAAGAAGATATATTTATGAGCGCTTAAATTTTACACTACCGACAGGACGGTATTTCAATAAATTTGCTTGTTACAAAGTTATGAAAAAGCTTCAGAATTTGGAGAAATTTAATATTGCTATACATACACTTTGGTGGATGTATCTTTCCGTAAGAAATAGTGTGTTCTTATAAACATAACTGGCCGGGACGTCTCATTCCGAAAGTACAAGAAAAAAACTGCGCCATGGACACAGCTCCATGCAGCGACTCTTTGCTCGTGATGCAAATGCGATACAAAACCGGAAGATCCTTACAGCTTAAAGGGGATCGTTTCGTAACCAAATTACTTTCGCGTCCTGGCATGGAAGGCACCATAACTTTATTTCAAAATGTTTTAATAAATGTTTTAATATCATCTCAAACTTTGATAGTCAGTAAAAAAACAATTCAATTACATTGTTTCTAGTCTTTCTCACTATCAGGCCTGAATCATTTTTGGAGCTCTTAGAACGTCAACATCACAAGTTTATACTATTTATTCTTTAGGTCTGAGATTATAATATGTCTAATACGACTACGATTATAGTTTTATCAAGAGAGCACGTTTAAGGATATTTATCCTTTCTTCGTTTTCAAAAAGGAGCGAATCTTCAAATCGTGAATAATCTCTTGCAATTGAAACTATTCCCTTTCATTATTTCATCTCATATATTGAAATGTCATTCTCTCAGAGCAAAATGTGTCTCCTAAGACGTTAAGTTTCACTCCTAATCTCAGCTGACAGTTATTGGCATCGGTCCCTGAGTTACTAAGACTTTGAGCCAGTGTTAAATACCTTATTTAGCATCAATGGTGCATGGACAAAGACTTTGAGCCATTTCTAATCCCAGTCAAAGGTATTATTAGAATAATTGATATAAATAATCACCCTCCCTTTGTTATATATTCAAATACATACAGCCAAAGACTTAAAACATAATACCATGGAGACAGTTTTAAAATAATTTTGAATGAAGGATACATGTATTCATTTGTAATTGCTATTTGTCTTGTATCCTTTACAACAGAATTTATCCTCGACATAGCATGTTAATCTCCGTGTGTTATCCACTATGTTGACATTATATTCGCGTTATATTGACATTATATTACGCCCCTATGCTACCTTAAATGTGGGTAGATACCGAAAAACATTTCTATTATCATACATGATTCTTTATTAACTTATATAATATCTTTAACTACACGAAAGAGATCATTAAATTGTTACGAAATTAATAACTAAATGTCCCGGCAGAGCCGAATAAATTCAATGCCACTAAACTGTTGATGACCAGACGGATCATCCTGCATCAGCGTTATTGAATCCGCTGATTCAGCTTCTTCCATATACCCTGATATCCTTTTGGCCAAAGCCTCGTATCGCTAGCTATCTTACCAGCCAATGAGACGACTCGCATCCAGCAACAACGCCACAACCCGAATGGAAAATTCAAAAGAGTAGCTTCAAGCTTTTTGGATAATGACATTTCATTGGGTTAAACAATAACAGGTGAACATAGCCACGAACATCAAGCCTCGCCAGCCGTACGAGGGATTTGGCTCGGAAGAGATCAGGATAGATGGAAGGAGGTGGATCAGCGGATTCAATTACGCTGATAAAGCAGGATGCAGACGGATTGGTTATCATACCATATCAATATCTATTATCGACTAGTTCACATCTCTAAGTGTACAGAATAACTCTCATAAAGGCAAGTCACAGTAAGTCACAGTCTCAATGTTGAAATAATGTGTTCTACTAAATTACAATTGTTTATCACTATTTCATGTTCAAATGAAGATTGAGGTACCTCTTTTTGAAACGACCTGTCTACTTCTGATCTCTAGATAACTTCATTAGCGATTTTGAAGTACATTTATATGTATATGAATGTATACATGTATATATCTTTAACACTGTTTCTTTTATCATGGTGACCAAAGTTTTACTTTTTGATTGTCTTAAAAGGAGTCTATCTTTCAATGATAACATCCTTCATATGTCGGTTTTCGTTCTCCTTCAACTTACCATTTGTAATAATTAACCGTTGTAGCACCTTCTGAGACGAGATTTTCATTACCCTGCGATGAGCAACATTGTATTACATAATGAATGTGTAACTTTACAACAATGACATTCATGACATGAATCTTATTTCATAGACAGGACTATATGAATATGCGGTATCCAAAGAATAGGCAGCAATGAAATGTGTACAGAAATTCATGAACTAGTGTCAAGTGAATGTCTTTACTAACGACTGACGCTAAGAGACAAACAGAACGTGCCCTGAGTGTAAATGTCCAGTTTATGAGCCACATCAAATCCAATAAAATGGTAAAATTTTATAAATTTAAAATTCAATTTCATGTCCTTGTTCATGAAAATAAATTATTTTAGTGTCCAGCATAGGTAATTTTATACATAAAAACGTAGATAATAATTTGAAACATAATTTAAACATAACATCTTTTCAGCTAAAACATTCAAATACTTTTTTTTATTATATATAATGATGAAATAATTTTTAAAATTATTTTATAAAGCCTTATCGCTTTTTCAAAGGACAAAAGAGCCTAAGGTACAAATAAAGCCCTTGATAGATCTTGTCAACAGCAGTAGTATGTCAGTAGTAAAATCAGGGACATAATAAACGCTGGCTTCATAAATATTTACAAAATTTTGATGGGAATGCTTGTTTTCCCAAGAGCAAATAAGATGACATATTTATTGGGGGGTTTTAAATTCAAAGCCTTTTTTGGCTACTGTCTCCAAATTGTCCTTCATAGAGAAATGTTTTCTTTAAGTACATGAAACAACAAGTATTTAAATGTGTATTTCAAAATACAAAAGATGGAAGGGAATGAATGATAGGCACATTGGCAACAATTAAATCTCCTTTAGCAGTTAATACATAACGTCAATCCGTGCCTCAATTTTATCTTGCTCTCTGGGCTGAATATCTGCTAATCAGAATGTATAAAGAACTAAAAAGAAGTTTCCTGTGTAAGGGGACTGAACAGAATATTATGATAATTAATAGATATTTAGCTTTAAGGACATTCAAAATCTGTGTGCTAGTGATTTTGGCTCCATGTTTTCCTTTTATACACTACCGAAAATGTGAACTATGAATGCAATTGTTTATGTCCTGTTTATTGTTTGATGTAACAGTATACACCACTAAGTATTTGTAGCCTCTCTGGAAGATTGTCTCATTCCAATCATGCATGCGAGTCTGTTAACAATATACATACCATTCTCCTTAAACAATCTGATTTTATGTAACGTTTAAAATATACGTTAACATTACTTCAAAATGTAAGGTTATATGTTAAATTGTTTCCAGTTCTTATGAATTATTCAATTCATTTCGATGCTTATGTACCAAATACTTTCATCAGTCATCGAAATATATTTACTAAGTATACGCAGCTCTACAAATACTCTGATAGACCAGTTTCTGCAAAACACACTAGAACGATTGCTTTACGATTGCTTTGTTTACATGCTACTAGATCAGCCTGTGTCTATAATGAAGAAATGCACTTTTATTGACACAGAATTGTCACTTCAAGGTCTTTTCTCCACACTAATGGATTGCTACACAGTCGTCTAATGAATGCGTTTGATGCACAATGGCCGATACCAAATTCCTTTAGCTGATAACGTGACCAGTCTTGTGACGTCATGTCACACTACACAAGCCTATGACGTCACAGTGTTAGAATGAAAACTATCGTTGCCGAGTCTGATAATAATACTATTAGCATTCTTATACCGCGCATATATCCATGACAAAGCATGCTCAAAACGCCATGAGTATTGTTACCCCGGAGGGATAGTACTTTCGGTGCTGCCGATTAACAAGCGCTTCGCGCGTCCGTATAGGTCCGTACTTCCCCCTTGTTCAGGTACCCATTTGTACAGGTGGGTGAACTGAGTGCAAAGTGGATGATGTGTCTTGCCCAGGGACACAACACAGGATGAGACCCAAGTCAAAAATTTTTGGTGTCTCCACCGGGATTCGCGGCTTGAAATCAAACGTTTTCCACATTATGCAAACAAGTCATATAATTGAGTTATCATGTTTCATCATGTTTAGCGGTAGAGCGTCAAAATCCGCGCAGTGCTGTTACGTCTCTTCTTTGCATCGAGCCTTGGGACGATGTATTCCAACGCGGTCAATCTGCTGTCTAAAATTCGTGTTCGAACGTAGAATCGACGAAAAAATAAACTAATCAAAAACTAAGATTTTTAAATGTAATGGTAGAATCAGAATTTTACGTTACGGCACCGTTTCGAACTATTCTTCTAGTAAGAAAAGGCACTTCAACTCATGTGATGTGAAAAAGTTTTTTTATGTCGTTTCAAATAGTGGGCTATGAAAAAGTGAATATTGGTGCTTCATTTATAGCTGTACAGAATTTATATGAGCATATTGATATGAGTATTGGTAACTTTCGAACTGTAATGAGCTACATAAGATTTAATGCGACTACATGTTCATCTAGAGGACAGAGGATTACATGTGTAACTATTTAAAAAGATACCAGTGTCATGTCAAAAAGAGTCAGTCGACTGGAATAGCATTTGGGCCACAGTTATGATTTACTTATCAGCGACAGCCAATCTCATATATAAATCTCGTAGAGCATCTTGCCTCATATAGTAATATGTGATCTTGCATTATCGTATTTTTCTAAGTTAGTCTAGATCTCTGGTAAGTGACTTGAACCATGTGTATGGCCGCAGATGAGACTGCTTAGGTTGAAGATAATTTATGTCTGTCAGACCCATTTCCGTTGGCTAATAACGTGTGTATGATAACTGTGTTTGATTATCCTCTGAAGGGATATAGCGATATGAGACGATTTTATTCAACTCAGAGATAATTTTATCCTCACTTGACTACATCGTGCCATGTTTCTACACAAGGGATAACATCAAGGGTAAATATAATGTCTGCATGTCTTGGTTGATGTTCACATGGGTATAAGTCTCTCATAGGACACGACGTTATATCCTATGGGTCTTTATATCCAGTGTTGTTCAGGGACTTGTAAATGAATAAGGAAGCCTTATAATGATAACAAAGTAATGTCTAACTTCTTCACTCTAATGTTACGTATATTTTCTCAACATTTCTACCTATACTGTCAAAATCTGTACATGTAATTCTCTAGATCTGTTATACGATCGCAACAGTATTGATAAAACTAATAATCATTACTATTGCAATACCCGACCTAGGGTTTTTTAAACAAAATGTTTCCTGATGATTGTGATCTCTTGAAATCAAATTTCTTATACCGTTTCTTATACCAAATTACTTTTTGGCTAACATACGAATATGTGAACCGAGATTATCGTACACAAAACAAGCCTGTCTGCCAAGTTTGAAAGTGAACTTGACATGTCAATCTGCTTAGGTTGACTAAAAGAAAATGTCCCGTCCTGTCTCCATAGGCAAATGTATGATAATTGTGTTTGATTTTCATCTGAATAGCACATTATGTTATGTCCCATGGGTCTCTAGCGTGTCTGAAAGACTTGAGGATAAATAAAGAACTATGTTTATGATCAACAAGCATTGCCTAAATTACTCCTTCAATAGTTCCATAGATCTCGATATTCCTTCTCAAACTTTCAAAATCTTAACATGTATGTCACTGCTTTTCGACAACAAAAATATTGATAAAATCAATAAGCATACAATGTAACTAATGTGTTACCGGGCACGTTTATTTTCACAAAAAATGTCTATTGGGCATATTATTTTAACCAACAACAATATTTATAAGCTGATTACACTGTAGATATTTTAACCCTTATATATTTATTTCATTAACGAGTAACCAGTATTTTTGTACATCGAATGACACGAGGGTGCGAATTCTTTTATCATCCAAATAATGTTTATTGCATATAAATGAAACCTTTCATATCTTAATAGCGTACTGCGCTTAATATCATTTTGACGACGTCAGGTCGATGACTCATAGCATTATGATTAAAAGTCATTGTGATATCATAATCAAGTATGAAAATCCACTGTCAAAATGTCTAGGAGAAAACCTATTAAAACTGACCTTAGATGATAGTCTTTAACAAAAATATTTTGGTTTTTGCAATGTCTGACTTTAGAAGGAGTTATTTAATTTTCACCATTTGTTATGACTTATCCTTGAATATCCTTTAATACCAAACGCCAATTCATCCATAGATCATGTCCTGATCTTGATGACCATTTAATATCCTGGGGGATTGATTAGATGTCATAGAATGATATAGCCGAATATTGAATGCCACTTCTTTTTGTCTTGAGAGAAATGGGGCGAAAATCTTTTTTAATTTTAAAGCTAGTTTATTTTTTCAAAATAGCATTTGACATTGTATATTATATAAATAAAATCGATGTCACTGAACGATTTCAAGAGTTATCAATAATAGTATTGTTAGCAAATTAACACTATTTTTACGGGCTTTATAAACTTAAGTAAATCGCACCGTTTCCATTAATAAACTAATAATACTTTTAGAGACATCTTAACAGCATACGTGAATGTATAGCCCGTCTTACCCAGTTACTTTTAGCACCTATTGATGAAAAATGACATTTTTATAACCTTTATCTTCGCATGTTAACCAGGTTTATTCACTACCACAAACACTTTAGGTAATTCTAATACTATTTAATTGTCCTTAAAGAAACGAGCAAGAAGGGTTCAGGTGATATTCATGTTTAACATACAAAACCTTTGCGGAAATTTGTGTTGATCAAATAAATCAATGCCGACAAACGACTTAACAACGCTGTTTGGATTTAGACATATGACTAGTCGAATTGGAAACGGTGAATTCCAATGACAGTCCAAGCATTGGGACATAAGCCAATCAAGTGTAATGCAGAGAAGGCAATATTATTCCTAGGTAATTTTTAAAAACCGTTCATGTTTTTCATACATATTGAAACCGTTAAGTCTCCTTCTGTCGACGCTCCACCGTAAACAATTGAAAATTAAATAGAGAATAAATTAAAAAATATGTCAACAATATTGTTTTAAAAAATCGCTGAGAATGTGTAGACAAATTAAGGTTTACAAGCGACTGTTTTATCCAGAATCCAGTACTGAGAACTTGTTCTGATCACGGTCTGCTTGACTATAATGATGACATCACATGGCGGCTGCTTCAGTAGAATTGTTAAACTTACATTGACGCATCTTAGTCTGTGGAAAAGTGTATTATGGCCGGAATGAACTTCTATGACGTATCTAAGAATTGTCCATTTTCAGAGAGGGTTTTTTTTGTATCAGTTTTTCAAGGAGCTCTTAAATGAACAAACCAAGAGTACAGTGGTGTAGTGGTTAACATGCACGCTCTTCCTGCAAATGGCCTTGGTTTGTTCAATTATGAGATCACAGAAATTATGCCGATATATATTTTCATATTAACCAAATCAAAGAAGTGAAGTAAATATCCTCTGTTAATAACCATCAGAACAATTACTGTAATGAGTGGTAACATATCCAGTGTTCAGTGAACGAGGTTCAGTGAACTTAAATGACACTAATGGTCACATTATGATATTTAGACATCCTCAATTACAGAACTTAAAAGTTCTGCCTTGTTCCATATATGTAGAACTAGTAATCAAAATTATGCTTTTGCAATCATCTCTCAGCGTCAAAGTCAGACATTGTTCAAATACATTCATTGTTCCTAAACGTCCTCCATTAGCATCCAACTTTCTGTCTATGTAGCAATAATTGCATCAGATTTTAGAAGTGGTGCAATGACAATTAATGTAATTCAAACCAATTTCTAGGAGCCTAGACATCACTTAACTGTCTGTGGAGAGGCGACTTAGTGCGTTGTATCACTGGCATCGGATGATTGAAAATTATCTTACAGTGATGTCTTTGCTGGAAGAAGTAGCCTAACCTTTAGTTTTCAATGGGGGATCATTTTACCTTCATAAATATGTTCTAATGGTTTTATGATTAACAAATTATTTCCAAGAAATATATTTACCTTATATCTATTAAAACAACACGGTCATGATATGCTGGTAATTCATGTAATTCATGTAATCTTAAAGTTCTTCAATTGAAATAAATGCTGTTTAATCAACGAATCAAGGCCAGACAACCAGTATTAAAGGTACTATTTAAAAGGAAAGCTACTTTGATTTCCTCAATAGATATATTTTTATAAGTAAACACATGTAACAACGTTTATACCCAATTACTCACTAACAAACATGGAAGTTTGTTATATATGGGAAAACGTTACTAGTATTTGAAATGACAAATCTTGAACCTTTCAACTAGTGAAAGGGACGATTCGATTTCAAACTCAATGAGTTGGGCATTGACCATACCAACAGCGTAAGAACTCTGAAACCTTGACGAACTGCCTGCAACTCGCAAAATAACAGTGTCAAATATACACACTTTATAACTAATTTCTTAACTTCTACACGTAAGTGTCAACATGTATCAATGTGCAGTATCGTTGTTAGTTGTCATTTCTTCCAAATGTCCATCAAATGGCAATAAGGTCAACATGACTGCTAGAGAATGTTGAATAAACGGATTTTATATCCGTTGTTGATTCAAAATATTCGATTTTGTAAAATGATAACCATAATTGCAACAAGTTTGCAACATTTCGGTTTTGTGTAGAGATTGTTGTTTGTTTTCCTGAACAAAAGTCGAAAATTGTGTGATGTATATTTTTGAAATTATACCTGTATGACCGAAGTACTTAAGAGTTACCTATTGATAAGGGCAAATTACTGAAATATTTTTAATTTGCTCATTTCAATTGGATTTGGATTTGAACCGATTACTATTTTTTACTTGTTCTTGAATTGCTCCCTTCTAGTATCTTAAGTGAACTGAATAGAATTATTAGACTGTTTAAGATAAGTAACGAATTATAGGGGATCAGTGGGATATATCATCTTTTGATAACCTTTCTCTACTAAAGGCTTGGAGGAACTTCATTCACAGAGCTCCACTTCAAATGTGTTCAGCGGGAAGTGGACATCAAGAGGTCATTTTTGGGACAAGGACCCTACCAAATATCGTATGTTTGTTATTGGTTCTAATACGTTCCAGTAAATTTGATGTAACACTTTCAAGTTTTTTGCTTAGAGTTTTGGTTGATGTTTTAAGGGTTATATAATGGACAGTATCTTGAGCGAGTACTTGCTTTATTGAGACTAGTTTTACCAAAATGTAGATATTAGACTCATGGAGAAGATGCTAAGGCTGATGTACTTTTGTATGGTGAGGATATCATTTATTCCATGAGTAAACTGAAGACCTCCTGTCATCTGCATAACACTGAGCCTAGTTAATTTGTTCATTTCTTACTATATTGTAGACTGCTCTAAATATATTGTGATTCTCTATCTTAGATACCATTGTTATCAATTTATAACTCCAAACTAAAGGTGCCCACACATTTGAATAATTGATTGCTGGCAGTGCTGACTTATAAATCGTTTATAGTTATAAGGTTTTTTTTATGGTTTGGTGACAAAGGCAATCAATTTTCTATATGACAGATTAATCGTAAATTAAGTTAATTTGAAAATTATGGTGAAAGACACACAGAAGGCTTTGAAATAGGGAAATAGTGTACCTTTCGATTAGATTTTGGGGATATTTGTATTAATAAGGTCCTGAAATAAATATCTCACAGGATTCCATTCGTCAGAAATGATGCTGGAATGTGACATCTATTTTTTCTTTTATTCAAGTAATCAATAATATTAATATCACCAGATCAATTTCTTAACACGCAATACTTCAATGTTTATATTGGATGTGCACGATAGTTCGTTAAACGAATCCTTTTTTGATAGTTAAGACATGGTCAGATCAAACCTAAGATGGAATGTGTAGGAGTAGACATTCATCGCAATGTACAACCAAAAGATTTTCAAAAATGAACATGTATTTGTATGTGGTGCCATTGATACGTCGTCTCACATTCAAAACAGTTTGTTTAGAACGTCGAGATAAGGTGATGTAAATCATAAATGATATTTCATATCCTACACATAAATGAAGCATGTTTTAAAAATGAAATACGTTTCCTAGCACAATGTCTATCTAATTTTGTTACGACGCACCCTTTTTGCCCTTGCCACATGGATTTTAAAGTGTGTCACATTGGCTGCTCATTACAATATATCTACTGATAGTCAAGAGAGGCATTCCTGACTACAAGACATTTCAGAGGTAATCGATAGGAGTGATTTTAATACATCTCTGCTACTGGATACTGTCTATTTGCAACATCGTAATAAGCTTTTGGTATTGATGCAGACTGAATTTGTATCCGAGAATGTCATTTCGATCAAATTAATCAGGATTTTAGCCAGAACAGTGACTGTCCATACTCTCGGTAACGTTATTATCTGAAATCACTTTCAGAAGTCATGCACAGTAGTTCATCTGTCTATGTCCGTTTTATCAATGGTTCAACCACACTGACTTCGGATAATTATATAAGCTGATCAAACTTTATACTATTTGTAGTACCCAGTCTATGTCTGTATAAGAAATATTCAAGCCAGTGGTTCTTTTCAATATGACTGATAAAGAACCATTGGACAGTTTAATTTGCAAACTTTATATAAATGACTACATGTACAACAACTTCAAACTTTATTCATTATACAATTACTGATAATAAGCTTCTTATATGTCATTTTTTGTTTTTATTAAGCAGTCACTATTGTATGCTTCACAATATTTATCAATTAATAATGATGTCTCAAAGTAATAAATAAAGATTCCTGCTGAGCCTATGTTACAACCATGGGCACTCTTTCAGAGGACCTTAAGTTTAGAAATATATGTCATATCAATAGCTAAAAAAATCCTGTGATATTGTTTTATCAGCGACCTTACTTTCTGCCTGAGACTTTTTCGAGAAAGTTCCTATTGGAATTCGAGCCCACACCCTCAGAGACAAACAATATTTCCATGTGCATGTCTTATTACTCGTTTCTCATGTTCGTTTGTTCACATGAATCTAGATTATAAGGATTATTAGAAATCTGGGAATGGATGTATTTTACCACTGTGGGCAGACGGTTAATAAAATTCATACACTAACACCATATATTTACAACTCTGTGTATTGCTTGCTAAATCCATTTCTATTCGAAATAGAATATCGGCTGTCAAGGAAATCGTTGCAATAACTACTGAAACGTGTCAATGTTCGAGTTGTTGCCACTCCTTAACAATCGTGCGCAAATTTAAAGGACTTATATTAACCTGAAAGAACACAGTCGAAAATAATCTGTTGATGCTTTCCAATGATAAGGGTGATCGTTCATGGATCACAAGAACGAAAAGGACAACTGCAGCCGTCTCCGACTGTGAAGTCTATTTCTGTACTTCGATTATAGTAAAAACCAGAAAGAGCCTTGACATCAATTTAATTCTTTTAACCCCATCTTTGACTCGTCTTTGAAGGCACAAGGTGATTTAAAACAGGGTTCAAGAGCTCATTATATATTTGTCTTATCTACAAATGTCACAACATTTTTGAATTGGCAACTTCCCTTTTCTTTACTCACTCAAATGAAGTTTTCAGGATTAATACAAATGCAACATTGCGTTGAAGTAATGTTTATTAGTTTGCAAATGTTACTTTTACTTTGGAGTATTGTTAGTGTTAGTTTTATTTGGCTTTGTAATTTTAAAAATACCCAAAATTGTGTTTCTGGAGAAATTCATTATAATAGATTAATTCTTATTGGTTATACAAGAGATCAGAAAGGTTGATATTATTAACAATTAAAAGACGAATCGATGATGGTTCTGAAAATGAATTAAAAGTGTTTATTGATGTTTCCATCACAAGCTGTGCTCTTTGTGGAAGGGTTTAAGATATTTTTCAAGCTGATCAATAGTTAGATAATTATCACTTCGACTCCCAATCTAAAGCTATTTATCAGTTTCATAGATCATCAATTTCAACAAGTTTTTCAGAACCACCCGTGACAGAAACGAATAATAATTATTGAAATGAAAGATGGTATTTAATAACCTAAACATGTATTGTGTGTATGTTTTGTCTATTTAACCCTTTTATATTATATAACAATTCACTTAATTAACGAAATACAATTCTTATCAATTATCTCTCAAACATTATTAGAATATTTGTGAAAAAGATTATGCAAAAGGAGATATTCATTGTCTATGATGCTTCCCATCAATGATAAAATTTTCCTTTACACGTTGAGACAGACAAATGTAATTGAAAATATCAGATATTTATCAATTGTTATTGTACCTGTCCATTCTGAGTTGCAAATCTCGACAATAAAATAAATAATAACAGTTTTACTGTAATTAATTCCTTAAAAATATTTCATCAAAAATGTTTTCTCTTATCAGTGGGATATATATAACAATGAATAGAGAACAATATTGTATATTTATCAGTCATAGAAACGCGTTGATTTTTATTGTTGTCATTGATTTAGTTCTTACCAATAATTCAATGAGGAAGTCTAGTTACGGGTTATCTTAATGCTGAAAACGAAATTGCCTTTAAAAAAGAGAAATAATTTGAAATAGTTTGCTTGAAAGGTTTTGTCAGAATTCCAATTAAAATCAATATATATCAAGTGTATACAAATGACAATTTAAACCATTCCATTGATTTTATCATTTAATATCCAGTAAGATTCAAATTCAACTTTTCCAATGGTGTTGGATAAAAAACGTGTATTTGTATTTAAATTTCATTGATGACAGTTTCATTACAAAAATAAAAACATACGAGCTCACTCCATCAAATTAGATTAGAATATAAAATTAGATCAATAAAAATTCACACAAATCGGGAAAATGGCCACACATCAGACTCTCAATACCCTTGGAATATGTCCACTCAAAAAAGTAAAATATTTGGAAGCAAGTACCAATTATTTGTATGAAGATAACAGAATGACAAATACTCGCCCAGGTGTCAACTTAATATGACGTCAGTAAATGGTCAACTGCTAATCATGACGTAGTTAAATTTAGCCATGACCTGTATCCAGCTGACGGCGATGTCAATAACGTCAATACATATTCTTGATAGTGATGTGCCATCTACCAAAATTTCGTGATGTTGTGAAATGTCAATGGTCATTACTAAATTCATCGGAACAACCAGTATAAATACAATTCAGCACTAAAAATGGGTGAAAGATATATAATGTCTTGACTGTTGAGAGAGTCATTTATGATGGTTTGGGATTGTGTTTGTGATATTCCTCAGAGAGAATATATCTTTATCACTTATTTACTGATAGGTTGTGACGATAATGAGTCTTATCGTTATTTTGATAGGTTGTGTAAGCTTTTGTACTTTCACCTTGAGGGATATGGTGTTGCAAGTAAACTTATCATTCACAATCTTACCATATGACTGTCGAAGTTACTGCGTTTTACAGAATATATTGAGTAAAATTAAATAATAGTAGTATGTGAAAGGTGTATTTGCTTTAGTACTAAAACTTTATTCTCGCTAAGTTGCGGAAATGTCTTCATTTGGGATTACACTACCAGTAGACTCGCAATACATGGCGTTATGGTCGCTTCAAATTCATTAGATTTGATTTATTGGACTTTTTTAATAACACCAATTTCAAATAATAAAATTTGTGTTGATTGTGCCTATAGCCCTGAGTTATATTCTATAAAATCAGATGCCAATAGCCATCAGGTGCATCGATTGAAAAAGACATTGCAACAAACTCGTACGTGAATGATGACCTTAACCTCTTAGTTCTAAACTGGAGTAAAATTTCTATGTTCATTTCAAAGACGTAATATGGACTTTTTCCCAAATGAAAGTGATGTTAAATAAATAAAATGTCATTTTCAGATCTGTACTTGTTTACAGTCACTAGCTTAGATTCAATATCAAGATAGTAATTTTTTCTTCTCAAGAGGAAATTGGCAGTACACTGCTTACACGGTGCAATAACTCCACTGATTTACAAGAAAATCATTATAGGTCGTTATCGTTTTCTATCTCATGTTTACATGATTTATATATCAATGGCGTTTTAAGGGCAGCATATACATCTATACATCAGGAAACCGAAACCTAAATTTTACTGATTGACGTCTTCTATAATTGCAGTTTTTCCGTGCTTTTCTTTTTGTTGTTGAGTATTAGTCCCTCAGTAATTTCAATGTGCAATTAAAAGGTTACTATGTAAAGACAGGATCACATACTATTTTGATATTGAGTTGTCTTCCAATTATTAAATTGGTCTACAAGAAGATAATCAAGTGACGCCTTAGATACAGTAACAGCCCACAGTAAATTCAGTGTCTCCATTCGTGAAGAAAGACTCGTGACTGTTCTTACACTACCCAGAAGAATTGAATTTTAGATATCTGCAGTATTTGTTCCAAAATCTACTTTTGTTTATTATTTGGAACTTGACAAAGATCCATAATTCAGCTGCTTACACGATTTCAGCGAGGATGTTAACGTTATGTATTGTATTATATTGACTGTATTCATCCGATGTTCAGAATTGATTGAGTGTATTCAGCTTATTAGCTCAGTAACCCAATGGCATCAAGAGAAATAACTTTTATTTTTGCAAATATTTTTAAATAAATTGTGTTGTATTTCATAGTCCTTATATGTCTCATTGATAGATCCCAGGGCTGGAAAACTCTTGAAAAGGGATGTAACTTCCTTTAACATAAGCATCCAAAATTACAAACCAATATTACAGATCAAATTAACTATCAATATACAAAATCGAAACTACGAAGTTAGATTAAACTTGCATTGAATCCTGGTTCACATTGATGTTTACTTGATGCCATATACCAATTCGACTGACTGCAATTAACGTGCCCCTTGCTACACAGCTGTTTGCTGTCAGAAAAAGTCAATGTTATGTAAATATTTTCAGTAATAACAACCAGTGGAGGTTAACATTATGAACTCGCTGTAATGAGCAGTAAACTATGATTAAATTGTGCCTCACAATTTCTTCATGCAACTTGGAAAGAATATCACCAATTAATCATTCCATTTTGCCATATGTGTACGCATGTACCAGAGCATAAAAAGTACGACCTATCTATCTTAAGTCAATCTGCCTCCATAGTGGCAGCTCGGGTTAAATCTAACTTCGGGTCTGTTTAACCACTTTTTGGGCCAGCAATTGAAACGTCTCATTCGATACAATCATAGATAGTTGTGCTTTCAATTTAGTTAATAAAAAAGCTCATTTTCAGTATGTGCAAGTTTTGTTTTCAGACTGTCCACTGCGCATACTAGTCTTATAATAAGGTTAGATGCTATAAGTCTTATTGACATGATACTGTTAATGAGTTAAACAAATTACATTCCTGAAATATTGTTAGTGACATATGTCTTCTCTGCAGATGTAAATGTTCAAATGACGTATTTTTCCTTTATTTAGATAGCGCGTTTTGATAGATCTTTTACATGAATGGCGCTCTAACATTTGCAAGCATTCAGATTTATATTTTAAAACTGCCAATATTTGTGAGGCAAATTCCCATGCATTATACTTTTTATATATGTATACCTTACTTTAGAGATAGTTAGATTTACAATATAAGAATGAACAGCTTAATAACGATGACTTAATCAGCCTTGATTTCTAAAATTTATTTTTTATATAATTTCGACATTGTTACTATCCCCTTAAATGTCAATACAGCAGGTGGTCATGTATTTTCATTAAGAGCTTAACTTTATTTGAGATGCACACTTCAATTTCACTGGTGGAACTATTGAGTATCAGAAGCGTTTCTAACCAAATGTAATATAACAATTGGTGAAACCACTGTTAAGTGATTGTATCTGTGTTTACATGGTACGAGGTGTGTTTGTGTTTGTAATGAAGAAATGGCCTTCTATTGACACAGTACTTCTACGAGGCCTTATTTTCACGCTGATGGATTGCAATGCCATCGATGAGTCGTCAACCAACAGCGTCACTTAAAAAATGGCTTACTGATCAGTTGTAGAACAAAGCTTGATTTTATGTTTGATCTGTAATAATGTAAAACAAATGCTATTTGAAAATTTAATTCTAAAGTGTAATACATTTTTCTATAATATTCAACTTTTTTATAAGGTTGAAAGAAGTGAGACCACATCTTAATTTATGATATTTCTTATGTCTACATAAACTGTAGATTATATCTGAATACTTTTTCACCTCAGTTACATTAGTAAGAGCCGCTAATGGTTAACAAAAGGAGGTTTCTTTTCTCATGTAGGCAAGACTATGTTAAGCAATCAAAATTCGGGCAGTACATGTAATCTAAAATATCCGCAAGTGCATTACATCAAGGGGACAGATACATTATTTGAACTTGTCAGATATAAGCTCTTGATTTCTGATAAAGCTTGACTTATGAAAAACGTCGGCACCAACGTACCTGTTATAGTTACAATAAAAAAGCTGTCAATTTAGAACGATATTTTCAAACAGATAAGCTGCTTGTCCTGAAACTTCAGACATGAATAGATTTTCAATACATCGACCTATACAACCCAGAACCAAGAGCACTACAACTCAGGGATTTTAGTTAGTTTCAGGAGGTCTTTTCAAATAGTGCGAGCTATAAAGATGGATTATTGATGAGAGATATATTCCCTTCTCTGCTATACCCATGATAGACCTGTACCACTGCTTGGACTGTCATGCTGTCAGATATCACACTCTTTAATTCATTCAGACACATGTATATCCAAACGGCGTTGGTTGTCATCTGTCAATTTATACAGACAAACTTCGGCAAGGACTATGTATGTCATGTCATGAGAATCACTCAACCCTTTTGCTTCTTTGAATAAAGGTGAAAAAATCAAAGTTGATTTGCTTTAAGCTTAAAAATTACAGTTTTGGTTTTAGTGTCTCTTTTGTAATGCCTATTTAAACCCTAGTCACTTATCATTTGTAAGAACATGCTTATCATAATGAGTATCTGTAGATCCACAGACTCTAAGTGGCCAATTTATCAAACGTATCAGTGACTTGCTGGCTGTCGACAGCTATACAACTGTTGGCTCCAATAGACGCGTTTCTCCATGAACAATCATAACAAATCTAGTTGGGTTCAGAACCATTTCTATGTCAAATAGTGTAGACTGCAATCCTATTTCGCCGACAGATAGGAATTCATTATCAGTGACAGCGCTGACTCAAAGAATTATTGAGAATTGGTTTTGGGACTTATTACTAATATTTCTACACAGACGAAACGATGTAATCAATTCCAAAGAAAATTGGATTATCATTCGTCAGTTGCTGAAGTTGTCAATGTCGTAGTTGACAGATTAATCTAAATAATGATTGAAAAAAAGTAGCATAAAAAATTGGTAATCCTGTTTAATGTAACAAGCAATGTTTGCTTTTTGGGTTTTGTACTGTCAGATCGAGGACACTTATTTTCAATGGATGTTATAATATTTTGAAATGAACATGTTTTGAAAGCAGTCGTGAAAACAGTAATTGCCATTAGGCCAACATCCTCTTCCACCGTAAACAATTGAAACATAAGGAGTGACAAAAATAATTGAATGAACATGTCAACAGATATATTATCCAGTTTAATTGTCTATATATGTTGTGGAAGTTCATAAATACTGTTTTAAATCTTGCTGAGAATGTGTACGCAAATTAAGGTTTACAAGCGAGCCTTTAATGTAAAATCCAATACTGACAAGTCACCTAGTTTAAGGTGACCACATTCGTTTGTTTCATGTCAACCCTCATTTCCCTCCAAAGTGTACTTTTTTCTGTGCACAAATATAACATTCGACGAACACATGATTCAGGATTCAGAAAGCAGTATGGGTACAATTTTCGTTACATTACTCAATCAGTTTTGTTTTATACATTTATTGACGGTCAATACAAGTTGATTAATGATGTTGTAATGATTCTATTTAATCAATAACACAAGACTGAAACGTGATTTAGGTACCGCTTACCTCTCTTTGGCTCATGGAGGAGCTGAGCAGATTCAAATGCGCTTATTAAACAGGATGCCTTCAAAAAAGTTCAGAACTAAGCCTTCTGCTGGCGACCATTTTAAGGGGCGTGATACTAATGGACAATAAACCGCCAAATACTATAATAACCGGAGCTTACTATGCTGACGTCTTAATAAATAGAAAGCGTCGATAAAGAAGAGGCGCGAAATGTTGACTGAAAGAGTCATGACAACTCTCCAGTGCACAAGAGTCGTGTTGCGAAGGCTGCACTTCAATGTAACTTTGAACAACTTAACCATCCCTCTATAGCTACAGTCGAGATCTGGCCCAAAATGACTTCTATCTGTTCTCATCCTGCTAAATCAGCGTATATGAATCCGCTATCGCTCCTTCCTAAACATAAACCTTTGGTAGTTGCTCGACAATTGTCCTGAGAGAGTTATGTCATTAGCTGCTTTATTCAATATGACTCAATAGAATTCTTATTGATAACAAGAGTATTTGCAATTGAATTCGTTCGAACAAAGCACTTTGTCAGGTTCTTGCAAAACATACATTTCATATTCGTTTCACCCGAAAAATATTGTTGTCTCTTGTGTTCATGAGTTGTTTCTGTTTTAATGTTTCATCTTTGAACCGTCATAAGAATTAAATTAAATTAAAACTTCATTTAGATTTGATTTTGTTTACACTAAATGTCCAAAATAGCTTACAAATCTCAATTTTCTTATATGCGATTTTTGAAAAAATTTAGTTTCTTGTTCTGCCGAAGCAGATGACTGTGTTCGTTTTACTTGTAATATTTTGATCCAATTCATTAAAAACATTAAAGTAGTGATTAATAGTTTTACCATCATATAACAAAATTTATTTGCATAGGCAAATAGTGAAATGAAATTGCATCAGAAATAATATTTATATGTTTCTACAGAAAATCAAGACACTTAACAGTATTTGACAGTGTCAGTTATTACGTTGGTTAGGAAGCATTTTGAAAGTTTAGAACACCATTACAGGAAACAGTATCACTTATTGACACAGTAGCTAACTATTCGAATAAATTGAGTAAGTTGGTGTTTCACGTGTTTTAAACAATATTCCTGTTATCGTATTGTATTTGAAGATTAAAATCGTTAGTTTTATGGCGAAACACTTTCTCGATGAATAGTTAAAACATATATAGCATTCCAAATGTTAATATTAAAAGCTACACAATCACCACGCAGTCTCTACACTATAGACACGTCCACAACGCGTTTTTCTGAAATCAGGACCACAAAAAAGCAACACGATGACGACAGGATGTTTTGATCGTATGTAGTTTGAGTTTGTCTCCTCGCTACCACTCATACAAAATTTTATGTTTTAAAGTCGTGTCCATTGCTTTGGAAACGGTTTCGGAGGCACCGACGGACTTACTGACACACAGAGCGCTATAAACCCCCGACTACGTCGTATTTGGGGTATCGAAAGGCTACACTAAGTTAAGATGATATGGCATTCAGACCTGTCTCCCTTGGC
The DNA here is from genome assembly GCA_921293015.1 of Phorcus lineatus. Lineage (NCBI taxonomy): Eukaryota > Metazoa > Mollusca > Gastropoda > Trochida > Trochidae > Phorcus > Phorcus lineatus. The sequence continues at coordinate 10,957,996 of OV121083.1, forward strand.
CTAAAATTTGTGTATGGTAATAATGTTTGATTATCGTCTGGAGGAATGTCTCAAGGTCGACATGATTATTCAAGTAAGTGAACTTTATTAATCGTACTACACAAGGGATATTCCACTTTTCATCTAATATCCACACGTCTCCGTCAATTACGCCCTAATCAGTGTCTGTCAATATTGAGACGTTGTTAATATTGATTATTGTTGTTTATCATCTGACTATAAAACATCTCAAATTTGTCTCGCAAACCACCAAGGTATTATGGTAGGGGGAGAAGATAGGTGATGTACTTGAAATGATAAATTTCATTTCATATCATACTTATAATGTAGTTATTAAATTTTGTCAATCTCTCATGTCTAAAAAATCTAATAGTTTCATTGCAAGCTGTCTATCCCTACACAACTAGTTACTTTACGACTTACCCTCTGTGCCTTTGCCACGTGGCTTTAGAAGTGTGTCACATTGGATGCTGATTACAATATATCTACTGATAGTCAGAAGGGGATTCCTGACTACAAGACATCTCAGAGGTAATCGATAGGAGTGATTTTAATACATCTCCGCTACTGGATACTGTCCGTTCTCGACATCGTAATAACCTTTTGGTATTGACAGAGACTGAATTGGTTGCCCCGAAAGTCATTGCGATAAAATTAATCATGATTTCGGCAGGAAAAGTGACTGTGTATTCTCTTGATAGCTTTATCCTCTCAATTCACTGTCAGAAGTCTTGCACAGCAGTTCATCCGTCAGTTCAATCAATGGCTCAACCACTCTGACTTCAGGATATTTGTATAAGCTGATCGAGCTTCATACTAGTTGTAGTATCCAATCTATGTTTGTATTAGAAATATTACCACCAGTAGTTCCTTACACTACGATTGATAGATTAGCTTATAGAACCATTGAACGGTTTTATTTGCAAACTTTTTATAAATGACCACATGTACAACGACTTTAAACTTTATCACTTGTAAAATTAGTAGTACCCACCATAAGTATATTATACCTCGTTGGTCATTTTCTAAGAATAGTGTTTAGGGCACAGTGTTTATCAATTAATATCAGCGATTCAAGGTAACGAATAAAAAATCTTGCTGATCAGATCCTCCTTTACAACAGTAACCCACGAATGACCTATCGTGAAACTTTAGAGTCGGGGTCAGGTGATAAGGGGTTTATAGCCCCTTCAAAAGTTGTTCACTTATGTCACTGCGATGAAACCCGCGAGCAACGGCTGGAACAAGCGAACTCGGGAAATTCAGCAACTAAACCTTATTGCGTATAGAACAGTTCTCCACTGCCCCTGGCGGGATTCGAACTAGGAACCTCATGATCCGATGCCGAACGCACTAACCACTGCGCTATCCCGCCAATGAAACTTTAGGAAAATATGCTCTTCAGAAAGTGAACAACTGTGATATAGCTATGTTAGGCACACCATCACAATCAGAGACAAACAACTATTTCCAGTATCGTCTCTTATTACTCGTTTCTCATGACCTTTTGATACTTTAAAAAACATAATTATTTTAGAATCTAGGAACGGGGGTTTTATACGTCTATTGGTATTACATGTAAGCCATTGTAATGAATATCTTCTTCCTAGCTCAATAAAAATTGCAAATAAGATAAATGCAAGTAAGCGTTAGCAGTTAGTGTAACGTTTACAACGAACAATCTGAAGTATTATAGTATAAATAAACTATTTAAACGTGGTAATGTACCAGTTGATGTCAAACCTTAAAGAATCAATATTTTCCCGACAGAACACAGTCTACATAAATCTGTTGAAGACTGGCAATAATAAGGATATTCGTCAATGGACCACATTGACGTTTGAGGCAACTGAATGTAGTTTCAGACCTTGCCTTCGATTAGCGAAGAATGGCTCGTGACTGACCATTAACTGACCAGAAAGTGCATTGACGTCGATCAAACTCTTCTAACCCGATCATTGATTTGAAACAAGGCTACTTAATCGGCAACTTCTCCGTTATTTTCTTCACTTTATTTTAACTAATTAGTTTATACTAATGTAACATGCGCTAAGGTAATGCAGTTTATTTGTTTGCAAATGTAAGCTTTAACTTTTCACTCATTCATTATTAAAGATATCAGAAAAGTTAACATAATAAGTATCAAAATAACAAATTGTTGACGGTTCCGAAAATTGATAGATTTTAATCTGATTTCTTCCTATCCGAAAATACATGTAATTTTTTTCCTATAAGGAAAGTGTTCATTGATATTTTCTGGAAGGGTTTGAAAAATTTAAAGGTGATTAATAGTTAAGAAATTACCACTTCGACTCTAATACTTGATATTTTTATCAATTTTTTTTTTAGCCCAACGATCAAGCCCAAGTTTTTAAAAGTCATCCGTGAAAAACAAAACAAATAATAAATATTAAAATCAAAGGTTGTATTTAAAACCCTATTAATATCCTCTGCAATATTGTTTGAAGAAATAAGCTTTATATATGAGAAATCACTTAATTTCAGAAATACTTTACACATATGTATTACTTTAAACCATTATTATACTTTTTTAACGAACCATGCAAAAGGAAAAATCCTTTGTGTATAATGCTGCCATTTAATGGAATGGTCGTTTGAAACTTTTCCGACAGAAACATGTAATGTAAATATCAAATACTTACAGACTTTTCATAATCAATGATTTTATATGATCTCTATTTGATGACGATTCGAGTTAAAATTATTTTTATAAATTCTTTGTATTCTAATCAATCATTCGTGAAAGGAAACTAGTTGCGGGTTATCTAAATGTTGAAATTAGAATTACTTTTTTAAAGAGAGTGAATTTAGAACGAAAAATACTTTGCTTGAAACGTTTTGTCAGAATTCCCGTTAAATTGATAGATAACAAGTTTACACTAATGCAAAGTTAAACCACTTAATTGATTCATCATTTAAAATCCAGAAAAATTCAATAACTTTCCCTTGAACAAATTGATTTAAATTTAATTTTTTATTTCATTGATGACAGTTTTATTAGATAAATTGAAACAAACGAGCTCACTCAACTAAATTGAATTAGAAATATAAGTGATATCACGTATTTCGTTTTCTTAAATCAATTTGTAAACACTAAAACAGCAGTTCCTGTCTCTAAGTATATAATGTATTTGATAAATATTCACACCAAACGGGGAAAGGGGGGCAAAATATCCGATTCTCAATACTAAGATACTCTTGAAGCAGGTACTCGCTTCATTTCAGTACGCAATAAAAAGGATTCATATTTACATACAAGATCACATGCTATAGATGTGTTCCAATGATTAAATGGTCTACAGGTCTACAAGGAGACATTTTAATTCTGTTAACATTTAGTTGCGACGTACGATACATAACTAACCAAATAATTGAAACGTTGTGTTCATCTCATGACGATTGATGACATACACATGACTGTCCTTCTACTGACTAGAGGATCATTTAATTTCAGATGTCAGTCAATTTATAAAAGCTGTTCAAATTATAGCTCGATCGTATATCAAACCTCCTGTCTCAATGAATAGAATAACTGCAGAAACGCCAGCAGCCAATTGTGATTTCTGTGAAAGCCACTTGAACATTTTGTAGATCGTCCTGCATTCTTAAATTAATCAAAATTAAAGATTCTTACTACAGCATGGTTTAAATCTAAATTTAAGTTTGATCAATATAGTAGAATCCTTACCGCGTAAAATCACATAAACAACAATTTTTTTAATAGTTAGAATGGTAGTTGTATTATGCAGGCAGATACTGATAATCTATATGCTGTATTTCGTACTGTCCCTCCTATATACTGACAGATATTGAATCACTTCACGAATTTGGTCTTGCTGATGTTCTAAAGTAACAAAACGAAACGTCTACTCGCTGATAGTTATGGGCATTGGTTTGGACTCCCGGCAAGCACATGTACATCAAACTGCAATTCCCCTGTCTGGTTTGTTTATGCTATTCTTTATTGTATAAGAACAAGTGCTTCATTTTCAACATGTTCCTGTAATGCCATGATTTTTTTTAAATATTAACAATAACAACAGAACAAGCACATTTTTAAGACAACTTTGCAGACATTAATTGGTGATAAAACGTTCATAAGCTAATTAAGTATTGTGAAAGCAATGTATAATGCTTATATTTATGATACAAAACATTATGTTCTACAATAGAAAAGTTTCATATTGAGTGTAGTGGGTAATTAATTGGTTGTAATCAGTTTATCAATCTACTGCCCCAAAAACATCATGAGAAATAACGTAGGCCTCCTGCATGATTCAAATGGTATCATAAATTGTACATTAACCAAGAACGGTTTTACATTGTTTACTTTCAATTCATTTCCGTCATATCTCCTTCACAGGGAGTAACACTGTCCTCATTACTCGTTAACACATTGGGGGTGTGTGAGTGTGATGGGGGGAGGGGGTGGGGGTGGGTTAAAGTAAGATTCAGTTAATTGTGTTAATTAGTGGATATGTTGGATGTAAGTGTAGTAGGGATGGATATAGTGTTTGGTAATAGCTGTATGTAAAGGGCGAAAGCAAGGTGTGTTGAAATTAAATAGATGTAATAATGAAGAAGTGGTAAGACAATTTTGATGTTTGTTGGGTTCATGATAATGTGGGATGGTTTGGGGTTGGGATGGTAGGATTGAGTGTTTTGAAGGAATGTTAGTTTAGTATCAGTATGCAACATGTATTGTAAGTATGTATGTGTGCTGTTTTGTTTTTTAGAACTGTTGGTTTTATGTATATACATGAGAATATGTCTCTCATAACCATATTGGTGGCAAATATAAAAAAATGTCTCTCTCTCTCTCTCTCTCTCTCTCTCTCTCTCTCTCTCTCTCTCTCTCTCTCTCTCTCTCTCTCTCTCTCTCTCTCTCTCTCTCTCTCTCATAACTTGGAATAACATTCGTTACAATTTCTCCAATATTCGGTCTTCACATTAAATCTTCCTCCTGCTACAACTGCACCAGCAAAAACACTGTACATATTGAATTAGAGTAATTATTTAAAAGATTATGTGAAAAAATAAATAGATAACACTCACCGACTAGACAAAACGTTAATGGTGTTGTTGTAAAATTGACTTTATTGAAAGAGTGATTGTAGTTACAATCTCCTGAGGCTCATATAAAACAGTTTTTCAATCTACAGTGAGTTGGTTTTTCGATATGAAGTAACATAAGATAGTTGTGAGTTCCTCTTGTCAGATAGACAAGGAATGTGGACACTTCAAGCAAAGGAGACAATGGGAAGACAATTGGTACTGATTCATTATTGACAAGAATCGCTTCCAGGCGTCACTTGAGATGAGTCTGTTAATTAGGCTGACACTTGGGCCTTTCCTTCGCTGGTTGTGACAATGATTGAAAAACTTTGGTGAGGTCAGACCAACTTCAAATACAGTCGGAAATTCGGGTCATGGATCAGACAGAATTGGATGAATAGAAAGTAATAGCTCTGTTACTGCTGTGGAAACTGATCTAAGAATAGCGTCTCCTCAGTAATCAGCACAGACGTTTAAAATGGGACTGGTTTGAATAAATATTTGTTTTGTTTCAAAACTTCAAAATCTTAATAATATGCATTGGCAATATCATTAAAATCCCTAATAAATACAGTTGGAGAAAAGCGAGCTAGTTATTGTTAAGCGCCATTTGGCAATATTTCAGCCATTAGCGGCGTGAGATTAAATGACATGAAAATGATATGAAATAGCACAATAGCTTTAAAAACATCAACAAAATATCAAGCTGCTACAGAAAGATTGAATTCTAAAATTTATCGAAAAGATCGATCGCCTCTGGATAATATAAAATTCGGTGTTCAACGAAGTGATAAAAGAGTTGAAATATTGGGATAAAATGTTCACTTCGGGATCTTCCCCCCTTAAAAGATGAATGGATAAGATGGGCGTGTCCGATGCGACATCCTCGCGAGACATATACTTCCTGAAGATAAAAGTTTATAAGCTAAATGAAGTTGGATTCCATGAAGTTTGTTGTGCTGTTGCTGGTTCCACTGGGACCGTTAACGCTGTCTGATAAAATATTTGATAGCAGAATCTGAATCTGTATATGAAACTTTAGTTTGTGAAGATGGAGAATTTTATATAGTGTTATCCCTGGCGGTTGAACAGTTAAGATTCATTTATCTAAGAATTTATTTATCTTGTTTTGCCATGATGTAAATAAAATATCAGAATTAGTTGATTGCTACGATAAAAATCGTATTAGATTAATCACTCCATTATTATTCAAAAGTACAACATTAATTATAAATTAGGAATAAAAAGCCATTAAATACAATATCTAATGGTACCCATGTAAGAGTTTAAATGTTTAAAGTATATGTTTATTTTGCTTGGAAGACATAAAACATTGATAAGAATATAAGTGAAAATCATAATAAATTCAATGTATAAATGAATAATCTTGGTTATAAAAAAATAATCTGCACTAATGATGATTTTATAATTATAACGGGGAATACCGACTTTCAATAGTCTATTTTCATGCAAAGCCAAGATTATTGAAATAGTATCTATAGATTATAGGCCAAGAGTCATATATGCGTAAGCAGTAAGCAGTAAAATAAATATTGCCATTAAACATCATAGGGTAATTGTTATAATTTACGTGTTATGTAATGTTATTATGTCTTTTATTATAGGTCAGTCATACTATTTTCATACATCAAATTATATTTGAAAAGCATACAGGTTGATAAACTTTATCAATTTATTACTTACACAGAAAAAAGATCACACAACATTACCCCCCCCCTCCCCCCCCTCCCCATCACGATTATTCATAAAATCGCCAATCCGGACCAATTCATTTACTTTTAGTTATTATTTCTGAAGAATGATGATTTATTACACGGACCAGTTGTTTTAAATGTTCGGTGCTGTCGACTGTTGAAATAGGGTTACGGCAGGGTAAGGGTTTGACATGTTCGTTGACCTATGGTAAAAACCTTTATGCAGCTGCAAATCTGATTTCATAAAAACTTGAATAAGTAGCAAGTAGTCACACTAAAAAAAATGGTGTTTTGAGAAGACCAGTAATCTAAGAAAATAATTGGATTGAGAAAGTGTCAATGGAAGATGAATGATAGTTTATTAAACTTACTTTATTACCAAATTTCCGAAGAAACGCTAAAATTAATCATTGGTTTTGGGTTTTGGTTTTGGTTTTGAAGACCACCATAGCTTTCACTATTATTTTGGGTAGGACGTGAATTGACAAAGAGAAGACATGAATTGCCAAATCACTCAAATAACTTTACTCATGAAACTTTATATTCAATCTATTATTCTGATTTCTGTAAGTGCTGGTTAAATTATTAAAGTGTATTTTTTCATATGTCCACACACTTTTTTTTACTAAAAGGAAGGGGGAAGGTATTTTTCAAAACGGTAAATGTCGCGAATGTCCTGACATGCCTTTTCGTTATTTCATTAGGGCAGGTCTGAGAAGCCCTGACAACAAATGATAAGAACACACCGGCTGGAAAACCACATCAGCAAAGTATCACGAAGATGTTATGGCATATTAATAGTCATTGGCTCTGTTGCTTATCAGGCTATCTGTGAATTATGTTATCATATGAACTGCCACACGATCACCAATTCCATTCATAAGCTGATTCTATACACAAAGTTGATTAAGTCTTTAAGTCTTTAATTTCAAAACATCTTTTAGTTTAGAATATTTTAGAAAGTTTTTGGTTAAAGACATGTTGTTGACAGTGTTTTGATTAAATCATGTTGTGGAAAGTGTTTTGATTAAACATATATTCGGAAATATGTTAAGATCTCAAACATATTGGGTAATACGTTCAGAACTTTAACATGTTCCATCATAAATGAATATTAACACAGATAGGGAACTCTAGGCAAGCTATAGAATAAAAAGTGTCAGTCATGTCACTTTCTATAAAATTCTATAATAAACTTCCTTCAGTGCTGTCATCACTTATGTGTTAAATAAGCAAAGTGTTAAAACTACATGTGTATCATTAATAATCTTGCGTATCGACTACATGATACATGGATTATAGTTCTAAAGATTTTTGCATACGAAAATCTTCTAACCCTTTTAAAACATATCCTGACACAAGACATCAGACTAGAACATCAATGTCTAATAAGCTCTTAAAATGTTGTAATAATTTTATCACTTGTGAAGAGCTATGTATGTTTATGTTTATAAACGAAAGCCTGCATGGGTCTATGCATCTCAAATGTTTGGGACAGCTACGATCCACTACACTGTAGGTAAAATTTGGGGACAGGGCGGGCTCTTTCTACCTGTTGCCAATTGTCATCTGCATGTCACCACCAACAACACAGCAAGTTCCTCCATGCAGCTTTTAATATTACTATTTCCCGAGCGAGAGCGAGGGATATACTGACATTAAGGCACGAGTGTCGTAAACTTCGTGGACACGAATATGATATTCTGTTTATTATCAAAAGTCGTGAAATCAAAGAGAAAAATTACAATTAACATCCATAGGCAAGGGCGCATTTGAAACACGTCATATGCGAAATGTGACGTCAAAGCATTGTTTTGGCGTGACGTCACAATGAAAATGTGATATTTTGCCCTAGGGCATCGTATGGAAAATATCTACCCCGATATGATTGCCCTCTACGTTGTTACGATAGTTTCAGCCGATGATTGCTAGTTTCACCGCAATGCATTGCCACAATAGTGTTGTGGGCTTTCCCCCTGCAATAATACTAGCATTCGTAATACAGGGGAAACACTCTTGAAAGCATTTAACCACAACTCGCCCATCTCTCACTAGTACTATACCTTTCTTTCCATCTTTTCCGCATCCCTTTGTCCTCTTTTCTTGCACTCTGTCTACTCTCATCGGAACGATTTTCATCAATAGTAAATCCAAATGCATTCAAGGACAAAATACTATATCACAATGAATTAGATAACGTAATGGATGTTATAAGGAACCTTTTAATGATCTAAAATAAGTGTCAGATCCAAATTTAAAGGTTACTTCTATAATTTATTTCAATCAGTATATCTTCGGTGTATCCATATAGCATTTATATCTTTCATAGAGAAACATAAAAAAGTTAATAATATTGTCACGATAAATGTCCATTGCACTTATATTGATATGATGACCTAGTATCCAGAAGTCTTAAGACAGCCCAAGCAGGGAATGGTATGCAAATATCGGATAATCTCTCCCCATGATGAGAACATGCATTCTAGCGTCATCCATTAGTACTGCTATACACCCTCAAGATAAAAATGTTACTCTGCCGCAAGTGGTTTCTGCCGCCGGCTTCCAATTTCCTGTATACGGAATACTAGGCATTAAAATTTGCTGAGTGCACGGGTTATTTTGACCAACCTAACAATCTAGTGCCAAATGGTGAACCCAATACGCTGTCTGAAGAGATGAGATGATACTTTAAAACCCTTCAATCAATGTATCTGCTGAATTTTCTTAATCCGTTGACTCTTTATTTTTTTATTATAAGAGGCACCTTTAATGCATACCTTAGTGGAAATTAAAAATGTTAAAGTCGGATTCGTTTTTTGTAGTCCTTTAAAGATAAATATGAAAAATGTTGAAATCATGATAAAATTAGAGGTTTTAAATAAAACCAGGAACATTCGTGGGTTTCATCACTCCAAAGTGGTCGCAGAGTGAGTTAGTGAGTTATTGTGTACAGCCGCTCGTGCAATATTCCATCCATGAGCTGCGCAAGGTTCACAAAAGTTTAAGTTATAGATATAGTTTGTATTCGATAAACAATCCATCACATCCTCTATCAGATATTAACTGACCCTGAGAGATATGACAACCAGAGCTTAACTGCTTCTAATACGAATACTCGAGCTTCACATGTAGATAGAGAGCAGCCAGACCAATTCAGTTGTTTTAAATTCTGTTCTGTTTTTCTTACTTTGTATTTTTAAACTCTACTACTCGCTTTTGAATAATTTTCATTCACATGTTGAATACACATTTAACAATATCTCTTTCACTGGCGTGTTTAGAAAACTGAAATATTGTTGAAAATACGTTAAATCCCAACTCACTAAGTCCGAGATTTGTACGTAAGTAAATTTGACTGTAATACTTAACAAAAACCAGGTATATACAACTTTCAATACCACGATAGCCAGCCCATGAGACTAGACGTATTGTTGTGTCACAAAATATAACTGTAGATCATACATGTATATATCTGACCGGGGGAAAAAACGTTCATCTACTCTTTTTTCATTTAAGTTACTTACTGGGACTATTCAAGAATGTATTTTAGTTTTGATTTTATGAACAGAGAAATAAGGATTCTCTGTTTGCCCTATTTCCAGCGTCATAATAACCTTCCATTAACCATTAACCATTTAGCTTTAGTGTAATCTCTAATTCATTTTTAGGTAGAGACACAGAACGTCTTAGGGCCAGTAAGGTACTTTTGCTACAGTTACCCAAATATTTTGATTAGATGCTCTGAATAAAACCTCGTTTCATTTGTTTTATTCAGTATGATTATGAAAAATTTAGTAGATTTTACATTCACGTAATAATAGTATAAGAATAACTCTTTTGATAATATTTTTCTAGGCTTATAATTGCATTATATAAGGCATGTTAAACTTTATTTACAATTCACTCTTGCTAAATAATGATCAATATTCATAATCATCAACTTGCAAGACGACATTTTACTGAAAATAATCTTATATGTTTTACAAATTCACTGAAATAGCGTAGCATCAAGAACACATACTTTTCATCACTGCAAAGATAATTTATTTTGCCCCTCTCGCCAGTCTATCAATTCTGCTTACATTAAGATTACATCATTTGTTGCTTAGAGGAAATTTATTTAGTCCCTAAACACCTCGTGGTGCAACAAATACAAACACTTTCTCAAGCTAGTTAAGAATGCTCTTACCGGAAGTAGTGTCTGCCGCCAGCCTCCAATTTCCGGTGGAAGGAAGAGTCAACATTTAAATTGTCAATGGTTTGTTTTCCTCGATCTCTTTAACTGAAGTTCAATTTGCTGAAGAACCTCGACTCTGGATTTACTACTCTGTCTGGACAATAACGGAAATGACATTCTATCGCCTTTTAGTACAAGAACCTCTTGCATTCCAGGGGCGCCTTAATCCCATGGATGAGTATTCAGTTCATGACAGGGACTAACATAAAAAGAATGCCTTGGATGTCAGCATATGTTTGGAAGCAAACATTCATTCCCTAAAGATCTTTCTACTTAATAGTTTATACCTTCCTGTGAAGTAAGATCAAATTTAGAGTGAAGTTCTGTAAAAGCTCTTCAGTTGTCACTGCAATTTGAAATATTGACATTGACGAAACTTGAAAACAATTGAGCAAGCCAGGTTACATTTAATCATATACAATTCCCTTCGATACAAAAGTCATCACTTGACATAAACGTTCTTCATTTCTAGGAAGTGACATTTTGCTGAAAAGCTGTTTTCAAATGTAAACACTTGTCTTTTATCCGTCCATAACCATATCAGTGATGTTTATGAATAACGATGTTTTCAATGAGAATGCGATAGTTAAATAATTATAGGCAACGCTTTCAAAGTGTTTCACAAAGGCTATGAGAAAAGTCGTTTTTTATATGATATTTACGATTTAATTGTGAAGATGTAGGACTAATGAAACGTTTCAACCAGTTCATACTTTGACGACCTCCTGATCGTGGTTGTGTCATCTCTTCTGTGTAAGCCATTGTTACTAGATTTCTCGTGCATTATTACAGCTATCCATCTTTAATCAATGGGCGTAAGTGTTGCAATCTAACCAGTAAAATGGCAATAAAAAACATTGGATGAAATATTACTTTAAGTGACAATCGAGAGGTTAATATGTTCGTTCTGCTTGCTACTTTGTTTAATGTGATGAAATGGTCGTTTCTTCATCTTTATGCTTTTGTGTCTCATCCTAACACTAACTAGTTTATGACATAATCGTGTGTTCGAATCGAGTACGTAACACTATGAATCAAGGGGAGAAGAGATAATTCACCACACACGTCAAAACCGAATTATTCACCCCCGTACTTACTCATGAGTTTTGCCTTGCTTCATTTCATATTGTATGTAAGTTTATATTTAAGGATGATACCATTTAATAACCGTCTCAGATAGTAAAGCAGGAGGCAAAAACAAATAAATAAGATTAAGACGTTCATCCTCAAATTCGACTCATAATTGTCCATATAGGTAACAGAAGGTATACAAACTAACCAGATGTCCGTTGAAAGTTAATTTCGTTTTTTCACGCATATGATCAGTTCGTCTTTGAATATTTAAGAAGGTGAATTGATGTAAATCTGTGAAATCTCAGTACTGTATATAGATCTCACTAGACTGAAATTTAAAGTCAGTAGTTTTCTTTCATCCTTCTTTTATTACATGTTTTTTTTTTGTTAATGTAGAAGCTAGTGTCTTATTCCCAATGCGCGTTAGGTATGTGACAGACATATGTCGTTATCTCCTTTTATCACGAAGTGGGAAAAAAGCATCAGGTTTATTCTGTATAGACGCAAGGGACAGTATGCATTATACATGTATTGTTATCTCTACGCCAGTGAGAAGTTTATTGGGGAAAGGTAAAATTTGCAATCACTATTCATGACAAGGAAGGTCATTTCCTGCAACACTGCCAACAATTGGTACTTAGAGACCAACAGTTTTACATCTATTACCATCATGAAATCATTACTGGAAGATCAGACAGCTTTACAACTGTATGTATCAGTGGTTAAGCCAAGGTTGCCAACAAAAACGTATTTCATTTCTTAGTATCAGTTATTCATCTGCACAAGGGAATTGTCTATTATCTGAACGGATTTATGCATTGACTAATAAGAAAATTCTAGGAAAAGGGTGTTCGTTAAGTTTTCACATTGGTTTATTTATAAAACAGAGATAATGTTTAGCAGTTGATCATCATGATGTTGAAATTTATCAATAATGTAAGTTGGACTATAATTTCATCAGTTGACTTCCTCAACTTAAAATAAAGAATAGGATTTAGATTTTTTCTACAAATCGAATAAAGATATTTGTTTTAATGTTTCATTTTGCTGTATGAGTCAATACGGGGAACGTTTTTTTTAATGATCTTGTAATTAAGAATGACTGTTTTCTTTTTGTCGAAAACTTATATATAAACTCTTTTTCGAATGGAAAAAATGTTTTCGAAGACTGCGGATAATTTATTATTTATTAATATCATTATTGTTATTTATCAACTTCTGCGTAGTCATTTGTCAAACGGCATTTGCATCATTGTCTGTAGCATTTCGGTGCTATATGAATCATTAAAAATGAACAGGTTTATTACACAGGCCCTCGGATCATTTATAACAATTAAAAACTAAAAAATTAAAAAATTTCTCCGTCTTGCCACAAATGAGATCTCTCGCTGCGGCCACACGCCCGTAGGGTCAAGGTGACGGGCGGCCATTTGTCCCATCAGCATTAAGTTGGAAATAGTCTTTCGGCCATCCTCATTAAATAACCCTAAAGATTTACTTGTTTAAGCGAGTTGGAGTAGAAAGGCAAATCATTTGTGAACATGTCTGCATAAATTTTATATTGATTGCGTGCGTATTTATTGTAGCATAGAAGAAAGCGGGTTGGGGCGAATGGAGTGACTGACCTTTCCATATACTATTAACAGAGGCACAAATCTTTTAAATCTTTTTTTTTGAATTTTAAAAAAGTATTTTTAATGATCCGAGGGCCTGTGGTTTATTATGCATTGTGTAAAGACGTCACGGTGATAATGAAACTTCGCCACTATTGGCTGCTATGGCATGAAACAATAACTAAATCACTCACTCCTTCGTCAACTCACCCACATAATCTGTTGAATCTGCTGCAATTGTCTTTCTTAAAGTTGAAGTGCAATTAAACTGGAATTCATGGCATCAAAACAACGTCCTGTAGAATAACTTTCTTGTTCAAGATCAAACATAATGTGCTTCGTATTTTCGGGACCTTTACTTACATTCATGCATGTTAAGGACACTAAAACTTTGAATCCTAAATATCCATGATTTCTCTTCAGTTTTTCATCCAATCAAGTATTGATTTCTTGACTAATATTGAATTAATAAGAAAGTTCCAAAATGAATTTCAAACGACTGAAAATCTAGGTGTAAATTGATGTATGGAGTGAAACTGTGTAAACTACAATTTTATCACTTTGTCTTTTTGCATGAATGTTCCGTCAAAAGATAAAAGTAATTTTTATGTGCAAGTGTTGCAGGAATACATTGATTGATTTATCCTTCCCTCATCAATGCATCAGTCGATTTTTCTACTTTCTTTAGGCCCCTTTATCAGACATTCAATTGAGCATTTATGCGAGTGGAAATGTTTGAACGTGTTAACTCATAGCTAATGAATTGGAACAATCTTCTTTACAATTCATTGCTTTGAGAAAATGACTGGAAATTCAACTGACAGGTAACGAATCTGTGTTTAATGACCATATTTTCAGAAGAAGTCTTCCTAGTGGGGAATGGAAATTGAATGATTGATGGAAGAAACAATACATAGGATAGTGTATGATGAGAGAAACCTGTAACTCCTTAAATAAATATATAAATCAGATTTAACATACTGCATAACTTACAGCAGTTGATTGACAGGTTATTATCAATTATTTTCTTTATGTTATTATGCAAAACTATAATGATAATAAGTAACGCCATTGTAAACTAAAACACATAATTTCAGGGTTTGGATTGTTTTGGTAATGACTGTTTCGGTAATGATATTAAGTTGTATCTTTTAATAATCCTGTTTATGCTGTCATGTCCTTTAACCTTGTCCTTCAACTTAAGAAACATTGTATAATTTAAGATTACATTTGATTACAAGTACACATGTATGTCATTACCATACACATGTCATTACCGCAACAAAAACTTTTGTTGAGGTGATGAAATTTTGGGTTATTTTCAAGTGTACTAATGGTCAGGATTCATAAAGGAACCCTTCAATAACAAGTCCTGAATTATACTCAAGCAGTTATCTCTTAATGTGAAAATGTCATTGTAGTCAAATGTGTTGCGGTAATTACACACATTAAAAGTACTTCCCACATAAGAACAGTAGAATGCTGAATCTCCCGAACAGTCCTGTTCAATACCTCTAATGTTGCCATCGTAAGTGACAAAAATATTGTGGACATTCAAAGAATAACTTAGAAAAAATCTCACCTCATTTGATTATAAAGTTTGATACATGAGGATACAATCTAATTAAAAGTATTTACAAATATTCAATTTCGGAATGTTTAAACAAAACAAAGTTAGAACATTGGGATTTGAACATCCTAAAATAATGGTACCCCGTCTTCTGCTGATGTTTTAAAATTATAAACATGAGATAATGAACATTAAACACATAAGTGTTGTAAGTACTTAAAATATATAAACAAGTTTATCTCATAAATTCATATCTTTGAATATGAACAAGGCATGGTACATGTATATCAACAAAGACATCTGTAATAACTTAATTACATTTGACTGCAATTAAACTAAACTAAACACTTTTCCTTATAAAGGACAAAGTATTTGTTTTGTTTACGTTACAAATTGCAGTACTATATTTTTAATATCATCACTATTTTTATCAATACGAAAACAGATATTCTGATTGAAATAGACACTCCGAGGCCCTATGAAAGTGGCGAGTTCCTTCAATAAAACCACAATTTGATGTCGTATTTAATTTTTGGATTATCTTTCTCTTACAAAAATATACAACTTCCCTTATGATAGTATTTTCCTGATTACTCAAAGTGGCTATAAAAATTGTATTTTATAATCACATCAGACCCCATAATTCAACTTTGATAGAACACAGTAACACCAATGGCGTAGAACAGGATCAGTCAGTATCTTTTTTCATCCATTCAGATATGAAAGTTACATGACCAAAGATTCCATTAGCCGATGCTTTGAAGATGGCCTACTTCCATTATCAATACCCTTTTGTCAATTACGTGTACCCTCGGTTATAAAATTTCCCTCAACATGTTGAAAAACTAGACAATGAAACTTTTTAAATGTATCCAGAAAGGATGCAATCACGCGCATGTACATGTAATCAAGTATTATTATATCTCATCTCACAGAGATGATTAAACACACACTGTCTTGATATTCCTTTCAATTTGATAATTGTATTGTTCGTCTAAGTATTATATGCTGTTTGAAGTTTCAAGAATAAGGAAAACAGAAAAAATGAAGTTGCTCTTTTCAAGGTGAGATCGTCATCTTGACATGCTAAATCTTGAAGCTGTAAGGCGATACGTTTTAATGCTGTTTGTCTTGAATAACTGAAAGCATTACTACAAAAGAAAGTTTTTCACAATGCTTCTAAGGTATTATAAGTATTATATGCTGTTCTAAATCTGCAACAATAAGGAAAACAGAAAATAGTAAGTTGCTCTTTTCAAGGTGAGTTCGTAATCTTGACATGCTATATCTTGACGCTGTAAGGCGATACGTTTTAATGCTGTTTGTCTTGAATTACTTAAAGAATCACTACAAAAGTATGTATATGCTTCTAAGGTGTTTACTTGTTGATTCATTGCACTAAATAAATTGAGTTTATAACGACTCGTGATTCCAGGATGTCGCGGTATCAGATGCGTAATTAATAATCTTTGATTCATGCTATTGCATGTGATGTGAAATTTTGTGTGGGAGAGGTTTTACTAAAGGCATTAAGACTTATTTACTAATACCTTTACGCAATGAAATACACTTAAACTAAATAGGCTCCAGTTATGCTCTAACTCGGATGAGTCACATCCTATCAGGCCAGTGCATTGATTAGAACTAACCGGAGGCAAGCCTTGTTTACATAGAATGACAAATTGCACCAAAGGAACTGCAATAAGCCATTGATATACAAAGAGAATAACCTGCAGTAACAGCGCCATCAAGGCAAATATCATGTGTCGATTTTGTCATGGTTTTGTAAAGTAATAGTGAATAACTTCACAAAAGTGAATAAATGATGATATTCATTATCCAAAATGTTACCTGATGTATTTCCGTGTTATATGCTGTCATAAAGCATATACATTTGACAGTCATTTTTATTTGCCTTTAAGAAAACCTCATTTCCACCAATTGTAATTTCCACAAAAAGTAAATTTATATTCGATTTTATGATTAGTAGAATAAAACTAGATACAATACAATTATTACTGATGAAATATCATATCCATATATTGCATTGATCATTAAAGCTACACCTATGTTATGATATGGTATCATTAAACATTGATATTTCACCATGGACTTTCATTTCATTGTTTTTATTGAATTATTCCCTATTCCTTGCTGATTATTTTTTTAATTCAGTTTTCTTTGAATTAAAACTCACTTGTTACGGTATACTAAAACCAAAATTTAAACTAATTTTCAATCGGTTGCAGATATGTTCAATTGCTCATGAAATTTAATTTATTTTGGGCTAGCGATGTATGGTACAGGAGTTCTTTTATCATGTGACGACAATTCTTTTATGGAAAAGTCATTCATTTAGGATCCTTTACACACAAATCATAGGTAGATCATTGCAATAACAACTTATTTACTTACGTTTTCATCATGAGTATGAGTAATCACGCAAACACAATAAATGATTATTTCACTGCATCAATCATCAATCTTTATTATAATGCATGAAGGCCACAGGCCCATATACATTGACATGAAACATGTGAAATATATACAAAGGTCATATATTGGACACATCATGAAGAGTTAAGCAAAGTATGTCTCTTTTTATAAGCAGAATATAAATATTTACTGAGATTCGATAAAGTTTCATTTATAGGGGAATTTAATATTTTTATGAATTTACATTTACTTGGTGTCTGATTATTTGTTTGCTGAACATTAAGCAATCTTTCTGGAGAATACAATTGACACACTAGAAGGAAATTATATTCATCCTCTATGCCGTCTTTACATAACGGACATGTACGTAGCAAGATATCAATGTTATGCCATCTTGCTTTGTTTGCTTTCAATCTTAATAATCCTGCTCTAAATTTGATAAGAATGTTACGATATTTATTCTCTTGCACACTGCTTAAATATTTTTCAGGTTCTAACAAACTCTTAAATTCTCTATAAGATTTGTAGTGTGAACTATTTACAAGAGTAAAATGCCAAGATTGGTCAAACATATTTATACAAACATTTTTAAAACATCTAAGAAAATACAATTTATCATCAACACCTTGTTCCAACCAAACAAATCCAAATCCATTTGAAAACAATAAATTACGTATATGAGAAGCGTAATTATTTTGACCAACACATCTAAGAATAGAAACATGTCATATGATTTTTTAGGTATTCTACCAGAATGCATTTCAGTTAGCTTTAACCATTAACCAATACAAATTTAAATAATTTTTGAGTTCAACTCTAACATCCTTTTACCATTTATTCATTGAATTATTCATTAGATTATTTTCTAAGAGAACATTCATTGGACACCTGTTCTGACGGAACGAATACGCTGATGAAGTTATCTCTGCTGGAGTGAATAGATTACATTTTAAAAAAATGCATCTCTTAAATTCCAATTTTGTTTGTTGAAGATCTTTAACTTTCTAATACTGTCTAAGGAAATGACACTGTATCGTCTTTTAACACACGAACCACGAACACGAACTTGAAAATTAAGACTGCCTAGGGTACCAGTTGAGAGTTAACTTACAAGAGATTTTACAACTTACTCTAATCTACAAATACTCATTTTGATAAAAAGAATATACGGTTCTATAGGGTATAGCCTTTAGTCAATTAAATTTCACTTAGAACGTTATTGTTGAGGAAATGCACTGAAGTCTTGTTAAGGCTAATTTTTGCAAGAAACTACCAAAACCCTAAGCCAGGGGAAATGTAGATTAAAACCTTACGACTTAAAATCGGTGAGAAGGGGAAATGAGGCATACATTCAGATTATACATAACCTCTCATTTCTCATAGCTAAGTTGACGATAAAATAAAATTAACATTAACTTCATGTATAGACATTCGGATGTCAATACTTACTTGTTCATTGTGATTATGTTATTTGAAATGTCAGATTTACTTCTAAAGCCAGAGCCACTTTACCTATATATATCTTTTAGTTTTCTCTCAAATTCAGATACAAAACAAAACAACAAAGACATACTGATGTTTAGTCGCTAAAGTGTGAGTAGTTGTACAATGTAAATTGTGGAGTTGTCAATCATTATTCATGATGAGAGATAATTATTGGCAATTGATAATCAATTAGTAAAAAGGGCTAAAACTATTACAGAATGTCACTTATTTTAAAAAACATCTTTGCTCGTCATGCTGTAACTTGTTCATGTTTAATCAAAACTTCAAACAAATTAAACATGCATTAAATTGCCAATTTCTTGATTAGCAAAGAGAAATCTTGCAACAAAACTTAATTTGCTTGAAACATTGCTGTTTAATAATGTAGTCGAAATGACAATTTCCTGCTAAGTGGGAATCTTTCCTTAAATGTGCAGAAAATCTCCTAGATTATTTGTAATAAATATTAGGCAATTTTAGATTAATTCGAACGATGCAATTAAAATATAATCATTTATAGTCGAAACTGTATTGAACAGTAAAGCTTATTAGGGAAACCAAAGCCTTATAGTTCTAACGGAGTATTATTACATTATCGACCCATGTGGAAAGATTATTTGGAGAAGAAAGCTTTGAGGTAAGAATCAATCTCTGAAAGCGCAGTTGTTAAGGCAATATTGTTTGAACCCATGACAACTTAACCATTTGTACTGCTCATTTATTGTTTTTAGAGTTTATTTTGTTATTTTCCAAGATGATTTTAATTGTTTCATATTCAAGGTATTGCACGGATAATCTAAATACGTTATAGTTCAATTATAAGTGAATAACTTTATAACCGGGTTTCCTAATTTTCCAAATGAGAATGTATGCCAGAAAAAAAGTGTTGCACATGTAAAAGTAAAACTTGATGGTGTTTCAAGTAATGAAATCCCAAAGTTGAGAGTGAGATTATCATTCCAACATCGATATCAAAGGAATACAAAGCTTGCGGACAGTCCTGTCTATCTAATTACCCAGTCAGTTGGTTTGTTAACGGAAAATCCGAGTCAGTCATAAATATAATTTCTTGTTAAATAATGATTCATTTTATATGTTGCAGGTCTTTACTTAATGGACAAAAGTGGACATGTTATCGTACAGGACTTGGTAGTAGATGAGAAAACTTAAAAACTTAAAATGTAAGCTAATTTTTCGCCTGACTCTTGGCTCAAGGATAAGTTGATGTTTGAATAGGCTAGGCTATTCGGAAAGAGATCTAAAGGATTTATTTGGTATCTTATTTATACGATGAACCCAATTCCTTCTCGTGTGTCCCATAACGGTATTTTGAGGACTGTAGGACAGTCGTGCATTGTAAGATATCCTGACCTCAAATAATAAGATTGTAATCTACCAGGGCGGTAAGATGTCAAAGAATCTACAAAACAGTGACTACTTATACAAAGCATATCACATGAATATGGAAAACTTTGACTTCAGGAAACGTCAGACTGTCAGACAGCCGAAATGTAATTTTCGTGCAAGTTCTACATGTCTGGAACAAACCTTTTGTACATTTTTTTGGCTTGAAATGAATTGGTTAACTCACGCTGACGTAGTGGTTAAGCTAACAACACGGTGATGAATTTCTATCTGTGAATATATGAAGATCAATCCTAAGGGATAGCGCGCCAAACAGGATCTATAGCTCATAGGCCCCACCATTTTAGTTAAGTGTGTTCCCACTTTCTGCATAAATTCACAAATACAATTGCTTTAAGGTACACAAAAAGTAAAAATTAGTGATACAAACTTTGTACACTACAAACAGTACATATCTGTATACTTGTAAACATATAATTACACACTTTAATGGACATAGTTCATATCTAACAATATTCTAAAAGCAATACTAGTTATTTGCTTGCTGTGCCTAATTCCGTTTGCATTCACTGCTATATTGCTAGTAAATAAAACTATAAGTAGTTTCATATATATTTAGTCATCGCATTTATTTCATAATTTAAAGTATCCTTTGGATGCTTATGTAATTACTATATGTTTTAATACAACTCAATGAGCAAATTCTATGTGGTTAAATTAATTTACCTATGTAAAAAGTTGCTCCTCAAGTCAATTTGTCATGGCAAGCGCTCAGCATTTTTTGTTTAAGCATTTGTATTTTTATTTTGTTATCATCATGATGTAGAAAATCGATTTCAAAGCCAACGATTGTTACGAATGATGATATATAAGGCCATTCTTGGCTTGAAATATAAAGAAACAGTTTGAATTTTTTAAATATTTTCTTGAAATTTCTATTATATTAATTCTTAATTCTAACATAGATAGGTAAAAAACAGTCTCAATAGTAGTGAAATAAAAGGAAGTCCAAATTCTGTATTGCCAGGAGATGCGACGAGGCATTGAGATTCTAATGCACTTGTGATTCATAAGTCAAAACAGTTTTTTGCAAACTGTATCCTTTCCTTTCTCACAGTTTAATGTTTAATTGTATAACAAGTATATAAAATGCCTGGTTTATAAGCTCTTGTATCTTAAAAACATGCGTTTTAAGGTATATATGATATTAAGTCACTTTTTTATGTTATATAGAGGATACTAAACGACCCTCCATTTAATACTATTTTTATTAAACGAGTTTATGATTAAGTATAAGGCGAGCGAAAGCGAGTTTGATCCCAAAAACCTAACGAGGTAATGAAACTAGTATGTTGTTAAAGGAAGACGTCATTGGGACGTCACAACCACGCAGCGGTATCATGCTAGTTTGATATCGTCGTATAAATATGACACTGTAGCATTTACACGACGAGTAATAATATCATGAAAAAGTCTTCTTGAGTTGCATGTCATTCACATTCAGAAGTATACGTTTTCTCACATAAGTATGTTTCCGCACACATGGTTATATTTGAAAACGTAGAGGATATATGACATTTCTCTTCGAATATCATATATATATCATAACGTGAAGTAGATATGTACATGTTCACAAGTGTTTTACTTCAGTAGATAAGTTCTACGTATACATTCTACATATATAAATATTGAAACATTTTATTTTCTACATCACGAGATGAGATATACATCTATGAGACTAGAAATGTCAATTATTCTATTTGTTAAATTTCTGAAAACGTCCTAAATAATGTTACCTTTACGAATGAAGTAACCAGATCGCCCCGCTATCCGTGACGTCATTCAATTGTTTCTAGAATCCCATTATTATTTCACCCAGTGCCTACTGTATTCTTTGAGCTCTTCTTATTAACACTGTTAGGTCGTTTGTAAAGTCTTAAAAAATTCTCACTCTTTGAAGATGATATTGATTTCCCCAGCTACCCTCATTTCTTACACTAATTACTCCAAATTGCTTCTTTATTGACAAAACATATCATATGAATCAGGTTTGAAGGGACATATTGACACCAAAGGCATTGATCATGCTTCAATTTCAAGCGTGAATAAAAGCAGCCATCAAAATTACAATATGAGCAGAAGAAAGAGCTTCCATTACTGGAATAGGACATAATAACAACATATCCCTTGAACAGGAGTTTTTTCATAATTAATGTCCTTATCAGAAGCATGATATCCCCCACAATGTGAAAAATCAACACGAAAATAACACTTTGAGGCTTGCAGAATGGGTAGTGAATCAAGTGTTATTACATATCATAAAAAAAGATTAACTATACACTATCTTGCCTTTCGTTTCTACGTAAGAAAGTAATCTTTCATCTCTTTTTATAACACGTTTTGCGGTCTAAATTATTTTCTTTCTGGGATCATCTTAGGTTGTTGAAACTAGAAACAGATCTTACTTTAAACGAGATCCTTGCATACAAAATCCTTTGAAAGTAAAAAAAGCCACAGAAATAATAATTCCCTTATGAAACTGAAGTAAGGCGGAAAAAAACAATAGATACATGTAGCATTGAAGGAAGTTTTTAATGTGCAGTTAACTTTTATTTAAGAGTTTCAAATTATTTAAAAAGCATCCCTATCTGGGAAAAACATAGAGTTTTTATAATCTTTACATCTGTTACAATAGGTTTTAGGGGAAACATTCTTTATTGAAACATGCTACAAACAACATAAAGTACCCGCAACTTGATAAGGTATTTTTTTGTTACACTGAAATGAGTCCAATCCTATTAGGAAATGTTATTTACAAATATTGAAAGTGGCAAAAACTTTAATCAATTTCTTTAAGAGACGCACCATTTCCATAAGAAAGAGACACTTTGAAACCATAGAAATTACTCTTTTTTCCGTTTTTTCTTCCATTGTTGTAGGACAGTAAACTGGCAATCGCAGTAAGAGTTTACATAAATATGATATTTTCATTGCCAGGAAAACAAGAATCTCAGCTGTTATAATTTCTGGGGGAAACTATTGACGTGACTAATACATGTATGTTATTTTGTTAAGAATAGCTTTTTTTCAAATGAAATTTGTTTAATTCAGGCTGAACATGTTGAGAAACTGTTTCGGCGGTTGAATAAACATATATACAATATTTGCAATAAAAATAATGGATGTTAACATGTATTTATTATGAAACATAACCAAGCTCTGACCTACCGATAGCTTCGAAAGGCAAACACAAGCAGTCTGCTTCATTTTTGTAAATCCTAGAGAATGTATAACTATATTTTAAAAAAGGTCACATTGAAAAAACTTGATTATGATTTAGTATTGAAAAATCTTGAAACCAGTATTTGTAAAGTTTTGATAAGATGTAAATGATAATTCATATTGCTAAGTGACTTCAAACGCTTCATGTGAATTACGCTTAACAAGGAGTAAATGTATAAATTTTATTATTATTTTTCAATGGCAGATATTATTATATATTTTTTTAAACTACCCCTTAAAGATACGGATATGCTATGGTAGTCTCTATTTAAACAAGCAGACACTTTGGTTAATATGTGATTGGATTTACATATTCTCTCTTTGGAATTTCGTTCATTACCAATCATGCAGTTATGATCAAAGTGTGATCGCTGCGAGGAATAATTCATTTGGCCGCTCATCGCCATCCAATTCATTCTATTTACATTTTGATTACATTTAGCAAAGAGGAAATTTATTCAGTATCCTAACATATCATGGTGGAACCATCACAAACATATTTGCAGCTAGTGATATTGCTTTTTCCGGAAGTGGTCTTTGCTGCCGGCCTACAATTTCCGGTAGAAGGAAGAGTCAACATTTAAATTGTTGACGATTGCAGGGGTTGTTTGACTCGATGTCTATGATTCCAGTTCCGTGTGGTGAAGAACTTCGACTCTTTCCACACAACACTGTCTGGACAGTAACGGAAATGACGCCATATTCCCTTTTAACACAGTTACCTCTTGCATGTCAAGACTGCCTTTCATTGAGTGTGCGTCATTCACTTCATGATAAAACTGCCAAGAATGCGATTTTTATGATATTTAACATCTAAGTGGTTTCATTCTTCAAAGAATATTTAAACACGTCATAAATTAAAGTTTTCTTAGTACTAACTGAAAATTGGAGAAAAACACGATACATTATATACGGATTTTTTTTATCTAGTTAAATACAGTACATCAACAGTTCATTCATTCGATACAGTGCACAGCAGGCAGGTAGAGCAATGGATTATGCATCCTGCTAACTCAGCGTATATGAATCCGCTCTCGCTCCTTCGTTGTTATGCGAGGAGCGTGAAGCTACTATCCTGAACTCAACGGATTTTCCACCCGGGTTGTTCCGCTGTTGCTGAATGCGAGTCGTGTCATTGGCTGGTTAGATAACTAGCGTTACGAGGGTTTGGCTTGAAAGAGATCAGGGTATTACGAAGCAGCGAGAGCGGATTAATATATGCTGATTTAGTAGGATGTATCAACTAGTGTTGATATATTTGTTATAAGAAGACGCTTGGGTTAGATTCTATATCAATTGCTTTATCACCTTTTTGACTGACCTTCTCAAATTTAATATGGTCCTTTGTGTACACATGCTTATTGTTTTAACTCTTAATTTTACAGTTCCTTCAAATGCCTCAAATTTGCCAGCGTTCATCCCAATTCAACGTAGGGAAATCTTTGAATCGGCCAATCAGAATGAAGATTTCACCCAAGCCATATTACAATAAATAATCTTTTACACGTATGCAGTGAATCAAGTAGATGATGTCGTTTATCAAAGAAAGATGTAATTGTTTATTCATGTTGTTTACAATTATGTCCAGGGATGATGATTGTAGTTAGACATCGTCTTCAGCATGGACAAAAAGAGTTTAAAAACCCAATTTGTTCCTACAATAAATGCAATTATTGCGTAATTCCCCATGGTTTATCCGAAAAAAACAGAGCATCATAATGGTATTCATCGTTGCCTTTAACATTAGTTTTCACTTAACGTTTATCTTAAATGTAGATTTTGGATTGGCTTGAATGGCATCCAACGGATACATTGATGTTTTGCTTTGCTATTCGTAATTATTTTTAAAAGATTCATTTGGAAATCTTATGTAGATGGTGATGCCAATTGCATTTCATCTCTTGTGTCCGATAAAGTATTTTTAGGCCGGGAGTGAGATATTATAAGCTAATTATCTGTTAAAACGGAAAGATGTCAAATAATCTTCAAAAAGGTGTTTACTTATACAAGGCATATCTCATCAATATGGTTAATATGACTGCAGGAAACGTCAGACCGTCAGGCAGAAATGATAATGATGTTATTTTCTGGCAAGGACAAGTAGCTTTTCATGTCTAGAACATATTTTTGTACATTTTATTGGCTTGGAATGAATATTTATACTCATATTATTCATATTTGCCGATATTTATAGTTTTTTATTCGAATTTTATTCATATTAATGAACAATGTTTTACTTGATGTTTTCAGACATATTTAATAAATGATAGATATATCACCGACGGAATCGAATTTGTTGCGAATATGAAGTAACCATTTACCAAAATGGTAATGCTATCATCACGTTCGTCAACGTCTATTTTGAGTGTATGAAAATCAATCCCTAGAGTAAGAACGTCAGACAGGATCTATGGCTGCTAGACAATTGGGTAAGAAGAGCTAAACTGATATATATATATTATATATATCCTCCATTTTAGTTCAGTGTGTTTCTACTTTCTACATTTATTCATAGATAAATTTGCTACACTGTACTCATTAAAATACAGATTACTGATGAGCACTGTGTACACAATATATATAATTGTGGACTAAAGAACATAGTTTATATCTAACAATATTCTAAAAGCATCATTAGTTACTTGCTTGTGTATAATTCCGTTTACATGCACTGTTATACTCACGTAAGTAAAAAAAATCCTTGAAGTACATTTGTTGTGTCATCGCATTAATCTGATGATTTAAAGTATCCGGCGGCCGGTACTCACAAAATAGTAATATCACTCAATGAGCAAATTTGCATGTAGTCAATAGGCCCTGAAAAGTTTATTTATCCGCCCTATTGCCCAAGTGGAAGGACATTTTCAGTATTATCTAGCGTTTTTTTGTCACAGTTTAATGTTTCATTATATAAATAGATTTATCAGCCGCCTTGCACAAATTAATAGATTTGAAAACTTGATGTACAAACTCTTGTTTTCCCTTAAAACAGTATGTTGTCCGTTAATGTAAAGTTTTGAAGTATATACTATATTATGTCACATTTCTTATGTTATTATTATGAAATATTCTTCCTGTTGTGCATGCCATTCAGACTCTTTGACATCTACGTTTACACACATAAGTATGTTTACGGACACAATACTACACTGTTATATTTGAATACATAGAGGATATTTAGCATTTCTCGTCGAATATCATGTATATCTAATCGAGTGAAGTTTAAATATATATCTATCCTTTTTTATGAAATTATATATACATGGTACCTGAGAACAGTCAAATAGTGAACAATTTTATCTTCCACCTCACGAGATGAGATATAAGAAGTGAAATGTCAACTATAATATGTATCATCTTTCCCAAAACGTTATAAATAATATTACCTTTATGAATGGAGTAACGAGATCGCTCGGCAATAAGGCAAACTAGTGACGTCATTCAATTGTTTCTTATCGTTACGGATGACCTCATGTGATAGTATCACTATTTAATTGAGTAGAATAAGATTGCTTTTTCACTTATTAAACAAATTACCGGTAAATTACGAGTTCACCTTTGAACTATAGTAATAATATGAATGGAATTATTAAAACATTTAAGAATCAGGGCGATATTCAATTATCATGTTAAGAACGTTATGTTGATAAAGGATCATCTTCTGCCTACTGTAGCAATTAAGCTTCTTCTTGAGCTCAACACTGTAAGGTCTTGGCAACTTCTAAAAACTCTATGAAGATGACATCAGTCGTCCCTAGCAACCATCATTTCTTAACGTTTTTACCCAAAATTGATTATTTTTGACAAAACATATCACATTATACAGGTTTGAATGTACACAGTCACACCAAAGGCATTGAACATAATATTCAGTTTAAAGTGTGAATAAAAGCAGCTATAAACATGACATTCTAAGGAGGGACAAGAGCTTTCGTTACTGAAATTAGACATCAGAAAATAACATTCCTTACAATGTGAAAAATGAACACGAAAATAACACTTTGAGCCTTGTAGAATAGGAATTAGAAAGAAACATAAACACGTATTGTCTTGCTATTCTACGTGTATTACAATTTTCCATCTCTCACGATGTTAATAATGAAAATAAAATCTTACTTTAAACGAAATCCTTGCATTCAAATTCATTTGGAAGACAAATAAAAGCCAAACAGGAATACAAATCCTGCCCTGAATGTGAAACAATGTGGATAACTCAATTGTTAGCAATGCAGGACGTTTTTATCGTTTAAATTGTAAAATAAGCTATATGGAAAAAACTCACTTATTGAGCTTTCGATTCGTCTACTTCGAAAGTTAAACCTTACTCGTAATGAATCATACACATGATACCAGAATTATATTTCAGAGATATTGACGTAATGTCAATTGCTTAGGTAGTTTGAATGAAGATCTAGAACAAGAATTCTTCCTATTTAAGGCACACAGATTGCTAGTTGGCTTCTTGCTTAACGCATGATATATCTGAGATTTTTAAAAAAAACCTGAAAATGTTCATAGAGTTTTATTTTCAAAAATGTATAACGTGATAATAAAAGTAAAATTCATCCAGCTACCACTACCATATTCAGAACTAGAAATGCAGTTTCAATGAATGATATTTATATTATATTAAATGGCATTAAGGAAACCTACTACGAACAGAGATCCCTTAATGTGATAAAGGGAGGTATTTGGAACACATACATAATTCAATTAAGAAATGTTTTTGAAAATACTGAAATTGGCAAAAACTTTCCATCAACTTCTTAGGAGACACCTCGAAAATCACACCTTTCAATTAGAAAAAAACAAACAGTTCGGACCCTAAGATATTCTTTTAAAATTAAATTTTGCTTCCATTATTGTGTAACGTTGAACTTACAAGGAGATAAAGCTTTAAGAAATGTGTTATTTTCATTACCAGAAAAACTGATATCCTTACAAAGGTGCAATAATGTTTTGGGAAATCATGAAAGTGACAAATATGTTTTGCTTTCCTTTCAGGCTTTGAATATCTCTTTTATAAATGAAATTTATTTGTTGCAAGAACTTGTTGACAGAATGCTGAATAAAAATGGGACCTCGATGCATTAACAATGATTGATATCATTATACGTTTAGGTTAAAAAAAATAATCCTGCTGTGTCCTACTAGTTATTTCATAGTATCGACATGTCTTGAAAGGTCAATTCATGAAACTGGTATTGATGCCGCTTACGGGTTAGATGTGTGTATTCATTGTTGAATCAAAGATGAACGAAACAGAAAGATGAAAAAGCTAATGGAAATGTAACGCGTCTTTCTATTTCAATAAAACATATATAACTACGTTATCAGCTGTACTCTTTTGTTAGAGAACTTACAACGAATTCTTAATGTATGAATAAGACGATGATTATTACAAAATTTTATGATGCAACATACTTTTAAAGTTTTTAACGAAGTTTATCAAGATAAGATGTACGTGATAATTTTTATTCTTTAGTGATTCCTAATGTTTCAATCAAGCTTTATTTTCTTGTAAATGTTTAGGTTTTAACATATACTTTATTTTTCAATCTCAGATTTTTAGTTTTTATTTCAAAACGTTTATTCAATAGTATGTAATATCCTTCCAAAAGACTTGTGTTTTGTCTTCTAAATCCTACTTCTTTCAAAACATATTATTAAAACGACACATTCTTTTCAACATGAAAACACTATTTATATTCATCTTCAATCTAATAATGCATCTAGGGGAATACACAGTAGTGCCAACCATTGTGGTCAGTGACTTAAAACAGAGTTTAGATAAATTAGATCTAGATTACTTATACAATACATGCTTTGGAATAAATTTGGCCATTTCTTCTTGGTTTTTTAAAAAACATCATTTTCACTAGGTTGCTTGCCAATAGAGATATGTACATAATATTATATCATATAATATTTACAGTTTAGTGATTTCAAACGTTTCATTTAAATTATGCTTCACAACTTTCTTTTAATCGCAGGTTTTATAGATAATAAAGTTTACAGATTAAAGATAAAAGTTTACTTGAACATATGTGATATTCTGTAAAAAATACTGATTTCCAAACCCTATGCCTTTCAAAACATTTTTTAAAACAACATATTTTGTTTACGTGGAAAACACTTCATTTTTAATTTAACAATGCATCTAGAGGAATACATCCTAATGCAAACCATTACAAAGTCAGTGACTTGAAACGGAGTAAATGAGATAGACATCGTGATATTAAGCACTTTGTGAGTGGATCTCGTCTAATGATAAACTGCCACAGTAGATTAAAATAAAGAAATAATGACTTGCTTTGGAATGAAATAGCCGTCTCCCCTTGGTTGCCTTATTTACTTTAAGTTACTAAATAAATTTTTAGGATTGTTAACAGACATTCCTTGCATGTATTTGGATTCCAATTTATTGAAAATGACAAAAACATATTTCTTAAAACATAATACTTAAACAAGGAATAAATCTCACTATCATTATCCTTCAAGTCATGAACGTCCTTGTATGTATTTGCGTCTTCCGGAAAGCCTGAAAGCACAAACGATTTGATCAATCACAATTACAGTTGGAATGACACTGAACTCCTCATTGTTTGCAGAAAAGCCATTATAATGTTATCGTCGTAATAAGAGGATTTTTAAAAATTACGTTTCATCTATCATGTTACTGACATGGAACTTATATGGGACATTTCTTTCATCAACATATATATGACTGTAAAAGAAAGCTAGCAACGTCATGATACTAAATACAAAATTCTGACTTTGGCAGACATTTATGTTTGAATATTAATCTGTGACCAAATCGACGAGTTGTACTTGTTTATGGTGTTATGGTCTCTATATAAATAGACAAACATTTAAGAAGACGATTGGATTCTCTCTTTGGATTTGTTTCAAATCAAGCAATTACGATCAAATAATCGAATAGAGGAATAATCCTGTTTTGTATTCTTCTCACCAGCCAGCAGGAAATATATTTAGTGTCTTAAAATATTATGGGGGAACCAGTACAAACATGTTTTAAGATAGTGATATTGCTTTTCCCCCGGAAGAAGTCTTTCTTGCCTGCCTCCTATTTCTGCTGGAAGGAAGAGTCAAATTTTAAATTGTTGACGAATGCACGGGTTGTTTGACTCTTTGTCTTTAATTCCAGTTCCATTTGGAAAAGACCTTCGACTCTCGAGTAAGAGCCCTGTAGAGTATCGAAAATTACACTATTTTGACTATACAATTAAAATAGTTAATAATCAAACATAACAATTGTTAAATCTAAATTTTGAAACAAAAATTCAAAATCACTTTCCTGTTGTAGACCATCTCCCATTTGAATCAACGTCACAACAAAAGATAATGATGAAGGTGTTCTTTTATTTTGTTTGATCAGATATGAGTTTTGCAACCTTAAAGATTGAAATTCTATTTTCCAAGCTTAATCAAGATTCCATTAATACTGGATTATGTTTAAGAAATCCATCCAGATTGAACATACTCTACTTTCATAAAGATATGCGAATGATTTACAAAGATATTTCACATCACTATTTCCTCCACTTGAAAGTATATAAGCGTTCTCAATGATAGGTCACTTTTGAGAAATTACTGTAAATTTAGAATTTCACTCCACTCCTTTAAAATACAGTCGTTCAGAAAAGATAACAATACAGTAGATGATTTGTCAACCAAAGACGAATTTCATATATTGTTAGTTTGTGATGCATTTTCAGCTTGTCGTAACAAGTATTTAACTTGTATTAATGTAACATATCAAAAGATGTATAATCTGTTAAATTCAAACAATGATGATGTCATCAAATCTGTCGCAATTGTTATTAAACAATTGATGTCCATTTTGAAATCTCGAGTTAAACCTTTGTCTATGTCACGTGATCAAAGTCTGTCATGATGCACCTGCAATTGTACTTTGGGCCACTGGGCCTTTAATACTGAATAAACCTGTCTGTCTGTCTTTCTGTCTGTCTGTCCACTTAAAGCAATGGTTTGATGAATAAAAGTTTTGATGATATTTGGTTTCATCATCAAGTAATTTTAGACTCCTTTCGAGGAAATGACTCTTCACGCTATTTTATGTACTGCCTTCGGTTCAATGACATTAAACACTTTCCTCTCAAAAACCTCTAGAACATACGTTAGAAAATTATTTCCTTTAAGCTTTTTTAAATGTTTAGTCTTCGGCAGTCGCTTGAATCTTAAAGTAATCCAAGTAATGACATTTCCTAAATGTGCTTTTTCGTCGTTAAAAAACACTCATCACAAGATTGAGCATACTTGGCGTTCATATTGAACCCTTCCGTCTATTGATAATATCACTGCTGTCTTTTGCACATAAATGAAGTAGTTGTTTGGTGATCCGAAGTCCTGCTATATTTATCTTAACTTGAAAAGTAAGAAAATCCAACATAGCCTGGGCCCTTTAGTAATTTCAAAGGAATGTATATAAGGGATTTAGAATGGATGGGATGAAATTCATTGCCAGTGTAAGTTTGAGCGCCGTCAAAAGGACATGTCTGCACCAAAAGGACTTGTCATGCATACGCACTTCTATGTTCCACTTCGTGATATCCTCTGAAACTTAAATTAAATTACGCTTTTAAAGTCAATTTACTGTTATCTCGATTTTAAAAAATGTCAGTACTTGAGCGTTTACTTTGGTATAAACTCAGCACGAAAAGTTATCTTTTCCCAAACATAAAAAAGAACGTTTGTAACAACCAATATTTTCATAGGTAAGTGCACTTAGTTTAATGTATTTGTGCCTTGGCTCTTGAAACAATATCCAAGGAATGGAGAGAAATGTTGGAATATATTTCTTTAAAGCATGTACAGATACGTGTTAAAAGTTTTAAGAAAGTTCAGTTTTGTGATTTTATAATCTCATTTGTCCATTTCATGTCTTAGAACCTCATACCTCTTAGGAGATATGATTGAGTCAGATATATATTTCATTGCTAGTAGAATGTATGCTCCCGAAACGTCTTCACAGTGATTGATAAAAGACATTTATCAGGCCAACATTCTGAAACTTGAGTATTATTACATGGCAAGCACATTAACAGAAAATGCTTGCAGAAATCAGGCAACAAGTTATATTATAAGACATTGAACGTTTTTAAAGTTTTGAGTACAACGTTTTACTGAAGATGCGTAAAACATTACAAGAAGTATAAGGATACTGAAATATATAAAATATATCATAATATTGCAATATAACAATGAATGAACTTTTGAACGACAAACAGATATAATATCTTTGAGCTTGAAATGATAATGCTTTAAATCCACGTATAATCCATCTCTCATTCAATATATTTTTTGGGCAATATCACTGAAATTGAATTACAATTTGTAAAGAAATGTTTGAACCATGATTAAAAATACTTTGAATTGCAGCTGCAAATTTCGATTCTACAATTTTTTCCGACAACTTAGCTTCATAATCGGATCCCCTTTTTGATGAAATTCAATTGATTATCGTTACAAATGTCAGAAGAGATTTTGATTCACTCATAAATGAATAACATAATCAATTGATTTTCGTAGGAATGATAACAAATTGCGACGCAGTCAAACTGAATGTGTGCGCTTGTTTTACTAAATTTATTCATTCAACATAATAATTCACAAGTGATATCCATTACTGACAAGGTAAAAACAACATATACTAACTGCCTAATGACGACCTCCTTACCTTGACATTTTTAAGATATTATGATGAGCACGATTGTTGTAGTGATAAGGGTTAAAGCTGAATACCTTTACTCAGGACAAAAACGATTAAACGAACGTTGGAACAGTGAGTACATTCATTATTTGCCAAGAAAGTACTAACTACCCAATTGTAGTTAGATAATGTTTTTTTCGCTATCTGGGGCACAGATTTGTTGTAAATTGTAAAGATAATACATAAAAGTATGGGTCTCTCTCTAAACATAATGCACAAATGAAAGTATTTATGTAGGCAAGTGTCCTTACGTCCTTCATCGAGTTGATGGAAGATAATTTTGTTGGTATTCTTGCCGGCTCAGTTGCTAGTTTATTGAGATATTCCTCCTAAATGTAAAATAAACATTTACTGTTCTTAGAAAAGGTCAAGCAGAGCAAAATATTGGATCAGTTGTTGATTCCATATTCTCGCCAAACATGTGATCAACATTATTCTTACATGATGACAATGGTTTATAATATCACATGTTTAACAAACATGGACATTTCCATGCAGTGTCTGTAGGAACAAGTTTCCTTCAATCAAATGCATAGTGATTTCTCTTAAATGCCTATTACGAATATTTGTTATTGCCCTTCTCCAAGATATTACGGTTCTTGTTGAAAAACTCATTGTTTTAACTCTTATTTGACAATCTCTTCAAATGACTCAAGAAGTGGAAAAGAACTTAGCAACAGGGCGTGCGTCACTACTGATGAACTTCCTTTGCACCGGAAGTCATTTTATCTGCTGGCTGTTCAATTTCCTGTGAAAGGCAAAAACTTGGTTAGATCATTTGGAAGTGATTACTTGCTATCGGTTGTCAAGTCAAGAGAGCTCATATCGTCTGTCAAGGGACTGCGGGCTCTCATGACAACTGATTTTATCAGAGCTAAACAATCCAATTTGGGATCTCCTTTGAAATATTTGAAACAAACATGTTAATTCCCAGCATGTATGGGTATTATCATTTACCGGTGAAATGGGAGATGTTAATATCATATCTAATTTCAAGGCAATGATCTGGCTATTAAATACAGAAGCATCTCTCCAGGCTAAAAAAGCTAAATCGAGACGACTCGAAGATTCGTATTCTTGAATAAAGCTACTGTCTAATTTTGAAAGTGTGTCATTTCCCTGCAGGAAAAAAACAGAACTTGTTACTTAAATCTGAAGTGGCTTCTCATTCGAATTCGTAAGCATTTTTAATATAATTAACATATTTAGATTTCAAGATTAAGGACATGAAACATATGATAATGGAATTCGGTTGTCGGTTGTCACATTTAGATTATAATCTAAACTTTTCTGTAGAATTACTAATTCACCTACAGGACAGATTTCCGTTAACTTAATGAGCAGATATATTGAGGAGAAAATACGCGAAGTTAAAGTCAATCATGTTTAATGAGTGGAAGGTTCACGAAATGTACACGTCAACCTACATTTAAATAAACGTTGGTATATCAACATATGTGTCCTTTCAGGCATTAAATTTTCCATGTCAATAAAATTAAATGGTAAAAGTGGCAAACATGTTACAATGCAAATAAGTAAGTATTTTCAGATAATCGAGGTCCTAATGATCAGATGTAACTCAATAGTTTTGATTATTGTTGATGAGAACGTCAACACAGAAGTCATTCTAAACAGTATTTTGGATACATAATTGAGCACAAAATTCCATGTCCAAGACAAATTTCATTTTATCCTTATATTAACAAGCCATTTTTAAAATTGTTATATCCTTTGCTTATATGATGGAACCCTTTAACACAATTTTGTCATAGATTTTATTTTGACAATATACAATTATTTGCTATCTCACATATCCTTGTATTTCTTGTGTATTGTTCACATTTAATCCTGAAACTTGTATACTAAACGTATTAAACTAGCCTGTGTTTTTTCGATAAATAGCAAAACCTTGTTCATTGATTATTTTTAGATGGTAATAACCCATTTATCAGAGACAAGAAATTGATACGAACTAATCAATCATACTTAAATACTAGTCAGTTCATAAATTTAATGTACGCATTTAAAAAATTAATGAATACACTTACACATGTATATGGAAAAGCGGTTTTAGAAAATGGGAATTTGCAAAATATCAGTGACGAGAGTAACAATCAAAGAAGTAAGCATGGCTCACTAATAATCCCAACCGCGTATCCCTGACCAACTGCATTACTGGAAACTTTCAATAACTTTGACAACCCTTAAATGTCTGTCATCCGTTTTGTTCAATCAGTTTAGATTTCAATTCTAAACACTGTCAAACATTGAAATTTAACCGAAATATGAAAGAAATCACAATATCATTTATTCGTACAACTGCAACTTTTGGTCGGACAATTTCTTTGCTTGGGGAATGTCAAAGTTCAAGACATTGCAATTTTTAGAGAAAAAAACTCGTATAGATAGTTTTTCTGAAACGGGTCGGATAAAAGTTCATCGGACGGATAGACGGACGGAACAATGGACAGACGAACAATAAAATCATTAGAATTACCATATACCCTCGACCTCACGTATATCAAGATATGTAAGAATCACTGACTAGCACTGAGGTATTCGCTGCCTTATAAAATATACATCCTTTGGCTTAGTGCACGAACGTTTATCCCATTAGAACTAGAAACTGGAAATATTATATTATGTATAAAGATATTATAAATGTTATCATGCACATTGATATTGCTACAATATCGTGGACATTAATTCCATTAAATCTGTTTCCGGGGGCGGGGGACTATTGCAAAAACATATTCATCAAAACAGTATTTATTATATGAAATACATTAACATCGAACATTTCATGCAGATTGATTTGCACAGAGGTCTTACACTGTTATCAACGTAATAGGTCTTAAACTTCAGATACTTAGCATAATGTACTAATGTAAAGATCAGCACAACAAAAATGAAGACACTTTCTTAACCGTCACAGTTGTGTTTCAATTGTTCTTTAAACCATAAAAAAGCAACATCGACACCTGAATTTACCGATTTGAATTATATATTGTGTGTACTCATAATATACTTCCGAGATTGTCTCTAAACAAGTTTGATGACAGCAATTAGTGATGCTCTCTGAAAAGTGAAGGACCTAATTATAAGTTGATAAAGTTTATATTCTGAAACCACTTGTAAAACATCTACAGGAACTATCAAGAGATCTTTTACTTCATGATGTATTTTATACCTTCGTAAATTGCATGGCCAGCAAAATATTTGAGCTGTGACACTTAATCAATGAAATTGAAGTAATATCAATCTCCCGCGAGAATATAAACACGAAGTCGGCTTGCATCCATAGATCAATGACTCGAGACAAGTACTTCATTTTGCTGACTCATTATACTGGTGTGAGAGACGTTAATGAAATCTACAGACCTACTATACGAAACATGTTGTGTCGTGATGTGTTATTCGTTCATCTCTAATGATAAGTCATGTAGAGAAAAGGAAACTCTTATCGTGTGGGGGAAGATGGGTTTCTTACCTTGTAAAAGCTAATATCATGATGATGATTGCAGTAAACCTCGTCTCAGATTGTCAGGAAAATTATCAAATGAAGTTCAGTAAATAAAACAACACGCATGATTATCCACTTTTAATCGGAGGAATCATTAAAATCGTATAAGTGTAAATTGGTAATTTTGTGATTAAGGTTAATTTTCGGTTATAAATTTTTTTTACGAATACAGTGAAACATATTGGGATTTTAAAACATAGTAGTCTTCAAAGATTAATGTCTAAGTTTATCTGAATTTCTTTCTTTCTTTTTTCTATCAAATAAAACAAACATCATGTAATATCTTGGTTTTTATATTACAGAAGATTATATTGTTTATTATTATTATTAAAACCTACACTGATATTGGGAAGGATAGAGTAACATAAAGTTCATAAGCAGTTTGAGATATCATCATATGCTGTTTAAATATTGATAAAAAGTGTGTTTGGAAAAAGTCAGTAAGCGAGTTATCAATATCGATACGTCCAAAATATTCAATTTAAAAGATGGTAATTTTCAATTTGAAACTTAAATCAATATCAAGAAAGGGAGAAAGTGATGGAGGGTTGACGTTTCTGAATATCATTTGTCATATAAAATCGTAGTTTGTACTCTATAATGGTGCTCCTTTGCAATGATTAGAATGTTATTCTCAAACAATCTAAACATGAACAGAAATTTGGACTTGATATTTGAATATCATATATTTTCAGAATGTGTTTTTACCAGCTTTCTTTTATTGTTACAGTCTGTTTGGGTAAGCATCGACATTGGCTGATTTTACTTGTAGGTTATCGTTTCCCCTCCTAACTACTGTGGTTTGAATTACAATTGATGTCAGAATTCATTTAAGAAAGTGCCAACCGTATTAATGAGTATTCAGACAGTATAACATCTGGTAATATCTATCGTTGAGAGTGTTTTATCTAACCCTTATGGACAAAACGTGAGACGTTATAAACAAGGCGGTAAGATTATTGGGTAATAAAGGAAAAAAACTGTTGTTGAACAGAATCACAAAGCAATCATCTGTCAATTATATAATTCATCTTGTTTAGGATATATATAGAGAGATATATATCAGAGTTCTAACAGAATAAAATTTAAAAGAAATCAGAAATGTTTTTTTACATATTGATATTTGCAATAGTAATCGTGGACTGTTTTGAAGGACATTGAATTCACTTAGATCAGAACACCATTTATAGTATCAGTGGAAGTCACGTCACCCTGAACCTGTAAAGAATAGCACACACTACATAAAAGAGGGAAAGGGACTAACAAGGGAGAATGAATGACACAGTATGTGTAGTGGGGTCATGTCATTACTCACATCACATAAACAGAATCAGAAAGGAGCTCGCCAACTTATTTTACTGACATAGCAGTATATTCTATTCATTATACTCTTCTAATACTCAAAATGTTCTGCACTTGACAGGAAAAACACTTGAAGCACGTATCTTAGTGGATCACACAGCGGGAAAATGTGATTTTTGTTTAAAGGAATACGAGGGATAAATCTTTTTTAATTTTATTGTCCTACTTGTTTTGGAGAATATTAATGAATGTAGTTATTCTTTCATTGTTGTAAGAAAATGATGTCATAATCTAATTGTGAATTTATAACGTGTTTCAATACAACATAGAGAAAGCGTAATTAATAATCTTACTAACTATCTAAAGTGGTTTAAAATTTAAATTTTTTAAAATTCAAGTTTCAAATTATTTTCAAGAAACATGTATTCAATCGAATGCAGTCGTTTTCGTTTCATATTTATATATTCCACTTAATCATGGTCTCATGCTTGCATTTAATCAATTATCAAAGTCTTCCTGAGACGTTTTTCTGAAAGGTTTTTCTAAAAATTAGGATTTCTTTGATGACACTCTTCAAAAGAGAAACACTTCAATGAGACAAATGAATATTGTCAAATAGCTTCTAAATGAGAAAGTTTCTAATACTTGGCTTCAAATAGGAAAGTTATATATACTTCTCTGTAGTTCGAGGTGCTTGCCAGCAAGTGCAAACGTCAATGGATTATGAAACCAAATCTATAACCTTGTCACGACAGCAGCTTCATGTTTCTTTTCCTGTCATTATTGACATTATCTTTGACATTCTTTGTGTTGTCTGTCCTGCAGAGCTATCTAATCAAATCAATATGCATTTTAATTTTTTTGTACAAAATTATGATCGCTGTCTTTTAATGTAAAACTCAGAAAAATATAAAATCTTTAAAAACATACACAAAGAAAATTGCCAATGAAGTAAGAAAAAGATTAAATATGTCTTGCAATGTCAAAATACCTATGCTACAAAGACAATTAAAACGTTCGTATGACAAGCATGATGTGACAATCCACTACTTCTAAATTATCTTTAAACCTGGAAAGAGATCTTGTCTAAAGCTAGTGACAAAATATTGCAATCACCCCTAGAGTAGCTTTTTAGATGTCAAAACCAAGGTTCTTAGGGTTGAAGAATCTTGAAAACGTAATGATGTTGACGACATGGTCGATACAATAGGTGATGACTACCTTGCATGATCCACCGTTGCCAAGTGGGTTTCTTATTTTAAACGTGGCCGGCAGAGTATTGAATATGATGCCAGGTGTTGTCGGCCAAGAACTTCCACCAGTGATGTTCATGTTTGTGCTGTTCATGACATGGTGCTTGCAGACTGTTGTGTGACCATTCAACACATAGCTGAGACACTGGGCATAAGTTTTTGGTCGGTATACACAATACTGACAGATGTTCGTCACATGAGCAAGCTCTCTGCAAGATGGGTGCCACGAATGTTAAGTGGTGACCAGAAAGAGAATCGCCTGGAAACTTCAAAGGAACTTGAGACTGATTCAGGAGAGACTGGGATAATTTCCTGAAACGATTAGTGACCCAGGATGAGACGTAGGTACATCACTTTAACCCTGACATAAAAAAACAAAGCAAACAGTGGAAGAAACCAAATTTCCCACCCCGAAAAGCATTCACGTAAGTTCCAAGTTTGAAAGGTGATGGCCTAGGTTTCACTATCATTAAGATATCAATGTTTACTTCTATATTCACTTTTAGTGTAAAAAAAAATCAGAAAAAATACTTCCTGGCTGTTCCGCTTTGTTAACAATATTTCGGCGCTTCATTTATTCCTAACCTGAGAGTCAGCATTGATATTAAATCAAATATTTTGCCATTTTCTCACTTGAATCTGTTTATTGCACCTCCTAACAAAAGTCCGATTAGAAAGAATGCCGACACTAAAATACTTTCGATAAATAAATACAATGAAATGCTGAAAGAAAAGGTTTTAAATGAAGCAGATTCCAGAAATATCAATCATTAATACGTCAGTTTCTAGTCAAAAGTTACAAAGCGTTACGCAGATTATACATCTCACTAAGGCTCCTTTACTCAAGCCGTCAGGTTGACCTTTGCTTCAATCTCATTGGCTTGCCGCAGAAACTATCAAGCAATCACAATGCGCGTCTCTTGATAGCCTTCTAAGATCATGCAAAGTTGACCAGTAGAGGTTGTAACTCTTATAAATTTTCGATTTTACTCAGAACAAGTTGAACATATTTGCATATGTCTTTAAATTCGATTCAACCCAGCAGATTTAGTGATAACAATTCAGTCTTTGACGAAACAAGGGTCAATCTCATTAGCATATAAACGTCGCATATAACTAATATATAATTATCAAAAAAACTAGTATTGGTATTTGTACATGTTTTGGTTGCTTCTGTTTCTCAGCATGTTTATGGTTAATTTGTTTTACAAAATTTAAAATTATTCAACGATTACTACAAACTAAAAGATGAAACGTTTATTGAACGTAACTGTTTCCAGAATAAGCATTTGGATTGATACGGTCTACTAAAGGATAACGTTGAAGAATGCAAAGTTTGCTTTGTGAAAGATAAGCTTCGATTTGACTTGTTTGTTCTACAAACCGAGCTAGGGTAAATTGAATGTACATAAAATACATTCATTCGGGCATTTAGGCAGTTCGACATTCGGAAAACAGTCGGAAGTTTTTGATTTCCGAGATCTGAAAAGCGTACAAGCGAAATTCAACTCACCTGCACCATAGATTACGGGGCGAATTCGCTGATTGGCTGATTTGAATTATGTCAGAGGCAAACCTGACGGCTCATGTAATGGAGCCTGGTGAGATCTACACGCGTAATGAAGTGGAGCATTTAGATTTCATTTTAATGAGATTGACTTGTATCTTACATTATTATTATGCAATATTTTCACTCCCGAACATTTCCGATCTTATCAACTGAACATTTTTTAATAAGTTATAGATCAAAAATATTCTTTTTATGGCTAATTCGAGTTTATGTTAATTTGTATCCAAACACCACTTTTCAATTGAGTAAAATACTTGTTGCATAGTGCCTGTTTTCGATTATCTGTCTAAGAGTTTGACAAGTAAATGAGGTTTTTCAGAAAAGTCTTTCTAATTTTTCAATCTGCTAATCATCATTTGAATATTTCCCTACTTCAGCACAGAGTTAGTTACTGTCAGTTGACTCTCGGTTTTTACAGATCACATCATCATTGGATTTTCTACAGGACGGACTTTGATAAACCTTTTGTGCAAAGTCCTCAATTGCATTGGTTGATGTTACCGTGAGCATATTTGCTGAATAGCAAGAACAAGTTTATTGATTTTGTGTTGCGATATGGACAAATCATCACAGTTAAAAACTTGAAAGTCATCTTAAATGGTGATCCTGTGACGGATCAAATAAAGAGAGATAAAACATCAGATGAAGGGGAAGAGCGACTCTTTTTCAAACAATGCTTCAAGATCATTGCAAAACATCTTTCTCATTTCTAGCAAGTGGGACGAATGTCCACGATACACTTTACAGAGTTCCCTGCCTGGAAGAAAATTGACCTTTTACGACAAATGTGTTTTATGAAAAGATCCATCATGATATAGTGTTGCCTTGAGTTGAGTCTGTAATGTTACAGAACCCAGAATCCATATTTTATTAGCATTGTCTATTGTTCTCTGATAAACCTTAATTTCATAAAAACATAATATCTCTCGGTGATTCCAAGGCGACTGTAACTGTAAAAATAATGTCATTTTTACATTTCCATAAATTTGAATGACATTATATGCCTACATTCCATTTTTCACTATTTCACATGAACACACATCACTTTTCCCCTTCTATTCAACCAAAGAACAGTACCATAGAATAATAAACAAGTTTAGGTCAATCATAAGGTAACTCAAACTCTAAGAATCTTAAATAGTTACTTCCATATTTTTCTAGATATGTCTTGACAGTCTCTTATACTATATCCCATCCTGAGATCGTTGGTTTCTTTGGCGATCGCCTGATCTCTAATTCAGGCGCAATCAGATTTAAAGTGTACTAGTTCTTTGCCGTGATGTTTAGTCAACAGTCACACTATGAAGATTTCTCGATCCCGCCTAATAATGAGTATGATCGACCACGTGACACATTGATGATGTGGGCAGTTAGACGCTTTCTGAGAAGATTAAGCAAATGCATTGGACGCTATAAGGTAGGGAATTGCATTTCGGTCCTGTGATAAGTGCCGACTCGTGACCCTTTAATGATCACATCTGCCAACGAGTAGGGTGTCACTTACATACGTTGATGTCCTGTTTGATTGGCCGCTAGTCACTTACAAGGACGTTTAGTTTATCTGTTCTGATATCTGCATAGAGCGAAGATATCATTTAAATGTAATTATCGATTGCTTGATGATACAGATTAATGTTTATTGACATTGATTTTTATTAATTCTAGGTAACTAATTAACTTTTGCCTTATATATACGACTCAAAAGATTCCAAGGAACAGTGGTAATTACGGGTCAGAATCTGAATATACTCCCAAATTGAAAAGGATTTGGTGCAAACTATGATTGTCAACTAATACCGGTTTAAAGGTCACGTTATGTTTAGACAATAAACATTCACTCTGCAGCAAAATGCCAGGAAACGGCTCTTAATGTATACGAGACCGGCAGGCAGAAGTGTTCATTTATTGTAATCATGTCCGTCAGTGGAAAGAGGTTGATTAACTTAGAGATAGATTTGTCAATCTCAATTCCTGAGAATCGATGCCAATATTTGCATCAGTGATCTCTGATA
This sequence comes from Phorcus lineatus, assembly GCA_921293015.1. Taxonomy (NCBI): domain Eukaryota; kingdom Metazoa; phylum Mollusca; class Gastropoda; order Trochida; family Trochidae; genus Phorcus; species Phorcus lineatus. The sequence goes on from OV121083.1 coordinate 11,001,263, forward strand.
AACAGGGACATTTCATCCATATTACTATCTGGAAAACGGTTATAGGAAAACACAGTCATGTTTCATATTGTATAAAACTTCGCCGGTGGACATTGATTGACAGTTCACCAGATTTATATTTCGAATAACAGTCAATCAGCGACATACATTAAAATATTACACATTATATACACACAAATATAAAGTCATTTGCCATAGTTGTCAATGACCATACTCGATTAATAAGACGCAGATATACAGAAAATTAAAAAAAGCCAGGGAGTTTTGAAAATAGGCACATCTTGTTAATCATTCACTGAATAGGAGAAGTTTACGGGGAAATAAATATTTTTCGAAATAATGGTTACCTCTTTTTAAGTCGACTGAACAAAGGTTCTTCTCGATTTGAGATGTTCCAAAGTCCAATAGGTGAATTATTTACAATGTATTTCTTTTGTTATAATTATTTTCTTGGTGTTCGTCGTCGGTGATATTGGACTTGGATCAATGCAATGCACCTTCAGTGACATGAAATATGGTCGCATATATCAACGTTAGATCATCAAACACATTATTATAGCGTTAGGAGGTATTGGGTAACAGGTCAACCCCTTTCTGGAGACATATATTAACATAAAACTGAAACATTGCCCAAATATTATTTTATATCAACTTCCTACATGAAATGTACCACTTATATTTGAGTTTCATGAAATTAACATTTTCAAGAAAGCTTGCATCTTTTTATGTTTCTCCTAGGACATGTAACGGGAAGTTATTAGTTATCCCCTGCCGCACGTCAAGCTCGATACGGGGTATTTCGTGTTGGGTAGTGTCAATCCGTCCGTACGAACGTACGTACGCCGAAAGCCTAAAATACAATAAAAAAACCTCTTGCATTTGACTTTGATGATAATCAACATTTAAGGCTGGCAACGTTAGCAGGACGTGACCCTCATTCAGGTTTGTAGGGGCTATATTTCAAGTGTTGCACTTTGAATAATCTTCATATTTTGTACAAAGCTTCTTATTAGAAAGATGCAACGTCCAGTCATTTGGGTGATCTCTTCATTATTTTAAAGATCGCTGTGTAGCAATGAGTAATTCACCATGACTATGGAAACCTGCATGGGTAGCAAATCAGCTGAATTGCAAATATTAGATTGGATTTTTCATCATAACTTCTGAAAAAGACAGATGATGATGTTTTTGTGTGATCATAACATCGTAGAATTCTATCAGCATGGGGACCTGAACCTTTTCTGACTAAACACTTATAATTATTTCACAATGAAACGTTTCAAACACCTAATCATACTCATTGATGTTCGTGTTGACATTTACATTTGTCTACTTCCTGTGCAACATTCAAATGATAATATGGCGGCATGTGTCATGTCACCTTTGTTTCAATTGCTTGTTTTAAAACTAATCCCTTTTTGTGCAGTAAACGCTTTTCCCTTGACCTGTGTGGAATTCAATTTTCGAATAAAATGCTCAAGTCAAACCTCCTTTCACCAAAAATTCAGAGGTTCAAAATGATACAAGTGGTGCGCCAGAAAAAACTTAATTCTAAATGTTATTCCTTGAATACAACTTGTTAATGGTCAGGAAAAGCTTAAATGACCTTACACAATTGAAAGGTCAATGGAATAATAGTTTTTATTCACATTCCTTCGATGATGTTGAGAGTTTCAAAGTCATAGGAGTTTTCCATGAAATGTCTTACATTTTTTAATTTTAAAAAAAGTAATGTTAGAAATAACTCAAGGTGCAATTAAACCAATATAGACACATAGATTGTTCAAACCGTTGACGTAATAGGGGTGATTACAGAGATATAACAAGGGATATTGAAGAAGGCAAAGCTGTATAGTTGGAGACAGTTATTTCTGTTGCAGGAAGTTGGAGACAGTTATTTCTGTTGCAGGAAAGAACTCTATAACATCCTTGACAATCTGGTGGATAAGTAGAACTCAGATGAAAGGAAAAAACCTTACTGACGTTTATTTGGAGAACAGAAGAGAAGGGAACACGTACTGCCATGTTCTATAACAGGCATGAATGTACATTTTATCAACAGAAACTGTTGTGTTCGTCTACTAGCAGTCCTTAAAAACTGCAATCTTATTTTGTATCTTGAGTTTTGGTGACAATATCGTTTTCCGAATTCTTTTCGATCTTCCAAAGAGTAATAGTCGTTGGCATGAAGTAGGTAGTAGAAGTAACTATAAATTGAACATGTAACTATAAATTTAACTTTTTCATAGGGTTATATTTATCTTATACAGTGAATTCGTAATTAGAGACAAGAGCCTAAAAAAATGACATATCCCATCGGTGCCCACAAACATCTTTATCATCATAAAAAGCTTACAATAAACCAAAATGAGTAAATATACGATGAGTATGAATTTATATTTGCTATAAAGAAGGAAAGAGGTTACCCGTTACAGAGACCAAATTCCATCTGTTTCCAAGGAAACGAAATGTTTTTCAGGACTCGAAAATATTAAACCACTTCTCTTAAAACGTTTCAGAAAAACATTAGTCATTTAGTTTTATATTTTAAATTGTTTCAAAACAGTTTCAAAACATTTACATGAATACTGGTTCATCAAGAAGTTCCTTGATTCGCCAGATTTAATCCCTTTCATCTGATCTCGGCATACCATTCATTCAATCTACAGCCTTCATATAGAATTATTTATCCAGATGTTATTGAATTACAGAAAGACTGCAATATAGGTAGCTACCTAGAGAAGACCTCTGGGACTTAAGAGGAAGGTTTGGTTTGTTCTACAGATTTTAAAGCCATAATGGTTAATGGTCAGGATTATGGGCGTTTTAGAAATCGAGTTGATAGTTAATATGGGACAAGAGGGCTGCTATTTTATGTTTTAATATTTTAATGTAATTCACTGAATTTTATGCATAACTGAAGTTATTAAAAACATTAAAGGTGTAAATGTGAAAATAAGAAGTTACGTTAGATTTAGTTGTGTTAAGATCTGAAATACCAAAATATCCATTGTATTCGCCACGCTTTTGCCACGTATTTGGCGAAAATTTTCGGCAGTTTATTTTCAAAAGGCTTGCAAGATTATAACAAAACATAATATTTTTAACATAACATAATATATATTGCTAGTCTTTAGTTTAGTTTCTAATATCTGTTTAAGATATTATTACAGACTAGAATGTTATAAGGAGGGACTATATCAATAGAAAGATGAACGGTCTGAAGTCCTTGAGAATAAGTACATTTGTTCTTCGTCAGTTGAGAGATTTGATAAGATATACCATTTTTACTAAATTGTAAAAGATGATTAAAAATTAACATCAATTAAACAATGATTTTCGTGCCGCTTTTCTGTGTAAAGTAAGTGACTATTTCAAGTCAAGGTTGATACCAAGCGGAGTGAAAATATATACTGAAATTATACCTTCACAGGTCGTAAAAACTTCTTTCATAGAACGCTTTTGAATAAGTTGAGAACATTTCTTACATATAGTTTGGAGTGCACAATGGATTTAATCGAAATTAAGTTCAGATCTGTTATATACTACAGATATCGCACAGTCAGCAAGGGAAACAAATTATATTTCTTGTTCATATCTTGAGAATGCGATTGAAAAGGACTTTGGATACTTTTTTCCATGTTTTTGGTATCAAGCAGTTTCTTTGAGTAATTGTTTTATAACAAGAAGTTTGAAAGTATGTATGATTATTTGATCTGTATCCTCTCAGTGAAAACACGCCGTTTTATCCAATAACTTTTGCATTCAAAGGGCGTTCGTAATGTTCAAATGCACATTTAAGTATATCTTTTCATAGCAATGTAAAATGGGATGGATTGACTTGTCACGCTATGAAATGAACACTTCTCACAATTGAAAAAAAAAACCCATTCCAATAATTCAATAATTTCGAGAAATGTCTTAAGGGATATTAATTAATTTGTATTAATAACGATATATTTCGACACAGTTTAAACATTTTTCTCACAAAAAACATTACCTAGAGGTAAGTCATTGAAACCCATTGTTCTCTTAATAGAATTGCTAGACATACTTGACGATGCCGGGAAAGAACTAACGTCACCATGTTTGATGGTAACACGGCTTTTCAGTGTCGTATCGATGAACCATTTACCTCTAACAGCATTAGTTTCCATAGCCAGAGTGTTCAATAAAACCCTTTATGCTGGTGTGTGACTGCTGACTTACACCGCATGAAAATGTATCCAATGGTACAACTTTGTTGTGTTCTAGTGGGTAAATCGGTAAATATTCAGCACTTATATTATCGTTACAAGTACCGTTAACTTAAACTATCTTTAATTTTTACTTTGGCGAAGTTTCTATTGAATTCGGTACATCGAGATTATTTTATCACCAGGAATTGTCAAATCTGGACTTGATTAGATACCATGACCTTTATTCTACTCCAGCAGCCTGATCAAATATCCTCAAGCAAAGTGGTTGAGCCAATGCTTGTGAAGACTCAGACAGACTAACAGCGACGCAATACTTCTGACAGTGAATCGACATAAGAAGGCTATCTACAGAATGGTCATATATTGTCCACGCTGAAATCGCGATTAATTCTTTTGAAATGACCTTCATCCGCGACAACTTCAGTCTCAAGCAAATCGAAAAGCTTATTACACTGTTGTGGATAGACAGACCAATGTACGGGAGATATATTAAAATCTGTCCTGTCACTTCTGTCTGAGATTTCTTGTAAGAAATAATCTCCTTCTGACTGTCAATAGTTTTATTTGTTAGCAGCATACTTTCAATAAAAAGAACCGACAACAATTTAATATGATTCTTGACTGCTAACTTGGGGCCGGCAGCTTAAAGTACTCATTAATAAAACCATCTCTCATGATAAAATTGAAATATATAAATAAGTATTTTCTCAGTCGAAATTTATTTCAGTAGATATGCAATAACAGTGTTAGTGTTGTAAGTAACCTATTTTTTCTCCTGCTAAATCAGAGTCTATTAATCCGCTCTCGCTCCTTCCTAATACTTCCTACTAATTTTCATTTGTGTTCCAAGTACAATTTTACCTATACTGAAAGCGTCTTATATACATCACTTAGTTTTTTCATTATTTCATTTTTTAAGGATTTGTACCTCTAACCAATACAGGCATTTTATATTAAGTGTGCATAAACCTACTTATGACTTTATTTCTTTATAACACGTTATGTACTTAGTTTTAGCTGCCTAGGCAATAAATTCGGACCATTCAACCGCAGGTTTTGCAAAACCAGTTCCGCTTGAAGCGCAAGTAAAATGCCCTTCAATTTGAGTGAAATGTGTAAATACGTGAATTATGGTTTGGGTTAAATTTCAAGTGCAGGTAACTTAAACACATATTTGTTCATGACTGTTAAGGACTATGCACGAAACTAAACTTTTTCAATCTACAGAAATAGATGAAAAAGGTTCTTTTTATAGCGTTTCCCATGTGACCGTAATGACGAACCCCACGGGTACTAACTCTATAATTGTAAACATTAATTAGCGAAGGAATCTGTTCACAAATCACCTATTTAGACATTTTGAAGTAGAAGGAGAAGAGTGAGAGAGTGAGTTCTTGTTGAACTCCACTTGAGCAACATCCTTCTATATATAAGCGTATATGAATCCGCTTTCGCTCCTTCCTAATACCCTGATCTCTTTCAAACCAAAACCATCGTATCGCTAACTATCTAACCAGCCAATAAGACGACTCACATTCAGTAACAGCGGCACCACCCGGATGGAAAATCTGTTGAATTCAAGCTCCTTGATTAACGACATTTCATTGGCTGAAAAAATAACAGGTGAGCATAGCCACGAATATCAAGCCACCAGCCATACGAGTTTTTAGGGATTGGGCCATTTTAGAGGCCACATGGTCAGAAAACTTACAAATTAGAATCTCCGTGAGCTAAGGAATCTGTATACACGATATCAGTTCTGCTTCTGTGGAAAATGGAAATATATTTTATGTCGTGTACACAGTGGCCCTTATAATGACCAGAGCATCAACGCCCTAAAGACCACATAAGCTTAAAATTTATGATGACATCTAGCTTTAGAAATGACCGGCTAGGCGATTCCTTATTTTGCCTTCAGATTCTCAACAAATCAATCCTAAAAGCAGTCATATGCATTATGTTTGACTGACTTAACAGTTTCTTGGAGATGATAAGTAATCTCCGGGTCAATTTAGAATCCTCATCAAGAGATTTGTTTCTTAGAATGACGTCACTGTTCTCATTTGACATGTCAGGCATTGATGGATCGGTCGATAGACTTCCGAAATATCCCCCTCCTTACAGATCCAAGGAATGACTTTATATAAGATCTTAAGACTACATGCAGAACCGTCTGATTTCTCAAAATCAAACAACATTCACAATGTTCCCGCACTGATGACGAGCATGAAATCTGTCAAAATCAAGCTAATTCACCGAGATCAAAGGAGGACTTTGTTGAACTTCGTTGAATGGCAAAGTCATGCAAAGTCTCTTACGTCGCCGCTATGTGCGAATAGATTTAAGCATACAGGCCGTTTCTTCTCCTCAAACCCGTCTGCCTTACCTTTACATGGTATGATTGATTCGCCATCGTAAGCACACTCATGTTGGGAAGATCTGAGGGTGAGCTTGTAACCTGACGCGCTACCAATCTGTAATCAACTCGAGGCCTTTTTAGAAAACGTCACTTATCCTCATACATCTTTATGTCGTACTTAAAATGCAGAAGTGCCGATATATGGCTTAAAACCTTCGAATTCAAATTAAAAAGTTGATCTTCGAAAACCTTAACCGAAGGATATAGGTGATAAAGAAATAACAATTGTACAAATTGATTTTTCTTTACTGACTTTTAAAGTATGTTGTAAAGTGGATGAGGCATTCTCCCCAAGAGTACGGGTACAATTGAAACGAGATGCTTTTGTGGTATCGCTTTCCTAAAACAATTAGCTTTAAATTGATATAGATTTGCTAACACACGATATTAATTACCAATTACCAATGTTTAAAAGGAAGTATTATGCAACTGCTTAACAAACGTTTGTTTCATTAATTACAAATTTAGTGAAAATTTCATTTAAAATGGTGGTCACTTAGGATCGACTTATTCAAGCATTACCCGATCTTAATTGATTTTAAGAACATGAAGAACACTTGTTTTCATAATACTACAGGAACACATTTGGCAGAATGAATATTAAAGATGTCTAATTAGTCACTTAATCTCTTTTGATATTCACTGAAACGTTTTAAAAGGATGATAAGAATAAACAGTAGCTGTAATAAAAGCAAAAATGGAGATATGTGTTGCCACATCATTAGTCCTGAAGACATCTTGAAATCATCGATATTTACAAAAGGCGTAGTCCCAGATCATCTCTGATGACACAGGGCAGTTTGCAATATCGTTTGGTAAATGTACTTGATTACCAGATCTGTTGAAAGCATCACAACTGTCTATCTACATTTCAATTAAGTAAAGACTAAAGCTTTTCCCTAAATCATGTCTTCCTGAAAACGTTCATTTCTGATAGCCTGGAAGATTACATGAGAAAGGTCAAGATGATAAAACTATGATCACATTACCCCCAGACACAAGTTATCTAGTCATTTTAGACAGAACGTGCTTAACATCGAAATGGTTTTTATTACACCAAGAAACATTCATTTACTATTCATCACTCCTGTAAGACTTTGAAAAAGATAACAGCCGTATTACAATATCGATAAATCGTTGAATGATCCCTGTTCAGCACTTCAGTTTAATAATGTTCTTTCATGTTTATGTCTGAGTTCAGAACAACTTACCTTACGATATAAAGACCCTCAAATCAACACTATTGAAAATAATAATACGTAACATATTGTATAAAATACATTAGAAAAATAATAATGAAACTCTGGATATCACATATTCTATTCGATTAATTTAATGCATTGGTAAACAGTTTCACATTATCGCTAAGTCAATCATAAAATTATGCTAAAAACAAGCCCACAACCATTGGAAAGTGACGCCAACATTTCCGACGCCTTACATTTAATTTACGTCATCAAGCGAATATTTATCATATTTTGGTGTGGAAGTTGTCTGTATGTTACATGTAGGTTACCCATAAATGTAGCTTTTCGTGAGACTCAGTTTCAGTTTGTGTTAGCAATAATGAATACGTATATCTATTTAGGATTATAAGTTTATATGATTATATGCACAATTTAATTATTTGGATAACCAACTTTCATCCTATTACGGATTATCCACATCCACCAGCTGTCACAATTCAGAAAGTCCACTCAAACTAAGATATTTTTAACAAAGTGTCCATTTGAAATACATTGTGCAGTATTGAAGTTTCCATTACACTAGTTGGAGGTCCGGGCTAGTTTGACTTGTCTAGGGCATGTAAAGAAAGATTGATAAAAACTGAACAAACCTATCAATAAGTTAAACATATATTGATATCTGTTTGTTCGTATATTGGTATCCTTACCGATTCAGATTACAAAAGTAACTCCTGTAAACATCATTAATTTCTCCTGGATTTCATGATAAGTCATGGTTGGATTCACTTGCCTTTCACCAATGAAATGTATAAGATGTTTTCCAGTAGACTAAATTGCACTATGTGACCTTGTTCTGATATTCTGACATCTTAAGGTATCATTAATCTGTTCCTGTACTCAATTCTGTTATGAAAATGATCATAAGTAACATAAATGTAAGCACATGTTATACTTTCGATTCTGAAAAATCCAATCATTTTATATAAGGACTATGTTCTCTAATATGCGTTGAATCTCCAACCTATACATTTGAGGCTTAAAAAGAAAGAAATAGAGTTTAACATGCTTTCAACACTCATTCAGTCTTTCATCATTAGTCAGATACTGTGTGTAGCTAGTGCTATTGCGGCCTTCTCCAAACAATACAACAGTATTTTTCTACTTTGATATGTCCTCAGCCTTAACCTAAGTCGCATCGAACAATTGGTTGTCAAATGTGAGAGCATTTTTAGCAACTGTCCTTTAACTTCACACAGATGCTCTGAGTGTGTGCAGAAGAATCCATAGAGACTGCACAAATCATCTGAGTCACTCAATGTACCAATGTTTAATTTAGCGCTGCAGTGATCAATATTAGTGGTGGTAAGACAAAACATTAATTGTCATATCGACAAGGAACCGGAATCTCTATAACTGTATGCTTTCAGATAAAACTTATGATCTAATCTGTTGTTCCAGAACTTGAATTTGCTCCGCTTCATTATGATTATTTATCTCATCCGGGTGGTATTTTTATAATTCTCTTTTGATTATCTAAATGATGTATACATGAAAGTTTAATTGCCTTTCATTAGATTGAGAATAAACATAAATTTGATTTCGATTAAACTACATTGCATTTACAGTCTCATGGATTTTGCAAAGCTCATATAAGCTATGGTCAAATAACGCATTTTTCGTTCTGATAAAAAGACTACTTAAAAAGTCAACCTATTGGGCACTGTTAAGGGATGTAGAAAGTGTACAGTGTACTTAATGCACTTGGGGTTATTGCACCACATGTAAGTTGGAGACAGAAATCTTAATGTAGTCTTTCCAAACAGGAAATTGCTAAAAGGCAGAAAAATAAGTGGTCTCAAAATGGATCTTCAGGTTGATTGCCCTCAATCAATGATCTTAAACTTATCATTGGATCTTGTCATAGCTGTTGAACAAAATACTTGATAATTTATTGATTTTTATAACCCTGTCCTTAATGCTGCCAATAAATTCCATCCACTTTCTAAATAAGACGCTTACAAGAAAGGTAAAGTATTTGTCACAGCATAATTTATAAAAAAAAACCAATAGATTTATAGTTCAGATATGATTTTTTCTTTACGGCGTCCTCCGATCGTTATAAATTGCAAGCCACAATAAGAGATAGTAGTTATATTTTATTGAAATTCACGAGTGAGTCGAATATCCCACGTTATTATTTTAACAAATATGTTGTGAACTTTGTTCATTCATTAAAGAGATGATTACAAGAGATGAAAACCTCATTTTTTGTAGTGTAAGGTTAGCAAAGATGTTCAAATTTACCATTTTCGCGAGTATGCTCATCATGATTTCGTTGAATCAACGTCTCTGAAGGTATTAACCTGTTACTCTCCAATGTCCGAGTTATCTTAATCAAGATTTAGAAAAATATGAATGTTACATCATTTGTTTAAATTTCATCACTGGAAGTGTCAGTTCCCAGACAAACATATTGTTTTAAGTCTTCTCATTTTGAAGCAAAATTCCCTTATCCTTTTGCATGTATTATTGACTCAGATTTAAGACATCCGACTGCCACTTTTTATCATGAACAATCCATTATTAACAATTTTTACTAAATAACAATCAATAACTACTAGTATTGATAAGAAGTTTAATATTCAGCCTTTAGTCTCATGTCCCCATGCGGATGAAAAATATGATTATTTTCGTGCTTTATTGAATCATGTTTTCTGCATTTCCATTTAACATAACTTTAACATAAGCAATTTGACCGTGGGATCCGTAAAGAAGGATACCTTGTGAATTATTCTATGTTTGAATGATTATAATTCTATAGTTATAAAATTAAAAAGAGGATATCTAAAAAAAATATGTCATATTCAAAGGTTTGTGCACTTCTGTGACGTTAGCTGTGATCTGATAAAGTATCATATTGTTTCACTTGTTTGAATTCCTTTAAACACTATAAAGTTAATAGTGATATCAAAGGTTTTAAGTGAAGGATGGGGAACTGAAAATAAAACCAAATATGAGAACATCCAGTTGCATGCATCTGTTTAAAACTGTACCTCAATTCTAATGCTGGAAACCCTTTACATATCCCATTGCCCATTAGGCTACATAGGTTGTCGAACAGTAATGGTTTAAGATCATACTGAGTTCAATCAGTACAGGAAAGATTATCCACTATCTTATCAAAATTATGACAGAGATTAAAATATGTTGAACAAACCCCGTCAGTCTATCTGAGAAACTTAGATACATTGTCATAACAACTCTTTGTTTACAATGGAGATAGATCCGTAGCGATATTGTTTGAAGGATATTGAAACCTCATCATTACCATGTATGCAAAACTGGACTCAATTGAACCTCTCCAGAAGCGTCTGTGCCCTGAGATCAAACTAAAACCGATAACAAGGTAGGGAAATACCTGTAAGTGGCACTTAATGATCTTTAGCATAAGTCATGCCCCTTGGGGCGGAAAATCTTACCTCGTTATACAAGTTTTCAGAGGGAAATCGACAGACTACATGAAAGAAAAACTCAAACTGACACCGTCACAGCTTCATCCGTCGTTTTATCCTTGACAGACATACACTGATTTGTGGAATAAAATATATAACAGTTTGTTACTTGTTTTACAAGCCAACGCTAGTAGTTGAAAGAAACCCCTTTCGATTTCTCAAGAATAGTTTTTATAGCTACAAGAATATTGCAAATGTTTTAACGGTTTGGCTTTGTCTTAAACGTTAGTGTAATAATTGACATATACTAATATACTCAAGGCGTTTAAGAAACAATAGTAATCAGAGAATGTTGATAATGACTCAATTTCAAAATGTTAAGTAGGACGAATTTCAGTGTAAGAAGGTGTTTAAATATTATGCTTATTTACACCTGTTTGCACAGGCGCCACGAGAAGGAAATTTAACAATGTTCTGTGACCTGAGTTATTGTAAGCATGTTATCATTCGTGTGTAGAGAATTATACTTTTTTTTAAAGTCTTTTCATTACAGATTCGACAAATACGTATAAAAGTTCATAAATAATCCACATATGTAATGCAGAACGGAAATGAATAATCCACATATGTAATGCAAAACAGAAATGGTTCGGTGTAACAATATAACACTTTGAATAAAAGTTACAATAATGATGATATTTTTGCTAACATCACATATTTAAATGAATAGATCATTGATATAAGGTCTCGTTATACAGTGTATACATTATATACGGGGGCCAAAGAGTTCTCACTTCAGAGAGCAAATAGAGGTGAAATAGAGATTTACACCTTCCCGAAAACTCATATTAGGTATTCAAAATAAGTCAATATACTTGGCTGTGAGCCTACCACGCTTCGCAAGTTGCGGAAGGTCACGTGAACAACTGTGTTGTCACTTCCGGCTCCAAAATCACATGAATTTCCATGTGTGAATTTCTTGAGGTATGTTTTACATAAGTTATAACTCCCAAATGGTAAGGTTAATATAGGTCTTTTTTACTGATTTTTCGGTCAAGTGATTGCATATCTTACTGCTGGGAGTGGTCAAATGTGTTTTGTTTCTCTCGTATAGGACTGACATGTCGATCAGTGGTGACAATTTAACATTGGAGTCAATGGGGGAAAAAACTGTATAACGAGACCTAACGTTGGATTACGAACGCGCGGATTAAAATCCAGACAGTTTTCTTTTGTTATTTCCAAAAAGTTAAAGCTGTACCCTTTGCAAGTTCAGTACGTTGCTGTAACAGGCTGGATTGAGAATGAATTGTATGTCTTTATAAATTTAGTGGGAACGTTTTTCATGAACTGTTGGGAAGAATAACCAGGGTGTAAAGACTATATACCACATCCTGTTACATCAGCATATTTGTTTCCTTTAAGAGAACGGCGGATACAGTACGCTGATGTAGCAGGGTGAATCAAACAAACATTCAGTTAATAATGGTCGACAACAACACTTCTTCCATAATTGCAAATCTAATCCCTATTCGTTGCGGTAAATTGCAGTTAATCTTTTCCTGAAAACGTTCCTCACTGATCGTCTGTAGGATAAGAGTGAGTAAAAGGGTCAATCGATGATTACATTATTTCCAGACTCGAAGTGCTTTGTTTGCCTTGCCAAACCACGATTAACAGAAATCGGTTGACAAAGATGAAGTGGCCTATCATTCATTGCAAGAAGCAAAGTTTCCTTTTTGTATGAACTACACTGTATAACCTTTGCTTTAAAATACATTTCAATTTACGTTTTACAATTTTCATCGAAGTCAGTATTAATTGAGACTCAAGTGAAAACTAGACGTAGACATTTTATATTGTGGAAGATTTCCAAATTGTTCGAATAACAGCTCTCTAGATAATAATTCATCACGGGAAAAGATAAAATATTTGAGAGGGACCTTCATTATCATTACCCAAACATTGCTAATGGGAGTAAAGGGGAAATCTACTTTCCATTTTCTTCTCTTTACCTTCAAAGATGTCGGGATCTAAGAACAAACATTGTGTATTCACTTTTCAGATAGTGCACAGTTAACAGGACGTCTATGTACATCAGTATATTCTGCATGTAGAATCCAATTGTATCCAATCAGATTGTATTTTTACGTATCATATGTCACTGGGTTAGTTGGAAGAACCAGATGTCCTATTAGTAACCTGAATTTTAGGAGATTGTTACAACTAATCAGCCAATAAAGGTAATCTATATGGCTGAAATCAAACTAAAGGTTAGCTTTTCTGAAATTGTAATACTTTGTTACTGTGATTTAAATAGAGAATTTGCAGTCACCTTCAATGTAATAATTCAGAATAATCTATCCATAACCTCCTGAAAACTATATATTTAACAGTTTTTGAGTGTAGTAAGCATGTCTGTGAATGATGGAAATGCTGTCTGGATAATGGAATGTAATCAACAATCTGCTTATAACCTGTGTACAATGATTTCAACACATGTCGATAGTCTGAAATCGCGTCACATCAATAAAAAGGGGACAGCAACATGACTTCAATAACATTCTTGTCTAGAAATAATTTTTAAAGGCATAATGGAATATTAAACTTTGAAAACTACTGATTCTTGATGTTTACAATATTGTTAATTATTACATTCCAAACCACACCATATGTCTTTGAACGCAAACCTTAAAATAATGTTTGACAGAAATATGTTGGATATCTCTGTAAAGACAGTTAATTGAAATGTTGAATTTGTTCTGTGGGCATTTAAAAATTCTCATAAACATCCTCTTAATTTTGCCCTATTCATCAAAATATATCTATAAATCTCATATTCTCAGTTTTGACACTGTTATTTGTTACTTGTTACTTGCTAAGATAAAACCATCAGCATTCATTTCCCTACTAAAGAGACTATATTCACAAGTAGAAAGGATATTTGTTTGGTAAGTAGTTGTGATAATGGAAATAAGAATAACTATATCACTTTAAATGTTGCTTGAATTAATATTGTCATAAACTGAGTTTTACAATCATATATATACATGCATGAAAGTAGACCTGACAACGCATTGTGTTCTTACAGATAATTTTCTTAAATATTCCTTTTAAGTTTGACATGAAACCGTTTTAATTTAGAGTACATAGTTTGATGAATTAAAAGTAACAAGATAAAAGTTCTTCGTGACTTCTGTTTTTTTCTGATCTCTGATATATAGGGCACATTACTTTACAAAAGCATATCGTTATTTTCAAATCTATATCATATAATGGATACCTTCTGTTCCTCCTTATTTGATGCTTTGAAATACAATATATATGTTCTCTTTTCTTGTGTTTGCTTTTGACAGAAACCAAAAAAGATTTAAAAACATCAAACTTTTGTATGTTCTTTTTTTATGCTTTTTAGGAAAAAATATGTTCTTCTTAACTTTCATCATGAAATACAATTTATACTTTTTCAAAGACAACTTTTGCTAATGTTATTCTCTCTAAAATATATTGAATCCATTTCAAAGACCTTTGGATCTTAGTGATCCATTCTTATCGCTGTATATGGGAATGATGTGTGTTCTCTTGAAACATATCATGATCAGAGTAAAAGATCGGAGTTCACTAATGCATAAACTCTATAAACTCCTTAAGCTATCCCCTGAGATATCATCTTTGCACTTATATCAAATGGCATCATTGTATACATGTATCATAAACACCTAAAAATATTATACTTAACTAAAATAATCATTTAATTTTTTATCAATATGCTCAAAACTAAGAAATGGAAATGTGTTTAGTGTTTCTTGTATACCTTGTGTTTCATGTATGTAATTGTAATGTCCATGTACCACATAAAGATATTTTTTAAAAAGAAATGTAATCCAGACTCCGGCAACGGTTGTAAAGATATAATCATAACAAATTGAATGATTCGCAGTAACAAAAAGAATTCAATTTGAAGTGTCCGAAATGATGAAAAGGTAAACCTCAATCATTATCCTTTCTAAAATTATGGGCATTGCTGACGTAATATTACCCATAAGAAGACTTCTTTTGCATTCATGTTTATTTACAGGAAAAAGAAATTGAGCTTCAATTTAAGAAAGGAGTGTCGCCTCAATTTGTCATGATAAAGATAAACCAAGCATTTTAGGTATAAAAAAGATAATTGACATTACAATCTATCAATCCTGGATAAACATGTTCGAATCAATATATTTTGATACCTCGGGAAGAAGCAATAGATTAATGACTAGATATTTTAGTCTGGACACTGACACTGACCAAGATGTAGATGTGGTAATGTAACTCTGTGTTCCTTATTGGATCAACGAAAACACATACATATGTGACAGTGACACATCTTGGACTGGTTTGAAGTGTAAAGCTGAAACGGAGTAGTTGACAGTTACAAAACTGCTAAAGTGCTTTGCTGGATGAAGGATAAGATTTATATATTGTTGTAGTAGAATTGATACGTGGGTCAACTTTACCCTGGTTATAAGGAATACATTTTCCGTCAAATTATTAAAACATGTTTGCTCAAAGAAAATGCTATTGTTAGCATTAATGCCTGTGACTAAAATGTAAACGGAACTATTTCAAATATGACAATTACTTTCATGGTCGGACCCTTCTGTATGATTTCTGACATGCTGGTAAAAAAATTAAAACAGCATCTATCAATTGATCACTTGTTAAATTTTACTTGAATCCATGAGATTTAAAAAACATCTTATCATTAACCCTTTCCAGTTGACATTCCATACACATATATACACATACAATCGCATTACATCCGTTACAACAAACAGAGATGTCAACCGAGCAATATTTGGAGAAAGTTCAATTCTTACTGCCCACTCCTTTGAACGTATAGAGTTGAATAAATATATATATATATATATATATATATATATATCCCTTACCGTAAGCACTCGCATTCACACTGTTCCTTTTTCATAACTTGAACACATGCTTTTTTTAAAAACATTTTTGTGTCAATGACGAAAACTATTAAACTTTAATTGAATTGTATTTTGAAGCGAAAGTTAAAAAATTAATATCTGCTTGTAGCACGCAGAATCAGGGGTGATAAGCGACTTTATCTTTCTCATCTCTTTTGAGCACTGTGTGGCAAGACCAAATATATTGAGTCTCGAAATAATGCATTCATCAATTGACCCTTTGACAAATCTTACAGACAATCAGTGCTGAATGTTTTGAGGGAAATTGTAACTGCAATTTATAGGAACGAGTAGGTTTTAGATTTGGAATTAATGAAACGAATGTTGTTTCCAACTATTAACTTAATAGTAGACGCGGTATCCTCTCAATGAAAAGCAACCAACATTTCAATTTATCATCCAAAACTGTGTTCCACAGGAGATATCGCTTGTGGAAGATCAAGCGATATCTCCTAGGAGATATCTTTTGGCAGTAGATTTTGAACAATGCCCCTCTGACGTCAAGTATATGACATCACAGTTGTTTTACACCATCAAGTAATGACATCACTATGCTATGACGTCATAAACACTACGACGTCACAATGCTATGACATCACCGCACTTGGAGTCTTAGGGCAGCACAGTGTTCAGTAATGTTCATTTGTCATTCAAATGTAATGAGAAATGATTTTGGATGATAAATAGAATCTCACCCTCGTGTCTTCTGATATCAAATATATCAACACTCGTTGATAAAAGTAAAAATATCCTCGGCAAGCCTCGTATATTTGTAACTTTCATCAACTCGTTTTGATATAATTGATATCAGAAGACACTTGGGTGAGATTCTCTATATCTCCGTATGTTGTATTTCGCTTGACTTAAAATTCAGAAATTGGCAGGCAACATCAACAATCTCAATTATTTCAAATATTGTCTACCATCACAGCAAAATCGTTGTACGGTTAAATTTTCTGTGTTGCCATTAAAGACTCTGTAGCATGGGCGATCTCTGAAACGGAAAGAAACGTTAAAAATCGCAATACATAACAATTGTGAAAAAGCTATACAAACCAATTTCCCAAACTCAAGTTTTGTATGGGTGTTCACACTAAAATTATCTGATGCCGTATAACGCTAGAATACATGGCACCTCTTTCTTCAAGTACATTTAATAAGGGGGAGATGTCTAAGCCTCTGTAGAAATTATTATTTTCATAAACTAAAATAAAATTGGAAAATACACTAAGGATAAAAACCTTTCATAAAACGGTCTATAGTGCCTTTTAAACTGAAGTAAAGCAAAATAATCGTTGAGAAAATCAAAATGGTTTCCAATCAATTCTTTAACAAATGATGCTGATGACTTGGTAAACCTCAAACGAAATTTCTGTTATATCTTGCATAACACAAATCTCGTTGTCTTGAGCGGCGGTATGCCTGTTGTAGATAAGAACGGGGAAAAGGCAGTGAACTCCTGGTCGAAATTGACGCCTATTTTCCTCGTGTAGTCGGTTGATCTCCATCAGAAAACTTGCATAATGAGATAAAAATTTCACCCCCGGGGGCATGAGTTATGGTTATCTTCCTAAACTGTCACTTAATTTCGTGTCTCGCTTTCTGACTCTCGGTTTTATTTTAGTCTCCAGGTGCCGATGCTTCTGACGATGTTAAACGAAGGCCAGCTTTATTTGTATGTTAAAGGTGACGTTTCACTTTCATTGAATCAATCTATTTCAGCCTCTCCTTTCTTTGTAAGCAAGGAGTCAGCCATTATATCAACATTTGACAGATAGACTGACGGATTTGTACAATGATCTCTGTTGTATTCGTTATACGGGAAATCGTACCTGGATTTCAAGAAAAGGCCAAAACCATTTTTAATCATGGGCTAGTGATATCACACGTGGCAACGTGTTGAGGCATTAACCAAAATTTGTTAGTTTTTGCTGATGAAATTGTAACTTTATTTTTTAAAAGAGGTGTTTGTTTTATGTTTTGGTTTTGAAAATTTAATAGATAACAAAATGAATGTGCAAAACTAAAATTATCAAAGTCTTGAGGAAATAAATATCCATATCGAAGAAGTCGTTCGGTTCTAAACTTGGAATAGCCAGCACTGAATCAAGTTCATTGACTAATTGTATAAATATTATATATATATGATATGATCAAAAGCAGTATGGATCCCGTATATATTATTGTGGCATCTTAGAAAAGATTAATCTACGCCAATGAGTTCTGAAATATTATAACGTTAAGGCATTTTGACTTAATGTATTAAGAATAGATGTATCCTTTTTTTCCTGACCAATCAATAAAAATGGTGATATTCGTAAAATTAATCTCCTTCTCGTTCAACTGAATGATGGAACTTTTAGAATTCATGTCCTCTATAGAGAGACTTCGTAGAAGTAGAAATGATAATTGAGTAGATATGTTTACATAAATACTCGAAAAAAATCTCGACCATTATTACTATGATACGTGAATTCAGTTTATAGCATTATAGTCAGATCTATAAATAAAATAAAGTAAATGGTCCACATTAATTTAAAAAAGGATATCATTTTTACCAAAGCTTGAAAAAAGAATGTAAAAGACTTTTTTATTTTTATTTGATGCTTAGATCAAAATATATACTCTCTTTTCTGGTGACTGTTATTGGCAGAAAATCTGAAAACATCGTATGACCTAATTGATGTTCTCGTCAGATGTTTATACAAGTAAAAGGTTTATTCTTTTTAACTATGATCATGTAATACAATTTATACTCTTTAGGGAAAGTTACACTGATCTCTGCAAACATAGCCTGCTTTTCGGATTTTGTAAATCAAAAGATGAAAACAACACTTTTTCTGTTCTTGAAATTTGATTTACATCTTTTTCTATTCAAAGATTTGAGTCTTTTTCCATCATTTATAGTCTGTACAATTCGAATTTAAAAGAATAAAGCACCAATCACATCATTTCCCGACATCAGCTAAAGTAATTTTGCTTTTCTTGCCATATTAACTAAACACTGAACGCCAACCAGCTCGAAATTCATGAGGAGCTAATGTTTATTTTTAATAGCTTTATTTCGTGAATTCAAGGCCATCTGGCCCAAAGTACATAGTTGTACATAATGTGCATGCGGATACAGAGATCGTGATTACAGTTCTTCTCCACGGATCTTGAAAACATTGTAAATATATTTGGCAACTGACATTTGAGTGACATAGTTTTTATCAGTAAGGAGCATTTTAACAGTGGTTAGAGTCTTTAACTTGGATTGAATGATAGGTTGACAGTATTGACGTAATTCTATTAAAATTGGGCAGAAAAATATAATATGAACTTCATCTTCAATGACTTTACAGAGTGTGCACTTAGTTTGTGAATCGTCATTTACCACGTCTTTTCTCAATAGCTGGACACCGAACTTATTAAAACCACTTCTTAACATTAGCAATGCTTTTTTGTATTTTGAATGAAAACCTCTATTAAGATAGGATTCCATACAGATATCACACTTTATAGATGAATAAAAACATAATGAAGATTTAGTTTCTAATGAAGAGTGCCAATCTTGGGTAGCACAGTCAATTACTCTTTGGCGAAATATTCTAACAAACAACTTTTCATTGCCTACACCTTGTGCTATCCATACATGTCCAAATCCATATCTGAACAAAAGATTTTTAACAAGTGTTGCCCAGTTAGAATATTTTCGATATGAAGTATCTCTCAACATTAAATAACTTTGATAGGGATATCTATTCGGATGCATGTTAAGGATCCTTATCCAATATATCACACAGTTGCTGAAATATTTAACATATAATGGATTCCTCCCACATTCGCCATACGCAATTGCGTTTGGAAAGCTATAACTTACATTTAAAACAAATTTGCAGAATTTTCGATGTACAATTTCAATTTGTTCCATGTTTTTAAAACCCCATATTTCACTACCATACAGAAGAATAGGTACAATCATGCAGCATTCTTTGGACAAATATCATATTTCCTAATTAAAGATTTAATAGGAAGTAGAGCTTTGTTTGCTTGTTGACAAAGAACTGAACATGCTCGAGACCAAACAAGTTTTGGTGTGAACATAACACCCAGATATTTATATGCATTTACTATTTTTATCTCAACACCATTATAATACCATCTTTCATGCCTTGATAAGTGGCCTCCATTTCAAAAGACTATTATATTGGTCTTTTCTAAATTAACTTCCATTCCCCATTTAACGCAATATCGGTGGAGAAAATCAAGTTGCTTCTGTAGTTTCAATGGGGAGTCATTGACTAGTACTAAATCATTAGCAAATAATAAAGCTAAAATGTTGTTCATAGTTTCTGACACAAACACACCATTATCAAATTCAAGTTGTAAACCTTCACCTAGTTCTTTTATAAACAAAGAGAACAGAATAGGACTTAAAGTGCAGCCTTGTCGCACACCGACAGTACGATTGAAATAGTCAGAGAGTTTCTTACCATCATTGATAACAACTGCTGATTTAACATTATGATATAAACTTTCTAGAACTTTATAAAATTGTCCATGGATTCCATTATTAAGCAATACATAAAATAGCTTTTTTCTGTTCACGAAATCAAAGGCCTTCTTAAAATCTACGAAGGCACAGTAAAATCTGTTACCTTTACGAGTAGTATATTTCTGAATCAAGGATTGTAAAATAAATATGTTGTCAATTGTTGAATGATTCTTACGAAACCCCCCTTGGTATTCACCAACAATTTCAAGAGTAAGTCGTTTTGTAATTCGTAAGTCTTTTGTTTAGAATAAATGTAAATAGTTTTCCCATGGTATTCAATAGAGAGATACCTCTATAGTTGTTAGGATCATTGCGGCTGCCTTTTTTATATATAGGTATAATAATCGCTTCAGTCCAAGAATGGGGAAACTGGCCAGACTTCAGAATTTCTGAGAAGAGAGGAGCTAGGTATAGTGAAATGTCCTCTTTAATAGATTTGAAAAATTCAGACGGAATACCGTCATTACCGGGTGATTTGTTGTACTTAAGGTTATCTATGGAACTCATCACTTCTTCAGTAGTAATATCATGCGACAAGTCATTTTTAGTGCAATCTTCACAATTATCAACACTGTGACCATGAATAAAAGCATCAACTTTGGCATCAAAAGTGTTTTCGTGATCATTATTCGGAGGATTTGATAATGTTTCAAAATATGCTTTCCATTCATCCATTGATATCGAAGTTTCACCTGAAGATTTTGAGGTATATTTCTGAACTATTTTCCAAAACGATTTAAAATCATTAGTATTTGAGCTTTCGCTTATTTTTATTCCAATGCTTTTGTTGAATTCTGTTTTCTTTTGGTGACAGAGCTTCTTAAAAGTATTTCTCGAATGTTTAAAGTTATCGATATTATCCTTTGATGGATATACTCTTAACATATTTAATAGATTATACTTTCTAGATTTAGCGTCTTCACATTCAGAATCAAACCATTCTGGTTGAACTGGAATAAACTGTTTATTAGAGACACGCATATTCTTGCCACAATCAGATAATGTTGCTACGAGGAAGCTTACTGCAGATTCAGTGTCAGTATGAACTAATTCTAAATAATCATTTAGACCTGTTTGGGTTATTATTGATTTACACCCGTTTACAAATTCATCCTGTTTTCCACCATTCCATCTAAACCTAACCCTGTCAGAACATTGTACAGAATCATTCATGCTAGGTGTTTGGTTCATATATTTTTCAGTGCTTAGTGATAGTGACATGTAAAATGTTTATTTTATACGAATATTATTAGTTTTTTTAATTCCATTAAACATACTATCTTTCCTAAGGAAAACCATAATGCCATCTGAGACAACAAATAATCACCTGATTCTTTTCTTCTTTAGGGGGCATTTTTAGAAGCTGGATTGATGAAGAAGAACGATTTTCATGTATAGCCAACTTCTTTATTGAACGAATTGCGACGTTTTGGTGTAGGTACCAACATCGTTATTAAGCAAGTGACTGAAACGTTGCAATTATTGTTTATTATCCATAGAACTCTTTCTTCTTCACCTGATTCTTTATTCATTATGCACTAATAATAATAAATTTGAATCTTTAGTTGGACGGGTATCTGAATTTAGCAACATATTCATTTGTTAGACTATATAAAACCATAATGCTTCAATCATAATGTTTTGTGGTGTACAATATATCCAATGCCACCATTTGAGGTGAACATGAAGAGCTATATTAAAAGCTATATTAAAAGGAGTACTCTTGGAATTGGTCTAAATATATGACACTGAAACTAAGATGGGAGGGTGACATGAAGCAATGTAACGGATGCCGCTGTGAACTGACATGATACAAGTAGTTCACTCGTCAAGTAGATTTAACTTCACAAGTCAACATAACCCTCTGTTGAAAGAAAGAACTTGGCCAATCGCCAATCGACTGGGATGCACCATATTGAAAAACAATTCCATCAGCAGAAAGTGAAATGTTTTGGCTACAACTTGAAAACTTGGCCACGTATGCTGTCACTGGACCGTGATTGAAGTTGGTCCTGGCGTTTTCCTAAGATCCAAGTATGACTTCCCGTTATCATACGAAGAATAAAGCAGAGACAACGAACCCTTGAACCAGTCTATATGTCAAGTATTGATATAATCAGACTCCTTGTTTAATCGGAAATCAGAAAAGAGAGGCTGAAATATATTGCTTCAAGGAAATTCAAATGTCACCTTTAACATACAAATAAAACCAGACTTCATCGAACATCTTCAGAAGCGTCGGTGCCTGAATCCCAAACTAAAGCCGACAGCCAGATAGTCAGGCAGGAAATTAAGTGACAGTTGAGGAACGTGACCATAACTCATGCCCCTTGGGACGGAAAATCTTACCTCATTATGCCAGCTTGTAAAGGGAAATCAACAGACTACATGGAGGAAATAGGTGTCATTTTCGGTCAGGAGGTCACAGCCTTTCCCTGTTTTTATCTTGGACAGGCTTACAACTACTAAACACAGAGAAAAACGATTGATTTGTGTAATGCAGCATATAAGTGATTATCTATATTAGTCAATATAAAATATTACTTCTTTAGCTGGTAAGACATCTCATTTCTAAACATGTATCTGAAGTGAAGAAAGAGGTATCATGACTGATTGTATCAAGCGAAAACTGCATGAGGCCGTTTGTGAATGAACACCTTTCGATAATTTGAGTTTGGATAGGATAGCATAGCTTATAAAATTTGTTATAAATTGCAATAGTTTACTTTTTTCCTTTTTGGTAAGTCCCACCCTCCCTTACAATGGGGACGAGGGGGGAGCTATTCAGTAAATAGTCGTTAACAAAAAAACTTCTGTAGTTTCAAATCTAAAACCTGTTCATTTCAATTAATTCACCAACTCTTTTGTCAAAAACGTTCATCACTAATCGTCTGTAAGATTAGAGTGCTTAGAAAGGTCAGTCGATGATACCATTATTAACAGACTCGATGTATGTTGTGTTGCTGTGCTTAGCAGAGTATTTGGCTGAGAAAGATTTCAAACCTGTATGAAGATTACCATTGTTTAAGCATCTTGCCAATATAGCCTAGGTGACAGGACGTCTACATAAATCAGTAGCCCTGGTGGTTAAATCGAACCTAATGCAATATGTACTTCCCTGTCTCCAACGTCATCAGGTTAGTGAGAAGAACCAGATTTTCTCTTACTGACCTGAATTCTAGAAATATGTTACAATTATTCGGCTAATCATGTTTATGTTAGGTAATCTATTTGTTAAGGCTGTCAAAATGTTCGGCCAGTTTGTCACAAATGATACTAACGGTCAGGCTTAACTCAAGGTATAAATATCTATTACTTTGATTAAAACAAATACATTCAAATGTAATCTTCATTGCTATAACCCAGACGTATCTATCATAACCCCTGAATTAACCTTGATATATGAAGCAACTCTGCAGTATATTGAGCACTTATACAAATGTCTGTGAATGATAGGAATGCTGTCCGTACAATGGAATGTAATCTACCGTCTCCTCATAAGCTTGTGAACATAATGATTTGATCTCATTTTGATGGTCTGAAAGCACGTCTATCAATACAAAGAGGCTGCAACATGACTTCAGCTGCATTACTCGTCTGGCTTGTCACTTATATGAATAAAGGAAATACAATTAACTGTGAAGGATACTGATTCGTCAAGTTTACCACATGTTTGACAAACGTTAAAAATACTTGAAATAAATACTCACCGGAGATCTTATTAGTTTACAATTGTTTACATAATGAGATGATACTCTAAACACTCCAGTAAATGTTATACCATATTCTTCAAAACCTTCTTATTCAATATAACACCATTTATCGTAAAACTTGATTTGTATTTTAAAAGGCTTGAACTTATGTGTTTAGTTGCATATATGCATATTCTTTGGAGAGCAATGTTGCATAATATATTCAACGATCCTGACTGTAAGTAAATCATCTCTAGTTAATCTTTGGAAAAGTATCCTTTAAATTCAATGGGTTTGTTCATAATTTGAATACGTTGAACATCAAGTGCCTTTACAACACGCAAAATAACTCAGAAGATTGTTTTCAGGTTTAGCTATTTAGCAATCATCATATAATTCATAACTTTATGATAATAATATAGTTTAAGATTGTGAAGGTGACATCTAATTCAGAATCTCAATTAACTTAGATTAAAACAAATACATTTTCAAACTTCCATTCACCGGAGATCTCGCCACCTCTAACAAGTGAACACGTGTGTTTTAAGATCTGAACACATTCAACTCACAAGATTGCCAGGTTTTTTGTGCTTTTATGCTGCAGAAGTCTACCAGAATATTTGCTGTTAATGACGATCCCAATCTTTTGTTTTTCAGTGTAAATAATGACACACGTTTGATTCGCACCAAAAACACTTTATGTCCGGTAAGATGTTTAGAGAGGACAACCTTTAGATATTTTAAGGACAACATATTTTTAATCATTGTTATTCCTCTGATATTAATGTAAAATATGTTTTTGGGTTGTTTAATGAGCATTTTATTATGCTTATTTCAACTGATGTTTAATGAAATGAACGATAATAATGATAAAAATGTAAACCCATCAACTGTCCATTATTTTGGAATTTTGACAATAATGTTCCTGCAATTTGTATGATGTGAAGGAAATGGATTTCGTGCGTTGAACAGATTAAATTAAAACACTCAATTATAAGTGGGGTTGTTACCTTTAATGACAAAATTATACATGTAATACACATGAAAAAAGAGAAAGAAAGTAACAAAATAGTAATGTATTGGATACTGCAGAGACAAAGTCTGGTTTTTAAAGTTAAGCCAATATTCACTAAACATCTGCAATTAACGTAAATAAGACTGTGGGTTGAGGTAATTTGTTTCGTCATACTTAAAATGGTTTGTTGTTATAAGTTCGTGTAGAAGCAATAATGCCTGAAGCCCACGAGTTTCCAAAATTTTGAAATATATTCAAACTTCTGCATCAATCAGCATTTCACTTGGCATTTTCTGGAAATCACTATGTAAATGCTCATCAGTTCAGCACAGTGACACACCTACCTGTAAAACGTGTTGTCTTGTTCTTGTGACCTATTTAGTATTTACATCATAAATAAGTACTGGCTGACAAATACATTTTGGTACAAACAAAGAAACAAGTATGTACAACTTTTTCATTGCAATAAGTGGTCAAAGTTTTATAATGATCTTGCAAATGACTTTTGGGTCACCCAAAACGACTGGTACCTGGGTAATCGTGAAATGAAATCTGATACCAAATTTGAAGACTCATTTGAAGATGCAGTGGTTCATGGGATATCCCACTAAAACAAACTGGTAAGTGTTTCGTAGAGACCATGAAAATTTAGTCAAAGTCACACTAATCGACTGGTGATTGAATACTTCTCCAAGAAATGATGTTACCAAATTTGAAGACTCTGGATACAGCGGTTAACAAGATATCGCTTTAACAACATTACAAAAACTGGTTAAAGACTCGGTGCGACCATAAACATGAAGGCAAGGTCACTCATCGACTGTTCTATGGATACTTCTTCATTAAATTCTTATACAAAATTTGAAGACTTTAGGTGCAATGTTTCCAAAGATATCGCTTCCAACATTTCCAAAACTGGTCAAAGGGGAAATTTTAACTCCCTTAGATTGAATATGACAGATAAAATCTTATCCTTTCAGAATTTAAGAGTTAACGATCTTCAGGACGGCATTTTGAACTAGGGTCATATTGTATTTCGGCTTTCATGTAGGCCACGTGAATAATTAGCAAACATACTTTATGTAATTTTAACTGACAACCAGTCTGATTCAAACTCCCTACTTCAAACCAGTCCAAGATTTGTCACTCGCAGATATGTATGTGTTTCTTTGAACTAATAGAGAACACAGGGTTACACAACCACGTCACTGATTTCATCTACAATTATGGTAGTTTCATTTTCTAGACTAAAATAGCTAGTCATTCATCTATTGCTTCATTTCAAAGTATCAGAATATATTGAACATTTTTCAAACATGTTTATCCTGGTTTGATAACTCAGTGTATCATCAATCTTGTTTTCAAAATGTTTTCTCTTATCCTAACACAACACATGATTTGTGGAAAGTGACATTACTGTGTTTATTCAAGCTCAATTTCTTTTCCCCTGTAAATAAACATAAGGGCCACTATAAGCTGCTCTTGTTAATGATAACGACAGCAATGCTTACACTATAATATAGGTTTACTTTTAAATTATCAAAGTACATTTAAATTCAAGTAAGAAACCGTCTCCATTGCTCGCCTGATAGATACAAATAAAGAGGCTCATCCAGTGATTGCAGTGGCTCCTAAAAGCAGTCAGTTTTGTGTATCAGTACATGCATTTATTTTTCAATGTTATATGTCTTAAGAAGGACAAGGAATTTTTTTTACATACAATGATGCCGTGACAACCACAAAAATAAGAGTTTAAGACACCAAAATATATCAAGACATGGCAAGGACTGGTTAAACAAAAGTAGCGACAAAGGCACTAAGACAGGATGACCAATAACAACAAGTCTAGACAATAAGTAAATCCGAAGCAAGTATAAAATAACAGTTACATTTCAGTTAAAAGTTTGATACTGAAGGGGATTAAGATGCTCTAGCTGTCTTAAGTTTTGAAATTTTGAACCACCGATCTGATGGTAAAAGCTGGTATTCAGAACGAAGGAAATGTGACGGGTCTTGGGAAATTTTGGCAGTCAATTAATATAGAAGTCTCTTACCATGGAGAGTAATGTCCTCAAAACGAACGCCCGCTATCTTACTTGCAACTTAGATGATTTTGTCAAGTTTGTTTTTGTTTATGACAGAGAGAGCTTCAAGCCAACATTGCATTGAGAAGTTTAAAATGATTTGAACAAAGGTTGTGTAAAATAATATAAAAATATATCAAAATGGTATTACTTCTAGCATTAGAAGAACGAAGTTTTCTCATAAAATATAATTTTTGCTGAGCCCTATTGTATAACCTGGCCGTGTTTTGGCTTCATGTAAGTTTATCATCAATTATGGTTTCTAAATATTTGTACTCATACATATTTTCTATCACGCAATCACCTACCTATCTTTGCTGGTTCCAAATTAGTGTTTTTAGTTTGACCATTTCTTTGGTCTTCTTTGTGTTCAGTACGAGATGATTGTCCTTACACCATGAGTTGAAACGATCTATTTTATTGAAGAACGTTGATTCTATGTGCTTTAGTAACCCAACAAGTGCGGCATCGTCTGCGAATTTTACAATTGCAGTTTCGTTTCTGCCGCCGACACAGTCATTGAAGGTGAAAGGGTGAAATGAACCGGGGAGAGAATGCATCCCTGCGGAGCGCCGCTGTTAATGACAGATTTTGGACACAGCTGAATTGACCTGCACATGTTCCGTGCATTCTGAGAATGATCACAATCTGCAGATTGTTCGAACAATCTAGGAATAATTTTCATTCCTAAATTGTTTAAACAATCTGCAGATTGTGAGGGCAGATTGTGAGACCTGAACAATCTTGGAATGATCACAATCAGGGAATTGGCTTGTTTGTAGTAAATTTGAATGCATCATAAATTAAAAATTGTCTAGCTTATTTAGGTTTTTTATTCGTGAATGCCTCATAGCTCGCCTTTACTCCAAACTGAGAGGGTATAGGAGTCGATTCTCAGATTGTGATAGGTTCATAGCTCGCCTTTATGTCAAACTGAGGGAGTATAGGTAAAGATTCCGAGATTGTGAAGGGCTCACAGCTCGACTATATATCACACTGAGGGAATGTAGGGATCGATTCCTAGATTGTGAAGGGCTCACATATCGTTATTATGTTAACCTGGGGAAGTATAGGGGCCGATTCCCAGATTGTGAAGGGCATTGCGCTTGTCTTTGTGTTTTATATAGCTAGTAGAGGGTTCAATTCAAATATTGTGAATATGTGCAGGAAGACAACTCAGTTGGTATATCGATTCTGCGATTTTAGATTTTCATTTATGATAGTTTGCGGTAACCCGTTTAAAACTGTTTATAGGCTGTGACTATTTATGTAGAAGTAAGAAAATACTTATGCAGCAATGAATTGACTAGAGTAAAATGTTTAATTACTCTTGCATTTTGACATATTTTTTCTGTAATGTTTTTAATAGTTTCCGTTATCAAATCGGTTTGTGAAATAAACAGAGAAATGTTTTATTTGCTTTATCTAGTGAATAGAAGGGATGTTTTTGCATTTACATTTACAAGGACAGGGTGTTGATTCTCATTATCAATTTACTCTATAAACCAGAAATACTGTCCTAACGTGGCCTTTCATTCCGCCAGTTACACACGAAAACGTAATAAACAAATCTTTCTGCGTAGATTGGTAATAAGCAATATATTATCAATAATATTATGTCGCGTCTCTATTGGACAAGAGTGTGCAATCTCGTACAATCACACCAACTTCCTCTTTCTAATTAATGTTTATTCAATGCAAGTATCTCGGGTGGCAAATATTTATATACTGAAGTGTTTGATCGTCCTTCAAGTATTTTACACATATTATTTCACCAAAAGTGACGGGAGTGGAAAACAGCCAATTTTATCTGTGTTAAAATGCTTGGTGATTTCTAGTTATCTTTAGATTCTATATTTATTTGTTTGTTGATATGCACTTGTATTGAAGAGGCCTTTAATTGGCTCTGCGAAACTTCTTTGCCAATCTATTCAGGAACTGTATCGTCATGAATAAATTATATTTGAATTATTTCCTTAAAATAAAATATGGATTGCTGTCGGCAATTACTAAAATGAGGATCCTGGTAATGCATAAGTATCCTTGTTCCCCCTTCAGTTGTCAAAATGTATTCAATCCATGACAATATGGAGTTTGTTATTTTAAGATGAAAATCTAAAGGTTTATCACTTAAGGAATATACAGAGTATACGTATTACTGAACACTGATCTTTGACGTTCGATCATTATAAGAAAGAGCATTATAATATCCAGAGATAAAAATTGATCAATAAGACCCAACGTCTTTGAAATGGATTCATAATAACTAAGATCGAATGAAATAATCAAAAGTTGTCTTTAAAAATGTTATTTGCATTTTCTGATGAAAGGTTAGGATGATTTTTTTCTTATTAGCATCAAAAGAGCACATCAAGAACGTTTTCGGCTTTCTGTCAATAGCAGGGACGTGAAAGGAGAACATATACTGTATTTTCAGCAACAAATAATATGGATCAAAAGTTCTGTTTTTTATGATTTAAATAAAAAATCTCTCATGGATGTCTAACTTGTCTTGTCTACTTTCATACATGTATATGATTATTAAACTGAGTTTATGACAAAATATATTTGAGCAACCTAGTTCTTGATTGATGATAAAGTAATTCTTAGTTGCATAAACACAGCTACTAACAACTACTATTAATCATCCTTGCCTTATATAGTTTCACCATTCAATGGAATCATTTGTTAGCAGCCTATCGCCGTCATTATTGGTCATGAAAACAAAAAGAATTATAATTATTAATGTAGTAGGTCTGGTACATTGGTTCAAATAGAACCAGACGTCCTCTAGGCCTAATGGGATTGGTTATATAAAAGATTCGCGAGGTTGATAGGTTTGAGTTGCTGTCTGATTGATACGACGTGCTTTTAGGCTCTCGTAAGGAAAGATAACCATTATGCTCACCATTATCTAAGTAGGCTGACGGTTTCATTGCTTTGTCCCGAATGTGTTCTCATATTTCATAGACATTTTACCGAGGGTTAAACAGACTCTAGATTACTGTAAGAAGTAACAAGTCAGGAGGTGATTGTCAGTGTTACATCAGGAGATTTGTAAGTGAGTCTAGACAATCTGTTTTGACTATTCAAACACTCTATGATCAGACAGTGTTACAAGTAGGCAGAGCTACACGTGATGGTGTTGGCGACATTGAATACAACTCACATTAATGTTAGCATTGGGTAAACATGATAAGATCACGTTGACCTTGTGACGTACAGGCTGAATGAAGGGAGTCTATGTATAGTAGAAATGTTTGTATAGATACTTATTACTTTACAGTATGTATGACCCTCCCACCTCTAAGTGTATTTTCCCTCCTTAAAAAAAATACATATGAAACTTCTTCAAGTTGGTCTTTTTAAGATTTAAGTTCAGTATTACATTCAAAATGTTTTCTTTGACACTTAAAAGGAAAGGTTCTACTTTGATAATTAAAGTTACAAGAATGTTGAAAACATACAAATTTACCCTTCCTAAATGGGTTTTAACATGATATCTGATAATGGTTTATGGTGTTTTAGATTAAGTTTGATTAGACATTTTTAGAACATCAGGTAGCCATTTCATGGTTTTATCATTACTTGATAATATTTAGATATGTTTAACATTGTATAAAATGTATATTTCAAAGATGATTGAATGCATTCAAACTTTGTTTTGATACACTTTAAAAGGCTCATTTATTTTTCATTTCAGTATTCAAATCGCAATGACTTTGCATGTATAAAAATGACAATAAGAGAGCACTGTTCCCTCGTCCATCCCTACTTCCCTCAAAAGCTTAACATTTTGGACGAGTGTAATATTCCATCAAAATACCCACATCAGGTAGATCATTATATGGATTATAGTTGATCTTTCTGCGGAGGTTGGTCAAGCCAGCATGTATATTTCGTAGATATGCCCTGATCAAATATCCTTCCAAAATAACTCACTGTGTATAAAGTTCCACTATCAACTATTAGTGAAATATGTTTATATACTCATGGGGAAAGTTTAGTCCCCCCATTTGTTAATCACAAACCCCAAATTCTGGAAAAAACACGAATTCAACAAAAGTGACTTGATTACATATTCAGTTCAGTGTTAACTGTAACTACTACTCCAGAGCGAAGGGACGCATTTGATTAACGAGTTGAAGTCAAAAGATCGCAGATTTGTATGAATATAGATTTTTGTCAAGAATTGTCAAGGATTGTTGAAAACAATGACTTGTTACTCCCTTATTTTGCAAAGTTACGGGTGTATTGATCTATCACGTACTTTCGGCACAAGGGTAACATGACTTTTGTAAATATTTAGTACAATTACAAATTGTGGTTTACTTTCTAATATATTTAACATGATTAACCTTTTTTTTAGATTTGAGATTTGTCACACAATCTTAGGTTTTTCAAGAGTGATACATTCAGTGAAATAATCGTAAAAGTCCAAGAGCATCGCATCTATGTTTTGAAAGCAGGGGGTGCCTACTTTTTTAGCTTTTGTGCTTAGTGGCACAAAAAAGAAGTCACAAATCTAAAGAATTGTGAAAGTACATGGCTATGATGTTCTAAAGGAGCTATGAGGAGAACAATGCTGAATTACTTTTTTTTATTACAATGGCAAGTGGTTTCTTGAACAACTTAGATACGGGTTTCTTTTGCAGTATAATAGATCTTGTTTTTATAACAACTGTGCTCTTATAGATATTCTATTTAAGTTATTTATTAAATATACGCCTAGGTATGTATGCATTTGAAAACAAATCGTCTGACGACATATAACAGGTTCCTTTGACACGATGCTCACATCGTACAAGGTGTAAACTATTCTAGTCAATATAACCGGATTTACTCGAGTTGACACATGGCCGGGTCGATCTTCCTCCGTCCTATCAGTCTCGGATGACTCGGATTAAAAAAACGTCATTGGCTCCAAAATACGCTACCTCACGCTCATCAGTTTCCATGTTTTTACGACGAACCGTTTATACAGTCTTTTCTAGTTGGCCTTTAATAAGTCTAAGTAAAATATCAATTTTTTTCCTCAAATTGTCAAATCGTATTCTCCGTACATCATAAAAAAATCTACAGCATGGAAAAAACTTACCTAAATTACGTTATACAAGCTTTTAATAACTCAATATTATAATCTGAAGTTCTAATGTTCCGTCAGTATTAAGTTTCCTTTTCGATAAGTAAAGTAAACTCTTTAAAACGTTAACAAAATGTTTGCACTTGTAAGACAATGCTTTTTTATATCAATGGGAATAGTTTTTAAACAAATGTACAATGTAAATCCATTTCCCCAACTCAAATAAAAATAGCGGCAAATGGTTTTTATTTGAAGCTTAAAAATGTTCTCCCCGACTTAATATATTCAGGTTAAGTAATGTTATTCTTTGACCCTCTGGAGATAATATATTTGCCATAAACTAATGTTTATAGCGGAAAATTTGAAGAAATTATAAAAATCACTTTTTTGTAGCAAATTTGTAGGGTGTGCCAGTAGTGAAATAAGGCCGCCTATGAGGCAGTGATTTGAACTTTAGTAACCTGTAGTATAACCCACTCCCTAAAATTCCTTTGAAAATATCAAAAGACTGAAAATCCATAATGATGCAATATTGCATTATATTCTCAAAATATTGTTCACATAGTACCAGTAAAGCACGATGCATGTATCTGTTACTTTTCAATTCTTCCTTGAAGCTAGAGCCAAATCGTAAATGTATTTGTTATGTCTTCAAACATAGTACATGACCCATGACATGCCTGATGAAAACATTACAAGCCTTTTTTTTTTGGTATCCTTTTCAAAACCTCAATATGGGATCTACTGAATCAAAAGTTGTAATGTATTTGTGAAAATTTGTTGAAATAATAAAAATGTGTCAATAGAATAGAAATTTGTCAAAATTTTAGCATTTAAATGTCCAACCTGTTGCCACTTTTCAGAAAATCTATGCACATTGATAACATTTGAAACTAAGGAGTCCTGTCAGTAGTTAAATATATGAGCATGACAAAAAAATATAAATAGATGAAAAAACAGTTGATAAAACTTTAATTTAAGACAATTATGTAAACGAGTTTTTAAGTATCTCCAAACTGTTACATCATTATGTCAAAAGTGTTACCAAAATTAAATATCTTGTTATTCAAAAGTTTGTTGTAAAAAAAATGGTGATATTCATCTACATTAGTTCGTCTCTTTTCTCATCTCAGATCATAAAAAAGTTTAAATGGTCATTTTATTCATCACTGATTTCATCATTAAAATTTTCGATCTCGACTGTGGGACAGTCACTTTTGCTTGATTTTTACACTTAAAACTATACAATTTATAATTTACAAAAATATTGTTGAAATTTGTGTGTAGGGGATAGAAGAAATTAGGTTCAATCAATTTGACGAAAAAAAATCAAGTAGGATTTTTCAAATGTTTTTATTACAACCCCGGATAAGAAGTTTACACTTTTATAAACATTGACTCACATACAAACATAATACATACAGCATACATATATTCATGTAAACATAGTTGACATGTCTATCTTACTGTGTGAGGAGATGTCTCCAGGTCACACCTTGTGTCAGATTGACCCCTTAAAAATATACCTTACACCATAACCCATTTGCTATTGGTTGAGGGCATCACATGTCCATATTCATACCTGACTGAAACCTATACAGTCATTCAGGCGGATGCATTTGAGTACACGAGGTTGAAACATGGCTCCTAACTCATGTCCCCCTGTGGCAGTGGCGGGTGTTGTCGCTTCACTCTTTGTTGCTGCTTCTCTCTCAGCTACTCTGTATGCAACAACAACAACAACAACATCATCAACGTTACCACCCAATACTACGTCTACAAAAATATCAGAAACATCAACATTGACATCGGTTACAACAACATCAAGGTATGTTTAAAAAGGTAATTGAACAAAATTTTAAATGGTGAACAATTTTAAACTGCTCTTAAATCATATAAGGCATATCTACTTCTGTCTTATGAATAAATCGTACATCAAATAAATAACAAATAAAATCAATATATATGAATATTAAGGAAATGACAATAGACTGACATTTCGACAAATGTCACAATGATGTTTGGTCGATCTAATTTGGTTTTAATGATTGGCATGCCAAGGTTACTTGCCGTAGATGTAGGCTAGTAAATGTTGTCAAGTAATTTCGTTTGATGTCTTTACCTCATCCATGCATGAAGTCTTATTTGCGTTTCATCATAACAGGTTCACCATCCCACAAAAGGGTCACTCTGACATTAGTGACAATGGCTTATACTTCACAAATCTTGTGACCTGACTTGACATTTTGGGAGAGTAAACAAGTCATACCTGAAAATAATCGGGATTCGACGAATATACAAATAAAGCATTTGCTTTGTAGCTTGTATGTTCAACAAATACCTCAGACATAATAATAATAGGATCCTGTTAAGTAATGCAATTCAAAAGAGTGAACAAATCAATCATTGCGCTGTTTGTGGTGATGATATCTGCAATTTGCTAAGTTCTTTTTCAAATTCGGGACATGTAAACCAACCGCATCCCAATTTTTAGATATGTCATATGTTTTCATTAAAGCGCACTCAGTGGCTACCTGACCCTTACGTGAGTTTGTATCCTGCGCATGCATTGAAAGAGAAAAAAATTACTGTTTTAGAAAATCTAACAATCTCGTTTATTTCAGTCCTAACTATGACACTCCCTGTGGATATTGTGGCCCAAAAATATCCGTGACTCTGCGAGTTGAGAACGCTTTTGTAGGCAGTCTCTTCAACCACTCCCTGACGGTCATCAGTCATGAAAGGGAGCTCATACATTTTCTCACAGAAGCTGCTGACCAGAAACCCGAGTTTATGTAATTATTAAGCATAAATCAGCTTTACTAGTCCACATTGCATCATTAAAATTTCAACATAACCTGCACCCCGAAAATCGTTATTACATAATTTTGAAACGGTTGCTAAACTTGGATCGGAAATGTTTTGTGCACAATTTAACCATGACAATTGATATAATGTTGTCTCAAAACGTATTTCTTATGGTTATATCGCTACAAATGGAATTATTTGTGACTACTGTTGTAACTAGATTAGTTTTAATTGACAGTCGAGTAGAATTTGACTCCCAGTGACATTAAATTTTCGTTTATCATTACAGATTCTCGGCAACGTATTATGCCAATTTGGGGTACTTCATCACGACAATAAATGGGCTGTCTTCAAACGGAACAGCATATTGGAAACTTGTCGATGGAAACGGCGTGGCCTTGTCTCTTGGTACGCGTGTATTTGGTCTACTTGTGTCGAAAAATGGCTTTTAGGATAATCTTGCACGTTCGTGATGAACGCTTGTTAAATCACGTTGCCTAAGAGCAAATATCAAGAAATTTTGATTAAGTTTGGAAGTCAATACCTTCAGCAAAACTGACAAAAGATCGGCCATGATCAATAAGTAAAATAGTCATTTTTAATCCATTTTGGGATCGTCTTGTCTCTCGTGCGAAAATTCGAATCTTGTCATCATGAATTAAATAGACGGGGTCATATTTTCGAGAAAACTTATTCAATTTCGAATAAAATATTCAATATTAGCACTCTTAAGAACAAAAAGATTAATGTTAAGGTAAGATAATATATTTAGTTAATAATGAAAAGGTTAAAAATCACCATAATCCCCCGTTTGTTTCGGAATTACAAGTGCGTGTAAGCTATCCTCATCCCCTATAGCTCCTCCATATTATTATATTATTGTCTGATATTCAAGAGGAACCTAAATATTTTAATCAGTTTTATAAACTGACGGGCAAAAGTTAGTATAACGTTTTCAAATCGTTGTGTAGAAATATTGTGTATCTATAATTCACTGCAATATAGGAAACAAACATTGTGTGTCTTGTTGGAATACTACAAAATGCACGTGAGAGATTGGAATTAGAGATATGGGAGGTTCTCAGGCTCACATATTGCGAGAACCTTCAACTGCACGCCAGCAACAATCTCTAGGCTGTTCTCACGTTACCGTAATACTGGTAGTACCCAAGACAGGCCAAGAAGTGGACGACAACGGGTTACTAGAGACTGGGAAGACCGTTACATGCGGACAATTCATCTCAGGAACAGGTTTGTGACAGCGGAAACAGCACTGGGACTTCGTGTAAGTCAACACACAGTGACCCGAAGATTGCAAGCTGCTGGTATTAGGGTATCAGCGATACCCCACACTGCCAGAGAGACCCGTGACTCTCTGCAGAGAAATAACGTCGATGTTTTGCCGTGGCCAGCCTACTCAGCGGACATGAATCCTATTGAACACATATGGGATCATCTGGACAGACAAATCAGAAGACGACAACAAGTTCCATAGAATAGACAAACACTAGAGCAAGCCCTGGCGGAAGAGTGGAACCGCATTCCCAATAACGTTATCCGCGGTTTGACAACGTCAATGAGGAGACGTTTGAGGGCATGCATCGACGTAGAGGGTGGTCACACCCGTTACTGACTCTCTTGTTTATGAATGATCCATCCAGTGACTCATAAACTTGGCCCCGGTATATTCTGTCGCGATTGATTCCAAAATAATCGACCCCATGTGTGTTTGAGGATCAAGATGTCAGAGACGTTTCACAAAGAACTTGCATTTTTATTGTTATTTGAATCGTAATTGGTTGTTGATTGTGATGAATTAAAGTTATGGAAGAAATGTTGTTGTTTAGCTTAGTTACATGCTGTCAAAATAGCCATATACTAACATTTGCCCGTTAGTTTATGTGTAACCATACTTTATTTTTATTGTTTTCTTTCAGGTGTGAGCAGCTATAAACCAAAGGACGGCGAGACTATCGTGTTCTCATACACGACAGGCGGCCACTAGTTTAACTAAAGGAGCCTCGATATTCCTCGAGTCGTCAGATAAAGGGATGTGACTCTTATGAAGATAGAGGCGCTTCATTCAAAGAGTGATAGTCATTTCAAACACGCTTTAAGGATTCTGATTGGTGCGACGAGAGAGAATCATCGATTCTAATTCCATTCAATATTTCCGTTAGGAAGGAGTAATCCTTGATATATTGTGGGTTTTTTCAATAGATTTTTTAATTTGAATTGAATACAATTATATATGATTTACTGACAATAAAAACATCCCTTTTTAAAGATAAGTTATTATTTCGAATTTGACTCTATACCATTTTCGTGCGAACCTTGCAAAATAGACATCATTTGGTTGTAATTGTTTTGAAAAGATAAATACAAAAAGATGTTTCTCACTTATTAAAGGGGCACATGGTATGTTTTTGGAGTCAAATATGTCAAACTGTGTAAATGCAGTCACTTTATCGAGAAGTAGTGGTTGTGAAAACTACCCTCTTGATGCATATCAGTTCAATATAGTGACAGTAACCAGGTACAATTCTTAATTCGTGATCGAAAACCGGACAATCACTAAAACGTAAATTCTGAAAGTTTTTTAAAGTAAACAAAATAATATAGGTTGGTCATTTACCTAATTTTCTTGTTACTGGAACGCAAAATTTCGACTTCTTAGCATGTATAAAGTTTTTTTTATTATCATTGGAAACAATAAAATATCTTTTTTCTTGTATTATAGAGATACAGGTGCAAGTTCAGGGAGGCGATTTGAACTTACCTCAGGACGCTTTGGTATTTTGGCTCTTATTTAATCCACATTAAAAGGTTTTTTAACATACTCTCTGGCACTTTAACGTGATATTTGTTTTTAAAAATCTGTATTTCTACTATGACATGAAACTGTTTTTACAGAAAAATAAACACTATCTAATTAATGCCTTTAACGTTGTATTTCTTATGTGTCATACTTTCACATAAAAATTACATATCAAATGGATGTCTGAACAAATCAGCTAATATAATTTCACATTGAATCATGTGAGAAGGTTTGCTTTTAAAGTTCATCTGGCCTGAAAGGTCCGATAGGCATATGGCATGGCATGGCGTCAAGCGTCTGTCCGCTCATCCGTCCGTAAACTTCCCTTTATTTCTTCTTCTTCAAGAACCATTGACTAAAGAAATCTGCACTATTGTGAACAGACTCGTTGACTAATGAGATCCTTAAATTATGAATTTGGTGACCCTGTGACTCCTATGAATAAAAAAGGGCAACGCCCTAACACATATTTCCATCTTCTTCTCCAAAATAATAGGCTAACAAAACTGAAATCTTGTGTGCAGGGTTCTTATCTGATGGAGATTGTAATTTATAGGTTGAGACCAGACTCTTAGCTAATTTTCATCTTCATCTCCAGAAGCAGGAGGCTTAGAAAGATTAAACCTTGTGTGAAGACTCTCTAGTTGATTGGTATGCTAATTTATCGATTTGTTGACCACAGTGACCAGCCCTAAAATTATATTTTCCTCCTTAGCAAGATGCCTTGAAAACTGAAACCTTTTGTAAAGACTCCTCAGCTTTTGATGATCCTCGTTTATGAATTTTGAAAACTCCGTAGCTCCTAATAAGGGCCTCAGGGGAGCCACCCTTAAACCTTTTTTGTCTATTTTAAGAAAAGGCCTAGAAAGATGAAATTTTTTTAACATATTTTTAGCTAATGATTGATATCAGCGCTGGACAATCTCGAGGCTTATCCCTCGCACCATAGGAATGTAGAATAGTTCTCATGTTTCTAAACATGTAAACAATAACAACACTGTATCAACAGGGCTGAGCTGAGAAGGATGAAATTTTCTACCCTTTTGTAACGAAGGTCTTCTCTCTAGTTAAGGGATAAATTTCGGTCGCTTCTGTTCATGAAAAGAACAATTTCATTGGCAGAAACTAACAACTTTTGGTTACAACTTGAACACTTGGCAACGTATGTTGTAACTGTTCGTCACTTAACGTTTTTGGAGTGTTTTTTTAAATATAGCATAGAAGGTATGGACACCAATACATATGTGTAAATATAACATTGCAAGTGACATAGTTAATACATTCCGATGTTGGGAGAAGACAATTCAAAACCATCATTTAATTTGGTTCTGGCGTTTTCTTAAAATCCAAGTATGACTTCCAGTTATCCTAAGAAGAATACAGCAGAGATAACGAACCCTTTGAACAGTCTATCTGGCAATTATTGGTATAATAGCTCACCGCTTGCTTAATAAGGAATCAGAAAAGAGAGGCTGAAATATGTTGCTCCAACGCAAGTCAAATGTCACCTTTAACATACAAATAAAACTAGGTTTCATTTAACATAATCAGAAGCGTCGATGCCTGAATACCAAACTTAAGCCGACAGCCAGATGAACAGGCAGGAAATAAAGTGACAGTTGAGGAACGTGACCATAACTCATCCCCTTGGGACGGAAAATCGTACCTCATTACGCAAGCTTGTAAAGGGAAATCAACAAACTATAGGGAGAGAGAAAATGTGTCACAGCCTTTCTCTATTGTTATAAACCTCCAGTGACGTCACTCCATTGGTCTTGCGGGACACTATTGAATGTAATTTCCCTCAAACCTGATTTAATCACGCAACCCCGGGCAGTTATCTTAATAATGCACCCCTAACCAGGGTTTTTATCTTGGTAATGCCCTCTGCCCCGGGTTTATAGGTTAGATACAACATTACCTCCGGATTGGGGGCATTTCCCGCGGGCGTCGGGCATACTTTTCAATAATTCCCGCGGGTCATGTTTTATCCTACACTTATCTTGGACAGGCATATAATTGCTCAACATAGAGAGAAACGATCGAGTTATGTAATGCAAGATATACCAAGTCATCAGCGTTATTCATGTAACATCCCTTTGATTGGGAGGCGGGATAGCGCAGTGGTTAGCGCGTTCGGCTTCGGATCAGGAGGTCCATGGTTCGAATCCCGCCAGGGGCTCGGCAACGTTGTCTCTCCCTGCAATAATACTAA
This sequence comes from Phorcus lineatus, assembly GCA_921293015.1. Lineage (NCBI taxonomy): Eukaryota > Metazoa > Mollusca > Gastropoda > Trochida > Trochidae > Phorcus > Phorcus lineatus. The sequence goes on from OV121083.1 coordinate 11,041,742, forward strand.
GAGCCGCGATATAAGTGAAATAATCTTGCAAGCAACGTTAAACACCAACTCACCTCACATCCCGATGATTGAGTATTATCGGGGAAATCCATTTTGATTTCTCAAGAATGTTTATGCTTTCCTTAGGTATAAAAGTTTTCGTTTTTAAGGGTTTATTAACAATTTTGAAATAAGTCATTATAGGAGACACTTTCTCCTGCATGTGAGACATCTCATTTCTCAACAGTATTATCTTTTGCAATAGTCTATTTCCCCCCTTTTGATAGGTCCCCCTACAATTGGGGGACTCTCAAGTAAATAGTCGACAACAACCATGATTCTTACGTGCATCACTGAACGTCTGTAAGATTAAAGTGAGTAGACGGGTCAATCCATTATACGATTATTTACAAACTCGATGTACTTTGTCTTGCTGTGCTCAGCAGAGAATTTGAGCAGAGAAAGTTGAAGTTATCATAACAGAAAAAAACAGATCTCTCATGTTGTTTCAGATTTCAAACCTGTATGAATAATACTTCTTAGGAAAAAGCAGAATATTCGAAGAGAAGGGCCTATTTAATCAATACTCCATCAGTGTGAATATCGAATGTTATCGGAGTTCAAGGGATAATAGACCTTTCTATTCTACTCTCTACCTTCATATATGTTGTGATCCATGAACAACCATTCTGTAAGCATATTTCCAACATAGCCTAGGTGACAGAACGTCTAAATAAATCAGTTGCCCCACTGGTTCAATCGAACGTAATGCAATTGTACCATCCTGTCTCCAATGCCATCAGGATAGTGAGAAGAACCAGATCTTCTTTTACTGAACTGAATTCTAGGAACAAGTTCCATGTATTCAGCTAATCATGTTTATGTTGGGTATTCTATTTCTAAATGTTCGGCCAGTTTGCCACAAATGATACTAGCAGTCGGACTTTGCTTAAAGTGTAAATATCTGTTAATTTTTGTTAAAACAAATGCATTCAAATGTCATCTTCATTGCTATTACCCAGACGTATCTATCTTACCCCTGAATTAACCTTGATATATGAAGCAACTCTGCGGTATATTGAGCACTTACACAAATGTCTGTGAATGATAGGAATGCTGTCTGTACAATGGAATGTAATCGACCGTCTCCTCATAAGCTTGTGAACATGATGATTTGATCTCATTTCGATGGTCTGAAAGCACGTCTATCAATACAAAGGGGCAACAACATAACTTCAGCTGCATTACTCGTCTGGCTCGTCACTTAAATGTTTAAGGGAAATACAATTAACTGTGAAGGATACTGATTTGTCAAGATTAGCACTTGTGTGATGTAAAGAACTAATACATAACAAAGCCATAGATGTGAAAACACTATGCTTCTGAAGCAAATTTTTAAAATACTTGAAATAAATACTCACTGTAAATCTAATTCTTTTATTTACGAAATGAGATGATCCACTGAACACTTAGATAAACCTATTACCATCCTCTTCAGACTTTTACTTCAATATGACAACATCGTTTTAGATGATAGTTATAGATATCATATTGTCCCTGTAAAACGAGCTTTTTGGCACCAAGATAAGCATTGGAGAGCAAGGTTGCATAATATATTCAATTTCTTCTACCCTCAACGAAAACAAAATCATCTCTTGCTAATTCTTTGGAAAATTATCCCTTAAATTAAATGGGTTTCTTCTTCATTTAAATACGTTGAATATCAAGTGTCTTTACAACATGCAAATAACTGATTAGATTGTTCTAAAATACTGAAAGCGATACAAAACCCCCATACATTAAAAGCGAACGATACGGATCCGTTAGGCTCAAATGCTTATCCCTCAACTGTTACAATATACAGACATTAGACGTTATTGATTTTCTATTTTTGAGATGTTTGAATTCAAACTTCTCATAATGAAAGGAACTTAAGTTGAATGTCCTGCAATGGCAGCTGTTCAACCTTCTCAAAATATCATACTTGTAATGGAAACTAATGTTAATTTTCATTTTTGTGCTTTTTTCATTAGGCTCATTGTACATTCCACTTGGTTTATAGTTTATAGTTTATATTAATGCTGAAATTTGTATAAGTCATCAGTCATGAAGTTCATCTATGAAATGTCGGTATTTTTTTTCTCAGATTTCCCAATGAGAAAATAACTCATGGAATTTTATACAATAAATGTATCAATGACTTTTGACCTTGATATGCTGAAATATACTGGATACATTATTATATATAATCATAGTACTTTCAAGGAGGGTGTTTTAATCATCTAGAAAAAGGGAAATAGATACAATTGTAGTCACTTCATGCAATAAGTACCAAGAATCAGGGATGATCATGCTCATGTTCCTTGTGCCATTAACATGTTATCCTTAGTTTTCGTAATGTGTTTACGATGTTCATCTTGCGATGGTGTGTAACATCGCATCTGTAAAGATTGTTCCTAATTTTGTCATTCTATTCACTTTTGTCTCATCATTTTGATGATCGGATTAATGCTTTCAGCAACAATTTCGGGTTGCAATAAACCATAAGTACCCCTGGCAAACCTTTTCATTTGATAATATGAGTGAACGTAATATATATATATATATATATATATATATATATATATATATATATTTCTCATTAGTTTGTACCCTTTCATATTGTGAAAAACATAAAAATATACCTTGTGAAAGCTATCAGAGGTTATTAAGTGTAAATAAGTGAAAGATTAGAAATTTTGGATAATCATACTCAAAAAGTCAAACTTAGGATATCAATAATATTAAACTCAAAATTGGATTTGTATTCTGACCTAAACTTTTCACATTAAGAACAGCAAACGTTTGTTTCATTGTGTAAGGATTCCAATTTAAATCATAGGTTTTGCGAAAATTTTAATAAGTCACCCTTTTTACCGAAATACATTACAGTCAAAACTTTTATTTCATTTTGTGAAAGAATCACTGTTACACTACATATATAACGGACAGATATATAGTGTAACAGTGACATATCAGGACATAGTTTGCATATCCAAAAAGGGTAACGGATCAGGATGTCCATATTTCTGCAATGAAAAATTATTTTAAACCATATATAGTAGACAAATTTGGGGTCAGAATATTCCACATAGGTTTACAATTTGATTTATTCTTTTTTTACAAACATAGTGATATTACTATGTTAAATGGTTGTCTTTTATTATGAGTTTTGGCAATTTTGATCCAATAAGTTTAACAGGATATATAATAATGCAAAAATATGTATTATGATATGCTGGTTAATTCATCATAATGCAAGATGTATCTAAAATTGAACCTTGACTTAAGTCAAATAGCAACACATTTGAGTAGCTTTTGTCAGACTCGTAATATATAGTTTTGTAGCATGCCTCTTCAGGTGTTCAGATTGGGGAAAGCTTATAAATTATTTTCTTCTGAATAACTTTATATTGATAAGTGCTGAAAATGGCATTTATGCTATTACAACAGCATATTAGTATTCTCGATTATACATCAAGGCAAAGGCCTCGTATGTCTATACAAACATAACCAGGTAATAAAATGACTTGCCTCTCAAGATTGTGGCGGAGCGGATTAAAAGACTTTTGGGTTCTTTAGACTCCCTGCATAACATTTCATTGGATGAAAAATTACACAATCCCTCTCTTATGAGTTTACCCCTTAAGCAATATGCTAATGTGACATAATCTCTTTTGGTTATAAATAGCTGCATTGTAGGTGTAGATATATGTCAGCGAGTTAAGGGTAATCATCTCATAGTTTATTTAGTGAGGGTCTAGAGGTGTCAATGAAGGACTCTTCAAGTCGTAAAAGTGCATTTGAGACACTGCCCATGTTAGATTTATGAAATAATTCTAATGATGTCTCAATCAGATTGTGTCAATCAGAAGACCAACAAGGAAGAACCATTATGTCACCTGATTAGCATAATTTACAATATATCCGTGTACATTGTACGTATATTCCCAACTTGCAACTTGAACTACTTATACCTAGCTATACTCAGCCAATGAAAACAACGAATGCATGAATAACATATTTGATGTCACACAGGCCAGTGCAATGAAACAGTCGGGAAATGAGGCATTTGTGTAATGTAAAGACGACTCAAAGTGCAAGGTGCATATTAGAATAAAGTTCAGCTTTTGGGAAGCTTACGGAAATAACTTAGGCCATTTGCATGATAACTTTTGAAACGACGTCGCTGATTGCACAACTAACTTTGATTGCATCCAATCATTGTTCTACATTTTGTGCACAAGAAACTTTCGAATTAAGACAGAGGTTTATACAAATTTAATACGAAGCTACCTCTGTTGGGAGAGAATGCAAATACATTGCAGCAACCATGCAAGTTCATGATAGGTGAAAGAGTTATACTTATACTTTAACACAACTACTAGCAACCATTGACTATCATCATTGCCTGTATATTCAATGGAATCTTTGCAAAATAATTACCAAAGATGACATACCAACACCGCATTTTAGCGTTACATAAGAGCCTATAGCATTCCTATCCTATAAGTCAGGACAACAAAAATATCTAATAGCATATAATAGATCGTCGAGGTGGGTATTAGGGTTGAGTTACTGTCTGATTGATACGACCTGCTTTTAGGCTCTTGTAGAGAAATATAACCACTACGCTCACCATTATATAAGTAGGCTGACTGTTTCATTTCTTTGTCACGAATGTGTTCTTATATTTCACAGACATTTTAACAAGGGTTAAACAGACTCTAGATCAGGAGGTGATTGAGTGAATAGGTTTGTGGTATATCAGTGGATTTGAAAGTGAGTGTAGACTACTTGTTTTGACTATTCAAACACTTTACGATAAGACAATATTATAAGTAGAGAACTACACGTGATGATATTGGGTATATTGAAACAGTTGACATTCGGGTTAGCAATGGGCAGACAAACAGACAGACAGACAGACAGATTGTTTATTAAAGTCTCACCTCAACATACAAATACATAGAATACAATAGATAAAAAAGTAAAAGTTGAGCCACCCCTATAAGGGATTATGAGAGACTAATGTCATTAAGATGTTTATAAGAAGCAAAATAGTTGCTGAAAGTAAAAGTAAAGTTATGGTTATAACATTTATAAAAATAAATCTATTGGGCTAAAATCATGAATTATATACATAAGATTGACGTTTAGAAAGAATATAAATGCAGGTTTTGACAGCAGTAAAACATACATTTGGGCTAGATAAGATAATGGGTAACTTTTGTACATCACTAAAATCATCGAAAACTATCACACTCGGGTATACATTTTCTTAATAAAATCGACCTTTCACACGAATACAATGGACATTTCATTAACACATGGCATTCATCTTCGATTTCATCTTTAAAATAAACACACTCTTTCAATAATGTTAGTGCTATCATATCGGCCAGTCTCAACTCGAATCGGGGCAACTCCACATCTGAAACTAGCTAAGGCTCTGGGGGTGGGAAGTCCTACATAGTGTACAACATTAAAATTATCCTTAAAAGTGCAATATAACCTTAACTTATTTCCACAAACAAAAGTATGGCTTAAAGGCTTAAACCTATGTAATATTACCAGTTTTACTTCGGATACTACAAACTTAACATGGTAATTACAAGAAACATTTGCAAAATGAGATAACTCAAAATCTGAAAATTTGTGATGAATTTTATAATTACAATTTCTCTTCTTATTAAGCGCATGCTTATTTCCCCAATTAAAAATCTTAGCAGTTAACCTATCATATTCTGTATTACATAAACGCCTGTAAAATCTCACCACGCTACACCACTGTAAAATATAAGATAGCGTCCAACCCATATCCCCAATAACAGCATTGTTAGGAGTAAATTTGATTTACCGCAACAATAAGATCATTAATGTACAAGTTAAAAAGGAGTGGTGACAGTAAACAGCCTAGTTTTAAACCACAACGAACATCAAACCAGGGTGTAAAGAGTCCATTTAAGCGAACACAACATTGAACATTTGTATACAGTGATATCAAAGCATTGAACATGGGTTAACATGATAAGATCACGTTGACCTTGTGACGTACGGGCTACTGGAATAGAGTAAATCGATCAAAGAAAAAAAGTGCCAAAAGTTTAATGATATTTATGGTAACCCTAATTACTTTCTTTTTCTGAACGTCATTGTTGACTGCTAAGTCATTATCTAGTTACATGAACAGCTACACTAATGTTAGGATACAAATAGGTCAATGCCATTACGAGATAACAGATTTTTGGACGAGTTTTTGATGTGATGAGTTACTTCTTGTACTACCAATACAATGGCATATGGTTTTCTTGAACAACCTTGATATGTTGGGGTTTTTTTCAGTATAATATATTCTTTAGTACAACTATGCTTTTATAAATATTCTTTTTCAGCCCTTTTTTTCAATGTACGTTTTCAGTATAATAGATTCTATATTACGACTACGCTCTTATAGATAATCTATTTTTGTTCGGCTCTTTAATGTACGCCGAGGTGTGTATGCAAGTGAATACAAAATCCATTTCCTATTGGTTGAGGACATCACAAGTCTAAAGTAAGAGTGAACTCATGCCTACACTGTCATTCAGACGGAGCATTTGAGCAGGTTGAAACATGGCTTCTAACTCTGTATCAGATACATCAAGGTATGTTTCAAAACGCAGTTGAAAAAATTCAAATTGTTAACAATTTTAATATGTTCTTAAATCAGATTAGACCTATCTACTCTTATGCCTAAATCTTAAATCAATATAAAGAAATTATCGATAGACTGACATTTCGACAAATGTCACAATGATCTTTTGGTACATCTAGCTTGGTTTTAATAATTGGCATGCTAAGATGAATTGCCTTACATGTTGTCGAGTAATTTCATTAGATGTATTCACTGATGTGACTGTCGATTATGTTTATCCATGCATGAACTCTCATTTTCAATACATCGTAACAGATCAAAACGGTTCATTAGCCAACGAAAGGGTCTAGGTTCACTAATGTTATGACTACTCCTAGTTTGATTACTCCCGGTTTAACAACTCACGTACACAAACCATTACTTCCTCACCCCTTCTTTTTGTAATGTACTGTACAACCATAGCTTATTACCAGTTTCCCTACTGTTTGAAATATACATGTCGGGATATTCAAGGTATCTCACTTCACTATTATATTACTGTATTTACTTTAATTAATCTTGACAGAAAAGACTGGCAAGAACAACAAATACAAAAGTTGAGTATTTCCTTTCTACTTGTTGATAAAATTAAAACACCCAACCTGAATAATTACATGCATGTATAATCTACCTATTTACAATTGTGCCACTGTGATAGTATAAAAAATATATTATTCCAAATTCTCTTCTCAAATGCCTTCTTTGTATTAATATGAAATCATTTTTTTCAGAAAATCATCATAAGTAATAAACACATTTAGTCAATTAGTGCGTCATTTATGTTTTACAGCCTGCATAAGCTTGACATCCTTATATTTTTGGACTATTCAAAGCATAGGCAAAACATCAACAAGAATCCAAATAGTAGGATGAGGACGTTACATCCCAAACTAACCGAGTCCAAAGAAATATAATAGATAAAATTAAATTAGATTGTCAACGAGAAATTAAAGTGTCCACTCTAATAGAAATAACAAAATTCATAAACACTTGTCAATCATACATAAATATAAAAAAGGAATATGCTTGTAATGTCAATAAATCTAGGTCTTCTCTTGAGAGTTCTTAATCGTGTTAAATTCACGTCTAATGAAGAAACTCAAAACAGTTCCTTTGGTAAGAGGAGGCCAACTGCGAGTAATCACATGCTTGTTATTTATATTATCAAGCATAGGGGTGCTCCTACATGTGTTTGTGTACATGAGTAGTCAAACTGTGATTAGTAATAATGGGAAGACACCCTCTGACATAGGTGACCATGGCTTACACTTTACAAATCCTGTGACATTGTATAAGAGTAAACAAGTCAGACTTGAAAAGATTTGGGCGCTAACAAATATACAAATAAATCATTTGCTTTTAAGCTTGTACGTATAACAAATGCGTAAGACATAATGTTGAACACTCTTTAATTCCAATGCAAAATAATCTTTGCATAGAAAATTGATGAATGAGTGCAAAGGATATACATAGTTATTCTTAACATCGTGAATAGAATATAACTAATAGAACTGTTATTCAACATAGTTGATAATGATGGCAATTCTTAATAATAAGATCCTGTTACGTGTACATGCAATTCAAGATAGAGAACAAATCTTTCATTGCACTGTTAGTGGTGATAATGTGGGCACATTGCTAAGTTCTTGTTCGATTTCGTAACATGTAAACTAACTGCACCCCTCTTAGAAATGTCATGTTTTCATTCAAGCGAAAACAGTGGCTACCTGACCCTTACATGAGTTTTAATCTTGCAATGAAAGGGGAACATTTTTAATGTTTCAGAAGACCTGACGATGTTGTTAATAGCAGTTCCAACTCTGACACTCCTTGTGGCCATTGTGGCCCTGAAAAATCTGTGACTCTGCGAGTTGAGAACTCTCTGGTAGGCGATCATTTCACCCACTCCGTGACGATCACCAGTCAGGAAAGGAAGCTAATACATTTTCTCACAAAAGCTGCTGACCAGAAAGCCGAGTTCAAGTAAATATTAAGCACACATCAACTCCTATTGCATCATAAAGATGTCCACTTAACCTGCGCCCCAAAGATTGTTTTAACATAATTTCGAAAAGGTTGTTTAAACTTGGATAGGGAATTAATACATTGTTCATATTTTAATCATGAAAACTGATACAATGTTGTCTCAAAACGCATTTCTTCTGATTGCATAGCGACATTTGGAATTATTTGTGACAAAGGTTGTAAATGAAAATCGAGTAGTCGAGACTTTCTGTGTAAAATTTGATCTTTACAGATTCTCAGCAACATATTATGCCAATTTGGGGTACTTCATCACAGCAATGAACGGACTGCCTTCCGATGAAACAACATATTATTGGAATATGTACGATGGAAACGGCGTGGCCTTGCCACTTGGTACGTGTGTTTTACGTCTACCAATGTCGGAAAATGGCAATTACCATAATACTGCGAGTTCGTGATGAACGCCAGGTTCAAGTCATTGTAGCACGTTTTAAATGTTTGATTTGCTTCAATTTTCCTTATTAAATGATAATTTATGCACATATATCATGTTCAAGGGACATGTTCTTAGTTGAACCATTTAACAGTGATTGAGCAACCTTTAATTATTTGAGTTAAGGACATATTTGCGTAGCTAAACCAAACTCTAAGGACCTTCCTCTCAAAAAGTTTTTATTGATTGAAGAAGATTAACTTGCATTGATAACATTTTCTTTCAATTTGTTAGATAACTATATTTCATTTGAAAACGTTTAACGAAGTCTTTTAAACATTGTGATGTATGTCATCACAGCTGATGCAAATCCAATAAATGAACTGAAACGTTAGTTGGCAAGTAATGGATTTTACAAAACAATAGTATCCCGGTTCATTTACCATTAACCATCAATCTTCTAATTTTGTATGTTATCATACAATTTTATGATATAAAAAAAATTGTATGTTATCAAACCAATAGAAGTTGTAAAATAGATGGTGTACTATAAAATGCAAATCAAGACGTATTATTTCATGAAAGACATGTTTGTCAAATGCATGGTATAATTTCTGCACACTGCAACTAGATGATATTTTATCAATAACATCATGTCCATGGTACAGTATAAAGAAATGGTATCAAACAAGTGCCAAAGAAACATAATTTTCTTCAGAGCGCAAAACAAAATATTGCTGCAAGATAATGTTGATTTAGATTGTCAGTTATAAAGCTATGCTTTGTAAGAAGGAATATGCATATTTACTCATCAGGATATAACCTATTAAACTGCTTTACGTGTTCAAACACACAAAGGATGGTGAAACCGTTAGTTTTTAGATATTATTTCGACAGAAGTTTGGGGATTTTAGTTAAAAATGAGAAATTGTTTAAATGATCGTTCACACGCAATAGATATAATTCATAGTTCACTCTCCTATCTCGCCTGGTTAAGGAGATACAAAAGAGAAAATTTTCTTGAAAGCATGTCTTTTATTAATATGTCCAAGTAATGTTTGAAAATCAAAGAACCAAACTTTGGTTCTAAAGAAATGATGTATTTATTTGTTATTTTTATTCATATCATGTAGACGAGATCATTTTGCATTTGATATTGTTACATTTCTTCTGCCGTTGAGTGTAGTAAGAAATTTATATGCAATTTCAAACACATGTGTTTACCAAATATATGGTATACCATCAAATACATAGTATGCTATCAAATTCATCAATCTTTGTTTGGGTAATTAAATACCTTAAAGTTCAGTATTTATCAAAACTGATTTTGAATAAAACCATTTCTTATAGAGGACAATTTTATTTCAAAGTTTAGATACAAGTGCTTGTGTCGTTTTCACGCAACAGTTGAATATATTGAGTTACTGATGGTATGATCCTGCCATTGTCATATCCATCAATAAAAGATTGAAGTTAAGGTAAGCTCATATATAAAAATTAGACACCACCATAATCAGATGTAACTGTGTCTTGAAATTACAAGAGCTTATAAGCTATCTGCATTCCCTATCACTCTTTTCATTATTGTCTAATATACAAGAGAAACCAAGTGTGTAACCAATATCAATAGTTTTTGTTTTTATTTCAGGTGTGAGCAGCTATGAACCACAGGACGGCCAGACTATCGTGTTCTCCTGCGTGAAAATGGACCCCTGCAACTGATTAATCAATATGAAAGGAACCGCCCGGAATAATTTCGCTAATGATTTCGTCGGGTCCTCAGAGAAAGGGAAGTAACCCATGGTGAAGATATAGGCGCTTTATTCAAAGATGGATAGTCATCTCTTATCCGCCTCAACATTTCCGTTAGACAGAAGTAATCCTGGTATATTGTTGTTTTATGCAAAAGATTTTCATCAAAATAATATTGAATACAAGTGTATAACTGATTCACTGACACAAGAAAATCCCTTTTAAAAGATATGTTGTTAAATTATATCGTGACTGTATACCTTTTCGTATGAACCTTGCAGAAAAGATATCTATTTGTTGTAATTGTATTTTAAAGATGAATACTATAATTTCATGTCTTTCAAATAAGGCAGAGAGTATGTTTTGAAGGCAAATATGTCAAACTTATTTTAAAAAGTCATTTTATCGAGCAGTAGTGGTTGTTTTTGAAAATTACCTTTTTGATGTTAACAAATCAGTATAATGACAATAAGCAGGTAACAGTATAATTCGTATTAGAAAACCGGACAATGGCGCGCGCCAACTACTTCTTATCTTTCATGTGGTTTGTTTTTCGATTATCATTGAATTCCAAAAAATCATAATTCTTGTAGGATAGAGATGTAGGAGGGCGATTTGAACTTAAAATCAGGATATTCGGTACTTTAACTCTTATTCAAGCCACATAAATGTCTTCGAAACATACTCTCTGGCACTAAATGTGATGTTTGTTTAAAAAATTCTCCTATTTCTACTATCACATGCAACTGATTTTTGCTGAGAAATAAACAACATCAGAATAATGCCTTTAACGTTGTATTTATTATGTTTAATACTGTCACATAAAAATTGTCTGAACAGCTTACATAATTTAAAATTTAGTCATATCATGAGGTTGTATATTTACTTCATCTGGACTGGGCCAATGGGCTCATGGCATGGAGTCCAGCGTCCAGCGTCCAGCGTCCAGCGTCCGGTATCCGTCCGCTCATCCATCCACAAACGTCCCACTATTTCACTACTTCTTTTCTACACCAATTGACTAAAGGAATCTGATGTACAGACTTTTTGACTAATGTGATCTTTGATGATTTATGGATTTGGTGAACTATGGATTTGATCCCTAATGAGGACCAGAGAGGCCTTATGACCTCATCTCCATCTTCATCTCAAGAACGAGAACAATTGAAAACTGAAACCTTGTGTACAGACTCCGTAGTTGGTTGGCATTCTAATTTATAGATTTGTTGACCCCTGATAAGGATCATGGACTAAAAAGCAGGAGACTCCTTAGCTAGTGGGGATTTTCTTTTATAAATTTGAAAACTCCTTAACCACAGAGATCACACCCTAAAACATATTTTGTCTATTTTAGTGGAAAAGAAAAGATCTAGAAAGCTGAAATGTTGTGTACAGATTCTTTGGCTAATGAGCATTGTGATAAATTGATGCGGTGATCCTGTAACAGCTCATTTGGTGTATGTTAAGGGTTGTGGGATATTTTACGATCGGTTATTTTCATGACATATTTTCATGTCAATGTCAAATCAACTTGATAATAATTTGTAGGCCCTTCATTGAAAGAAGAAAAAAATGACCGATGCCCCCAAGCTTTGGGGAAATGGACAGATAACGCATACAGACATTCTTGCTTCCTCAGAATGCTCAGGGGTCATGCTTTATCCAGTCATCAAGATGATGACATGCGTACATTTCATATTTTACAAAAGAACCAAAGTAAAGCGGTGTTCTCATAACAGGACTAGCCGTTGCGTCTGTTTTGTTGTTATGTCAGATGGTGACGTCATAATGTATGAATGCACGAGGTATAACAGGAAATTTTTCTGCATTCATCGAGAAATTGTGGCATGTTTTTGAGAGCTCTCATCCAATCAGAATCACTGAAAAACGTCTAACAACATCATTTTGTAATTATATAACCATGAATGCAAAATACTTATCATCGATGTCCCAACTTTCCTCTACAGTGTTATCCGCTACTTGTCTGACCTTGTCCTGACCTTTTCCTCTTTTCTAAATTTTCCAAGTCTAGCTTTGCCTTCTTCCCATGTTTAAAGTTCATTCTTGTACGACACATTTTTTCGAAATGTCCTCTCTTTTTACACCTTCTGCATGTTTTCTTTCTTGCAGGGCAACTCTCATCCTTGGAATTATGTCCTTTGATACCACATCAATAACATGTAATGTCACTTTTGAAATTTTTCACATTCAACTTTCTTCTATTTTCAAAGTTCCTACCTTTTGTTGACGTCGTGTTCGTCATAGCATTTACTTCCAAAGGCTTCTCAATGGCCCTAGCTTCTGAATCCTCTTGTGCTCTTGAAACTGTCAACAAATTGTCAAAGGTCAGGTCGCCTCCTTTCTCTGACAACTTCATCCTAAGCGTGTGTGAAGAACATTTCTGGATAACTTTGTCCCAAATGCTTTCTTCAACTTGTGCAATATTCCCGAAGTCACAACTATCCACTTGGTGTCGAAGACGTGTGATGAACTGTGATACTGTCTCGTTGGTCTGGCACATAGCTCAAAACACATGGCGTTCACACGGGACATTCACACGTGGTTGAAAGTAACTGTTGAGTGCCGTTTTCGTCTTTTCATAAGCATCCCGTTCTCCCGGAACAAATACTGCGAAGAAGCTATGCTGCACTGCTAGACCAACTGTATGAGTAATAAAGCTTTCATCTGTTCAGCATTCTTACCCCCTTTCCATCCGATTAAAGTTCGAAAATTGGTAGCTATCTTTTCAAGTGAGGAGCGAGGATGGCTCTGTTGGAACAGTCAAACGCTTGCAAACTGTTAATTTCTGTTAACTTTACAGTAGATATTATCCAAACTACTTTTGACAATCCTTGCGCAAATGTAGAATTCACATTTAATAATGGATCAATAAGACCCAAGGTCTTTCAATCGGAGTCAATAAAATTTAGATCATATAAAATAACAAAAGTTGTTTTAAAAAATATATAAATTGTATTTTATGAAAAAAGTTAAGGAGGACATACTTTTATAAGCATCAAAGGAGGACATCAAGAAAGTTTGATGGTTTTAGATCTATACTTAGCAAAATTGAAAACTTGACACAGGTAACTTTTTTAAATCGTTTCTGTCTGTATTGAAATATTTTAAACGTGGAATCGGAAAGAAATTTCAAGATGAGATGGTAAACTAAGAGAGTGGGGGCCATCAACTATTAACACGCTTGAAATAATAACCATGTTGCTTAAAGTAATAACGTCTAGACTAAAATCTTAGTTTCAAAAGGTTAGGTTTTATACTTGGTGTTTGATTTGAAAGAAATTCCAAGCTGGGATGGTCATATTTCTTGTAGAAACTGCTTATAGAGTGGCGATATCATATCTTAGTTTCAAAATGATGGGTTATGTTTTATAAATTTATAAATTTGAAAGAAATTTCAAGTTGAGACGGCTATACAAGAAAGTTTGGGATTTTCAAGTCTCTTGATGAAAAGGTAGTTTATGAATATTGCGGCAAGGTACGGTCCTAGTCATTCACTGATTCTAAATATTACAAATTTGGGATACCCAACTTACATCATTATAAAACACGATGTAGATATATTGATAAGATAACAGTCTGGTTATACATTGTGAACTTTTCTGGTACTTTTTTTTGTTTTAGCCGAAAATGGTGTAATTGGTGCCAATTCATGGCTGATTGCTATTTGACATAAATGACTCAGTGTCAAATTCAGTTCCTCTATCATGCCACGCTGTCAGATTAACTTATCTGAGATCTGTCATTGACGAATAACGTTGTAGGATACATTATTAATTTGGCTATATAAGGAATATCGCATGGAATATTACTTTTTCTATATCAGGTAAGTTATTTTCAATTTCAAATACGATGTATCATTTATAGAATATTTTTATCAATATTGTATTTTTAGCAAATAATACGGCACAAAATTAATTCAATTATTTATCAAATGTAGGTTTAAATCATTTTGTATTCAATGAATTTTATGTTCAATGGCTCGCACACGATAAGAGATAATTCTGAGCCACAAGGTCAAGTAATCAATTAAAAAGTAAAAATTTCAATGCAACTACGGAAGTATGTACCTGAATTATTTAAAATCATATTTCATTAATTAATTCGCATTGATAACCCCCATCTCATGGGACGCGTCCCATCTTAAGATGGGGTAGGATACTGTCTTCTTATGTAAATCATGAACTATTGATATCTGTGCACGAATTTATAGATTTAACAGGCAAGTATACATCGGATCCATAATTGATATATTTTATTGTAATATTGGTAAAGCTTGTTAGCGACTATATATCAATATATGGATAAATCATATATTTTGTAAATACACCATAAATGTTCTTTATCTTGCTGGCGTTTGTATAGATAAGTATATATATTCATTGTACAATCACCATGACATGTTCTATATTTTGTATTTTGGAGCAGTATTAACATAAGCTTCTAGCTTGTTTACCAACCAAACCAGATGAGGCAGGATTTCAAGTTAGGATAATGCATATATATACATGTATATATGTATAAAAGGAGAATTGATTTCTTAGGTGAAGAAGGGTTATATATAAGAAAGAGTAAACATCGGATGGTTCTGACTGGATCAATCTTCTTTAATACAATACGGTGAATTTATTCCACCAGTGTATCGGTCTATACAAGTAAAGTTGACAAATGGAAGTATACACATATTTTACAGGAACAAAACAATAAAATCATATAGTCAACATTCATACTTGTGAATGAGTAATTGGGGAATTAGTCATCGGTTGCCAATCACGTAATAATTGCCTCAAGCACCCCCATATGGGAGTGATTCGAACACAATGGAGTTGTTCAGGATTAATGATTCTGCATTGTACCATTGATCACTGTGGACAGAGGAGTGTAATTAAACACGCACGAGCCAAACATCACAATAGTAATCACTTCCTTATGTGAGCTAACAGTTTCGTGTTGGACAAAACTTGTTTATCAAAAATATCTCTTTTGTATTAAGAGTAATGGTTGTATTTTCTGACTTAGCATAAACCTTGTAGAAAGGGAAGATAGCAAAATTTCCATTGTAACAATTCATAATGTTTTTACTTTTCTTCAGATGGTGGAGTTAGGGTCATTAATTTGTTCTTTGTGAACCTTGACTCGTGCTTGTAGGTTACTCGTTTGCCCTATGTATGTTAGATTGCATTTAGGGCAGAAAATTGCATAAATTACATTTTTTATAAACAATTTATGATGTGTTTAACTTAAAGGAATTCGCCTTTCTCAAAATTTGAAGTTATTGCCCTCCATAATGATAGGACAGTTACCATATCTTTAATCGTGGCATTTTGTTACTTCAGCTTCGGTCTTATAAATTCTGAATTTTGCTCTAGTCAGTAACTATACTTCCTTCCAAAAGTTTAGACTCATCTTTTGAATCCCTCCTCAAATCAATATAAATCACGAACACAAATGAATAAACAGATCAGTCTTTGCATGCATGGGGATCCCAGCCCATTCCATAATCGAACTTCCTCCAAACCGATCATGCCCTTGGAAGTTACCGTCATCAAACCTTTCACCTCGACGTTGGTATACAGGATTACGTCCATCATTAAAGTGAAGATTAAAACGAGACCCGTCAGTAAACAGAACTCTCGACCATCGAAGATTTCTGATTGATCATTTGCCAACCGCGGTTTCGTCTGTGCTGTGGATTCAAGGGGGTCGGACAGCAGGACATCTGGCTCTGATCCGGAATAACGCAAGACGACGTCTTACAGTTGACACATGAATCCCTACTGCTAGCTGTAAGTTGTCTCTGATCTGTCTACATGCTGTGTCTCTCCCGGAGATTTGTCAAACGGATTTACCGTTCCGCTCTTCTTGTAGTGACTTTTGGTCGCCCAGACCTAGGCCGATCTCGAACAGAATTCGTTTGTTGGAAACGTGTCCATAGGTTTGATATGACTTTTTGAGATACCCAAAGCTGTCTGGCAACAAATCGTTGAGATCTGCCGCCTTGGAGTAGACCTATGGCTTGATGGCGCTGCTCTTGTCGAAGACTTCGACCTCTACCCATAGTGTCTTTGACTGAATGTTTCATCATTCCCAACCTCTGAATTTATACCCTTTACCTTAGGCATGACGTGCACGTGCATCATGTTGCTTCATGGACTACATGCATTCATAGTGAACCCTATCCTATGTGCTGCGTTGAAGCGAGAAGATTTGGACAAAATCATTAAAATTGTGATTTTTCAGGTGTGTGAGAGAAATCAAGATCATCAAACTCTAAGCTAATGAAAAATGTCGTAGTGAAAGGATGGACGTGTGCTATCAAATGTACACTGAAACCGTCTAATTTCTGTTCACTGCTATGACTTTGTGTGGATGACTTATAATGATGTAAAAGAAGTAAGTGAGTCTAAACTTTTTGAAGGAAGTATATTTATATTAAACAGGCAGAGCGTAATCCTTACACAAGCTCTTTGTACATGTCCAGCATTGTGACTTCATGTATGTATGTATGTATGTATGTATGTATGTATGTATGTATGTATGTATATATATATATATATATATATATATAAACAATATTTATTCAAATAAATAAATGGATTGGTAAACAGGCTGTGTAACGGCAATATAGATATCTCTCCAATACAAAAGTATTTCATAACAAAACGTTATTTGTCAATACTGATGACAAGAACATTTAAGGTAAAATTATATATACATATAATTCTAAATTAAAAATCTTTGATTGAAGTCTTACTTGCAGGGTATACTTTTATCATATATATGGTTATAAAACTGAGTTTATGACAATATACATTTAAGCAACCTAGTTCTTGATAGCTGATATAGTAATTAACATTAACCTTGTAACAACTACTAACAAACATAATTGCCTGTATATGGTTTCACAATGCAGTGGAATCATTTGCAAAAAATTACCAAAGTTTTTCAATTTACTGTCCAAATGGCATACCATCATGGCAGTGCAGCATTTCCGTGTTACATAAGCCTATCGCTGTTGTTGGTTATTGGTCAGGGGGAAAATATCTAATTCTAAATGTATTATGTCAGGTTTATTGGCAAATAGAACCAGACGTCCTCTAGGCCTAATAGAGTTGGATATATAAAAGATTGGCGAGGTGGGTAATAGGATTGATTTGCTAACTAATTGATACGACCTGCTTTTAGGCTCTCGTAAGGAAATATAACCATTATGCTCACCATTATCTAAGTAGGCCGACTGCTTCATTTCTTTGTCTCAAATGTGTTCTCATATTTCGCAGACATTTTAACAAGGGTTAAATAGACTCTAGATTTCTTATAGAAGTAACGAGATCAGGAGGTGGTTGTGTGAATAGGTCTGTGTTATATCAGAGGATTTGAAAGTGAGTCTAGACTATTTGTTTTGACTACTCAAACAGTCTACGATAAGACAATATTGTAAGTAGAGAGCTACACATGATGATATATTGAAACAGTTGACATTCAGGTTAGCAATGGGTAAACATGATAAGATCACGTTGACCTTGTGACGTACAGGCTACTGGAATAGAGTAAATCGATCAAAGAAATGTTTGTATAAATAGCTATTACTTTATAGTCTGTAAAACCTGGACAGGTGCCAAAAGTTTAATGATATTTATGGTAACCCTTATTACTTTCTTTTTGTGAACGTCATCGTTGTCATTATCTAGTTACACGAACAGCTACACTTATGTTAGGATACAAATAGCTAAATGCCATTACGAGATAACAGATTTTTGGACGAGTTTTTTTATGTACCGAGTTACTTCATGTACTATCAATACAACGGCATGTGATTTTCTTGAACAACCTAGATATAGTTTTTTCAATGTAATAGATTCTTTATTACAACTATGCTCTTATAGATAATCTATTTTGGTTCTTTTCTTCAGTGTACGCCGAGGTGTGTATGTACTTGAATACGAAACGTTTTACGATATTAACTTTTAAAAAACAGGTTAATGTAAATGTGCCACTTCCCGACTGAGAGTATATGTCAATAGTGTGAGCTTTTAGGACAATTATATGAGACTGTGACGTAGTGATTTTAACTATACTAGTCTATTGTGCAATTGCTTTGAAAATATCTAATAACGGAAAATAAATAGTTATGCCATATTTCATAATTTGTATATCTTACGAGTACAGCATGATACATGTATCTGTAACTTTTCAATCCTTTATATAAGCTAGAGCCCAATCTTTTGATGTATTTGTTATGTTTTCAAACAATCGATCATTGACATGCCTAATGAAACCATTACAAGCCATTTCTCAACTATGGTATCCTTTTCAAAGCTTGATTTTGGATCTACTATTTGTAAGAATAATAGAACTTCTTCAAAATAATAGAATTTTGTAAAAATGATAGCAATTTGTAAAAATGATAGCAATTTGTAAAAATGATAGCTATTTTTAAAAATGAAGGAACTTTGTCATTATAATAGAGTTTGTCAAAGTAATATCATTTTTTCAAACTTATTGAAAAATGTCCACATTTTATAAATTTGTCACAATTTTAGATGTTTGTCGTTATATTCCATAAGGACATAAATTAACACCATGTGAAAGATATGAACACTTAATTGTAAGAACTCGATTCCAGATCTACTTTGTAGAGATACTTGTTGACTGAATAGGGATATTTAAGATTCTGTTCATATTTCGCTCTGGATCTGTAAGCTGGTCGTACCAATGAGAGAATATAAACTGTTCAACATTTGGTAAGATGTCTGAATCAGTCATGCTCACCACGGAAAGTACGTGCACTGGGAAATATTCACCGAAATGGTGAATAATACTAGGTGAAGGCGGCATTCGATCACTGAATTGTTTTTAGAAGAATAAGAATGTTGCGGCTCCATTTCTATGGTTTCCGAAAATGTGCTATTAGGAAGACTATCACAATTTCTAAGGTAAAGAGAAGAATGAGGATTGCTTGGTGTAGAAATAAGAGACATTTACCACTTAACTATTGGAAGAAAAGTATTTTCTCTGATGTAACTCAGGTTGTAATTTGAAAAAAAAGTATGTTTATGTTTGGAGAAACGCGAGTGTCTGAACGCAGTGAAAGTACCGGCTCGCATTAGTTGCATGTTTTTGGACTGCATTACGGAGGATGGTGTTGGAACACTTGTGCCAATTGAGGGTACCTCGAGCTCACAGAAGTACAAAGACCACATAGATGAACATTTATGGCTTGTGGTGACAAAAGTGTTTTGAAATGATGAATATAATTTATTTTCCATGATGACAATGCTACACGCCATTGATCAAAACTGACCACTGGATGGAAACCTGTCAACAACCATCCAACTTTTGACTGGCCTGCGCAATCCCCTGACCTCAATATTAAAGAAAATGTGTGAAAATGTGTCAACTTTAGACTGAGTAAAGAAACTGCTGGCCTCAAAATACGATAGGACCTCATTGACTGTATCTCTAGGATCTGGCAAAGTTTGACTCCTGTCAATATATAAAGTTTATAACAGTCAATTCCACTTTGATTGAGAAATGTTAGGATTCAAAGAGGTTATATCACCAAATACTAGTCACAAAAGTGTAAGAAAACTCCATTGAAATTGTTTGTTTATTATATAAAAATGTCAATTGAGAACGAGTACTTTTTGCGGCAGCCATTTTCCTTGCAACACCCTTTGCACGGTGCTGTATTACTGTTTGAGCTCTGCGACATAACACCAGAACTGCTACCCATGTGAGATCTGATCTCCCTATCACGCGTGGGGTCAACGTTCAGCCTTCAACGTCAACACAAAATTCAAACGACTGCAAGAGAACTGTTTTCATGCAAGACGACAAAGTGTTTGAATCTCGTAAATGGGCAAGATTGAGGCAACGTTTAGAAGCTGGTAATATTGCTGAGCATGACAGGTATGGGGGAGGTTCAGTCATGGTATGGGGTAGAATCAGCTGGGATGGAGGGGCTTAGACGCGACGGAACGGATGGGACCAGACTGGGACGATTGAAGTTGCATCGGTGAGGTTTCTATTCCTTTATTTCTCTGTACCTTTTTGGAGTTTGGGACCTTTTCCTTTAAAGACCTACAGTTTAACGTTACCATCCCCATCCCATTATTTTAATAAGTGCTTTTATACCTATCTATTAGTCTTATTTATTTATTCACTGAAGTAGTGATTAGGGATTACCTACAATACTGTGCAATTGTTGTTTATTCCTCCTTTACGGTCCCGTCCCGTTAGTTCGCTGTTATTTCACAGTGCTATGCTGTTTTCCTCGTTTGAAGGATGAATTAGAGGAAAACTAATTTCTCCTACCGGTGAACAAAGTATCAAAGGGGAGGTAATTGTAGGGGCACTGGTGGTACTAGCGGGGTATATAAGGGTGAAAGGTTAATGTTTCGATTTTCTCGGCTGTAGTGCAGTACCATATACATATCTTTTTTCTTATTGTTTTAATATGTATTTGTAATTATTGTCTTTTTGTGCATCTAACTCTTTTTCATATTTGCTTCAGATGGTATGCAAAAGTGATGCGCTGAAGTGTTATCCGGCAGTTAACCGCTTATGGGGGAGCTATCCGCTTATGGATGCGTTCGAGTCGTTATGACAAAAGCCGTTTATGGTGATGTGTCGAAACCGTTTATGATTGTATGATATGTAGATGTTGATACCGCTTTTGATAGCCCTGTTAATGGGATTTGTTGATACCGTTTATGGTGAATTTTGTAAATGTCGTTTATGGTGAATTTTGGGGATTCTGTTTATGGATATTTTGTTTAATACCATATAATATATTAATTGGCCAATGTACAGATACTTTATCGGGTAATTCCGTTTCAAATTTGCTCCGTTTATGGAAATGATTTGTGTAAAATGTATAACTTATAAAGAGTGCGTTTTGACACCTGTATAATAACTCCAATATGATATTGAAAACTTTTATTGTGTTAAAATGTATTAACTTTACTGTAAACTCCCCAATAAGGAGCTGATGCATACGTGGGGAGAACACGGTTCCAGTGTTTTTCTTTATAAGAGAGTTGTTATCTCTGGTTTTACGTGTCGTGCACAGTTCCAGTGCGTGTACGTGGATGGTTTGATGTTGGAATGTTCAATGATGTAATGGTACGGCAAGACTATGCAAATACAGCCAGTCCAAGTTAAAATGGTGTTGAGTTGTTTGTATACGTGTGAGAAGGGGTGTAGGAGAAGACTTGTTCTGATTGATGTTATCTCATTAAGACGGCCATTTGCTTGTCCTGTTGTTTCAAGGTCTGGGCTTTATACAACAGTGAGTGCCTACGCTTGTATGAATATATACTGATGTCCAAAAGAAAGTTGACAATCAGAAAAATATGTTTTATTGAAAACAGGGTATCTTCTACATTAAACATGAAAACAATGACATATTAATATCATCCAAATACTAAAAAAATCGATAAAACGCACTTTGATCAATACAATTTGGCCAAAAACGGTAAAAATGAAAAACACGCTTTTAAGTCGAGAACCACGAAATGCACGTGCACAAAAGCATATAAAGTAACTGATGAGACACGTTCAGAATACAGTAGCACAAAACACACAAAAGAATGCCGAGATTATCTACCGTGCAGAGAGAACGAGCAATTGGAATGGCGCAACAAGGAGCAAGTATCGCTGCTATTGCTGCGACCTTTATTTGCAGCCGATTTATTGTCTACAAACTAATGAAACGTTTCAGGCAAACAGGTACGACTGCTGACAGACCTCGCAGCGGAAGACCCCGAGTGACCACGCCCATCGAAGACAGGCGTATCCGCATTATCCATCTTCGGAACCGCTTCGTCACAGCGCCATCTATGGCAGCAACGGCACTGGGACACCGCATCAGCAGACAGACAGTGTACAGACGTCTACGGGCCCACGGTATCCGAGCCTATAGACCCTACCGTGGAATTGTGTTGAGGCCGCATCATCGACGTAACAGAATGACGTGGGCACGACGTGTTCGACGGTGGCAGGTACGGAACTGGGAACGGGTCATGTTTTCGGATGAAAGCAGGTTTTCCTTGATGCATCCTGATGGCAGAGCACGTGTGTACAGGCGTGAAGGGGAGCGATTAAGACCAAATTGCATCCATTTGTGGTGACACGAAAACGAGGCTGATGATTATTCAAGGAAATCTGAATGCACAGAGGTACATCGACACAGTGTTAAGACCTGTTGCGGTACCATTTCTACAGCAGCAGCAACGTGGTACCATTTTCCAGCATGATAAAGACCACACACAGCAGCAGTCACACGAAATTTCCTGATCAACAACAACATTCAGACTCTACCATGGCCAGCCTGTTCACCGGAATCCCATGAATTCCATCGAACATTTTTGGGACCAGCTGGGGAGACAAATCAGACAACGCCAGGTAGCACCAGTTAACCTTCAGGAACTGCAACAGTGTCTCCTTCAAGAATGGCAAAACATCCCCCTAACGTCATTTGATGCTTGACAACATCGATGCGTCGTCGTGCCCAGGCATGCATTGACGCCCGAGGAGGACATACCAGATATTAAATCTAAGCGGAGGAACCACCATCATGTCTGTGACAGATAAATTGCGATTGTTCTATTGTACCAACTTCGATTTTTGACCCCATGTGACTTTGCCGTATAATGGTATCATAAATGTTTCGCTGTATTGTTTTGAAATAAACTAGGGAAAATTATTTTTCGTGCGAAATAAACTGTTCTTTTTATCCTGTATGTCTTAGTTTTTCTTCAGGGTGATTTTCTAGACGTTGTCAACTTTCTTTTGGACAGCAGTGTACATTGGGTAAAATACGATAGTTTGCCTACAGAAGCGAGTGTGTTTTGCACGTGCAGAAGTCACGTGACGAAGGTGACGTGGTAAAGTTGAATACGTACTAAGTCATTCGAGGTCTACGTACTGAACAACGAGCAGCAGGCATCAATTAAATTTAAAGTGCAAATATGATAAGTTTTCGGTATTGAATTGTGTAGCCGTTTGGTATTGTTTAGTTGTATGGTTCAAAGAGCAGTTTTGCTATTGCAAGTGTCAGTGGTCCACAAAGTTTGAGGTAAAGAGTGACCCATTGTGACCATAGCTATCTACAGTGACCTGTCCTGGGACGAACCTGAAGTTGGGATCTACGTCGGGAGGCAAACAAGGCGTTGGAGATGAGTATGATATTATTGTTTGTACGTGTTCTAACTTCTTATTTTGAAGAATTTTGGTGAGAAGTGTTATCCCCTCAATGTATTTGTAAGTATTTTTTATGCTGTCGGAACTTATGTTGCAGGGAATATTGGTGACGCAGATTTCTCTTCATGCGGGGTGTACTTCTGTACTGCATGTATTGTACTGGACTGATCGGTCGGCTACACGTATTGTCATTTGTTAGTCAATATACCCATGTGAAGTGTTTTGTTGGGAAAGAGTTCTGCCCGTAACCCCGTTTTTTTCAACTTCCATTCTTCTCCCCTAAAGTAATTTTATATAAAAAGGGGCGCTTATTTATTTTTGGGGGTATTAAGCGTTTAAATGGGGTATAGAAGTTTTCGGGTATATAAAAAAGGTTGTCTCCTCCCTCACTCACACAACTGCCTCTTACTCTCTACTAGATCTATCTGACTCTTTCTGCCGAATTTCCGGTTCCTTTTGAGAGATACTACTAACAACTTATAACGGTGAAGTGCAAGTGAAATAACTTTTAGATTAATCAAACTAAGATTTGTCGGGAATCGAATCCGGGCCGCTGGCGCGATAGTCCACTCCTGTTACCCCTTGGTGAAGTAAGTATTATCTATTATATCTATTTTGTTTAGTAATTCGTGATATATTATATAGATTGTTTGAGATTCGTCTCTATGAGAGAATTTGTAGCCGTGTGCAGACACTCTCTAGAAGGCTGTAAGATGTAGTGGATAAATTGAAGTGGTTCGAGCCCCACCATGTCTTATTGCTTCCACATTGTTTTGATTCGATATTGATTCCTTGATTTCTTATTTGCTTTTATATAAATCTGCCTGAAAGAAAATTTCCGGTGCCTAATATTGATGAATTATTTTATCGATTTTATTTTTGTTGTTGTCCTCAAATAAATCACCAGAAATAGGAGAAAACTTTTATTCCTTGTGTCAGAAATTATCAAGCGAAGAAACTGCTATTGCATATTGTCAAGGCATTGGCTTGCTTCCTAAACTTTCGAAGTGTCGTCATTGTAGGTATGAAATTAGTGAATTGCAGAAAATTTGTGCCAAATTACACAGGTATCCTCAATACCGCTTTCAATGTAATAGATATAAATGCAAGATAAGTCGCCAAAATTGTAACCCTGTAAGAAGAGGAAGTTGGTTTGAAGCCAGTAATCTCTCTATAAGGAAAAGTCTTCTCTTGTTGTATTGTTTGCGAAACAGTTTCCGTATAAACTTTGCATTGAGGAAACAAGAATTGAAGACGAAGGAAAGGGTACAAGTCGATAAACTGTGAGTGATTACTATAATTAATGTAGAAAAGTATATGTTGATGCCGTTGAGAAGGAAGGTGTGAACCGAATTGGTGGTGTTGATACAACAGTCGAGATTTACGAAGCCAAATTTGGCAAACGAAAGTACAATCGTAGAAGAATCGTAGAAGGTACTTGGGTTTTTGGTGGGATTTCTCGGGAATCTAGACAGTTTTTCCTGGTTCCTGTTGAAATGAGAGACGCTTCGAAACTTCCTCCTATAATTGAAGCTCACGTTAATAAGAGAACTAAGATCATTTCCAACGAATGGGCTGCCTACATGCCTAAATGTCTGCCTTACTGTCTAATGAGATGTCAATACGTCACGCCTTGTGCAATATTGACTCTCTTATAAATATACTTCACATCATAATCAATTTCCTATTGGTTGCAGTCATCACATGTGCAAAGTAAGAGTGTTACTCATATACCTGGCTGAAACCAGAACTGACATTCAGACGGAGCATTTGACCACAAGCGGTTGAAACATGGCTTCTAACTCATCAACAGCAACATCAAGGTATGTTTCAAAAGGCAGTTGAACAAAAATTTCAAATTGTTAACAATTATAATCTGTTCTGAAATCAGATATGGTTACGGATCAAGTAACCTCCCAATGGAACACATAAGGGCATGAATTGATTAGATCACCTCAAAAACTTCATGTACTAATAACCTAAGCCTTGTATGCGGTATCAATAACCTAAAAATGGAACGAATAATATTTGTATCAAGCTTCTAAAAAACGCAAAGTGTTTTTAGGTCTGTGAATAACCCTACAACTTACATGTTGATATTGTCAATAACAGTCGTGTGAATG
This sequence comes from Phorcus lineatus, assembly GCA_921293015.1. NCBI lineage: Eukaryota > Metazoa > Mollusca > Gastropoda > Trochida > Trochidae > Phorcus > Phorcus lineatus. The sequence goes on from OV121083.1 coordinate 11,067,954, forward strand.
ATTTTATTGGCGCTATAAGTGCACATTGTATGTCTTGTATAACGGGCCCGTTTCCCCTTTACTGAAATAAACCTTTTTCTCTCTAAATAACCTCAAAACGGATTCAATAACCTCGCGTTAGAGCAGCGCACCCCTATGATCTACCCGGTTTGACTGAAGGAGCCAAGTGTTTTGTTTTTGTTTACGCTGAGGAAGCTGCTCTCAGTATGCCAAAACCTCCGGTAAGATTTTTTCCATCCCGCTGTAAATATTTAGTGATTTTGTAAGTGCTTTGTAAATGCTTTGAGTGCATAATACTGAAATGAGAGTATTCAAGTCAATTTTAAATGTATCTGAGCATCAACTCGATCGTTGATTTTCTACCGAAGGCGAAACTATGTTGCTTTCGATATAGGCCTATTTTAGTACCCCCGCCGCAATTCAGCGGCGTCTGTCCGTACGTCCGTACGTACGTACGTCCGGATTCTTGTTAACGCGATAACTCATGAAGCTTAGCACCTAGAGTGGTCATATTTGGTGACAGCTTTCAATGGAGGAAGACTAAGACGACAGTCGACTTTGGTGACCTTGACGTCATTTTCAAGGTCACAACGACACAACGTACGTCTGGATTCTTGTTAACGCGATAACTCATGAAGCTTAGCACCTAGAGTATTCATATTTGGTGACAGCTTTCAATGGAGGAGTAATCAGACGCCAGTTGACTTTGGTGACCTTGACGTCATTTTGAAGGTCACCACGACACTACGTCCGTCCAAATTCTTGTTAATGCGATAACTCATGAAGCTTAGTACCTAGAGTGGTCATATTTGGTGAAAGCTTTCAATGGAGAAAGACTCCGAAGCCAGTTGACATTGGTGACCATGACGTCATTTTCAAGGTCACTACGACACTTTGACCAATTTCTAATTCATTGTTGACGTGCACCTAGTGTTCATATTTGTTGACAGGCTTCAATGGCGGAAGACTCAGATGCCAGTTGACTTTGATGACCTTGACCTCTCCTTGACCTCACCACACTTTGACAGCTGTGTAATACATTGTTAACGCGGTATCTCGTAAAGCTTAGTACCTAGAGTGTTCATATTTGGTGACAGCTTTCAATGGCGGAAGACTCAGACGCAATTCGGCATTAGTGACCCTGACCTCAATTTCATGGTCACCATGACACTTTGACCACTGTAATACATTGTTAACGCGATAATATTAATTATGTCAAATATCTCATAACGGCGGGGGACATTGCCATGTTAGTGGCCAACACTTGTTTATTGTTTTAGGCTAGTTAAAATATTTGTTTAAAATATCACCATTTATTATATGTCCTGTATGTCCAAAATACTATATGCGTCTCTTTCATGTTCTTGGTAAGATTTTATTTAATGAATTGATTTTTGTGAATAATGTTTATCACTGAACGAAAATCATCTCAAAACTACTAAATATAAACACCTAAATGAGTATCAAAAAGACACCAATAATTCCATCTTTTTATGCATTGCCTAAATTTTTTTCAGCGTCTTAACAAAATAGATATATTTATTATAGTATATGTACGTGAATAAAAACAGTAACTGTATTATAATTTGGTTAAAAAATATATAGATAGACCTAGGTTATTGTGGTTAGGAGAATAGAATTTCACACATACATTCATATATTATAGAATATATTTCATAAGGTACCAAAAAATGACATTGATGTTCTTTCAAACTTACTACTGAATTTTGACTCTGATGAGCCCACCACTATTCCAGACCCATTTGATGAAGATGACTATCACATTATAATGACAGGCAAGACAAATTCAGGCTCATGATTCTATGTCACAATGTTTGAATAGATAAAAAAAATTGTATTAGGTTTAGAAGCGATCAGATCACGTATTGTCATTTGTTTGTCAATATACCCATGTGAAGTGTTTTGTTGTACATATATAAAAAAAATCACGGGAAAGAGTTCCGCCCGTAACCCCCGTTTTTTTCAACATCCATTCTTCTCCCCTAAAGTAATTTTATATAAAAAGGGGTGCTTATTTATTTTTTTATCGGGTATTAAGCGTTTAAATGGGGTACTCTCTACTAGATGTATCTGACTCTTTCTGCCCAATTTCCGGTTCCCGTTGGAGAGATACTATTTATTATTAACTTATAACGGTGAGTGTGCAAGTGCAAGTGGTATAACTTTTGAAATTATATAACTAAGATTTGTCGGGAATCGAACCCGGGCCGCTGGCGCGATAGTCCACTCCTGTTACCACTGTGCTACAGAGGCAGGTTGCTTGGTGAAGTAAGTATTATCTATTTATATCTATTTTCTTTAGTAATTCGTTATATATTATATACATGTAGATTGTTTGAGATTCGTCTCTTTGAGAGAATTTGTAGCCGTGTGCAGATGTTACGAACAATCTGGGGTATATCACAATCTGCAGATTGTTCGAACAATCTGCAGATTGTTTGCTCACAATCTAGGAATTCCTAGATTGTTTAAATAATCTGCAGATTGTGCGACCTGAACAATCTGGGAATGATCACAATCTGGGAATTTGTGTTTTTGTAGTATTTTCATCATTATAAATGGGAATTATCAGGCTTATTAAGATTTTACTATTTAGCAAGTATAAGGATCGATTCCTAGATTGAGATGAGCAATCAGCTTGTCTCTTTCTCAAAATGAGGAGTAAGGGGGCCGATTCCCAGATTGTGAAGGACTCTAAGCTCGTCTTTATGTCAACCATAAGGGCTCATAGCTCGCCTATAAATCAAACTGACGCAGTAAAGGGGCCGATTCATAGATTGTGAAGGGCTCATAGCTCACCTTTATTTAAACTGACAGAATATAGGGGTCAATTCTCAGATTGTGAATGGCTCACATCTCACCTATATGTCAAACTGAGGGAGTTTAGGGATCGATTCTCAGATTGTGAAGGGCTCACAACTCGCCTATATGTCACACTGACGGAGTATAGCGGCCGATTCTCAGATTGTGAAGAGCTCATGATCAAAACTCGCCTATATGTAAACCTGAGGGAGTATAGGTTGTGATAGTAGATTGTGAAGTGTTCATAGCTCACCTTTATCTCAACTGACAGAATATAGGGGTCAATTCCTAGATTGTGAAAGGCTCATGGCTCGCCTATAAATCAAACTGCCGGAGTATAGAGGTCGATTCTCAGATTGTGACGAGCTCACAACTCGCCTATATGTCAAACTCAGGGAGTAAAGGGGCTGATTCCTAGATTGTTAAGGGCTCACCGCTCGCCTACAATTCAAACAGAGGGAATATAGGGGTCGATTCCAGGATTTTGAAGGGCTAACAGCTTACCTTTATTTAAACTGAGAGGGTAAGCAATCAATTCTCAGATTTTGAAGGGCTCACATCTCGCCTATATGTCAAACTGAGGGAGTATAGGGATCGATTCCTAGATTGTGACGGGCTCATGGCTTGTCTTTATGTCAAACCGAGGGAGTATAGGGGCTGATTCCTAGATTGTGAAGGGCTCACAACTCGCCTATATGTCAAACTGAGGGTGTATAGGGATCAATTCCCAGATTGTGAAGGGCTCACAGTTCATCTTTATTTAAAATGAGAGGGTATAGCAGTCGTTTCTCAGATTGTGAATGGCTCACATCTCGCCTATATGTCAAACTGAGGGAGTATAAGGGTCGATTCTCAGATTGTGACGGGCTCATGGCTCGTCTTTATGTCAAACCGAGAGAGTATATGGGCCGATTCCTAGATTGTAAGGGTTCACAACTCGTATATATGTCAAACTGAGGGTGTAAAGGGATCAATTCCCAGATTGTGAAGGGCTCACAGTTCATCTTTATTTAAAATGAGAGGGTATAGAAGTCGTTTCTCAGATTGTGAATGGCTCACATCTCGCCTATATGTCAAACTGAGGGAGTATAAGGGTCGATTCTCAGATTGTGACGGGCTCATGGCTCGTCTTTATGTCAAACCGAGAGAGTATATGGGCCGATTCCTAGATTGTAAGGGTTCACAACTCGTATATATGTCAAACTTAGGGAGTATAGAGGTCGATTCTCAGATTGTGAAGAGCTCACAACTCGCCTATATGTGAAACTGAGGGACTATAGGGACTGATTCCTAGATTGTTAGGGGCTCACCGCTCGCCTACAAGTCAAACGGAGGGAGTATAAGGTTCGATTCCCAGATTGTGAAGGGCTAACAGCTTACCTTTATTTAAACTGAGTGAGTATAGGGGCCGATTCCTAGATTGTGAAGGGCTCACATCTCGCCTATATGTCAAACTGAGGAAGTATAGGGATCGATTCTCAGATTGTGACGGGCTCATGGCTCGTCTTTATGTCAAACCGAGGGAGTATAGGGGCCTATTCCTAGATTGTGAAGGGCTCTCAACTCGTCTATATGACAAACCGAGGGTGTATAGGGATCAATTCCCAGATTGTGAAGGGCTCACAGTTCATCTTTATTTAAACTGAGAGGGTATAGCAGTCGATTCTCAGATTGTGAATGGCTCACATCTCGCCTGTATGTCAAACTGAGTGAGTATAAGGGCCGATTCCTAGATTTTGAAGGGCTCAAAGCTCACCTTTATTTAAACTGAGAGGGAATAGGAGTCAATTCTCCGATTGTGAAGGGCTCATAGCTTGCCTATTTATCAAACTGAGAGGGTATAAGAGTCGATTATCAGATCGTGAAGGGCTCATAGCTTGCCTATTTATCAAACTGAGAGGGTATAAGAGTCGATTCTCAGATTGTGAAGGGCTCATAGACCGTCTTTACATCAAATTAAGGGAGTATAGAAGCATGTTTACACAGTTAAAATGGAAAATGAAGATGGAAAATGGCAGCATCATATTGAAAATATACTACGCAAAGCAAGTTCACTTATTGTTGTCAGTAAATCCCGCCTTTTCTTGTGGAAAAATTCGGGAGGATCCTCTTCATTACTTATTTAAATGCCCACTATGTGATAGATTCCGATCAAATCAATTATTTTTTATAAACGAAAAAAATTAGTGAAAGAGGTAACAGTTATCAAGTTTCCATAATGAACAATAAATATAAAGATCAGAGTTTGTTGTCTTTTGTTTGTGAAACTTATTTTTAGCATCACGAGACTATTTCCTTCATTGTACCTTGTAAGTGTAAGTGTCAATGCAAGTATAATTCATACCAAAAAAATGTAGGAAAAAAAGTAACAGGAAAAAAAGTAACGGAAAAAAGTAACAGGAAGAAAAGTTACACTTTATATAAAGAAACACTTAAAAAAGGAAATTGACTTTGAATTATATTAGGATAATTGTTGATAATCTTATCATTAAAGAGGATTATGAAAACTAAGTTTTAGAATCATTATAACATCACATTTAACATCAAAGGTACACTTGTTACCTATAACAACATAATTACATTGGTATTAACTGTTTCCTTCTCACCTGCTCAACTATTTCGACATAATACTCCTCCCTTAATTGATCATTAGGACTGGCCTCACTCATTTACTTATTAATTACCTTCAAAACTTAACCCCTTTGATCAGGAAAGCCAATCAACTATTTTTAAAAAGCTTAGAGATACTAGTTTCATCATCTATGATATATAATGTCCATTCTAATGTTCAAGTTTATCCACCGGCTACCAAATGACCAATCTGTCTTCACGGCAGAGCTCATGGCCATCTTGCTAGCCCTACAACAAAACTTCACTAAACACCACAGCAAAATACTTATTCTCACAGACTCACTCAGTGGGCTGCAAGCACTACAAAGTAAATCCACCAAAAACCGCGCAAAACAAAAGCATCTGAACATTGCTTTGATGAAAATGTGAACTGTTAGTTCATAATGTCATATTTTGTTAAACTTATCAAATAAAAAAAACAAAAAAACTGTTACTTTTTTTCCTGTTACTTTTTTTTTCCTAGCAAAATCTGTTACTTTTTTTCCGTTATTTTTTTTCCTGTTACTTTTTTCCGATCGAACTAGTGTTTTGTGTTGATACAGATAGTAATAATGCTCAATTAACCTAACTTAAGTCAAATAAGCGAGAATGAAGAATTAAGTTTCAGTGTAATTTACTTTTCAGATATTAAGTTAACTTTTCATAGTGAATTGTTATTTATTTATTTCCATATGGAAACCTTTTACACATATAAGAAAATATTTTTCACATTTGCATTTAATTACAAAGATGTATATTTTCTGTTTTTGTGTCCAGCTCTATTTGTTGTATTTAAGATGCGGTGTTCAAATAAGCCTCAAGGTTTGTTCACCAATCCTTATTTCATTTAATGAAATAAAAATATGTTTAAACCATATAAGAAATAATTCTTACAGTTTTATACGGCAACGGTAATCTGACTATCCTTGAAAACAACAATATTCTTTAATCATTACACCATTTTATTAACACGAGTAATAGATTTTCTTGACATTCTGCAATTATCTATAACTATTTTCACTTTACTTTGTTTCGTGCGGAGTCTGCAGCAGACTTCAATACTAGGCATAACCAGGCACTATTTCAAATCCTATTACGTAACTACATGTTAACATTACACATTGTTTCTTTGCTTTTGTAGTTTCACATTTTCTTGTGTTTGTTTCCAGCTTTATGTATCATGTAAAAAAGCGGCGTTCAAATAAGCTATGGTTTAAACATATTTATTTCAAAAAGATGAATTGGATTGGTAAACAAGCCATAGGCTTATGTAAATACCGCCCCAAGATACAAATATGATACATGTCATGGTGATTTTACAATATGCAATATACAGAAACAACAGTTCATTATAATTACAACAAACGCAAAGATTGCAGAAAATTGAGTGCTAATCTGTTTTTACAAACGCCAAAAGGTCATTACCAATGCAAGTAATGCAGAACATTGAAATATAATCAATCAATAAGTCATTTTGCAAATCTGCCTGTTAAATTTATAAATTCGTGCACTGATGTTAAAAGTTCCATATTTTTGGTAGCGGAACAATTTATGTTTCCAAATAAGACTGATTTTACATCAAAACCTCTATGAAAGTAAAACATGTTGTGTCTTATAGTGCTGTAAAGAGGACATATGAAGAAAAAGTGAGTTGAATCCTCATAACAATGGCCACAAGCACATACGGGTGATGGTGATATGAATCCTGCATACTTGTGTGCATTTAAGTCGCTGCATTCAAGTCTTAGACGAGTATGTATGATTTGACAAAATCTGCTGCCATAATTTAGGTCAAAGTTACTGTTTGTTTCATTATCATGAAGGAGAGCATTTTTGAAAGTCAATAAAGATGGCGAATTTCTATGTTCTATCGGTAATGAGTTCCAAAGTTTAACAGCGTCAGGAAGGAAAGATCTCGCATAGTTTACAGATTTACAATCTAAAGTCTGGAGTTTCGAATCATCGCGAAGATTGTAATCAACGACATCCGATATTTTAGTAGGTACCAAGTTGCTTAGATAGCTGGGTGTATTGTGATTTACCATTTTATAGAACAACGTCATTTTATGAACGTATCGTCTATGACATAATGGTTTGCACTTTGTTTCTCTATAAATCTTATGATGGCTGGTACCCCGAACGGCACCACAGACGGTTCTAAGTGCATCAAGATTAAGTTTTTCAAGCATATCAGCTTGGTGCTTTGTACAATTATCCCATTTATTATCCATATGTGTTGAGATAAGTCATGACATAAACTCCGATATGTTGCACATGTATAATAAACCCTAGCGGCAATTTGATTGGTCGAGCTGGATGACCATGTGACATCGGAATGTGGGACTACTTTTTTCATTCATAACTTTTTACTATGTACAAACTTTATACTATGACTTGCGTTAATCTCGTGTCCTCCGAAACTTTGATCGTTTCTAATAAATCATTCCGGATTGTCGGATGGAAATATTGGTTCGCTTCTGTCGGCCCAAACTCAAGCAAATAGGCAGTTGTCACTCCCGAATTCTAGCGACGTTGACGCGTAACCAGTCAATTTTGATCAAAACATTCTCCCGTCGAAACAAATTTCACAAGTCTTTTCAGTCCAGAACAACAACAAAGCAATTCCCTCTGAAATTATCTGTACAATCTTTGCTGGGCCAATATACGGAGGTGTTTCCAACATCAGCATTGGAAATGCAACGAGTGCGACTGCCAGTGCCGTTCAATCAGCTGATCACCTGAGTGCGAGTGAACCCAACCCGAAGCGTCGACGAATCTGTCCTATTGTCTTTTCAGATTCTTCGGATGACAATTAAATACCACATGTCGATCAAGTGCTGACATTTGTTTGACCCAAAGTTGTTGTTCAGTCGTTAATCTTGTCTCCTTTCTTTTAGACTTTTCATGTTGTTAGTGTCAGAGTTTCCGACAGTGTGTTCTTTCGAATGCAGTTACTGTACGTGATCGAAGTGATTCTCTCAAATGTGAGGTAATATTTAAGATATTTGAATGTTACTGGGGTTTTTTTTTCTTTCTAAAAATCAATTTGAAAGTTAAAATGATAAATGAAATGAAAACTATGTGACGTTTTCGAGAAAGAGTCGTGTTATGACGATTTCAAATTGGCGCTAGATTTAGTCTTACCACAACAGAGTCAGTGCACCGCGACCTTGACCTTGTCAACACTGTATTCATACGCCTACTGGTATATTTAGATCGCGGCTGAATATGAATATCTTGATCATTTTGGAATAAGTTTTCTCAGACAAGATGGATAATAAAGAAATTAACACACTCGCGTGGATGTCATATTGTATTTACAACACTCGTGCCTGAAAAATGATATTCCCCTCGCTCTCGCTCGGAAAAAATATCATTTTTCAGTCACTCGTGTTGTAAATACAATATGACATCCACGCTCGGGTATTAATCTCTATATATGACAACAGTAGTCGAATACAGGTAGAATGAACTGTTTATACATGGTTTCCAACGTTTTCCGGTTTAATCGATATTTGAGGCTTCTAAGACAATTTATCATCGGGGTTACCTTTTTAACAATGTCTTGAATTTGATTGCTCCAAGAACAATCATGTTGGAATATAAGGCCTAGGTGTTTATGGCTCTGTACTGATTCAATAACATTGTCATTAATGGTTAGATCTGGCATCTGAATTGGTTGTACTTTGCGGGTAAAACGAATCGATTCTGTCTTATTCGGATTGAATGATACTTGCCATTTTTCTGCCCAATTCGCTTCAAGTCGTCATTTATGTCTATGGCTGTTTCGTAGGGGTCATCAATAATCGCGTATAAAGATGTATCATCCGCAAAAAACCGTATATTACTGTTTATACCCTCAACTATATCATTTATGTATACAATAAATAGGAGTGGTCCTAAAACTGAACCCTGGGGTACACCTGCAAAGACAGTTTTTTTATCAGACTGAAATCCATTGATTACAACACATTGTTTTCTATTGTCAAGATAACTCTCAAACCATTTTAATAAATCACCCTGTATACCATATCTTTGTAATTTATGTATAATGCCTTTATGCCAAACTTTGTCGAATGCTTTACTTACATCACAAAAAACAGTTTTGATTTCTTTTCCTTTATCTACTGCTCTAGCTATGAAATCATATAAATACGTCAGTTGATTAGCAGTAGAGTCTCCTGGGGTTAAACCAGACTGGAGATTTGAAAGTATGTCATTATCCCTGAAATAATTGAAAACATGTTTAAAAACACACTTTTCTTATACCTTTGCAAGGCAACTCGTAAGTGCAACCGGTCTGTAATTAGAGCAATCATTAACGCTACCTTTCTTATGAATAGGGACGACAGACGCTTCTTTCCAAACTTGCGGAAAAATCTTTTCTGTAAGCGATAAGTTAAAGATTTCTGAGAGGGAAGCGGCCAGTAACCTGGCATTCATTTTGAGGAACTTATTGCTTATACCGTCAGGACCAGTTGCTTTTGTCGTATCTAGTGATAAAAGAATATCCTGAACTTCAAGTGTATTGAGAATCAACTCTCTTAAAGGATTATTAATGTTAGAAATATCTTCTTCAATATCTTTATATGGATGAGAAACTTTAGTTTGATTTGTGAAATAATCGTTCATCAGGTTTGCAATTTCTGTGCTATCGTCATACAGTTTGTTGTCACAGAGAATTTGTGGAAACGATCTTAATGTAGTTTTGTTTTGATTAAAACGTTTAATAAGACGCCACCATATTTTTGTGCCATGTTTTTCGTTAGTCAGTTTATCAATTTTTTCTGTATACAACTGTTTTTGCCATTCGTACTGAAGCTGTGACTTTATTTCGATATAATCTGAACTTTGCCCAATCAGACGGTGAATTTCGCCGTTTTGCAATCTTATGACAACGATTACGTTTACGGATCAAACTGCGCGTTTCACTGTTCATCCAGGGTGCATCCCTTGGTCTGATGGTGACAATTTTGTTAGGTATATGTTTATCGCAAAGATTGATTAAAATATTATTCAGTTGGTCTGCTACTTGATTAACGTCTCGAGATGAAAGAATTTCATTCCAATCAAAGGAACATATTTCGTTAGATATGGTATCGATGTCAGATAATTCATACTCGTATATTATCCTTTTGTACGTTACAGATTTCCTTAAATTTTCTTTAAGAGTGACATAAACAGGACAATGATCACTGATCACTGATCTTGTACGAGGGCAACATGTGAAACAAAGATAAGATCGATCAGAGTACTCGAAGTAGGTGTAATCCTAGTAGGATCAGTAATGATTTGTGACAATCCATTCAATAGCCCAAGTTGTTCAATTCTGTTTGAATTTGTGTTTAGAACATCTTCATTAAAGTCACCAGTTACAATCGTAATCAAATCAAGATCAACGGCATTAGAGATAGATTCTTCTATCAAATCCCAATAAGCATCACTTTTGTCTGCTCTGTAAAATGTTCCAATAATGTAAGAGCGTTTTTTACATCTAATTTTAACCCATAATGCTTCTAGACCATGCAGGTCCAAATTATTCATACACTCAAAAGTCAAATAATTTTTAATATATACAACCACTCCTCCACCCCTTGTCTGTCTGTCTTTTCTAAGTGGTAAATGATAACCTGGTATTTCTATATCATTACTACTGATGCCTTTGTGTAACCATGATTCTGTAATACAAATCACATCATAGGGTTCTAGTTCAGCTTGAATTATATCCAGCTTATCTCTTAAGCTTCGTACATTTAAATGTATAATTTTAAGATCAGAGGTATGCAATGGTCCTGGATTTGGGTGAACATCACCACAGATCAATAGTAGAAAGGTGATAAGCAATGATACATGGTTGTTATAAATACATAAAATTGAGAAAAGAAACCACTGTTTTCTAAATTTAAAGGCAGATTTGCTATGAAGATGACAAACAAACGAACCCACCGCTTGTCTATATTGCACAATATCAACCATTGTCAAACAGAAAATAAGAGATAACAAGGCGGTAGGGTTCGTACAATGAGCTAAAATGACAAATGCAACTAATAAATGTTGTTAGTTGACACTCATGTGGCGCTTCCTCATTTTCAAAATTGCAAAATAATGAGACAAAATATACATTGCAGTCTGTGTTTTGAGAACAAAAACCATATATACACGAAAAAGTTGACTTCAGAAAGAAGTTAACATTGAAGTGATTTAGGAAAATGAAAATAAAAAGAAGTAATAGTAACAAGATGAAAAGAGACATCTTGTTATGAGTGAGACATATGGAGAAGTATATATAAAGTTGTAATAGGTGATATTTTTTATTGCGAATAGACTTATGGAATACAGCATTGATTTAACTTACTGCCTAGAAAATAAGCATGAACTCGTTAGAAATATTGTTATCTACTTGTGTTTATGTATAATTGTATCTGTTGCGGTGTTTCATAGAACTTGCTGATGACATCTCATGTTCCGTGTTTAGCAAGATGCACGTGCAAAGAGAGATATTCTGTATAGCAAGGACTTGTGTCGTGTTGGCAATGACAAGTGTAAAATGGATTGGGATTATTTTTCCATTCGTAAGTACTTTAACTCTCTATATATAATATGAATAGTACATAAATCATTCTACATTATGAGAATATAAAGTTTGTGATTTGCTGTTTGGTTAATAATGTTTAAGGATGATATTGGTCCATTATTTTTCAAGTTAAATATGTTAACATGTGTTTTATGGGGTACAGTATTAGGTGAGAAATGTACATATTTGAAGTAGCTTAAACTAACCACGTTATGCTTGAAGGTATAGAGGTTCAGTCTTAAACATAATTAAAAGTTTAGAGCAAAAGAGGACGTAATTTAAATTACCACAAAAATTGTAAACACAAATACTATATACTTATTCCTTTAGTAATTCCCTCGACTATATACAAAGGTATTGGTGTTCATACATAATGACTGCAGCAGACTTCAATACTAGGCATAACCAGGCACTATTTCAAATCCTATTACGTAACTACATGTTAACATTACACATTGTTTCTTTGCTTTTGTAGTTTCACATTTTCTTGTGTTTGTTTCCAGCTTTATGTATCATGTAAAAAAGCGGCGTTCAAATAAGCTATTATAGCTTGTTCGCCAATCTGTGTTTAATTTTCGGAAATAAAGATATGTTTAAACCATAATTCTTACTTCTACATAAATAGTATAACACCCTCCAAACAGTGTTATACGGGTTACCGCAAACTATGATTAATGAAAATCGAAAATCCCAGCATCGATATACAAATTTAGTTTTCTACCTCCACATATTCACAATGTGTGAACTGAACCCTCTACTAGCTACATAAAACACAAAGACAAGCGCAATGCCCTTCACAATCTAGGAATCGACCACTATACTCCCTCAGTTTGACATAAAGGCGAACTATGAGCCCTTCACAATCTGGGAATCGATCACTATACTCCGTCATTTTGATTTATAGGCAAGCTATGAGCCTTTCACAATCTGAAAATCGACCCATATACTCTGACAGTTTGACATTAACGCGAGCTGTAAGTCCTTCACAATCTGAGAATCGACCCATAAACTCCGTCAGTTTGACATATAGGCGAGCTTTGAGCCCTTCACAATCTGAGAATAGATCCCTATACTCCCTCAGTTTGACATATAGATGCGCTATGAGCCCTTCACAATCTAGGAATCGGCCCCTGTACTCCCTCAGTTTCAAAAAATGACAATATCTGAGCCCTTCAAAATCTGAGAATCGACTTCTATTTCCTCTCAGTTTAAAAAAAAGGTGAGATGTAAGCCCTTCACAATATGAGAATAGAACCCTATACTCCCTCAGTTTAAATAAAGGTGAGCTGTGAGCCCTTCACTATCTGATAATAGATCCCTATACTACCTCAGTTTAAATAAAGGTGATCTATGAGCCATCACAATCTTGGAATAGATCCCTATACTCCCTCAGTTTGACATATGGGCGAGCTGTGAGCCCTCACAATCTAGGAATCGACCCCTGTACTCCCTCAGTTTCACATAATGACGATATCTGAGCCCTTCACAATATGAGAATCTACTTCTATTTCCTCTCAGTTTATTCAAAGGTGAGCTATGAGCCTTCACAATCTTAGAATAGATCCCTGTACTCTGACAGTTGGACATTAACGCGAGATATGAGCCCTTCACAATCTGAGAATCGACCCATAGTCCCTCTGTTTGACATTGCGATCATTCTCAGATTGCATGGAACACAGACATTCTCTAGAAGGCTGTAAGATGTAGTGGATAAATTGAAGTGGTTAGAGCCCCACCATGTCTTTATTCCTTCCACATTGTTTTGATTTGATATTGATTCCTTGATTTCTTATTTGCTTTTATATAAATCTGCCTAAAAAAAATGTCGGTGCATAATATTGACGATATAATATTAACAAAATAGATATATTTATTATAGTATATGTACGTGAATAAAAACAGAAACTGTATTATAATTTGGTTAAAAAATATATAGATAGACCTAGGTTATTGTGGTTAAGAGAATAGAATTTCACACATACATTCATATATCATAGAATATATTTCATAAGGTACCAAAAGATGACATTGATGTTCTTTCCAACTTACTGCTGAATTTTGACTCTGATGAGCCCACCACTATTCCAGACTCATGTGATGAAGATGACTATCACATTATAATGACAGGCAAGAAAAATTCAGGCTCATGATTCTATGTCACAATATTTGAATAGATAAAAAAAATTGTATTAGGTTTAGAAGCGATCAGATCCCCATATTTACTTTGACACATCTCTTGTCTCTTCATTTACAAAAATCTCAAACTGGATGCTTTAACCCAAATAAAAAGTGATGTGTTGAATTAATGTAATTAAATGGTTACATCAATAGTTTAAACTACTGGTCATTCATGACATAATAATTAATTTCAAGTCTTTGTTACAAACATGTCATTTTAAATAAATGAAATTCTACATTGACTTTGTTTTAATGTTTCAAATCTGCCAAAAGTGAAACCCTTCAAGTTTGAGAAGTGTGAAATTCCCTTCAAAAGCATATGACACTATTAGCTCATAAAAAAGACGGAATCTGAAAAAGATTAAATTTCCTGTTCTCAATGTACACAAAATATTTTTGTCAAGAAGAATTAAAAGAGCATAAGGCTAAAATTCTTAATGTGACAGGTGTTTGCAAGTGTAAGAGTTGCGGTCAAATATTTGTAACTTTTAATTGCATGAGGTTGCAGGTAAAGTCTCATCTGGGTCTATCTTTTAAATGTGAGCATTGTGAGAAGGCCTGTACAACTGAATCAAATCTGAAACGGCATGTGTTAACACATTATTAAACATTTGATTGCCAAAAAATACTTTGCACATAAAGCAGAACTTTGGCAACACTCAAGAAACATCAAGAATCTCAAGTTATGATTTGCTGTACTGACTTTCCCTTTCAAAGCAAATGGCATAATGCTGTGAGAAGACATGTTGATCAAGTTCATGGGAACATTCAAGGTTATATATCTGCGGATCTGCCTTTAGAGATAATTTCATTTTGCAAAGGCATCTGAAAGGCAAGATATGTTTGAAAAAAATCTAAAGGGTTCATAGGATTAGATTTTAAAACTTGATATTGAAAATTAATTGTTATAGCGCCTTAGCTGCGATAATATCATTTAAAACAGTTCGACTGGCTGGAGCATGTAAATGTGAAAATTCCATACAAATGTCATATTGCTTAGTTATAATGTTTAAACATTATTGTAAAGACTGATTTTCTATTTACAATAACAGATTTCACTAAAGTATAAAACTTGGTCCGAAGTTAATTTTCCAAGGAATTATGTTCCCATATACTTAAAAATGTTAATAATGATAAAGTCACTTGAAAGTGGTGTATTAAAGAATAGAGAATATATAAGAATACATTGTAAATAATCATAGTTATTTATTGACACAAAATATCGAATCACTTACAAGAATTGTTGACATATATTTTTTCATGTAAAAATTGCATATAATGCATACGTTTGAATAAAAACATGGTCATTTGCTCTGTACATCATCAGTCTATCAAGATGTATTATATAAGGACAAAGAATTGCATATGAAATGATAGGTTTGAACATATCTTAATAATCTGCTTATCAAGTTTAGCCTACATTAGATATTAGCACCTATATGTGATGTACATATTTTCAAACTGCTATAAACAAAGCAGTAATGTAGTATATGTGAAATGTGTCAATGTTTATAGCATTGGCGCCTCGTGGACAACATACAGTTTGTTGCTGGCCATGGCCCCGTTGCACAAAACACTGAGGTCCAGAGCTACAGATTAGCTGCGTATTTGCGTAAATTACCCAAACGTTTTGGTGAAGACTCATTTGCTGTTAGTTCTACTGCGCACGAGTACGCAAACATTTTAATTGAAAACCCAATAGGTTTATTGTTGATGCGTAAACGAAGCAATGTCAAATCTGAGTATAAGTTTTAAGTATTTGATCGACGCCACTCAGACTGGTCGTTTTATCGTCTAGTATGGTCGCTCTTCTAATGTTGCCAGGCATGCATTCAGTATCGCTACAGTACTTTGCGCTGTTCTTACTAGGTAACCAGTTATAAAATCGGCCATAACAGTCGATAAAACCAATCCTTTGAAACGTAAATACTCTCAAACAGTGTTATCAAACAGAGGAAAGTTGTTTCACCATGTGACTGACATTTCTAAAGTGACCATTGATGTTTCCACCAGATATAAAATGTTTCGTGAAGAATTTGATATCTTTTTTATTTGTTTTATCATTGCTAAATTTCTGTTTCAGCTCATCTGCAGCTATGTTGCATTTGACATATTTGTTACAGATATGTACAATATTTTTGTACCATTTAGATAATTTCAATTCTACGTGTGTTTTTTTCATTTGTACAATGTGCACTTACGTCTTTTCACTTTGACTGACTGGACTTGCCAGTGCAACAGGCAAACCAGCACTTAAGTGGACTTTATTTGGATTCATTTACTTCATTATAATGTCTGATGCTAACACCACCTTTTCCTGGTTCATGTGGGTTTGATAATCCTGTTGGAGTTCTTTGGGCACACTCCCTCTTGTTTGAATGGAACAGATGATTTGGGGAAAGAAAGAATATTCATTAGTTTGATGTCCTTCATACAAATTATTGAATCAAGACCTATTATCCATAATTGTAAAAAAACAACCTGTTATTAAAATTCGAATTGTACAGGTATCCTTTTCAACATTCATTTTATTCATTTTGAGCCAAGGCTGAATAAATCCACCTGGGCTAGGGACCATAACATTCGCGCGGTTGTGACGTAATAAACAGACTGTACAGAATTGAGCATCATTATTTCAACCGAAATACCGTCTTAAATAATTGTTTAATTACCATTGACGTGGATATATTTTTAAACCAAACGCTTAATAATGTTACATCGTCAAATGATTTATCTGAGAGGAAAACGTATATGTTTTCTGTGATATTGTTATGATAGATTTAAAGATCACGAAGCAATGATTCTGTTTATGACGTCACAAAAAGGGCGTGTGACCAGTCATGCATTCACTGGTTTGTGTCCTGATAAATCTAAGCGGCCCATCATAAGTGGCATACAGAAACGGCCTTCATTACCAAACTGAACATATTTGAGTAGACCTTTGACGCACTAAAAAATAGTGTAATCAGACATTCATATATTCCGAAGAAAATAGTGAAATATGTTTGTGGTTATGTAAACTTTAATATTTGGGTTTGTAGATTGCATTTTAATGGTGAAGATTTATCAGCTCATAAAATTAATCACAATGTAATCATATATACCTGAATGACAATGTGTTTTATAAAGGTAGGTGGATTATGTGGACTTGAATAGTGAAATCCAATAATAACCACTAATTAGTGTTAATAGGTAAGTAAATGTGACAATAGATATAAATCATTTTGCTTTTGAGAAAATAATTCATTCACTTTTGCTTAAGCCAAAAGACACCTTTTAGTGCTTGTTAAATATTAGTTGTGATGACAGCCCTGACTCTACGTAACGGCGGTCAGTTGTTATTTTTAAATTAAATTTGTATCAGACATTTTTATGTATCAATAAAGTTTGATTTATTTTTTGTTTAACTTTTTCACCCATTTTTATCATGTTATAATTGTATTTAAAAGTGAACCTCACCTGTTAGAACCTCATTTCTGCTGATGATCGGCTTTGATCTATATTGAATGCTTACCCTATATCAAATCATATCTTACGTAAACGGTGTGTGAAACAGGACATGCTAAAGTCTGGTCACGAACTCACAACACTAACAAACTTGCACTACTCAACCATATATATGTGACTCGTGATTTCATCAAAGGCAATGGCCTTGGGCCCTCATACACTGACTAGGTAAATTGGGAAGAACTGTATCTTTTTGTGAAACAATACAGTTATCCAATTCCTTTTCCACATTATTTACCTTAATTTTTACATAATTAGTATAAGGTCAAGGTTACTTATCAAAAAGCGCTTGAATTACGCTTAGCTGTAGCGATCACCTTCCTCAGCGTTGGTAACGTAAACAAAAGCAAAAGACTTGGTTCCTTCAGTCAAACCAGGTAGATCGTAGGGATAGGCTGCCTTATTGAGGTTATTGAAACCGTTTTGAAGTTATGGATACCGCGTACGAGGTTAATTTATTAGTACCGTTTTCGAGGTTATCTTATCAATTCTTATCCATACGGTTATTTGTTCCATTTGAAGGTTAGTTGATCCGTTACCTTGGAGATCATCGCAAGCCTATTCGTCAAACTGAGAGTAGTCACAATGACACCCTCTGACATAAGTGACAATGGCTTACACATTACAATTTTTTACTTGATTTAACATGTAGGAGAGTAGACAAGTCAGACTTGAAAAGATTTTGGCTCTGACAAACGTACAAATAAACCATTTGCTTTTTAGCTTGTACGTTTAACAAATACCTCAGACATAATGTCGAACATGTTTCATTTTAAGTTCAATGCAAATCTTTGCATAGTAAAATTGATGAATGTGTGCAAAATATTTATGCATATATTACGTATATTACTATACAAATCACGACAGTGAACAATATTGGAAATTTGACAATTTCTCGTTCCAATTCGTGACATGTAAACTAACCGCACCCCAAATTTTAGAAATGTCATATGTTTTCATTCAAGCGAGGACAGTGGCTACCTGAGTTTGAATACTGAAATGACAGAGAAAAAATGTACAGTTTCAGAATACCTGACGATGTTATTTATTCCAGTGACTTAATATCCGTGACTGTGCGAGTTGAGGACTCTCCAGTTCCCTTCGACCAACCCATGACGATCATTAGTAAAGAAAAGGAGCTCATACATTTCCTCACAGACGCTGCTGACCAGAATCCCCAGTTCAAGTAAATATCAAGCATATATCAGCTTTACACATATTGCATCTGTAAAATTTCAACTTAACCTGCGCCCCAAAGATTGTTTTAGCATAATTTCGAAATGGTTGTTAAAACTTGGATCTGGAATACTTTAATCATGAAAACTGATACAATGTTGTCTCAAAACGTATGGAATTATTTGTGACAAAGGTTGTAACTAGATTAGTTTTAAATGAAAATCGAGTAGTCGAGACTTTCTCTGTAAAATTTGATCATTACAGATTCTCAGCAACGTATTATGCCAAGTTGGGGTACTTCATCACAGCAATTAACGGACAGCCTTCCGATGAAACAACACATTATTGGAAAATTGTCGATGGAAACGGCGTGGCCTTGCCACTTGGTACAAGTGTTTTAAGTCTACCTGTGTCGGAAAATGGCGTTTAGGATAATCCTGCGCGTTCGTTATGAACGCCAGGTTCAAGTCATTGTTGCACGTTTTAACTGTTTGATTTTCCCTGTTAAATAATAGTTTATGCACATATATCATCTTCAAGGGTAAGAAATGTCCTTACTTGAACCATTAAACAGTCATTGAAAAACCTTCAATCATTTGAGTTAAGGACATGTTAAAATTTTCATTGATTGCGTTGGTAATATTTTCCTTCAATTTGTGAGATAACTATTTTTTTTAGGAAAATGTTAGGAAGTTTTTTAAACATTGTGCTGTATGTAAATACATCTGATGCAAATCCTATAAATTAACTGAAATGTAAATTGGCAAATGTAAATAATGGATTTTACAAAACGCGAATATTCCAGTGCATTTACCATTAACAACCATTCTTCTAATTTTGTATGTTATCAAATACATGGTATGTTATCAAACCAAAAGAAGGTTCTGAAATAGATGAATGCATTTGACATTACCACATGCAAATGATATGTTTTGGCGATGTTTCAAATGCAAATCAAGACAAGATGTTTCATGAAAGACATGTTTGTCAAATGTATGGTGTATTAACTGCACACTGCAACTACTTGATATTTCTTCAATAACATAGCGCATCATGTTGTCCACGGTACGTATCAAGAAAGTCGTATCAAACAAGACAAACTCAACGGCCAAAGAATTTCTTCCAAGCGCAAAACAAAATATTGCTGCCAGATAATGTTGATTTTGAATTTTAGACATAAACCTATGCTTTGTAAGAAAGAATATGTATGTTTACTCATCAGGCTATAACCTATTAAACTGCTATATACCTGTTCAAACACATAGGGATGGTGAAATCCCTATTTGAGAATATTATTTTGACAGCGCAGGGATGGCGCAGTGGTTAACCCGTTCGGTTTCGGATCAGGAGGTCCGTGGTTCGAATCCCGCTGGGCGCTCGGCAAATTTGTCTGCAGTAGAGAACTGTTCTACACGCAGTCAGGTTTGGGTGCAATGCTACACTGAAATTCAGCGCAGTACCACCCATGGTTCACTAGTTCCAGCCGATGCTCGCAGGTTTCGCCGCAATGCATTGCCACAATCGTGTTGCGGGCTTTCTCCCTGCAATAATACTAGCAGCCGCGATATAAGTGAAATAATGTTGAAAGCGGCGTTAAACACCAACTCACCTCACCTCATCTTTTGCCTTTGAGTGTGGTATGAACTTTATATGCATCTTCAAACACATGATGTGTTACCCATTTATATGGTATACCATCAAATACATAGTATGCTATCAATTTCATCACACTTTTGTTGGGTATATTGTTGTTAAAGACCTTAAAGTTCAGTATTTATCAAAACTGATTTTATTGGTTGAATTAAACCATTTGTTATAGAGGACAACCTTATTTCAACGTTTAGATACAAGTTCTTGTGTCGTTGTCACGCAATAGTTGAATATATTGATTTACTGTTAGTTATAGTCCTGCTATTGTCATATCCATCAATAAAAGATTTAAGTGAAGGTAAGATGACATAGGAAAATTAGACACCCCAACATAATCAGATGTTAAATGCGTCTCGAAATTACAAGAGCTTATAAGCTATCTGCATTCCCTATCGTTCTCTTCTTTATTGTCTAATATATAAGAGACACTAAGTGTGTAACCAATATCAATAGTTTTTGTTTTTATTTCAGGTGTGAGCAGCTATAAACCAAAGGACGGCGAGACTATCGTGTTCACCTACACGAAAAAAGGTCCCTGCAACTGATTAGTAAATATTAAAGGAACAGCCCGGGAATAATTTCGCTAATTAATTCGTCGGGTCCTCAGAGAAAGGGAAGTAACCCATGGTGAAGATATAGGCTCTATATTCTAAGACAGATAGTCATCTCATATCCGCCTCAACATTTCCGTTAGACAGAAGTAATCCTGGTATATTGTTGTTTTATTCAAAAGATTTTTATAAGAATATTATTGAATACAAGCATACATAATTCTCTTACACAAGAACATCCCTTTTAAAGATAAGTTGTTAATTTCTATTGTGACTGTATGCCTTCTCGTATAAACCTTTCGGAAAAGACACATTTTTTTGAAATTGTATATAAAAGATGAATACTATAAATATATGTGTTTCACATAAGGCAGAGGGTATGTTTTGAAGTCAAATATGTCAAACTTATTAAATAAAGTCATTTTAAAGAGCAGTAGTGGTTGTTTCTGAAAATTTCCTTCTTGATGCTAACAGATCAGTATAGTGACAATAAGCAGGTAACAGTGTAATTTGTCTTCGAAAACCAGACAATGGCGCGCGCCAACGACTTCTTAACATTCATGTGGTTTGTTTTTCGATTATCATTGAAATCAAAAACTCTTAATTCTGATAGGCTAGAGATGTAGGAGGGCGATTTGAACTTAAAATCAGGATATTTGGTACTTTACCTCTTATTCAAGCCACATTAAAGTCTTCGAATAACTTTTTAGAAAACAAAATAATGATTTCAAAATACTTGATTTGGTTTGTAACACTATACAACAATACTCTAATAAATCAAATCATTATCTCTGCAAAGAAATATGTCAATCTATGTAATATAAAAAGAATGATACCGAAATTAAAAAACTATCTGAAGACTTTGAAGGAAATTTTTCTCGTTGAAAGATACATTTTCAAAAGAAATAACAAATTGGAAAATTTTAACAACAAATGGAAACCACTGATACCAGTATTCATGGAATAATGTACAAAAATCAATATATTTAGATAGATATTTTCACTATGAATGTCCATATATTATGTCCATATATTAGGTCCATATATTATGCTCAAACTCTGTAACCTATGGGAACTAATAAAAAAATTTAAAAAATCGATAAGCGTTCATATAAGATAGTGACAAAGCATAAGGCATCGGAGAGTTATTCTTAATATAATTTATCTTGATAAGTGTTTAAAGAAAACTTTTCCATCATCAACTTAATCCAATAAGGGAAAGTTGTTTCACATTGAATAATGAGTTCTATCAATGAAAGGATACAAATAGTGTCAGGTTTATGTATCGTAGACAAAACAGACTTAGAAAAGCTTTGTATATCAGATACCTGTAAATCAATGTGTCACTAAAAGAGTACATAACCGATCGAAAATTGTAGCTTGTCTATTGTAGGCAATGACTGCAACGATTTCATTTAAAGAATTCCCACATTTCGGAATTTACTTGTGGAAATTTGAATAGAAACAATATAGAACACGGAAAATTATGGGAATGTGCTTCAACGAACTATTGCCAGGTATACAACATACAAAATACTTATTTTAAAGTGTTTCCCTCCTTTATCCGTCTATAATAGCCGATCTGATTAGATAAGATGCGAGTGGTCGCATCTGGTAAAAGTCTATTGAAACATATGTTACTTTCAAGCTGATTTTAAGAAGAGCAGACATAATCTAAAACGTTTCAAAATCAAATTTAAGGAGAGAAATACGTCGTTCAAAAAACGAGCATTCTTCGTTCCCATTGTGTTTACAGTTTGAAATTTCGCATCGTGTAAGCCTGAAAATTGGTGTCAGAGTTCGTAAAAATAATGATTTCATGCAGCTCTCCCCTTTATTGCAAGTGTTCATGCCAAGGCTTCAGGAAAAACAATCTGTAAAAGCTATTCGTTTCAGATTCTATCCTGCTCGTGCCTTTCCACGATATCTAACAAAGCAAATCCCTCTGAATATGCATGATGAAAACATGGTCATGACGTCACTCAATTGTGTTAACAGTGGTTTATTTTTTTAAAAACATTGTTCACTGACTGTCCTGGCCAGGAAGGGAGATAGGTTTTCAATTGCGAACTATATGAAACCTGAGTAGTGTGGAAGTCATTCGGGGATAGATTATTTTCATGAATCAACTCCTCCTTTAGCATATTCCATTACACATAAATGGCATGTAATTTTACTAGCTAATGTAATGTCCTTATGTAAGATTAGACAGGTTGAACTCCATCGTCCTTTCATTCGGCTACTGCCAAATGTCCTCGAGGGAAGCCTTTTCTTTCGCTGATTTATTTTGAGCAATGCGAGGGATTTGCCTTGATTGATAACAGGGTAGTTTAGGATCTTCGCAGTTAAAAATATGTTGTTGTAGCCATTTAATCTAATTTCAACAGGCTTACCATTTGCAAAGTTTAATGATCGTGTAATTTCGTAAATGTTAAATAATACAAGGGACACTTTTTATAAAAATTTATTCCTAAACCACCACTTCGTTTTTCAAAGAATCAAAGGCATTATTTCTTGAGTCTGAAAATGAAAATACATGCAGATCAAATTTTTTTACCTCTATATAAATAAGTAACAGAGAAAGTAAACAATAACACATCAGAACACAATCTTTAAATCGACGTACTTGGTTATGATTTCTTAATGATAATATCAAACTGCATTGGGCTGTCTAATGAGCGTTCCTTGGCCATCCGATTATGTGCATGTGGGATCGTGAAATATTATAGATAAAATGTCTTAAGTATCATTAGGATTATTAAGATCTATCACCTTACATTGAAATACCATTTGTTGGTAAAAGAATTTAAATTTTGTAATAATACATGGGTTAATGGTTAGAACGACTTAAGACTTGTTTAGACCTTTAAAAATTGAATAAACCAAACATTGCCTACGCTAATATTGTCTTATAAAGGCTTTGTTCAGGATCGTTTTAAGAAATACATATAAGAGAACGCGTGCACATATAATACATTGATGATCGAATTATAGCACCATCCAGCATCACCTGTACTTAATTATGGACTTTAACAATGATGAAATACGATCCATTTACATAGCACAAGCTTATGCCGTGTGACACTATCACCAAATTATATGGAACGACGAAAAGAAAATTGTCACCTTCTTTTAAAGATATTATCATAATCAATGAAAAGAGACAACAACTTGAAGTGGAGTACCTCTATATGATCACAAATTAGAAAAAAATGTAAGTAGCGAAATTATTTTTTTCCAAATGATCCAAATTAGGGTATTAATGCTAATGTTCTGTCATGGGTAAATGTACTGTGAGCAGTCTTCTGATTTTGGAAAGCCCGTTTCTTATCCCTGGGTATTTAACGAATATCGGATCATGATTAGAACATGTACCCTGAGCAGTCCAGTAGCTCTGATGTCTGATGTCATGAGTGAATGTCTTAATACATCGAAATGTCAAAGTAGGATCTTAAGGGACAACTCTTCCATTCAAAGACTGTTCAATATCCCTCCAGGTCGATTGTAATAGTATGTCGATGCAAATGCAGAAAAGTGCTCTTTTGTAACAAGGGTATCCGTTGACGGGTTATTCGATTTGCTAAGACAATTAACATTACTTAGTAACTTTTAGTACTTTCAGGTTGGATTTTCAATGGAGGTCATGCACATCTTGTTTATAAGCAGTAATTATTCCTGTATTGCGCGCTTAACACAAGTAGGAAGGTTACCCGATTCCTAAAATTTAGAAATATTCATTCACTCTAATTAAAAAAACTCGACGCCGTGTATGAAATTTTTAATGTCTATAACAACATTATCAAAGTCTCATAATTATTTTTATATAAGAGACAACTTTCTTCGGATCGTCAGTTTGTGTTATCCAGAATTGTCAAGGTTTTCATTTACATTGTGTTATGTGTCTTACATACTCACCTCTATACGAGGTTACAGACACACTCGTTTAGAGTACACACTCCACCCGGCAGACCCTTAGAGATACAGTCGATGATACACTCGTCCTCCCCGCACTGGCCTGGCACTGCACGATACAACGAAACATCTGAATGATGATAACCATTCTGCTCCATCCTGGTACTACTCTACACAAGGATCAAACATTCCCCTTTACCCTTAATAATGTTAATGCCCACATATAGTAATCGATGATTAGCCTTGAAATTGTCTTAAGCAAAAGTTTTGACATTCAAACCTAATTGCTATCCCTTGAATTTGGAGGCATGCGTAATGTATTTAAGAGTAAGATCATTGGAAGTACAATAGTTTGATTATTGATCACGTAATATCAACAAAATCATCAAAATGTAAACTGTAAACTGAATCTATTACCTTTTCATAGATAATAGAAAGTTGAATATGCATTACTTTAATAGTTGACTGAACTAGACAGGTTGTGAGATATATAAAGATTACTATACGAGGTCTCATTACGAACGAATTATACAAAACGAGTGTCCTCCCGGTGGTATCGGACCGAGTGAAAGTGAGACCGAGTGTGTTATTTTATTCATTATCCACGTTCTTAATGCAAAAAAATCGGAAAAATACTGTTATTTTGTAGTTTTCATGTTTTCAAATCGAAACCGGTTTCGTAAAGCGGCTGCGGAGGAATCTCCGTTGACAAATGGCCACTGCACTTCTTTTGACCTTCGTGTGTATGCGCAACAAAATAAATCCATATAGGTTTTTCAATTAAAAGAAAAGAAAACCAGAGGGGCAACCTAAGAATTTTAATAACAACAAACTCGAGCTTCAAAAGATGAAAATTTCATTTTTTTCATAAGTGAATAGCGTACAACTATTGTTTTTGTCATTTCACCCCGCACAACATCTACCGTGAACCGTCACTTGACGACACTTTCCGTGTGACCTAGTTAAGCATTCGAGTCGGCTTGATCACAGGACGTGTTACGGAATTCTCACGCTTTTCCCCACCCTGACATTGTTGCTACAGAAGTTAATGTTCATCGTGCCACCATGGATGGGGGCAGAGATTATCGAGTTACCAAACCCAGGACGAGATTGAGTCGGAGCTAGTGATGGTCGCCTTGTGCGTGCAGTGACTGCGTTGGATTGGGGTAGCATGGTTTGCTGAAGGGCAAGGTCACCGTCACAGGAAATGATGCTGCTAAGCTAAGTTTTGATGTTGAACACACTGAATTTCCCCAGATGTTTTACAATGGAAGTAACTCTTCTTCGAATAGTACCATGGATTTCCACGCTGTCATTGACACGAATGGGAGTCGCCATGTTTTCCAAAGACATTGTAGACAGAAAACAAAGCAGACGAATTCCTAGAAATCTATATATTTTCCAAACAAAAGTGTCTTCCAAATATGTATAAATATGTTTTGTGGTGTATTTATTTCAATATTATCTGTTCTTGTAAATAGTCTAAGTACTATCGTTCATGCGAGATGTAACATTCTATGAAAATGACGTTGTAAAATTTGTAAAATGAATGAATTCACGTCAGAACATGACCTAAGTGAAAGGTCAACGGTTGTCCAATAAAATCGTTAGAATACGGGTCAATTGGTTACGACACAGGTCAATGCGATACGACACTCGTGTAACGTACGGAATTAGTATGCAACTGCCCATACGCTGATCACTTGGGTAATAAAAAAATATAGTTTAAGGCTTTAAAAGATAAAGTATTGAACCCCATAAGCAATATGCATTCAACAAACGATATTAAGTCAAATGTTGTATTCATTATAAACGAGTAACTAAACATATTGAAGAACGTCAACTTACCAAGCGGAGGGGGCTCGATAAACCTAAAATCAATATTTCCATTGTCAGTTGCATTCAAATTGCTGCCTCCAGTGGTCCCGATAACACCTCCAAGTGCGCTGGAAATGTTTTCTTCATATCCATTTTGATTTGTATTAGCGGGAGCAGGGGTAGTTATATTTCTTGCCTGGGGTTGCTCGTAACTGCTTCGTTGAGCCGGTCGCTCGTAGCTTGAACTTGGAGCTGGTCGCTCGTAGCTTGTATTTGGAGCTGGTCGCTCATAGCTTGTACTTGGAGCTGGTCGCTCGTAGCTTGTACGTGGAGCTGGTCGCTCGTAGCTTGTACTTGGAGCTGGTCGCTCGTAGCTTGTTCTTGAAGCTGGTCGCTCGTAACTGTTACGGTTTACAATTGGAAGCGAAGTTGTTGTGGTAGTTGTGTGGTAACAAACTGTTGTTCTCTCTTGTGGTCGACTTCCATAGTAAATACGTGGAGCTGGTCGCTCGTAACTGATTCGCGGAGCTGGTCGTTCGTAACTGTTTTGTGGAACTGGTCTCTCGTAACTATTACGGTTTACAATAGGAAGGGGTTGAATAGTTGTTGTTGTTGTAGTTGTGTGGTAACAAACAGTACTTCTTCTCTCTTCTGGGCGGTTTCTGTAGTAAATACGAGGAGCTGGTCGCTCGTAACTCGTGCGCGAAGCTGGCGGTAGACTTGGCCTTTGGTAACTGTTTCGTTGAGCTGGTCGACCGTAACTGCTTCGTTGCACTGGTCGTTCGTAACTGTTTCGCTGAGTAGGTCGATCGTAACTATTACGCAAAATGATTGGACGGGAGGTAGTTGTAGTGTGGTAACATTCTGTAGTTCTCTCTTGCGGTCGGATTTCGTAGTTATTCCCTGGAGTTGGTCTTTCATAGCTGTTTCGTTGCGTTGGTCTTTCGTAGCTTGTTCGTTGAGCTGGTCTCACATAGTTGTTTCGTTGAGCTGGTCTTTCGTAACTAGTTCGTTGAGCTGGCCTATCATAGTTGTTTCTTTGGGCAGGTCTATCGTAGCTGTTTTGTCGAACTGGCATTTCATAGCTATTTCGTGGAGAAGGTCTATCGTAACCATTTCGCGGAGCTGGTCTTTCGTAACCAGTTCGTTGAGTAGGCCTGTCGTAACCAGTTTGTTGATTGGGCCTTTCGTAACCATTTCGTTGAGAAGGTCGCTGGTAATTTCCGTAGACCATATTTCGGGACGCAGGACTTCCGTAGTTTCTGAACCGCTCCTCGTTACGGGGGAGTATCGGTGGTCTTTTGTAGACGACGTTTTGTGAGGAAACGCAGCCCGCAAAGAACGCCAGCAGTGTCATGGAAAGGGGCCCCATTTTCCTGTGTTATGAAATGGTTATTCTAATTCATATATGATAGAATGATGATAAATCTAGTGAAAACTTCAAATCTTTCTTCAAATCTGCCAACATAAACATAATGCCAAAGCATTTTTTCAGAGAATCAAAGCATATCATTCCTCATTATTCAACCAAAGTACCCGTACTCGTAGAGAAAATAAGCAAGTATCAAACAAATACCACTGGCGGCTCGTTTTCGTGTAGGGGAAATAGCTTAACCAAACATATGGTACCTTCTGTTTTAAACTCATTTTTTAAAAAAGTAAAACCTGTCTTAGAATTGGAACCATTTATCTATTTTCCATAAGCAAAAATATTTTCAGATCTTAACCAGCACAATTATGCATTAAGTTGCTTGACTTATATATCAGAATAATAACTTCTTCAGCAAATGTTACAATAATATGCGATCGCTTGGCTTTTCGTTCTGTCAGACCAATCCTACAGCTTGAATAATATCAGGGCAAAGATAATGTTTTACTTGACTGAGTTGTGTGCGCAGTACTACTAGTGTGTATTTGTGGCACTTGCATAGGCAACTTGCGTAAAACATTATCAGTCATTTGAATGGCCTAAAATTTTATATTTTCACTATGCATTGATAAAAGAAACACCATACATATGAAATTAATAGACAGTATGACAATCGATACGTGATTATATTATTTTCGATTTCTTTTTCAAAATGAAATGTAATGAAATGACGGATTAGAACTAATCAACACAAGCCTTTCTGTTTAACAACTTCTTTATTTGAAATTGACGACGTTTCGGAGTAAATGCTTACTCTTTCATCAGGTAGAGTACGACGTGAATTTCACAAAGTTTTACAAAGGTTTCGTGAAGTTGTTATTCGGAAAATCTTGGCTAACTTACGATATCCCTTTTGAATGCCCGTCAAATACACTTACAGAGCTATACAATAAAAAGTCCCACATAAGATCCGTTCAGTATATGAATATGGGTATCTATCGTTAAAAACGGTCACTGGTTAATCCGATTATAATTATTGATTTTGTGATTCTTACCTTACACGTGCAGCTCTGTTATTTTAATCAATATGGTTAGGAGTAAGTCTTTATAATACAATATCAACAGTTTTACATATTTCCGTTGAAATTAATTAATAGCGGGGTCACGATTTGTTGACAGACGGACGAGAGCAACAAACGTTAACAACCTAAATAAGAACAAACATAACTGTCACGCTGCATTTCCCGTTTTATTGCATTTTTCTCATAAGGAGTATAAGTTTAATTTCATGTGACTTTTAGAATGAATACGATCGTTAAAGTCTCGTGTCAGATTTTATGATTATTTCATATTTAAATGTGTACCTTTTAATACAAACGACAAATGTTGAAATGAACTCGCAAAAGGTATATCGCCTTAAGAAATAAACATCATTTGCTATTAACGTTTCTCAACAGTAAATTGTCTGACGCACAATGTTTTCTTAATATGAATGACACAGAAAATGAATATTCTCGATATGACTAACGATCCACCATCAGGTAATATTTCATATTAGTTATAGCAAAATGCGTACGTATTCAAAGTTATCTAATCTAAAAGACTGGAGGAGTTAATGCATTTAATCCCTATGAACATCAAATTCTGCAACGTTCAATTTTTCCGCCAATCAATCGCTTATATAAGTACAGAATGCTTTAATATCAAATAAATTTCCTTAATTTTCAGTACTTCATATATTAATTCGAATTCCAATTCAGCACACATTCCCATACAAGCCGCTTTCTTCAATTAATATTTCCTGTTTTGTATACAAACTACTTTCAGGATGTTTTATATCTTTTAATGAGTTAAATTCTCTACTATCAGAAGTATTTCAAGTTATGAAACCCAACGGTAGCCTACGATTCCAAAACATTGCGCCACATACCATCAGCAAAGTTTTTGTCAATGAAAACACTTAATATATTTAAAGCTTGTTTGTTGTGAGACCTGTGTCACGGTTCAATTGCTCTTAACGTTACCATGTTCTGTCACAAAGTGCAAAATGCACAGAAAGAAATTCTAGTTTTCCCGATGCTTGCGGAAATGATTACGGCTTTCATATGATCACTTTTGAAACGGCGTCAATGATTGCACAACTAATTGTGATTGCATTCAGTAAGGCTACTCCATGTCAAATGCCGGTAGATGCTCGTATTAGATTGGAGGTTCACACGAAATTTTGTGACTCAAGCTACTTGTTAGGAGAAAATGAGTGGCTGAATATCCCCCCTGAGAATCGTCATTCGGAATATAAGATTGAAATAGGTGTTTGCTAAATCTGAGTTTAAAAGCATGTGCAGGAACTTGAATTTGAAATCTTAAAAAAATATTCCCTCCTCACGTCAAGAGGTTCCATTGGCTAACTTCAATTAAGGGTTGGTAATTTCAGTACAGTTTATCCTGATGAAAAGTCTCAAGGTTGATAAAGTGAAGAACGTAAATCGGTAAACTGGTGGTGGATAAGGAAGTCGAATTTTGGTTTTTGTCGAAATGGACGCCGAGTTGCGGTACGCAGGTTGTTTTCATGTTGTTACAATATTGGTAGTTGATTGAGTACATCGCACGTTGACTTTGTTTACTAAAACACTGAATTTTATTCATAACACAACAACTAATCATTTCCCACCTCATTAAACTAACCTTGGATTTATATTGCAACGAACCCTGACAAGGGTAATTTGATTTCGAAATGACTCAACTTCAACATTATTTCATGGACATATTAATCTGTATTTATCATCTATAAATATGATGGTGAATTAAACAATCACATATATTTCTGCAAACATTATTGAAACCCTTTTTATGTGCACTTAAATATTGACTGTCAAAAGAAGAATTGATATACAGGCATAACCATTATTCAGAGGACAGATATCATCATGGACCATGAACCGTTGGAAATTGCCTTCCGACCACTGCGTCATTAAATAATGATCTCGTACCGAGCGTTTATGGCAAATAAACAAGCAAGGGCTTCAACGGAACAAAGTTTATTGACATAACGCGAGGCAATCGGGTCATTATTTGACTTACACTGAACATTTCAACAAAGTTTTCATACCAAATATGTTTTTATACAATTAATTTATAAACGCTTCACTGTTACACTTTGCATGTTTCTCTTCCCAGACAGAACGAGTCGAATAGGATATTTACAATACCAACCTGCTTGAGATATAATATATATATATTCATATATGAACAACATAAAAAAAAGCTTAAAGCAAACCGACCAACGTCATTCCAACGCGTGTGTGAAGCAAACGGTTGTCGAGATGGTCTAAACATTACAATGTATGGGGAACTGCCATTACTCTGCAATTTTGGCCTGAGTCGTATAAAAATGTTGGTCGAGGACGCAAAATTTATGTAGCCCTAGAGTGCTATATCGATAACAACGCATGTCCTAATTCTAATCAAATTCCTAACGTCAAAGAGGTCTTCCTTTTCATAGTGAGAATGCATGTGCACACGCTCCCAAAGGTCATTTAGAGTATCACTGTTCACACAACAACACATTATAGCAAGACTTGCACTCGTCGACCATTTAAAGCGACACTGTTATTCAATCTATTTTTAATAAATAATGTTTATTCAAGTGCTGTTGTGACTACAAACAGTTCACAGTTCACAACTCGTTTCGTTTTTATGATGCAATGAAGTTTGAGTTCTTTGAACTGAAACTACAGGGCGACGTTTCTTTTAAGGTTCAGTATATATGCAAGTGGTTTTGTGTTAACTACCTGTTTTCAGAGGTCTGATTCATTGGTGGTCAAATATGAATGTTCATAGTCTTCGAGATCTTTTTTAAATTTGATAGAATTATTGTATTAAGAGAAGGTTTCAAAATTATTTAAATCTTTCTTTTTTGGTATTCCATTATCACATGGGATGTTTGAACATCTATATGAACTCAAAAGACATTTATCTCTTTTGAAGTAATATATGAAATATATGAACGTTGACATTTTACTTCGCATTCAAAGTGGCCTAATCCTTAATGTATGTTATTGTGATAAATAGTTTTTCACGAATATTGAAAAATGAAAAAATATGAGAACACAACATGCAAAGTCCTACTCATTATCGATGATGGTCAGCTACACTCTAAAGAAACACCTCAAAACTATTAAACATTATACCACAAAACATGACTAACCTCTTTCAACTAACAAAAAAGTATCCATCCTCAGAAGAAACGCCACATTCCCACACTTCAATGGGGATTGTGTTTTTACAAGCCATGCAGTCACGATGACGATGTATTTGACAATAAAAAAACATTATCATTTTAAAATAAGAAATAGTGTACCCGCTTGCCATGACAACCATGTAGTATGATTATTCTGCAATTCATTGTGGATCTCCACATGGATGGTACTTTTTTTCTAACTTTTCCTGAGAAGAAATAGACACATGGGGTCATTTATTTTTTAAATTTAAACTTTAAATGAAAATTGTCCTTATCGACTTATTGGAATGAATTACATATAACAAACATACATTAAATGGTTATATGATGAACTTACATTACAAAGGCAAGTATAGGAACAAACTTTCGAGATGCAGCTGTTTACGGCATTTCATATTGTTGGTTTTAATATTCCTATTGGTTGTTTCTCATCATAAACCGTGATTGTTGCTTTTCTATTTTAAGTAATCTTATAAATATACTCATGCTGCAAGATATTGATTTAAATTGAACAAAAAGTGTCACGTATCAAATCATTAATATTTTGTTTTCATGCGGCTCATATCTATTTTCAAATCTCTCATGTGTCTACTCGATAACCTGTGGTTTCTCAAATGTCACTTTCCCACTCCATTAACATCTGTTATAAAGCGTCTAATTTCTACGTCCAAACACTTCATTATAACGTGTCAAAAATCTACTCCATAACATCTCGTTTTAAGTGTCACTTATATAAGCACAAAGATCTCGCTCTGAAGTGTCATGTATCTACTCTTCATTATTAGTATAGGAGAAACCACTGCTACTTCGACTTACCTGACTCTCAGGGTTCACAAGCTCTTGTAAGTCCGAGTAGGTATGGTTTCTCTTATACTAGTAAAAGTAGTTACACTTATCAACCGTAAAAGATTATATATAATTAAAAACAATAAATAGCATTGAACATGTAATTAGCGGTTTAGCAGATTTGTATGTGATAGACGGTATTATTTCTCTCAAGTAAAAGTAGTTGTACCTATCAACCATAAAAGAAGATATATAATTAAAACAATAAAGAGCATTCTTATCAACAGGTCATTGGCGGTATAGCAGGTTGGTATGAGATACACGGTGTTTCGAGTATGTTTACCTTCTCCCAAATGTCACATTATATTGTATTATGTAAATACTCTATAACAAATGGATATACTCAATAATTTCGTTTTAAAATAAACAACACCTTCCATTAAAAAATCTAAGATCATCCTGCTCAAATCTCAATAAAACGATCTTACTAGATTTCACAGATCATAGATTATTAAGTGAAGTCAGTGAAGTAGATTTGGCTTTAATGAGATTGATTGAGACGATCTTTCATTTGCGAAAAGTGCTAATTCGAGTCATTCTGTTTGTCATTATTTATATAGTTTATTACAATTTAAAAACACCGACAAAATCATTATTACGAGATCATCCGTTTACCCCGTGATGTATATTTATTACAAAACGTTGTTCCAGGTTGTGCTTTCGGTTCAATGGGATATGAAAAGGATTGAACAAATGATTCAAAATGAATATAAAACATCGTTTATTTTTAAAAAAAAAACACCGTAATACCAGAAAGTTCAGGATTTGGCTCTGAAAGACAAAACAGTGTATGTCAGTGTTAATGTTCTTACTTCAAATATGAACCGTAACAGTATTTTGTTGGTTAGTATGAGATACACGGTGTATCGAGTATGTTTACCTTCTCCCAAATGTCACATTATATTGTATTATGTAAATACTCTATAACAAATGGATATACTCAATAATTTCGTTTTAAAATAAACAACACCTTCCATTAAAAAATCTAAGATCACCCTGCTCAAATCTCAATAAAACGATCTTACTAGATTTCACAGATCATAGATTATTAAGTGAAGTCAGTGAAGTAGATTTGGCTTTAATGAGATTGATTGAGACGATCTTTCATTTGCGAAAAGTGCTAATTCGAGTCATTCTGTTTGTCATTATTTATATAGTTTATTACAATTTAAAAACACCGACAAAATCATTATTACGAGATCATCCGTTTACCCCGTGATGTATATTTATTACAAAAAGTTGTTCCAGGTTGTGCTTTCGGTTCAATGGGATATGAAAAGGATTGAACAAATGATTCAAAATGAATATAAAACATCGTTTATTTAAAAAAAAACAACAACACCGCAATACCAGAAAGTTCAGGATTTGGCTCTGAAAGACAAAACAGTGTATGTCAGTGTTAATGTTCTTACTTCAAATATGAACCGTAACAGTATTTTGTTGGTTGGTATGAGATACACGGTGTATCGAGTATGTTTACCTTCTCCCAAATGTCACATTATATTGTATTATGTAAATACTCTATAACAAATGGATATACTCAATAATTTCGTTTTAAAATAAACAACACCTTCCATTAAAAAATCTAAGATCATCCTGCTCAAATCTCAATAAAACGATCTTACTAGATTTCACAGATCATAGATTATTAAGTGAAGTCAGTGAAGTAGATTTGGCTTTAATGAGATTGATTGAGACGATCTTTCATTTGCGAAAAGTGCTAATTCGAGTCATTCTGTTTGTCATTATTTATATAGTTTATTACAATTTAAAAACACCGACAAAATCATTATTACGAGATCATCCGTTTACCCCGTGATGTATATTTATTACAAAACGTTGTTCCAGGTTGTGCTTTCGGTTCAATGGGATATGAAAAGGATTGAACAAAAGATTCAAAATGAATATAAAACATCGTTTATTTTTAAAAAAACAACAACACCGCAATACCAGAAAGTTCAGGATTTGGCTCTGAAAGACAAAACAGTGTATGTCAGTGTTAATGTTCTTACTTCAAATATGAACCGTAACAGTATTTTGTTGGTTGGTATGAGATACACGGTGTATCGAGTATGTTTACCTTCTCCCAAATGTCACATTATATTGTATTATGTAAATACTCTATAACAAATGGATATACTCAAAAATTTCGTTTTAAAATAAACAACACCTTCCATTAAAAAATCTAAGATCATCCTGCTCAAATCTCAATAAAACGATCTTACTAGATTTCACAGATCATAGATTATTAAGTGAAGTCAGTGAAGTAGATTTGGCTTTAATGAGATTGATTGAGACGATCTTTCATTTGCGAAAAGTGCTAATTCGAGTCATTCTGTTTGTCATTATTTATATAGTTTATTACAATTTAAAAACACCGACAAAATCATTATTACGAGATCATCCGTTTACCCCGTGATGTATATTTATTACAAAACGTTGTTCCAGGTTGTGCTTTCGGTTCAATGGGATATGAAAAGGATTGAACAAAAGATTCAAAATGAATATAAAACATCGTTTATTTTTAAAAAAACAACAACACCGCAATACCAGAAAGTTCAGGATTTGGCTCTGAAAGACAAAACAGTGTATGTCAGTGTTAATGTTCTTACTTCAAATATGAACCGTAACAGTATTTTGTTAAGTTATGAAAAGTCAACAAAGACTTACATCTAAGTTATCATTGCGTTTGATAAGTGTATAAGGATCAAACTCGTTGGTCACAAAGAAGCACAACTACAAAACGCAAAAAGTATATGAAATGCAGTATTCTGTCGTTTCGTTTGGCGAACTGTAGTAAATCACTTCATGCAGGAGTAAGCATATTCTCTGACATGACGTGTTGTTCACAATTAATATAACTTATCGTGTAGTTATATTGCTTTTCATGAAGTAGTTTAATAACAAGATAGAACTTTTGAATCGCATAACATTTTGCAAACTAATGTGTTTAGTTGTACCTCAACCTCAAAGTTATGAAAGGACCTCTAGTAACTCATCATTAATTTGATCTTGTTATCCAGATATTCTGATTACGTTATGAGTTTTTCAACGATTCGAGTGTATAGAAAGAGTTCATCTTTTAGCATGTAAGAAATACCTCAGTGTGAGCCGAAACACACCCAATTGCATGGTATATGGAGAATGCGGTAGATTTCCTCTGCACATTAACTCTCAAATAAGATGTTTAAGATTTTGGTTTAAGATCATAAAGATGCACGAACAACGCCTGCCTAAATTAGCCTATAATATGCTTATAAATTTAGATAATTTTGGAAAACATACTTGGGCAACCGACATGAGAAATTTATTATTATCTCACGGTTTTGGGTTCATATGGATGTGCGAGACAATTGGGGATGTTAATAGATTTCTTAATGAGTCTCGTCTTAGATCGATAGATATGTTTCGTCATGGAATTCAACTTTAGATTCAAGCTCACGATATGAATATTATAGGTCATTTAAAACGTTACTCCAACCGGAAAAATATCTATCAATAATGTCAACATATCATTTAGGAAGAATGTTTGTAAAATATCGTTTGGGTCTGTTAAGATTAATGATAAATGAGTGAAGAAAAGCTTCTATCGAAAAAGAAAGTAGGTGTTGTGCTTTATGTTACCGAGGTATTGAGAATGAAATTTTACATTTTTATGTTCTTCTTATGTGGATTTACGAGAGAAATATATACCAAACCACTTGCTAGAAAAACAACCAATAGATGCATTTATATCTTTGTTACAAACTAATAATGAAGACATTATTGTACAATTGTCGTTATACATAAAGCATGCATTAGCTAAAAGAGACCTTCACATTAAACCAAATTATTAACCCTTAAATACTGTTGTAAACAGGATGAATGTTGCTATATTATATTGTATGCTACCATTTTTCTATGCTATAACTCTTATGTATATGGGCCGGAGGCCTTTCATACAATAAACATCTTTTGACTTTGACTTTGATCATATATGAAAAACAATTAAAAACTAGAAACAAAACGACAATAACATTAGTTGACTCACTAACACGGACGAATTTTAAGTTTTCAAATCTGGAAATGCATTTTACTGATTGAGAAGATACTTTGGTACTCTGTAAAAACCTCTTAATATCCTTCCAATTTGTATGAGCGTATGTGAAATACTGAAAAGAATAACACAGACCATCTCACCTATGGAAAACAAAAGCAGACTCCCAGTCTGTTGCAGGACCCTCCAGAGTGGCCGTGTCTGCGACAGTCGAGAAAACAACCGCTCATCCATCCCCCGTACACCTGGCAGTTTCCTGTAACCAGAGCGTAATGCTACAACTATACCGTCATTCACTAGGACAATAACATCGGTTCATTAGTCATAGAGGGATAACAACACGGCTTTTAAAATCAATTTCTTCGAATACCCCCCCCCCCCCCCCCCAATAAAAGTATGTTTATTGCAAATGCATTAAAAGGTCAAACAACTATCAAATATAAAGTATTAAGTATAAAGTAAATCATTTACGGAAGGGAAATAAATTCGCTTAGCCTAATCGTACATTTTACTTTCTTTTGAATACTTATTCTTTTGATTTAAAAAATGCCCTGCAATTGGAAACATTTTAGAGTATCTTCTAGAATCACCACACCAAGTTGGATTACTCCAAGTTTGACTGAACACAGTTTGGGTGCTAATGTTTACAAGTAAACCCTGGTTATAATACCACCATTTGTCCACGAGAAATTATGGCACTATATCCAGGTTGGCATTAGACTCAGATAAGGCATTATCCATTATCATTATTCATTAAAATTATCCTTTATCTATGTATTTGGCATAGATTCTCATGCCTTTGCAAGGTTTTTTTAAATACATACAATTTGAAGCAACTAGAATGTCAATCAAGTAGTTCATGCCTATTAACTACCTATTAATAAATTTATACGCATGCACCAAATGTGAATTGATTTGACCCATGCCAATTTAGTACTTCATACAACAGACGCATTGTGAAAAGTTTCTTCAGCCCTGGTTAAAGATTTTTCTCTCTAATCTTTCAGTAATCGTAAATGTATTAAGAATAGATTATAAAATTTTAATTACCTGAAAGCCCCGCTTGTCCTTGTTGATTTGGTTGACTCCCTCTTTGTCCGAAGATGTTAAATGGACTAACATACTCTCTAGTTGATTCATTGTTTCCGTTTTGACCATTACTGGAACCAGGGTAACCGTTGTTAGCATTTTGACCATTACTGGAACCAGGGTAACCGTTGTTAGCATTTTGACCATTACTGGAACCAGGGTAACCGTTGTTACCGATTTGACCGTTGTTTGAACCAGGGTAATCGTTATTAACGTTTTGGCCATTATTAGTATCTGGGTAACCGTTGTTGCCGTTTTGCCCATTGTTGGTACCAGGATAATTGTTGTTACCGTTTTGTCCATTGTTGGAACCAGGGTAACCGTTGTTGCCGATTTGACCGTTGTTTGAACCAGGGTAAACGTTGTTGCCGTTTTGTCCATTGTTAGTACCAGGGTAACTGTTGTTACCGTTTTGACCATTGCTTGAACCTGGGTAATTTCCGTTACCGTTTTGTCCATTGTTAGTACCTAGGTAAACGTTGTTGCCGTTTTGTCCATTGTTGGTACCAGGATAACTATTGTTTCCGATTTGACCATTGTTTGAACCTGGGTATGGGATGTTACCGTTTTGTCCATTGTTAGTACCTAGGTAACCGTTGTTGCTGTTTTGACCATTAGTGGTACCAGGATAACTGTTGTTTCCGTTTTGACCATTGCTTGAACCAGGCTCAATGTAGCTTTCTCTGTGACCATTGTTGGAAACAGGGTAAACGTTATTGGCGTTTTGACCACTGTTTGAACCAGGGTAAACGTTGTTGCCGTTTTGACCATTGCTTGAACCAGGGTAAGGAATGTTGCCGTTTTGCCCATTGTTGGAACCAGGGTAACCGTTGTCGCCGTTTTCACCATTGCTTGAACCTGGGTAAGGGATGTTACCGTTTTGACCATTGTTGGAACCAGGGTAACCGTTGTTGCCGTTTTGATCATTGTTCGAACCAGGGTAACCATTGTTGCCGTTTTCACCATTGCTTGAACCTGGGTAAGGTATGTTTCCGTTTTGACCATTGTTGGAACCAGGGTAACCGTTATTGCCGTTTTGACCATTGTTTGAACCTGGGTAAGGGATGTTACCGTTTTGGCCGTTGTTAGAACCAGGGTAAACGTTGTTGCCGTTTTGACCATTGCTTGAACCAGGGTAAGGAATGTTGCCGTTTTGCCCATTGTTGGAACCAGGGTAAACGTCATTGCCGTTTTCACCATTGCTTGAACCTGGGTAAGGGATGTTACCGTTTGGCTCCTTGTTGGAACCAGAGTAAACGTTATTGCTGTTTTGGCCATTGCTTGAACCTGGGTAAGGGATGTTTCCGTTTTGACCATTGTTAGAACCAGGGTAACCGTTGTTGCCGTTTTGACCATTGTTTGAACCTGGGTAAGGTATGTTATCGTTTTGGCCATTGCTTGAACCAGGATAATCGTTGTTGCTGTTTTGGCCATTGTTTGAACCTGGGTAAGGGATGTTACCATTTTGGCCATTGTTGGAACCAGAGTAAACGTTATTGCTGTTTTGACCATTGTTTGAACCTAGGTAAGGGATGTTACCATTTTGGCCATTGTTGGAACCAGGGTAAACGTTATTGCTGTTTTGGCCATTGTTTGAACCTGGGTAAGGGATGTTACCATTTTGGCCATTGTTGGAACCAGAGTAAACGTTATTGCTGTTTTGACCATTGTTTGAACCTAGGTAAGGGATGTTACCATTTTGGCCATTGTTGGAACCAGAGTAAACGTTATTGCTGTTTTGGCCATTGTTTGAACCTGGGTAAGGGATGTTACCATTTTGGCCATTGTTGGAACCAGGGTATACATTATTGTCGTTTTGTCCATTGCTTGAACCTGGGTAAGGGATGTTACCGTTTTGCCCATTGCCGGAACTAGAGTATTCTATATTGCCGTTTCGACTATAACTGTTTTCAGTGTACCCGTTGTTGGTGTTCTGGCCATTGAGGACAGCAGGACGGCCGGGGTAGATATATAGACCATTGGATATTTGATAGTTTGGTCTAGGGCCGTTTCCAGTTGGAGAAGATATTGGAAAAGGTGTTGTAGAAGTAGAATTGCAATTACTGTTTCTATTAATGTTTGCAGGGGGATAAGTTATCGGCTCTATTGGAATGGATGTTGTAGTAGATGTAGAATTGCAGTTAATGTTCCTATTAATGTTTACAGGGGGATAAGTAATCGGCTCTATTGGAATAGGGGTTGTAGTAGATGTAGAATTGCAGTTAATGTTCCTATTAATGTTTACAGGGGGATAAGTAATCGGCTCTATTGGAATAGGGGTTGTAGTAGAAGTAGAATTGCAGTTAATGTTCCTGTTAATGTTTGCAGGGGGGTAGGTAATCGGCTCTATTGGAATGGCTGTTGTTGTAGAAGACAAAATGTAATTACTGTTTCTATTGATATTTGCTGGAGGGTAAGTAATGGGCCCTGGATTCGTTACAGGAAAGGGTGTTGTAGTAGTGCTGCAGCTTGG
Organism: Phorcus lineatus; assembly: GCA_921293015.1. Classification (NCBI taxonomy): domain Eukaryota; kingdom Metazoa; phylum Mollusca; class Gastropoda; order Trochida; family Trochidae; genus Phorcus; species Phorcus lineatus. The sequence continues at coordinate 11,108,806 of OV121083.1, forward strand.
AGTTGTCTCATAGTTTCTTGCTTGGTCGTTATTTTGGTACCACGGCGTGGTGATAGGCGTTAAAGTGGATGTGATTGTTGATGACTGAGTGGAGGTGACTGTAACAATAGGTGTGGTCCATGTATACAAAGTCAGTGGCGGAATGTTCCGTTCTGTACTGTTATGGCATTCCCTATTACTGTTCCGGTCGCTTGGTTGACCATTCCCATACCCTTGATTCTTGCTGTTTCCATTCCGTCCGTTATATTTGGCGTATCCTCCGTTTCTGTTTCCATTGGTTCGGTAATAAGGTCTTCTGTACCCATTTGAGTTTCTTGGATAAGGGTCCTGTGGGGAGGGCATCCTTTTATAAGACCTGTAGTTGGCAACATTCCTGTTTGGGCGGTATGTATTTCTCACGCTTGGCATGTTATTTAATTGAGCATTTACGTTGCTAGGGCGATAAATGTTTCTATTTCCGTTGTTACCAGAGCCGCCAATGTTACCATAATCACCATTGTTTCTATCGCCCACATAGTTACGAGAACCTGTTCTGTAGCCCCCGGTGTTCCTGTATACGTTACGCGGGTAAGGTCTGCCGTTTTGCGATTGGTTACTGTCACAATTCTGCTGGTTTGACTGCGAGGCCACGCCCACTAACAAGACTAACAGCGGTATGGCTATACCCCGTCTCATTGTTGTAACACTATCAATAAAATACCCTGCAAGAGAAACACATGACTCTGAGATCATGGACAATTTGCACAATTTTTCGAAAAGTAACCTTCATAAAATATTATTCCAATTGTTAAGGTTCAGTACAGTGGCGGTATGATTACTTACATCACTACTTTTAAAGGAGATACTTGGCGCTAAGCGCGACTGTGTAGGTTCGTATATCCCTGTTTTCAGTTACCAAATTAGCAGCTGTGTGGACTGAATGCAATGGGGATGAAGTGCCATAGTGCCAAGTGTCATAAAATTGTTGGTGTTTCTACCAGGATTCGAACCCGTTCATTTGGCGTAAGAGGCGTATGAGGCCAGCACGCTATAAACTACACCACTGTGAGCCAATATATGATTTATATAATACACCTTGTGTAGATGTGCAAGACTTGTGATTTAGTTTCTGCACATGTATAACGTCTTTGTCTGTCCGTAGTGTTTATGAATATCAATTATCATATATTGGACATTTGAGAAGGAATAAAGTAAAAAAAAATTAGGTGACAAGCGTATATCTGAACTTTAAAAACACAAACACAAAAAAGTTAACAAATATTTTATTTGTGTTTTTAAACACGCTTAATCTCTAGTATCGTAAATAAATAAAGAGTTTAAAATCAGTTTATTTGTCACTTTACGTTCGTTTGAAAATATGCAACTAATTCAATTGTAAGTATTCATTGGTGACACAAGCTTCTACGCATGGGTTAAGTAAATTTACCTTTTACATAGTAGATAATGGTGGAAACAATATAACCGTGTTTTTGATTTGGAACATTTAAATATTGATCTTGACATACTTAAACCAGAGATTAACGTAGCAAGATTTATTTCACGCTATAATATAAGTTTTATGTATCGTGCGTTTGTTATTGTTATGATAAACATTTTATTTAACGCAGGGTTAAATTTTAGGCAAATAATTATTGAATGACCAAGTATTTGTTCGCGCTGAGGGAAGATCATTATTTCTTACATATGCAAATATGCACGCCACTCATGGATAAAATATTGACAAAACTTGCGCTAAACAATAACTCGCTCAATCTTATGAAAGCATGTTATTTGTAATACATATTGACGTCATGGGTTCTATAAAAAGCTTTTGTGTTATAGCAACGTGTTCTTCGATATCATTGTTATAATATAAAGAAATATAATGAATAGAATTGTAAAATTGAAATTCCTAAATAAAAACTCGGCTTAAACCAAATAAGGGTTTTTAAAAAAACCTGGCTATTGAAATATGTATAAAATTTATTTTCTAAGTTTCATTGGGGAAATGCTACGTAAACATTAATTATCTCGAACTACAGCCTTAAATTATATACTATTGGAAATTATTATTTACTAGCGTGAATATTCAAACAGAAACGTACCTTTTCGAGAGAACAGTGACCAAAATTGTTGTTTTATTTGAGGGGGAATTACATATAGGGAAGGTTAGACATAAACAATTTATTTGTTGTCATTTATATTTTCTTGTTATCACGAGTCGATGCCAGTACGCAACCAGCGTCACGACACAAAAGAAATCTAACGGCCTAGTAAACATCAGAATGTTGTAACATTCGGGCAAATAGACACGTTAAATACAAAGTGACATCCTTGGTCAGAGGCACATAGACATAAATGTTCGTATCTGACTTTGACTTTAACGACCCTTTTAACTTTAAATAATAACGCATTTACTTAAAAAAGATTTCTTTAAAAAAATATTATTTTTAAAGAAAAGACAGGGAGAGATTGAATTTCCTTGTTCATTCCTCTTACTTAGATTCAATTTATGCAAATAGAAAATTATTTAGCATTTAACAACACCATAAATTGTTTATCTCACTGTTTGTCATAATTTATGAGTTATAAATATTTTAACAGGGAATTCGCTGTGAATTTAAGCACGCGTTCCAACTCAAAACAGTAGGGTCGAGCCGGGTACTACCTTGTGATAGATGGGATGGGCAACATGTCATCCTGCTAAATCAACGTTTATGAATCCGCTCTCGCTTCTTCCTAATACCCTGATCTCTTTCGGGATAAATAGCTTGATATTCGTGGCTATGCTCACCTGTTATTTTTCCAGCCAATGAAATGTCGATAACCAAGGAGCCTGAAGTTGTCATGCAAGGAGCGTGAAACTACCATCTTGAACTCAACGGATTTCCATCCGGGTTGTTCCGCTATTGCTGAATGCGAGTCGTCTCATTGGCTGTTTAGAAACCCATCGAGACGAGAATTTTGGCTTAAAATAGATCAGGGTATTAGGAAGGAACGAGATCGGAGTCAATTTCGCTGATTTAGCAGGGTGGTAACATGTATAAATCGGAGGTTATCATGGTATCATACTTCATACCAAATTCTTATTTCAAAGAATCTATCTCGACTCGCATATTCATCCAAAAGTGCAAATACATGTGATAACTTTGACATGTATTCATTGGGGGCTTAAAGTTATGATACTCTTCATTTAACCACTTTTCATCTGAAAAATTATTTTAAAAATTTCCCATTCTGAATTAGTCAATCAAATTGCCACGTAAAATTTACTTGGAGTCTCCAAAACGACGATTTGGTTTTTCTTTGAAAATAATTAGTTTGCAAATCAAGCCCTTAACTCATACTTAAGTTTAGACAGTGCATGGAAGTTCGCTATCAAAAATACAATGTCAGCCCTTAAAGAGCCACGCCGTGATTTTCATAACATATTATTTATCTTTGATACGAGCCTAAATGTCATATGTGGTGATATGAAATCAAAACATCTTAACTTTTCATGTCCAAAAGACATATGTATGACAAATACTGGTTTTCCATGAAAATCTAAAAACAGCCTTATAAATTAATGCACAGAGGTGTAGGTATGGCGACCAGAATTTAGACTGTTATTCGCTGTTCGTCATTTGTCATTCGAATGACGAATAGTAAATTTATTTGCATCTAGTCTTTCATATTTGTTGATATCTGAATGACGAATGACGAACTGTTAAAAGCAAAAAAAAATCGCTATTCCTCATTCAAATTTTAAAAGCAAAGAAACATTTTGAAAAGTCAAACAGATATTATTTCTATGAACTATCAATGCTTTACATAAAAGAATATGTGTTTGAAGAATTGCAAGTGTGTAATGTCAATTTTGCACACCTCATATTTTTCCAGAAGAGGTTTTTGTTTTTCAGAGAGTCCTCTATTCGATGGGGAAATTTGTCCTACTAAAAGTGACAGCTCCAGGAGCTAATCCTCGGACTTTTGATGAAGAGGAGGAATTATGTTTCTGTTGGTCATTTATATCGCACTAAAATATGAAAGTTGAATAGCATATTGATTTGCTGTTCATTATTCGATTATCAGCAAAAAATGAAAGTCGAATAGCAAATTAATTTGCTTTTCGTCACTCAGATATCATCAAATATGAAAGACGAAAAGAAAATAAATTTGTTATTCGTCATTCGAAGTATGAAGTCTGACGAATGACGAACAGCGAATAACTGTCTAAATTCTGGTCGCCGTAGTTCTATAACCTATCAAACACTATCAATTGCTAACTGCCCTCTTGGCTATGTTAGTTAAGTCTCCAAAATTACGTTTGACTATTTGACTCGCGACACTGTCCGGTTTTCGATCATAACTGCGACGTTCTACCTTCAGATTGTCACTTTAAAAAAACAATTAGCTTTAAAATGTGTCTTTTTGGTAAAAATCGATACTTCGCGATCAAATGACACCAATGATTAAGTTTGGCATACATGGCTCTTTTAAGCAAACTATGATTATTCAAACATCCAGCTATCCAAATACTTACTTTAATCAACTCTTTTCACGGGATCCATAACGATATTCATTTGATATTAATTTGATATGTAAAGATATCGAAGCAATAAGCCTTTGGTGACCGAGGGTGATTGCCACTATACCAAACCGTTTAGAATTAAAATAGTAGTTTTTAGCCACAGTTCGTACTTCTCCATAAAATATCATGACACTTGGGGCTCAGCGAAACTTTAGTCTCTTTGATGAAACTTTACAGAGCAATTTTCTTATAAATGCGTCATTTTCTAATTCTTTTACAAACATTTTCAAATCAAATAAATCAACTCAAAAACTCAAAACGACTCAACAAAACATACAATAATGCAAAATGCATTTAATTTTCAGAGCTTAGCACAAAAGTTTCAAACACGTATAATGGATATATTTTCTAGAATTTTACTTTAACAAACAATAAAATCTATATATTTCCTTTCACAAAATACGATAATGATTCTTACTATCTATGTTACACGTACTGCCATTTCTCAAACAACTTTACATATTTGCATGTTTAACCATGCACAGTTATAGAAATGTGTCTATTAAATTTTTAATGGACACGAAATTCTATCTACATATTTGTGATAAAATTCATTCTTTAAATCATCTATGCATCTATATAATCTTTAATAGAAATTTCATTGATATGTATTTATTATTATTCGAAAACATGTCAAGATGTGAAACTGTAAGTCAACAGTTTAATCAGTTAAATTAGACGTTGCATTGTGCATGATGTCAAAGAGAGTATTTGACTTTCCTTCGTTATTACCACCATATAGAAACTTCAGTGCCTCGATTTAATATTTTTAGTGCCTGGAAATAGTTTCTTCAGTGCCTTGAAATAGTTTCTTAAGTGCCTTGAAATAGTATATTCAGTGCCTTGAAATAGTTATACGTGCTTTAAAATTGTTTTCGTGGTCAAATTCTGTTGATTCCACCATACAGCGGCATCCGGAAAGTTTTTTGAAATTCTGCCCTTCTTCTGTAAGTATAAATATGTAACTAATGTCTTTAAGCATGGCAAGAAAGGAACAGATAATTAAATGATTTTCACTACAGAAGAAGATTTTCATAGGACAATCTCTTTCCATTCCGTGCCGTTTCCCAAGACGATATCAGAAGCTCGTTGAAGAGATCAGGAGTCACAATTTTGAAAGCTTTCGTTAAATTTTCTCTGTTAAATTTCTATCAACATCGTGTAATATAATGTCTTTGCAATGAAAGTATTCTTACTTATTAACTCCCAGTATCTAAATTTACATTTATGAATGAAAATCGGATATTCTATTTGATATTGCTTGTTTTTCTAATCGATCTGGATAAGTGACCAGTGACCAGCCGATTGAGTTACTGTTAGTAGTAAAAGCCCTAGTCAAAAGTGGGCCTAGATATAGATATATATATATATATATATATATATATATATATATATATATATATATATATATATATATATTCTTTAAAAATAACAAACTGAAGATTGGTCTTCATATAAGTTCATTACCAACCGGTTGGTAATGAACTTATATGAAGACCAATCTTCAGTTTGTTATTTTTAAAGAATATTTGATACATAAACCATGAACATTTAACTTTATATAAAACAACAGGCTAATTTTGAAAAGTGTTTTATTTCTCTGCAACCCAAATAAAGTTTAAATAGTTCACACATCAGTCCTCCTCACGATAGATGATTATCGGTCTTAACGGCCTCTGTCTCATGGGTGGTCTCATCGGTCTCGCTGGTCTCATTGGTCTTTGAGCCGGGCGGATGGGTTGAACCTGGGGTTGAGGCCGTGGCCGAGGTCTCATTGGCGCTTGGACGGGTTTGGCCGGATAATTGTTTCCATGAGAACAACTCTCTTGGGCCCTTGCAGTTACCAAGCTGATGCATACCCCGACCATCACAATTGTTATCGGTGACATCTTGATCTGTCTATCTGAGGAGAAACAACCATTTATGTCATAATATTTAGCAAATGCTTTGATAAATCGTCTGATTATAGCAGTTTGTTTTCAAAAGTGATTTGATTTTGTATTGATATATCAAAATTTAAAAGATTGTTGATAACATATTTCTAATAATTTGTAATATAAAACATGTTAAAACTTATGTTTATGAGGTTTTTAGTCCGCGAAAATGATCAATAATCATAAATTTTCTTTTCATAATGATTTGTATATATGTTGTTTTCTGAAAAGGCACATTTGGTATCATAAAATAACATTTCGTAACATGCATCACCATACCCATAGTTCCTTAACATGGTTAATTTTTAGCCTCAGATATGATTTGTAAAGGACTTTAAAATAAGTTTCTAGTGAAGGTATAAGCGCATATAATTAACAGATAACCAGAATTGTAAAAACTATCTTTAAAATAAGAAACAAACAAATCAAAATGAATTTTTATATTTCATAAATTGATATTCCCTAATTATAAGTGTTCAGGAAAGCCCTGAAAATAGTAAAATACAAACATGAAAACATCAAACTTACATTGTCAGATATCGATCAACCGTACAATAGTCGGGTCCTTTACATGGGTTGTTGTGATCCCCCTCATGTGTTATCTATATAGTAGGTATCAAGCACGTGACCTGCCAAAACATAAACATGGTAATAACACACGGAAAACATGACTCAAAAGACGTGCCATTCCTACATCAACAACGATTTCATGTTTTGCAGTTTCATGTTTTTAGCTTTCACTTAATGCTCCAAATATGAATATAAAAAAACAATGATTTGAACTGTAATGGACTTTTTCTAAATTTTATGTGGCACTGCATTTCAAAATATGATTTTCAATTTTTTAAATAGATTTTCGAATTTCATGCTTTATAGAAGAATATTTGATATTTCGGACATATTCTATGTTTCGAAAATAATTGTTATATATTTCTTTTATTTTGAAAAGCTTCTTGTAATCGAAAATTTTGTTATAATGTAACAATGCCTTATTCATAATTAGACCGTGTGTAGTGCCGATAAAATTATTTGTTTAAGGATATTATAGGACATGATCCTTGGATTTTTCGTTATTTACAGATTTGAATTCAGGGCGATATACTCCCTTCTGGTTAATCTAAAGAAGTTCATGTGACCGGTATACTTTCTCATAAACACGAAATTCAATTAAACGCTTTTACACCTTTACACAGTAACACTTCGACTTGATGACACCGTTGTCGCATGCTGTGTTTACATAAGATCCCTATTGGTCAACCACCATTTGACTGAGTACCTTATCGTGATGTAGTGGTTTTCTTTAAAGATCAAGAACGTTATGCCACCCGGAGCGCACATGCTCCTGGTAGGGGCACCCAAGCTGAACAGGTCGACGGGTAGAAATTTTAGTCCTTCGAAAACCTGTTGTCTTTCGCTCACTATGCCTTTTTTCCGTCTTTTCTCTCATCCTTTCGATCCCTTTATCCCTGATCTGTCCACTCTCTTTTGGATGCTTGCCATCCACGTGTTTAATAACTGAAATAGTGTTCAAAATACGTGAAGCCCCAACTCAGTCACTCACCCTATTGGTCAAAGTGCTCAGATAAGACAAATATTCAGAGTTTGGTTTTCAGGCTTATGAATACAGCCGACGCGAACAATAATTCAAATATTTTCTGTAAACAGAGTTTTATATAAAATGTAGACCATTTACACCAATTTATTTTGCACATTTCGAAATGATAAGCCAGTGAAAAAACGCATGTGAACATTATTAAAGGTGTTCACGACTGGTCAAAGAATAACACTATACCTGATAAAGAAATTCTTAAAACAAATTATTAAAACATGTTATGAACATAGCTAATTAACACAGTATATAGATTTGCAACTGATTTATCTATGAAATTGTTATATATTTATAATTTCATAAAAGTGTTCCGAATAATTAGTGTCGCTTTTTTTTTATCAAACAAATAACTCATTACCTCCTTGCATATTATATAGGATTATCATCTATGTGACATTTTAAAATCTTATACATTTTTGAAAAAATAATTGTTTGGATGGGACGTGAATAGATTGGTAAAAAAGATAAACTATGATATGTCAAAATTATAGCGTTGAATTGCAATATGTTTCTAATTTGTTGATCTTAATGTGTTCGAAACCTGTCTGATGGTTGATTAAACTTAATTATTTTGCACAAATAGTTTTATACAAATCTCCTCATCAAATCGAACGATTGAATAAGTTGACAGTAAATTTGTCTGTATGTAAAGTGTTCGCTTAACTTCTGTGTGCATGTTCGTGTTAATTTTGATGGAAATAACAACAATGGAGAAGTATATAGACTTTGACTACTCGATTTTCTAACAAAGTCATCACTTTTTTTGAAAATATGTCAAAATGATGGCATACCATCGAGTATTTTTACTTATAAATGTTACAGTTGGTGCTCATCAATTAAAAACAATGTACTTGTATGCATTCTTGAGTCGTTACTGTACTCAATTTCCCTTTTAAGTACTAATAAGTTGTTTTGCCCTTTGACCTTTGTAAAATTCAACAAAGAAAAACGTTATCGAAATTTAAAGATAATCTATACTTACACTAACAAAATAGAATATGCCGTCTTAGAAATATCAGCAATATAAGTTTTTTAAGCTTTCTTTCTTCAATGTTTTACTATTTGATCATCTTAAAAGAGATTTTGACGTTTATCACACATCAATTCAAATATGATAACGGCTTTACAATATCTAAATCTGCAATGACCATTGCTTTTTTAAAGAAACTGCAAATTTTTCATTTGGCAAAGGTGACACATACAGAAATTAAGTATTTTTTAATTTGATCATTCGTATATTCAATAGTGATGATTTCGTATAGATCATTATATCGTTTTCCGGCTTTATCAAAACGTCGTTTCTGAAATGTAAATAAGTTGTGTGTACACAAAAAATACTAAACGCTGTATGAAAAAGGAAAGCTTGCCAATGAGAAGAAAAACCCGATGAAAAACGCAATGAAAAAAGCTATTATTGTAGAGTAGTTGACGTGTGTTCAGTGACCTTAAGGTCTTTTCCAATGAAAAAATTCCTCTTAATTGTCTATCGTTAACTTGGTAGGTATGTCAGGAAGACGAGTCGTCGTGTATATCTTGTTGTCGTGAGTATAAAAGTCATATCTGCTCACGGCTTAAAAACAAATAACACATGACATCCTGTGAACTTACGGCTTAAATAGTAATCATTATATGTGAAATGACATTTGTGATTAAGAATGTTTAACAGTTTTAATTAAAAACTGTTGGAAATTCTTGTCTCTGATCAATGTGTTTCAAGTTTGCATTTAATTTGAATAATATCACTACATTATTTATAAAACAATATCAAACTAAATCGGTTTACAAAAGTAACTATTAAATAATAGCAATGTTATTTTTAAGTTCTATTAAGTCTTTGAAATAAAGATGCTATACAAGAGATAACCTCAATAACGTGTTGTCATTCGAATCCATTCGAGTCTTGGTACAGATACTTTAACCGCCATAAAATAAATAATATTAGATACAACAACACATAAAGATATTATGAAAATATAAGTTTGAAGAAAGTAGAGCGTGGAAATACTATCGAGCGCCGAGAACCTGCCTTAGGGCGTTGGTATTGGTACATTTTAAATACACCACTGTTATTTACCATTTTATTGTTTACACAAGATTTTTTATGATCATATTACCGAGCAAGGAACTTTTTCACAAAAATGAATTGACATTGAAGTTGAAGTTCGTATACACCGAGTCGAAATAATTATTTGTGTCTTAAAGTTGAGGTAAAACCATACTCACGCATCGATTTATATCAAACGGTATTGGCAACGTTATATAAGACAATAGTTCAGCTTTATGGCGATTTTCAAGGGCATTGTCATGGACCGAATATCTCTGAGACAGTTAAGGTTAACGCTTTGGTCCAACCGTTAGAGAACGTCGAAGGTACTTTTAATTTGTTGTCACACCAGAGGACAATTGTTTTCTAATCTAACAAAATTTACATATTTGAAACTTTATAGTAGAAACCCATGAAAGGAACGTTTGAGAATTTTGTTTGGACCCCTACATGTAAAAACTTGGAAATTCTCGTGAACAATAGAGACATTTTCAACGAAACAATTTCATTGTTCGGAGATAAAATTGGAGAATACTAAGATAGACTTTACCTCAATATTCGTTTGGTTTAGGGTGTTATATTAGAGTCTTCAAAATAGGACGATGAGTATCTTATGACTGGCAGTTTATGTGAATGAAACAAATGGAAAATGAGCTTATGAGACGTATGCACATGAAGATTCAGATCATAACCCTTCAAATATAACATAATTGTGAAACTGAACGAACATTTCGCCGTTATTAGCGGTGGTATTCAATCACTTTGGGATGTGAATGATTAGAATTATTTCTGTAAGTTGAACATGTTCCGTTTCTATGGTACTTGTTCAACATTGTTCTCCCTCGCGGCTTATTATTGAAATAAGATTTTCGCAATAATTGCATCAATATCAAACTATTCTATCATAATTGTTACATTTTTAATCACATTGTGTTCTCCTGAGATACGCAAATGATTGTTTAATATCCTTATGATCAGTCATTTCGGTATTTATCTCTTCAAATTATACTTTGTTTCCCAAAGTAATTTCCAGTTTTCCTCCAATGCAACATAACACCATTTCAAATATCTGCGTCTCAGAAAGTAAGATGGAAATCACTTTCATTTGATGAGCAAAAAGAACAATGAAACAGCAATATAAATCACCTTGAAGATTGCACAGCAACTATACTGGAATATAAATGGCATATCAACACATAAAGAGGAAGACAGGAAAAATGGAAGAATGTTGCTTCAATCATTATCTCCATTATATAAAAAGTGTTTTTATACATTCCCCCTCGAAGATAAGCAAATCATTACAATTGTGATATCAGACAATATTAACATGCTTACTACGAGAGTAAGTATACTTCCCAGCTTTAAAGTGTTCTTCACTTGTTAGAAATGACAAAGAACGTTAGTGGAGGGGGTTATTACTATCACCAGAGATCGGTGTGTAGAGAGACAGGGAAGCTGGGGGTATAGAAGGATGTTGGAAAACGGATTGCCCTTGTTCGGCAAATATCTTTTTCTGCCAAGAGAAAATATGAGCATATTTAACGGTAGCTTGACCCGGGAGCTTAAAATATTTGAACACATTTGGCAGGTAATTGCGCTTTTTCATTGCAATACATAAGTATATAAAGAGAGGCAGCAAATGTTGCACGAATCATGTTATTTCTTCTACTGGTGGGCAGTTTTGGATATTTTACAAACGCTTCACCCATCAATATATATAGACTACATTTTAAAAGTGATCTGTACTATTATATGATGAAAAAAACTATCGTGCCTAAGAAACCAGACACATTTACATGTACGTGCCTGTAGGGCGAGTAGGGTTGAAATGTATTATGGGTAAGTATGCATTTTCCTTGAGTGAAACCATTTCCATTTAAGTGGATCCCAGAATGAGGTGGATTTAAATACACATTCTTCATTATTTGTCGTGAGCAAATTAAGGATAATGAAGTAAACCGTGAACTTGCCACATTATGAGAATGCATGATGTAGAATAAAATGTTTCCAATATGTGAATACGACTACATACAGCACAGAGGTTACGTGGACAAAATCTGTGGGAGGAGAGGGGCTTTATCTTTACGTTCATTAAACCAGACATCACAGTCAATTAGAATATCAAAGTGCAAATTTCATAAAAATCAGGTTCTTTATATCGTTATACTCTTCTACGCGTTTCATCCTACAAAATCAGAATGTATGAATCCGCTCTCGCTCCTTCCTAATTCCCTGATCTCTTTCAAGCCAAAAGCCAAAATTAAATAGGAAAAGTCAGCAAATTGGTATTTGATTGAAAATTGTTTCGTTCGTACCTGTGAAAATGATTAATTACTAGTATCATTTTTTATAAAAAGAACATTAGCTTTTCTAAGCAAGCATCATCTTATATTTGAAACGAAGACAGAAAGCTTTTATCTGATTTCAATGGAAGACGCAAGATTTATCTGCTGGAAGCGGGCGTAAAATCTAAAATTCGTCACCGTGTTTGAAATTCGTCCTGCGCGGTTTGTAATAAACATTTACTGTAGATTTTCCCCCCTGAAATCTTCAAGTATTATGTTCACATTTTCGACGTTATCTTACCATCTGCTTTCCATTACTTACAAATGTATTCATTCATTGAGAATAACTGCTATAATGACAATGATAATTACCATTCAACAATAGATTTATAAGCCCTAAAATCACGAGAGCTAGGAATGGTTGAGAAGCCCAACAATTCAAGTCATATTGTGGTCGCACACAGATCTAAATGTTGGTGAAATGCCATGTTGACACATCAATTTGTCATAGAATGACTGAAAACTGAACATTGAAGACATGAGCTAGCTAAACAAAGAGACATGTCTGACTTAGGATGTATGCGTATATGTTTTACGACTGTAATTGTTATACGTTGTTTAATCACAAACGTGATTTGTAAATAAGAAAATATGACCTTGGAAGATGAACAATTATGTAATAAACAGAGTATAAGATAAAATAAGATAATCTTTATTGTCCCAAAAGGGAAATTTGTTTTGTATAATTACAATTCTCCAGAATGAAGACAAATAATAACATAATATTCAAAATCAATTCATGTCAAAACAGTTAAAATAGACAGATAATTTACTTAATAAACATGAAAAACGTGATGCAACATTAGACAGAATTCATTTCTCTAATGCTGCAGGGAATGAATGATTGGTGGAACCTGTTTGTTCGAAAAGTCGGCATACGCAGCCTACGTCCAGAAGGTAATATCGAATATTCCAAGAAAAGTGGAATGATTAAAAACAATATGGATTTATACTATTTCACGTATCAATTGCAATGCACGTGGTCAAATTTGTGATTTTCTGTCGTGATACCATCATAAAACTGGACACTTTACCATTTCTCAATTTGAATTTAGCCTTATTGGCCTTTTGTCCCTTTAAGGAAAATATTTTTACCAAACCGTGGAAGATAGATATATGGCGAACTCCTATTCACTGCTTCATCCTGCATTTAGTGTTCACTCTGGGTGTTTTCATTCGCTTTCGAACCTAGGTTTAGAGAAATTTTAGGATTTGTTTACGCCCAAAGCTGCATGTAAGTATTTTTACCTTTAACACATGAATATAACGTTTTCTCATTGAGCAGGTTTTAATGTATACTCAAATCAACCACATATACAACATAACAGAAATTAATGATATTTATTTATCTATTTTTTTAATGTAAAAATGTGCATAGTTTTAATACTGGCATACCCCTTGGCCATCATATGAGGTCTGATAGATCCATGCGTTAGTGTCACATATCGTAAATATTCCCTCACAATTTTCATTTAAAATCTTCATGATGCATTTCTGATATATATGTGTTTTCGAAAAGTTGCAAACACGAGTCAACATATTACGGTTTTTGGTTATGTTTGTCCGAGTTCAAACTACGAGGACAAATATGCCTCATACGGTACTTCTAAATCATACCAAATCAATAAAACTTGTTGTGTGGATAAAACAATTTATAATTACACAATAACAATATGATGTTCCCCTAAAAAGATATTTGATAGGCACCCATCCTCTAAAAGATAAAATACGCTTTTTTAAATTATATTTTGGATTTTCTTGGGCAGGATCATTTAAACATAACAATATACTTCCAACAAATACAGATAAGTATAATTTTGGCAACAATGAAGTTATAACCTTTAGTTGGTGCCACCAGTACCAGAAATACCCTGGGGTCTCTTTGACCCTATTACTTAGTGTAACGTTATCTCTAAGGGTCCATCCTGTCTCAGGGTAGGACGTATAGTTGATGCTCCACTCTTCTTGGAGCGTCAGCTATACGTCTTACCCTGAGACAGGATGCTAAGGGTCATACAGGGGTGTGGGTGCTTTATGTCAATAAACCGATAAGATATAAGAACATTTGAATTTTTTTAGAAAATAAGATTTTCTTTAGTATATTGGACGAATATTGGCGTTTTTATTAGTGCGCTTATCATAGAATTTCTATAAATTATGGGCGAAAAAGTCATTAAAATGTTCAAATCAAATCGTTAATCATTAAATCAGTCAATCGGTCAATCAGTTAATCAGATCAATCAGATCAATTTAACAGACCAGTCTATCAGATCAATCAGTCAGTCATTTCTACAATTATAAAGTGGTAGACATTTTCATCTTAAGAAGGTCGAATCAATGACATATACTATAGTGACATATGTATGACATGAAATGATACTGGTTGGAAGCAATGTGCCACAAATGTGAAAGTTGTCATAAACAAAATAAACATATGTTTCTATTATTTTAGTTTTGTTTCAACTCGAGGCTTAATATGTGTACTTTTAATACATCATTGGTTCGAATAGCCCGTAAGCCCGTGGCAAATCATGTCTTTGTTCTCTTAAAAACTAAAACCTATTTTCAATCTCCAAAGGTTGATATTTTTGGCTCAGAGATATAAAAGAGAAAACATATGCATATCGATAATTTAAAGGTGTTTCGTAGAATTTCGCTCCAAGGGAAAGTAATGTTTCAGCTTAGAGTGTAACGAAAAGGGCAAAGTATTTAATGAAGAACTAACTGTATGAAACAATCTGTGTCACTGAGGTCAAGCTAACCTGGACAATTTCTCCGCTCAGTTCAACGACATTCAACTCTACAAGGGAGGCAACTGCCTAAAGTGCATAGTCATGTTCACATGGCGGCTAGTCACGTGATCAGTAGAAAAAGCGATCCCAGTTGTTAAAGAGCGTGTGATCCCTACCCTTATATTCGTAAGTAAACGTTTTTGTTCTCATTCTAACTCGTAGTTTCAAGCATTGTATGATTGAGTTATATTTTACATTTACATTAAGTTGGTTTTGTATAAAATTAACCTACTATTAGGTGATTTCCTTCATTCTAATGTAATGTGATGTTCGAACTTGCCGGTTTTACCGGCGATATTGTCTGTGGCCTCTCTCAGTGGTATAAATGTCCGTATCACATGCCTGTAATCACGTCCTCACAAAAGATGACGCCTTATAATTTTTTTCCAGAGTTATTAATAAAAAGAGACACTAGTCCATTGTTTGTGCATAGCTTGGTACCCGGTGTGCTGATTTCAGAAGATTTTGTGATTATGTAACGTTTCGAAATATGATTATGAGTTTATTAATTACGATAATTTCTGGGATTCATCATTGTTATTTAAGGAAATGAAAAGATCTACTTTTGTAGAATAATAACATTAATAAAACCTAAATTTTAAATCTATTATTTCTTTTTTGGGTACAGCTGCCCTGATATTCTGTTTAATATCTCATATATTAATTAGGCCTTAATGGTTTGTAAAAAAATGATTAAGTTATTCCATTTATATTTAAAATGAATAGTCTCAGACCATTCTAATTGGTCAATTTACGTGCATTAGAACTTCTTCTCACAAGAGGAATATTAATTGTATTTCTTCGAATACGAGTGTCTCAATTTTAACTTGGTCCAGGTAGTAATAAGCAGTAACATGGCGATAACAATAAATTAAAAGCCATGTGCAGTGTAAGTAATGTCATGTTTGAACCTGACCAAAAAGCAAGTAAATAAACTCTTTGAACAATAGTAAAGACAATGTCATTCTTGATTTGCAACTCTCAATAAGACAGCGTAATATCTAGAGGGGGTGTTGGACCTAAATTTTGTCTACCATTTCGGCTTTGTTGCCTTTAAAATTTTTGGAATCAGGATGTCTTTAAGTTTACAGGAGTTATGACTTTCAAGGGTCCCAGAGTAAGCCAAAATGATTCCCAATCTGATGATTTGATATGTAGGCACTGGCCAAGTAGTTAGAATGCATTAATGACAATCACTGACTATGGTAGGCTTGTTACTGACTATATATAATGCTTTGATGCATTTTAGGTTTATAGAAACAGACCTTAGAAATAAATCAACTAAGTTTTATTTACCTGAATCTTGTCTAATTCTTTCCTTGTGACAAGCTTTAAGGTTTTTTTGTAATAGTTACTACCATAGTTTCTGAGTTAAACCTTATAACAAGGACAGTTTGTCTGAGGCCTGTCAAAGGCCGAATGGCCGAGGATAACCTCATGTACAAATTGTTTGTGTATTTCCAGATGAAACTCAGAAACTTTGGTAGTAGCTGACTTACATCTCACTTGGTCCGAGTTGAGAAGACGTAAAAAAATTCAACGACTTCAGATATTGGAAATCGTTCACAACCCTTAATGGACCACTTCACTTAGTTATGAATGAATTGTGTAGTACTAACTACGGATATTCCAACTGAGCTGAACCATGAAAAAAATTGTGCCTCAAGCACGAAGCACAATATAAATTTTCCTAGCACTTGTATACTGTGCAGCCCATTCACTTTGCAACATCTTTTTCAAATATGTCCATTTCATTTTGGATTTAGAGATATTTGAATGTTTTCTTGGTGAGTTTTGGATGTCTTCTTGTGTAGCACTGTGATATTGCAATTTGTGCTTCTACATGTATAGGACCAAATTTTTTCTACTTTTCAATCTGTAAGTTACCCAAATAGTCATAATCGTTTTTAAATAGTTTGATTCAACATATAGTTTTCGATGTTTTTTGTCAAAAGGTATATCGGAAGCTATGTTATTTTGATAATTCTATTCTTTCAAGCACAATTTCTGGCTAATTCAATAACTTTATAAGCAAATTTTTCTGCAGGTAGTATTGATAAATCACTTTTAAAAATTTTTTTTCTTGCTTAGTGACTCAAATGCTTTACAGGTGTTGATCAGTGATATGTTTCATAAATGCGTATTTAAAAGAGGTTTTTAAAAGAGTCTTTGCATCAGATATTACGATTCTTTGTACTAAAGGAATTCTAATAACGATAATGAACTTAATACTTTAATGAATAGCTGCCACTGACAACCATTCCAAGTGGTATGTTACTTTTATTACATTACAATTTGTACTTAGATATTCAATACGACCAAAACAATGAAATATAGAATGGACAGAGTTTGCCCAGTCTACACTTTTTCTCCCTGTCCATTTATACAACTTGAAAAAATGAATAGAAAAATGTTTGATGAAAAAATCCACAAAATATCTACGTACACAACGTAGGGCCCAATTCATATGAGGCAAGTTTCATTTGTAAATAAACAATTGAACTGAACACACATGATTAAGACCAGAGTATAGAAGCAGTTTATTTTAGGAAAATAAGACACTCCTACTTAGTGATGAAATGTGTCCTGGCCAATATAAGGTTGACACACACCCTGTAGCCAGTAGATGCACACATGTGATAAGGGGTGGAAGTTGTTCACGCATTGTTCTTCCTTCATATTTGCCCAGACTCTGAGAGATATCGTTGATCAAGGTGAGAGGTTAATTCTTATAACTTATTCAACTTCAAGTTTATTTATTGCTTATCTTTTTCAAAAATATTTCTGCTGATGACTTTATGGTTGAAGAGTTATGTCATGATATCTCCAGTAATTAAGTGACATGGATGTGATTTTATTTTAGATTTTACCAATTTATTTCACCTAAAACAAACAACTATATTCAGGATTATTGCTGGTTTAAGTCAGTTTTCATTTTACCAAAGGTGATATTTTGTTTTGGTTCTCTTCTATGGAACAGGTGAGATTTAATAAATAACGCAAAGTTTATTAAAATGAACTGATAAAATTGATTTTCTGATTGCTTCCAGACAATCATTGTTGGAGATTCTTGATTTTCATTATATCTCATGCAGTATTTGCTCTAGAGTCTTTATTTTAATTTCATTTATCATCTGTCATGTTCTGATTATGTTATCACTTATTTTTCTTTTCATAACTCTTAACTGGTTTTTTTATTAGCTACCTCTTTGGTCAACTTGTATTGAGATAGGTGGTTTATCAGGTTTTACTAATAATAAGTTGACCAATCAATCGCATATATCAGCCTAAACTTTAGAAAAGTTATTGATGTAAAATTTGTTTAATATTGAAAGTATGAGGGAATGTAGACTGGGTTGGCCCTGTTCTTGTTGTTATCTTCAAGATTTGTAATAGTTTTCTTTACCCTAATATCACTAAGTGGTGTTGAATCGTGATAATAGTGAGATTAGGTTTACATTTTACATTCTATAAGATTGTGTTACGGCTGTAACAATTGACAATTTTTTTTGGGTTGTTGTATGGTTCCTGTTCAGCCAGGATATAAAGCTTACACAGGATATATAAATCCTGCTTCAAGAAGGATTACCATGGTATGTCATATCCTGGATCCTGTCTGCAGAAAGGACATTTTATTTTCTGTTCTTATCTATATCCTTGTTCATTCCTGAATGATCCAGTAAAGCCAAATGTTTTTGTTTTTCTTCATTTAAAAGTTGTTGGGACATTTTTGGTAAAATTTCATTGAAAATTTCAAAGTGCCCTTTATAAAGGATTTTCTTCTTAAATAAAACACTTTCAGGGTCTTGTCGATTATTTTGTTAAGTTGGTACTGAGAAATAACAAATTCGATACACTGCCACATTATTTTGTCCCGGTTGTACTGCAATAATTCCATTAACCTGTTAAATGAGGGCTTAACCTGATTGACATCTGCCACAATGAAAGCAATGTATATTGTTAAATACACATCACCACATTAAAACAAACTATAAACCTCGTAATGATACGAGAATGAATATCAACTGGCGCTACAATTGGTTAATATATGAAGAATTGGATATGAATGGCTGTGGTTGGTTCTCTGAGAAGCTAAATGGGAAACAGTCACTGTGCATCAAATGTCCCATTGATTTGACTACTTAGATGAAACGTCCATTAGGCTTCGGTTTTGCCGTTGCCATAGATACAAGACATCTGGAGACGTTGGAGTAACAAATCTAAGGACTCTGATCACGATGTCATTCTGATATGTACCGGCGCTACCTTGAACTTCTGAAATCTTACGAGAAGGCTGAAAGTTTTGAACCCAGGGAAAGACTAGATTCAGGTGTTTCTGTGACAGAGATTAGCGAGGACGCCGACATGTCGAGAGTGAGTATTGCCAGCCGATTGCTGTGGCTCACTTCATTTCACTAAGTGGGATCAATGGATAGGACTTCATTGCCTGCCTTCACTGCTCAATTGAGTGTGACAGATTGGCGACATTACAGTACAGGAGTGCTACACAGATTTGCTTTTTGTCTGCCATTGTTTAAAATTTGTTTTTGTAATTGCTCAGTTAGGTTTGAATCTTTTTTAGGAATGGACTCTGAAATCAAAGTGATAAATAGAAAAGATTAGATGTGTGCAGTAAGTACGGGATTAGGTGCTCATGGGCTGTGTTATATGGTTATGATGCAGGGGTTAATACACAGTATCCAGATGTTAAGGGATGTTTCCTAGTTTTGTGACTAAACTAGGTTATTGACTAAACTAGGTAATTGAACTCACCTGTGGACAACCAGTCAATAATTGTATGATTTCTTGTACGTTACTCTTAATGAAATTTGAATGCATTATGTTTATAAGTTGTCTGTTCCAGTAATTAATGTATCTTATTTTATTTTGTGATTTTCAACGAGGGTTTTAATGTCACAAAAGGACAATATTTTGGCTGCCTTATTGAAGTGACTGGACTGATAGTGGCCTAATTCCTTATAAAGCAGAGCCATAAGAATACACACAAGGATTTAGAGAGGCCTCCTTACCTGCTGATGTCATTACAATGGCCATTACTTCTGTGTCGGTAATAAGTGATAAAACCAATCATTTATCTTTATTTTTTAAGCCTTTAAAGATAATTTACAAATGGCATACAAGGGGCAAGATTATCTGAATAACAGCTTTGTTCCAGAGGTTATGCTCACTCTATCATCAGATGGAATAAGGAATGTCCCATTTAGTTACCTTCATTCAACCAAATGGTCTTTTTACACATATTCATTTATTTTGCCCGTCCAACTTGTGTCAAAATGTCATTAATATCTAAAGGCTACCAAATTCCCTACCTGCATCTACATCAAAGCAGACCGTCAGTTCATCAGGTCCTGTCTGTTTATGAACAGGGAAGCAATTAGCAATTAGAGAGCCAATATCCGAGTGTGTCGCATCTCACAATCAGTCCAGATCTGAAAATGAAGAGGGATCAATAGTGTTATATTTGTTGGAGTGGATCATTTAGATGCCTCTTATTCTGTGTGTTTGGTTTAGTTTCATTAGTTATAGTGGTTTAATTGATATTAAAGATAGATATCTACCACTTGGTGCAATGAATTTGTTTGTTTCGGAAGCGTTTGTTCAATTTTCATGACATTCAAAAAAAAGAAGACCCTTTAAAATATTTTATAGATTAATCATTAGAGAAGAACTTACCATGAAATATAGGATATTATGTGAATGATCATCTTGTACTGTGCATATGGCACAATTATCTTCCTTAGAAAAAGGTAGGGATATTTAGGCACAAAGGGTCATTCCATGTCGATTCGACCAAAGCCTCCCAGTTGATGTCACCGATTTTTTTCGTTTTCACACCAAACAGAGTACATATACAGGACATTACAAAAACAATACAAAATATTTTCAGTTTGCATTGGTTTTGCCGTAAGGGGACTAAATTTGTGACACACAACGCAATTCTCGCCAATACACCACTTTCATAAAACTGTTCACAAAAATTTATTTTGTTTACTTCTGTAAGTTATTTTTTTGTCAATGTGTTGTAGATATAATACTGTAGCGGCGTACACATATGGTTTTCAGACATTTAAGAAAAAACCTGAAGTTTGCATATTACATATTGGGTCAAATTTCAAGCAATTTCAGAAAATGGCCCCTTTTCCTTAAGATATATCAACAAGATGTGAGGGCTTGAGTGATATTAACGTGTATGAAGGTTGAAAATAATAATCAGACAGCCCATTCCATAATTCCTATACTCTTTCATCCATCCGTATTTAGTTTGAGTGAATTTAAATATACCCACCCTCAGCAAAACACTGAAATTTTACTATATTCAATTGTCTCTGTGCAAAAAGGCGCACCTCACACAGTCATGAAATTTTTACAGTTTATTCCTCATTATATTAGCTCTAACATATAAAAAAATCCCGAGGGTAAAATTTCCTGTTTTCAAGAAATAAATGTTAAAAGATATAGCCCGTTAAAAATCAAATAGGGATTTTAAGGGTGCTTCATTTTGTATTGTTCCTTCGTTGTAGGATGCAAACAATACAATTTAATCTTTCTTTCCGTCTTTTCCGTTTGCTTTCCATTCCTTCACCCTCCTTTGGATGATAACATTCGCGTGCTTAAAAAATTAAATATTCTCAAAGCAGTTAAACCCCAACTCACTCACCTTTTAACGAGACAATAGGCAAACAATTTCTGCGAAGGAAGGTACGTTCGAGTGAATGTTTCTGTCAACTACATATTTCAAAATACATTGCTTCTGTCATGTTAGGCGATCATCAATTTCCTAACTGACAAGTAGAAAATGTACCCAAACGTAACCTGCTTCGCGGAAAACAAAATTGCACAAATGAAAGACATACGAGGCACTGTGGTGTGGTTCTTTTCTAGTACTCTGACACGGATCGGGAGAATAACATACCTTTCTTTTATCACTTCCTATTCACTTCAGTCGCTTGTTGCCAGTGTCTCGTTGTTTTGTTAACTTGTTAGTTTGACAGGTTAGTTAATAATTGACAATTGATTAAACGGATGCTGGGTATCAATCTTTAGTTCATTGATTAAGAAGTTTATTTTTAAGCCGGGATGGTTGTGATCATTTAGTTGCAATGGATACTAATCAATATTAACAAATCACTTTGATTATCACTATAATTTCTTTGTATCACATTTCTGTGTTTCAAAATATGGCGTTGGAGAGATGTTCAATTGGTTACTTAACCAAAACAGATTGTCATAAAAGTGCATACACAAAACGAACAGGTTTATTGACAATTGGTAATCTTACAGAAAATGAACGCAGTCTACTGTGTGCTCGTGCAGATATGGTGAACAACACTGACACAGATACTGTATGTTTTCATCATCATACATACTTCCTGGAGAAGTATTCTCTTTACCAAACATCCTGTGTGGACCCATTCGAAAAGCATTTGAACACCGTTCGCAAAAAGGGTCTGAAAGTTGTTTTGCCTGATAAAGCAACGGCCATTAATGATCTTGCTTCTAGGAGGGTTAAAACTGGCCAGAAGTTGTGTCCCTCGTGTTATATCGAACTTGGTCGAAAACAATCAGAGGTGACCGATCTTGAGCCAAACTACGAAGTTGAGCAGAATGTTACAGAGCTCAGTGAGCAACTGGAACCCTTCAATCCTGGATTGACTGCTGAAGGATTGACCCCTTTTCATCCACAGACAATCAGTAAAAGAGATCGTGAGACATATCTCAAACGGAAAGTTGCCCAAGTGGAATCAGTAGTTGTCACCAAAGTTGCAAAAACATTTGATATGAACCCATCAGAACTCTATCCATCTTCAACCAAATGTCCAAAATGCAGAGATTTCAATGAACTGATAACAGAAATGAAAACAAAATTTAAATCATCTTCACGATCTGTCAAAATGCAAATTCTAACAATGTTTCCTTCATGTTGGACAATAAAACAAACTATGAATGAATTTGGTACAACCAGATATATGGTTAAGCAAAGCAGAGCTCTCAGGAAACAATGTGGATTTATGGCAAGTCCCAGATCCTACATTGGCCACCCTCTTCCTCAAGACGTGTTATCGAGAGTTCAACAGTATTTTGAAAATGACAACATTTCTCGAATGTGTCCAGGTATGAAGGAGTTTGTTAGTGTTCGCATTAATGGTGAAAAGGTTCACAAACAGAAAAGATTACTCTTAGGAAATCTTAAAGAACTCTATGTTTCTTTTAAAGAAGAGACGAGCAATCTCTACAAAATTTCATTTTCAAGTTTTGTGAACTGAGACCGAAATGGTGTATTTCTTCTGGAGCTCCTGGTACACATTCAGTGTGTGTATGTCAGATACATCAAAATGTCAAACTGATGCTTGCTGCATTGCCAGGGTTGAATTTAAATATTCAGGAACTTCTACAGAAGGTTGTATGCAACACCCAGGCACAAGAATGCATGTTGTACCGTTGTGATAACTGTCCTGGTATTAATGCACTGAAAAGTGTTATCCAGTCACATCTCGAGGAAAGAGGTCTAGATGAAGAGGATGAAATCTTCCATAAAGTTTGGGTACATACCGATAGAACGAACCTAATTACAACATCCTCAAGTCCTCAAGATTTCCTTGATGTCCTCTTACGAAAGATTGATGATTTGACAGTTTATCATTTCACTGCAAAATCTCAGTCAGCCTTCATGGCGAGGCTCAAAGATCAATTGGATGACGATACTGCAATAATTCTTCTGGACTTTGCGGAAAATTATTCTTTTGTTGTACAAGACGCAGTCCAGGGTTTCCACTGGGACAATTCCCAAGCAACTGTTCACCCAGTAGTCGTATACCACAGACAAAATGACGAACTGAAGCATTTGAGTGTAGCAGTCATCAGTGACCATTTGAAGCATGACTGTGTGACGGTCCACGTGTTTCTGAAACATGTCTTACATCACGTGAAAACTTGCCTTCCGGGGATCAGAAAGATCATGTACTTCAGTGATGTAGCAGCCAGTCAATATAAAAATTACAAAAACTTTGTCAATCTCTGTTTTCATGAAGCAGATTTCGGACTCAAAGCAGAGTGGCATTTTTTTGCAACAAGCCATGGCAAAAATGCTTGTGACGGAATAGGAGGGACAATTAAAAGACTTGCAGCAAAAGCAAGTCTTCAAGCACCTCTCCAAAACCAAATTACAACGCCACAGCAGCTGTTTGATTGGGCGGTGATTTCCATTCCTGCTACAAAAATATTGTTCGTTTCAAAGGAAGAGATTGAGTTAGAAACTGAAAACCAAGACTTGCGCTTTTCATCATGCTCAACAGTTCCAGGGACAAGAAGCCACCATGCGTTCATTCCGATAGGTGCAACAGAACTGGCCATTAAACGTGTGTCACAGAGCACTGAATCGACACTAGTAACGTTTAGAAAGAAAGAAGTAAGGAAAACTAAGATAACACCAGGAACTTACGTTGCTCTCGTGATCGATCATGATTGGACAATAGGAAATGTCATATCCGTAGATGAAGACAACGAGGACATGATCATTGATGTTCTGATTCCAAGTAGAATCGAGCCCCAAACGTTCAAGACTCCAAGACGAAAGGCAAAGGTGACACTGCCTTTTGATCATGTCATCTCCAAAGTTGACGTTGACCTCAGCCTGAGATACTTCAAGCTTTCTCCCGAGAGCCACAAGTCAATTTGCCAAAAATTTAAAGAGTTTGCTTCGAAGCATTTCGGAAGTAATTAATTTGCTTCAGGACATTTTATATGGTTAGTTGATATCCAATTGGATTTTAAATCAAGTAAGTTATCATGAAATCACTTCACAACAACATTCAAAATTTCTCAAACATGGACAAGGCAACCAATGTGAAGCGTCCGTAAAATGATCTGAGGGTTGCTTTATTTAATCACCTACAGAAGATGAACAGAAAATTTTACCTCTGCCAAATTTTGATATTTTATAAAATAGACAATAATCTACAAATGTGCCAAAAATGAAGCCTCTAGCTGGTGCGCCTTTTTCTACAGGCAGCTTTAAAATAGGGGCATTTTTTACATTTTTCTAAACAGTAGGTACATAAAGTAAGCCATTGTAACAAGACAACAACACAAATTGTCACTAATTTCTAGCATCCACCTCTTGATACCCCGGGGAGACTTATCATAGAAGGAACGTTGGATCACAAACCTTACATTTCGAAAATAAGGAAAGAGAAAATGACCAAAACAACAGAAATTCTAAATTTTGCAAAGAAATTTGAGGGTTTTTGTCTTGTCATTATACCATATAAATACAGGTTTCTTCAATAAAATATTATATTATTGGATCAGTCATTCTAATGTCAATTTGACACAGAAATTGTAAATCTCAAAGTCAAAATCTGTAATTGTAAGAGACAACGAAATATACTAGGGGTTTATCTCAAAACCATCACATTTGATAGACCCCTATGTCCTAAAACACAATGCCAATCACAAATTATTTTGAGTATAAGCAAAATTCCTACTTTCCCCTTCAATGAAGATAGAGTACCATCTATTAAAACTAAAAATTCTAAAATCCATGACATCAACTGGGGGAATCCTCAGATTTTGGTCGATTTGAAATGGAATTACCCCAAAGTAAGTGTACTAATTATACAACATTGTATACATATATTGATGTGTAAAACTTAAAGAACCCTGGGAAAATATGAATCTACCAAGTTCTAGTTTACAATTGCACATATACCTTTAGAAGACAGTATCAATAAATGAAACATGACAAAAAATTGTAAATTGTTCATGATGTCAGATGACATCTTTAAGTTGCCCATAGGTGTTGTTTGAAAACATGTACCCGTTATAATTTACCCTTCCACATTTTGATTAGAAACTTCAAACCATAAATAATATCTACATGTGTCTTTTTCTGAAGGTTATGTCATGATGTTATACCTCTCTACAGACTACAGTCATGCAGATGATACTGATCCATATTGATCTCAATAAGCCAGGTCTGTGTCATAAGGCCTAGAGCAAGGAGTGATAAAAGTACTTTGATGAATATGAGTAAGTCTCAGGACAAGAATACTACTTTTTGCTAAATACAGTTCTGTTGTTGACTTACTAAAGCCTGTACAGGCATTTATGAGAGTAACAGTTTTATGAGATTTTATAGCTTTTGAAGCGTTTTGAGAGTTTGTTTCATTAAAATTTAGTCTATAAATATTCAAATAATGAACTGTTCCTTCATCCATAATATTCTTTTCTTAGATCTCTTAATTTCATATGTGTGTGCTGTCAAATCTAAACTTGCTGAATGAGGACCTAGACTGTATTAAAGACTCCTTTTTGATACACAGTCATGAAGCAGGACTAAGAGTCTGTTTTTGAGCAGGTATCCTGTAATTTATTACTAGGTAATAGGAGATATCTCAATAATACAGGTATGACCAAGATGACAATGAAGTGATAATGTTACAACTTTTGTTTGTACACAAGAGAATTGTTTTATTTTTCTTTCATACTAACACCTCAGTCTTATTCAATTTTTACGTAAAATCTTGTTGATGATCCATGCATATCTCATTCCTGACTCAGGCTAAGATGAGTTTATAAAGTTGCCGGGGAACATCTCTACATTTTGCAAATACTGTCTATGATTACACGTTCCATACCTTCATTGCCATGTACAACCTTCAAAATGTCTAACACCTGGCAAGGAATCAGTGCATTGCATTGGGAAAGTTCATACCATGCAACAATTGCACTTGATTCAAAATACAAGAAAATACATCAAATTGTCTGAAGATGTTGGTAATTTGAACTGAGGAAATGTGCACTAGTGCAATTAATCCTTTCCAGAACCAGCCATTATTAAGGGTGAATATTGAACCTAAGATATATATAGATTATTCCATTTGCTGACCTATCTAACAAATAGAAAACATATTTACTGCTAGAGTAGAAAAGAATATTATGTCATTTTGTGAAACACAACTTATCCAATTTGGTAGATTGTATCCCACTAATAAATTTACCACTGTAATCCAGCATCAACTATTCATAAAATTTGGAAAGAACCAATACAAATTTAAAGCTGTGGGGCGTTGGTAAATAATTTTTTTATTGTGTGTACAATCTGCTTACTTAATGAGGAACACATTTAAATCTGCTCGGAAAAGCGAAAGCTTATGGTAGGGAGTCCTTTGACTTAGCAGGTCGTATTTGTAAATAAATGATTTCCTGTCATTTTCAACTGTTGATCTTTTTACATTATCATAATAGTTTGTTTTCATTTGAAAAAGGTGGTTCCCTTGACAATGTTTTGTGGAAAGAAAATGTGACTTTGTAAAGAGTTTTATATATATTTAACTCTTATGTGCCATCATTATCTATCCTATCCTATGATATGATAATGATGTTATTGTCTCTAAACAAGGTGCAACCACTAAAGAATGATAAAGCAATAACAGGGTTTATGCAAGTATATCCATGATTATATGAATTGTGATTTACTACATTGAGTTAATATAAAATCATGAACTGGACTTCAAAAATTTGTGTGAGACAGCAGGAATTCATGAATAATGATGAGTTTCATAGTATCTGTTACAGAGTAAATAACACTAACTAAAGTGAAAATGACTGAGGTATCTACTCCGGATCCACTAAAGGATGCAGGATGGCAGGACTAATGAGGACATTAGTTAAAATGCAAAAAAGGGGGGTTGCCATCCAATCGAAGAGGAAAGTCAGGAGTTAGCTTCAGAATTTTATTGAGTTATGTTTCGGGAGGCTTTCGTCTGATGAAGGGAGGCTTCCCGAAACGTAACTCAATAAAATTCTGAAGCTAACTCCTGACTTTCCTCTTCGTTTGGATGGCAACCCCCCTTTTTTGCAAAGTGAAAATGAAATAATTGATAAATGGTGATATTGATAATGCTGAACACAAACCTGTGAGCCCAAGGTTGATAGATATTAACCATGGGCTAACAAGTATTTCTGTTCATGGTTATGATTATTATTAAAATAACAATTAATTTTCATAACAGTGAATGATGTAAAGTTCTGACTCATTATTATTAAAAAAATATATATTGGTTTAGTTTATGATCTGATATTAACGGGATGTTTTGATATAAAAAGGATGTCTAATATTTTTGAATTATTGTTTGAGGAATAATTAACATTGTTTCTGGATGTCCAATGCATTTAAATTCCATCATTCTTCCATTTACCCAGAGCAAGTTTCAATTGGAACAGATTTGCTGAATGTTTAGACTGTTATCTCTAGTTATCTCTGAGGGTTGTATACACCCTCAGGTTGATGAAGGAAGAGGGATAAAGTGTTTACAGTCCTTCTAAACACTGATAAGGTTTCTAACAACCAAGCATTTTAGTTTTCCTTCAAATGGTATATGAAAATTCAAAAGGAGTCTTTCATCTTGAAAGGGCATCTCTTTAGCAACATTTGCCATGCTGATTGATTCTGTAAACAATGGTAGAAATCTTGCTTGTCAACTTGTTTGATATTTCAAGTTTTTCTAACAGAATGTTCTTTTTACCGTCAATTCATAACAAGTAAACATATGAATTCAGCCGGTCAGACTGTAGCCAACTTGATAAATTGATTATTGTTTTTTAATTTAAGATTTTTTAAATAAACAGAAAATTCCAATTTTGTAAACCATTTACGAGAGCTTTTACCTCACTTCATTTTGAGAAATAAAATATTTTTGAAAAAGTGCCTTTTGGTAGCATGTTATAAATTGTTTGAGTCCATTGTGTGTTGTATCAATGCCCTTGTATCGTGTAGAAGACGATGCAAACATTGATACTATCGATAAATCCTTATAACCACTAATGAATACATGTGTATAAAATAAAATAGTGTATAAATACTGAAACAGTATGGCAGCCTGCCTAAGTTCATTATAACTAAGAGGGGAAAGGTGACATGTTGTATTGTATGCAATTATCACTTTGTTTATCAGTGTTTTCCCACCTGTCACACTGCCATTGTCACATAATTGTAAACTGATAGGATAGATATGATATTCATGATATCATCAAAACATATCTATTATTCATTGATATTTCCTTCAGGAACTCAATCAGTCCACATATATAGTTTCACTGAGAGTGTCAGAGACACTAGACTACTTACTGTTAGATTTGCCAACTAAGGGCCTATAGTAATGATGATGTGTGTACTGTAATTGTTACATCAGGTATATTTGAACAATAACTAATTAAGTCTAGTTTCTGAGACTG
Organism: Phorcus lineatus; assembly: GCA_921293015.1. Taxonomy (NCBI): domain Eukaryota; kingdom Metazoa; phylum Mollusca; class Gastropoda; order Trochida; family Trochidae; genus Phorcus; species Phorcus lineatus. The sequence goes on from OV121083.1 coordinate 11,138,338, forward strand.
AATGACTGATCGTGAGTCTGGAATGGCCCTGTGGCAATTGTTTAAACAAATGGTTTGTGTGTTGGTGCATAAAAAGGTTGTTGTTAGTCAACGTACTTAGTGGCATGTAAAATACCAGGAAATCAAAAGATCGTTTGATAACCTTCTTATTTTCTTTTGTTTGTTTTGTGAAGCAGTGACAATTGTAATGGTTTTGTGACAAAATATTGAACATGAAATTGTGATTTCACATTTATTAGCATTACTACTTTTTCCTTATGGCAAACATTTAGTTATTCGCATATAGTTAGATTATATTATTAAAGATATATGAAAGAGTAATCACCAAAGTGTGGTTACAAACACATCACTTACTGTTTGAAATCAAATGAGTGTGAAATAATTTGAAACAAGAGCTTAAGTAAAAATGATTGGGGTGTTTTTTGATGTTCAACTCACATAAAGGTGATATAGTTTTCTTGAAGTAAGTGGACCAGACTGCAAAATGTTTATCACTTGAGCTTCTCTTATCACTTCTATTCCATTATCAGAAGTGCATAAACAGAAAAAAAGGATATCCCTTTAAACGACACACCATGATTTTTATGACCTCACTGTACAGCCTCTACCAAGATTTAGATATTATACCTTTTACATTATAACAAATTATGAAAAAATTCTTTCGGTCAAACAAAATCAATTAGAAAACAAAATACAGAAGTATCATGATTTCACCCATTTTTATATGTAGGTAAAACTTTGCTTAATTTATATTTGGAAGAGTTTAAAAGCGTGTTAGGAGATTCTTTGTAACTTGATGAAAGTGTTTTTAGCCTTATAATTTTATTAACATTTTTGTATTGAACAGATAGCCATGGCCCAAACCGGAGAACTGAAGTTGACAAAGCCCGCCCCTGAGTTCAGCACACAGGCAGTGGTGGATGGGGACTTCAAGGATGTGAAACTCTCTGATTACAGAGGCAAATATGTCGTCCTCTTCTTCTACCCTTGCGATTTGTGAGTAGATATATTTAATATTGTAAAAGTTTAAATACATCTTAATATCAAGAATACTTTATCTGATTCTGGCAATTGTATATTGTAAGACAGTAAGCGTTTGTAGTGTTTATTTGCCCATTCATCAGGGTTATTAACGAAAGGGAAATTATTTTGAAAAATTCAAACATTCTTTTTAAAAACAGAAAAGTGGGTAGAGTATCAAATTGAATTGTTCTGATAATTATAATGTGATAAGTATTGTATTGTGAAATTTCTGCACTGTCACACCTTATAGCAAATTGTAGCAATCTAGCTTGGTATACTCTATCAAGTTGGTGAGCAAGTTTTAGGCATTATATTAATGATATTGTTTTCTTCAAGGGTTGACATATATAAGTAGAGACTAAAGTAGAGTGAGGTCACTGACCTATCCAAGTTCACCATCAGTCAACTTACCTTAAACAAAAGCTTGACATGAAAACCAAGCATTGTCACCAAACATAAGAAACTGCTGCAACTTCATGACATATTGACAGGTCCAAATTTTGTAACCCCTGTCATCTATGATTTACAGTCAGATAACGTTAGATATATCATGATGCTACAGTCTCAAGTTGGAAATATGATTGATATCCATAAAGAGCTTTATACTCAGCCTGCTTTTTTACATGAGAAATGTATAGTTTTGTATCAATGTCATTTTTGTCACAGCTTTGAAGACCCAAGTCAATGGTTAAACAAAAACATATTTATTATTGTATCTATTATATCAAGCTTTGCAAATCTATATGCTCCACTTGTTTCTGTGTGCCCAGATGGATCAGGTTTGCACTTATTGAATTCAACCAAGGCTCAATGTCATGTTACTTGTGAAACTTGTTTTATTTTGTGTAAATATTATCCAAATTTTCAGACACATCTAAGGCCATTAATGTTTTACAATTTTGAAAATATGGAAGCAAGTCAACTGATGGTCAACAATAACTGTTCATGCTGATCTGAAAAGAATATTTTCAGTGTATACATGTAACTATCGAAGTCCCCACTGGCAATAGGTTATAATGTTAGGTCAGGAAAATTTAAAAAACTGTTATATGTACACCAAGATGATTCAAATATTTCAGGGTTTACACTAGATTTAACTAATGTTTGCACATGGATAATGTACATTAATTGCCTAATTTACAACAATTTGGGATAGGCATGAGCTAACATAGAATATTCAAGGTAAAAGATTTTAAGAACTTTATAGACATAAGGGTTGAATTTTGATATATATGATTTATATACAAACATTTTTAGATTAACTTACATCTTCCCATCATTAATCAATCAAATTCAATGAGTAACATCAGAGAGACACTGAAACTTCACACCGATTGACTCATCTTCTCAGCTGAAAAACTGTGCAAGCTTTTAGTTTGATTCTTGCCGTAACAATCACATTCATTCTAGTATCAAATGGGACAAAGTGACATAAGTAATTTATGATATTTTTCTGTTACATGAAGTTAGTACATTTGGGGACATACCGAATAACTTTGTAAAATTATTCCCACATTCCAAGATCATGTGATTGATCTAACCAGCCAATGGGGTGACTGCTAGAGGTTATATGACAGATGCAAGATATCGATATTTATCACATGAGGTATCTTAACACAAGGATAATGGTTCATATCCATTGTAGACTGTATTATCCAGATCAAGTATCTAGAAAGTGACTATCAGGAGATAAGAGCCGCATCTCATGACCCTAATAGAAAAGGTCATATTTGTCACACTTGCCTGGGCTAATCTAGGTTTGTTGTATGTCATAGCATGTGTCAACAATTAGGTCTACACAAATGTGGAAAAGTCCTTTGTCAGGATTTTATCAGATTTAATGTTGAAATGTAGTCTAAGCTTATGCTGCAGTTTGAGCTAATTTTTTTATCTCATTGGACCACTGCATGAAGTAAATGTATAGTTTCTCATCACCATTTCCATAATTAATTGGTCAACCAGACATTTTTTATGAATATTCATGCAATGTAATTTTTAGATATGGAAATAATGCTGACCTACAGAATATGCTATATCCTGATAACTCTGATTATAAATGATAAACATTTTAAAAACATTGTGCCGGTATCTTTGTTCTGTAAAATAAAATACTGAAGTGTTTAACATTCAAGCTGGGTTTTTTTCCAAATATTTCTATTTTCATCAATACACACAAAATATGTTCACAAATAATCAGTTTTACCTTTAAATGTGGTAATTTACCTAAAGAAATTACACCCTTTTCTTCAATTGAATCACGTCCTACCCAGGTATACTTGTTTCTACACAACCGTTTAAAACAATGAACACACTAAACAAGTCTGCCAGGTGACTAATCCCTCTGCACAGGCGGACGGTTAACTATTAACATGTCAGAGTTGGCTGTGACAGGCGGCAATCTCATTATTGGTGACCAGCCACAGGCTATATATGACTGTCAAGTGGTGCACAAACTGTTGGCCATTAGCTTTCATAAAGTGTAATTGCTCTATCAAATTGTACTTAAGTTAGTGTTAAATGACATTCCTCATGCAAATTGATTCCTCATGCAAATTGATTCCTCATGCAAATTGATATATCCATTAACAAGTTATTAATGTCTAAAAAATTAATTATTGATTGAAGATTAAATCACACGGTTGTATTGGTTACAATGTTTGCCTCATGCACAAATGGTCCAGGTTCAAATCCAGGTGGAGACACAAAACAAATGTCAGTTGGGCCATATAATATCTTGTATCCCTGGGCAAGGCATTTATTCCTCATTGCACTCAATGAACCATGCACAAACCACACCTGAACACAGGTCAACTAGGGTTATTAATCTGTGCACTTAAACAGAGTAATGCATGAAGATAAATAAAATACACAATTCAACAAAAAGTTAAATATTTGTACTACAATAAATATTAATTTGACTCTTGTTGTTTCAGCACCTTTGTGTGCCCGACGGAGATCATAGCGTTCAGTGACCGAGCAGAGGAGTTCCGCAGCATCAACTGTGAAGTGCTGGGATGTTCTACCGATAGTGTGTACTCTCATCTCGCATGGTGAGTGCAGCTTGTGTCTTCTGATCTCAACGTAGAAATAGATCAACAGCAAATAGACAACAGCAAAATAATTTCATTTCATTTTCAGCATTTTTGCCGATTTTCTTTTCTTGAAGTATTACTTGGATCGTTGAAATTTTTGTTAAAGGGTTTTGGGTGGCTTGGTCAGGATAGGGTAGTAATTGTGTTGACACTGTCGTGGACCCTTCACTTCTTTGAAAGAATTATATGAGTACTATACGGGACTATGCAAGTAAAGATATTGAGAGGTTCCATTACCTGTGTCTCTGATTGGGGAATTGGTTTTCAAGGTGTACATTTGTAATGATTTTCTCGTCAAAGTTCACAGGTTTTGACTAAATGCAGAACAACAACAGTGCGCTTGCGCTTCCAAATGCCCATATGCGCTAACAAATTAATGAATCTGCAAACAATACTTTTAACCCCAAACCCGCTCTCTCCCCACAATGTAAAACATGTATCCTTGTCACTCTCTGTACCTATCTTATGTATTACATGGTATCAAACATCCAGGAGAAGAGAGGTCTTGTTTTCTGTTATTGTTCATGTCCATTTCTTCTGTACAGGATCAACACTCCCAGGAAGCAGGGAGGTCTAGGTAACATGAAGATCCCACTGCTCGCTGACCGCACACAGGAAGTGAGTCGCAAATACGGATGTCTCAAGGAGGATGACGGAGTTGCTTTCAGGTAAGTTCAGGTTGGACATAATATATGTTTAAGAAAAACTTCACTGATATGTGTTATGCAGTAACAATATGGTCTCCCCGACATCTGAAAGTCCTGAAAAGTATATAAAAATTTTACAGGTTGATATCAACACGTTGTCTGTATTTGTTCGAAGGAGTAAAAATTGCTCTTCTTCCAAACCATATTCTGAATGTGAAATGTTACAAGTTTTTAAAAAGTAGAGATAAAATCAATAATGATATTGTTTGTATGGACGATCTAATCAATGTTATCGTCTTCTTACAGAGCTCTGTACATCATTGATGACAAGGGCAACCTACGACAAATCACCATGAACGACCTGCCTGTTGGGCGCTCCGTGGACGAAACACTCCGACTAGTCCAGGCTTTCCAGTTCACAGACAAACACGGAGAAGGTGGGACTCATCTGCAGAGTTTCTCTGAATACTTTTTTATCAACTGTAAACCTGACATGACAAGAAACCTGGTTTTGTATCGAACAATTTGGTTCAGTCTTTTTATCAGCTGTTTCTTTAAATCATTCCCTATTGTTAATCAAATTATGGTATTAAAATAATTATTTCATTGATGGTGTTAATAGCAATTAAGCTTTCATGAATTTTCAACCTAATATCTTGTATGTATACACAAAAACAAAAGTTAAGGACCAGATAAATACTCAATGTGTAAGCATCATGTGGATCATTAGAGGAACCATAGAATAGCTTGTAATTGAAAATAGTTGTGGTACTGAACTTAATTTGTTGAGTATATTCAAGTTGTTTTTGTTATTTTATTGCAAGAAATAAGTTCCCATAAATTTGTCAAAATCGTCGAATGACCATTTTGGAAATGGCTTTTGTTGCATGGGTTCAATATTGGTGATGGAAAGCTTCTATTATCAGACATGAGTTGATGAGAAAAATCGCCTTTACACTGCTACTAAGTGACAAATTATGCAAAGGGAGATAACTCCTAACCCTTGGTTGTTGCAGTGTGCCCAGCTGGTTGGAAGCCAGGAGCAGATACCATGAAGCCAAACCCCAAGGGAAGCCAAACCTACTTTGCCAAGGTCAACTAGAAGCCATGTTTGATATTAAACAAGGAAGTGTCGAGACGGACAATGACAGGATGCCGTTCTATAATGTTGTCAATACTTCAGAAATACAGGATATTTTCGTAAGGTGTAAGTGGAGAGCGACGGAGTAGAGTAGGTACAAGCCCCTGTTGTGTTCATCATATCACGAGACACTCAACTAATGATATTCTTCCCATCTTGACCTATGCTCGGTGTACAAACACTCTGTGGAGCCAGCTGTCAGTTCTCGCACTGAATTAAAGTGTTGTCTACTCTTAATTTGTCGTTTTGGTTTTTACTATTGTGATCATCAACAAAGCTTTGAAGCTGATCCACATACTCATTATTAACCATTGAAGGAACAGTTAACCCAGGATACACTTGTAGAAACAATGCTAATCGCAAGAGAGTTGATGAATCGTGAAAAAGATGCTTTAATAATCAATTATATCTGTTTGAAAGTTGCAATCGTAGTGCAGTGGTTAGTTTAAGAGGTCCATGGTTTGAATCCCGCCAGGGGCTAGGCAACTTTTCTGCAGTAGAGAACTGTTCTGCAGGCAGTAAGGTTTGGGTGCAATGCTAAACTGAACTTCAGTGCAGTACCACCAATGGTTCGCTAGTTTCAGGCGAGACTCGCAGGTTTCACCGCAATACAAGGCCACAACAGTGTTTTAGGCTGTCTCCCTGTAATAATACTATCAGCCGCGATATAAGTGAATTACTCTTGAAAGCAGCGTTAAACCCCATACCGCCTCGCCTAAATTTGCAATCACCAAATTTGATAAAATGCCTCTCATTGTGCAGATGCCCCTTTTGGGGATTTAAGCATCAAATCAATGTTAATATTTTGGTTTCCCTTTCTGAAATTTGGACTGTCTTTTGGATATATGGTTTGTTTACAGAGTATAGTTATCATATTTTTATTTGAATTTTAAGAAATATTCAGAGAAATTTCATGGTATTATAAAGTGTTATTGTAAGGCCAATGAGGTGTTTTGTTGTAGTGCTTTCGATCCCAAAAAGGGTACTTGAACTTAGAAATAAACTCAACTCAAGTTTTCGTGAAACTTGATTTGGGGTATACATTACTGATGCACAGATCAAACTTTTGGGTGCTTGCCATGAGTGTTTCCAGAGATGAGGCCCTTGGCTTAGGGGTAATGACTTTGCCTTTTCAGACTAAATACATGTCTCGTGAAATCACCTCAGACCTTTGCTGAATCTTAATTAATGCTCGTACCTAACTAAGGGAGGTTGAAAAAGAATTTGTCCAAACTTCACTTGGAATGAATTAAACATGATTATTGGGAACACTTATTTCTTATTGACAACTACTTCTAGTAAATCTTTAACCTTTGAGTTTTTTTGAGCTGCTGAAATATTGTTTAAGCTGCATTAAACAATGCCACCATGAATTTTCTTCAAGTTTACTACTTAGGAAGGGGGTGACAGTTTCTACAAGAAAAAAATGTGAGCCATTGGCTCTAACTCATAAGGCTTTATAATATTGCACATTAGAAAAATTATACATCAAAATAGATTTCCAGTCAGCCATGATTTCTGATTAATGAGACTTGTTACAAAGAGATTTAAATAGTTTCTTAGGGTGTGGCCTCTATTGAGTATGGTATTTAAGCTTTCTAGCCTTTTCCTATATAAGATTTTGAGAAGATGAAAATAGTTTTTTAGGCGTGGGCCGCAGAATTACAAATCTATAATTTATAATCATCATCCGAGGTAAAAGTACACAATTGTTTAACTTCCTACAGTGAGCTGTTCATGAGAAGAAAGCGAAAAGTTTTCTGACGGATGTTTGACTCTATGCCATACGCCCTGATGAGCTAAACATTTGTTATCTTCTCATTTCAACACCTACTATAGAGAACATGACACAGATATTTTGCTGTACTTTTTATTGCTGACATCAATTCACTTTGTAAAGTTTTATCATAAGGCAATGACATGAGTGTAAGCCTAGTGACACCCAACAGAGTGATATGAGTATCTGTCAAGGACAAACCTTCTGCAGCTAGGTAAAACTCAAGTCTCAACAATCACAACCTTCTAAAAACAAAGGATAAAAAAAAAATTGCAGCCAAACTACATTCAACACAGTAAAATAAAGGTGATATGACATTAGCACTTCTGGGAACACAGACTCTCACACAGCTGATATAAATGTACTTCATTGGGTAGCATATTCACTTTCTGTTAGTCGACATCAAACCCTCTGGGAGTGAAATTATTCAGTTTATTCTTCTTTTCGTAAAATAACATTTTTCCTTATTAAGATTTATCTAGTATATTAAGATTTATTTTACCGGTAAAGTCACAAAGTTTTTTGCTTGCCTGGAAAACTGGAATTTTGACAATTTTTAGCTGCGTAACAATTATTCCTTCCCAAATAAGATTTGATGCCACTAAAAGTACCAATATTTGCAGCTACCATGCAGCACTGATTTTGTGAGGGAAAATTTTCCTCACATAATTCTTTATTGGTGATTTTGGATCGTCACGTCCCATGTAGGGACGATTCCTGATCAAAGGATTGACTTGGAAGGGATTCCAGCTGATTTTGTGTCAAGTTGGAACTGTTGGTCAATGATTTGTGAGAAATCTTGTCAGTTTGAGTTTTAGCGACAATACTCTTACCACACAACACAGACACCTTTCATAAAGGCCATGCACACGTCTTGAACCTTTGAGGTTACACACACATACAGTCAGCGGGATCAGAATAAAACATTGACAATTCAGCTTTCAGGACATTTTCCCACGCATGGCCTTTACTTGCGCCAGCCCCAATGATTTGCTAAGATGTCGCATTTGCCAAAATATTTTCTGCGCGTTGTCCAGGCTGCTGAGAAGGATCTCGATTATCTTATGAGAAATCATATGAGAACTGCAATTTTTCGCCAAATAGTGTGCACTCAAAACACAAATTTTGACATGATGGCAGCAAGGTTTAAACAAGCCAGTGATAGAACCTGGTGGAACTCAAAGCCATGCGTGGGAAGATGCTATCAGGATAATTTAGAAAATATATTAGTATTATGTAGCATTCAAAATATTATTTATATAGATTTATCATTCAAATTTACTTATTTATAACATTTCCAAAAGATATTGACATAACAATTTGTATAACTTATGATCCCACCATGACATACAATAGACAGGACAACACAAAGACAAACGATTCACAATTTGCTCCTTAAAAAACATGCAAAGATCCCCAGGCAATTTGCTGCCTTTACTCAGAATACCCCTGATACAGTACTGGAATCATTTCTAGATGGAATAGATGGTGGCAGCCTTGAGACCGTCCAGACTGGATATGTCCATATTCATCCACAAATACAAATTATATTTCTTAAACTATTTCATATCTAACAAAGGCAGATTCGTGGTTTGTAATCAAATACTTTTCGTCTTTAAAAAATCAGTGAATAGTTTCTTCATCTATACTCTCTATATATTACCTAACTTACAACCCATTTGTAATTCATTTTTCTCATATAAATTCCTGGTTCCATCTGCTTATTATACCATAAGATATAATAATCCATAACCTCTAATCATAAAACCAAATGGTAAATGAAAGTTGAAGACATCCAGTCAACGACCAACCTCAAGTCAACCGTGCATAGTGGTTTAGCACCAGATGAGATGAGTATGTCTAATGTTAACTCTTGACCCGCGGAAATGTTTGAAAACATTTGGTGGAGTAAGATTAACAATAAAGCAGAGACTTCAGTTAGAACTACAAAGAACCCTGAAGTGGATATAAGGCAAGAAAGAGACAGATTAAGGCCATTCAGAAACGTCTGCTTGGAACAGATGAGTATCGTCAATGACATGTGAACCCTGAACACGAGATTCTGGAATATTCCGAAGAACCAGCAATGCTTTGCTTGCGGTTCTAAAGGTGTTTCCATACAACAATTACGTCATAGAAGAATGCGCTCCTTTTGATGTCAATTACACAGCTTTGTACCTTGGCAGATTGTCTTCTTCAACCAACAAGATTTTATTGCTAAAAGAGTCACCAATGATGTTACAAGATCTCCATAACTAAGCCATGTTTTTTTCGGTGGAGTGGTGACTAGTTGGTTATAGATGTCAGTAATAATGCCAAATTACTTCCAACAAAAGCTTCGCATTCCTTCTCATGTTTAGGGTTAACTTGTTGCGGATGACACAATCATGCAAGTCAATGAAAGTTCCGATATTTTCAAACTGCAATATCAAGTTTTCTGAATACAATCTTTTGCTTTGTTACAATTCAAATTTATGCTAATGTTGACATATATAAAAATATACAATTTTGCACAGCATTCACACTGTCAATTTCATTAAATATTTTCAACTACCGGTACACCTCAATATACTGACTGTAAAGTATACTTATAAAAAAATATGGAAAGGCACAAGTGTCATATTCATATACTGTAATGAATATTATTAATGCTGTGCATCTAAAACTAATCTGTGACTAGGTAGTCGTATAGTCCTGCCGTATAATACAAAAGATTTGTAAAAATTTGTATAAAATATCTCATATCTATAATCAAATCTGATATCTATATAATAAGTTATTTAACAAAGATATGCATCCTTTGGCTCCATCTGTCCACAATCTTTGGTTACACAGGTCCAGGATTATCTTCCATTGAGCTATGTTTACTTCTATAAGTGTGCAAACAGATTCAATACTGTATTAAGGATGGGAATTCTCCACCAATTTGCAGAATTTGGTAAGATTGATTATTTTGGCTGTAGAAACAAAATCTCCAAGACAATACAATTCCCATCCTGTTCAAGTGCACCAATGTTGATCTGATAAATATAATTATACTTACTTTCATATAGCTATCAATGTGGATACATTTTGAGCATCAATAATGGAAATAAACCAAGGTCAAGGTTTAACATTTTTAAGTAATTCTATTATTATATACAATTCTCTTTACAATTGAAGGATACCTGATAAAACTAATATTTCATGACCTACCTATAAATAATCAACTGAACCTGAGCCCATCACAGACACGGTCATGTCATGAACATACCGTGACCTGGCTATCTTACACCAAGTAGTAATTGCCTGTAAGTCAGTGGTTTTGGGTTCATTCATTTCATCTAGAACCCTTGTGTCAGCATTTTGGAGACAAATTTCTCCGTCTGCGAAATTTATTGGATCACATAATTCTGAAGCAGCATGAAGCTGCAACTGCGAAACATTTGAGATTTGTGACACGTGGCGTGTCTTCGTTACCTGGAAGAATGATGATGATGATGAACATGAATCACGTATAGTCGTCATCCAGTGACGTCCGCGGTACCCTATGTACATAACTGACCCCCAGCCAGTGGGCAGTCATCATCATCATGTACACTCAGAATTAATATCCATGATACATTTTCTCCATATACAAATCACCACCGACCTGCGGTGGATTACTTTCCCTTCATCACAGATAAGACGAAATAAAGACATAATCCAACCTTATAGACAGCTTATTTCAAATATTTCCAAATATATTTCTCATAAAATAGCACCGTTCAAAATTTTACAAATATGGCACAAATTCTGCTGTTTCCAAGGAATGGAGAAGTCTTTAGATATGATCCTTTTCCCCCCAAATATACACAATTATCTTAATGAATGGCACAATTTTGTAAAATTTGGCCAAAATCATGAATAATGTATTTGTTATTCCAATAACATCCAGGTAGTTCAGAATGAGTGTTGAGCCAAGAATGTTCATGAAAGTACTTATCATGAAATTCAATTTCTATGACCATCATTAATGCCATTTTTACCAATCGACTTTTATGAAGTTAAATATGACTCATGAATACCAATAGTTCATGGATGCATATCTTGGAATTTCTTACATGCCATAGGGTCATGAAATTCGAATTCTGACTCATGAAAGCCATTTCTTAAACTTTCAAAAATGCCATTAATTCATGAATAATGAGATTTCATGATGGTTGTGTTCTGGTGTTCATGATTTCTTCTGGTACTGGGTGAAGAGAGGATGCATCAGCAACTCTTTGGCCGTCGGTCGGAACTCGGAACTCTGCTCAAGACAACGCAGCATAATATCTCGGACTGGTGGCGACAAATTCTCGGGGATTGGCGGTGCCTCAACTGACGAGGCAATCTGCAAATAGTAAAAATAATAAGTATTTGATTCAGGTTTTGATTCAACATAGGCCAATGACGTTAAATTTGAGCTTATTTCTAACTTCTTCGTAACTAGAACTGCTTCTCAAATTAATAGTAGATCACTCAAGAAGGATAGCACTTGAACTGAACACTTATATATTGTAAAACCAATCCTTAGTGGGAAACTCAAAAGGAACAACCTTGGTTTTGCCAGAGCCTGAAGAAAAATACAGACAGAACATCTGCACCAGGTGAAATGTAGGGAGAGCTTGAGAGTTATTAAATATGTCTAGGAAATAATCTTTCCATAAAGAACTATTCAAAAGGAACTTAATGATGCATTTTTGGTTCATTTAAACCAGATTTTTCTGAAAAAAGACGAGCATGTACCTTGAAAATAAGAGCGAGATGGTTGGAGATGTCAGGAGCATTCCAGGGTGGTCTCGTGGTGGCCATCTCGATCATACAGCAGCCAATACTCCACACGTCACATGCACGACCATAGTTCTCCCCTCGTAACACCTGCAGCATGCAGACAATATTGTACTTGACATGATCAGATAAGGTGTTTCGATGAGTTAAATACTTAGATGTAAAAAAGGATATGTACCCTAAATGCTGCCGCATGCAGACAGTATTGAAGTGGACCTAAAAGATATTGTGTTACAATGAGTGAAATACTTACATGTAAGAAATGGATATATACTCTAAATGCTCTTATTTTTTTATGCTGTATAGCTGTGCCGTAATTTGATATAACGAGGTAACTGTTACAAAGATATAAGCATCATGAACATAGGATTTAGGCATGTTATATGTATCTTTCTTGGGTGTGTATTTTTGAATTACATCTGTCTTCTGTGAAGGCAATGGTTCTGTATAGATAAAGGGAGGTAACTCTACATACCTCTGGTGCCATGAAGGCAATTGTACCAAGCAGTTGACCCTGGAACTCTCCTGCGCCTGTTTCGCGTGATGCTAGTCGGGCAGCAGCGCCGAAATCTCCAATCCTTAACCTTTGACCTGTACTGTCCACTAGTAAGTTTGCTCCTGAAAAGAACAAAAAACTCATTACACATTGACCGTCTAGAAGTCCGCGTCTCAAAGATGTAATAATTATTTATTGATTTACAAGATGTGGTGCTGCCAAGACTTTTACTAAAATGTCTTTAAGACGAACTGAATAGATTCTAAAATATAAAGGCTAAAACTGGTTAAAGCTTGAACCAATAACTAGAAAATAAAGAGAGTGCAGTTGTAATTTCAACTGCCAGTATAAAAGAGTCAATATCAGCCAATATGGTCAAACAGTAATTGGCTTTATCGTATACCCTTGAGATCTCTGTGTAGAATGCCGTTGTCATGGAGGTAGGCTAGTCCCTGTAGAATCTGTCGCGTGTAGTTGGAGATGACTTCGTCAGAGAAGGACCCGTAGCGACCAAGTAAGGCTGTCAGTGATCCACCTGTTGTTAAAGACATAAGACGAGATTCTGTATACTGCTTAACTTAACTTTCCTCAAAGACTTCATGGTAATAACTCAACCTGTTCTAAAACTACCTTTACTGACACACTTAAATTGTAACAGTGAAAATTAATGTGCTAAACGTGACAACAGGACAATAATTAAAATCTTATCGGACAAACAACAGGATTACTAAATCACTAAGTTCGAAACGAAAGTCCAACATACAGATGTAACAATATTATTTCGCACCTGGCATCCACTCTACGAACATATTGAAGTGACAACCCTGCTTGGTGGCCCCAAAGATGCGGACAACGTTCGGGTGGTTGAGCCTCGCCATCATGTGGACCTCCTCTGAGATTGCCTCGATCACTCGGTCCTGCTCCACCGGGCTGTTCCGGCAGAAAGAGATCTAAGGAGAGACGGTGGTCAGGTTACAGAGCAGAAATGATTCAAGGTCGACTGTTGAGACAACTAGAGATATCCAACAACAGAACCATTGGCTCTGTAGCTTGTCGAGCTTTGGACAATTAGAAGTTCATAATGAAAATTTTGACAAAATTAATTAGATTGTCAAATATATCCCATAATATCTGGTCTTGAAACTTGCCAGTTGCTAAAATAAATAACTGTTGGCTGATACCATTAAAATGCCATTGGCACAACGTACAAGTCTTTTTTTTAAACAATCAAATAAATCTCCAGATAAAGCAAAAAACATTCTCCACAATGATGAACATAAATTAAAGGTCATCAAAATTAACCACAGTTCACCATATACAGGTTTCCATACAAGCTAGTAATTTTAAACCAACAGCAGGATCATAATCAATGGAAAAAGTTTTATGTTTAGCTTAAAGTTTTATTGGCATAAGAGCGAGACAGAGCGAGACTGAAGCTAGCGACCTCTGTCACTAGTGGGTCACATGACTGAACACATGATTACACCTTGAGTTTTGAAGGCTGTGGTGGAAAATGAAATATAAAGAAATCACAAGATCATCAACTCTACTAACTATAATCTCCATTGACCATGCAGTCAGTACACAAGATTTAAGGCCTTTAAGTGCTAAAAGGAATATGTACTCAAGTTTCAAAAGTCACCTGTTTGACGGCCATGATGACTCCTGTACGAACGTCCCGAGCCTGATAGCAGGTGCTGTATGCACCAGTACCAAGCAATGGTCCCTTCACCCAGTGTATATTCTCGTAGTAGACAGATGGCTGGTCAGATTCAACACTGCTCTCACTCCCATCCTGGGAACAAGATGATATTTTAAAAACAATTGTGTCAGTGTGGAAGCGAAGTATACTTTTCTATGAAAGTGGGTTAACAATTGTTTACACGCTATTTTTTCTTATGTTAATCACTTTCAATTACCCTTCAGTCTAGTAGGGTGATACTTTTGCAGTAACAGTGTATCCATACCTCGGGCTGTATGCGTATAGTGATGACCTCCTCCCGGGCAGTCGGTGTGAGACCGGGAACCACGGGGCAGGGATCCTGGCGCTCAGAGATGTCCATGGCACGTGCCAGCGCCTCTGCCTCCTCCCGCTCCACCTCCTCCTTGCACGAACACTTCTCAGACTCGTGCGTCGACGTATCTTTAGCAAAAAGGTTCTCTCTCAATCACATTATATTCCATACAAAAATATACCATCATATTGAAGCCATCATGATGGATTTGTAGATTTGCAGCAACAAAGATACTCTATCATAATTAATTCCATACAAAAAGATGACATCTTATTCATTCATCTATATGTGCAGAACTAAACTGAAAACTGCCATCTTCTTTGAAAACATGTAAAAATTTATAGCTGTTTCCTTACAAATTCACAATAAAAAAAAACAAAATGTTCTTATCATTTTAGAATAATGAAAATAAACTTTAACACTAGCCGTTGTGGTGAAATTAACTGCTTAAAAGAAAGTCTAGAAGATTAAATTATAAAAAAAATATGAATACCTCCATCAGCCGTATGATTTGGCGACATCTTTGGAGATTCTGCAACCTCAGACTTAAAGGAGACCGGTGCCCCTGGTGAACCTGAGCAGCCTTGGAGGTCAAGAAGGTCATCGCTACTGACAGTGTCATGGTCCTCCGAGTGGAAATGTGTACCATGCTCTGGAGTGTTGGGTGCTGCCGCAGATCCGGCTGGAATGGCTTCAACATCTGTGTTAGACTTGTCATCAAACACATCACAACATGCGGACACCCCGCGGTGGTTGGAGGAATGATTAGAGTGTCCCTCAGCATCACAAAGAGAGACATGTTCTTCAAATTCTGCTGAGTTTGAGGAAGAGTCTTTGTCAGCTGTAATACTGTCATCAACCTTGTCTTTAGGTGGCTCTGAATACTCTGTTGAACAGTTGGTTATGCAGATCAAGGGAACAAGATCAGGTTTTGCCGGTGGGGTTGAGGTTTGAGCACTTGGTTCAGATTTGATCTTCTCATGTTGAGATTTGGCTAATAATACAGAGTCTTTTGTAATTCTTCGAGGAATAGTTCTCTTCTTTCTCCCCTTGCCCCGTGAATGAGTCGGAGTATTGGGTGGACAAGAGGGGACAGATTTGACCCCAGCCTCGCTCTGAGTCTCAGAGCAGACGGTTGCAGGAGAGGGACATCTTGGAGTAGAGATCGGGGAATCACCGGGAGACCCAAGGGGACTCTCAAAATCTGCATTGAAGTGTTTCTTTGAGCCATGTTGCAGTTCTTGAACAATCTTTTCAGACAGCTGAAAATCGTTGATAATTCTTGCCAATTTTCTTTTGACAGATATCACAGAAGCAGAGTCAATGTCATAAAGGAGAGATTCCAACTCATGTACAATACTATGAAGATGAGCACCAAGTTTTGCGGTGAGGAGAAAAACCCGCCTGGCCATTTTAGCAATCCGAACATGAGCATTACAAACTGCTTTCACTGAAAACCTGGCAACAGACAGAAGTCTCTCTGACTGCTGCGGTGGTGGATTGTTGTCAGCAGCAGACGCACCAGCTTCATCGGGAACAGTTTCTGCAGAGGCAGCATCCGCCGCACCATTTGTCTCCCTTGGCAGGAAGTCCTGAGGAAACTCTTCGAGCAGCTTGTCAATGATGTAGAGCCTTCCCAGCAGCCACTGCCACTGGACATGGTCTACATGGTACTCCTCAGTCACGCACTTCAAGACGTAGTTCATCCCGTCTAGTCCTGTTGGACCTGAGGTGAAGAAGAGGGATAATGTCACCAGGTCAATCAGATTTAACAGATTGGAGTTACTGAAGAGTTAGTCTATAAAGCACCAAGTTGCTCCGAAGAGAAAATCTTCCAAGAGGGCGAGTAATTATGCTGATATGCAGCCCTTAATTTGATTTTGCAAACAACCACTGATGCCATTTGTTATCAAAGTTATTTAAAATTGAAATTGTGGAATCCTTTAAAAAGAAGGTTGTTATGCTTATAGAAAAATCAACATGAATATGATTTTATAAACTTTCAATTCTTCGGGGTGAAGAAATCACAAGCACAAATGTTTTCAGACTTTATCCCTTAATTTCCTTCTCTTGGACAAGTTATATTTTCTCTGACTCCTTTGCTAAGACAAAAGTGGTTTACTTCCCGCTGTATCGGTACTCACCTGGGTTGACTATCTCCCTCCCCACCGCAAGCTCCCCACTCTGACCTTTCGCCATCTCCACTAGGGTCGACACCGACAGCTGACTTGTTCGTCTGTGGTAAGAAAAATGTACATCTAAGTTGCTAATTCATTATTACTTTATGAAAAACAATCTTCAGATAAAGGGCAAATCACAAATCATCATGAATTAAATATCAATATTGACAATGATAACTCACTTGTTGCCGTCTGTACACTTGAAGATGATGGCGTCCACGATGGGTTTGAGGAGACTCTGAAGCCGCTGTTGTTGCTGCTTGTCTCTACATGGTGTGTACGATAACATGGTTCTCATTGCTCGCTGCAAACAAGAGATCACTTTATAGAACTAGATAAGAAGACAATATGACCTTCACTTTAAGACTGAGACAGAATAAGTTCTGCAGGACCTCCATGACATGAACAAAATCAAGGGCAAATCTTATTGATTGATATAACCTTGAGCTTACTTGATCTGCAGTTCCTTGTTACAGATTTTGTGATTACAGATTTATTAACTCTGGTAAATCAGCGTTTATGAATCCACTCTCGCTCCTTCCTGGTACCCTGATCTCTTTCAAACCAAATGCCTTGTATGGGTGGATCGGCTTGATATTGGTGGCTTAGTTCACCTGTTGTTTCAGCCATTGAATCATCGTTATGCAAGGAGCGTGAAGCTACTATCTTAAACTCAACTGATTTTCCATCAGGGTTGTGCCACTGTTGTTGGATGCGAGTCGTCTCATTGGCTGGTTAGATAGCTAGCAATAAGAGGCTTTTGGATTGGAATAGATCAGGGTATTACGAAAGAGCCAGAGGCGATTCATATACGCTGATGTAGCAGGATGAGATTTATTATGAATCAAATTAAATATTTTCATAATTTTTAAAAGTTAATATCAAAAGTGAATCAGTATGAATTATTGAACAAGTTATTGAGATATAAACAATAATTTCATAAACTACAAACACAAGAGACATAATATCAAGAATTAGACCACTAGAAAAACAATAATATCCACATACCAGACTTGCTACAAACACCCTATAAACGGGATCTCCGCACATGAAGGCGAGAATCTTTGTGCATGTATCTAGCATCTGCTGTGTGGTTGCTTGTCTATCAGGGGAGATAACTACACCTGATCGACCCTCGCCTAACCCTCGGAGAAGTGTTGCGATAACCTCCTTGCTCAGATGTCGAACTCCAGTTTCACGGATGGACCAGTTTCGAGAGAAAAGACAAGATACAAGATCTTCACCGAGAACCTGCAAAGGAAATGCAAATTGTTTAAACTTGTTGATGATTTAGTACAAGAAGATGACTATGAAATTTTGACTTCTATTCAATAATGACTTCTTATTGTACTGTTAGATGTTGCTGAGAGGGTTGCATAACAAGCCTTTTGTCTTGAGGATATTGACAATTAAGATATTTATGACCTCTTAGGTCAAGTACAAAAACCTTTTATCAATATAAATGTTGCCTTATTCTGACCAAGTCAAAATTGAGAAAATTCCCAAATTTTTCAATTTAATTAAATATATTTTACAAAATGAATCAATATTGTAGACTCTAGCAATACAGTGATCTCGGCGTGAGAATGAAGTCATAGAAGCACTGGTACCTGTATCCAAGGTTCTGCTGTAGACATGTACTCCCGGGGGATCGGTTCAGCGTGAGGGAGTCGAAGTTCACTCTCTTGTACTGCTTGGGGGGAGGGGGCACGAGTGTTTGGGGGTGCTTCAGGGACGTCAGACTCTGTAGGGGTGCTGGGGAGAGAGAGAATGAATATGTAGTAAAATCATATTTTAGCTGATTACTAACTTGAGAAGAAAAGCAATTCAATCAGGTTCAAGTAATGATTTCATACAAATTCAAAACTTACGTTTTGATCTCCACCGTCATAGTTTTCCACTGGGCTCTACAGAGGGGGCAGATTAAGGGTTCGTTCTGCCGCCGGCACTCCTCGAACCCTGCCAAAGAGAACAATTTGTTTTGATTTAGGATAAACTAGCCCTTATTTCAACCATATGAATTTAAACAGCATTATTCAAACTTTAATCGAGTGAAAGAGTGATTTTCATATCAACCAAAATGTGAATATGAGCTCATTTATTATCCAAACAAGATTATCCAGAGGAAAGATGTAGTTATAGGGATGTTGACAGTATATAGGTGCTCATTGGTTCATATAACAAGACACTGGATTGTTTGACAACAAAAGAATCAATTTAAGTAAAGTAAATGAAAAAACAAAAAGGTGTCATATGGTTTCTAAGTAATAGCCAGATAACAAGTTTACTGTTTTTGTGTAAGTGGGTAAATTTTACTTCTAATTCATAATGAAAAAAGTTTGAAAGCACTGAAAATGACAAATAATTTCTCAGTGTACTACTCCCTACAACAATGAGGCACTCACATATAGCGATGCAGTGGTGGTGGAGTCTGTTGTGACATCCGTTCTCGCACTTAAGCAGACTCTCCCCCTCCAGCATCTCCAGCAGACAGATTGGACACGTGTCCTCCTCCTCACGCATACTTCTGGAGTAGACATATATACATACATTTTAGACATTATGACACTATTTTTCACACATTTAAGGTAAATAAAATATCGAATTTTAGATGATATTTCTATCATTACATACCGTGGGAATTTAATCTGCGCTATTGTTTGAATCCAGATAGGAAAATCATTACCTACAAAAAATTTTTGTAATGTAACTGGCCTGGTTGTATAACACTTGACTCGTTTCTTTACCCATGAGGGATGGCAAGTTTATTTTGTATTCAAGATTATTTTCCATGGAGAAAAACATTATTTCATTGCTTGTTAAGTAGACATGATGTTTCAAGGTTATTTATTTAAGTTGTAACTATATATTTTTGCAAAAAACAGAGAATTAAATAGGAATTAATTTCATACATAGATCTTTTCAGTTAATTATGTGGAAGTATTACCATGTGCATTATTGCATCTAGTACTCATATCAAAGCCTTGTTATGAAAAAAACTTCATACAGATACAAGTTGTTTCATAAACATAAAACTGCAAACTATGAATAAAACAGCTAAAAATAAGAAATATAAAAATAAAGACAAACCTGTGTTCAGTAGACAATGCTAAGCTATACTATGGAGACGACTACCAAGAGCTAAATGCTTGACCAGTGATGAGCATATGACTCAACTTGTCACAATTAGTAGTTACCTTTGCTTATCATGGGATTTGAGTCATCAAAGGGACATAACTCTGTTCACACTATAGAGATGATACACTCAATCACTGACTGTTGTAATAGGCAATAAGGTTTGCTTAAAGGTCCATTGGTGAGAGGTAACCATAGGTGGTGAGTACTGAGTTGCACCTACGTACCGGTCACATAGCCTTGACCTTTTGAGATAAGGCTATAGACAACTAAAATTTGTGATGTGTTTCTCTCGTACACTTCTCTTTTCAGAATAGTCATAGCCCCTTTAAGTAAGCATAATTCATAACCTTGACTTTTTTAGATTAGGTTACAGACAACTAAAATTTGTGATGTGATTCTGTCATACACTTTTCTTTTCAGAACAGTCATAGCTCCTTTAATTAAGCATTATTCATACAATAAAGTAAATGAGTAAGAGAGTTATTATTTAGCGCCACTTGAGCATTATTTGAGTTATCAGCAGCATTCATACAGTCAACAAGCTGTAAATTTGTCAACATTTGAGCAATACAGCAATACAGTAAAGAAATGACTCCCATTAATGTTTTGATGACGAAATAATTCATATTCTTACGCAGTGTCGCTCTCTGATGGAAGACTGCTGTTTTCCTGAGACTCGCCGCTCGTTCGATCTTCCTGTTCTTGCCGAGCAGCTTTCTTCTTCTCCTTCTCCAGCTGTCTCTTGTGGATTCTTGATGTTCGCTTGTCATGGTAGATTCGAAATAGGTTTTCAACCTGGAACAATGTACAGACAGGGGGTTGTATGGTTTCCTCACACTTGCTTGTAGCAACCTGTGCTTCTTGCTAATCAACTTGAGATAGGGATGGTAGCAAACAAAGGAGTCTTGTTTCGAATGATGAAATACGGATAAACATGCCTTCTAAACCTTTTTCTGGTCCCTTCATAAAACTTGCCAGTGCAGGTTATGATTGATTTTGTCACCTTTCAGGTGATTTATCTTGTATTACCTCTTATGATACATTTGTAAAGTAAAATTGAAATTAATTCAAGGTTCACTTCCACCTGAATTTTCATAATACCTACCTCAAAGTTTTTGAGAGTTTTGCTCCAGAGGCAGTTGTCTGTATGTCGGACTTGGAAGACTCGCAGCATGACGAAAAGTACATGGACGCAGTGCGGGCCTCGCCCACAGCTACATGTCTACAAACAATCAAAGACGGAATAATTATCTTCATGAAGATACATCAAATATCATTAAACTACTAAGATTTGATTCATTAATGCAACTGTTGGAAGGTTTCTATAAAAGTCTTTTTCAAATACGGTTAACATATTTGTAATTTAAGTGGATACAAACTTACCTGTGGTCCGATGATGACACGGAACTTGTGGTCTGGTGAGTCCCCGCCGATGAGGAATGAGTTTGGGCCGGTTTGTTGAAGTAGGTAGAGTCGGGCGCGTTGAACACGCTCGATGCGTTTCTTGGACAGCTCGCTGTTGATGGCTGGGTCCACGAGGGGGTTGGATAGGGTACGGCGTGTGTGACCCGTACTGCCTTGTCGAAACTGAAAATATGGTTAAAATCTGATAAATAACTGTGAGGCTTGATGATTGATGACAGTGATAGGCACATAGAAATAATTCAGCTACATTACAAATAATTTCCCCTGCACTGAAATCTTGTCATCTGTTTGGACTTATCAATCTTCCTTAAGTCATAGTAGATAGGGCAATATGACCTGGAATTTGAGTCGGAAGGTGAGACTTGTTATCAGTAAACCAGTAGAGTAGACTTCCTGAGTTGGAAGGTGAGACTCAATATAGGTAAATAACTAAAGCATGTATGTCTCTGTCTACTTATTGTATTGCCTCACCTATGGTGTATGCTTTGTATGCTTTGAATTGAAATGGAATAAAAAAAAACAAAAAAACTAAAGCAGTAAAGCTGACTTACTGAGTTGGAAGGTGAGACTCGTTTGCGGGGCACCCCGGAGAGAATGGGTTGGGAGTTGACGACCTGCTGGGTGAACGCTGACTCCGCTCCGGGGTTGGTGTTTCTCCGCTTTAAACCACTTGATATACTTAGAGGAATCTAGAAACAGACATGTATATTCAATAAGTAAAACTGATGGACTGAAGATTTATTTCAGCATTAACAGTCTCCTTGCCATCTTTGCACGTGACAGTTAGTCAACACTAGTGCATGATATTTTCATAAATGGTATTTTCTTACACGTTTACCTACATTATTCTCTTAACTCTAAGGCAAACTGTTTAAAGACAGCTATGACACTACTGTACACTTGTGTAGAACAATGATGTAGAATGTCAACTTCAAAATTACTATTTGACAAGCTGATCTAACAAACTTACTCTCTCTTATTGAAAACTCTAGTCTACAAGACAACTCTGTCACTGACCTGTGATGGGGCAACACAAGCTGCTGATCCGTTACTGTGTCGGCTTGTCTGTAGGAAGGAAAAATCATAAAGAACTCTTTAATGGTGGAAAATACTATAGGACAGGAAATGTACAACATAGTCGTTCATTTTCAAAATCAACTGTAGAGTATTCAAGATGCAATTTTTTTTTTAAATTGTTTTAGCCAATTTCATTTCATACACATTATCATCAAATGTTTTTTGAAAATAATAAGATTTATGATTTTAAAATTCATGCAATATTACATCTTTATTCATATCAAGAAACACTATTTCAAGTGAAATATTGTTAGCCTCAATCTAATACACACATAACATCAAAACTGCATTGACAAGGAAATTTGTTATATGATTTTACATGTATATTGTAAATTCCAGATGTAGTTATGTCTTTTCCCCTTTTCTTCAACAAAAATCTATTGAAAACAATCATAATCACCAATTCATGCTTATCAAAATATTTCGATTTAAAGATTTAACATCTTTTAAGTTAATATCTTCTTATGATATAATATTTATGAGTGAGTTTTCTAATTCAAGAAAGACTATATGCCAAAGCAAGGTTTAAAATGAATATTAGATTTTTTAAAAGTACCATTGGTCGAGATTTTTTCTTTTCAAGTAGATCTTTTTTCCAGGCAGGCATGGATTTTAGTCGCTCTCTTATGCGACAGTCGTCTGGTCGGTCTTCTTTGGTCATTTTCTTGTCATCTTTTACAACACTGCAAAAAATACCCCATAAAAGTAAGTCACAGTTCATTAAAAATAAACCCATATCATTGTAGTTTTCAAGTTAATAGATACATTGCATTAAAAGTTATGTCTTTCAAGTTTTTCTCAGTAAAATAACTTTTGAGTCAAATTAATTATTAATTCCTTAAGTTCATATTTACAATACAGGACAATGTAGATGCTCTGGAATATTGTAGATACATTTAAAAAAAATTTCATTTGAAGAGGGTTTAAATTTTCATCTTGAAATATCAACTTAAGACTTGAACTTATTCAATTTATAGCCTGGCCCACACTCCCAATACCACTATAATATGTATGACTATGAGTAATAAATATAGCCACATTTTGCTTGATTACTATCTGAAGAGGTACACAAATCAAATACACCAAAATGAGAAAATCAAAGAAAAATAAATGGCTTTTAATGCAAAACCTACATCAAAACATTGTCCTAATTATATGCTGAAAGAGTTGCATTTCAGTAAGGCTTGAATAGATCTTACAGGAGACAGTTTAGCATGGTACAAGAGGTACAAATTATTGGTAGTATTCAATTTCACAACTTTGACTTTGTGCCAAGTCAATGAATCTCAAATCTTAACAAGAAGTCATGGCCACTCTGAACTGGTCCTGTCCAATATGTTTTCAGGCAATGACTCAGACTACCATTGTCAGCAGGCTTAGACATGGACACGGCAACCCTTCACCTAACAGCTTTTGTAGGTGTTCAGTTACAGCTAAAGACATACAATTACCTCCCTTGTGCATGTATTTGAATGAAACTATCAGTGTCAATATAGCTACAGATTCACAGATGACCTAGTTTTCAAAGTAACCCAGAAGGAAATATCAGTGGGAAAGATAGCTGTATGATGTAGAAATATTCAAGGACAGCTAATTATGTCCATATTCCATGTTTTTCATAAGTTATTATCTTGTAATTTCACAAGTTATCAGTAACTTTTCAAATATTTTTTGGGCATGATAATTTGACAAGCTTTAAAGAAACATAGAAAACCAAAACATGAATTGAAAAGGATCAGTCACTTTTAATGAAAACCTGCAATAATTAGATGCCTGTCAACCTGAATTCAACTTTGACATTATGAGGCGTTACAAAATTAAATTTTCATGATCTCCACTAAAGGTCTTATTGTCAACATGTCATAACATTTTGGGTTTTAAATTCACAGAGCTTAGTCATAATAGGTTGAAACATTTTATCCCTTTTAGATTTCAGACAATATCTTGTTTGTTTGAATAGACAACAAATCAATTGTCTTTTTATTCCTATCTTTACTGTGGTTACAGGATTGTCCTAAATGTTTATTAAACATTCAAGATTGACAATAAAAAATCTATGTGCTGGTGACCCGGATCCTTCCATCAAACTTAACATAGACTGTGCACTGAAGCAGCAGTGTGTTAGAAGCTTGCTTGATGATGTTATTGATACTCTTCTTCTGCAAGTACCCCCCCCCCCCCCCCTCCCCAGCTCCCCTCTCTACCTGATGTTCTATTGGCACACTGCCATACCCTATCTGCATCATATACTCCCCATAAACACACAGCACCCTCGTAAACACACCAACGGAACAGCACTTTGTAGATAACCTGAATGAAGTTACTGAGTGAGGAGCAAAACTGATCATTTCTTTACCTATGCCTTGTAGATTGTATGTGAATTAAAGAGCCACTCCGTGAGTTGATGGAGTCAAATATGCCAAATTTAATCAATGGTGTCATTTGATCACGAAGTATCGACTGTTACCAAAAAGATTCATTTTAAAGCTAATTAGTTTTGTGCAGTGAAAATACGAAGATAGAAAGTCGCAATTATGATCGAAAACCGGACAGTGGCACGCGTCAAACAGCCAAACGTAATTTTTGAGACTTATCTAAAGCCCCCAGGAGGTCAGTTTGGAGTTAATAGTGTTTGTTAGGTTATATAACTAGTATCCATGTAAATTGAACGTGTGATCTCCGCCTCTGTGTATTTATAAGGCTGTTTTTAGATTTTCATGGAAAAACAGTATTCGTCATATTTTTGTCTTTTGGAGAGGAAAAGTTAAGATGTTTTGAATTTATATCATAACATATAACATTTAGGTTCGTATCAAAGCCAAATAATATGTTATGAAAATCACGGACTGGCTCTTTAAGTATTGGCTGGTTAAACTAAATGTTAGTGCTATAGTCTCTAAAAAATGATGCTGAAGACTTGTTTGTTGGATAAATGTGAGAAAAATTTAAAAAATCATGATCAACAAAGAATGTTTACCATGAAAAGTTAAATGATAACTCAATATTATAAAATTACAATTTCTTTAAAAGTTTCCAATATGTCTTGATAAACAAAAATGTATCTAAATATATTCTGGAATAAGTCACAAGTGAGGTATCCATGTTGACATGAGAAATAGATGTACAAGCAACATTCAGAGCAGAAAGAAAACAATCCCCCAAAATCTTCTACTCACTGAAAACTGATTAGTGTATCCATAAGGAAGTGCTTGTATAAAACTCAACCAGTTAATCAAATGTCATGACAGACACCAATATAGAAAGCCAACAACATCACAGGTTACAGATCCATGCAATATGACCGACAGGTATAAAATCTTACAGGTAACTTGTCAAGCAAAACCAATCCTTCCTGTCGTCCCATCTCACCTGCTGAAACACCTGAGTTAACGAGCCTTACCTGTCTAGAGATTTACAGGCATCCATTGTTGAAAACTTTCAAAGAGACATCTCTTTCACAATCTCAGTAGGACCGACTTTGATTTGTGATGCGACTAATTTCTCACTTCAAATGATGGACAGTTATTTTGAAATGTTCCGGTGAGCTGATATCTATGACCTATATGTCTCAGTATAACCCAGGTAAGTAGGTCAGGGGTCATGATAGTGTGCACGTCTACTTAGACCTTGAGCAAACATTACAGCTTACAGGGATTGTCAGGAAATGTTTTTTGTGGAGTATAAAGTTGAAGGGCCTTCCCCTTCGATAGTAGTACTTTCACTGTATAACTCACTAACAACTTATTTATACACCAAGAACAGAAATACTCTGTAAACAATATGTTTCAAATTTTATTCTGCATTATATCTATTGTGATTGTGATTTGTTGCATAAATTGTTTTCAATTCCAAATGTTTCCGGTGATTTCAAAATGTACCAGCCTTAAAAAAAATGGTCAAGTTCTCCTCAAAGTGTGTTCTCCTCATAAACATTTTCACTTCTCTCAAAAATGATTCATAATAGCATTTTAAAAATATTTTGCAGATTAAATAATTTCCAAAACACTTCTGTGAGTGAAAAGATTATCATGAAGAAGTCCAGCAAGTGAGACAACCTTAACCTCCTCCCTGAGCCCCTAAATCCCCACGGCATTCATCAGAGATGACACATTGCTATAATTAGCTCATGGACATTTCCGCGGCCCCTTGTGTTCAAAAGTTTGCCTTGACCCCTAAGAATGATTATGATTCATCATCAATATTCAAATTGTGGCAAAAGACATCTGAAGAAAAAATAACTGTCACTAGATGAACTATGTTGATCTTTATAAAGATAAATAAGATTAATGTTGGCATACAAACGGACTTGGGTAATTAACAACTCTTTTGGCTTTGTGTCCCTTAAAATCTAGGATACTTACAAGTGGCAAACTTTAACATAGGGTCCTTTCTGTTGAGGTCAAGATAATCCATCAGATGTTCACATTTAGTTACTCAACTATTATCCACTACTGACTAAATCGCTTTATAAATGCATGAATACAGTGTCAGAATTTACAATGCAAATATACCGATGATTATGATATAGATTATCCACAAAATAAATCATTTAATAGCGCAATGATGTTAGTGCAAACAGTTATCATTATTGAAAATTCAGTTTCAAAGAAGCTTTTAATGACCTAAACAATAAAGTACCGTCGGGTATAGTAGAAAAGTGCCCTTTCAACCTAAATTAAATATGATGACTCACTTTGCATCAAGATAAAAAGATGTTGACTTTTATAACAACTACCAATTCTTGCCTCTCATGAATTTCAATGTTAAACTGCCTTAAAAGTCTATAGACAGGTATAATTACAAAAAAATTAGAAAACATACAGGGGTATGACATATTTTGATCACTAATCCTGACCTCGACATTGTTTTACAAGACATCTACATGTGCATTAAGCATACAGGGGTCATCTCAAGATCTTCTATTTAGTTTAACGTCTTTAATCTATAACAAATCATTATTAAGTCATGATTCAATTCATACCCCTGCTATAATTTAACAAATTATTGTAAAGGCACAATTCAATTCATACCCTGGCATCTCGTCATTGAATTTTGAATATCCAAAACGGACCAAAGAAAGTAAGATAATTAATTGAATTTAATTATTGTAAATTAAACCATGGATTTAGAGATGACATTCTCTTTGTTAGTTTGCTGACTGTAGTAGAAAGGGTGTTTGTGCAGAGTGAATATAATATCCATAATATTTCCTTATTTAATTTATAAATCTGTTGTAGCTTTCATAAAATACACAATTCAATCACTGTATTCAATTGCATGTTTTATTATTTTATTCGTGTTATATTTCCTTTACTATTCTACTACCTTATTTGCATATTTATAACAGGCCATTTTATATTTCTGTTTTTCAACAGAGATATTAAAGGGTAGCTATTCCCATGCCGATTCCAAAAGTAATTTAATTTTTACTGAACAAAATTTTTTTGGAGTGACATTTTTCTAACTAAGTACTGAATTAAATTGACAAATGTCTGCAACAAATGCAAATAAAATCGTTGCTGTATTTTTTGCAGTTATAGAAAATAAAAACAAAAATCAAACTTACATAACAAAATGATTCAATTTAACATGAAATCAGTGATTCATTTTGCCTTGCGTCTTGCGTAAATTACGCATTGTTTTTATAAATGACGCACTTGATTTTAATAACGTGCGTCCTTCTGACGCAACGTCGTCCAGCAGTCAATATTTCTTGTTGAACTGTTTCACGTAACATTATCGACTGTCGATGCCTTGTACTTCCAAGACTATAAATAGATCATAGAGCTCTTCGACACTTTTCGTCGGTATTGTACTGGCGATTTCATTGGTTGGCAATCAGTTCGGGTAACTCCGTAATATGCAAATCACATTCCAATCTCGATGCGAGGCGACGAATAACACTAGAACAAACCAATCGATAAAATGTGCCGGTCGCATATACGTCTTTGTTTATCTGCGAAATACTCTGTCAATAAACACTAAATCTTCTGTTGATCGTTTGTTTTCATTTATAATAATGCAGAGAGAAATTACATTTGTAAATTACATGCTGCATATATTATGCTGTATGAGAGTATTTATCTGTGTATAAATGTTTCAAAGTTTATTCTCATTGTCAATTAAATAAACATTCTCCACATCCCAGATTGTGTTCCTTTTCCTTTCAGCCCTGTTACTATAGTATAATGAAAGTGCTGGACCCTTAGTTCTTGCACAAATTTAAAATTTTAATTTGTTAAATATTGACTCACCATGGTCATTTTTGACTCAGTGATTCCATAGGTGGTGAGTCAATTTGACTCATGGTCTTGAAAAGCAAAATGAATCACTGTGAAATAACAGTCAAACAGAAAAGATTGAGGAGAGAATAAAACCAAAGACTGTAAGCCTTTAACCAAAATCAAAATCTCAAAACTTTGTACTTAGGAAGACAATATGTTTTGGATAACAACTTCTTTTTTGCGAACTAGTGACTGGCCTTGAGCCCTTCTATAAACAAGATATCATGGTCCAAAATCATACCAATCATGCAACCTTCATCGATTTTCAAGACAGTTTTGAACAGACATTTTTAGAATTTAAAAACCCCTAAAACAACCATGCTAATCCACTCCTAGAAGTGGGGAAAATATCAAAACCCGACACCCTGGGTATTGTAAATTTTTCATGTCAGGCGAGTAAAAAAACCTCTTCAGCAGCTGGGAGATCCCCTATTTTGTTACTTTTTAAGTGAAATGATCAAATAAAACATCTTAAACTCTTAATATAAAATGCCAAAATTAGCAAATCGTTCATCAAGGCTTTTCTCACTTGCAGAAACGCTTTATACCTGAATTTGCTACCTTTGTTTTTGTTTCATTCAGCAACATTTTTTTAATTTGGCTAATTGCCAGAATTAAAGAAACCAAAATAAGTGGTTACACGCTACAAAAAGATTGTGTAAAAATCAGCTCAATCATAAAACATACATGATACTGGAATGTCGCTACTGATTTATATCAACAACAAAAATTAAAACTTTCTCACATCAGACATTAAAATATAAGGCTTTGGCTCAGTTGCCATCTTATAAAAACAATCTTTATAATTCCAAAACAGATTATTTATACAATTAATTGTACATACTTCATGATTTCATTAATAATAATCTTTAAGAATAACATGCAAAAAAGCAGCAATTGTAACTAGTCCAGCTTGCTTGACATCCTCAGGGATTGGGAAAGACATCCTCAGGGATTGGGAAAGACACGTTCCATAATGGGCCATTTTAGGGTTTTTAGTAATTTTTGGAATTTAAAATGGGCAATTGCCCATAATGTCAATAGTAAACTTCAAAATTTTAATGGGACATTTTGTAAGCCAATGTGCAAAATGGCCCATGGCCCCTGCCTTTCCCAATCACTGCATCCTTTGGGTGCGCAAACCAAAGTTTAGATTATTTGAACTACAGTACAATTGTAACATAAGCACTTACGTAATCAGGTCAGATAACCAGGAAGTAATATGTTTTTGTTTCAATCATTTCCATTAATGAAGAAACAATGCATGGTAGAATTACATAAATCTAATCTTTGGAAAAATCAATTTGTTTACAAGTATGATACTGCTAATGAAAAATGTTGTTTTTTTTAAAACAAACTCTGAAGTTCATTTGAGACTAGTGTGTGGAAATCATGCAAGTCGAAACAAAATTGAACTTGAAAATTGGCCTCCAGCTAGTAACCATGACAATGTCACTTTTTTTAGAGTTAACAATACACTGGCGAGTTCTAATTACTCCGATCAATACCTCCAGACAGATGCTCCGACCAAATTGGCACCAGCGCCATGTTCTGTCAGAAGATGGAAGGCGAAGCTGGAATCGGTGCCCGTTCTAAAAATAGCTCAAAGACGATGAATTTGGGCAAACGGACTCACCTTTCCTTCTGGACGACTGGTGCTTGTTCTTCTTCTTCGTCCTCGTCTTCCGTGTCTTTACTTCTGCTTTTGACTGGTCGCAGACGCTGTCGCCATTTGTGTGGGCCCTGGTAATCTCCATCTTCCTCCCCCAACTCGACAGACTCGCCAGTCGCAGCCCCGAAATCCGAATCAGGCAGCAAAGCTGGGTCGGCTGGAGAGGCCATGACAGCACCTCAAAGATGTCATGTACATCCCCAATTCAAGTTGCGATCTTGCTGTTAATGGGTTGATTTAGAAGTTTGTTTCTTTAAGTTTCGAAAAGATGACAATCAAAACAGACCGTGAGTGTGGTTTTCCATGCGAACGGTGTTACTCGATCACAGATTTCTTACTCCAAACGTTCTCTTCCGGCGGGAATGTTCTTGTGATGGTATGTTTATGCAGCCTCGATCTCAGCAGGGGAATTTTTAGATATGCTACTGGTGGGTCAACTAATTTCACTTCTGTTTTCGATATCAGACGTCTTCTGGCGGAAATTATATTATCTCGTTTTGTGTATTATCAAACATTTGTATTCACATTTCTACCAAAATTGTACCTTTGTTACATGTTGGAAGAAGGTTTTGAAATATGTTTTTCTTTACGTATTTTTTTAATTTCCAGAATGTAGCCTACACTTTGCAGTTTAATGCTTCTGTTTTAATTACTATCAAGAAATGTGGGTTTTTTTAACGTTAGTAGCTGAATAACATACGAAGTGCATGTATTTTACCCCGTTGTGATTCGTTTTCATCAGAATTCAACGTAAACGCAAACATTAGCATACAGACAGGCAAACCAATAATGCCGTTCAGTAATCATATTTAGACCTCTAAGTTTTAACTGATAATCGTGTCCAGGAAATAACAAGACAGTCAAACTTACAAGTCTCGACAGGGCTTTACTTATCAATAGGTATTATTAATTTTAAACAGTTAGTAATGCAAATGTGACGGATCAGGGATCGCCCGTCTTTGTGAATCTATAGATAGCCAGATAGGCCTATTATAATGGTTTTGACTATTATACATGCACCCTGAAAAAGCGAGGGTATCGAAAGCCCAATGCTTATGAAGGATATAGGCAAGACTGATCCATATAAGTTAATGATTTGCATATTGAAGTGCCAAAAATGTTGCTAATTGAAACCACTACGTAAGCGTGTACGGTGGATAGCTCAAAACTATCAGGCACAAAATTATACCGACACGTGACAAATACAATATGAGGCCGAAATTAATTATTTCAACCAGCTCACCCCATTAGCACATTCATCTCAAGTGACACTTGGAAGTTAAAGTGACACAGAGTGTGTTTCATACATTTTGTATGTCGCTTAAATAGAGCCAAAATATAACATGACTAAAGTTAAAATCGCCTACCATCTTAATCTCTTAAAGAGCCACTCCGTGAGTTGTTGGAGTCATATATGCCAAACTTATTCAATGGTGGAATTTGATCGTGAAGTATCGACTGTTACCCAAGAGACACAGTTTGAAGCTGATTTGTTTTGTACAGTGACTATAGGAAGGTAGAAAGTCGCAATTATGATCGAAAACCGGACAGTGGCGCGTCAAATGGTCAAACGTAATTTTGGAGAATTATCTAAAACAGCCAGGAGGGCAGTTAGGAGTTGATAGTGTTTGTTAGGTTATACAACTAGTATCAATGTAAATTGGACGAGTGGTCTCCTCCTTTGAGCAATTTGGGGGCTGTTTATGGATTTTCATCGAATATAAGTATTCGCCGTATACATGTCTTTAATAGATAAAAAGTTAAGATATTTAAAGTTTATAACACCACATATAACATTTAGGTTCGTATCAAAGCCAACTTATATGTTATGAAAATCACGGAATGGCTCTTTAATTGCCAAAATTATGACATTTCCTTGTTTTCGATGGTAAATTAAAAACGGTCATATATGTGAATGTTAAGAAGTCAAAATTCAGCGTCCCATTTACATCTACATATTAGTTAAATGAACTAATGAGCAATACAAATCTATACTTTTCATTGTGTCTGCTATATGCAAATTTTCAAAAATACGTTTTTGTCATTGGCGCGCGTCAATGTCCGGTTTTCGATCATAATTCTCGACTTTTTTCCTGTTTATTGTCAGTAGGCTATCTGATAAGCATCGATATGTTAAGTTTCAAAACAACCACTACTTATCGATGAAATAATACAATTAATGAAGTTCGAAATATTTTACACCAACAACATACTCTGTGACCCTTAAAATGTATAAAAAACAAAGGAACTCAGTATAGATTTTCGAAGGAATGAAGTAGCAAATAATCTGGACATCAATGGAAATGTTGATGAAGTACTAGTAGTTAGCAGTTACTAAAATATCTTGGAAATATGTCTAAAAAATACGCATCGCATTTATAGTGTCAATCTCGCCTTCATTTCCTCAGGAACCTAAGATCCTTTCATATTGATTCAACGATTATAGCATATTCTATAAAAACTCGTGTACAGTCTATCCTCATGTTTTTATTCCAGTGTTGGTTCAGCTCTCTGTCACTAACCAATAGATATAGAATAAACATAATAATACACATCCTGCTAAATCAGTGTATATAAATCCGCTCTCGCTACTTCCTAATACCCCGATCTCCAAAAGCCTCGTATCGCTAGCTTACTAACCAACTAATGAGACGACTCGCATTCAGCAACAGCGACACAACCCGGATGGAATATCAGTTGAGTTCAAGGTAGTAGCTTCGCGCTCCTTGTAACGACATTTCATTGAACGAAATAATAACAGGTGAACTAAGCAACTAATATCAAACCGATCCAACCATACGAGGCATTTGGCTTCATGGTATTAGGAGGGAACGATAGCGGATTCATATTCGCGAATTTAGCAGGATGAATAATTAAACAATGAGGGGAATTTTCTAAACGCATCTTTATTAAATTAGATGAAATTCATGAAAGACGGGCTCTAAAACCATCTTAAAAAAATATTAGTAACACTCCCATGAAATCAATTACCTGAATGTGTTGAACCTTTTCCATCAGGTCGTCGGAATAACATGCCGACGTGCAAAAGCAAACACTTTTTGTGGCAATGTCCATTTCACTTCTGAATCAATATCACACTCGTTGTACATTTGTAAATATTTGTGTTTATAGTTCATGATGTACAATTCTTTATATTTATCTAATGCTCAATTAGATGTTACACAAATTCCTTTACGGGCACTATATAGATCTTATCTTATAGTGCCAATAATACAACAAATACGAATTTAATTGAAAATCTCATTGAACAGGTCATATACAGGTGCAGAAGTCAAAGTTTCTATTTATATACGGGTGCAAACTGAAACAGCACCATAATTAAACAGCACGAGACGAAAAAGGACCCGTTAGCGGAAACGGAACCATCGTTTGGCGAAAACAGCATCCATAGAAACGAATATAATCAAATACAAACGTATATTAGGTCATATATAAGAAACTTTAATTTACATTGCAGTAGTCTTGTGGGTTTTGTTCAAAGAGATTAATTCATCAAATACATTCATATTATATCAAATGCATTGAATGTTGAAGTGTTATTGCTGTGAAAACATATAGTAATAACGAAAAATAAATAAATCTTTTTTACTGTTAACAAGTTTATCTTATAATCTTCGACATTTTTTTTGAAATATCATGTCATACTGTCGACTCAGAACATAATGTAGAACTCTCGATGTAAATTTATTTAGATTGACTCTTTGTTCGGAAGGCAAGTATGTTCTTTATCGTCAACGTTTGAGTCTCTTTGACAGATTGACACTACACAATTTAATACAAAATATACATTGGATGCACTATATTCAAAGTAGTATTTAACTTACTTCAAGAAAAAGTGTGTGAATATTTTTTACCGAAATTTCAAGGCCTCAAACAATCATGATACAAAAAAATCAATCCCACAAAGATACGCACAAAGATAATATGTTGTATGGTAAATGTCAGTTGGCTTCTTGCCTCGCTATGAATCATTCTATTTTTAGACCAGAGGCAGGTGCTCGTCAGACACCGTCATAGGATCTTCTTTTGATTTTCTACTTGCACATCTGTTTTTGAAGACAAGACGAGGCCCCGTTATACTTTTTGTGTTTATGTAAGGTAAGTGTATATGTGGTTTGACGTATGCGAAGTGCAAATGCTACTGTAAGCTTTCATGCAGTGCCATTAAAATCGTATCTGCCGCCTTCCGTGTGATCGGTTCATTTGTTGTTGTTGACAACAAGGTCACATGTCGCTTGTCAATAAGCCGGTCACTTTCATGACCCGAGTGATCGAGTGAAATAAACTACCGTTCTGCTCCTGAAGTTTTGTGCTTTATTACATTTCTGAGCGACTGTAGCATGTAGATTGTGTCAAATGAAGGTAGGTGTTCTTAATTTAGACAAATCCTTTACAATTTAAAATATATTTCATGTATTAATTCATGTTAACTTCCTAAGATAAATTTGAGTGAAGTGAGTGAGAGTTTGAAATGTACTGACGCAAGGTAGCGCTGGTAAAACTTCTGTAAAGTTGGAACTTTTCCAAAATCATAAGGCTTAAGAGATTGTAATTATTTTTGTTTTGTTTCTTTGACCAAATTGTGTACTTAAAATTGTTTATAACTGAAAATGATGTTTTAACAAATCATTTATTTTTAAGGATTATATATAATTATTTTAAACAGGACCATTAAATAATATTTAACTGTTACTTTTCAAAGATGTTGTTAAACGATTTATTAATTATTATTACCGTTGCATTCAGGAGGATATAAATAATTGTGACAGGTTTGCTGATAGAGTCGATCAAAGTTGATGGTTCATTGTTAAATATTGAAAACTTCTCAGGATTGTATATGGTTGAAAAAATTTAAAGTCATGAAGACTCCTAAAGTGAAACTGTTCCCAAACTTGATTCTTCTAACCGTGCAGGAGTCTTGTTGATTGTTGCTTGAGATGATAAGCTGATGGAGAGGGATGAAAACATCTGACAAAGTCAATAAATCAATGAGGAATCTATTCCCCTTTATGAGGCTGTCATCACTGTCGTCTATCTCACACTGAGCGTGTTTTGTTGTTGTCATGGAGTAGAATAAGACTGAAAAATGATTACTTGCAAAACCTTTTTATGGCCTGTCTGTAATACATTTGAATTTACTTATCTCAATTACTGAAAATCATATTTTTTTCCAAATGTTGGAGGGTGTATAATTGTGATGATAAACTGATAAACCTCACTATATATTTAGTATATATTACATAATGTACAGTTCAATGTTAAGTATTTATATTTGATATTAGTTTAAGATTAACATATAAAGTAAATGTACTGACTACTGATTTGTAATAAAATGATATCAAAACCAGTTTAATTTTTGTAGCATATATCTCTTCCTAAAATTGGAGCATTAATGTTATCATTGTTTTTAGTATTTCGGCATGTTTTTACCTTTTCAACTTTGATGAATGGTGTATTCACCTTTTGAAATTGAAATGTTTTCATAAGTTGATTTATCAACATAGTATCTTAGCAAGCACTAACAACCGAAAGTGACATGTATTCAGATATAATATAAACTTGTCAACCTTGAAGTTGTTTTGATAATGTTCCCAGACAACAATCAAGACAGTTTCCAGGCAGCTTAGGTCATAAAAAATAGTTTGATGTCTTGAGTTTAAGTAGTAATCAAAAACAGTTTAAAGTTGAATTGCTAATGTTTATTTGAATATTATGAACTCAATTTTCTCCAGAATTTTGTTGTTTAATCTTAAGGTATGATTAATGCCTTTTTTGTCGTTACAGAAATCTAAATTAGTTTTAAAGGGGTTTAAGAGCAGAGCATAGTTAATTGCAAAGGAATTCGAGACAATTTAAGCACTTTTTAAAATAAATGCTCATCAAAATATTGGAGATAACGCCATACACAATATGCTTCAAATGAGACAGTTTTGTATGATTTTAAATGCACAAACATCATCCAGCTGGCAGTTTGATGTTAAATGAATGTGAAAGTAATATTGAAATGTTGTTGATTTTAAATTGGATTTGAAATTTACGACTATTTATCATCAAAGACATGACATGACGTCGTTCCAGCATCAAAAAGATGTCAGAGTGATGTTAGGACCCGAAGATAATTAAAACTGGTGCCATAGCATTTGGGTTGGGATTTATTTTTTTGGTTCAAATCACACATGTCTGTGAGAGTTATTATATCAATGTGTAAATAAAATAAAGAAAAACAAACAAATATTGTGTGCCTCCAGGTGATTATCCTTTTGAACTTCTAAGTTTGTTTCCATAAAAAATCAATTTGACAATCCATGTGTAGCTTGATACACAGTCAAGGTGCAGGTTTCTATAACTTGATAGCAGCTTAGGTTAGTTTAATAACTGCTGGTGATAGTTTCCACTAAACAATATAGACTCTATGTTAGTGAATACCATAAAAAAGTCATTACATTTCAATATCTTCCAACTCCATGGGTGCCTGTTCAGGAATCTTTCAAAGATTTTGATTTACCAATACAAGATATATTTTCTTAAAGGAAGAGAACAAATTTTACTTTACAATTTTATTCTTATTATTAAAGGTTGAACTTTGAAATCTCTTAGAGCTAATTTTGAATGAATTTTTCCTGAAAAATTATATTTTTCAAATCTAAAAGGAAAATGAAAGAGCATAAACATTACCCTTGTTTCAATTTGTTGTTGTTTACAGTGAGTTGTGTGAGAGTCATTTGTGTCACATAAAATGTGTAAAGTGCTACATTTTATTTCCATAAAGAGGTAATTAAAGCTGTTTATTGGACATATTCCCGTTGTGAAGTCAACTTTTGTAAGTCATGCAGAGGGCGTATAACATCAAAACAAAGTTAGAATCATTGGTGACTAAAAGAAAAAATATCTTAAAATTATAAAAGAATTTTTTTTTGAAAAACATTACCATTTTTTTCTTTTCATATAGCATCATGAAAATCATTTTAACCAAAGGAATGGGTCTGAAAAAATCTCATCAACAATCACATCAACATGGGGGTTTAAAACGTAAACCCAGATACCAGACCTTAAATACATCCTGCCAGTTGTAAACCAGTGTTGCAACCAGTGACTTCCAAAATATTCAAAGATAAAAAAAAACTGAAAAATAAGTATGTAAAATGATTAAAGATGTATAAGAACTATAACTTTTCACATTTGTAAAATCTTATATAGAACATCAAAATGGTTCTACCTTTAAACGCACTAGTGCACACCAATATTTCGTTAACACAACGAATGCACAGATACTGCATATCTCTCGATATTATTCAAGATCCTCACTCAAGTAATCTACCTCGTAAGTTATTTAACAAATATTTACGTATTCAGGTAGTAAAGTGGAGTTTTAAAGACCGGAAGTATTTAATGTTACGCTACAATAAATCCGCATGAACTACGATATCGGAAATCTTAAGATTTTGCTTATAACCAAAAAAGCGGAAACGGCAGCCGCTTTGGTCAATCTAATAGCAATGCTAATGCTGTGTTATTAAATCGATTTATTTACAACATTGCTTTCATAAAACATAATTCATTCTTTGGTCTCAGTTCAGAGTTTAGGTAAATACAACAACTGCACATAAAAATAGTTCAACCGCGTTCAACTGTCTATAATTCATCCGTTTTGTGCACAGCTAATCTTAGATTTTTTATATGTCCAAGTCAACAGCGGCTGTCTAATTTTTTTCATTGTTGATTGCAGGTCAATTGTAACGAATTTTAAGTATTTCATTGCATCGATGGAAAGCTTAAGTGAATGCATAAGTCCTCTTAAACCTTAAAATAGCCAATTTAAACCGTAAAAGCGTGCACTAGTGCCTTTAAATTTTTCTGGATAAAATATGATGGTTATGAAATGTCTTGTCAAATCATTTCGATTAAATGAGATTGCAATATTTTATGAATTTATAAGATTCCAAATTCTCTCATGTCAAGTCATGATCCTTTCCAGACACACAAGTAGAATTGTTCAAACGAGTGCAACAATAGGAAGGCGGCAGGGAAAGCTATTGTGGCCTTGTTTGTTATCTTGAACAAGGTATACCTTCCCAGAACTGACTCATTCAGCATATATACTCCACATAACGCTGCTCTCCTGTATGTTGACTGGATAAAAACTTTGTAATAAAGCTTAGCTTTATTTTGCCTGTTCCCTGGAAGCGGACAGCTCCTATTGTAAACTTATCTGTATCTGTGGGCTGTATTGGCTTCCACTTAGCTGAAAACTTGGAGCTGGAACAGACCCAGTCCATTCACCTTCTGCAGAACTGAGTACTGGACACCTGGAGATAAAGGATAATTCCAATAATCTCTAAATTAAGAGATTTGCCCAGAGATTATTAATGTACTAGGAAAGGTTGGATTAAGAGATATTGTGCTTATATGAAAGGAAATTGGTTATTGGAAAATCTTCATAGGGCGAAACTACCTTCAATATTGATGTCATTATTGGTGGGGTACAACAATAACGTATGTTAGATACTTTTACTTTTACAGGATACTTTTGGTAAATTATTTTCTGACTAGACCCTTATCTCTGTTACCCATCACATGAAGTATTGTCATTTGTTTGAAATAATCTTCAAAACAAGCTGACTTGAAAGGATAATTTTGTCAAAACAATACCTAGAAAATCAGTCAAGATCAAAAGATCCAAGGTAACAGATGACCTAACGTTAAACACAGCATAGTAGGGATCATCATGAGGCTAGGTTTTGAACAAAGAGAGATTTTAGTTGTTTAAAGGAAAGTTCATGTTGAATTGCTAAATAATTTAAATATGTCCATGCTCAAAATATCTAAGGTGTACAGAGGTAAATGGTTTGACTAGATTAAAGAGCCAGTCCGTGATTTTCATAACATATTATTTGGCTTTGATACGAACCTAAATGTCATATGTTATGATATAAATTCAAAACATCTTAAATTTTCCTCTGCAAAAGACAAATATATGACAAATACTGTTTTTCCATGGAAATCTAAAAACAGCCTCATAAATACACAGAGGCGGAGATCACACGTTCAATTTACATGGATACTACCGGTAGTTATATAATCTAACAAACACTATTAACTCCAAACTGACCTCCTGGCGGCTTTTTATAAGTCTCCAAAATTACGTTTGGCTGTTTGATGCGCGCCACTGTCCGGTTTTTGATCATAATTGCAACTTTCTACCTTCGTATTGTCACTGTACAAAACCAATTAGCTTTAAAATGATTCTTTTTGGTAACCTTCGATACTTCACGACCAAATGACACCATTGATTAAGTTTGGCATATATGACTCCATCAACTCACGGAGTGGCTCTTTAATACCCTATTTTTGGTGAATACACTTTATTTTTTTTAATTCAGATTTCAGGACTAACATAATGAAAACTTGATTATACAAAATCCCTCAATTGTGCTTAACAGTCAAGGAACAAGGCTAGGCAGAGGTTGGCAAAAGTATTATTCCTCAGGCATTGACAACTACATATTTCCATACTGCCCAAATCACTATTCACATTACAATGTTAGTGATTTGGGCAGTTGGGTAATGCGTACTTGGCAAGCCGTGCTGGATTATCATTTCTACTCTGTCAGTCTCTTTTCTTACAGACAGTGCTAGATTATTTGGTTAGATATGATCCCCCAAGCAGATTCCTTAAGAATTCTTCTTTCTATGAATTTAAAGGCTGTGCAATATTATCGGTATATTGCGGTGAAACTGTACGATATAATAATCTTAATATGATTTTCATTTCAACAATATTTTTACGCCAAAGGATTTAAATTGAAATACATGGATATAAATTAGATATGACTTGTTTTAAGGTTAGATTACAGGTTGAAGATGCAAAAAAATTAACTTCATGTGTAAGAAGTTATGGTTGACTGTTACAGCGACTAGTTTTGTTTTTGTATTTAATCAATTTATCATTCAGATTTTATTTTTTGAGTTATGTTTTATACTCTGAAGTAGAGTAGTTTTAATAAAATGCAATATTATTCTGATACAGCAGCTACTTATTGCAGGATATCACAATAAAAAATTTGTTCTAATATTCAGCCCCAATGAATAAAGTCAATTATTCCCCTTGCCTTTTTTTCTACAAAAACCTGAGCTTCAACTCTCTACTTCCATGTAGACAAAGGCTCTAAGAAATTTAATCAAATATATCTATACATTTTCTCATCAAAAGATTTGTTGATCAGATATTTCCTAATTGTTTATTCATTACTTAGCAACAATGGCATAGTCACATATTTTTCAAGAGGAAATGAATGGATTTAGTATCAATTTTTAAAAGTTGAATTAGGTTTTGGTGTAGATGCACACACTGTTATCAAGTTATCACCTGCTTGATAAAGTTGTAAGTAATTTCACCGAAATGTCACAATCTTGTAATAAAGAATTTGTAAATCAATAGATGTTGTTCTCCAATCATCTAACCAATTTCTTAATGCCTCTAAAATAATTCAAACGAGAGGTAACCAGGCCATGAAATATCTGCTGACCTCTGACATATTTTATACTCTCTTTAGTAGACATGAAATGTCCTCTTAATGGTTATCAGACAACAGTCAGGACTGGAGATATTCTCTGATTGAGTTCAGTTACAGAACCCACCTCATAAATTGCTCATTGATATTGATAAACATGGAGATAGGAGACTTTCTTGAACAGCTTCAACTAAATTGTCAACATATTTAACATCAGTATGATCAACAAGCCAGCATGATAGGCTTTTATGTCCTACTGAAATAGTCTGGCTTTGATTAGTTTATCTAGTGTCTGATAAAAACTTAATTGCTCTAGGGTGATTTGATCTCTAAAAACTTTTCAAATTAGCTTTACTGAAAATTTATAAATTATTAAACTTTAAGAGACAAAACAAAATCACGTTAACCATACAAATTTGAACATAGTATAATTTTGACCCTTATTTAGATTTTAATTTTGCTGATTGATTTTGAATGAAGGGAATGAACTAAGGGACTGTGAGACAGACTAAGGTAAAAACACCCTTCCAATGCAGACCTGAAGTTTATGACTTTGTACTTGATGTAGATCATATTTGTTATGTAAGTGCCAAACAACATAGAGCTTTCACAGAACCATTTTTTTAATGTATGTATGTAACTTGATATGAATTTGCAATTACCTTCGAAAAAACACATAAAAATAAAAGTTTTCATAATTTGATATTTTTCAAAGTTTTGAAACGATGTCATTTTCTATATTTCTGATATTTTTATTTCAGTACTAGCTTATGCATGTAAAGAACATAATCTGTCTAAAGTCTTAGATTGAGGAGTATGCTATCAGTACCACATCAAGATATTTATCATACTTATAATCAACCAAAAACCAGGTAAAAGGAACCGTCTCATAGAAAGTAGGTCACTTATCAGGTATTTCCCAAAGAGAGATAAATATATTTGACTAAGGATCATAAGAAGCTAAGAAGCTCTCGTCACTGGGCTATTTATTACCAATATATTATGTATAAGACTAATAGCGGTAGAGAGGGAAGCTAGATCAGACTACAGGGAGACGGCCACTCCTAGAACTTGCCCTTTAGAAGCAACTCGACACTTGGCACCTGGCAACAGCTTGTCTGTGGCGGATGGATTTCTGATTGATAGACTCATGGAAAGTCTTCTAAGAAAATCGTCTTTGTAAGTGTGATTGGTTTTGTTACACCTGAGTGGGAACAAGTCTTGTTGTTTTTTGCAATTTATTATTTTCTTTTATTGTGGAGTTATTTTGGTTTGGGACGAGTCCTTTTGCATTTTCAACATTAGTTACGTATTTGTTTAGATATAATGGAGTTATACTGAGTAAGATGGAGTCTTGTTGGTTTTCAAGTTTTTTTTATCTTTAAGTATTTTTAGATTTACTTAAGTTATTCTGTGTAGGTACATTTATTGTCTGAGTATTTTCTATATTTTTTTTTTTTTGATAAACCTGAGTACTTCTGAGTTGGAACAAGTCTTCTTGGATTTTTTACTTTTAATATTTATTTATTATGGTTAAATAAACCTGAATATTTCTGAGTAAGGGCAAGTCTTTGTGGATTTTCAACTTTCTTTGTATTTCATCAACAGAAAGGTAAAAAATAAACAAGAATTTTTTATAAAATTAATTGAACACGTCTATGAATAATTCTGTAGTCAACCTTGTGAACTTGTGTTGCTTACTTAGGTTTGTTATTTTGAAAATTGCACTAATTTACAGATTTGTGTCTCAGTTTCTTCTGTGTGGTTTATATGACAACTTCGTAGTTTCGTTACGTCTTTTTGAATATTTTGCATTATATCATTAATAGCAGAAACAGCTTTTTATCCTCCACTGCAGAGCTTTATCTATTTCTTTGCATCCTGCTAAATCAGGGTATATAAATCTGCTCAGCTCCCGTCTTATACCTTGATCCCTTTCAAGCCAAAAGCCTCGTATCGCTAGCTATCTAACCAGCCAATGAGACGCATCGCATTCAGGAACAGAGTCACAACCCGCGTCGAAAATTCCTTTGAGTTCAAGATAGTAGCTTCAAGCTCCTTGCTTAACAATATTTCATTGGTGAACTCAGCCAAGGATATCAAGACACGCCAGCTGTAGGAGGCATTTGGCCCGAAAGAGATCAGGGTATTAGGAAGGAGCTGAGTGGATTCAAATACGCTGATTTAACATAATGACTTCTTGGGTAAACGTTTGGTGTCTTGATTTATTACTTTAAATGTTTGTCCATCCACCTGGCAGGATACTTAAATGCTAAGATTCAAACCACAGACCACTGATTCCATACTGTCAAGGTGCAGAGACACTAAAATGTCTCGGTCATCTCATGCCAGAAAAAAAATAAGACATGGCGCTTAAAGAACCCAATGTGCAAAATACTCGAAAAAGTACTCGGGGAAGATTTGTAAGATTTCAACAATTGTACACTCTATGTCACATTTTCACACTCTGTCCATGTTAAGATCATTTTGACCTACCCTTTAGATATCATATTGATTATATTCACTTGAAGTTCTCTTTGTTATGGTTTGCCTTATGAGCTGATTTTTCTTAATCCTATAGCAGACCCTCAAATAGACACTTCTTAGATTATGGGCATTTATTTTGGACAAGGTATAGAAACTGGCAACAAAATCAATATGAATAAAATTGTATTCAAACTTTTTGTGGTTTATGAACATGGTTAACACCCAGAATTTTTTAAAGACATGGGACATCTCAGTTGGCTCTTTTACCCAAAACCTACTGTAGGGAGGCATTTACAGTTCATGTGATGCCAATAGTTACTAGAGGAAATGTGATTTATTGCATAGGCATTTCCAGTCAAGTCTATGTTGTCATTTCCTCATGTTTTATTCATGGCCTTGACATGATCTGTTT
Source organism: Phorcus lineatus (assembly GCA_921293015.1). Classification (NCBI taxonomy): domain Eukaryota; kingdom Metazoa; phylum Mollusca; class Gastropoda; order Trochida; family Trochidae; genus Phorcus; species Phorcus lineatus. Next base: position 11,182,527 of record OV121083.1, read on the forward strand.
TTCTAGGATTGCCAGCCTGACTGAGGATGAGAGTGATCACCTTACCACCCCACCCACCTCACTTCCCGGAGAGAGAGAGGGATAGATAGATAGAGAGATTAGCGAGAGTAATAGACGTGATGAGAGAGACATAGACTGATTCGCCAGATATGACCACCAGGTGTTTGGTTGCGTTTGATTACGCTGACTGGCGGGCGCAAAATGTGCTGCGCAAACATGCAAAGGTTGGTGCACAATAAATAAAGGTTTATTTGCTTTTCTCCACCCAATTGTCTAGGTGTGTCTGTATTAGTAGACTGTTGCTTTTGATTATTTCCTTTAACCCTTTATGGTCTGGGTTTTGTTGCCAAAACCTCTAAAGTAACCAAAAATCACTAAGGTAGCCACTATGATTAACATTAGTGTTGGGGTTGTTTTGTGCAACAACATCCTTAACATTTGGTATGTTGTTTATTGTTGAAATTAACCCTTCAATTGCTGGAATAAAGATGTAAGAGTTAATATAATTTTCAGTTAAAAATTTTTAACACATCTTTTTGAAAAAATCTTTTGAAATTTAATCACTTTTAAAATTAAAAAAAGTGTCATTGACCTCTTCTCAATCATCAATAATGACATCTGATAGCTTTATTGATCTGAGGCCTCAGTGACACTTATCTGAAGTGTCTTTTGATTTGATCAAACCTTTGCCATCAAAACTTTGATTATCTTCAAAAAAGAAAACAATTATATTAATCTTATTGATTGATAAATCGAACGCTATTCTGATAATTAAAGGTACCGGGGTAGGTTTATTTTAAAGTGGGTTGTTACCATTACAGCCAGCTAATTTTCAAATTTCATAGTTGAAGAAAACTGTAAGTCTGTCATGAATTCCAAATTACATAGCTAATTCATCAGATTCTACTACATCAACATCCTATTTGATAAACTGCTAACTATAGGACTGTGATGAAAGGATTAGATCTAGTCTACATTGTAGATAAAGTAGTGAAACATTAAGGCTATTCTCATTCCTAATTAATGGGTTTGAATTATTCAGCTGACTCCTGTAGTGCAGCTAGTATGTAATGACCTTCAGCTTGGCTTTTCTAGGGAGTGAATTGGTTCTTATAGACACTGGTAATAGTGAGTTAGTTATTGTTGTTGCACAGCTTGGACAATATTTCAGCCATTACTGGTGGACACAGGTATTAACCATCAGGGATATGGTGAAAATTAAAAGAATCATAGACTCTTTTTAAAAAATGTTAGAACATTTTGTTATTGTTTTTTTGTTTTTGTTATCAAATCTCCCATACTAATCTAGCGTGCATATATGCAGTGCACATGGTAGGTAACAATGAGAGATTATGATCTGTGTGTTATGATTAAAAAGGTGAAGATATGTAACATGCAAACTGAAATAAATGTTGTTTGAAATATTTGAAGCACTGGGTTGTGAGCATTGATTGATCAAAGGAAAATAATCCCATGTTTGTGTGTGATGTGAACATGTTTGTGGTGTTGATCATGTAGATATGATATAGATCTTTCGGATTCCAAATAATGATCAGGATACTTCACAGTAGCTTATGAATATGATATTGGTTTTCATTATATATTGAACAGTCCAAAACATTAATGCAATAATGGAATTTCCATGTCTATTCAATCATGCATGAAACATGAACCCGTCAAGGGTCGAGAGGGTGCTTATCCATTTATCAATGGTAGGTTTTGAGTTTGCTGTCTGGATCCACTAAAGGATGGGGATTGGTTAAACTAACCTCACGGCTATTCATGAGAGAGGTGAGAGAGGGAAAATAGCCAATCAACAGCAACAAACTCTCAGAACATTCTACTATTATGTTTTAGAGCACCTTCGTGTCCCTTGATGAGACCAGATGTCTAAAGAGCTCTAAAACTTTATAGTTAAGCTGCCCACCACACATGGGTCTGTTTAATCTTCCTCACATGAATGAAAGCAATGAACTCTTAACAACCACATAATTACCTATAATTTCTATGGCCAATGGGGATTATAAATATTCATTTTTTAACTCTTAGGTCCATACAAAGGAAGTCTTTTTTTTGTGTTTTCCACAAAATAAAAGGAAGGATATCGAAAGTAAAAATCTTGGTAACACATTGGAGCCATAATGGCCATAATGCCCAAATATCCTATTTACTTACTTTTATCAAGAAGTAACCTAAATTAGCCAACATCATCTACAAGTAAACATTTCTTTATCATGAGGATTGCAAAGTGAAATTAAAATTTTGTGAAACATTTTGGGAAATTAAATCCAAAGGGGGAATTCTTAAGCAGCTTTGAGCTGGAAATTTATGAACAGACTGCTTTGTCCATGAAGGTTATTGTAGATTTTGAAGTTTGAACATTATGAGGGCCACTGGGAACTAAAATCCCTTAAAAAATGAAATCTTCTGTACTGCCTTTTTAGCGAAACTCAATAAATATCGTAAACTCTCTGACAACTGTATATGGATTTTTTAAGTTTAACATCTTATAAGATTAAAAAAAATGATGATAATATTATCATTACTGTATTTGGTTTCATTTTATAAGACTGAATTCAAAGATGATACAAGTGTTCAATGTAAGGTCTAATTTCCTACAAGCGATACTTCTCATGACATGCACAACCTTGCATTTATCAAACTCGAGAGCAATTTCGGTGCATTCGATTAAATCAAGTGCTTCGTACCTCCTAGTGTTGACAAAAAGCTCAGATAAATCCTTGGTTATCCAGCGTTACCGCTACTCTTTGAGACTTAAAATGTCATTTCAAAAGGTTTGGTAGTGTTTCAGCCCAACTGTGTGGAGCTCTCCTATCAAGGAATCAAGTATCAGATTTCACACTGTGGGAGCAGGCAGTGTTGCGAGCTCAAAAGTCTGTCAATAGAATCGGTTATGCATGTCATCAGTGTGAGATAGAGTCATTGGATTTATAAGAATACATGCTTGTAAACACGACAACGTTTGTTGAAAGCTAGGAGAATATGTGTGACTTTCTTGTGGTGCAAACACATGGAAGTGGTGTCAGCCATTTTTGAGAAACTTTGAAAAGTATATTGAGTTTGCTAGCATTCTATTTGTAGAAGATTCTTTGTCATTGGTAAGGTCATATGTGTCCTTTTGAGTGATTCAATTTATGTCTGTTGCTTAGTTTTGTTGATTTGCTTTACTTTCTTTCCTACTTTTGTCAACGTGATTAGTCAGAGCTGAAAAGATGTTGAAAAAAAGTCGGAAATAATTCTTTGTTTTGATTTCTTATTAACTGATCTTTCAAACTGAGATATATATATATGTAAGACTCGAATCCATGGCAGGCCTCAAATCTGTGGCGGATTTCCAAATCCAGATTTTCAAATGCCTGACATTTGTACCTTTTTTTGTATATTTCTGCAATGATTAACCAAACCTTACGCTAGACAAACTTACTCTAAAATCCGTCGACAGGAATCCAAGGGTTAAAAAAGATAGTCTTTCAATAAAAAGAAGACAAACTCACTGAGGGCTAAAAAGATCCTACAAAGTAAACACGTTTGATATGGCATAAAGCCATAAATGTCTTATTTACATGTAAGGTATTGTTTAATGTATTTTCGTAATTGGGAGAATACGTATCATATTCGTATTATTTGGTCGTTATCCGTTTGCAATATCTCTTTATGTCTTCCCTAATTATTTTGCTAGCGACGCAATTGGGCCTTACGACGAGAACAGTTAGCTATTATGACGTCATCGCACAATGACGTCACTTATCATGACGTCATGAAACAGTCTAACAATCAAATGCGCCACAGATAAGGAGATCCGCCATAGATTAGAGACCCGCCACAGATCTGAGTCCTACATATATATGAAACAATCTTTATAATATATATATATATATTTTTCATATAACCTTATTTAACCTTGGTGTTGAAATTAACCTTAGAATTGAGATCTTATACCTAGGTATGTTAATTGAATCAACAGGATTTAAAAATGACATATAGTACATTATGCAGATGCAAGAGCATTATAAATGTTTAATGTTTGATTCTCTAATTCCAACTATCATGCATTCTCTGAAGCAGAATTTCTATGATTTTATATATAATGTTTTTGTTTTATTCCCCGAATCAAACTATTTTATCCCATAAATGAAACTTTGGTTTCAGAAACGTCCGCTTGGGGACATTGAAAGCAAGCACCGGTATCGGCCCGCCCAGCCGGTGCTGTCGTGTAGAACTGTTGACGTTGATCTTAGTGGCACGCGCACCTACCGTGCTAAATCAACAACAGACATCATCTCAGAGCAGCACCGATATATCCATGAACTCTACAGCAAGGCCCGGAGTATAGCATCAGCGCCACCTAGGAGACAACAGTCGGCGTCGCGATACAACACTAACGACAACATCCAGAAACTGCAGAGGATAAACAGTAAGATTTATTTAAGTCATATCTTGATCTGTTACAAAGGACCAAATATTTCAATCATATTCAAGTTTCAATTTGACTTAAAGTGACACAGAGTATGTTTCATGAATTTTCTATGTGGCTTAAATAGAGCCAAAATATAATATGACTTGAGTTAATAATATTCTTGGGTTTTTTTGTAAATCAAAAAGGGCAATATAAATCTTTAAAAATTAAAATATTGCGTCCCTTATACATTTATATCATTTAAATGACCTACTTAACAATACAAACCTATATTTTTCGTAGTGTCTGCTACAAAAAGTTTCTAAGATTACGTTTGAGTCAATGGCGCGCACCATTGTCTGGTTTTCGATCATAAATCTCAACTTTCCTTGTTTATTGTCATTAAATGCTAACCGATAAGCACTGAGATGTTAACTTTTAGAAACAACCACTGCTTGTTGATGAAATAACACCATTAATAAAGTTAGACATATTTGACTCCAACAACATAATTATGATGTGCCCATTTAAGTTGAGGGGGCACACCAGTCTTTTTCTAAAAAGTTATACTCAATGCAAGATTTTAAGATACCAAGTCAAAATAGATTGAAAATGGTTTCATGACATTATTGTTGTTTCAAAGTCTTGCATAAGTGTTAAGTTACGATAAATTGTGAAATGTGACCCCACCATGACACATCCAAAACATGAAATAGGAAGGAAATACACTCTGGCTGTGTGATATTGATGTGCAAAGTGGAAGGCTTACCAGAACTCCTTCCTGATAATGATCTGACCATTCTTTAAGTAATCCTCTCCTCTTTGAAGTTGTTGTCCTTTGAGGGACTATTTCAACACTTTTTGATGTAATTGTTCACATTGTTATCTACTGCTAAATAGAAAATTGGCATTGATCAAAAAGAACTTTCTTTCCATATTAACCTCTTTTAATAACATTGATGTCAGTTGATTATTGACTTCACTGTTAATTCCTTACTGAGAAGTTACATGTTTTTTTACTTGTGCTATGAATGGTAATACCTATTATGACAACGCCAGAAAAAAGCTCTTTAAGTATTTCACAGCCAACCTTTTCTTTGGTATGGTAGAAATTTATTGTGTCCTTAGGGATATAAGATTAAAGATGAATTAACAAGAACCTCTTGACCATTCAGTTGAAGTTAGCGGAAGGCCACTGAGTTCACTATCACAGAATCCGAAATTGCAAACCAAGAAGAAAGTTCCATCAGCAAAACGACCAAAAACTACAGGTCAGCAAGTTTTACTGATCTTGTTTCTCTAAACGGGCAGTAGCTCGTCTTAGAAGTAGATGTAGAGATCTTGCGGGGGAAAAAATATATGTTACCAATAAGATAGTGTCTTTTAATAAAACTTGAAGTTCTCAAACGAAACTGGAGTTCTCAAATGAGAAAAAAGGTTTTTACACTAAATTGCTGGCATCCATTTTTGCTTGATCCTTGATAATTTTGTCTCTGGCTACAGAAAACTGGTTGCACTCATGAGATGTTTGACCCACTGACAATGATACATTTGGCATAATCTAATGTTTATTGGGGGAAAGATTTGAAGAAGTAAATCTTTCAAAAAACCTGCAACTTCTTCTTTAAGCCTATTCCTTGTAGGAAAAGAAATTCAATTGAAGTTTCAATTATAATCTCTGTTTGCAAAAAAGCAGGCTCTCATTCCAGTCTGATTAAAATCAGCCGTGTTGCAAGGAATACAAGTTTTGACTTTATCTAGATTCAAACTCGTCAGACTGGCACTCATTCATAAATGCAAGTCCCTGTATTTTGAATGGAGAATTGCATTTTAAATGAACAGAAACACATTTGTGTTTTTCACAAGAAAAATCATTAGAGGAAAGGCTTAGATTGCCTTTTGGCTTAATTGACAGAAATTTTGAAGTTTGAAAATGAAATTTGAAGAAAAGGTGCTACTTTTCTTGAAATCTGAAGACCTAGAATGGAATTATTTATCTAATTGATGGAGTGTTATGCAGACAATTTAAGTAACAAAAGTCAAACTTTGACTTTCTCTAATGAAATGAAAAAAATACACTGTTTTACTTTACAAAACCTAGCCAATAGATGAATAGTTTTATTCATTTATTTGGTTTATTGCCTTGGAAAACCAAGAACAATTGACCGTTTAATAAGAGTTGGTTCAGTAGCTTACACTCTGAACGTATAAACCAGGGAAAGCATAACGTTCAATAGCTTCAGCATATTCTCTTGGCTTTCCTTACTATGAATTGAATATGTGTTGTTGCCTTCTCCATGTTATGAATACTTGCTAGAGTCTCTATGCGAGATATTCTTACATCAGTGAAAAATAATCTCAAAAACAGCCTTAAACACACAATCACCATTCTCCAATTGCAATATATTTTAGGACATATAAAAACCAGCAAAGCCGGGACAGAGTCTTATATGGTAGTGAAGGTAGACCCCGACCTGCTAGAGACGAGTCGATCCCAGAAAGAGATCACAGAACAGATCCACCAGCACTGGCTCCCTGAGAACAATAACCTTAACCAGGGTCGCTTCATCAGGGGCCAGAAGAAACCAGAATCAGTTCCAACTTCCATCGATGCCTGGCTCACCTTCGGAGGGGCGCCTGGAGATGCAGATAATGGAGTAGTAGATGCTTTTGCAAGTGAGTATCTTCTTAATTTTGTTTTAATCAAGCTTTTTTTCCTCATTAACTCACATGTTGAATTGCCATTCATGACAAGCCTTTCATTCCTCAATACGGAAAAAAATACTCACTGAAATGTAAAATTTTACATCAAGCAAGCACATCTTGAATGTTTGTGGTGTTTATATGGGAACAAAATTTGTTGTAGCAACCAGCCCATATTGAGTTGTGCATCATTTTGAATCCCATGGTAGCTGACAAAAGCATCTATAAGTCTTTGAACTGCTGCATGCTAAAATATGAAAGCCAAAAGTCTGTGTTTAAAACAATGTCTCCTGGTTTTGCATGATCTGAACACACACACAATATATCAAGTTGAACTAGATGCAAATACAACAAATTCATTTGTAATCAGGGAGACAGTCAGTTGTAGGTCAAAGGGAGACAACTCTTGATCATGCAATCACTTGTACTGGTAACTGTCAGTTTGAAGTGACTGAGTTATTTCCACAATTTGTTCTTTTAAAACCTTACCTTTTGCTTTAATGATTGTGTCATTTATTGCAATTAAATATATGTCATTTTATTGACTAGCTAAACCTCTGTCTTTCATCTCGAATTATCAGCTATTTGTTGTGAAGTTTGAGATGTCCCAATGTTTTTGAGGCAGAAATATGTTTACAGATTCTGTTAGCATAATGAAATAAAGAATCAATAAATTAATGGATATTGCGCCTTTAAACCTGGGTATTACGTGCTTATTTTAGCTTTGCAGAAAACTTACATAGATACATAATATAACAGTGATGTTAAACAATATGAAGCCAATAGAAACAGTTAAAGGAGTGTATTTAAGGAATTTAAATGTTGCCTTATACAAATATCCTTATCTAGGATTTAAGAATTGTTTGGTAAAGATCAAAGGTGCTGCTCATCCTTAATTCCACAATAAAGTATAGTTTTTGATTGATGTCGTACAACAATGGCCAATGACAATTGCAATATGACATCTTAAGTTATGGCCCTAGTCAAGGATTTTAAATTCATTTTACCTGTATTAAAGTTGAAATTTACACGAGTTAAAACCAACGTGCTAAAAATGACATAGAGTAGTGTAAACCATCATGTGTTTTGCAATAAAATACAATTTTCCCTGAACTATCATTAGGCTGCTCTCTTTCTTAGATAATTCTTTTGCTGGCTGATACAAATCTGTAGAGTGTTTATGCAATGAACAACTGTGTACATAATGCTAATGTTAACTCTGACAATGTTACAATAGTGATGAAGAATACACAAAAAACATCCATGACATGACAAGGCCTTTTTGAGTGCACCAAGGATAAATTGATATTAACTTTGCAGACATTCTATCAGTTCTTAATTCAAAAGCACAACAAAATGACAAACCCTAAAAACTGTGTACAAGCTCCTATTGTTGCCCTGACCAGGTTACCGGAGCGAGGAGGAATATTACAACATAGACGGCAGTGTGGGCAGCAAGGTGGCCCAGCAGCTCCAGCGAGGGGACAAGATACGCATCGGCATCAATGGTATCGTCCAGTCACATGACCTCAAGGTCCGCAAGAAGTCTGGAGTGAGTCGTTACGAGTCTCTGCTGTTTGAGGTGAGAAAGGAGGAAGAGAAGAAGGAGGAAGTAAAGAATGAAGAAGGAGTGAATACAGAAGTAGAAATGGAGAAGCCGGAGGAAGAGGAGTTTGACTTCATGGCGGATCTGAACAGTAATCTGTAAGTTGATTAATAGAAGCGTTAGAGTTGCATTGGTAAAATCCTTCTGATTACTATCAATACCAAGCCAAGGAAGAAAACGTTTTTTTGTAAAATGTAAACATTCAGTGTCTATTGTACATGACATAGTCTTTGTTTAGGAGATGATATTCTTGTCAAACTAGTTTGACGGCTGCAGAAAAAACTTTTGATTTGATGGAAGATTGTTATATTGGCATTTTTAAAGTAACATACCGTATATGGGATAATGATTAGTACTGATTTTATTTATACAGATTGCTTTATGTTACTGATAATTCTTCAAATTTTAATAAATTTCTGTTTTGGATAAAGATTTGCGGAAATTTCTTAGATGTAATGAAAAGTACACGAATATCCAGTTATTACCTTGCTTAATAGTATTGGATGGAAGGGAGTAATCCAGACTAGCCTTGGCATAAGATTAGAAAGATGATAATACTATGAATCTTTAGATTTGATGTTTCCTATTCAGAATGACTGAGGATATAACCAACCTGATAGACATGGATTCTACGGATGATGCCAAACATGGGTCAGTTATCCCCCTTAGTTGGGACGATCAGATTCAGAAGGATGGCGTTAAGGTCTTGTCTCCCAGATGTGCCCCTGTCAAGAGAGAAACAACGGTTTGTTCAAAATTAGTTCAATTATGAATGTATCATAAATGAGGTTGCCACAAAATGTACATTCATATGAAATTTATGATAATTGTTTGAATTGTTTAAATGAGATACAGGGAACAAGAATGAGAATTTTCTGTCATAGAAATTAATTATTATTAATTATTTCTGTATTCATAATTGTTCATTGATGATATACATTGTTAATATATTTAGATTAAAATATTGGATCCGTATGTCACCAGCATGAGTCAACATTTGAAATATTTCAATAGAATCTAAGATAGGATATTAAGCCATTGTTTTCTATGTGTTAGAGATGAAGATTTATCCTTGAAGTAAAGTTAAAACCAAAGTTTTATTATCTACTATGATATATATGTTTAAAAACCAGTCACCCCATGGAAACCGTAACAATTACATTTTTGAGTCAGACTTTTGGCATGTAGGGATGAAAGGATTTAATTTACTTAACTTATTTACTTAATTTATTAATCTTTTGTTATTCTTCACAATATAACTAAGCCTGTAATGATCTGCAAAGACTCAATGCAATATAGCCAACCAGTTTTAGAAGCTACTTTATTCTTCTGATTTAACTACCTATGTACTTTATACTATCATTTTCTAAACTTAGCTTGTGTTGTAGTGTTAACCGACAAAGATGTTTTACAGAACATGTGTGAGACACAGCCGGTGGTGTTTGAGAAGCTTGTCCTTGAGGAAACATCTCCTGGTCGACCGTGGGCACCCAGATCTGATGGCTACCAGGTGAAGTACAGACAGCGACCCCAACTTCATGGCCTTGACTCAAAGGAATCCCGGCTCAACAGAGTCAAGGTCATATCTATTGACCCCAGGTCACAAGAAGATGAAGACAAACTCAACAGTATATCTGTGGATGAAATCTTGAAAACTGCTGTGGAAAAGAAGAGCTCCACAGCCAGCAAAACATCTGAGAAGATACGGAGAGAGGCAAAGAATGATGAAGAAGAGGGATCTGGGCTGGTGAAACAGAACAGTAATGGGAGTTCAGTTGAGACTGGGACCCCTCAGTCAGGTGAACATCCCAGAAAGCGTCTATCCGTCCAGTCTCAAGCTCCTAGCACAACTGTACAAGAACTCAGCATCGTCTCTCCGGGACTCAAACACAAGACAGCGGAGAAGACTGGCAAGTACTCGGGTAAGGCTATGACTGGTAAAGGGCTAATAAGATCACCACTGGGAGGTTCTGGCCCCAGCATCAAGACAGGGGTAGCTCAAGGGGAGACCGAATACATCCAAATTGCTTCTCAACTGCGAGTGCCAGGTAACTCAACCCAGAGGACGGTGATGTCCTACTCTCATCAGACACAGGACCGCTTGAGTCCAGAGAGAGTCTACAGCAAGGCCAGCCCGAGGGGTGAGCGAGACAAGCAGGTAGAGGAGGACTCTCTGCTTGAGGAACCGGAAGGCGGAGGAGCAGCACCGAGTCTAGCTTCTCCTGAACCAAAGAGTCCAGTTCCTGCGCTGGAGATCAGTATTCCCACAGCAGAGGAAGGATCTGATCGTGATTCCCTCCTGCCATCCCCACAGCGTCGGGCGTCATTCCCGGATGAGGCTGATGACCTGACCAATCGGCAGAAGCGAGAGGTGACCATGAGAGACGCTCAGATTGATCAGATTGCGTCCATGTTGGGCAGTGCTCTTATACGACAGTAGGATTCACAAGTGATATATAAATTTGCTACAATCAAAGTTATTCAGTTTTTACATGACATTATGAATGTCGTGTTGAGGGCTCTATTTTATAGATAATATCATGCAGCTCTTATCCAACAATATGGATTGATCATTTAACTGAACCAATGTTGTCAATAATTGACATAGTTTACGTAGCTATTACCCATCATATCATGGATGTAAGTGGTGAAGTATTGGCAGTTCATCGTTGAATCAATATGCTTCATGCACTATCAGTGCTGCGTATTGGTGTAACACATTTGGGTTCTACAACGCTAGTTATTATTTAACAGGGATTGGCACATACCATATATTGCCTTGGTCAAATTTTTAAATGAGGCAACTGTTTTCTTTCTTAAAAAGAAAGATAAGAACTGTTTTATTATATTGCTGATGAATAGATGCTTTTAATTTTCACAAATAATTAACATCAATCAGGCATTTGTTCTGTTCAATGGAAGAAAATTTGCTTATATCAACACAATATTGTTTTTCAACTTTTTAAATCTTTAATATTTTGAAGCCATTTGTGAAATTAGTAAGTCATTTTATTAAAATGAGATATGGAATGAATGTGATTACTAAAAAGTGCTGTGAATGCGAATCTAGAATGCAACATTAGGATTTGGTGGTAGCATTATTTTGCAATGATGATGATAATGAGCTTTATTGACAAGTTGTACTTATACTTTTAAATGTTAATGTATATTTACAATGAAGCCAATTTTAATATACAAGGGAACAAAAGGACCTATGCAATTGTAGGGTTTAACTCATATCAACGATAACATTCCTTTATTTTTTCATTATCTATGTTCTAAGCCTCTATAAATGAATTAATTTTTTTATTGAGATTGACAATCAGATTGAAATGTTTATTCATGTTTTTCTTGTTTATTGAAGAGATTTTGTCAGATTCTCAATACAGGTTCTTTCTATTGTGGTTGTCAAACATCACTATGGTCTAAGGAGGGTAACTCTTGCCAAAACTGAGTATTCCTGAAAGGACATTGAGTGAAAACTCCTTTCATTGCAAGGTCAAATATCTATAATTTTGTTGATTATCGGTTTTATGTTTTCATAGAGATTCTTTGTGGTAACATTATTGACAAACAAAAAGTTTTATAAACGGTAATAAAAATGTGCTTGAAGATTTAGTATAATTTCATGTAGAATGTTTCCTGAAAGAATAATGATGATTGAGTCAATCTATTTATCTGAAAGGTAGATAATTATATTGATGTCAGTACAAATTTGCTGAATATTTTTTTCATAAATGCTAGATACTTGACTAAAAATATATCATTTTTGTGTTAGTTTTTAGTATGATACTTGTATATTTACACAATGAAATACTAATGTCTCAAGACAAACTATATTATGTTAAATTGTTTTCTATTTTCAGATTGTTTGTTGCTTTGTACTACTTAAACTTTAGAAAAATGCACATTCTCTCCCTATTGAAGCTATAAGTAATTTTTTTTGCAAAATAGCTTATTTTACAAGATGGTTGTTTTTTTTATTGTAGCAAAATAACAAAGCAGTGAAGAGATACAATCATTGTTTCTTATACTGACTTACATCTCTGACTGACTTCTGTCTAAATATGTGCACTTCACACAAGTGAAGGAACTCCAGTCTTCTGTTCAGTCACAGGAACACACTGAATGCTCAGATTGAAACCTCATTGTTATTAGCACAACTCAATTTGAATGTAGACAGTCAGGACTTTCTAGCAAAGAAAGGACTCCATTTATAAAAGAGCTACTTGAAGTAAATGACTTAAGTTATCTCTCTTAGGTGAGAATGTAAAAAGTAATTAATTGACAATCTCCTATTCCAGGATTCTTTGTTTTAAAAAACTTATCAAATTTGAATATGTTAATAGGGTATTCTATATTTTTTATAAATGATTTAATATTTTCAAACTTAGTTAAAACACTTGATGCATGTATGTTTATTTGATTAATTCATGAATCGGTTTATACATCAATCAGTATTACATCAAGACCTCATGTAATAATTCAACATGTCTTTCCTTTGAATGCAAATGTATTTTTGTAATTATTTATTGCTAACTGTCTCATGACAGCTCGCTGTCTCACTCATTACATTCTGTTGGAGATGGACAGCCAGATGCAAGCTGTGCATAGTATTATGATAATATAATGTCATCCCACCGTCCTTGTCTCAGTTGGTTATTATATATATTTACAGAGATTTTGTCTACATAAAAAATTATCAAATAAATTGTGACAAATTTTGCTTTTGTCATTTATGGTATACTTAGTGAACATTTTACTTTCATTAGATGCTACATGTACATATTATTTAGATACAAATTATTGTCCTCATGTTTGCTAATTGTTCAGTCATTCAGGGACTTGAGTTCAGAGACAGTGTGTTGAGGGGTGGTTGCATGAAGATGTTTAGGAGTAGATGGGACGCTGTGTCAAATGACAAACAAAAAGAAAATAAAGCTGACTTCAAAAAACATATAAACAAGAAGAAGCTCATAACCCCTTCATCTCAACATGTACAAGCATATATTTTGTTTCATTTTGACCATATTTCACTGTTTGAAAGTATGTTATGGAGTTTTAAATTTGTGAACTTCTTAAGGTTTTGAAATGTATTCCGAGAAGTTTAAAACCTTAAATTGGTAGTGGTGGGAGATCCAGTAGTATGAAAGGGGTTGAGAGGTCCAAGGAAGCATTGTGGAAAAAAAGGCAAACTTTTTTGGGTAATGTTGGTTTAATAAATCAATTCACAATGAATTATTACTCTTTTGCAATTTCCCTTTGATTTAAATGTATAATGATGATAGTTCTAAACAATCGACAGTCTCAAGAAAATAAAAAAAGACTTTATGGATAGCATTGCCATTTTCAAACGCTTTACCCACTAATTAAGTAATTGTTCTGTCTCAGGCAACCACATGAAAAGTCATAAAATCTCACTTCTTACCTGAAACTGAGACTTCGATGTGGGCTCGATTTTTTTAAAATATATCTAATTAAGAGTACATTAGTCTGTAAGAATCGGCCTATTTACTGAACTTCTACATGAAAAATTAAAAGCCCACGAACACATTTAAAGGTCAAAAGGACAGTTATTACTAGGAATGACGCCAAACACTAGCAAGATGGTTTGGGAGATTTTACGAAGCTTCAAACCTTTGCATCACTGTTGTGTTTAAAGCTTTAACTTATATATTGTAACTTGTGTGCTGGTGTTGAGATAATACACAAAAAAAACCATTTAAACTATTGCAATGAAGAAGTACTCTTTCCGTCATAATGACAAGCAAGTTATGTCAACACACAGGCGTCAGACTTTCGATATACATATATGTATTCCTACCAATTTAAATATTTTAAAGAGATAGGTATTAATACTTATGTATATCTATAGTCTGGCGCCTGCACGTGTGTCGACACCAGGCGATCAAGTCTCTGTATAATGATGTTTTGACCAGGCAGTACTTTTTCTTTGCATCCCTTTCCTTTTTTGGATTTTCAATTTCTTTCCGAATCTACTTTTGATGATGAAGCGTTGTGAGGTGATACCCAATGGGTAAGGGTGAAGATTATACCCCCGTTCCTGAGCTCCTAAAATTCCTACAGACAATTCCTCTTAAATGGTTAACAACATCTGCCCCCGCTAAAACAGAAAGCATTGCAGGGAGGGGCTATCATTTTCAGTATAACGGTCTTTCATACACAGTAGTTTGCCCTTTCCCTCAAACCTTATTTTGACATAGTTACTGAAGTTAAAAAGTTAAATAAAAATAAGAACTCTGACAGTATTACTATCTTTGTGGGCTGTAAACTTGTATAGGATTTGAGGTCCGTTGTTGTCCCCAATTTCACTAATTTCATCCAGTTGCTAGGATAAGGCGTTCATATATCAACATCTGTTCCTTTTTTCTCACGTTTTTTAAAAAAGGCTCAAACTTTGGCTACTTTCCGAACAATAACAAAGTCACCACACTACTTGTTCAACTCTTGTTGACGCGATATCTTGATATCGGTATAAGTCTTCAAATTTGCTGCCAGCCCACATCTGAAGATTGCGGAGGCGGTCGTTGATTATGGTGACCATAAATTTATTTTCAAGGTCAGCAATGTTTAGTCTTTAATCACCTTCAAAAGCACCAAGTTGACTAATTAAGCTAAAGAAATAAACCCCTACTCTAAAAATGAGCTCGCCCCCATCAAAGCCTCAGTGTTCTCGATTGACTCTTCAGTTGTTTAATACTCAAAAGGATCCACCATCTATGTCCTTATCATATGTTGAGAACGAGTTCTTATTACTAACTGTGCCGGCCCATGGGTCCGAAACCATATATTATTGTTTGTCTTGTATGTATGTACTTGACGTTTCCACCTGTGTGGGCGAATCGGGACGTAGGCGAATAGATATATCAACTCAGTCATCACAACCATTTGCCCACTTCTAAAATTCTTGTCGAGGCAAAATTTCACGAACCATCACACTCATTGCCTTTAAATTTTGTGGCAGTCATTTCAAAGTCCCAAAATAATTTGGTCACCTGCTTATTAATCACTCCAATCAAAGTTTCCGACTTTGGTGAAGGCCTTCATTTGAAGCTAATGCAAACGCCAGTCAATTTTGGTAGCAATGACCTGTTTCAAGGTTATCTAGACACACTGATTGCTTCTAAAATGATTTTGGATTTGTTATCACCTGAGCCGATGCACTCAATTTAGTCACAGCCGCTATTTTTGGATTCCGCAGACACCATTGCATTTCATCATTACATTTCATGCAGTCTGATTATAATCGACCGTGTTCCGAGGAATAAAAGTTTTTAGATATTGACTACTACCAGGTGCTTCCCTCTCCACAACGTTATGGAGAGGACAGCCCCTGATAGAGTACGTTCGATTCCCGCTAGAGTTAAAATTGAAAAAAAACCTTTTATTCCTGGGAACACGGTCGATTTTAATCAAACTGCATTTCATGACCCCTTCCAGTCAGTATCTCGAAATAATGAAACCACAAAGGGTTTTAAACACATAGGGAAATTTTGGTTTTGATACATCTCAGGCAACTTGCCTTTTATTCAATTTTGTAAGCTGACATTTTCACACAACTATGTTGCTAATCCCTACCAAATTATCACTAGTAAATGTATTTCGTTCGATTTAGCGTAAGAGTCGGGGGACATTGGCAAGTTAGTAACAAACACTTGTTTTTTCGAGTTCTTTGGCGCGTCAACACAAGACAGTACGCTCTTAAGGTAAAGCTTATTTCAGACGCATTATGCTGTCTTCGGTCTGCGTTTGAAGACATTACATTTTCCAGCTGTAGTGAACAATGTTAATAGAATCTGTATTATTTTGTACTCAAACTCCGTCAATATTCTACTTTATTTAAAAAAAAACAGATGCTAGCAATATATGTATGTAGACTTCGTAATGTTGGAACATTTTACATAAACATCGTAATATCTAACAACAAATGCCTTGTTTGCCGATTCGAGTTTTACCTCTGTTTACATCGAATCAATTATTACGGTTGTGTAACACTTTAAAAATTCATGAAATTTGTTTTTCAATATTTCATTTTTGTGGTTTAATGCGACACAGATTGTATTCAATTGTTTATCATATGAACGGTTAAATCACTTTTTGTACACAATGCATTTTATGTTCAATGGCTTGTAGACGATGAGAGCTGGTAGGTCAAGTAAACGAATAGAGTTGATTAATTTATGCAGGTACGAAAAGTGTATACCTAAATGATTTTAAAACATATAACAAACTACATATATGAAAAAATATTATTATGGATTCCAAGTTGGGACGCGTTCCATCTTAAAGGCACTAGTGCACGCTTTTACGGTTTAAATTGACTAGTTTAAGGTTTAAGAGGACTTATGCATTCACTTAAGCTTTCTATTGATGCAATGACAAAATTAAAATTCTTTACAATTGACCTGCAATCAACAATGAAAAAATGTAGACAGCCGCTGTCGGCTTGGACATATAACAAATCTAAGGTTAGCTGTGTACAAAACGGATAAATGATAGACAGTTGAAAGCGCCTGAACTATTATTATGTACAGCTGTTGAATTTACCTAAACTCTGAACAAATAATGAATTATGTTTTATAAAAGCAATGTTGTAAATAAACCGATTAAATAACACAGCATTAGCATTGTTATTAGACTGACCAAAGCGGCTGCCGTTTCCGCTTTTTTAGTTATAAACAAAATCTTAATATTTCCAATATCGTAGTTCCTGCGGATTTATTGTAACGTAACATTAAATACTTCCGGTCTTTAAAAATCATCTGAATACCTGAATACGTAAATATTTGTTAAATAATTTACGAGGTAGATTACTTGAGTGAGGATCTTGAATAATATCGAGAGATATGCAGTATCTGTGAGTTCGTTGTGTTAAAGAAATATTCGTGTGCACTAGTGCGTTTAAGATGGGACAGGATTCCAAGTTGGGATGATACATATGCACTGTTGAACGACGCAGATATGACTATGACTGAAATTAAATTCTTTTAGTGGAAGTATGGATTAAGAGATTTCATATAAGTGACTAAGTGTAAATATTAAACCTACTACGTTTAAGTCAGTTACATTTAGACTTAGATGGACGTACATATGGAAGGGGATGTGTGCCAAAAATGAAATCATGTAAACTCGTAATTCGCAAGTTGTAACATATCGTTCTCAACCATGCAATTCTCGAAAAGACAAGTCCAAGTATGCAAACCTAACATTTCAATCCTGTAAAACTCAACTTTCTGTTCTCAACTTTTATTAGTTCAAATGTAATTCTAGAAATGTCAAGGTCGAAACTCATTTTTGTATTTCAAATAAGAGGGATATACACATTTAGCAATGCTACAAATTACGTTTTACAATTGGTAAATGAAAAATGAAGAGTTGTAAAATCAGCCTTGCGAAACAGACTTTTGCATCTCGAGTTTTACATGAGTTGCATGGTTATGATTGCAATGTTCCGAAATACATCTGTACACGATTTCGCATTGACCATATTTGGAAGTTTAACGAAGACTGCCGATGATTTCCGAAGATGATCGGTATTTGACAACAACGAGACCTCCCTGATCCAAGCTCCATGCAACGCTGTGCAAGCTTTCCGGATAGCGTTGAGTTGAGTCCACCACAATGCGCGGAGCTTGGGCATGCGACCATCACCTTTTGTCAAAGTTCTTAGTCAATTATTGATCTAGATAATTTTTTTCTACTGTTTTTGAAGGGGTTACACGAGGTTTATCTCACGAAAGAATATCATGAACTTTAATTCTGGGTTAGACTTTACTGGACACAAAATCTCTGCACAACTTACTGCATCGAGATGATTCACTATTAAAAAATCTCGTTTTAGATATCAAGGTAGGGTTTCAAAAACTTACCAAATTACGAGACTGGTTTTAGAATAATGAAACAACGGTATAGTTGACTATCAAAGACAAATAACGGTAGAAAAAAAAAAATCTATATTGTATACCCACGTTACCCCTAAAACACGGGCATGTAATTCTTTCAAATTAACAGTTAGAAAAATAACTACGCAACGTAAAGTTAGGGGAAAGTTCCAAAATCATTGAAAAGAATTAATTTTTCTTTTGTTAGTCCTTCATTCGGTCGTTTAACCAATAAATATTATTCCGTTAAAAGAAACATTTATTTCAACTAATACCGTTTAAAGTCATGTTTTAAAGCTATGAACATTCCAAACCAGACGTTTGTAAACAGTTTGAACAAATTTGATTGAAGAACATGTTAAAATCACATGACTGGCATATCATGTGACATGTTATTTTTAACTCTCCGCCCGATCGACAATTATTATAGGGTCGTCTTATAAGCGAACGGTCTATTAATTTTTGCCCGGTTTGGCAGGCCGGGTCATTGTTCGATACATATTTTGCCAAATTTTAAGTCGAAAAGCTCTTGCAAATTCAGATATCATCAACAATTTAAATCAAAATACCTTTGTAATCATCAAGATGTAAAAATTCTTACAATTATTTGAAATACAAGATTATACATTTCCATACGTGTAACTTAGGGGTGTGCAACTTAGATTTCTCGCATCAGAGAAATCAAGACAAGTGACAGCAACAAAAACACGACTATTGAATTGTAATTGATAGTTAATTATCAACGATTCACGTAGTGTATATCTTGAATTTTATCCAAAGGTGTGTTTAATTACAAATGTTACCAACTGTGTTCATCAACTGTGTGCAAGTGCACAACTGAAGGGATTATTACGCAAGTGCGCCTTGATGAGAACATAAAATCAAGCTTCACATCAGTTAAGTAAATGTAAACCATTATTCTCCTAGTGATAAATCATAATTAGCTAGGTGATGTCATAAAATAATAATCATTTAAAATTAATTCCCAAGACGACACAAAAGTATGGTGCTGAAAGTTTGTCTACAAAGTAATCATGCTTTAACAAAGGCATCGGATACGCTCATATTCCATTGTTATATCAATTACTAAACAATAAACATGTGCTTTGAAAAAACGATACTTTTCATTTTTGTAAAAATTTGATATGCTACGAAATTGATTAAGTATTTTGAACTATTGAAATCGGCCCCCGAAAAGTTATATGCGTTCACTACGTCACAAAATCTGAGGGGCTCGAAAAGAGGTGACGTCACAAAAATCGCGATCAAACGGACCTTTTCGAAGTTCGGAAATTTTCTTGCAATAAACACGGGTATATTTTATAGAATGACGTATTCAAGAATTTTTTTTATAATGGTCAGATAAGAATTAATTGCAAATGATATTTGTTCTATTACAATTGTTGCTATTTGCCTTAGGGGTTCGAAAACACCGTACGCGAGTGACTAAGAACTTTGACAAAAGACGAAGGTCGCATGCCCAAGCTCCGCGCATTGCGGTGGACTCAACTCAACGCTATCCGGAAAGCTTGCACAGCGTTGCATGGAGCTTGGATCAGGGAGGTCTCGTTGTTGTCAAATACCGATCATCTTCGGAAATCATCGGCAGTCTTCGTTAAACTTCCAAATATGGTCAATGCGAAATCGTGTACAGATGTATTTCGGAACATTGCAATCATAACCATGCAACTCATGTAAAACTCGAGATGCAAAAGTCTGTTTCGCAAGGCTGATTTTACAACTCTTCATTTTTCATTTACCAATTGTAAAACGTAACTTGTAGCATTGCTAAATGTGTATATCCTTCTTATTTGAAACACAAAAATGAGTTTCGACTTTGACATTTCTAGAATTACATTTGAACTTTGTAAAGTTGAGAACAGAAAGTTGAGTTTTACAGGATTGAAATGTTAAGTTTGCATACTTGGACTTGTCTTTTCGAGAATTGCATGGTTGAGAACGACATGTTACAACTTGCGAATTACGAGTTTACATGATTTCATTTTTGGCACACATCCCCTTCCATACGTACACACAGGAATAGCACAGCCATACTTTGTAACAGTTCACTATTCATATTTGTTAGGGTGGCTTCGAATTTACACTGTCCAAATATTAACAAAAACCCAACACAAGGTAGAAAATTCGAACTTATCATGAATTCGCCCAATTTTGATGCAGAACACAATCTCGAACTCGCTGTAGTCAGATTTCAAACATCACTCGTACCAAGTTGCGTTTCGGATTTGATTACGAGGGGGTCGCATGAGAAGGCATTGTCTACGACCTTTCACCTTCCAGCAATCATAACTATCAGAGGCATGCTAAAATATCAAATCGTGCCGAGAGCTTTCTCGCCTCATCGCTTTTAATCGCAGTACAATGTCAACTAACGTACGCTCAATGAGAAGTACTCTGGTCGGAAACGCAGCGAAGTAGGAATGACAGGTATAAGATCTAATTTCAGTGGGAACGGACCAATCAGCAATCAGCATCCTAGGCAATTCGATGTAGGCAAAAGGCAACCCGATGTTAATGAAATCTTGCCGTTTTTACGACAATCGTGAAATAATTTTTTGAATTCTTGTCCTATAGGCTCCCCATGGGGTTCTCCAGTGTCACGACTCATCACGGAGATCAAGGAGTGACTGCTTTTCAATCCTCTTTAGACCAACAGGTCTGCTGGTTCCGTAAAATAATGATATCTTTATCATCCTTCATCATTTTGACATCATGACATGGACATGATGCGTCCGATGTTGCTGACCATCTCTGAAAGTAGTCAACCTAAAAGTGCACTAGACCACGTGCCGGGATAATGAACTCATTTAGTGACCTCGAAGAAAGTGTAACTTTGCTTTTCATATTATTTAGTGGTGAACGATGCTAACATATCATGTTATTAAACAGGACATAATGGATAAATATCAAACTTGAACATCTACTGTTTCTAATGAATATTTCATTCGAGCCATGACACAATCATGCAGTGAGAAGGTGGTCTGCAGAAACAATCATAAATAACTTTATTTCTTTGTGAGCTCGAGCGCCTTCATTTTAAACATTGAATCTTATCAGCAGGTGATAGATATATGAATAGCTTTTGAAACAGATTCTCGCACTTGTGAGTTTAAGTAGGATAGTCCTGCTTCATGACTGTGTATATAAGGGAACCCTTTATACAGTCTAGGGTCACATTCAGCAAGTCTAGATTGACTGAAATTTGAAGCCCAAAGAAAAAATATCATGGATGAAGGAAAAGGAATTAGCAAAATTTTTCATAGACTAAATTTTCTTCTACAAGTAGGATTAAAGGCATCTTTGAATGACAATTAAGAAATTGGCGAGATAAAGCTTTTTATAGCTAAACAATTTCTTTATTTCGCAGAGGCGACATTTCGACATTGAAGTACGTCAAGAAGACAATAGCATCTATATGATACAATCGCCTGTACATGATAAGCAAGTTGTGTTGCCATTTTTATTATCGTAATTCTTATGGTTGAAAGGCTTTCATAACGACGACACGAGGAAATCAACCTTCTTGTGGATCTAGGCCTGTTACATTATTTTTTATTCATCGCAGTATCAACTATGCTTCGTTTGTTACGTCACTATCAATACTAAAACTGCAGCGTCGTAAAGTTATTGTTGACTTTCTCCTCACTACAATATTCAAGCGGCTACATTGCGAGTTTACAAATGGTGAGCCATTGTCCGGTTTTCGATCAGATTAGCAACTCTCTACCTGTATTTTGTCGCAACATGAGCGACAGATAGCTTTTTTTTATAGTGACTACAACTCACTGAGTGTCGCTTTAAGTTCATTAACTGCAGGTGATGTTGAATTCTCTGCTCTGCAGTTATGTAAACTACTAATCGTCTCAATTACCAAAGGCCAGGTATGGAGTTGTCCAATTTTCTGCCACATCAATAAGTAATGAGAGACGTGCGTTCCAGAGTGCCGCCGAGTTGCTGTTTGATCAGGTTGCGCTTTCCCAGATCAATGTAACCGAACCATCGGGCCATAATGAATCAACGATAACCTAGCACTAGACATGTTTAGTTATCGGCCTTCTGATAAGTCACTTAGTGAACAAGCCCTCGTCCGTTATTTTAAGCTGGCAGTTGGGGTCAAAGGATATGTAGATCTATTATGGGGTCTTATAATTAAAGGCAGATTCGTCGAGTAAGACCCCAACTGAGCCGGCGTGTCGTTCTTTAAGGCTGAAGTCTCGTATCAAATCTCAATTGGTTCAGTGAGATGACGCCCTGTCAGAGAAAGTAAACACTCTCCACTGCTTATCAGGACTGTACGGCTTGTCCCCCTCTCGAGGCAATGTCGCAGTGTTTGCAGAGCCAATGTGTTGGATAAGTGCCTTATTTAACATGTCATAAGGCTATAGACGTTCAAAAAGCCATTTTCGGTTAAGTGGTTGAATTGTTCTCATACGTTTTGGAAGGATTTTTAAAGAGCTATTCAAGAAGGATACGAACTTCATCGTTTGTTTTGTTTTTACGTGTATTTTAGTAATTTGGAAGGCTTAAGGTTTTTACGAAATGGCTTCTGAAGACAAAACACAACATACTATAGATGACGATGTGACTTTTGAAAGGATGAAGAATGCCCAGAAGAAAGGTTCATTCTACAGTACCCATAGACAGCTCTCCTGGCAGTGCAACCGGGAGGTGAAACAGTTCGAGAAGGATCGAAATTTGGCAACATTCGGAATAGATCGTGAGAAGACGTCAATGCTGGATCGTCTGGTGAAACTTCAGGAAGCACAGAAAGAAATCCAAGGCAGACGACACTCCGAGCCAAGCAGACGAATGGGCAGACGAAGCAGTGAGCCGTGCATCTCTGTAGATGGACTGAAGGATACGAAGTCCGGTGAGTTTGTCAAGAAGTTGGACAAGCCTGTCCTGAATAGCCGACTGACTGCCCGACGGAATACTGTGGCTGACGGACTCGGAGATACGGCTCTACTTCCGTTACTGAGAAGACTGTCAACTGCAAACACGGAAGAGAAACGTGGGCGGAGGAAAAGTTCACTTGATGGAAAGATTAGCGTTATAGCAGAATAGCGAAATTTATTATCTCAACAGATACTGTGAATGGAAATTTCAAAATGTTATTCAAACCTGAAGCGGGTGGAAATTTGTCTTTAGAAAGAACGTTTCGTGACGTCTTTCTGTCCGGTACCAATATATATATATATATATTATATCAATGACGTTATTAGCTCCTGGATTTGTGCCTTTCTTGTGACACCATCTATTCTATGTGAACGTTTGTTTCGGATACAATTAGTTGGTCAGTTTCACTGACTAATCGATCAAGTTACTGTGTATTACGAGTATTTTCTAAATGCTGTTTTGTATGAAACCGTGTACACTAGTGTTTTCTATGGATACGAGGATATCTGTCCTTCCAAGAGGGCATACACAGGACGCACACATCACGATGGTATCAGTAAACAAATCAAGAAATACATCAAATTGCAAACAGGCCTTGAAATAAATGAAATTGATATTACAGACAATATACGATATAAGACTTGCTCGATAATGGTCTTAGTAACAACACCGAAGAGCCGTAAATTACAATGGAATGTATTTTTGTATCACATATTAAAGATACATATTAAAAAGAGCTACATCCCCGTGGCCTTCGATAAGCCAGAATGCATATAACATATTACCTCTATCGTAGGAATCGTTTTGCCAAAATATATGATTTAAAGTAATTCACTATTCTTTCAAATGCAACATTGTTCATCAAGTGAAACAGTCCAAGAAAGCAGATAAAAAGTTTATAACTATACCAATACATTTTATTACAAGCAAAGCGAAGTGAGGTTTGCAAGTCCGTGTGTACAGACAGTTTTATTAATTATCAAATCTAAATTAAAGTAAGATTGAATATAAATGAAAAATGGGAACAAGAACATTGATTACCGCAAATAATATGAATTATATTTTTAAGACCATTTAACCATTTAAGACCACTCCTGATCCAAAGTAAGATGGGTGCAATCCAGACTGCTGCATAGAATTGTTCATGCATATTAATACCCTTGCACAGAGGGCCTGAGTCTATCTAGTATATCTGTATTTTTGATGATATAAAACTTCAGGTTGATGTTAATCTCTTTGACTGTTCAGCAACATTTCAAACTGATTATAATTTTGATCTTCTTTTGTTATTTGCTAAAAATCACATTTATAAATGCAAGCTGCACAATAAACTACCATTATTGCCACACGAGAGTTGAGATATTATTGTTAAATAGAAAAAGCACGAACTTGTAGAAAAGCTAATTTTAATGATTTGAAAGGAAATGGGCACAATATATGAATTTAATAAATGAAAAAGTTTGAAATATACAGTTAATGGTATGCAAGTGTAAAACATAGGGTGCGAATGAGTGCTAATCTTCTTTACTTTTACGGGAGGGGAGTGGGGGGTCTTATTACCTCTAATGTTCTCATTTTACTTTTTTTATCATCTACTTTTGTTTGTGTACTCCACTTATTGTAATAATTATGAGGAATAAAGCAATCAGCAGGTGTGTATCTAAGCCCCTACTATCCCTTATGTCTATCAATGCAAATGTCTTGCATCGCTGTATCTAACCATCCAATAAATGACTTTGCTTCTAACAATAGCGGCATTACTCGAATTCTAGGAGCGATGAGTTTAAATTATTTTTGTTCAGACCTATTGTTAGCGATACGAGGCATTGGCTTTGACAGATGTAGCAGGGAAGGTTAGCAGGGTTAGGAACTACTTATAATGAACTTGTGGGTATATTTCCACCATCGGGTGCAAACTTGATCCATTCGGAATTTCTCTATACAACAGTCTGATAACAGCTACTATAGTTCTGACGTTCATTATTTCTATCACGAGACATCCAACAAATTGTGTCGGTAACAGAACCAGGGTCAAATAACTTTTAGGAAATATTTTTTCAATTTGATCGCCGCCGTCTTCCTTTTTTAACGGGAGGTTGGATTGTTCCACTTCTGAGTAGGATTTGTCTTTCCTGAAATGATTACGGAACACGCGCCCATGCGGACTTTTGTCAGTCTTTTTGTTGGTAGAAGGAATATTTTGAAACTTTTGTTCCTGGAAACAATGTCGACTTTAAGCAGACTGATATCGAAGGTTCGGTTTTAATATTATTTTTCATACATGAAAGGATGTGTCCTTAATCAATATTTGGTGCTCAAGTAATAATGTTATGTTAATGTTAAATTTTATGTTATCATCTTTAAAACACATCAGTAGCACCTGTACCACCTGTACCACCTGTACCACCTGTACCACCTGTGTGGTAATGAACATATATAACTGCACGAAAAGTATATAATGAAAAACAAAGTAATGTGTAATAGATAATGTGTAGCTTACTTGAAATCGTTAAGGAGTGAACCTAGTACCCTTACGTTTTATAAATATTTTTGTGCATCAGTTAAACTTACAATATCATAAAACCTATCAAAAAGGCCTATCAAATTGACCCCAATTACTGAAAGTTCATAAAATTACAATGTAAATGTAGTGTTTGAAAGGTATCTAGAAGTGATATGAACAAGGAAGAAACTATTTTCAGGATAACAACTTATTATTGTGTAATTCACGACGTTTTGTAGGATATGGTTACTCCTTCATCAGATCTCAACTAATGAGTGTAAATATAGAGGTTGAACAGATGGAAGTTTAGTTCTCTCATAAAGTTTTCATTAAATTGTGCAGTTCAATATATCCGCCTACAATACAGACAAAAGTATCGCATCAATCATGCGACATCGTCAATACAAATTTGTTTACAGAAAAGATTAAATAAGTATTCAATAAGAGTCTCATGCCAAATGGACTTCTTCACAGCTTATATTAAGACAAACTTCAAAATTGATTTCAACGTCCTAAAAAATCGCAGCATGCTGTGGTACTATTTGGAAATGCTATATGGCCCAATTATTACAACACCTCGGTGCAAGTACATTTTGAAAATCAATTTATGCCCTTGGAAGCCGGTAGCCACAGTTCAGCGCCAGTTTAAGCGTTGTTTTGTCCCCGCAATGCTGAAGTGTCAAGCAACGAAGCAACATCTACCATCCTTTAACATCTTTTGGTATGACACTACTTATCGAACACCGGTCTTCCTAATGATGAGCAGACACTCTACTGATTTCCCCGGACAATCAAGTCCCGACGGTTACTATTGTACGTAACATTAAATTTAAAGCAGTTTTATTTTTTGTAACCTTTGTTTTTGTGTTCATTATACTACATTTTGCGGATCGTGGTATTGTACCTTGTACTTTGTTGAAATATATTATATATGAGACAAACGTTTCTTGTATCAATTTCAATCTAAGATTATATCTTCCTTGTTTTTTTATGTTAAAACTCTGTCGAATCGGTTGACAGCGTACAGGAGTCATTTATAGCTTCGTGTTTCAGTTCATCTATAATTAAATGTACAAGCTCATTTCAAATTGTAAAAGTTCCATATCAAAGATTTACGAGACGTAGGTATTAGTGTGAACTACGTACAAGAAGACATTTAGTACATAAAAACAGCACTGAGACAGATATAACCTTCACTGGAGGCAGTGTCACATTGATTTATTGTTAATATCCAAGGTATTGCTGTCATTATTGAATTTATCACTTTTCAGGTTGTATATGGTTGATAAGGAGTTCTTAGTGTAGGTGGTTTCACTCTCAGAACCTGTTATTATAATGAGTAGAAAGTAAAATTCTCTAGAAATGATTATAAAAGGATTTGAAAGATTGTAAAGATAGATCATTGTTCGTTATCCTTTCTATGGAGTCGCGTTTTTAAACATGTACACATACCCGTAAAGTTGTAAGATGCTATTTGTGAACCAAATTATTTTGTTGTTGTAATTGACAATGTTTATTTCCTGAATCCCTGAGTTACATTAAAGACAATGTATCCAGGGAAACGCATGCCTTTTTGTAGAGAATTTACAATAGTTTAAAAAAAACCCATATTTCTTAACACATTGAAGAAAGAATAAGTGAATGGCAAAAGATCCTTGAATATTCTTTGACACCTTTCATTCACCCGTTCTCACTTATCAAAGAAGTATTTAAAATATACCAACCATTGATACAAAAGGGTATACAAGATGGCTATGGTGAAACTATTTTAGTAAAAAATGATACAATAAAAGAAAACACAAGAATCAGTTAATTTCCAATAACTGGGGTCTTGAACCTAAAAGGGATAAAACAGTCACTCATTATAAAAGTTATTTTGTTCACATTTATCAGAAAATATACGTTTTTAATGTCAAATCTAACTCTGAATTCATTTGGAAAATGTTCAAGGGATAGTTTAATTCTTTTCGATTTGCATTTACAAATAAGAACTTTGATAGAATTAGAATCAAGAAAAAACTCTAACGGTAACTACTTTTCTTTTATACCAAATAAATGAGTTTATTGCTGAGACTCATGTTATATCACAGTTATCAGAAATCCTTAAAAGCAACCTATTCAAAAATGTCTTGCCTAAATGACGATCCAAAAATTATGAACAAAATGTTCTCTTTCAGAAATACTAAAACTTGTTGATTTTGGAAAATTAAACGTTTAATGCAATGATTCTGTGCAGCAGTCTTTCCCGTCTGAAATAGTCTCAAAGGGTTTCAAATGTTTTACATAAAAACATTTTTTTAGAGAAACTCATAAAGATCGATATATGATATTATCTTGTATCTATTTCAATCTGATTACGCCTCTTGCTGATCGGAAACTTCACTCGGACTTCTAATCACAATGCGTTTAAAGGGGAAGGAGCACTTTTTTAAAGATAAAAATCTCACGAAAATTTTTCCAACAGCTAACCAATGCCTTTATAATCGACAGAAGCAGGTTTAATTAATGGTCGTTTAAGATTTGCAAATCCATTTCTCTACCCTAAATGCTAAAATGGTGTGAACACAAAATTGGCCGCTACTGGGATTTGCTTGATACCTGAGGTAGTCTTCATTGTTTTGTGTACTTGGGTTTGTTTCTGGATATTGCCCTCTTTTAACTTTAACAAATTACAGTCCACGAACTTATTGATTTTATACAAAATATTCAGTGTTCATGGCACATTATTTCAACAATGAAAAATAAAGTGCGAAAAGATACAATTTACACTGTGATAACCCTTTTTTCTGATAACAATAATCAAATAAAATGTATTTAGAGCTTGAGGGCATTTTTCAGAAATCTGATTGGAAAAGTGAGTTTTTTCATTAATTGAATTGCCATATTATGTGTCTATAATGAACATGTTAAAAAGAAATTTTAATACATAATAAACTGATGTGGGTATCCAGAAAGTTTCGAAAAAATGTGAACTTCAAATCGAGTTATATCGAAGTTTTTTTAAAAGACGTTTTTCATCGTATTTTCTTGCAAATTAATTTATTTTCCGTTATTGAAAACACTTCCCGAAGAGTCAAGTTAACAGGTTTTGAAAACAATTAGAGAAGGAAGTGAATTTCAGATTTGTTACAGTATTTTTTCATTATGTAATTCCTTCCTAAAGGTTGAATGAATTTGAGGCACATACCCCGAACACCTTTCATCTCAGTATCAAAAACTAAATCTGTCACACTTAAATCATTTACTCACAAACGCACCATAAGGATTCAATGGAAGGTCGTTTACTATCCTCTATACAACATGTGAGCTTTAAAAACAAAATATCGAGATCAACACGCGGGGATGATACCGTGTAGATTATCAGAATATAATGCCTCGAGTGACCGAAGGTGACTATGTTTTGAAAAGATCGTATATACGTTAGAACAGTTTA